>CM036590.1:11371026-12826860 GCA_020745705.1 Hemiprocne comata | reverse complement strand
ATGAGTTTCATGTGGTCCTAATCCACCAAAAAGAGCAAGATACAAATTCAGATATTCTGAAGTTGTGCCTAACCACATAGTACTAACATCTCACTATGTGAGCTATCTCTTCTAGCTCTCCGGAAGTAAACAGCTTAGCAACTAATAAATATGGCCATTAAATCTGATTACATTTGAGAAAATGTGACAGATTCATTCTGTAAAGGGCAAGAAGGCTCTTGAGCACACCCCAGCACTCTACTCACTCCATACTTACCTTTCTTATTCAGGCTGACCTGGTTATGAACTCTTTGTTTTGAACAGGACACACCAAAGAAAATGTGGAGACTCTTGTCAGATAAGCATTAGTCATAGGGGAAAGAAAAAGATGCATCAACAAAATAAAATAATTGGTCAGGCTGTAGCATTGCTGAAAAGGGCTGAAAGAAGCCTTGGACCATGAATGGATCACGGCATGAGCAATGCTGTTACCAAAACTAAAGACAGAGTAGTTTGTAATGTGTAATGGAGTTATCATGTAAGAAAGGAAGGAAAGAAAATATATTCTATTAAAAAGCCTAGGGTTAGAAAGCATACCTGATCTTTCAGGTCTTACCAGCACCATCCTTCTAGAATGCTTATAGTGTCTTTTTGCCCTTAGGTATGCAAATAGCCAGACGTTGGTTAGAGGCATTCTGTATCACTAGACTAAAAATACAAAAAGAGTAGATAACTTTGTTTTCTGATCAGAAAACAAGTAACAGGCATCTGCTGATCCCAGTGTTTCTGTAGTGTCTTCTAAATAAGTCAGTCACAGATTAATCTGTACTTACTCTAAAAGATCAAAAGCTATAGACCCAAATCATTTGTTTTGAAAATGAGACAACCTCAAATTTTTGTTTCAATCTATTTAGGTTTCTTCACTCTGTTGTCTTTAGGCAGTTACTTTTTGAAAATGTGATGTGGTGAATTTCCCCTGTAGTCAAGACCAAAACTACAAATAGAGTGGAGACAGGAGATACAAAGAAAAACTCACATGACAATGTGCCTGCCTTTAAAGTTGGTTCTGACTGCTACTAAGGCATGACTGCCCATGTGCTATTCGAGCTGTGAAATATGGCAAAGAGGGTCACAGGAATAACAAGACTTTCTACGTCTAACAAAACTATTGTCATTTATAGCAGGGAAGCCCTGTTAAATACATTTGCACAGCACTTAGCACAATGAGACCCAGTCTTCAGTGACACAACAGTAATAACTGCCAATAACACTATGGACATTTTCTCTTTTCAGCAACATAAGGGTGTTTTTCTAATCCCCAAAAGCTATAAACTTGAACTATTGCACTATTTCTAAGGGCAGAAGTGAGACCAGAGATCAGGCAGATGAACATGTCTTTAGTGATTTATCTGCTCGCTGCTACCATCCTCTTTCTGCAGTGAAACCATAAGGAGGCGATGATCAGTGCTTAACTCAAATGTAAATAAGAACTCCTTCTGGAGGTCGAAGCAATAACCTCATTCAGGCAGACAAAAATGGATATGACTGGGAAGTATAAGCCATCTACACTTCTTGTATAAGGTAGCTATAAGGTAATTTAACAGGAAAGGTAAACCTTTGTTCTGTGAAAAATCAACATAAGATGGAGCAGACAAAAATGCAGACATCTACAGTAGGAAACAATCCCACATGAGCTCCAGGGGGTAGATATAGCACAGGTCTTTCCCCTCTCCAGACTAGAGCTAAATAGTCCATGGCATTCATTAATTTCTTGACTTCCGTTAATCTCTAATTGCTTAAAACACAATATTTTTTTTCCCCTCAGGACAGACTGACTTCTGCAACATGGTCCTAAGGAAAAGAAGAAAAAAACCCATCCAAACCTAGTATTACCATTCAGAGAGAAAAGACAAGTGAACAGACAGAAAAAAAGAACTGTTGTCATTGAAATTTTGTTGTGTTGAATCACTTAAATGAGATCATAAGCTATTATAATACATTGATTTCTTTTTTTGCATTTCCTGGGAGGATGCCATTTGAAGGAGACGTGGTGTTTTGTATTTCCTTTTAGGCATTATTTAAAATCAAGTTTTACTCTTCTATGTAAAGATTCAGTTGTTTGCCAGTAACTTGATGAGCATAATTTTGTTATATCCACAGGGGTAACATGGTCATGCAGCTCAGAGCTCTATAATATGGAGCAAGTTCTTTTATAAATTCCAGTGACCTACAAAAAACACTTTCGTATGTGAGTATCTTAAATAGATTGATCTAGCTTCCCTTAATATTTTATAACCATGCATGTTTAACAGGGAGGATGCTTATAGGGACACTATTTTATATACTTGAATTACGTGGTAAGTATTCAAAATGCAGTTCCATGGTTTCTTACAGGAAACAGTAATAGCAGTGGTAGTTACAAACATGAATGAAGCAAGTGACAGGTTATTCATGCCCCGCACAGAGCAGAAGGCAGCACAGAAAGAAACAGTGGTCTTTGAACTTTCAATTACTAAAGATGTCCATGCAAGTCAAATATATAGAATAGCAGGTTTCTACAATTCAGGCCATACTGCATTCTTTTCTAGGAGTTTCAGTACCAAAACCACCCCTCTTCTGCCATAGCATTAGTCCAGACCTTCATGGCTTGGTTTGCTTTCAGCAAAGGGTAGTTGTTTACCTGACCAAGCCAGCCAAAAGAGTCTGAAATACATGTGTTATTTTCCACATGAATCACTGACACAGTGACTTAATTTTCAAAGAGAATGGAAAAACAAACACTACAGGATTGATACAAATCTAGCAACTTAGGCAAAGGAATATACATTTCCAAAGGCCTAATGAACAGCTCTTCTGCAGATAGTGACTAGGTGTAGGAAATATCTGATGGCTAATGTTTTGGACCCAATGATCTGCTATCATGAGTTCACAATATTATATTCTCTGAAGATTTTTGCAGCACTCAGCTGGTAGACTATAGTACAGATAGCTTGCAGAAAGGTCTATTTGTTTCACAGATACTCAGTACTCCAAAATACATTCCATTTCTTGTTGCTTTTGGGAAAAAAAATACAACTGAAATAGACTGCTTATTTTTAAAACTTCGGTCAAATTGTAAGCAGAACTTTCTCAAAGCTAAATGTTATCTAAATAATAGGAGATGAAAAAAAAATAAATTAAAATGCCCAGCACCTGTTAACCCAAAGGTAATAGATGGCCTTTGCTTAAAAATGAAGAAAAAAAAGAAAGATAGATTACATAGACTGGGCCAAATCATCCATCACCTAGTGCAAAGAGGCCTCACTGTTTTTTGAAGTACCTGTACGTAACTGATACCAGCTAAGGAATTATGCAATTTCTGGAGGTGTCTTTTGGGTTTCAGCCCTGCAGTGTGATGTCTGCTACACTGAGGCCCACATGCAGGATGGATGTGGCAATGTCTAGAAGAAAATCTGTGACCATTTCTCTGTAAATGCTCTTTGTGTCTCTCCCATCTGCCCAACTGCTGAGCCTGGGGACTCTGCCTGACGTGACAGACCAGAAGCACCAGCCTTATAGTTTCCATAGGAAGGTAAGTTTTGTGCCCAGACAGTTTCTGCTGAGCTCGGCCTCTTGTAGCCTCCTCCAGCAGCTGATCAGCTAACGAAGCCAGCTCCTGGTAGAGGTTCTAGGTGCAGACCACTCTCCTAGAAGAGGAAGAAGTTCCAGGCACAACAGCATAAATTACTCCCAGCAAGCACCCAAATGCCATTGAATTTGCCTGCTACATCCAGGCAGACTAAAGCATGTGCTTAGAAACGGGGCTATAACCATGGTTCAGGAACCAAGCTACTGTTACATGTTTACACTGAATAGAAAGTGGATCCACAAAGCAGCACATACGTTTGTCTGATAGTCGTTAAACAGGGATTTGACTGCAGATCTTCTGGGAAAAATCAAGCAGGAAAGAGCTGAGTATCTGCCTCAGTCTTGGCATGCAATAGTGCAGCTCCATTACCATTAGGGAATTGGCATATGTCTGGAATTAGGCACACTGGCAATCAAGCCATTTCTTTACAAATAACTAAAAAAACTGAACAAACTGTTTGTTATCAAATTGATTCAGGCATCTGGGACACAGTGGGTGAATACTATTGATTATTTTCATTCAGGTTTTAAAGTGAATTTACTTTGGCTGGCTGCTCTCCTTTCATATTTACTTGCCGTGAACATTCGAGTGATCAAGTTTTACTAACACAGATGTGACCTTGACCAAGTCCTTTTACTCCTTTGTGCTTCCATTTCCTCTTTCTCTCTTACCTGTCTTAGGTATAAACTCAAATAGATTGCAGCTATTAAGGTCTATATTAAGGTCTATACCTTAATTAAGTAGACTGGGCCTTGTCTTGTCTGGGATCATTCTGCGCAACTCTAATACAAATCAGAATAACAATAACAAGAAATTGTGAAAAATGCATTTCAAAGTCTCATATACAGTGTGGAAGGAATTTAAATTCAGGTGACATCCGAGCCAGATGCACTTGCTTTCTTGCTCACGCAAATACGTAACCCATCTGCCAAGTCATGGTGGGGCCACAAAGCTGAAACTGTGAATACTGAGTACAGGCTACTTGCATCAAATGGGTTTCCAGTGGAGTTGAAAAAAAAAAAAAAGGAAAAAAAAATAAAATATTGTTGAATAAAAAGCCAACATAGAACCAAATTTTGATCTGCACAGAGAAATTTCCAGAGCAGAAAAAAATGACTACTTTTGTCTGACATACTACTTGCAAATTACATGTTCTGTTGCATCCCAGTGCTTTTTCCAAGCCCTGTAACCTGCTTGAGTTGCCTAGTATGCAGATAGTTTGTAAGTAGAATGAAGAATTATAATAAGAATTTTTTTTTCATTTCTCTAGCACCAGACATGCATGTGGCCTATATCTTCTTCAGCTGCAAGAGCTGTTGCTCAAACAACAAAACTCATGTAAACACTGCTTTCCTACAGTCTCCTGTCACGGGTCTCTAATGTGCTCCACTGTGTCAACCCAAGCTCTTTCCCCTGGCCGCAGTAGTCCCGGAACACTCTAGCTCCTCCCAGATCTCCTGGCTTTTGCTGGCTGGAGAGAAGACATCACATACAGTAGCTGGTTTAGTTTTCTGCCTTCTTACCCACCTATGCTGAGCAGGCCATTACCAATCAGAAAGGTGGTCCTGTTCCATGTCTCAGTGAGTGAGTATGTATGAATTTTGCCTCCATGTTTTTCCAGACAATTGCAGCAGTTAAATACTTTGAGACCTCCCCCTTATCCAGTTCTTTTGAGGCTATATAAGCAGTTCAAGAATTAGTAGATAGTAACCCACAGAGGGCATACCTGTATGATCCTTATTTCCACAAGAGCTCTGGTCTTGCCACAGCTATTTTTCCAAGGGCACACTGGCAGCACCAGCACCAAGCACAGGTCTCTTCCCATTGAGATGCGATGTCAAGCCCAGAGAATATTTCATACAGCAAAAGCCACCATCTGCACCATCCTTTCCTTACCACAGGACAAGTAACAGGTTGGGGAGGCAGAGAAAGACAATAGCTTATACCTCTTATGGAACAACACTAAAACCAACGCTTTTTGGTAGCCCAAAAGATAAAAACTTTTCTGAGCCATAGCTGCTTAGCAGAGAAATCCCTAAGCACCCAATTCTTGCAGTTTATCACTTCTGATGGTCAGTCATTTCAGCCTTCTAGACCACTAATCTCCATCACCGAGATAGGACACAATCCTGAAGGTCAGCTGATCCTATATTACTCAAACCCTTTACTAATGAGGGCCAGATCCTCAGCTGCTGTGAACTGAGACCATTTCACTGAGCTCACTCAAGCTAGGTAAACTTAAACCAGCTGAAAATCTGGTTTAACCAATATAACTTCTGAGTGCATTTACTGAATAATGACAAGGAGAGAAGAATCCACTTTGTTCTTGGGGATATCCAGTTTGTATTTTTGGGGTTTGCATTGGTTTTTCTTGGAGTTTTGTTTTTTGGGTTTTTTTTAGGAAGGAGGAGTGAGGAGAGAGGACTTGTTTTTGGCCTGCTCAGGAGTTGCAGAGCTGAAGCTGGGAAGCTATGCAAAAGAACATTTTAATAAGTAGAGAGTGCCAAACGTAACACTGTTTTTTCTTCTGTGGATGGAGAAAGCTAAATACAATATTCATGTTACCTCAGTTTCTTCCAGACAAAACCATTGCCAAGACAAAATAACCCCCTCTGCTATTGCATAAACTCTTCATGTGCAGTTATTTGTACTAGCCAAAGAGAAAGAAATTAATCCCATTTTGAGCACTGGATGGGAAGCCAAAGATTTCATTATATTGTTATCATTTGGGGCAAATATGCAGGAAGAAAACACTGCCAGGATTTCAGACTAAAATGTGCATTTAAAACTTAGCTCATGACTTCCCAGTGCCATTGTGAGGGGGTTTTTCCGATGTTTCACCCTGGAGGCATCATGTTTTGAGTTCAGCAGGCAAGATGTTGCCTCATCAGATCAAAGGCATTGCATGGAGTGCCAGGGATGGATATGATTCTTTGAACTAATTTAATTATTGCAGCTCCACTGACTTCAGAGCGTTACACCAACGATGAATTTGGCTCATCATACACCAAATGAAGCTTAACATCTTTTGTTCCAAGCCTTCCTTTCTATCCACCTCCTCTGGTACCACCTGCTATTGCTCTTTGGGTATGTTTACGCCACATACTGCAAACAGCCATGAGCAAGCTCTGCCCATGCTCCAATCTGACAGAAGCCATGTGACTGCACTGGCACCAGGCCTGAGCTAATAATCCTTTCTGAGAAGGAATTTTTTCAGTGAACAGCATGGGCAGGATGAGTGTACATCTACCCATACAATATCAACATGCCCAAAGAGTCATCTATGCTGAAAATCTCTGTACAGGCCTGGAATCTTCTTCTTGCCTCTTTCTTTTCACACAGACTTTTTCCCATGCCCTATAAAGAGATCTTGTACCTGCATTCATAATCTCCACAGTCAGCAAAGTGCTCCTGAGTGGCACAGAGAATTACTGTTTTCATAACAGTCACTTGTTGGTACAGAGCACTTCAGAAGTGTTCAGTCCTATACACTGAGCTTTCTTCTCTACCAGTTTAAACAAGTTTTTCACCCAAAGAGTTGACAAAATGATGCCATAACTCAAATAATACCATGCCTCTCCCTCTTTGTTTCTACTGTTCCATGTCTTCCCTTTGTCTTCTGCATCAACATCACTATGACTAGTTGATGGAGCCATTCCTGCACATGGCTCATCACCCTTGCTTTGCAGTAATACCTATTTTATTTCCTGGGTTCTTACTTCACAGCTTCATCTTTTGCTTTTGAAGACCTGACAGAGCATTCTCTTGGAGACTCGCTGCTCCAGCAGATCCTTGACCTGTACTAAGGTGAAGACAAACATGTAAATATCACCATGACTGCGATGGTAAATAATCTGGGCCTCCACAGCACAAAGGGAACAGTGAAACCCAAGGCCTTGTGATGCCTGTGAGGAACTATCACATACTTTGCATCTGTTGAAATTTATTTTCTCTGACGTAGAGAGAAGCTGGGGTTTTCATATAATATTTTCAAGCAATTTAAAGCTACCTAAACTCACTACCTAAAAAACACTAACGTGTTTTTTACTTTACTTTTGTTATCAGTTTAAATGAATGACCACACACCAAGACAAGCCAAGTAGATATCCAGTCTGTGATGGTTTTCTACACAATCTTCAGTCATGCACTCCTGTACTCAGACACTTTGGGCTGCTCAGCAGGTACACAGAAGCAGAATCAGGGCATGCTTGTGGTTTCAGTGCACTCAGTCATAAACTCAGTCTGAGGCTGAGCATTTACATTCCTATTTCTCTGCATGTGCATAGTGAGGAAGGAGGCCCATTGCTCAGTAATATGAACTCCCTCCTCCACCCCAAGTACAGGGTAGACCCAGGAACAGTCTGAAAGCAAGAGGTACTAATTTTAAGATCAATTATTTGCATACCCACACAGTATTTTTTCTATTAGTGGAAGCTGAAACAGAAGCCATCACTGTTTTTCCAGAAGCTTTATTACTAGCTTTGCAAAAATTTAGCCCATAAAGAAAAGATTCCAAATTAAACAGAAGAAACAAAAGAATGTGTCTCAAGAAAGAAGGGACAAGTAAAGAGTGTGGAAGCAGATCAAGAAAGATAGAAATAAGATAAATATTTTAGCTTCCTTACAACCAGCAATGAAAATACTCTGAAAACTTACATTTTGTGTGCGCATCCTCATGGCTGTATTTACTATCCTTGTCAACACCTTTCACAACAAGGTTTTAAGTTCAGCAGATGCAATATCACTTCATTTTTCTTCAAATCCAAGACTGCTAATGAAAGGCCTTGTAAAAGTTACGTGGAGTTTGTATTGGCAAAGAATTATAGAGATACCTTTCCAGAGCTTAGCAGTAGCTCATGAATTGTCCATTGATGCAGGGAAAGGGAGCCAGGGAATCCAAATACCACTCTACAACTTTTTAATTTTTTTTCCATGGGCTGCTGTTTCAAGTGAACAGCTCTACTTCACAGCAATAAAGGAAAATTATTTAAAAGCCACTTGATCTGTGTTGTCTCTATTCAAAAAGAATCTAACCTGATTTATTGTTCCTCAAATGGCTGAAACACTACTTTGCTTAATGTCATTAAAAACCCAATATCAGCACCCAGCCTTGATAAAAGTATCAGGAGCATGGCAGCAACCTACCCATAGAGGGAAAATGAAGCTGTCATTTTTCAATATAATTAAACCTGGTTTCAAAAATCCAAAGGTCTGTAATATGAATTACACTAATTACTTCTTGTGGTTTAAACATTGATTTCAATGTTGAATTTAATGGACTTAATGGATGTTGCTTTTCCCATCAGACTGGTGGCCAATGTTTGTCTTGTTTCTTGACCACTTATAGATTTCTGTTGACTCTTTAAACATATTACAATTGGCAGCCTGCTCATTCTTCATGCATGAGAGTACTACTATTACTTTCAATGGATAATCCTCACTTCCATGTAATGTGTCTCCTGGAGTTATTTTTGGCAACCAAAAGCATACATAGTCCAGGAAATAGAAAAAGAGATCATTGGACAAAATTTTCAGAAATGTGCAGGCAATTAATTTTGCCTGGGCAGTATGTGAAGTCTAAACAAACATGAGGAAGTAGCAAAATGTGCAAAAATTCACAAGCCAGTAGTGCTGCTGCTTGCTGCACACCTGTCTCCTGCATGTGTTCATTGCTGAGCAGAGTCAAAATGTAGGAGCAAGGATGCTGAGCCTAGTTCTGAACTCCAACTGGTGTAAATCAGAAAATGTTGGAATTATAGCCATGGAAAACATTTTGGAGACTGGAATCAGGCTCCTTCGTAAACTTTGTGCTTGTCCAGAAAACACCAAAAGCAGTGCTCAGGTTGTACAAATAAGAAATACATTACAAATAATAAACTATGAGTTTACTCTTGATTTAATGACAGAAACCCCATGGATTTCAAGGAGAGTTAGATGAGATATGCTTCATGTGTGATCTGTGGGAGAAAAGGACCATCTGTCTGTTTGGGCTCAGACTCAAAAGGCACTCTCTGAGGGTGATGGTCGATACTGCTTTGATTAGTTGATGTTGTGCCCAGGCTAGACAATGTCACTGTTAAGAACTCAAAGAAAGCCCAAGTTCTTCAGATCACAGTGTGTGCCTCCATATGAGTTTGTAAAGCACTACTTGGGAAAGAAGGGCTAGTGCCAAAGGTCCAGGTGAAAACAGTGAGGAATGCTGGTTGCTTGATATTCTGAGAAACAAGGCCATTTTCAAAGTACTAACTAAATAAAGAACTTCGGAGAGGATTTTTTAAGTACTTTGTGTTGAAAATCTTGTTCTCTTAATGTATCACAGTTGCTGAAGGCATCCTTGGCTAAGGTTAAAACAACAGCAGAATGCCTGTTTTCCCACCAGACTGTTTTTACATTTGTTGTCCACAGACAAGGGAACATTGATACCAAAAAGGAATCAATACCTTGAGATATTTGTACCATTTCTTTTTCTGCTGCAGAAACTCTAGATGCCAGATAAGAGGTGGTTCATAAGAATGGAAGAGAAGCCTGCAAATATTTATTAATTCAGTTTTTCAGGAAACCTACAACTGCAGTGAAGTCAAGTAGAAGAGTTTGCGATGACCACAGAATTGCCAGTTGTGGTGCAGAACAACAGAATTATTACACATTTCTCCACAGCAGGCTTGTTACAGTGGTGATGCCAAGAGGGAATTCTCATCCAGCAAAATGGTTTTCCTCTTTCTCTGTGTCTGTGATATGTTCCTGAGCGAAGTTGTGTTGCTGTAGTTGTCACTGGCTGTGCCTGAAACTGTAACTGGTATGACTTTAAAAATTGTAACATTAGCACAGAGGAATTGTGCCAGCACCCAAATGACTGTTCTGGTGTAGGGACTAAAACATCTGTGCATGAATAGAATATGTATATATAATCCATATGTAGATTGAAAGATTTAACAGAGTCAAAACACACAGCCCTGGGAAAATCCCGGTATGTTAAGGCCAAATAATCACCATGTATAAAAGAGCATGATTTCATTGACACCAGTGATACCCTGCTGATTCACATCAGCTGAGCAGCCTTGTCTCATAAATGTGTTTTTCCTTCTGTATGGGCGTTCATTCAGCCCAGAATTAAAAAGTGTATCATAATGTTCAAAGAAAAGGGAGAAAATTTTGGAAAACTGATTTAATTCTTTCAATTTAGGAATTCAAGCCAAATTATACCACACTGGGGATTTTGGAACTGGATCCTGCTCAATAAGGAAAAATTTCTAGAAGTTGAGAAAAGTTAGAAGTTTAGAAAAACTTCAAAGCCTTTGGCCTGAACTGCCAATACCAGCCTCCTAGCCAGTGTCTCATGAGAGGTCACAGAGCACGACCTATTATGTCTCAGATTTTGACTGAATGGAGAGTTTTGGTGGATGTGTACTGGTATGTGCAGCTTCTACGAAAACTCTGCAGTTTTATGATTGCATAAAGCCTTTTTACAGCTAGAATATATTTGAGTTCATAATGTTCCTTTCCAGACTAGATAATAGTGGCATTCTTGATTATTTTCTATCTTAAGATCAAGCTGCAGACATGACAGGGTAATACATACTTCTCCCTCCAAAGGTAACTCTGTAAGAAAAGTAATTAAGCAATGGAAGAAGTTGCAGAAAATTATTCTCTCGTCACCATGAATGGTCACAGTCCAAAGTCAAACATATCCAGCCATCAACACTCAAATCTTTTTTGACATTGGATGATGGAGATACATTGGTCTCATTACTCACTCAACTTGCCTCTCTTCCTCTTCTTTCTAGCAAGTATTGACTCCAGACACCATATTACTTTTTAGCACTACTCATATTTTTCTAAGCAAAAAAGCGCACTTCTGTAGACTTATCTTTCCTCTTCACCATCTCTGAGTTTTTTTTTTTTAACCAGTCCATGGACTAGCCTTGGGCCTTGTATCTGGGAAGATGGCTGCCCCTCATTCCTGCAAGGTCTCACATAGAATCTGCTCAGGGCAGCAATGCAGATGCTCATTACCATCTCTTCATGGGTGTATCCAATTTCCATATTACTTCTCCCCACATTGAATATTACATTAAGCTGGAGACCGGCACTCTAGAGAGTGATGTTGGAGCATTTACTTTAACCTGTCACTGAAGCAAAATACATCCTATGGAATGTTATTGGCTCTGAGAATGCTTTGGAAGGACAGATTTTTTGTGCACTTGTAACTAAGGAGTAGGACTAGGGTGCAGGCAGCTGAGCTGGGGACCAGGAGCTCTGAAATAGGTGGCAGTACTTCGAGCCCTGCCATTAAACTGCAACTACCTGGAGTCAGAGCCGTGCCACATTCTCACTTTTGCCTCACTAACATGAAGTAACTGATACCATGTTTTCTCATCTCCTTGGGCATGAGGGAGGACAGATTCTTCAAAATAACGATTTTAATTCACAGTACTACTTAAAAATAGGCTCTTAACTCTATATGCTGGCATCTAAATAAAAGCAGTCTGGCTTTGAGAGGTGCTAAGCATTTGCACCTCCTAGCAATGTGTACACGAGCTGTTTTAAAGATCTCCAAAGATACAGACTTTCTTCCCTGCCAATTCCATTTCTCTCTCCTTCAATACAATTTTATAGGCCATCCATTTTGACATTACATCAAATTAACACTAAAAACACACCTACCACTTTGGATAGGGATTTTAAGAACCCACTCTTCACAAAGCACAAGGCAGGATGCCTATTTTGTGTTACAGTCAAGTTCACATTTAACTTTGAACATGTGCATAAGTCATGGAGAATTCATTTCGACTTCTGTGTTGTCCTGAACAATGACATATTCCTGAACTGGGGACAAAGGAAGTAATTGGAAAAGCAGTGACAGCAGAATAGATCCTGTAATATGCAGTTTAGCAGGGGCATCTGTTTCTCTAAATGGGAGACCCTAACAGAAAAATAATAATCACAAAGAAAATTTATTCAGTAAGATTTGGAAAAAGAAAAAAAAAGCAAACAGAAAAATTTCCTCCAGCTCCTCCAAATAAATTAACCTATGGAGTCAGGAATGCTAAAGAAAAAGGAAAGTGCACTTCTGTGAACTTACCTGAGTTTTTCTATCTCTTCCATTAGGTAATTTTCAAGTAATGTTGATTTAGCAGTTTCAGTTTCATTCAGAGGAGGCTAAACAATGTTAGATGTTAAAGTCTTCCTTTCAGGTTTGCTTTACAGTTCACTATTGCTCTTTCTACTCTTAAGCCTGTGCTCCAGTATATAACCAGCTGTATGTTCCTTATTAAAAATGTACAATGTTTCAGAAAATTGAAATAGTTTTCAAAATTGTCCCCCACTGGTAATTCTGCATTTGATTGTAAAAAATGTTAATCTTTTCTCAGGCCTGAAATTATGAGCCAGCTTTATTGGTCAAAGGCCATAATAATTTGAGCTCTTATTTTATAAACTCATTTCTGCCGAGTGATATCCTGATAGGAGCAAGAATAATAAATCACAAACATGTCCCCCAAGATTGCATTGTAAATGTCAAACTAGACAGGAAATTGTAATTAAAGAAAGGAAATTGCTACAAAGAAGCACTTGATTTTAAAATGAGCTAAGCACAGAATTTTCTAAGCATTTAATTATAGACCAATTTCAACTGACTGCTTTGCTTTTGCAGTCATATTTCTTATTATAACTCTTCTACATAATAACCAAATCTCCATGCTTACTGTGGTTGGGAGCATTACTACACACCACTGCATAAGCACGAGGATTACTAACTTTACAGGAACTATTATCATGTTTTAGTGTGATGGACAGTGATATCAGAATTTTAAACCAGTGACAATCTGATTTTAACTCAGTGACCGAGTGGATATCTTTTAATAACAGCAGCAGCACCTCTTGGCATCTCACTCTTAAACAAGCAGCAGGACCAGCTCAGGAACACCTGGACTGAAAAACGCCTGGATGAGTGAATAATGTGGCCAGGGACAGACACTCTGCCATCACAAAAAATCCCTCTTATCCATGAAGGCTGCTGCAGTTCTTATCAATCTAGACAGAGCCTTTCAGTGCCATGAAAAAAGGGATGCTATTCATTTCCTCTCCAATGCTTCTAAGTCAGAAACGAAAGGATTTAGGGAAGAAAACAATACATTCTAGTAACACTAGACTAGCAAACCACTGAGATATATGGGTTGTCGCATGTTGTCCTGAGCAATTCAGGACAGCCTTTTGCAGCCCTAAATTCTGCTAAATTCACCCTTTGTTTTGTATTGGTCTTCTGGTTCAAAAGAGTTAACAGGCCTTAAAAAAACCTCTTCCCATCTTCTCAGCCAGACCCAGCAGTTAGTCCTCAGTTGCCCAACCAGCTTTTTTCTACTTCTTGTCAACACCACAGTGGCGTAAGTGGTAGGACTGAAGTGCACACAGTTCTCTTTTTCTTTAGCATAGCCTAAAACTTTATTGGAAGTAAAATATACTATACTGTATCTTTTTTGATTTGAAAAGACAGATATGCAGAAAAACTTTTCTACAAGACTGAAGCTGGAGAAAATCCTGTTACACTGAATCCTCATTAGGACATAGCAAAATTCACTGAAAACTTGACACTGCATATTTCCAACTAGTAAGGAATAAATCAAGATGCAGATGTGATCATTTGCACCCATAAGCTGACTGCAATGGAAATATTATGCTGCTGCAGGCACAAGATGGAATTGGATAAAGCCTAGTCAACTGGCAGATACTTACTAACCGAGGAATTTATTTGTTGCCTTGTGAATCAATATAATGACCTAAAGTTACCTACTCAAAAATTTAGGAGAATAAGGAAGCATTCTGATCTTTTACTTTCCTAGGGAATAAAAACCATCAGAGTGGGATGAAAACTGTGTCACAACAGAAGCAGCATTTTCTTCAAAGTGCAGATACGTAATTCTAATGTAATGGAGTCATTATTTGGCAGACTGTCTAAAGTCCTCTTAGGTAGAATGGGGTTAGATTTTTAAGTATAACACACAAAGGAACACAATCTAATACATATGTCTGATAAAACAGATGTCCTGTAGTCCAGCACAGTTTACTTCCAGATTTCATCAGTAACCAGAGTTCAGGTGTAATGAGTGGATACAGAAAAACTGGTAATCTCAAGGGGGAAAAATGCACTCATTTGATTGGAAAGAGGTGTAAAGATATAGGGCAAGTCAAAAAGATGTGTCTTGGCAAGAGAACGTAGCAAAAAAAATCTGTGTGAAAAAAAGCAGCAAATGTTTTGAGGTTGCTTTTGTTAGAAAGAACTGTTGAATTAAAAGATGTTGGGGATTGAGTATTGTGCATCATCTTTGAGATATGTTTGTATGAAAAGGACAGAGATGGAGCAGGTGGAAATAGGTAAGTGCTAAAAGAATAGGAAAAAAGTAAGAGAAACCAAGAAAAGAAGAGTAAGTAATTTGTGGGAATCCTATGTGGACTAGAATATAGATGGAGATGACCAAAGGGACCCATAATGCAGCAGAGCCTTTGAAGGAAGGATTCCACCAAGAGCTGCAAAACCAGGAACAGAACACAAAAGGAAGAAGGAAGCAGTGGAAGTAAGGAAAGAAGAGAACAGGTTGCATACTTTGGTAAGGTTTGTAGCAAAAAGGCCGTATTTGCCACTGTGCCAGTCAGCAGGGCACGTGGCTGGGTCAGCATGAATGGCACATTTGTGCCTGAACAAAACCACGATTTGCCAGCGTTGGTGCACTGCTCATTTGCTGAATCTGAATTTTGGTTTAACACATGGAATGACAACAAATTATACAGATGACATAGAACTTGCTTTTTGGGACGAGGTGAATATATATCTATTTCTATTGAGCATGATGTGAAGCAAGACACTACAGAGGAGCTGAGGAAGAGGATGGAGATGATGCTGTGATTGAATAAACAGCACATAAAATAATAATGTCTAAATAAGTAACCTCTTACCAGTGCACCTGGAGAATTCTCCTGCTTTACACAGAATTTGCCTCATTATTTCCTATTTCTGTTTTCCTTCATGGTTACGGCTTTGCCACAGAAGTGGCATTACTAACACTCAGCTTAAATCCTCTCAAGTTAGTTTGAAACTCTAAAGAGAGTGGCAAATTTTGCAAAATCATAAATTAAGCTTCTCAGAATAACTGAATTATCTTGTAGAGCTTTTTTTTTTTTTTTTTTTTTTTTTTTTTTTTAATCAGCAGAGAGAGGCTGCTCTGGCCAAGCTGTAGCCTGTGTCCAACAAGGTTCAGTCACAGTGTGAGGATGGTGCCAGCATTAGGGTTTGAGTATTGCTGAGAGTAGGGTCAACACTTGGATTTTGCTTCAAATAAGGCTTCTTCCAGCTGAGCCCCAGTTTTCTGTCACCTCATCTAATTGCCATTACTTTATTTCTTGCACATTTTTCATTTTCCCTTCCATTTGCATTTATTTTTTATTTCTTCCTGTGGTAAATTCAATTTAAGTCTGCTTTTATATTTTTTTCAGAGAGATCATTATCTGTGCTTAATTCAAGCAATACTGTGAAAACAACCATTTCCCTGCTTACTAGCAGTGATAGCATGGTTAAAACAAGCAGGAGCAGTGCTGGAGATGGCAGACAGGAGAGGTGCAGCTGACATTCAGAGGTGATGGCACAGGGGGTTCGCAGTGCCCAAAAAGGGGCTCAACGAAGGGCAGGAGATGCCCCTTGCCCACCTTCTCCTCTCATCCCCCATCCCTGGCACCAACTGCCCCATGCAGACATGTGGCACAGCAACCTGATAAGCAGCTTGTCTCTTTGGAAAGCAATATTTCCTGATTACTGGTGAGCCTCTAGTGGCACGGACAAATTTATTTTGGGAAAAAGAAATAGAGTCTGGCATCCCACTCTTGAAAGGCTACTCACCTCACGCAAGGCTTCCATAACAGTAAGGTCAGGGAAGTAACACATCTCTTTGACAGGAAGATAGCACAATACTTTTTCTGGCTCTATTGCACTGTCTCCATGCAATCTGGACATGGCATTTCATGACTCGTTTGCCTCAGTTTCTCATTTGTAAAAATGAAGATAGAAATCCTTCTCACCTGTTTGGGCTCTAAGCTCCTGGGCATAGGCACAGTCTCAAATGAGGTTTTACAGCACACAGCCCAGCAGGAGCTGTCTTTCTGAGGGCCTTGTTCTCTTTTAACACAAACTTGAAACTCGTGTTACTGAAATGCTATTTACATTTGTCATAGAATTCATTAAGTTGTTAGAAACATCAGGGGAGACTAGTAGTTAAAAAATTTACAACCAGTACCTTAAGAAGAATATATATCACAAGGGGGAGATGTTTAAAAAGTGTCTTTCAAGCACTTCAGGAGGAACTCTGTTTCCACTGCCCCCACGTAGCACTCTCACTCTCCTTGATTGCCAGCATACTGGAATATGCTGGGATCATCACGCAAGCACATATTTATATTTCAGCTTAATAAAACAGCTTCTTTTTTTTATAACCTGCAGTCTTAGGTACTTGCCATCAGGTGTGCGTGCTCACAGGGGAAGGATCCTGAATTACTTGGCAGGTATCGCTCACACAGCACAGGGAGTCATTAAGTAGCAGCAGATAGTTGTGAACGTGCAGGATCAAGTCAGAGACACAGTAACATATAAAATATATATGCACACACACACGCAGAATGAGCACATTTTAAAAGCCAGTGCAATGGTAAAGCTTCTTCCAATGCTCAGGAAAGGGAATTGCTTTGTTTATTGCCATCAGTGCCCCTGTGAATCACGACCCATACCATCGGAGCAGATCGAAGGCCACAGATCTAATTCTTCAAGAAAGTCTCACATCAGAACAAACAGCCAAAATTTCAGGTGAAGCAAAAGTTCCAATGAATAAAAATATGTAACAATATCAAAGGAACTTTTTGGGGTATAGTCCCAGTCCTTCCTTTCAGCCAAACCCTTTATATCCCATGAAAGCACTTCAGCCTTATCAAAATGAAACATACTTATAATTTTTCAAACGTCTTGATATAAAATCAGCTTGTTCCCACAATTTTTTGAGGCTGCTAAATCTCTGTTTTCCATCATGAAGGCTGTAATGCTCTGTCACTTGTCAAGTTCTGTGTAACACAAATATTTTAAAACAAAAAACATTTTCTCTTTCCTGCACTCCTTTTTTCCCCTAATAAGTAACAGAAGTAATCAAATTGATGAGTGAGGCCTGGCCTTGTGTAATAGCTCCATTATGCCCACACCAGGGGTAAAAGAAATCAGGGTAAAATTTTGTGTTAAAGTATCAGTTCAAACTGTAGAGAGATAAGACTTGGGATAGACACTTGGGATAGACAGATCCATAGATTTTGCAGACTAAATGCTGAAATCAAGCTGCAGGAAATGTTCTCTTGTGAGAGGCTTGTAGGATTTATCCAGGATCCTCTGAGAAGCTAGTGAAGCTGGTAGAGAACTAACGGGCTCATTAATGCCGCCTATATTGCTCAATAGCCCTTACTGCTGCTCTTCTCTCCTAGTTTTGTTTATTTGTTTGTTTGTTTGTTTTCCCCCAGGATGTTGCTTTGTTCTGTAAGTTAAAGTCTCTACATCCACGTTTTGGAAACTCACACCACTGTGGTCAGAGGGAAATGGACATAATTATAATCTGGGCCATTAAGGTGTTTGTGGGTCTGCTCAGGGGGATGTAGTTTTAGTTTTTCAGCTGTCCCATTCGAATATGAAATAGCAAGAAATCTGGACTATCACAAGTCTGTATGGGAAATTAACAGTCAGAATTAGGGCACAGAGAAGCTAGCTCAGGTCTTGTGAGTTCCTTTTCACAAAGCTACTGAGCTCAACTAGACATGAAAAAAATCTTGGAGATGATGCTGCCTACATATGCCATAAACAGACGTAGAGTTGGATTTTGTCCACATAGCATGAACATTTAAAACTAAGTAGAGGCAGGATATGCAAACAAGGAGGGAAACTTTGTGCATTCACTCATACATTGACTTATAAAATTCAAGCTGATGGGTCATAAAAATATTTGAAGATGTTTACATGAAAATTTCACTTCGCTCGCAGCAATAGTTGTTTCAGCAGCGTATTCTCCCAATAGACTGTATATATTAAGGCAACCTTTTTTCACTTCTAGTTGCAGGCTGAGATTGCCCAATTCTAGAAGATACAGGCTGGTTACACAGTGAGTTATGTGAGGAAGCTTCACAATTATTTCTCACTTGTGCTTTTTTCAAAGAGCAAGGAAGAGCTTGGTACCCTCTCTTGCCCTGGAAGGAAACAGAATGGCCTAGCCAAAGCTTCCCACCTACATGTTTATGCCCCTGTGACAACCGAAGAGAAGATGAAAAACCTGCTACTGCTTCAGCCATGCTTTCCTCCTGGTTCCCATCTTAATGGAAACCCAGTGCTACTCAGCACAGCTGCCCTCCACTTCATCCAGAAAAGTCAACATTAGGAGGCAGCCACACGATGGTCAGCCTCTTTGGCCACATCTAACAAGGCACAATGGTGTGTCCTGCAGAATTGTTCGAGCTAGCCTGCAAGGGCTGCCCTGAAGTTGGTGACAGCGTGTGGTCAGGACGCTGGGCACCTCTGCATGGCCCTGCACTGTGCTGTGCAGACCGACACCATGACACTTAGGGACAAGAGCCATCAGCACTCCTCAAGTACACGCAGGGATGTCCACACCTGACTTGCATGGCAGGAGGTGGTGCCCTGTGCTGAATGAACGTCCCGTGGGTGCTGCAGGGCCCTGCACGGTGCAGAAGCACACACCTTTGTGGCAGATATAAGTTCTGTAGCATGCTACTTCACACCAGGGAAGGCTTTGGATCCACATGAAGAAATCACAGCGAGGCCTGGTATGCTGGGCCTGGCTTTGGGGCAGCAGACAGAAGCAAAGGGGCCCCCACAATTGCACTGTAAAGATTGCTGTAAAGGTACTTCAGTTTCCCAAAGAGAACAAAAGCTATGCAGCTAAGCATGAATCAGAATGACCATTTTAAGAAAAATCTCAAATTTTCATTTTTTATTCATTCCAAATATGAATGAAGAGTCAGAAATGTGAATTTTCCCTAAGGCAGGAATTTTTAGAAAATTCCACTTTGGAGAACCCCATGGGGAGTGTGTCACACACATTGACACACACACATGAGCATGTGGGGATTGTGGCAGAGAGCGGGTGACAGCCTAGCCCTGGCAGGGGCTAGGAAGCCAAGGCTTCTAGCCCACCAGCTGGGTGGCCAGAGGTCGTGGGGACCTCAGTGAGCCCAAGGACACATGCTGACCCCAGCCTCAACGCTGGGAAGGCAAAATGCCAGCTTCTCAGGTAGCCTGGGGAGGTCAGCAAGTCCCCAGGCAGCATTGTCAGTGATCCTGGGAGCTTGCCAGGAGCTGCTCGAGAGGTCAGGCCTGGATAAAGTGGGGCTGGCATGTTTCTGAACCACAGCTTCTGTTCCCCAGAACCAGCCTTTCCTAAACAAAGCCCCTCTCCATTGGTAAGCTGCAGGGGCAAAGCCATTCTCTGACATCTCCAGCCCACAAACACCCTGCTGTAATAATAATTTTCTGACCTTTCTCTTGTGGTTGAAAGAGAAGCTCTTCAGAGGGCCTTGATGAGAGCAGATGAGTATGCCAGCCTGGCTGTGGCACAGAGTCAGGACCTCTCCCCATCTGCTGCCAGGGCTGCCAGCAGCATCATCCCTGTGTGCACCCTGTCCTGGGCAGCCTCAGCGTGGGTCTCTTGTACCCCACTGAATGGTCCAGGTTTCACAGATTGGCCCATATCATGAAGCAGTACTTTATGTCAGTTTAGCAAACTCCAGTAAAAGCAAACATTTCCCAAAATGCACCTCTGATTACATATAGAAATCAAAAATGAAACCTGTAAGTAGTCAGTGCCAGCAGCATCCATACCACTAGATACAATCCAGACAATTCCTACAATTAATGAACTGGGAAAATTACAGGTAAAAGAAAAATGGCTGTGTGAAAAAGACCTTGAAAGACATGAAAGAGACAATGAGTTTTTTCTACTTTTTATTTCTGTTTCCCTCCCTTCCCTCACTACAATTTTATGCATAATTGTTTGGTCAGTTTGCTCTTCCCTGAAACTTTTACTGAAATGGATTAGGTAAACCATGCTCTGAAACAGATTGTAAATGGAAAATATGTAAATATATATCATAGAACTTATAAAATTGTATATATATGTGTGTGGGTGGGTGCTGGAATAAAAAAGCTACTGTTACTTGCTGGTAGAACAACATATCAACAACTGTTAGAGCTGACTTGAAGGTTAAATATTAGGAAGGAATCCAATTTCTCTTGTCTATTCAGCTCAGCGGTGTGTTAGATTGCGGTTGGAGTGTGCTTATGGAGTGTGGGATATGAAGTAGGCTAATCAATCCCTGCTGCTTCATTCTCAGGTTCTTCTTATATCAGGTCCCTGCCCTCAGGCAGCCTTCAGCTTTCCAAAAGCCAATTCCGTACAAATAAAAATTGCGACCTGCAGCTAGAGGGTGAAGCTGAGTTTCCCCCTCGTGATTAATCTCTTCTTGGGTGGCTTTCAGGAAAAAAAAAAAAAAAAGAAAAAGGAAGAAAAAAAAGGAAAGGAAAAAAAAAGGAAAAAGAAAAACCATGCATGCTGCAGCCCTGTGAAAGAGTTTTCCTATTGAATGAGCGCAGTGCTCTGGAGCCAGCTTATCAAATGAAAGAATTCATTTTTTTTAACAGTGCCTCGTGTTGACATTGAGAAAATGAGCTATCAAACACTATGATTAAACTTCAGCTGCCATAATTGTCGTCCGAACAACTGCATGGTGGAACTGAAAAGCATTTTTTTTAACCAGCTCTATATGGTTCACCAGTAATACTCAGTTTAAAAGGTTGTTGCTGCTAGCAAGAGAAACAAGGCTTGAAATTAACTTTTTCCAATCCATAGACAAAATTAAACATAGGTATTGGAGTCACACAAACAACAGGTAAATCAGATGTGCTTTAAATTTCATTTTAGTCATTTTATCTGCCAAAGGGTCGCTCCAGGGTATTAAAATATCTGAGCATTTTCTTGATTCACTGCATGTGACTGGATGGGTTCTGCCTTTTATTTTGAGAGACAGACAGACAGACAAAAAGAAACGTGAGGAAGGGTGACTTAACTACTTGATTTGGTGCAAGTGGGAATAGAGGGGGGGGAATCCAGAGATTTGTGAAGTATTTTCTCTGCAACTAAAATTACAGATTTGATATGAGCAAGGGAAAAACTAAAACACAATTGCCACACTGTGTGCAGTTACTGTTCAGTCTCCTTTCAGGCCTGGACTAGTGCATTCATTCGGCTGAGGCTTACAGGGATACTAAGTATTTTATATTACTAAGTATTTTATATTAATTCTTGGCAACCTTTTTACATGAATCCTGGGGAGACTGTGGCTCATCAAGGAGGCTGGAGGAGTCCTTCAGGGAGGGTGGTTAGAGGCATGATATCTCAGGAAGATGACACTCCCAGTGATAGCAGCCCTCTGGCCAAACATAATACTTTGGGAAACAAGCTGTTGCACAATTAAATCTCTGCTTATGATTGTTAAAAAAGTTTCAGACATCACAGGACAGACGACAGTGCAGTGAACATGAAGGAAACAATGATGGAGAATAACTGTGGGTCAGGTTAGAAGAATATAAACAGTTTAAATTGGAGTATTTCCTTGCCACTTTTCGGAGCTTACTTGGAATGAGCCTTCACCCTATCTTCCTGAAGGAAGGCTGCTCAAGAAGGGGTGTGTGTGTTTCAGCTGGGTCACAGGGCTGGAAATCAGGATGCAGATGAGGCTGTGCACATTGACCTTGCCTGACGATCTGGCCTTTGCCTGGAAGGAAGAGCTTTCCCCAGCTAGTTCTCACACCCCTGTCACCAGCACTGCCCACCACTGAGTGTCTGCCCCCAGCCCTGATGGTCCACAGCCCCTCAACACCCCATCAAAACATCTCCCTACAGAAGTCTAAATTTCTTTTGTCAGTCCTTCCATCAAATGAATATCACAGTATTTTTTTTAACCTAAATTCTATTTTTTTCCTGTTTCCACTCTACCTACTCAAGCAGGTATTTTTGCAACGTCAGTTACATAACCTGATTGTTGTTTTGTTTCCTGAACATATGGAAAGAACATTTTGAAATAACAAAAACATTTTCATAATTTTTGTACATGCAGTCTTTTTTTACAGTCTTTACCCCTTTCCAAGAATCAAGGGGATAATGTCTAGGGCTTGCTTAGGATTCTCAGGGGTTGAGGCTATTGCTTGCTAACAGATTTCATTATTTGAGCTGAGCAGCTGGAGAAGCAGTAAGGTGCAAGAGGACTTAGGCATGGGTAAGAGTTAGGAGCTGAGCTAGAGAGATAGGGACAGCTTCCAAAAAAACAAGCTTAGCAACAGATTGGATGCTGTTGATGAAAAATAACACAGGTTTGCAAATCTATGGAATGGTATCTACTCAATAAATAAAAGTAAGAAAACTTTCAACTCACTCAGATTTGTTACTTCCATCATACCCTCAACAGCTTATTTAGCAATCTAGTTCTAGGATTGTTCCCACCTGCTGGACTACATACACTAAGTTATTATTGTAGGGTTGCTTATGCATGCTGAGCTGCATTTCCATGCTTACTGTTTGTAGGATCACTCAGACATGCTGGCTGGATCATTACTATTTTCAAGTATCCTGGGCTGCTGGAAATTATTCATTTATCAGAAGCAACAGCAAAGATATTTGTGTGAGAAACAAAGATATGAAAAAGTTACTCTAAGCCAAATTTTGTGCCAAGCTGCAGAGGCACTGGGCAACATGTTATTCATTCATCATAGGCTTTGCAATATGAAGATGGCAAAGTTATAATCAATTAAGAAAACAGAGCCTGACATTGCAATACTCATAGCTTGAGGAAACCAAATAAAAGATCACAGCTTGTTCAAAAAAAGCTTATTTTAAAATCTCAGTATAAATAAGAGGTATAAACACACATTCTTTGGGGTGAACTGTCTGATACATTTGCTGCTGAGCAGAAAACTAAATTAGCTTTTTAAATTAGTCCCTCATAAAAGGCCTTGCAATTGTCTCTTATTCCTCATCTCCTACTTTTGAAGTGTTTTGATTTAAAGACTCCAGTCTATTGTTCCTATAATAAACTTAACATTTATGAAGAGGTGAGCCTAATACAGTCGGTCACCTTTAGAAAAGGACACAATTTTGCTCTTATTCTCAGGAAACCTTATTGAGCACCATTTAAAATGAATTCCAGGCAGTATAGGACATGTGGGGAAACACCCAAGCGATACACCTGCAGGTTGTTTTGGCTTTAGGTTGTGCTTTGGCTAGAAAGAAAACATGAAGTTTGAACTAACTGGTGAGAAGAAAGGGAACCCCTGGCCTCTGTGTTTGGAAGCCATTCCTAAGGACATCAGCCTGCCAAGGTTTTTCTCTGGGTGACAGAAGTGCTGGGCTTTAACTTGCAAGCATTGTGCTAAAGCAGCAATAAAACTGTGACAAACTGACAAAAGCAGGTCAATTCACAGCTCAGGCTGACACCACTTTTTCAGCTCATATTGGTCGATTACCAGTCAAATTTCAGGTACAGGAGAGACACTGAAAGAAAAAAGCAGCACTGAGACACATCAAGAGAGCGATACGGCAGTCACGGCTCACCAGTGCCCCAGGCAGCACCACCTCTCCTGCTCTGTTTTCTGGCAGCCCTCACCACTGCAAGTATGTGTGTGATAGCTTGTGGGAGAAGCCCCTGGAGACACCCACAAACCAGGCATCTTACTGACTCCCCAAACCACACATAGGCATGAGAGAAGATTCCAGGCAGACCGTGTGTGACTGGGAATCCCAGGACCAGGTTTCTGAGACAAGTGTGTTGTGGAGGGCCCTGTGCTTGCAGTGTCCCCAGGCACTGGTGGGACTAAGGGCTATTCTCATATTGCCATACACCTCAGTGCCTGAGGATCTCTTTCATGTGGGGTTTCTTTTCTTTTCCATTCTTGCCCACAACTCATTCATACAACACAATATGTCTGCTTTTAACTTGGCATGTTCATCCACTGATGCTTCTCTTTTTCACTGTGTTCAAACTTTTGTTAAATTAATACTTTACAGTAAAAAACAGAGCTAATCATATCATTGCTGCATGAGGGTAGCTGTGACTGACAACCTTTCTGAAAACACAAGCCCATGACTCAGTGCACACAACACAATTTGTGAAGGGCAAAATGAAAACTGCCAGGAAAATAACTTCAAAGTAGAAGAGGAAAAATAATATGCAAGATAAGAGTATAACATGCAAAAAGTTGCTAAACCCCCAAATATCATCTGCTTTTCCATTACACCTTGTTCAGAGCAAAGCAGGACACTGCATCCTCACATTCAGATTTAACTGCAAGCCTATCTGTTTTGTTAGCTTTTTATGCAAATTTGTTTGGATCTCTGAGTCCAGCCTGGGTATTGCAGGCTTAACATCACATAATCCCTTTCATAGATTTACTTTCTGATTGGGAAACATCTCACACACTATGGCTGCTGCTATAAAGTCATAACAAGTAAATCTAAGGAGACTTTTGCCTTTTTAAGGGAAAAATACAACAAAAGTTAAACAACTCCCATCAATTAAACAATGACTAAAACACATAGTAGCTTCCTTCAGATAAGCCCAAGGCAAAGTTCAGAAAAGTAGCTTGCTTCATCCAAGGGATGAGAAATACTTACTTCTTCCCTGACTCATGCCATCAAGCCAGTCATCAAACTTGTTTCTTTCACAATGAACAGGAGTCTGGGAATGGTTGTGGGAAATGAACCTTTATATTGTTTAACCTGATTTCTATACCAGATATCTGCCCTGAGAGCAACAATGGTAAAAGACAGTGTTAACCTGTTTCCCACTGTGCTTTCAGTGGTGTTTATGCTGATGTTTCCACCACAAGACCAAGCAAAAGTCATCTCATCATCACAAAGAAAACAAATTATCTGCACTTACATTGTCTTCTATAAGTTTCAGGAAAGCTGAAGCAGGGACAGTTCAAGGTACCTAGGAAGTACCTGAAATAAGAATAAAAAATAAGAACCTGGAAAGTTCTCAAAAAGGCAATTCAGGCTGCTTACTGCCATCAGGGACTTCTGGAGCTGCAAAGGCTGGGCAGATAGTGAGTAACCAACAGATGCATCATTCATGAGAAAGTCTAGTGATGGAGACATTGAGAGCCAGACATACAATTGATTCAGTGACATTTATTCTCTGAGTTCTCAGGATCAACTGTGATTACAAATATTTCTTTCTGTCCTACTCAACAATTAAAAATGTGAGGCAGGTCAGTTTTTATCTAATAGCTGAACAAGTAGCTGAAACCAAAAAGCATTAAAGATGTAGCTCTAAGGGCTCCACCAGTGTATGGAATTGCAGCTATATTGGTTTTAACAGAATTTTACCTATCTACATGAGTTATTGTGCATAGTTTTGCCTCTCCAAGTGGTTTACCATGGTCAGGAGCCTATGAGGCATTCATAATGACAGTTGTTGGTAGCATCGCCAACTCTTAATGATGCCTGACACTTCCCAGTAGTTCCAGTTGCTCTTAACTTTTCCAGATATTACTGGTCCAGGCTGGAACTGGTATCCTGGCCATGTACCACTTTGCTGAAATTGTCACCAAAATCAGGTGCCCCTTCCAACAATGAAATCAGAGAAGAATACACTGCTTTGCCTTTGTTCAATACCTAGATCTATATATATTTTTTTTTCACTATATGTTTTGATTTGTTTTCTACCACCTAATTGCCATGTTACACTCTTTCCACTACAGAAATTTTGCAATTTAGCGGAAGGAGAGAGGAGAGGATGTCCCACTGTTAAGACTGTGGGCTTTGCTGCCCACTGAAGAGGATCATGTATCGATCTGCTCCTTATCAATTCTCCTCACACTGGAAGGAATCTGTGTCTTATCTTTCCAGTTGGGCTGGGTTGCCTCTCATTTGATCACTGAAGGGAAACCTAAACATGGCCAAAGGTGGGACAAGAACATCTCCTGGTCCAGGTTTGTTGAGGATTGTGCAGTAAGGCACATCTCAGCAGGAACACGGTATTAGGTTATGGACATTAATAAATTATTAATCACCAATGATGCACTGAGCTGTGTTAATCAAGAGAAATGACAATATATCTGTAAAAAGATCCTTGTGATTTGGTACGTTATTATGTAGGAGCATTCCTCCAGCTTTGCAAAAATGTTCTACAGTTCTTATACGTTTGACTTAATTTTCAAGAGAAGACGGTAAAAATAGACAGTCTGCTAAAACAGATTTTTTAATAAGTTATTATTCTATAAAGTAATTGGAAAGATTATTAGAGACGATTATTACTTTGTGATTCTATCTAGAGAAATTATACTCAAGGTCTATCAGCCTGTTTGATGGGACTGAATTTATTCCCTTTTTTGGAATCCACCCAGTATAGTAGCTGTTTCAAGTTCAGAGGAAGGTAGGCAAACGTGCTCCACTGAAAAACAAAACAATCCAACTACCTTTTTTATTTTGGACCAGACTGTCAATGGTGTAAATTGACATAGCTCCACTTATGCAAAGTTTCAGGCAGATTTGTAAAAGTGACAGTCCCTGTCCCTTCATTCCAGTGGGGCTGCTGTGCTTACATACACTGAAGATATGGTGATTTGCTTTTAAACATGCATGAAGCATTATTTTCTGGAAATAGTTCCCTTTGACTTTGTGGTTTTAAAAAAAAAAGTATCCAAAACCCTCAAAAGGTAAAAGAAAACAGAAGGGTTGAAAAAAATTACTTAATGCAGTGATATTGTAGATAGACAGTGATAAAAGAAAACTTCAAAAAGGCTTGAGTGGAAGTTAAGATAAATACATTAATTAAGATATAGTTAACACAGTAATCTAAAATTTCCTGGAGACTTAATGAGTTTGGAGCCACTAAAGCTGCTCTAAGCACAGGAGACATAATCAAAATCAGAACTGACACACGGCTCAACATAATTTCAATTATCTCTTTCACTTACATTACCCAGAAAAACAGTAAACAGTCAATGGGATATAAGAACCATAGTCAGGCAACATCAATGGGCAACAGACAAAAGCTAGGTCATACAGTATACTGAGAAGAGAGCTTGACCTTTGGTATTGAAATTTAGACATTTTAAGCTTCATTGGAATGTAACAGAATAGCCTTTTCAACTTAAATGCATAAAAGGTCAAGAGGAGGTCATATTTGGCTTTGAGTTCATCAGCATAGAGCATATCCCAGCCCTTTCTTTATTCATTTTCATTTAAGAAAAAAAAAAAAAAGGGGGTTTTCAAACCTCTTTGGCATGGCATAAATATTCATTTTCCAGGGCCAGATTTTCAGTTGGTGTAAAGCAGGATAACTGCACTGAAAGAAGGAACCTCTGCCAATTTATACCATCTCAGAATCTGGCCATCCTGTTCACATTCTTCTAAGATACAGAAATGGCAATTTTGAAAGTTTTCCTGGAGCAAATGCTTCCAACAATAATGATGCGTGTTGAAATTTGAGACTTTGACATTTAAATTGTCTGAGGTTTTCTTTGAAAGGCATTGCAGGAGGTACCCTCCAGAAGAGCCAAGGAGAGAGTAAATACTGCAACAATCTAGTTTACTGCTTCTCTTTTTGTTCACCCTTCAATAGCAGTTTTCTGTTTTTTTCAATATTCCCACAATTCTCTTTAGATGGGAAAGAACTTTTCTGTTCCTTTATAAATTGCTCTGAAAATGGAGAAAGGCAAAAAATAAAAGGGCCACTCATGAACGACATTGCCACATTAACACAGAGAGGAGAGAGCCTCCTGCAACAGGACTATGCTTCCATAACAGGACACCGTTTTGCCTCTCATACCTAACCAATTAATTGCATAGAAACTAGATGAACATAGGGTGATCATCCAGAGTCAAATGAGTGGCTATCTTAAAGAAACACGTATCCACAGTTACTTAACTAGAGTAACAGTCTCCTTTCTGAGGGAAAGGATGAGACCAAGTCTGACACCTTTCAGTGACTGTTCCCAAAGGATCACAAATTGTGTGCCTTACTGCCTGAACCCAGGTATTTCACATTCCACATTCTTAGTGCACTAATGTAATTTCTAAGATATTGGTAAAGAAAAAGTGCCTTTATTTTTTAGGATAGAGAATCCATTTTAAGAAATAAATTAATATAAAACTTCTGCTGCCCTGGACAACTAATTTATCCTAAAATGGATAATAAATAGGAGGGTTGTTTTTTTTTTCTTTCTTTTCTGAAGAGTTTCAGATTACTCAATTGAACAATTTTCAGAGACTCTTGGGAAAAACACAGCTCACCCCAGGTGGCATTGGTTTGCATGTGACATTTCTTAGTCTTTATCCAATTTCACTTCTGTCCCTCAGCATGCAAGACAATCAACACAAAACAGTCAATATTTCTACATATTGAGAGTCAGTTGCAAGGAAGAGAACCTAATTTTATTTTTTATTTTATTTGCCTGTAATATGCTTATCCTTAAATGAACATTTTAGACACAGATTCCAAATTATGCATTCATTGGAAAGATTAACTCTGATTAACAAATTCGTGCTAAACAACTGTGTTTAATTGGATTTTTTGTAAGTAGCAAAATGTGAATGCTTCTCAGTTCTTCTCTGTGGAAAACAAAACAAAAAGTAATTTTAAAATATTTAATGAGGAACAAACTATGTGCTGCTGACCTATCTTCACTGGCGATGTACCCTCCTTCCCTGCATTCCCCTGCATGCAAAGTTCCCTGAGTCTAGTCCTAATAACGGTTAAAGTTATCTGTCTAATCAAACTAATTAGCACTGGTGAACGGAGACATAATCATAATAGAAAGCAAATGCCAGTTTTACAAAATGAAAACGCCATATGTGCAGTAATTAGTGAACCACAGGCACTTTTTATAAATCATATTTATTAGTTCGTAAACAAATCAAATCCTAAATGAAATGAAAGTTACCATGAACAAACAGCAATGAATAAACAGATACAACGACTGGCCCTGCTGGGTGCATTGTGCAGGGAGTTGTGTAAGGGTACCCCCTTCTTCTGAAAGCTGCCTTAGAGGTGTTCTAGGCTTTTTACAGAGTACTTCTGTGTCATTTTCTTTAAGCCACAGCATGGATGAATTAGCTGATCTAGGGAAGCTGCAGTTTGATCATATGGGCTGTTTTTGACTGAAGACCAGATGGTCATAAATAAGGATATTCAGGTTACATCCATGATGAAAAATGTAGCATAGATAAGTACTCTAATCGTGTTCTACAGAGCAGGTTTCACCAGAAATTTAACGTGCATTTTGTCACCTTGCATAAATGATGATATAGTATGAAATATATGTAATGGCAATCCCTCTCACCCCAAACATTGCCAAAATGCATGAACCTCTGTTTGGCTTTAAAACCCAAATCTTCTTCCTTTTACTGATGGTGGTCAGATCATTCCTTAAGGGCGATTATAAGAAAAGACAAAAAATGGATTTGTAATGAGAACATTTTTGCAGGTTATAAATTCTCCTAAAAATTCAGCTTAAAGGAGTTTCAACTACACATTGATCACTTCTTTCTCACTAAGCAGCTCAGGATCTGGCTGATAAAGCCTAGCCAGCAGGCACACACTTTCAGCTGGCTTCAGACTGAACATGCAAAGGGCTATTTTACACCTCAGACACACAGCCTAAGTATCTAGTACCGGAGAGACACACAGCCCAAATATGGAGCACTGGAGACTCAGACTGAAAAATCTGACTCAATACTCACAGGAAGACTTAGTTCACAGAATCACAGAATGTTAGGGGTTGGAAGGGACCTCTGGAAATCATTGAGGGCCACAACAGAATCTAGGGCAGGTCACACAGAAACACATCCAGATGGGTCTTGAAAGTCTCCAGAGAAGGACTCCACAACCTCTCTGGGCAGCCTGTTCCAGTGCTCTGTCACCCTCACAGTAAAGTTGTTCTTCCTCATGTTGAGGTGGAACTTCCTGTGATCTAGTTTGCATCCATTGCCCCTTATCCTATCACAGGACATGACTGAAAAGAGATTGGCCCTTCTTTCTTGACACCCACCCTTCAGATATTTATATATGTTAATAAGATCCCCTCTTAGTCTTCTCTTCACCAAACAGCCCCAGGTCTCTCAGCCTTTCCTCAGAAGACAGGTTTTCCAGTCCCTTAATCATCCTCATAGCCCTCTTGGACTCTCTCAAGTAAACCCCTGTCCCTCTAGCATTGGGGAGCCCAGAACTGGACATGATACTCCAGATGTGGTCCCGCTAGGTAATACATTCCTTGACACTTTGTAATAAATAGCAAGTATAATTACATATCTGATCACATTTTTCATGGCTTTCCACTCCCACAGGAAATACTGGCAGCAGAAAAATGATGAATAGAGATATTTTTGGAAGTACAAAAACTATTTAATTCCTCTAGGTGTTAAAATACTCTATAAGCTGAGACCTCTTCTTTGCATTAAGTGCTCTTGGATTTACCTTATCCTGGCTATTTCCAAACTTTGGGCAGATACCAGCTTTCCTTTCTACAGATTTCCTTAAAACACTGCAGAATTTAGTCTTTTTGGTTCCTGAACCTTTTTGCTCTTGAAAAAATGAAGCCTTCAACTTCAGCAGCTTCTGCAGACCAGATTGGATCATGAATTTTCTTAAGTCTGCAGGTATTCAGATTTGAGTCTTAGCTTAGTTGCATCTTCTTTTTTCCACGCTGATGGTATAACCTGGTGAAGCAGTGGTTTAGGAATGGGCTGTGCACATTTCTGCCCTGAGTTCATAGCACAATATGTGCTCAAATCCCCAGCTTTTGGGGTGAGAACACAGCTTAAACTTGGGAAGCAGAAGTACAAACCAACTTTTCTGTAAGTGGTAAGTCTACTATTCCCTTTGGTGCTCATTTTGAAAACATTAATTAGAGTGGGTATTTAATGTGACTCTCCTGTAGTATGTACATGAATAGCTCAAACTAATCTCACCCCGCCCCAGCAATTCCAATGTACGCTGTAACAATGTCTGAAACATTAACAGTGAATTAATTATAATTGTGCAGTGGCGCCTGGCCACTTTGCTTTCTGTCTAGTTTATCTTTATTTTAGGCTAAAGAAAACAAAAATGAAAGAACAAACACACAATAAAATCTGTGCAAGAGATAGAAAACAGAGTATCCCCATTTTGGTTGTCCTCTTGGCTATACCCCCCCATGTGGGTGGGAAGCATGCTTTTTACATTTAAAAGTGCAACACAGAGAAAACAGACCCAAAGCTGCAAGCATGCTGTGCATTTAAATTTGATCCCTTTTTTGTTTGTTTATTTTCTTGTACTTCTTTGGATTGGACAGGAAGCTTAAGCATTGCAATACAGAAACAAAGGCCATTTTCATTGTATATTTGGCCTGACCAAGACTAAGAGGTAATACCAATAATGTGAAAAAGCCTGAGCAGGCAGGTTTTTTCCTGAAAACAGCTGAAATGTATCCACACAATCATTTGAGTACTTGTGGATTTTCCAAAATGGAACATTACAAACCACACATGGTCCAAAATGTCCATTCAAGATTCCACAAAAAAAACCCCATAAAACTGCATTTAAAATCATTATATTTAAAAATATCTGACATAACAGCTTTCTTCCTTTCTGTTTTCTGAACTCCTTGAGCACTTTTATTTATTTATGAATTCAAGCAAAGGCTTTCATGAAAGCTCTTTTTTCCAGGACCTGGAGCTGTAGCACCCTTCCCCAACTTCCATCACAAGTCCTGGGATAAAAATCACAAAAGGTTGACCACTGCAAAGTGCACCAACACCTCCAGCTCGATTGACTCCTGCAGTTGGCAGAAATGCCATCTGAGACTGCTCAAAGGGCCTCACGTGTCTTGGAAATCTGGGGTGGGATTTTTACATGCCCTAATACCAGCAGGAGCTAAGGTTAGTTCTAGCTTCATTGGAAGAACAAACTTTAAAAAACCCCACCTTATTCTTCCTTAAAAAAGATGTGTTGAATCTGTCATGGAGCAGAGAGGTAACAGGAGGGAAAGGAAGGAAGACCTATGATATGCCAGAGAAAAGGAGGTGTGGGGAACCTTTGTGGAGAAAAGAGAAAAAAAGGGTAAGTCACTCATACAAATCCCCATGGGTTCCAGCTGGTCAAACCCCTCCACTGCACTCCAGCAATCAGCCCTCTATTTCACCGTTTCTGAAGAGGAGTTTTACCCTCATCTCTGTGCAGAAGGTATAAAGCAACATGAGCTACCACTGGAAATGCAACTTCAGAAAAAACAATGGACACCCACCCAGCACTGTGAAGCTTCAGGAGGACCAGTCCCACTCCTGCAGAACACCAAGGGGGATTTGGCAGTGACTAATGTGGGCTGGAACAGGGGAGACGCCTGACTCTGCAATAGCCTGATCAGCGACTTCAAGAGGCAGTGAAAAGACCCCTGTTGATTTAAATAGCCATTAACTGTTAAACTAACTAAATGGGGTTTATGGCTGCTTCGCATTAGACCTGGTAGATATCAGTGATTTGACCCCAGCGCTGTAAACAGCAAGACAGAGCTTTAATTTGCTTATTCTTTGAAGACTGGCCTTTTAGCATTCTAATAAAGCAGGAGTCTAATCTACACAGGATAAATTACAGTATGTTTTAAATAATTATACTACATGGTTAAACAGCCATTACTGTAGGAGGACAAAGACCAAAAAGATTAGCTCATACTAAATATTTCTCTTAAGCAATGTTGCTTTCCCCTCCTAATTTGGTTTCCTTACAACAAACTTTGTCTTCACAATTATTCCCTTGATTACTGTAAGAGTGCCAACGTAATTTAGTATTTGGGACTGGTACACAGAGCCTGGCAAAAACCTGACACAAGCAAGTTTTGCTGCAGATTGGAGATTCAGCTTACTGCACAGAAAGCAGTTTTCTATATGAAAACTGTTAAGGTATATGAGCAGTAATTAAAAGCATCAATTAAGATTGTGAAATACAAATAATTTTATATTATCCAGAAAACTTATTCTGACACACTAGAACGGGTCCTTCAAAGAAACTGAGATGTGGGCTGCCACTTATGCAGAGCTCTAAAATACAGACAGGTGGTGTCTAAATGTATCACTTGATGTGGTATTTATAGCAAAATGATTTCTTCTTACAATTTGAATTAGTGTATTACATTGTCACTATGTTCATCTGTATGAACATACCCAGAAGGGCCTCTGCTATGCTGACAGTTAAACTTAATTCTTCAAACAAACTTGTCTTTTTGTGTATTTGGAAAAGACACAACCTGACATACTCTACACTCCAGATTTCCATGCCAGAAAAAAGGGTAATGGTGCTATCAGTTGTCCCACATTTTCCTGAAATAATTCAATTTTACCCTGAAATAGTAACTATTTAACTGATATTTAATCTTAATCTGTGAGAATTATGAATATATTTAATGGCTCTGTGGCAGGAATTTCCTGGTTTATGTATGGTTGCTGTAGCTTTTTCTTATGGAGAGTCAATGGAGAAGGTTGGACTCCTTCCTTCTGCAGTCACTTTGCGCTGATGTTTGGCAGAATGCAACAAAGCAGACAGTCACCCACCATCTCACATGTGAGTGCTCAAAAAGGGTATGAATGAGATTTTTATGGAAAATGAGAGTTAGAACAAACTTCAGTCAAACTAACCTTGCTATTGCATGGGAAGTTGCTGATACCCATCTCTAAAAACTGATGCTGCATGTCAAGATGTTATCTACTTATTACAGTGCTGGCACTGACACACAATCCTCAGGAGGAGGATGCACTAAAGAAAATTTTTGGTTCACTTTATGCCAAAACAAGAATAACCTCTCTTAACATGTGTGCACATACACATACGCAGCATTGAGAGATAAAGAGAGAGCCACTGTTGCCAAAAGCAGGTTGCCTTCTGGCACTCACCCTTTGTTAAGGTTCTGCTCAACAAAATCAGTACTCTTCTGCTTGCCTTTGAAAATATGAAATTCACAAAACCAAACCATTCCTCATGGAAATGAAGCAGAACACATTTTTTTGTAACACCTTCCATCTGCACCGAAAGACAAAATGGCAGCAGCCTTATATATGCACCAAAACAGGAAGGTTACAATACAAAAACTGGGTGCACTGAAGGACTGGTTCTGCAGTGTATGGTATCACATCCATGGAATAGTTTAAGGATTTATTATAAACCCGTATATAAAAGAGAGAGTGAAATTTTTATCTAAAGTTGTTAACAGTTGATCTTTCATGGTTTTTGGAGCCTTCTGAATTAATAAATTATTTCAAGGAGAAACTATATGCCAAGTATTCCCTCATATTGATGTTGGAGAACAAACGTTGGAGACTGTATACCTCACCTACAGTTGTTTAATAGTATGTAAGAAAGGAAAAATAATTATCATCTGTGCTTTTTAAGTTAAATGCACAATTTTCAAGAGCAAAAAGATTACACATAGCCCTGTGGTCTGATCTAGTAACTGCATGATGACAATTTGTCCTACGAAGACCTTGGGAACAGACTGAGATTCAAAAGGCAGATTATTCTTCAGACCCTTTCAGGAAGACATCAATATACACATCCGCCTGCCACATGTTACATTCTGCATTCCATCTCCAGTCATCTCAGAAGTTCAGGGCAAGGCAGGGCTCTTGCCTGGGAGTGCAACTTTTCAGATGCTGGATAAAACACAGTAAGAGGGAGCAAGCAGCTGATATGTACTCAGTGGTGCCAAATTTCTTCCAAGCAGGGGCATGAAAAGAAGAATTAGGATAAGAATGGCCTGAGAAAAGGACCGTCTTTTTCAGTAACTCCAGCAGAACTGAGGAATACAGCTGACTCAGAATATCTTGAATAATGTTATTGACAGTGGCATTGAGAGCACCCTCAGCAAGTTTGCTGATGACACCAAGTTGGGTGGTGTGGTGGATATACCAGAGGGATGGGTGCCATCCAGAGGGACCTGGACAAGCTGCAGAAGTGGGCCCAGGTGAACCTCATGAAGTTCAACAAGGCCAAGTGCAGGGTCCTGCACCTGGGCTGGGGCAACCAGAGGTATGAATACAGGCTGGGGGAAGACATGCTAGAGGGCAGCCCTATGGAAAAAGACCTGGGGGTCCTACTGGATCAAAAGCTGGATATGAGCCACTAATGTGCAATTGCAGCCCAGAAGGCCAACTGCATCCTGGGCTGCATCAAAAGAAGTGTTCTAGCGTGAGATGTCCCTGCTTGTTGTAGCGGGGTTGGACTAGATGACCTTTAGAGGTCCCTTCCAACCCAAGACATTCTATGATTATATTTTGGGCACCAGCAGATTTTGGATCTTCACCAAAAAGAAAAAATATTCCACTGCATCCAGGTGAGTTGCAGCAAACACATCCTGAAAAGCCATTTAGATAGTTTCAATTCAAATACACTCAAACCTGCTTCTTTATAGCTCACTTTCCCTGTGCACCTACTTGTGCAGGTAGACACCTACCTATTCCTCATTTTTTACTTCAAGATGGTGCTTGCCTTGAAAAGCCTGATTCTAACTTGCTGAGTTTAACTCTTTACAACTCCTGCTCTAGCTGTGTCACAAGATGTTGGAAGAAAATGGAGCTATAAAAAGGGATGGTTTCTCCCTTTGTCAGCTCGTCAAAGGAACAGTCCAAACTGTGACATCAAGTCCTAACCTACTCCTACTCAAAGTGTGGTAGCAGCAAGCAAAGCCCTCATCTACTTCCCTTGCAAATCACAGTCAACTGTATTAACAAATGTTTTAAAGCACATATGCTGGATGACCTGGAGAACAGCAGCCTCAGCTCACTTGTATTTTTAAGCAAGGTAAGATGGTAAATCTTCCATCCAGAAAAGTAATGTGTTAACCCACTGTGCCACCTAATCCCTAAGAGTCTCATTTTGCTTGTACAAAAATAATTTAGGGGCCTAACAGTCTAAAACTGTCTTTTCTGGTGCCTAAGTGCTTCATTTTAATAGATATTAGCTGTTAAAGATACTCATTTTAACAATGACATTTACAGCTTTAACAAGTCTATCATAGAGCACAAGTGCATCACTTAGCAGGATAGTACTGTTTAAAAAATAATCTACCTGCTTTAATGCATACTGGAGTGTATTAGTTGATGTTGAACTAGGTCATTTTAACCCTTCAGCTCTTTTTCAGGAGCATGAATACATTTCAGACCCTTTTAGTTCAACACTGAGCTGAAAGATTCTTCCACATGATCACAATACATCTCATCTCCCCTTCCTTTAAAATTCCTTTCCATTAATTCCTTTCAATTAATAAAGACTCACAACATCACCACAAAGACTTGAAGATCTACCATTCCTCAGTTTGGGGTTGCAGGCCTAATCCATTTCAGATGGATAGAGTAACTCCCACTGTTTTGAAGCAGGCCAAAGGACTAGGTTTTTCCATATCACAGAAAAAGACTCACATCAATTTAGAGAGGAACTGGGTCAAGACACAGGTGATTGAACCAAAGCGACACACCACCACACGGCACTGTAAACCTTCTGAGAGATCCCAGATGTATAGATTCCTGCATATCTGTAACCACAGCCCTACCCTTCTTTTGAAACAAAATAATGAGATAGCAGATGATGAAGAAAATGTCAACATACTGTATAAACATACACGGGAAATCTAAGAAGCTGATTCCTCCTTTGTTGCTAAAGGCAGAAGAAGTGCCATGCTAGATCAAACAGCAAATCCAATTAACACAATATCTCCTCTGTCATAGCGGCCCGCTCTTAGGAAAGAATATAAGGATTACATTATGCCATCTCAGCTTCTCAAAACCAAACATTTAGACACCTTCCTGAGCTAAACCCTGTGTCCAGACCAACTACTTTCAAACAACCCTGGAGCCTTTTCTGGTCTATCTCCATTGCTGCTGAAAATGGAGGGTTAGGAAATTAAATGAGGGTATGGCTAACTGAGTGAGATGGGGCCTTTGTCCTGCATAGAACTGTGTACTGTCCATCAACTCACCAGAGGTCATCTGCTGGCTCTATAGCATCCATAGGGGTAGACTCTGTCCCTCTGGGAGCAACTGTTGGAAGGTATTGTGCTTCTGTTCAACGCTGGGCTCTCCATTTCCCACTGAATTCTTACAGGTGAGGGAGCCACTGCCATCCCCAGTGGCCCAAATCCAGTCCAGTAGGAGACTCTGAGGAAGCTAAGCTTGTGGAAGCTGAGAGACTGTCTTTGACAAAAGCCCAACACCACTCACATACTGAATTGTGTTGCTGTTGGGCTGCTAACCGGAGGCATCTCACATGATTTCAAAGCAGTGGAGCTTACTGCTATTTGCAGACAGTGTTGGGCAGCCATTTAATCCACCAGTACCCCCAAAGACCTGGGCATGAACCACCAACGTGCCATTGCAGCCCAGAAGGCCAACTGCATTCTGGGCTGCATCAAAAGAAGTGTGGCCAGTAGATTGAAAGAGGTGATTCTGCCCCTCTACTCTGACCTGGTGAGACCTCACCTGGAGTACTGTATCCATCTCTGGTGCCCCCAACACAAGAAGGACGTGGACCAGCTAGAGCGTGTCCAGAGGAGGGCAACAAAAATGATCAGAGGGCTGGAGCACCTCTCTTACAAAGACAGGCTGAGGGAGTTGGGGTTGTTCAGCCTGAAGAAGAAAAGACTCCCGGGGGACCTTACAGTGACCTTCCAATACCTGAAATGGGCCTATAAGAAGGCTGGGGAAGATCTGTTCACAAGGGCATGTAACGATAGGACAAGGGGGAATGGTTCAAACTAGAGAAGGGTAGATTTAGGTTGGACGGTTGGAAAAAGTTCTTTAATATGAGGGTGGTGGATCACTGGAACAGGTTGCCTAGAGAGGTGGTGGGAGCCCCATACCTGGAGACATTCAAGGAAGGTCAACCTTGATGGGGCTCTGAGCAATCTGTCCTACTGTGAGATGTCTCTGCTTATTGTAGGGGGGTTGGACTAGATGACCTTTACAGGTCCCTTCCAACCTAATACATTCTACGATTCTATGATTTGCCAATAACGTGTCCATACAGGCCTACCTGAAATAAGGGAGAGGCACCATACAGGTTACCCCACTGACTTGTACTTGCATCGCTCTGAGATAGATGATGAAAACTACACAAGGACTCCTGAAACATGGGTATGCCACCAATTTACTCAGTGTAATAAATATTTTCTCTTCTGTTTTCTACTCTTTGCTTAATAATTAGTAAAATTCTCCTAGCTTTCCCAGCTGCTGCAGAGCAATAAGTAGCTATTTTTAGAGAGCTAATCACTGTGACTTCACAATATTTCTTCTGAAGTGTAAAAACTTATTTGTCCTTGCTTAATCCAATGCCATTTGCATGTGTAGATATGATTTTCCAGTGGGCATTACTTTGACCATATTGTCATTTAACTTGTCTGCCATTTTAGTTATCCAGTAATGGGAATGTCACAGTCATTAGGAGGTAACAGGACATCCTTCCACAGCTTCTTGTAGGCTACTTTATACTTGACTCTCTTGCTGTATGATCATGTGCTATAGTTTTGAATGGCTGTGGTGTTCAGATTTCACTGCATTGTTTAGGACTCAGGAGAAAGCTCTCTGGATGGAGGGATATTCTTTGTAGATGTAAATGTCAATAAAGGTGTCTGCATTTTTTTAATATTGCATATCGTGTCTGAACTACCTTATGAAGAATGCAGCATAAACAGTGATTTAATTACAGGTGCCTGAAAACTATTAGATTAATAGTTTAAACCAGTCTTTTATCAGTCTGTCTAGCACATTGAGTTTCTTCAGAGGTTATCATACTTTTGCAGGAGAGCAGCAGAAAGTAAGTAGGACCTCAGAGCACATCAAATATATTATTGCTTAGTAACTAGAGGTTAATAAAGCCATTTTCAAGATACAGAATTAAAAAGAGATTAAAAAGTCATCTTCTTATGCTGAAAATGATGTAACACTGTGTGCCAAATTCAAGGTTTGACACAAGGGTACAACAACACATGAAAAGATAATTTGTCAGACCCTGTTCAGGAAAGACTTTCTTGTTATAGGAATATAGGATTAATTTTATCACTTGCTAAAGCATCTCTGCTTTTCTGAATAGTAATAAATTTAAGTGTTTGAGGTAGCCTCCTGAATGAGATGTTCTAATACCAATTAAGTTCAATTCTTTGGGTCTAAGGCTACTTACCTGAAACAAGATACTCATACATTTGCATACAATAAATGACAGCTTGAGCATCTGCAGAATAAAGCTCTGGCCTGCTGATAGGATGCAATTAAGATGAAAAGAACTTGGGGATACTTTTTCCATCAGCAAACCATGCAAAACTAAAGAGGAAATGGCTCAGATTTCCAGCAGAAAGCTGAGTATAGCACCAGCTATCATATCCATTAGCATTAACGGGGTTTTAGCAAGCTTTGAGCTCTCTGTGAGAAATGCTGGACAGCCATGGGTGGAGCTGGATAAAAGAGGTAGTGTCCTCCAATGGAGGACATGGCTCCTAGGAGCCACCGTTCCCTTTATGAACTGAAATAAATCACCCAAATGGGTCATGTAGGACAACAACAAAACTATGGCAAAAGGACATGCAAACATGCACTTTATGCAATGTACCATCATAGAGTTCTGTGTGCGTGTTTGTGAATATGTTATGTATGAAGTTCTGAGGAACAGATAGAAAATGTGTTAAGAAAACCAGGTTATAATTAAAATTACTTTGTACTATAAAAAATAGCATATGCTACAAAAATGCCCAGGGAGATCAGTCCAGGTGTATTAAACCATTGACAAAATGCCCACAGTGCCAGCTTTTGTGTTAATAATTTTGCATAGGCTTGTTTTAGATACAGGGTGTGATGGCTGGGTTGTTGTCCTAAGGAGTTGATTCCAGGCAACACTTTGAATTTCCCTGTACTTCATCGGGGCAAGATGTGAAAAACCCAACACTTCCTAAGACTGACATCTCAGAGGGTTTCTGAAGTGTTCATGTTCAGGCTACGCAATTTCCACCCATGTATGAAAGGGAATACTCAGGGTACACAGTTGACAGTCTTGACAGTCTATAACATGTCACAAAACAGAAGATTTAAGGTGATCATGAAACTGTCCAACTTTTACTTTTGTTTCCCATCTGGGTTTTTTGCAAGAGAAAGAAAAACAAAAGAGCTGATAACTGACCACAAGGGATGTCCATGTCTCTCTACTAAGCGAGCAGCATGGTTTCAGGAACAGGTCATTTCATCTGCCTAGCCAGCAGACTTGAAATCTCACCCTTACTTGTAGTGATTTGGAGTTGATCACTAGGCTGTTTCTTCTTGTGTCTTGTCTGCTTAAGTAACAAGACATTAACACACTGAGATCTCAGATTGCTGGTTTTTTTTGTGAACAGTATCAACAAAAGTAATACACGTGATCCACCCCCAAAAATCAACTAATGACTTCACTTCCTTTCAGGGACTTCTTTCATGGGAAGCAACAGCCATTTGAGATACTTAGATGTATGAATGTATCTCACTCTTGTTAGGACCACTTTCTACCAAAAACACACCAAGCTCTTTCCTTGTTACAGCTCTCTGGGAATGACACGAGGGCTGCTTTTCACCATAGTCCTTCAGCAGGTAAACTCTTTGGTGCCAGTATCTTACAACAGACTTTCTGGAAGCAGAGGCCAGTATCAGGCAGGTATGGATGAATCTGCAGCTCAGATTTTCAAATTTCTAGACATTAGCATCCACAGTGCTGTTGATTTGTGTCCCTCCAGTTATGACACTGAGGTTGCTAATGTGGTCATTCCCACAGAACTCATATCCAATTAGCTGAAAGAACAGATGTGCTGCTTTGAAAATTTTGCATTACCCATTTCCACCTGTGAGAATAATACCACCAGCTTGCCAATTACTCATGGAGATTTGAGTTTGAACTCCAGACCCAAATCTTTTTACAAACAGTACGTTCAATGAATCAGTAGTGCACTCTGCAAAAATGCAACTAAACTGGAGTTGGAGAAAACATCTGTCTCTGATGTGCACCATTGTGATGCTTTATGTCAGTTTGCATCAGTCAAGCTTGCAGTTTAACTCTGTTTCAGGGTTTTTTTTACATGCATCAAAAGGTTTGTCATTTTTCTGTGATTTAGGTAAAGGTAGGTTGGGTAATAAAATTCTGTGGGCTGGCAAGCACTGAAGCAAACCTCAGCTTTTAGCTTTATGTTCCCAGATGCCTACATTTCCAGTGGGTAGTGTGTCATATGTCTAAAGAAAATGAATGCTAATGAAATAGAAAGTGGTGAAAAGCTGCTATAATGGTAGAAAGTTGCTCAGCTAATAGAACAGGTTCTGACAGAGGCAATTGATAAGAGCTTTCCCAAAGCTCCCAAAATAATTATTTAAATGTTTATATGAGCAGAGAGTGGAGAACTGGGGATGGAAAGGAGGGATCCATTTACAAGCCTGCTGTATAAGGGATCTTCTAGAGGCTACCTGGTGCACACTCTCACTGCCTTGCGGGTTCCAGGGGAAAACTCTTCCTCTATGCCCTGGCTCACAAACCAGCCTGCTGCTGAGAGATATTTCTGTATTACATTAGGGACAGAGTAATGGATTTTGAACTACGTCTTTTCGATGGAAATCCTTCTTTCCCCCCAGCTGGAAAGCAAAAGTATTATGTCTGCTGCAGCCCACAACTGTCATCACAAACAAACTGACCCCAGAATTTTCAGAAAATTCATAGATTCTGTCAGCTTATTAAAATGTCACATTCTTCCACTCTTAAACATTTCACTAAATGCAGGAGCTATGGGGGGCAAAATGTTGGCCTCGGCAAAGCCAAGAGAGGATTAGAACCCTAGAGCTCATTCAAATCAACAGAAGTGTTTCCATTTCACTAAAGGGATGGCCATGGGGAGGGGAAATTGCAGCTATTTTGCCAGTGCTTTTCCTAAGGATTTTTTTTTCATTGAAAACTTGAAAATTTGACTCATTTTCATCACTGACATACACATGAGCATATGGTTAAGAAAGAGTCAACCGTACAATCAACCTTCTAGGTCTCCAGAGGCCTGCCACCTTCAGCCAGTAGTTTTTGGAGGATGATGTTTCATTAGTGGATCAAATCCAGACTTGAACTTGAATCCAGCTGGCACACATGAGGCCCTCAAGCTGACAAGCTGTTCCTTGGAGCGTTAGCAATTCTTTCCTCTCCTGCCCTAGCTTGAAAGCCAAACACTGGCAGTATGATGGGCTATTTCATCATGGTATTTCACAATGATGTTCTAACACCCGCATTTTCTGAACAGGAGGGCATGGAGCTCCAGGAAATTCTGCATCAAAGCTCAGCCTGAGCAGTTATTGATAAGCATCTTCCTGGATGAGTCAGGCCCTCCTGTGCTCTGAGAGTAGGAAGCTCAGGTAAACTGCCCTCCTCACTCCTGCCTCGCTATGGGGCATGGCTGAGTCCCCCTCCCTTCCCCTGCAAACACCAGCTCAGACTCTTTTCTCAGCTCCTCGTCCAGTTTAATTCTGAACAGCCACTTCGATCTGGCACCAAAGTTCACATGCCAGTACTGCCCCAGGCTGCTAATAGCTGTAAAGTTCCTCTTGTCTCACACCCTTCTCAAGCACTCATTTATGACTAAGCAAATCTTATATTCAGGAGAGAGTTATGTCTGACTTCATTGCTTGTGTAGCTCCCCACCACTATCTTCAGAAAGGAATACAACACACTAAAGAATAAGAAATAAAAGATCCTATATTTTCTACACATTTGGTTTACAAACCACAAAATTCTTGCTTTTAAGTATAGTGTGCTATACAAAGAAGCAGGCAGTGATGGCCTGCCCTCAAGCTGCAGTGCTCTGTATGCATCAGTTACAAAGAAGGGCTTGTTCCAACAGGAAGTGACCCTTTTGAATGCTTGTATCTTTTTTGCCTTAAAATGGTGGCATGGCACTTCCTGCACACTGATAACTAAAATGATGGACTAGATATGAGATTCAGCTTCTGGTGATAATTGTCTAGTGCCAACTGACTTCTAGGTCAGCATCTGCCTTCACACTCACAAACCAATTCACACAAATACTGGATTGCTCACTGGTAGTGAAGAAGCATTTAATGAACTTTGAAAGTAAAGACAGAGCTTCAGGGTTTCAGTCCAGGTTCAAAATTTATGATGTTTTCTGTGCATCACAGTGCAAGGGTGTGTAAGCCAGTCTTAATGGAAAAGCTTTGGTGGCATTCTAGTTAGCTTTGATTTAAAGCTTAATTTAGGTCCTGAAAAGGGTTAGTGCATCTTTACAGCCATCTTGTAATTCTCCAAGTGTCCTGCCATGAAGTTAGTCAAGTCCACATTTCAACACGGCAGGGTCACTTTCAGATCAAAGAGGTACTCAGACAACTACCAAAATCCACTGAGAAAAGGCTTATGCCTTGTCCAAAATTCTACCGAAATGGAGGCAGGCAATTCACGTTACTATTCAAGTGCATTCATTAAAATAACATGTCATATATACATACATATATATAGTCATTCATGATGTTAAATGAAAACTGAAATTCTGGGTTGAAAGTGGTTCTAACTATTAAAACTGAATATTAGAGCTGAGAGAATAATTTGCAGCAAATAATTCACCCGAGGAATTTAGCTTCTTTTCAGCTGGTGGAGTATCTGCGTACAGATTGCCATTTCCTCAGATTTGATCATTACTTTAAATGAGTCTCAATTTTATAGTGTAATTCTTTCCCTGTATAGGTTGATGGTGAAGAGTCTCCAGTGCTTTCCTGACAATTCGTATCTGAAGTTTGATCTGCCAATGTTAGCCTCAAGCATCTGCACACATAGCACGGTATTGCTCTGACCCACAGCTTGATGGGCATGTCCTGTTTGAAAATCTGAGCGTGCCAGCTCAGCACTTAGTTTTTACAAGCACTTGTGTTCATGAAAGCTGACCACTAAAGTATCAGGAAACAGAAAATACTAAGCAGAAAGCATTGCAGGAAGATGCTCACTTTTAAGTATTAGCAAATCCTCAACAATACCACAATGTGCTGAAGAAGGCTTTTCACCTCTCCTTAGTATAAGCACCTCCAACGACAGCTCTTAATAGTTGAACATAGAAGATACAGTGTTACTGGAATCAATACCAAAACCCCAAGTATTTCTGCAGCTGGGGTGGAGTAAGCTCATGTACAGCCTGGGGAACAGAAGGGTAGAAAATAGCTTTGCAGAAAAAGCAGCTGAAGGCCTGTTGGACAACATCCTGAAAAGGAGTGAGCCAAGGTGGTCAAGATGCAGAGAGGGCTGCATGTGCCACCAGGACAGCCAGCCGCACACTGGGTGGCACTTGCAGGGCCATGGTCAGTAGGACAAGGGAGGTGATGACTGATAAAACTGTATCTGGAATGTAGTGTCCAGCTCAGGGTTCCCCTGCACAGAAAACAGAGACACTGACACACAAGTCAAGCAGAGCAAGTAAAACAGAGGCCACCAATAAGACTAGAGAGCTGGAAAACTGTAACATAAGGAGAAGCTGAAGCAATTGGGTTGGTTCAGACCCAAGAAAAGAAAAGTGAAAGAGAGCTGTTACTACTCTCTACTACAACCTATGAAGAAGGTACAAATAAATGGAATCAGACTCTTCTTTGAGGTGCACAGTGATGAGACAAGAGGTTATGGACACAAATTACAGCTTGGAAAAATACAGTTGGATCGTAGGAGTAGTTTGTCACTGTAAGGGTGGAAAATACAGAAGCAGGTTATGCAGAGAGGTGTGAAGTGTCACAGAATCATAGAATTGTTTTGTTCAGAAAAGACCTTAAAGATCATCAAGTCCAACTGTTAACCCAGCACTGCCAAGTCCACCATGTCCTGAAGCACCACTTTTACACATTTTTAAAATACCTCCGGGGTGATGACTCAAGCACTTCCCTGGTCAGCCTGTTCCAATGCTTGATCACTCTTCCAGTGAAGAAATTTCTCCTAATATCCAATCTAAATCTCACCTGGCCCAATTTGAGCCCATTCCCTCTTGTTCTATTGCTTGTTACTTGGAAGACTGACCCCTGCCTTGCTACAACCTGCTTTCAGGTACTTGTAGAGAACAGCAAGGTCTCCCCTGAGACTCCTTTTGTCCAGACTAAACAACGCCAGTTCCCTCAGCTGCTCCTCATAAGACTTGGCCATCCTTTGAGACAGTGAAAAGCCAAGTGGACAGAGCTCTGAGCAACCTGCTCTCACCAGACATGCTCAGAGTAGGAGGCAGGACTGTATGACCATTGGGGGTCCCTTCCAACCTACATGCTTCTACAATTCCCTCATACTGTAATAAATATTTTTCCACTGCTTGGAGCAGGTCCAAAATATTTTTTTTTTCATCCTTGATCTGTATTTCTGTAACAATTAAAAGATTTTTATAGTAATTTCTGCCTTTGGAGAGATTTTGAATATTAAAATCCACCTCACCAGAGCTAGATCAGTGCCAAAATGAAGGCAATAAAACCAAAGGTGCAAAATTCCTTAAGGGTCAGGTTCTCTGTGAGCATATCTCAGTTCAGCACAACCATCTTAAGGCCACCCTGATTCACAACAACAGAGAGTTCTGCATGGAACCTTAAGACTGCATAAATGAATGTGTTTTGCAGTTAACATAACCTCATATATAGTACAGCTATTTTTAAGACATCCAAAAAGTGCTGTCTTTCTCGGTGTTGTACTGTACTAGGAACCTATGTGCACCTCCTGTGATCTCTGGTGTGGAATATTATTGTGTCTGATGCAGAATTATTTGGTACTGAAACAAACTTCAGCTTTTAATGACTAAATGTCATGCAAGAGGATGCTGAACTTGAAAGCCAGCAGAAAAGCCCTAGGCTGTTTCAGAATTCAGATTAAAATTATTCAGTTATCTGTAGTCCTCTTAGATATCTATAAATATCTACACTCCACAGGGTGCTCATGCAATTTCTGATGGTTTACCAGACTGAAGCCACCTCCTCAACTGTAGGTTAGAGTTGTAACTCCTTGATATCGATGAAAAGGCAAGAGACTTAGTTATGAAGGTCATTTTTCAACTGAACAGTTAACTGGAGGGCAACACAGAATGAGTTTAGCTCTCTTTTGTCTCACAAATTTTGCAATCAAAGAATATAAACAAGAACAAAACTGTTAAGGAGACCTCTTCTTGCAGAATGCTCTGGAAAAAAAAATTTAACTAACTTAATAAGGTAAAAAATTAGAACATTTTCATTAAGACAAAATGTTCTTTTTAATTATGCAAGCTAAGTCTTCTAATGAATGAAGGAATGGAACTTCAAAATGTTTTGAATTGCTTATGTTTTTCCTCTTGCTGAGAAGAACAAATGTAACTTTTTACAAAATAAATTCAGTTGGTAATTGGAGGCTTTCTAATTAACTATTTCATGGATTGAGTTTTCATAGACCTGTAAAAATGAATGGCTATGAGACAGCTGCCCTCCTAGATAATGCTCAAGAGCTCCAAGTGCTGTAAGAACAGAGCCAGTGCAAACAGTGCTGAGACATGTGCAGAGGGCAGAGGTATAGGCAATTTACTCCTGCACAAAATGGGTGCAAAACAAGTCAAGGGGATAATTCTCCCTTTTTTAAAAGAAGCAATTACATGGCACAGATGCCAGTGATTACAGGGACACATTTATTGGAGGGACCAACGTAATTGTAACACTCTGCTAGCACCATTTATGTGTGCTGCGGTGGGAGATACCTGAGGTTGCTCTGGTGTGGCTGCTTTGCCAGCATCAGTGCTGGGCCCACACTGTATCAGGCACTAAGGAAACAAAGGACAGATTTTATAGGGATGGTCCTGTGTGAAGGAAGGTTTCTGTGTGACAAGCTATGGCAGCCACAGAGACAATGCACACTGGCTGTGCCACACGATAAAGCCCTGCCTGGTATCACACCCCCAGTACTAGCATGTCAGACCATCAGCAAATGTGAAACAAATGAACCCAATTGAATGCCTCGCATCTAGACACAGCTGGTAGGACCTGGCCACAACAATGGAAGTGGGAAGGGTGTCATCAGAGTTGGTGCCTGTCTCTCCACACACACAGCAACAGGAAAAACGTCTGTGCCGGAGTCAAGCTGAACTGATCAGTCCCACAGGTGTTGCACAGCTCTGCATGAGCCCATTCTGCAGATGCCAGAAACACATGCTCAGTGTCACCAGCTCCCAAGGACAAGCTCAGGTGAGCTTACCACCTTCTGCAGTACTTCCAACCCTAATGATGACAAGCAAGCCTCTCTGTCCATGATATGCCCATACCCAGCAGGATGCCTCCCAAGTAAAAGCACGAGGGAACAGACACTGCTAGAGAACATCATCCTGAAATGCCAAAAGAAAAAAGCATAAACTATGGCTCTTCAGTTAAAAGACAAAAGCAGTCTAAAGCTGGCAGATTTGGTAGATCTTTGTGCAACAGGGATGAGATACTGCTTTTGACCAAAAGCTCTGCCTCCCTTGTTGCAGCAATTTCAGAAAGCTTTTATATGGGCTAATGTGGCCACACTAGTACATGCTATGCTGGAACAGGCTATAAAACCAATTGCCAGATAACACCATTAACCAGAAAACTGAACTTGATCCACAAAGATTGGAAGCTTGAGCAGGTGGGCTAAGGCAGACAGAACACTTTGTGATATTCAAGACAGGTTGAAGCAAAGTTTTGGGAATGGGCCTGGATATTTGGAGAATCAGTAAAATCTGTTTTTCCTTAGAGAAAACATTGGGAAGCCGTAAGAGAATGAGGCACAGCTAATGTAAATGTAATACACGGGTAGCTGCTTGTTACTTCAGCCCAACTCTGTGCTCTCAGGCTTCTAACACTTCCCATGTTTTTAATATTCATTAAAATCTCAATCCTAGGCTTCTAGCTCAAGATATTGAGAAACCTGGATTGTGGGTTTGGAAGACCAGGGTAATATCTCCATTAATGTCCACCAAAACACACATGAACACTGTTTAGCCTTTTTTGTTCTTCTGTGCAAAATGATCAGGTTTGTTTGCAGTGAGTGTAGAAACACACACACTCCCATGTTCTGCAAAGAGGTATGAAGGCAGTGACCCTTTACTAAATGAGTCATCCTAGGCACAATGTATGAGGGAGAGAAATAACTCAAAAAGTACCCTAATAAACAGAATACTGGAAAGCAAAGGTATAGTAGAGGCAAAGGTTAGGACAAAACAGAGATTTTGGTCAGATATCTTAATCTATTTACACAGTGGGAGGTTTTCAACAAATTACATTGCAAGATCAGAAATGAATTAGCAAGCTCTGAAAACAGACATTGAAGTCCAGGAACACAGGTCACACACACACATAATTTGTACCAAGTACCCAGCACTAAAAGCAAAACCTGAGTGTTATTTGATGTTGCAGTTACCACACTAACAGTGAATAGACTAGACTAGACTAGACTAATTCCACTTGGAAGGGACCTACAATGATCATTTTCTCCAACTTTAAGCATGAAGTGAGATGGGAAGGCCCAGTTAAGGCCTGTCTGAAACAGAAAATACAGATGTCTTAAAATTATGTAAAATTTATCAAATAAACATAACACAGTAAATGTTAAAGAGCTTCACAAGATGTTTAACAGATTGGAATTATTTAAGAATATAGCATATGCATCAGTATTCAGCCAAAAATAAGTGCACATGAATGAGACTTCATTAGACAATTAGGAAAGATGTTAAATCTGAACCTTCTCGGAAGATAAAGTCAGACCCTATTCAGTGTTCGCACTTATCATCTATTTAAGTTAAGGGTGCAATTGCTTAAATAAACAAGATTCAGATCTGCAAGATAATAATGCTGAGTTCAGCTCTAGAAAAAAAAATCACTCTGTTTTCCTGCAGACTAGAAGACTGGGCAGATCCTAATGCCAGACTTAAGTTTAGAAAATAATATCTGCAGGTATTTTTTTCAGACTTTTTTTTTCCTGGTCACCCACTGTTTTACAGAGTCAGCTTCAGACTAGAAGCAAATGAGACACTATGACACATGGGGCATGTGGATGTGATCATGTTACCCCAGACAGACCTTTTTTCCATTTATCTCATGCCATTCTCAGGCCACGAAAGAACACAAAAGACTGAGACGCAGCAGAGGTTGCCCTCATTCCTTTTTGCACCACAAAGATATAAGCAGCTGAAACTGGTTTCAGTGGTTCTTTACATCTTCACTGCTTCAGATGCCCTGCAAGGGTGGAGAGTCTGCCCCACACGTGCAGGATTCACAGAGTCCTGGGAGGCTGGAAAGCTTCCTGCAGGAAACAGTGCCCTGGCCTTCCATTGTAGGTTCTCCTGGGTGACAGGAGTATTTCTATTTGTTTTTCTCTCATTCTGTTCTTTGTTTACTTTTGTGCATAGGCTGATGGCTGGGTGCTTTTCAAAAATAAAAACACTTCTCCCCAGAGCACACACATCCCATAGCACAGTGCAGCATGGTGCTGGCTGCAGAACCCTTTTTGTATTCCTTGTGCACTGGGCAGGGATTTTTTCATTTCATGCATCATCCATAACTTGCCGCAGCGATTCCAAAAATCTCTTCCACGCTCACATGAATACGAATAATTTAAATTCACATTTTTGCTTTTGGAAATTTATCATCATAGAAGTTGGGCTCATAAAGCAACTGTATTTCTGAAATTTCCCACAGAATAATCAAGTGATGGCACTGCTCAACAAAATAGCCCAATCGCACGGGTATCATACAGGCACTTAGAGCTGTGACTCTATCTCCAAGAAGGTCAGCTGCTGCTATAAATCTGTCACCAGTATTACCGTCCACTCTACTGTTTTTTCTTTGGTGCTTCCTTATATAGACTAATTTAATAAGCAATTAAAAAACAAAGGGGCTGTTGGTAGGGGTGTAGGTAGGCATCTTTTCTCTGCCAATGGCCAACAGCAAATTTTGTGGAGGAAATTACATGAAATGTTGCTGCGGGCAGTTATGGAAGAATTGTCTTGGACCAGACTTTACTCCTTAGTCCCCAGTAGTGTTCACTGGATTTTGGCCAAAGAACAAGATATTCCCCTTTCTAAACATAATTGTGAACACAGGTGTTTAACCCTCCCTGACCTCAGAGAAACTGTCAGCTTTCAGAAGCAAATTTTAACTTTGCCATAAGCAATGAGTTCCATAGTTTCTCAACTTTAAATGCCTTTGAGAACCACATCTCACTCTTGTCTCCTACTTTGGAGGCCAGGGCAGCTGACAGGGATGCCCAGGTCACAAGCCACCTCTCACAAAACCCACTTGGAGGCTGCTGCTTCACAAGCTGGTGCTTCCCCAAATCCTGTGTGCACACAGTAACTCTAGCAGTGTGCACGTGCCAAGGCTCTATGCCTGCCACTGCTTTTGCAACTGCCCCAGAACACAGGGGCTGTGCGAAGAGAATTAGGCCTATGTTTTGCACTAAAAAACGTTTTTTTGTAACTGACATTACTCCCTTTCCCAGTGCATGTATCCGTATTACATTCAACTGATGGATCCAATGCTGTGCTTCCACACCCAGCAATGCTTAAAGGAAAAGAAGCGAGAAGCTAGAAGAGAGAGGAAGAGAAGGAATGATTCACAGTAGCTTTCCTGTTGACCTCATGCCTTGCAGGGGATCTGCCCACAATTCCAGAAACTGGGCATGCCAGGTCCTCAAAAGATGCTAAAGAAGTTTGACAAAACAGTAAAGCAATTCTTACAATTACACACAGGGCGTTTAAGAAAACCATCCTAAATTCGTCATTTGAGCAACAAATTCTCCATTGGAAAAAAAGATACGCACTTCAAGACTTTTCAGAAAGACAAGCAACATTATTTAGCACCTACCCAGCTGAAAATTTAAATCAAGTTTGAACCCAGTTATTTCTTTCTTCATTAGCGGGACAAAAAACCCTGTTTTTTTCCTGTTACTGATCTTGTGATGGAAGTGTGTGTGGGGGGGTATCCTCGGGTACCATTCTAGCTGCCCATGTGGTGCACCCCAAAGGGTTTGTCACAAGGCACACTAACTCCTGCCAGCCAGGTACCAATGCTGCCTGCTGCCTCAAGGAGTTTTATCTAAAAATAGAAGCTGCTTAAGAAAAATGACCACTTCTTTAGAAGAACAGCCAGTTTCTCTCTGAATCAATTTAAGCCTGAGCACATCAATGAGATAGAGCTTGACCTAAAGAGCTCCAGAGAAATCAAGACCTAAGGTAAAGGTGTGCCAGTAATATGGAAGAAGATAAGGAGACTATGGGCCTGATCCAAAGGCCATTAGGTCAGTGGCAAGCTTTAATGTTGATGTAAATGGGCTTTGAACCAGGCCATGCTAGAGAAAAGCACATGCCTTATTATTAAAAAAAAAAAAAAAAAAAAAAGCAGCCATTAGAAACAGACTAGAAGTTAAGGGAAATTTTTTTGTAGGCAAAACTTCCTTCCATTTTTTCCAGCATCTCAGCAAAGGACTGGGCCATTTGACCCCACAAATAAGCAGCCATCAGGTTGCTACCTCATCCCAAGCAAGCGCCCAGAGGTCAGAAGACTCCAGATTCTGCACCAGGAACTAGAGTTCACACTAGTACATGGGTGCAGTTAGCACAAGCTGTTTCCACAACCAAAAACGTGGTCAGAGTCTCTGGTTCAGCTGTGCTTACTGCACCATTAGGTGCTTCATTAACACAGCTGGACACCCAGTCAGCAACACTGCCCACCTGCATTACAGCATACATCCATTTTGCATCAGCGACTGCAGGAGTCCATTCTCGTCTCACCAGAAAGTGGTGATAGTTTGAATAACAAGAGAGGAACTGGGTGCTGGCAGTGAATGCTAAACCCTCTCCCACTCCACCCCACCTTGAGCTGCTGCTTGTCCTTGGGTGCAAAGGCATTTTTTGACTCAGGTACAATAGTCACTAAATTGGGGAAAGAATGCAAATGTTCACTCCTTAGCAATGAGCCAAAAATACAAAAGTAATTCCCACCCTCTGTGGCCCTTGCTAGATACTCCTCATGGAAGCTGTTAAACTGACAAGGTGGCTCCATTGACAAGATAGAAAAAAGAAAAAAATTCTGAAATTGAACACCATGTGCCTTACCACAAAGAAAGCAGCATAAATCTCTCAGAGATAAAATAAAGGATCTACTAGGAGAGTATTGCTAAACTAGCTTACTGTGATAAAACAATGAGGGAAGAGAGAATATTCAAGTCACCCTCTTGGCTCAATATAATTGCCTTGTTAGGGAAATGTGCACTCACAAACAGGTGTGAAGGAAACAGGAGATCCCAAAACACTGCAACCTGCACAACAGCATGGACTTGAGGCACAGCTTATGGACACTGCTTCCTAAAGGCAGGAGTGGATGATGGGACAGAAAGTGTATTTGTGAGCCTTGATAAGTAGTACCTGTAGCTGCACCCAGCTGGCCCTGTGGTTTGCAATCCAGGTTCTCCTGTGCTCAGTTTTGCCTGTGCCAGCTGCTGGACACTACTCCTCCATGACCCAGGAGGAATGGTGTCTAGCTGTGAGATAGCTGCTCCGTGCTCTCTGGCTCAGGAACTGCCAGTTTGCCTTAAACTATTAGAGCAGTATTATATTGATTACTGCTTGATATTTGCAGGTCTACAAAATGTCCAAGGAGACACAGGAAAGTTTAGAGACTTTTAATTTGTTGTACCAAAGCTTTTCTGATGGTCCCAGAAGATTACACATTTATGAAGAAGGGCAGCAACAATAAAAGCTTATTGTTTGCACTCAGCCAAACTTCATAGATTTTTTTAAGTATGACAAAAGAGAAAATGAGTTACACAGATTTTCAATAACTTGAACACCAATCTCTGCTGTCCAAAGGGAATTATGCCAGTGTTCTTTCTTCTTCTACCTTGGCCTGGCTTTAAGGGTTTATCCTTGTAAATGACATCAGTAGTTACAGTTAACAGGTCCAGAATGAAGCTGCGGGGCTGAGATCCCTCTTGTCCTGATGTGTTAGAAGCTCCAGGGAGAAGACTAAAGATAGCAAGAGAAACTTTGTCAAGGTAGACTCACCACAGAAGATGGGAGTAAGTAGTGTGCACAGCCCTTCCCTTTGCTTCAATGACAAAACAGAGGTACCAAGAGGATTCTCTCATCAGAGGGCAATGGCTTGAAGTGAGATTAAGGTAGCAAGCCATTTTGCTTTTATGTGTTCAGCTAAAGAGCAAGGTCAAAGACATAAGGTCTTAAAACTTTTAATTAAGTGACAGTGAAATTATTTGTTTGCATCAATGTAATCCAGCATGAAAATTGCCATTTGACATTTGCCTTGATTTCTGCTTCTGTTTGGTGGGGGTATACAGTGAATTGTTTTCAGGTACATCTTGCCATAGTTACTGACAGGGATGCAAGATAGCTCTAAAATCTTACCCACTCTCTCTTTTACTGAAATGACAGAAAGGCACTAAAGCAAGAAAAAAGAAGCATAACTACAATAGAAGCCAGTGTGGCTGCAGAAAGGTATGTCACAAATTGGGGGTGGGGGATAAACCTAAGACAAGTACGGGTATTTTCTTTAAGAGCCATGCACAAGAAGTCTCACATCATTGGAGAATAACAGGTGATAAAAGGCCCCTGTGCAGTCCCTAGTTGGTGGACATTGAGTTGCACCTTGTTTAGCAATACACAAGAACCTCAGGTTGCTCTGAAGGTTCGGACTGGTCCCTGGGCTTGCAGCTCTGGGAGCATCCAGCCTTCGGATACATGCGGTGCAGCAGATGTGGGACCCACAGCCAGGAAACAGCATAAAATGCATGGCTGTGGTAAGAATCACACTAAAATGTGATTTAAAAGGAGAGCAGTGTTTTGGTTTCTGAGCCCTCTACTTTATTTTTATTTGTTTTTATGCTCCAGTAAGTAAAATCAACAACTTCTTTTTCCCCAATAAACTGAAATTTTGCAGGCCATTAATCCATAATATGGACAAAAGCCTTTGGGTGCATGTGAAACAAAATGAAAAATGGTCAGTCTGGTTCTTCCAGGAAAGCTGATACTTCACATAAGCAGTAAAGATTTTCCAACAAGCAACAGTACACACATTTCAGTGCAGACCCATAGTGACTGTGTTAGCACGGTAGAGGGTAATGGCTCTGAATATCATTTATGCACACTTAACTACCATTTTGTTAATGTTTATGCAGCATTTTGAAAATGTAAAGTGCTATAAAGCTGCCAAATGTTATTATTATTAATAATCCAAGTGATAAATATGACTCAAAATTCTACACTCTATCCTTGTCCTTCATGTCAAAGGGATGTTTGCACATATAATAAGGACTGCAATTCAGCAAGACACTTACAGTGTATGCATTAGTTAGAGTTCATGAGTTTTACACATAAGGGAATAAAGGACTAACTGGTTTCTCCCCAAGTTTACTGAGTGTTAAAAAAACAAAAATTAAGATGGAAGATTATGTTAAAATCCTGCTTTTAAAAATGCTGGGTCAGAGCTCTGCTGTAACATTTAAAAGCCTATTTAGCAAGCCACGTAGGTCAACATGTTTTAATGAAATGTGTTTTCTTCTCAGTAAATGTAAAATAGGGCACAGAAAAGGACTCGAAGACAGCAATACATGGGTATCTCTTGTTTGCTGTGTTTCAACTGCACCCACCACTAGAGCAGCTGACTACCCATACTTAGACCATCCAAGACCCCAAACCTGTCCCTTCACACATCTCCACTTCATCCCTCAGAGGATGCCTACCAACCATGGAGCCCAGAGTCACAGAAATAGTTATTCCCTCACTGATTTTCCTATTTCTCTAAACCACTTCTCTTTTATTTGCAACAGCAGCACCGTGTCAAAAAGGCAGTTGGGAACCACCCCACAAGTCACTAAGGCTCCAAGACACAGGTCCACCATAAGTGCTTGCCTTTGCAGTGTATTACACTTACTGCATTAGACCACACCAGGGAAAATAAACTGTGAGCCAAGGCCTTTGGTCTCTCCTTTTATATTCACAAAGAAACCTTCTGATGCTCTCAGAAAAGTGGCTGTTATTTGAAGGAGGTGATCAGCTTGTGAGGAAGTGTCAAATAAGGACAGGGGAAATTTTTTTCCATTGTTTTTTCTCAGTTTTGGAGCAGCCTTTGCGATTGCAGTGACTTCATCACTGAGACTGAAAGTGCAGTTACTTATCTGAGAGAAATATTTGCCATTGCCCTTACTGGAAAACCAAAAGGAAAACAAACCCCACAATTTTCTAAAGGAAGATCTTTTAAATATTTTCACTCCACCAAACTGAGTTTTCCAGAGAGTTCAGCTCCTATTCTGGTGTTCTGTTGCAGTGGTTGGGTGCTGAGCTCTTGGATGCTTGGTCCAGCCCTTGAGATTTGGGACACAGGTAGAGAATATGTGGTTAAATCCCTCTTTTGAAGGCTTTCTCCAAGACTTGAAAAACTATCTTAGTTTAAAAAAGGAAAATGAGGAAAAAAAATCCCACAGAGACAGCCTGATCTTCTACTTGCTCACACTGGTATAAATCAAGAATAACCCCGTGGACTTTGTAGGACTTGCACAAGTATAAAACTGCTAGAAATGAAAGGTTCACATTTCCTAACTTCAGCAGTTGGCTTGGTTTTCTTTAAATAGCTTCATTAATAAATACTTTTTAAAAAGAAAAAAAAAAAAGAGCACTGTTCCTCCCCCAATAGTAATTGCTAGTGCTCAGATTTAATCTTCAGCATTTATTGTGCTTCACCAAATCCCTAATAATCACCCCAGAAGACTCCTTAACATTGTTGTATAATGGGAAACAAGAGCAGGGTATTACTTTTTCATGTACAAAGATGTTTCATCAGGAGGCCAGATTTCTTCTATGCAGCTAAAGTACATAGAGCCTGACACTTTTAATTTCTTCCGTAATTGTGTCACGAGAGGGGGTTATGTCACTGTGCCTCTTTGCTGAATCCAAGAGGCTCAATGCTATTCCCATGGTCATTGCCTCCTGCCTCTACTTTAAAATAATGAAGATTTGGGCTGAAATAAATTTGAAGATATCAAATAAGGACCCCTTGAGTTCCAGGGAAAGAAAATAAAGCAGCTTTTATTAAACTTGTTATGAGACCTTTCATGACCACTATTCTCGCTGTTCTCTTTGCTCAAAGCCTTTAGAGAATGGTCTCACTTTAGCCTAAACTCAGCTCTTTCTCAGCTCTCTAAGCCTCTGTAAAATTGAAGGACATTCACTCCAACACACGTCTTTAATAACTCAGTATGATTTAAACTTTCAATCTGCATTCCTGATTTCTGTAATAATTGAAAGGAATGCATTAGCAGCAGAAAAAAAACCCCACTTTTGCTTCATAAACTTTACCTTCATTGCCTCAGATTTTCAGTAGTTCTCAATATGTAAGTTTAATGGCGTGACCCTAACAAGAAACGATCAGCAAATGAAACGAACCAGTGTGTAGCTGCTCCACACGGCTACAAGTGTCAGCTGTGGCCTGCCTGCCATTAATTTTATTGTAACTCATTTCTTCAGGTTGAGTACAGCACGATTTAATGTTCCCATTCTCCCATTCCTGTTCTGCATGACAAATTGTTTTAATAAACATAAACCGGGTAATAATAAAGTAATAATAAGCCTAGCACTCACCTTATATCACTGCAGTTAAATTCTCCCACAAGCCAGCGCTGGTTACAGTGACAATTACAGTCGGGCCAATCCGCAGCCAGCCGAGCACAATGGACAGATTTAATATCGTTTGTAAATATGATTAGTGTGCTGTCATGTTATTGCAGCCTGGTATTTACATTTCTCTCTGGGGTTATTCACTACACCAAATCAACATTAAATAGTGCTCCCTTCTCTTCCCCTTAAATCAAATATACCTTTCTTTGTGCTCCACTCAGAAGTTAATGAAGAAAATGGCATTGATTGTTAATATTCAGGGATCAATCAGTGCTTTACATACCTCCTTTTAAAAACAGATGTACATCTGTCTGTATAGCCCTGGAAGATTTCTTTCAAAGTTCATAATCTCCCCTCTTCCTCCTCCACACACACCCTTTAACATCAACACTCGTCTGCTTACTCTCTTATGAAAAATGTTCAAATAATGAATGGCTGTTGTTTACAGAAGTAATTTCATGCTACATTTCCATTATTGCCTGGATTTGTTTAGCTTCTCAAGCTTCCCCATTTCCCTGCAATGAACTTTTAAGGAAATATAACCAGCTTTCACTGTTTATGCCATTATGTTTATAATAGAAGCCGCTCTCATTTGTGACATATTGCAACACTTCATAACTGTGTGCAAATAAGCATCCTTAAACTTGTTAAGGTCAATTAATCATTGTACAAAAGCTTTTTTAGCTAGGACTTCCACCAGCATAAATCTAGCTGTGTAGCAGGGTAATGAAAGGACTTGAGTCCTACATGGCACAATTGTGTGCTTCAGATGTTAATAAAATTGCCTGCAAATGACACAGGTCTTTTTCTCCAAAGTTATTTGGTTCCCATGGTCAGGCAGCACAGGCTGAATACCTGCAGCACAAGTCAAGGAAGGACTCTGGTGGACAAAAATTTGTAATTACTTTAGTGATGGATTCCCACGAACTTAACAATTTTAAAAGGCACTTCTTTGACAACAAAAGCAAGGAACCCAGTTGAAGGACAGCCTGCTGAGTTTGGACCCACAGCATTTAGCTGGACAGGAATCAATGCATGGAACACTATGCAACAAGTACTTATTTCAAGACACCGTGGAGGACACCACCAAAGGAGAGCACTGCGGCTGTTGGCAGAGAGGAGCCATAGCTGTTCAGGCACATGTATCATTTGACAGTGTGGAGTTCCTGGCCTCCTCCTGCTGCTGTGTTAGCTGATCTGAGAGGAAAGGGTCTTGGGGGGGGGGGGGGCAATGACAGTGCCTGCTGCCTGAGAGCTGCCAGGCACAAACACTGGTGATAGAAATGGTTCTTATTAATTAGTATCAATCTTCTTCATATGCTGCCATGGCACATGCAAAGACTCGCTCTTGCTGTTCATGCAGCTAAGAGGAAACATTCATGTGGTTAATATTTATGCTTCCATTTTCAACAAACAGGTCCTCATCTCCTCCACTTTAGACAGAATCAAGACCCACGTCTGAAATTTAAGATATGCCTTAATCAGACTCAATAGGTTTTCTGGATGCCCCAGGCTTACCGATGTCATGGTGCCTGGGTGCATGTAAAATAAGCCTGGTCTGTGTCACTGGACTTTGCCTGATGTGTAAAACAGTGACAATAAACCTTCATGACAACCTCAAGTAAACTGTAGGAGCTGAATTCAGTTAAATCTTTAGACTAATGGAAAACTAAAATACATAGGATACTGCAGTTTCTGGGGGTGCCCATGTGCATGCACATACTTCATGCATTCACTAGCATTTCACTTGCACTTCTATTTTCATGCAAATTGGAATATAAAGAGGTGCCCCATTAGAAATCTAGCTCCTGATCAAGGCCAAAATGCATGGCAAAACCAATAATCAGGTACTTGTAATAATTACAAAGGTGAGGCACACTTTGCCATGTACTGCAAGTTAACTTTTCCATGCTACAAGTTTATGTTAGAAGAGGAGGAAAGAAACATGATTTAAGGAAAGCATTAACAGTCAGTCAGAGAGCGTACCCATTTTGGGGGATGTAGATAATCTGGAGACAAAAGCAGGACATTTTAAAGACCTATCTCTAGTTGTGGCTTTATTGAAAATGATAGATTTAAGAATGTGATTCATATAGCCACCCAGGAGGCATGGATCTGACTTACTGTGACTTGCTGATATTATTTATTTAGAAGAGTCAAATGTCACAGCAAAATATTTCTGCTAAAATGTGTATTTACCAAATTTTTCTCTCAGAGCTCAGCAAGGTGACAGCTGGAGAGGGGGGTCCGTGCATGTGTGGAAAAAAAAAGAGGGGAAAGAAGTGGGGTGTTACTAAACACAAGATCACAGTGCTTGAAACATCCTACTGAGATCAGAAGAATTGTGAAGCATACCGAGGTGGTACTCTAGCTATTCATTAACTGCCTGTATCAGCCGGCCTGGAGATTAGAGCTTAATGCAATGGTGAAGTAAGTGTCCATATCACAGTAGCCATGGAGGAATAGCGAGATGTAATGAAACTGAATAGCTAGCCATTGAAAGTTGAAAAATATATTGATTTTTCAGTGCTTGATCACCCAGGAGGCTTTATCAGGTATGAATACTTGGGAACCATCTGCTAACTCTGTAATGGTATTTTAGGATTTGTGACAGACACCAGCAAAAATAAAACTGCATGTTAGAAAATAACACAAAGTGAAGCCTGCTTCTCTGTTAACACGTTCCACTGTTCCACATCTGGGTTTTTTCATTCCTGTCTTTTAATTGTTTTCAAATTAGCTATAGCTAACATGTGAATAGAAATTAAAATTAGTACACAGATTCAATTTCTCCCCACCTTTCACACCAAAGATAGCTCAGACATTTATAGCTGCCTTTATCCCCACATCAGATTGCAGTACTTACATGGTAAAGATTTCATTCCTCCCAAAAGGAAGTCAGCAGGACCCTGGTTATTGTATTTAGCTATTGAACCTCATTGTCAACATTTCTTAACATTCATTTGTGTAAGTCAAAGAACAAAACCAAACAGGAACAGCCTTGGAGGCACAATATCTACATATTGTCTGATGTAAATAACACTCCTAGACATGATTGGCATTCTCCAAACAACAATCATTGTTATTGAAATGTGCCTCTATTCCCCTTGTTTTAATACTGAGAATGATTATGAAATCTCTTTGGGTACGATAAATCAGCTGAAAGATGTAATAACATGTTTCAGCTGTTGAAATGGATGTTTGATTACAGCTCTGAGGGTTTTTTCCTCATCTTGCTTCTGGTTTAATTCTTAATCCATTCTGTGATTTAAAAAAAAATATATTCCACACATCAATAGCAAATAGGCATTCTTGTTTACAGAGTGTGGATAGCTGAGCAGGAATTGAGTTGCATTTTAACAATGCAGGGAAAATATTTTTCTATTACAGCTTTGGTTAAAATAGTAAGTTAAACTGTGATTTGAAATCATATTCAGTAAACACTTAACTTTAGCACCTAAGTAAAAATAGAAAGGAGAAAAAAAAAGGGAGGAGGGGAGAGGAGAGAAAAGGAGACTTCAGTCAGACCATGTTTGATTTCCAGACACACAAAAAAAATCCACCTCTCCTCCCCCACCTCCCTCCATGATCCTGCAAGCCTCTCTTCAAGTAAGTGGTAGTAGAATTAATTTGCCCCAAAATGGTCAAGTATAAATGGATGAAAATTATTTCCCCCTGATTTTACACTGTAGCGGCAAGACACAAAAGATGAAGGAAGTCAGACCGCACCACACAGCGGCAGCGAGAGCGAGACAGCTGGACAGAGGCTTTTGAAGGATCTGAGAATCCGTGTACAGCAAAGGCAGCACAGCTTCTCCAGCTCACTCTCCCAGAAAAGATTCTGGCAAATAACGCCTATCCCTTAAGTGTATTTTGTGAAGGAGAAAAAGTGAAGAAAAAATAACTATGGGAAACACAAAGATTAGCACGTGGGTGGTTTCTTTCTCCAATCAACTTTCCTTCCCATCCTGAGGGGCTGCCCTGTGCTGATGAGCACACTATGGTGGTGCAAGCATGTTCTCCCAACGTTTTCAAGGCCAAAGAGGCAACTACATTCAAGGCTGGTGGTGGGAAAATACAGAGAAATTTGGGGCTTCCTGATGTCTTTAGAACTGCTCAGTGATGTGTTGCCAACATTTCAACAAGAGCCTCCTAAGAGAACTCCCCCTTTGGCCTCTGATAAACCCAGTGCCCCAACAGTGCGTTTGCTTGCCAAGAGGAGGGGTGAGGGATGAGAAAACCATTCAAGCATTTTCCTCTTTAAATGAAAACACTTTCTCATCATTGTAATCAAGAAAAGAGGCTATCCTACTGGGAGAGCAACCTTACACCATCCATTTGGGTAGGACTGCATATACTCTATCTCCCTGCAAGAGAAATTTGTATTGGAGAAATCATATTCTAGATAGCAAGACGTTCACCCAGGAACAAGTGTGCAAGGTCCCCACCATTTTTCACAGGGGTCCAGAAACATTCATGGTAACCTAGAAAACAGTTAGGGATAATTGTTAAGGGCAACTGTAAGGTAAAACTCACATAAGCATAGCTCCCCAGGGCCTGTTCCACAGCGTGCTACAATCAGACATGTGCTGAGAACCCAGCTCCCACCTACACTGTGACAGAGGGAGGTCTCCTACCCCCTTTCCTCCATTGGCCATGTAGCCTGTCTCTACTCTTGAAACAACCGGGCTTTTAAATTACGACACAGAACTCGCTCTTCTCTAGAGCCTCGAATGCAGTGAAGAAAATATTTCTAATGTTCAATGGAATCATAGAATACCTTTAAAAAGGTATTAATTGGTTAATTCACTCCCCTCTTTTTGACCTTTATTCAAGGGGAAAACTGCCAACTGCACAAAATCCTGCCAACTCCAAAAGGCTTAATTGTGCAGATTATGGTCTGTTTGTAACACAGATTATTAAAAGCACACTTGGACCCTTCACGTCCTTGCGTTTGATTCAGTAATAGGTTCTGCATTAGATAAAGGAGATTTGTTTTGATCTCCTCCTCACAGATGCCAAGTGCCCTACACCTTTTGTATTCCAGACTCCATCATCCATGACCTCTTTGCATAAGTAAAAGAGCCACAATAGGCTGCTCCATACTGTAACTCCCAGCTCCCCACTTTTGGGGATGGAGAAAAGGCAGAAGGAGATTCTCTTCATGGTTTGTAAGGTATTCTTAACACATATATATGTAAATATACACAGATACACTTGTCTTAGTTTATAAAGTGTACCCTTTTCTGAAAGACTCTGGAACTCTGTGACACAAAAGCCAAGCACAGCCATTTCTGAAAGCATAGCACATCATATTTTTAAAAAAGAAGAGTTCAAATTGCCTTTTGAATTTTGGAGAATGAGGTGAAGCACAGAGGCAGAATGGAAAACTAATCCTAGAAACAAATGAAGTAAAATAATTTCCTAGGCTCCTTTTTTTTTTTTTTTCCTCTTTTTCTCTTTCCAAGGTTACAAATTTAATGAGAAAATAATCTCCTCCCTCCCCTAAAAATTTAAAAAATGTTAATGCATTTACATTTGCAACCTAATTACAAAAGCACAGAGATCATACTTAATTTCTAGCTGTCGTTAGGTAACTATAAATCAATCCTGTCTGCCCCAGACCTAAGGCCTGATCCACAGCCAGCCATCACCAATGCAGGGTCTCAGTGGGAAATTTCAGGATTTTACTCTGCATCTTCATTATTCAGTTTCCTATGCTTCAACGTTATCATAATTAAAAATCTAGAAGTTTTATTTAAACACTATCCAATATGTATAAGGCAGATTTCACTGCCATTATAAAAATAGGATAGGTGAGTCGAGACAACAGAGCTCTGGCCATTTATTTCATGTGAGGATTAAGGACTGGCTATTAAAGAAGAGAGGGGGAGTCACACCAAGCACAGCTCATACTACCCACAGTGACCCTGCCATGGCTTCTCTCCTTGTTTACTGTCTTATAAAGAAGGTAGGAGGTAGCAACAGCTTTCCTTGGTGTTAATGTGCTTTTGGTTGCTTGATAAAAATATTTTCCTTCCATAATTGCTGCACAACAGAAGAATAAAAGCTCAGAATACACTTTTAATTTGGACACACACTTGTAGCTGTGTGCCAATTCCTTGCTGCTGTACTGTTGATGAGCAGTTGTATGTGGAACAAATTGAAGAAAGCCACAAACTAATTTCCTAAATGTGTTTTTTTTTCTCCAATGGTAAGGAAGTGATGAGTTTTAGATGAGAAAGAACATTTATCTGCAGCTCAATGAACTGAAAATTCAGAAAAAAACCTCCTACAGTCTTCAGAAAACCCAGAGAGTGACACAAAAGTACAAGTCTCTTCAAATTTTATGATGAAACTAAATGGAGTCAGCAAATCATGAGGATGACAAGGACAGAGGAAGACTGAGACACACCTGAACTACTGTGGTAAATGAAATCAACAACTTCTTGTCTTCAATAAAATGGTGCTGGCCCTGTGATACTTACTGTAAGCTGTCATACTACTTTTATTATACTTAAGCAAAACCTGTCCATAACTGACAGGTCCCTACATGTCCAGTTCTCAGTATCAGATGCTACCTGTCACATTCAGCTCAGTTGTGCTTCACTTAGTGAAAAACCAAGAGGGCAGCAGAAGGGATTAATTCTCTTACTGCATTGTACTGCAATCCCTTTCTACTATAAGGCACAAATAAATTCACATTGGATGTTCATTTAAAAAAATTAACTCCTACAAATTTCATTTTCAGCCATAAAGAATGCTACAGTTATCTAAAAGCCCACAAAACTCTGCTCCTATAGAACCAGGACTGCCAATATTTATAAATTAGCTCCAGTGGAACAAGTTCACTGCCATGCAGATGGGTAGAGGAATTCTGCAAGGTTATCTCATTTCTGAAGTTCTGTGAAGCAACTTGATAGGATTGTTTTAACACTTTGGTTTTACTGCATGACTGTAAATGTAGCTTTGGTGTAGTAAAGTAGGTTTACTGAATGCCATTAGTATCTGAGTAATTTTACAACAGTGGAGCTGTGTAACTGCATACCTCAGTGTCAAATGCAGATGCAGTTTAGCAGAGGAATTCTCACCTTACTTAATTGTTCTAAATTTCAGTAGAACCTCCTTTTGGTCAGCAGGTACCACTGGAGCAGACTGCTTTGCCCATCATGCCACTAATAGCTTCCTTATGGGATTTTCTGGCTTTTAGCCACCCCGATGATCTGGAGAACATTTAAACAAGGTCTGTTTCCAGTGACAAAGGACACAGAGTACTGGTTTCTCCTCACTTCTAGCTGTCAAGTTCCTTCTAAACACAGATACAATCGCTTCAGCTATTTTACTGGATAGGTAACTGCCTCTCAGAGTTCTTACACCACTGTAATATTAAATAAGGGGCTACTATTAATATAAATTAGCAGGGCAGGATGGGTAAGTTCCATGAAAACAAGGATGGCATAATAGTCTACTTCAAATTAAGATCCAGTCAATCTTGTCTGGTAAACCATCTATGGACGTCAACAATATGCAAACAAAGCCATTCAGTGCCTGTCCTCTCTTAGTGCTGTGTTTAGCACATTGGTAAACCAATTGAGTTTAGGCCTCTAACAGAATGTTGTGTCTCACCCCTGGCCAGAACCTGAAAGAGATAGGAATGCCCTCAAAGGGATGAAGTACCCACCACCCCTGCCACTGTTACGGGAACTGTTTCTGCTGAGCAAAGTGAACTATCTTGTTTAAAAGCACTATGTTTCAAACGGGTACCATCTAAAGATAGCAGATTTTTTAGGTAATTATTTATTTGTGGTATTTGTAAAGAGTGGAGCCTCATGAAGGTCTTGAAGCTCTGAACTTTACTATGCATATACTCCTTTGAACTCACACTGGTGGTGATGCAATTACTAGTACTATGAGCTAAGAGGGATGGTGAAAAAGATCATGATCATTACACTATGAAATCAAAATCAAGAATATTAAGACAAAGTGCCTGGAATAAAAAATCACCATATGTAATAGAATTTTTTTTCCAATTTCTTATGTAAGGTATCAGCATTTGGAAAGGTACTTCAAACAGCATATTTCAAAGTGGAATAAGTGAATGTTAATTCCTGCCGATAGCAGAACAGTTAATTTTCACTGCGTAAGTGATACACGAGTAGCAAAAAGGGCTCCTAGAAGACAGACTTTCAATGTGACTCCATATTTCACATGTAAAAAACCATTTTTTTCTTTAACATGTTCAAGAGTGCTAACTTTGATTTGTTGCAAAAATTCTGGGTTAATTACCAGTTCTTGAAAGCAATCCAGAATCACTCCTTGTTTTTAAACAAGAATCTTAAGGATTCAGACATAAGAAAAAGTATTTCTTACATGAAACTAGATGATCATATGACTCCTACTTAGTCTGATAAAAGAAGATGACTATCACATATTGAAAAACACATAAAAGCATTCATTTTCTTTTCCTTATTCCCTCAGAAATAATTTGGGTCCCAATTCAACAAAACAGGTTCCACATCCTTATCTTTATTTATAAGGCTGTGTTTGCCTTATTGCTATGCAAAGTAGGTATAAAACGCTACAAATTAGAAGGGTAATATTTTGTAAGCACTTTGTATTGGTATAAATAATGAGAACTCAAGCAGCAACAGTTTTTCTCCTTCAGAAATTTGTTGAGGTTCTGTATTTTTCCAGCAGCAAATTTGGATAAAAGGCACTTTTCAAAATCTTGAAAGTGTTCAAAACTAAAAACTGGAAGACCACTCAGTTTGATAATCTTGATCTAATACATTGTTCTAACAACCTTGGGACATTTCACTTCCACTTGACCACTTAATTTTAAATGTTTTCTAATTGGTTTCTGAACCTAAAATCAGAAGATTTTGTGCCAAAGTACGTAAATGTATGCCTGACATTTTCAAGAGCTTGAAAAAATTTAAGTAGAATAATTTATCAAAAATTGTTATACCCTACAAAAAACCCAGCTTGGACAAATCACAAGACCTGGGAAAGCATTCCAGGTCAGCTATAACAACAGGAGATCATGAAGGGCAATTAAGACTCAGGTTAGATTCTATTAAACAATTTGGAAATAAACATCCATGTTTTCTGATTTGGGCCCCTCACTACAAGAAACACACTGAGGTGCTGGAGCATGTCCAGAGAAGAGCAACAAGGCTGGTGAAGCGTATAGAGCACAAGTCTGATGAGGAGGGGCTGAGGAAACTGGGGGTGTTTAGTCTGGAGAAAAGGAGGCTGAGGGGAGAACTTACTGCTCTCTACAACTACCTGAAAGGAGGGTGTTGGTCTCTTCTTCCAAGTAACAAGTGACAGGACAAGATGAAATGGCCTCAAGCTGGGCCAGGGGATGTTTAGATTGGATATTGGGAAAAAATTACTTCACCAAAAGGGTTGTTAGGCACTGGAACAGGCTGCCCAGGGAAGTGGTTGAGTCACCACCTTGGAGGTATTTAAAGCCATGTAGATGTGGTGCTTAGGGACAGGGTTTAGTGGTACTCAGCAGTGCTGGGTTAGTGATTCAACTTGATGATCTTAAAGATCTTTTCCAATCTAAATGATTCCATGATTCTATCCATCTGATGAACTATGGGAAAAACTTCCAGGGCCACATCTTAAGCCAGTCTGTTGCCCAGGCTACTTGGTCAAACAGCACGCAGACTCCCAGCTTTGTGCACTCTTGCCATTGCCTGGTGCTCTGTGGCTCTCGCTGTGCCAGCCTGGCTTACCCCTGGCATCTCCGTTGGTGGACTGGGAGCTTTCTGCCCTCTCTTTGTGTGTACAAAGCAAAGTTGCACCACAGAGCTACAACCACAACTCATGTCTACTGACGAAGTCCAGAGAAGCTGGCATGGAGCCCTCAAACCTGCCTTTCTGAGGCCTGCTGCACTGGTGTTGGGCACAAATAGACACTCCAGGAGGAGGGGAGATTTATGTTGGACGTTAGGAAGAAATTCTTTAGTGTGAGGGTAGTAATACACTGGAACGGGTTTCCCAGGGAAGTTGTGGAAGCCCCCTCCCTGGAAGTGTTGAAGGCCAGGTTAGATGGAGCTCTGAGCAACCTGATCTAGTGGGAGGTGTCCCTGCCCATGAAGGAAGGTGGAAACTAGATGAACTTTTAAGGTCTCTTCCAACTCAAACCATTCTATGATTCTATGAATATCACAACTGGCAAGTCCTTATGTGAGGGAGGAAGGACTGAGAAGCAACTACATATTTTCAGTTTTCTCCAGTTATACAAGTCACAAATCCATTTAGGGAAGTAAGGAGGCCATGCTACAGCAACACCACAATCAGCTACTAGACAGTCATGTACTAACCACAAAGAAAAATAATGCAGTATGATGCAGCTCCATCTTGCCCCAAAGAAAAATCAATAAAACTGGGTGATGATCATGTTTAAAACTCTGTTTGCAGCTACAACATAGTATAAAAACATTAACAATTTCTGAAAAGACATGATTTAAAAGCTATGCTATATTTCAATGCTTAGCACTTTCCCTCGTCTCATTATAAGCATCTCCATCATCACAATCTTTAAGTGATTTGCTAACAGACATCACCTTCTACTGAATAAAACAGACACTATTCTGCATAAATATAAACTGACAGACTAAATAAAGAGCCTCTTGCCATACAGGTCAGCTATGTCCAATTTATTTTGAGATCTCAAAGTTTTTCCAGAACCAGAAAAAAAAATCTATATGAGAATTAACTCCCTAAGGTAAACAGCCTCTGTAAAACTTAGAGGAGCATGTACAAGAAATGTACACATACAATTGTACACACTGTGTGATCAGGTTTTTTTCTTACACTCAATGGAAAATATTCTGAAAAAAAAGTCAGTGGTATTTTCTACCACTTTTGAGCAGTTTTAGTTGCATCTTCTTTATTATAATTAAGAAAGAGAAACAAATTTATGTTGGCTCATGAACTCCTACACTGGTATTTCTCCCCCTCTTTTCTTTTGTATTAACATTACATCCAGTTTCCTATTTATATGGAGAAAATCCATCTTCCCCAAGTATTTAAGTTAAGTAACCTGTGAAAAAAGATTTAACTATCTGGAGGTTTTCAAGAAAATCCATTCCATGGCCCAAAAGTACATTTAAAAATTAGATTTGAAATTCTTCAGCACCTACTTCTTTCACATTTCTGTTTTAATTTCTGGCTAGATTTCTGTTATGAGCCTGTTAAAACTACTTGCCTATTACCTTTTCAGAAACTGGCTTTCTGATTAATAAAGAAAAAGCTGTTTCACTAGTCTTGTCCATTAAAACCAATGTTTTCCTTGCTTATGCATATAATTTCCTGTATCTACAATTCAAATAGTTTTGCCCTATGAGACTAATGCAGTTTTAGCTTCAGCATCCTCTATCAAAGATGGCTTCTGCTGCATCTAAATAAAGTGAAGTTATTTTAGACAAAAGTGTAGAATATATTGTTGTATCTTGCAGTATAATTTAAAAAAATTCTTTTTTTTTTTAATTTAGAAAAATTCTCAAGATGAGGGATGTGTATTCTAGAAGCACTGGAAGATGGGGTTGGTTTCAGCATGCCCAGCACCTCTCCCTCTTCTCCTGGTAGGCAGGTAATCACTTCAGAGGTGCAGTTTTAGCCCAGTCAGGAGAAGTCAGAGCTGAAGTACTATGTGGGATCTTCCTTTGGTGGCCTGGCCAAGGATCATTTCCCTTCCTGGCCATGGCTATACCTCATTCCATAAGGGCAAGTGCTTATGAAAAAGGTCTTGTTTCTAAAGATGACAGCACCTAACCTAACAGCAGAGAGAAAATCTAGAGACATAAAAAGTCACTGCCCCCCATGGCAGAGGCTACTGTGGGACAAAAGAGCAACCTCTTAACCCACCTCATCTACAGGTACCCAAGGTACTTCTCATTTCAATTGGCCAAGTGCTTGCACAACTGAGAAAGTTGGAGTGTTATTGCTATTATTATTGTATTCCTTTTCTTTCTATTTTCCTGCCTTCCCCACCCCTGGGCTCTGTAAAGAAAGACTGCTGGGAGCTTCCATTCAAGTGGAATGAAAACAGTGTCAGTGGGGGCTAACTTCTGCAGCACAGGTTGTTGTCACCAATGACCTATTCAACAGCAGCAGCACCAGCCTGGCTTTGTCTTCTGCTCCACTAAACAAACTGATGTTAGACTCAGTCCTGCCACAGAAATATTGAAAATTAAAGAAAGCACAAAGGAAGCGGGCAGCAGGGTTGAAACATTTAGTAGAAATAGGGAAGCTGGTCAATAAAAGGGGATGGAGACTGGATCAAAAGGGGCTGACTTACAATGGGACATGGGCTAAAAAGGAGCATGCACTATCCCACAGGTCAAAAATGACAAAACATTGTGCTCCTGAAGCTGTCACCTTCTGCACAGTAGGGATGGATCTGGGAGCAAGGAGAAGCGCAAAGCTAGCAACTCAATATATAGCCAATGTACAAAGGGAAAAAAACAAAGGGTGAAATTCTGTGGTGCTTGCAACAAGCTGAGACCACTGACCTCAATGAACCAAACAAAAGAAATGTTTAGAGAAGACATTGGAAAGAACGAGAAACAAAGCATGATAAGGAAAAGTGAGATTTTGGTTAAGGCATTCATCCGGGACTTGGAAGAGCTGGGTCCTTTTCAAGACTCATCCATATATTTCCTGTGGGACCAGAAGTGAGGCATTTAACCTCTCTGCAATTCAGTCCCCAGCAGTGAATAAATACTCAGGGAGAGCATAGGACATGTACTTTGTGTGTGTACAGTACCTAGCAGACTGGGGTCCCCTGAGCTCAGCCATACTTCACTATGTAAAAGGAAAAAAAAAAAGGATGTTGGAACAGGCAGATGTGAAAAATTCCAAATTTTGAATTTTTCTATTTTGTAGGCATTTAAATGGATCAAATTTGTTCTTAAATAAGTTTTCAAAGCATTGAACTTCCAGTCACACCTTTCTATTATTTTCTGCCTTTGAGGCACTGAATACAAAGATCCGACTGGTGTCCAGTGAATACAGATATCTGAACACTGGCAAGAGATTCTTCCTTTCTCTCTTTATCTGTGTTTCCTATTTTACCTTTTGCTCTTGTGTCATGTTCCAAAACCCCTTCTCTTCAGGAGATGTTAAAGGAGATGAGAATGAAATTGTAACACCTGTGACTGTCCAAAACTGGGGGAAAAATAAGCTAAAACATTAATGATAATTGGTAAAAGTAATTTCCTGACTTCAAAGGGGTTTGGTTTTCCATGGAAATGGTGATTTTTTTTCTTCATTCTTTCTTCTTTAATTTAAATATATTTCCCTCCCCAACTTTTTGCAGAAAGAAAGAAGCCTAGAAGAGTAAAACAGCTAGAGAAAAGAGAATTTCTCCTGATATTAAAAGAATAATATACATTTCAATCACTGTTTTTTCCTTGAAAATTTGAAATAAACCCCTGCCACCCCCATACATCATGGGAAACTGCAGCCAGATAAACTCTGTTCTGTGTGACCATCCTTGATAATAACAACAGAGGCTTCTGGGTCACATAAGCAGATTCCTACACTGGTTGTTGGGGTGACTGCAGCCAGAGGGGAACTCATCTTGTCTACCTTGAAGTAATACACTGATATCCTCTCTCATGCCAGAAAATAAGGAAGGCGGGTTCTTATGCCCAGGTGTGTAACACTCTCAAGTCCTGAACATTATGGAAGATCGGCCTATATCCTTCAAACCTGTGCATAGATGGCATGAAGATCATTGCCCCACAGATAAGGTGCTATTTGTCAGACAGAGCTGCCTAAGTGTGTCTAGAAAATGCCTGGGCTGTCTAATCATCAGCTGCTCTTAACTATGTTAGTTCCATAGAAATCAATTCCCAGGTCTGTCCTCAGAGTTTAAATGCTGGCCACCTGGCTGATAGTCTCGCAAGTAATAAAATAATTCAAACAGGTCAAGTTAGCAAGTCAGAAACAGTGAGGGGTTTTTTTTTGCTTCCTGACATGGAGAGGAAAATTTCCAGCCTCCGTTCAGAATCGGCCATCATTATTAAATGCACACATGGATGGGCTTTTTGGCCATGATATAAATGACTTAAAGCTGTGATTCAAATAGGTCTATAAAGTGCTTCTATGATGTTCCTCTCACTTTTTTTTCCCTTTTTTTGAAACTCTCTGCTCCACTGTTCTTTGTAGAGATAAGCCCTTGAAAATCACCCTTCTTAAGGTGTAAACCTGGTGACTGTGCATTATAGTTAAACATTTGATTTGTTATAGGCTAGAAAAATAGAGAACTTGAAATCTCTTCATGGTGTATTAAAGGTCACACAATTATAATAAAATCTTGCTCCAGCAGCTCCAGCCACAGACAAAATCAGTCTCAAATTTCCAGCAAACAATGAAGTCCCCACAGAGTTTCAGCTTCCCCGGGAAATCAGGGAATCTCAGGCTGTGTTGACTTTAAGGATGTTCTGAATGCCCATCGTAAAACTTGATACTCAACAGTCACAGCTCTTGTGGGGTCCTCCGATTGAAAATTCCCCTTTTTATTTAACAGCCGTTTGGGGCATCATATTTTTCTGGTTTCAGAAACTTAAAAAGCAACCAGCTCTACTCTGTTCGGGTGAGATGCTACCAGCTTGAATGTCATTTCATAGTATTCCTCAAATCAAAATAAAATAATAGTAATACGAACAAAAATCTACATCTTTACAATACAAAATAATCTTCTGGCTTCCCACCAAGCGAAACATATTGACAACTGACAATAGGCAATTAATAGATTAATGAGCATAGCTCTTATCTGTCTACATTATGAGTTTATCTGGTTGTAACAGGATGAACACAACACGGGCCTGTGCTCACAGAAGTGCTGTCCCAATAGAAATGAGATCATTGCAGCAAGATATGAATGCAGCATTTTGATTACCAGGTATTGCTCAATGGAACTGAACCCCCCCCATGCACACTTTATTCTATACATTTTTAAACTATTCAAGGGCAAAGAATGGAATATAATTTACTAGAGAGAGAATTAGAGGAAAAGGTTTTACAAAAGCAGGAGAGATTAGGTTTTGATCCAGGGTTAGGAAGACTGCCTCTGGCACACACAGAATCTGTCAAGATAGGTGAGGGAAGGTAAAGTTCGCCCCGCCTGCCCGCCCCCCCCCCCGCCTTCCCACCTAAAAATGAGCCTAAACCCAGTAATATCTGCAGTGCTAAATAATAAAATTGACTTTAAAAATCCTTTGACAATGCAAATAAAAAATCAGACCAACAAACCAGTTTTTCAGTGGGTCTAACTCCAAAAAAATTGGGCTGTGGTTTCTAATAGTGTTATGCTCATTCACACCATGGAGAAACTTGATCCACAAAAGTACAGAGGTGCGCTGGGAGATGCTGTGCTTTGCATGAAACCTGCGGAAAGACAGTCTTTCCAAATGGCCGAGGCAAGAAGGCAAACAAGTATGAATTTGGGGAGCCAGAGTACCACTATCTCAATTTTATCCTGACGTTTCCCTCCAGGTCCCTGGTGGTACACTTGCCAGTAATGTATTTCCCCAGCTCCCTACTTACACATTCCCTATTTCCACCACAGGAGGAAGCCAGCTTTGCTTTTCTTGTGCCCAGAGCCAGGTTCTGCTTGCTTTTGCTCGTATGTGTAATTTAAGTTGTCTCAACAGGGCTATTTGTATGGGTAAAATGAATTTGCCCTTGATAGCATTATAAAGTTTTGAAATAAATATTGTGATGTTTTGTGGGTTGACAAGCACAATCTGCAATTGGCTGTGTGGAAATTCTTGTTCTGCTCCAGAATTATACAGGCTTTCATAATGACTAATGGCACAAGACAAATGCAGCATGACAGTTGCATGTTGATCATTCTATACCGTTTTGCTCACAGGCCATTTATTTGGTTTATTTCAGTGCCCACTGTAGCTAAAAGAAAGACACCAGTGGAGAGAACTTTGGATCAGGCTTGACATTGTTCCACTGTACTATGCTACACAGTCAGCACTGATGGATTTATTTTGATTTGGACTAAGCCTCCATATAAAAAAATGGAGCTATAATCCCGATGAAGACAGTCTCCTGGGAATGTTGTTGTGGTGGTCCCAGGCACTGCTGTCCCAGTTATTCACTACCAGCCCACTCAGAGCAACACGTGCCTCTGCTTCCCCACGTCAGAGGCACTGGGGCAGCTTTGCACAAGTTGCTTTCTGGCTGCTGCCACAGGGTAGTTATCACAGGGAGCACAGGAATAGCTGCAGGCAGGTGCATTCAAACCACAGAAGCAAAAATTGCCAGAGGACATCTTAAAGCTTTGTAACCCTCTCCTCACCTGGCTCTCTGCTGTTTTAAACAACTGTCATGTTGAAACAGTAGGAAGGGGCTCAAAGGCCACTTCTGCATGTCTGTTTGGATGACAAAAGGAGCTCTACAAGCCCAGAGAAATAAGGTATTGTTATATACTGCGTTGAAAGGGAATTCAATTTGTGTCTCATTTTTAAGAGCTGATATCCTTTTATCTGATCAAATGGTAAACAGCGTTGGTAAATCAAGTTTTGATGGCCTATGTATTTGCAAACAAAACTTTATATTCAACGTTTTCTAAGATGATTCCCCAAATCTGTGTTGATATCCTCTGTGGTCACATTCTTCAAGAGCCTGGAAAATAGAACAGCCTCCCATGCACTGCTTTAAACCACGTACATGCACTTCTACATTGCCTAATTGAATGGGACCTTCTAGGCATGCAGTGAAAAGCACCTTTGAAAAATCAGTGTAGAGAGGGACAGAATGTTTTCCACATGCTGATTTTATTCTGTTCTTGGTTATTCTATTATACAGGAAACCAAACGAAAACTTTCCCAATGAGAACGGCAACGTGCCATTCAAACACATCCCTCAGCAAGGCACTCTGCCTCGGGAATGATGTGTTCATGGACGACTCCCAGAGCACCCTGCTACACTAAGTTGAAGCTCCTGGGCACCCCAAGGGGAAAGGTACAGACAGCAAGGCACAAAGACTGTCAGATATTACAGTTATCTTAAATACATTCCTTCTTTGGGCACTGCCAGCCTTCATTTTAGCTGGATACCTCAGCACTAGTCTGGTATAATGGCCTTCTCACCTTGCTTTGTCACTCGTCTTCCCAGGATTTGAGACACCAACATGCTGGAAGGCACCACAAAAGCACCTGTACTAGCTCCTGGCAAAACCAAGCCATGAGTGTTTAATGAAGCTTAGTACATTTTCTTATCTCCAAGGTAAATGTGGGAGAGAAGTCCCAGGTATTTTCCCCCAGCATTTCTGGGAACACTCTTTGGTTTTATGGATCAATCTGGGATCTATCTTTTGTGGTTTCTGGGGAGAACTGCTGACAGAACTATCAAAAACCATCCTTTGCCTGTTTTACTGGGAAATAAATCCCAGATTAGAGGATAGGAAACAAATTTGAGTAGAGTGGTTGTGACTCACTTGCTCCTTTGATAGTAGGAAACGTAGCATATCAAAGAGATCACCAATCAACTTTGGTGCTTACGAAGAATAACTAGCACTGAGGAGAGCAGCCCTCTGCTCACAGAAAATTACTTTAGTTCTTTAAGCAGGTAATGCCCACTTGTTAAATTTTTCATATGGAGAACTGAAAAAAACCATCCTGAACCTGTGCTTGAATGTGCAGACCAACACCTCCTTGATACAAGAAGAAAGAACAAGGGGAGACAAACAATGATCCAGAGCCAACATTGCTGACTAGAGTAAAACTGCTGATCCACAACAGCTTCTGTTGACATAAAATGGTGCTGCACCATTGAGGTCAGAGGAAGCAGCAATGTTTTACCTTAGCAAAGAGTATCTGCACACAACTGTTCCCCACTTTTATATTATAATGAAAATTTTAACATAAAAATTTTCCTGTGGAGTAGTTGATGAAGCCATGCTTTGATCTGTGGACATGTTTACAGCCATTTAGGATATAGGGGAAAAATATGGTCCTTTAAGAGATCAGTTACATGAAGCAACAGAGGCCATTATCCAAAACAGAGAGATAGCAAGGCATTTTAAGGTGCACTTGAACCAAATGGTTACCTCCAAAACTGGTATTGCACTGCTGCCAACAGGCATGACAAAGGGTTTCAGGCACACTTAAGCGTAAGCTGGGGGGAAAAACAAAAACAAAAATACCAGGCAGGAGTAGATAAGAATGCTGGCTCAGGGATGATTTAGACCTGATAGCAAATTCATTTAGCATTGTAGAATTTTTCTCTGCTCAGGAAAGGCAATGGTACCTTGTACCTTCTTTGCAAATAATCAGGATTGCACTAAAGGTGCACTAAATACCCAATTTGGTATTAATTCCTACTTTCACTACTGATCTCTGCTGCTCCTTCCCAATCTGGAAAATCAACTAGCAATTAGGCTCAAAAGAACAGCACAATACATGAAAAAATCAGAAGCCACCTGAAGAGAGCTACATAGAATCAAGGAATCATAGAATGGTTTAAGGTTTGAAGGGACCTTAAAGATCATCAAGATCCAACCTCCCTGTTATGAGCAGGGACACCTCACCTAGACCAGGCTGCACAAAGCCTCATTCAACCTGGCCCTGAACACCTCCAGGGAGGGGGAATTTACAACCTCATCCACGTGCACATTCTCCTCTCGCACAATCAAAGCACAGCTCTATTCTCCCAACCTCTTTGGCCCTCTCTTTCAGTCTGTAAAACAGAAATGCACTGGAATGAAAATGGAACATCGCAAAAGAGAGTGAGCATCACAGATCGTCATCCCACTCAGTGAACTCTGGAGGAAGGAGCTCCCCTTCTGGCCCTCAGCATTTTTACGTCTGCAGTACCTCCCATACAGCAAGTGCTACCTACATGGGGAATATCTGTTTAGTTCTATGCACAGAAGCTATTTTAACTTAAAATATTTGTGGAAAAACACCAGTTTCAGATGAATGAGTAACAAACCTCAATTAAGACAGAATCAGTTTTAATACAAATATAAAGCTCTTTATAAACCTCAGGCTTTGTGAGACATGACATCAGCTGTGAATGTAAAAAAGCATATAGATGTGATTTGTTGCAACCACAACTACTTAAAGATCAAATATCTTTTCCTGTCAGAACCCCCATGCTGATTTATGATGATTGAATGAAATACAAAGGGTGTTTGCAAAGTAGAATATTTGCATATATTTCATTAATTAATTTGGCAAAGCATTTGATACTAAAGTTGCATGTATTTTTACATAGGCTTGGGCAATCTGGCTCAGATTTTTCATTATTCATATTTCTGCACTAATTTGCCCTGTGTCATTTCACAAAATTAATAAATAAATATTAACGGAGATTGGAATTTGTCCTTCTTCTGAGATTTCTAAAAATATCCTTCCAGAAAAACTTCCATTGAACTTGACTGGAATGGGAGAGGTGGTGCATACTTTTCTTTCTCTTAGAGCTCCATCAAAGTCCTACAGTAATGCTGTCCTTGTAATCTTGTCACCACATTTCACACTCGGCTCATGACGAGCTGCATTCTCAGTAGAACTGAATGTGAAACAACTTCTGATTGGAATACACCAGCTTGTTCAAACAGAATGTTTTGGATTTTGACAACCTCCCAGCTCAACACAGACAGGGATATCTCATAAAACTGTGAGGCTCCTAAATCAACATTCTTGGGCACGGAGGTGATGAATTCCTAAGTTACCTGTGACACCTCAGAAGCTGCTTTATCCCATTTTGAACAGAAACAAGAATGAGATACATTCATATTTCTGAATCCAATGTTTCTGAATTTTCTTTCCATGTACAATTTTCTTGTTTGCATCTCATCCCACACCTAAAAATCTGAGAAAAGGTCTTCCAGCAACACAGAAATGTTAAATACCACCTTCTCTGGCCTAGTTACTCAGAGGAGCAAGAGGACTACAAGGAGGCAAGAAGCAGCACAGAGAGAGGTGATGCAGCAGCAGAATCTAGAGCCTTCACACATATTACCCAACGGCTGCTGAAGTACTGGATTGGTTTGATAGCTTTTTCCAGGTAGGTCCAGCCCAGCTTTCACTTTGGGTTTTATTGCAGGAAAAAGCAACTCCATGCCAGTCACTTTTGGTTGGCAGCACTTAGCATTACTGAACAGTTTAATAGATTACTCCAGAACAACCCAAAAGAAGCAGACAGGAAAACTTGTATAACCATAACACACTCAACTCCCCAAACACACTAAAATTTCAAAGCAAAGGGCACATCCTTAAGCACAGCCTGTCCTGCCTCTTCATAAATGATGGCATGACATGCTGAAGAATCTTCCTACACTTTAGACAAATAAAGTGGATCAGGGAAGATTTTGGAAGAGAAGTGCAGAAGATAAGAGGATTGGAGAACTGTCTTCCTTATTTTTACATATTTATTTTCACCTTCTTACAAAACACACATATACATTCACGTATCTTCGTGTGGCATTTCACTCCCTAGTAAACATCAAATACTCACAGAGTTTCTGAAATTAGGAGGAACTTGCTCCTGGCTCATGTGCTCCCTGTAAGAACACCACATCATTTCAGTCAAGACAGAGGCAGGGTCTGGACAATATTTTAAAACGAAACACAATCTACCTTATCAAATGCATTGCTCCTACTGAAAACCAAGTACCCGTTGGCCTCAATACCACCGACCATGCACTGTGTGCAGCCATTAAATAAAGCCCTCAGGACTTTACTGAGCTTGGACAATCACACTGGACACCACATACCAGGATCAATGCAGGAGATGAGGATAAAGACCAAACAGCTCTGGAGATGGCCTAGATAAGACTAGTAAACAACAGGCTTCGTAGAGCAAGGTGATAGAAAAATCAAATCACAGTGAAATTTATCGATGCTTAAAGCTACTTACAAAAATGGCTCAAGGTAAACGATTAATTTCAAACCAGGCCAAATTGAAGAAAAGAAGCTTGATGCACACACCAATTTTGTTCCTCAAAGTTAAGAATTGCCTGATCAATAGTAGTGCTAAAAGGAGATGGGCGCTCTCAGGGGTACCATTACAAAGAATTGCACAGGGTTTTAGCCACCTGGCTCCCAATTGCTTTAATAGATGTCACATGGCTCAGGCCCAGTCTAAAGCTTTAAAACCTTACCCCTCAGTCTTCCTGAGCATCTACTGCTATAAGGTGACAAATGCGAAACAGCAGGAGGGACTGTGAGATGTACTCCTGTATTGACCAGTACTGGAACATGCCCAGGAATCTGCACTGCTGTTGCAAGTGTCAGTTACTGGGTGAAGAAAGGCAAAGCAGGAGAGGGTAAAAGGGGTGAGTGAGAGAAATTGAAAGAAACTTTACTTAGCCCTTCCTCTGTTGATGTGTTGATAGCAGTCTGCATCAGGTACTCACGTTGCTGGCCTAATCCAATCAGCCCTCCTCTTCCATTAGCTAAAACTGAACTCAGACTTTTTAGGTAATGCTTTGACTGCTCCCACCCTTTCAAATTGTGCTCAACATCTTAATGGAAAACCTTAAAGGGGTTTAAGGTTTTAAATCAAATAAAGAAGCAGACAAAAGGAGAAAAATCCAATCAGAGCAGAAAGGGTTGGCTTATAGAGGAACTGCTTTTTTTCCTCCATGAACTGAGCATCACAGGAGCAGTAGCTGGAGAGACAGGAAGCAGACAAAATATGAGAGGGAGGAACATGTTAATATTATACATAATTTTACACAAGGAGAGGTGGCACCCTGTCAATGACATCTGGGCTTGACTGGTTCCTGGGTAGTGGTCAGCTAGAGGACAGTGAGCACACTGTTCCCTTTCTCAGGCAGCTTATACAGCTCCAAAGCCCTCAAGGAAAGGAATTGCCCTGGTGTGCCCAGAGGAAAGCAGTGGCCTTGGTGGCAGCCTCATCACCAGAGGTCACCTTGCAGTGGGGCTCTCATAGAATGTCTGACTGCCACGTAATAGCAACAACTTTTTAACAGGAAGTGGGGAAATACTGTCATGAAGAACAACAAATCAAAATGCTCCTAAATAGAAGTGGGTGGGGAAAGGGAACAGAGAAAATAAGTAAATCAAGGAACATAACAAAACCCCAGAGTAAAAGGAAAAAAAATAAATCATCCTGGGACAAAACCTGAGCCTGCCACTTATGACAAGTGGCCAAAAAAAAGGAGGAATTGTGTACTGTCTACCTTCCTGCCAGCCATTTAGAAGACCATACATCTAAAGTTTAGAAGAGTAATAATCGGACACTGGTTACGAGAGAAGAAAGACAATGGAAAAATCTTCTCAAAAAAAAGCAGAAAATTGTTATGTGAATGCAAAAAATGGGAATTAGAAAAAAAAAAATGGGTATGTGCTTTAGAGTAATAATTATTAAAAAATCCAGAATGCTCTGAGCCAAAGCTAAACAGTATACTGCAAGAAACTGAGAGCTTTGAGATTTCTACTGACATAAAGGACAGATATCTAATGAGACCTGAGTGTGTGGAAGATGGTACTTGCAGGTCTGATCCATATCCTATTAATTTCATAAACTTTGAATCCAACTATGAGTGTAGGCCTGGCTCACGAGCCAGAGTATTTGCAAGTGCTACTGTTATGCTGGCTTTTGCAGTATCTCTCTTCATAAACATTAGAGCCAAACCACATCAGTTCCCCTCAGTTGAGCTGGATTGGCACTTTGGAAATCCTAGTCCACAGAGAAGGTTTAAATCCTCACATCTGAGGAGTAAGAGCAACATGGAGCTCAACTACTGGCTAAAAGTGGCTCAATAAAAATGAAGGTAGAAGAACTGGCCAAAAAAAAAAAAAAAAAAAAAGAAATAATGAGCAATAAAAAGGAGAGGAAAATGAAACAGAAAAAAAAGGTACAGCAGGAAAGGGGGAATAGCAGAGAATATGGAAAACAGTGGGTGGGAAATTGATCAAAAATAGGGAAAATAATCAAGGAAACAAAACCAATGAGAAACAGAGGAGGGCACTAGAACTCACAAAGGAAAAACAAATGAGGCAAGATGTATATTGGTGGCAACAGAAAGAAATAGTGAGGCAACAAGAGAGAAAAAAAAAAGGAGAGGGAAAGGTGTAAGGAGCTGAAAATGGCAAGACATACAAGAGAAAATGGGAGAGAGAGGAAAAGGGAGGTAAAGAGAAGGAATTATACAGGGAAAGCACCAGAAAGAGGAGAACAATCCTAGGGAGCCTGCTGTGGTGGGTCACAGAGGAGTTCATGAGCTCACGCACTCCAACTATTTCTTTTTGATTCTGTGTCATTGTCAGGCTTCAGACTGCAGCTGCAAATTGTTTGTCTGGCAGTTCTGGTAGGTTTGATTCAATAACTCCTATAAGAGGGCAGGCAGGATATCAATGCTGCTTTATTGCCTTTTTCTCTGCCTACAATAGCAATCCTCCAGTTATACAGTATTATAAAGTGCCATCACTGGGGGTTGTATCTCAGCATAGTCACGTCTCATCTTCCTGAGCTATAATAGGCTGGCAAAGGTAAAAGTCTGAAACTACATGAGCTTCATGAAATTATTAACATTGACGCCTAAAGGTTGCCACCAGGGACAGGCACTGAGCAAACAACAGACCCAAGTACCACAGTGAGAAGTAGCTACATCCTACAGTATCAGCTGCATCAGAAGGTACTTGGTAATCTGTTTTAAGTCTTACCCTAGCCACTAGTGGACAAAACATTAAGACTGTAGAATGCTGCAACCACTGCTGGGGAACAAAAAAAACATGCCACAGAGTTCTGTCAGTTGGGTAACTTTTCATGCTTCTCTCCAAATTCTTTGGATGCTAGCTCTTTAAAAATAATCATGCAGTGACATTTAACATAGGATTGGACTTGCTGACATGGACTTACCATTTTTCCTCCTGGAAGTTTGTTCCTTCAGGCCATGGGGGTGCCCCTCACCAGGCTGACATGGAGAAATTTCTACAGCCTTGAGTGTGCATGATCTGTCAATAAAAAGAGGCTTTCAGTTACACAATGCTGTCAAATAGCACCTTTTAAAAACACCAAATTCAAGTGAAAAATGTCACAGCAAAACGGGAAATTCACCACAGAGAAAACTGCCTGTGAGGCATTTTATTGGTGTGTCTTTTAAATAAGAAAAATTCCTGACATATTGTTCTGGTTAAAGCAACACAAATTAGAACAGAACTTCTCATTCAGGCCTGGTCACCACAAGTATTGGGAGTAGCTGAATAGAAAGAGACCCATTTTGTCTGCTTTGACTTTGTCTTGCATATGTACATACATTCATAAAACCCCCAATTTCATTGTAAAAATCATAAATGGGTGTCTTTATGGTTGCATTTAGAAATAATTTTGACTTTACACTACAGTTTATTCCATGTATGTCCATCCTTTTGAGTCACAGTGTTCAACCTCGTGCTTATTCTTAATAGATTAATTTGCGATTGCTCCCTCGACATTTCAGCCTTTCATGATGGATAGCAATTCCTCTCGTTTCACTCATCAAGGCTCCCTATAATAATGAAAGTTCCCATAGGTCACCTCTATTGAGTCGTATTTCCTTAACCCCTTTAGCCTTCTCCCTTGATGGGCGTTCTTAAACCTGGAGCTGTCTGGGCTGAGGCAAAAAAAATATTTCTCCTGCAAAGTGCCTGCAACTGAATCCATATTGCATCAGTTCTACAGAGAATGTGACTGCAACCATGTCATTTAAATTATCCAACACCTTTACATTGTCATAATACTCTATTTGTTTTTTCCCAAGCAGTCATATGCACAGAACTGCTGGGATTTTTCTCTAGTAACCCCAGGTCTCTTTATTCTTTGGTACACTGAATAATATGAACTCTGCTGTGGTTCACTAGCTCTAGACTTACTGTTATAGGCACTGAAAGATCCAAATCCTCCTCAGTTTGGTAAGCATTGCTTCTTATTGTTTGCTTAATCTTTACATTTGGCAGAATAATCAATGTCTGCTATTTTACGTGTTACAATCTTTCAGAATAAAATTGATAGGCAAGATTCCGAGCTGCTTTAAGTTGGCGTGTCTCTAGCATCACTTCACTGGTCCAGCTTCCCACATTAAACCGATGCTTCAAAACAAACCTGGAGGGCAAGCTGCCAATTTGAATTTTCCAGTTGTTACTTATGACCAATACCTGTTTCCTAAGTTGTGCCTCTGCTTCATTATTTACATTTATGTAGCAGAAAGCCCGGACACAGCCTGCAGGTGGGCAGGCATGCTCACACACTGCAGGAGAAGTGCAGTTCTGGGTGCAAGACAGGGGTAGCTTTTGAACACTTTTGAAAGTGTTCAAAAGTAGCCCTGTGCTTCCAAGAAATCTCCATTAAAAGAATGAACTACAGCATTTTTTTAAGAACAATTTTACATTGCATCCAATTCCAGGATCTCTCCTCTGTTGTGCAATCTGTTCATTCCATGGAAAATAAAATATTTCTGAACAGCAATATAGCACTAAATAAAACAACTGCCATTCATACATACAGCCTTGAAGTTTGTGCATCTTAAGGGGGAGGAGACAGCAGTTATTTCAAAGTAAATAAGTGCTGATTGCGTTGGGGATAATTTTCTGACTGCTAAGGATGGACTGAAACCAAAAAATCATTTCAAGTAACTACAAATGAGTCACAGGATAGCAACACCTTTCAGTCTCTAGAGACCAAGAATTGATTTGAACTGGTCTACCACTTAAATGGAGAAAAGCTATTATCCCATCACTAATCTCTTGAGCCACTCAGTCCCACTTGAACCAATTCTTTCTTCAACAAGCTATTTTACATATTTCACTTAGCCCACAATCTTTATGGGAGAAGCTTATCACATGATTTGTGCAAAAAAATAAGTACCTCTCCCGTTTGCATTTCTTTTTATTCTTGGATTTGTTGCTAACATGACAGAACTATTAAATGTGTTCCTCTTCTCTCCTTGTGCAACCTGCTTTTCTTGCTACCATTCACAAAACAAGATAATTTCTTACTAGTTTTGGAAGAAGAGCCAGCCTAGAAGCATGTGTTCTAGAAATGTGTTTTTTTTTCTGGATAAATGTAGATTTATTGCCCTCAAATGTAATAGTAGTCATCAGTATAGTGATGACACTTTCTCAATAGCTCTGCAGCCCAAGAAGGGTGAAATCCAGGATTTCCAGTGGAAAGACTGAAGGACAGCACTGCTAAAGATCGAATTTGCAAAAGTAGTCTTCATTTTTAGGTGCATTCATGGGTACCGAAAGGTGGACACAGTGCCCATAAGCATATGAAGAAGCTGTAATTAATAATTAAGAATGTCTTAAGAATCAGGCCTTTGGTGTCTGATACTGGTCTTGGAAAAAAAAAGAAAAAAAGATATCCACTTTTGAAAGCCATTTTTGAAAAGAGGGCTGCAAATGAGGCCATCACATCCATGCAAGAGCAAACTGAGAGCCAGGGAGGTTGGAAGTTTGGTGGCAGGGCCACACCAACCCAGCAGGAGAATTCTTTCTTTCTGGTGAGGAGGTAAACAAGACATTCATGCTCAAACCTCTCAACTTCTCTCACTGTTTCTCCAGTATTTCATGTTATTTCATCTCATTTTGTCTGCTTCGTGCTTTCTCTTCCTTAAGCATTTTCCCTGTAGTTTCTCCCACCCCTGAATCCTCCATCACTCCCAGAATGAGAATCCATGCCTCTGAAAAACCTGCACTTTCTTCATTTCAGGCAGCTAATCCCCCTTCCGCTCACCCTGCAGGCTACACTGCTGGAGTAACACTACTTTGATACTGTTCCTCTGGCAGCAATTAGAATCAAATCAGCACCAGGCTGTTTATAAAAAGGGATGTTGCTATAATGACACTATCAATTCTTCCAAACATTGTAGCTATTTATCAAGTGATTAAAGTAGAGTAACTTAACTCCGGTTTTACTAGCCTATTTCCATTGGAACTTAAAAGGTTTTACTGCCTCAAGTATGGCACTAGGACTGCTAATAATTTTGATTTTATTACATTATCATATTTTTTAGATTTATTTCTAGGTTTTGCATAAGATTCAAATTGTTATCCAGTTTATAAAATAAGATAAATTTATCTTAGTCAAAAATCACATTAAGATAATTATCTTGACCTTTTGGCAGATAATTTTGTTTGTAATATATTGAAAATGCTTATTTTTTTGGTTTTCTAACCACTCATTCTCGCAAAAGTGGCTATTTTTTTTCCTGATGCAGACAACTCCCTCTCACTCTCAAGAGATGTCATGTCTTCTCCCATTTTCTCCTCTCCATCAGGGGAAAACCAAACTAAATGTGCAGCCATTCACCCAGCCAAAGTGCTATGCTATGGATGTAGCTTCACTGCACTCCTGAACACCTCCCTGCTCCTCTCTGTTAATGAAAATATTAACTGCTGACAGCCGACAGAAAAGTCTACTCATTAAAGAATGAATGGAGGTCACTGGCTGATCCCTTCTCCCTTTGCTCTCTCATCCAGCCTTGGTATCCTTGAAACTGCTGCCCTGCCTCCCCTCGGAAGTCCACACTTCTCCTACCACCTCTGGAAAGTAGCAGGCTGTAGGTAACGCTGTAGACCACCGAGGCAACTAGTTCAGAGCCAATTTAGTCAGATTCTAAGTATATTCCAAAACTCCCCAAATATCAGAAAGATACTAGTTATCAGGCATCAGAAGAAAACTGCAGCAAGTGACCCTAGAGTAAGCACATCTTGCCCATCCTCAGCCCTGCCCAGAGGGTCTCCAGGGGAGGTTATTTATCTGAGCTTTACCTTCAAATATCTGGATATCTGTTTTTGAACAGTCTCAATACCTTGGCTCTAGGATGTCTGAAAAGCCACCTGTGATCTCCATTGTTAGCACTTTGATTAACTGAAATTAATTTATTCCATTTATGGGATATTTTGACACTTAAAAGGCATAAATTCACAATTAGATCAAACCTGTTAGATTTTTTTTTGTGTGTGTGAAAAAACTCCAAATAGTGCTAGGTTAGGGGGAAAATAAACTTGGGGAAAGTTATTTTCAAATTTTATTTAGAATGCATGGGTTTTCCTTTGTGCATCTATAGCATTATTATAAAACAGTAATTTATACTGGCATTTTTTAACTTGACATCAATAATTAACTACAATAAAATAGCTCCTCCTACTTTAAAAACTAGTAAGGGTATGTGCTGCTCAGTACTGATGAAAATAACTCTGATAAAAAATAAAGTGGCATTCTGGTGTAGAAAAATGATAGCAATAACCTGCTTTAATGTGGGCATAGTAAAAAACAATTAAAAATTGGAGGACACCTAAGAAAAGTCCCAAAACAGAGCTAAACCAAGTTTTCTTTAAAACATTCAGGCTCCATTTGAGTTTGGAGTTAAAATTAAGACCAGTTTACATATTTCTGTTTTTTCTCATAACAATTCTAGGGAATATACACAGGCAGAAATTCACCCATTTCTAGGGAGAGAACATCTACCTTTCTCCTTCACCACTATTCAGAACCCAGGTGACATTAAACCTCCCTTGTGCCACCCTCCGCCACCACGCAGCCAGACACGTGGGGACAACTCTCTAAAGGCTGAAGCAAAGTACAAGGGAGGCAGCTAAGGCTCCCTGCAGTGAAAATGGGTTCAGTTCTCTGTATTTGAGTGCAGTTATAGAGAAATCACACCAACAATTTGTATAAATCACAATCCAGATGGGCTGGCAACAAAAGTTTGACTGCTTTGCATACTCTCTAACTCTGAACATTTTTTCTCTTGTAATGACACAGTGAAGAAGCTGATGATCATAAATACGGAGTGTATCACCCTGTCCTTTAACTCCCTCCCTATTGCTTTTGCAGCATAATACATGCATCTCAAATAAATTAAACATGTGACATATAAAATCAGTTCACGTTTTTTGGGGGCTGTCAAAATCCTGTGAAACCAAAACGTTGAAAATCACTTGTCAAAACGTTCTGGGATGAAGCAGTTAAGCTGTCATCAACAGCTTAAACACTGTTTATTTGAATATGTAAAGCAACTTTTTTGAAAAAACAGAAGTACAGAGTCTGTTGATCAGAGTTCTTTCTCCAGACATCTTAATTCTGCTTCCCTGATCTCCTGGGAAAGAAAATTCCCCATGAAGTGTGAGGCCATATACACCCACAGAAAAGGAAGTACACTGCTCCACTGAGAGGACTGATGTGACAAAGTATGGCAATGGTATTACCATGGTCCTACGGGATTATTACTCTGCAGTGCTCATTATTTGAAATGGAGTTACTCTGTGCTTACCACAAAACAGCAAGTAGCATTTTGCAGTAACACAATAAATAACCCATGTCATCTCTGTATCTACACCTTTTGCAGGAGCAGATACAGAGCCAATCTAAAAACAAATCTAAAAGTGCTATAATAATGCCGGAATGACATGCCTCTTAAGCTGTTTACAGCTGACAGACTAAGTGAAATGGTTTGACAAGGAAGAACACAGTATGTGTTGACAGCCCTGCTTAGTTCATATTTGAAAGGCAAAATTAAAGTCATACTTTTACAAGGTGCAGAATTTTGCTCACTTGAAGGACATTCTCTTAAGCAAGGCATGGTATTAAGCCTCTGCCATCCTCCTCCTCCTGTCTCCCGTTTTTATGTGTAGGCCACTAAGTGGCACACCTCAAAAACCAGTCCTGACTCCCTATCTCAGTAATTGCTTTTGAAAACGTATCATTTAGAAGAGTATGGAGAAAGAAACAGTGAGAGTAGCCATAAATGTTCACCCTCTGTAATTTAAAGGAGCATGGAAAAATATGGGCAGCATTTGGCTTTTCTTACAGCGGGCAGCACCGTCAGGAAAGAGCAAACATCAAACTAGGGCTGAGTACAAATCCTCTCTATCCACAGAGACACCTTTCACTTGATTACAGGATATGAGAGAAAAACATAAAAACATGGTGAATCTTAAAAAAAGTAAGTAAGAACTAAGATAGGTCAGAGGAAAGGGCTGGAGACAGGCACTAAGAAAAACAGACTGGTGTGGCAGTACTTGCACAGCTCTAAGGCAAAGGGAGTGGAAGGCTCAAAGGACAACTGGTGGCAAATAGCTGGCCCCTCATTTTTACTTTGTCCGTGCTAATCCTGTGGGCTAGCAGGAACATGAGGCTGTCAGCAACTCATGCAGTGCTCAGTGTGAAAGTAATTTGGTGGACTCAGACCAGCTACTATTGAAGAGGTTTCTTGACTGCAAAAGCTCTTGCTAATACTTGGCTCCTCACTATTAGAAGCCATGGGAAGCATGAACATTCACCTTCCCTCCCAGTTTAAGAGACAGTGACTCTGTTATCGTAGGGTAGATGCCTTGAAGTGGGAAAAGCCAATGCCTGCTATTCCTTTTCTGTGGATAAGCCCAGAGATTCAGTTGCTAGTTATGCCAGTCCAACTCTTTTAATGAGCGCTGTAAGTGATGAAAATGAGCCCAAAGTTGCCAAATGAAATAATCTCACTGAGGGAAATTACCAGGAAAGCAGTCAGAATATTCTGCACTTGAAGGCATAGGATGCTGTTACCATTGCGTTTACACTGGACTGACTCTACCAGCTCAGCTAACCAGGACCAAGGAGCTGTACTGTCAGTGCTGAAGAGGAGCCTGACTGCTGGCAACATTCTCCTTACAGGTAAATGGAGAGCTGGATCCAACTGTAACCTTAGTCTAGACTCAGCATGTAGCAGTTCCCAATAGTTTGAGTTGCAGCTCCATGTCTGGAGCCTACTGGTAGATCACAAGGAGGGGCTGTTCAAAACTTCTGATTGAAGCTGCGGTTCAGGAATTGGTGCTGAATGGAAGAATTTTTTTCAAACTAATGGAAGTTTTGCCTACATATTTCTTCCCCCACATGAAGGTCATCAAATGTTTGTGTGCCAAATGTTAGAATTGATGCCATCCTAATGAACTCTGAAAACATTTTCCTGTCAAAGCAAATAGAACAAGTTGACATCACTGATCCCAGCATCGACCAAAGAGGAAAAACAAACAAACCATCAGTTAAAAAAAAACGGAGGGTTTTTTTGTACTCTAAGTTCAAGGATGTGAGTTCAGCAGTGCAATGACAAAGGGGAGCACGGTGCAGATGACAAAAGGGTTACGCTCACTGCAGAGGAAGTTGGTCCTGAGGAAAAGAGATTGCCTCAGCATCAAGGTCAGAAAGGCCTGGGTGCTACCTCCTCCTACCACGTAGCACACAGGAAATCCTTCATGTCTGAGCTGTGCTGGGTTATCTGTAACGTGTGCCACAGACTAGGACCTGAGTGGAGAGCAAAACCTACTACTAAAACCCATCAGAAGTTGCAGCCTGATTACATTCTTAAAAGCAAGCCATCAGCTCTCAACTTGCCTACCAATATTTTCTTTTCCTATTGGAGCTACCTATCCTTCTGGCTGCTTCCTCCATTTCCCAGGGGATCTCCCAAACCATTTATCCAAGTATAACCCTTGGAGTGGCAATCCTGCTACAACTAGATGCAAGTACAAAGGAAGTGTTTCTCACAGTTATGCTGCTAAACTAGGGTTTGGGAGATCCAGACTAATTTCTTTCTTCTAACACATGATTTCTCTGTGTCCCTTGGCAAATCTGTAAAATCATTCCACATGGGAAATAACCATACCTCCTCCTTTGCTGCTCCTGCTTGCTCAGAAATTTGGGACAGGGTTCATCTTGCTGTGCACAGTTTCTAGTCCAGTCACACTCTCTCTGGTTAGCTCAGTGGTTCACTATACAACTAATTAAAGCAAATTTTACTGTTCAAATGGTATATAGGAAAAGATAGAGACTTTCTGCAGAGTACACAGGAGGTCTGCAAGCCTGGTGAAAGCCGCTAGGTACCAAGCACTGATGAAGCTCCCAAACTAATGTTTCTCCTCAGCTGCTTTGGCCATTTTGTGAAGGAGATTTTTCACAGAAATTACTACAGAATGGAGGTCCTGTTGAAAAGCACAGCGTTAAATTTGGGAATAATGACAGAGGAACCAGAGCAGAATTGAAAGGATGAAAAATACTTTGTTGTTCCCTACATCAAACACATTTCCATTTTATTTACTGTTTTAATTTCCAGTTCTCCCAAGCTCACCCTGTGCCATCACCCATGTTTTTTGAACTGAAAGGTATTATCTCAGCTCCCATTTCTCCAAAAGTCAGTTCTAATCTCAGTCACTCTCCAGCCCTGCAGTTTTCCTTCTCCTTGACAAGCCTGACCACTTCAATTTCTATCAGCTCAGACAACATTTACCCACACCCCTTTCTGCTCCTATCTCATTTCTTCCCCTTCCAGATTTTGTGATGCCATCATACATCTATGCCAGCACACAGAGCATGCAGCAATAGACATATAGATCCTGACTGTGTTCAGGGAATGGGAAAGGTTGAAGTGAATAACATCCTGTGTGTGAATGATTCCCTTGCTTGCTATACTACAAGTGAGCTGTGCTTTCATATACTGTGATGGATGTGAGTTATGGGTCACTCCCTCACTTGTGAAAATAAATGTACAACACTTGCCAATTGTTATACTGTATATTACAAAATTCTATCACTTAAGATTTATACACTCAGCAAACCAATCACACAAACAATACAGGTACAGCACAATGACTCTGCTACCAGGTTTTTTCTTGTTGAGACAGACAGATGCAAAAATCACCCTAAGCAATAAAGTGGTGCTACATTATCCAGAGGGGGACATTTTATGGACAAATATTTGCTATCATATCCAGAGTTTGCCTTGGGTGCCATGGACTTAGCATGTGTTAAGCAGTGCTTAAGTGATTTGCTGAACTGGCCAACTAGCACAAAACACTCCTGGTTCTGTTTGCTTATAAATACATTTCAAGGCACTGATTGAAGTCTGTAGTGCCCTAAATGGTCTGGGACCCAGTTACTTAAGAGACAGATTTCATCTCTCCTTATAAATCTTATTTGGTAATTCAGAACCACCGGCTGTTCTTGCTTTCTTGTCCTGGGTGGACAGTAGAGTCTCTTTAATGGGAGATGCATAAGTCTGGAACCTGTCCTCATCAGCCTCCACATCCAGCAGTGGATTATTTCAAGGAGAAATACAAAGGTGGTCTCTTCAGTGTGACAAACATTAGTTAATCTATTGAGTGATCTTTTACATCATGTTTGCAATGGAGGGTGCGTCTCTGACTGTCCATGTGTTCAGGAAAGCTATTCCAGAAACCTCTTTATCTTCTTCCTATAACGACAGAACCAGTGCAAAGGCAGAAAAATCCCACTCTTGCATGCACAACCTATCCACAAGGTCTAAGCTGTCCTGGCATCCAGGTAATGTCAACAGACAGACTGGAAACCCTTGCTCATCCCAGCTCCAGCAAAGCTCCCTTAAAATAGTCACAGTGCCACTGGCACATCTTAGCTAATGAGAGTGGGTCCTGGCCACTTGTATTTTATTTGCAACTGTGTTTTCCATTTCAGGTTCATTTTAACTGGCTTGAGCTGCTGAAGCACTGGATGCCCTTATCTGTTTTCCTCTAGGGAAACAGATGCATAAAGTACATAAGATTGCAGGTTTTTAAGATGAAGTGCTATAAACACAGATTAAATTATATGCTTTTTATCCCTTTAAGGAACTCTTGTTCATGGCATTCTGTTCCAAGTTTTCAAAATAAGTTCTACTTAAATTCGCATTTAGAAGCATTTAAAACACAGCAAAGAGGGAATGCATTTGTGAACATACCTGACAACAGAGAGATCAGGTCTGCCTCCTGGCTACCTCCAAACCTCCAGAAGGCAGCAGAGGAAACACCCAAGGCAGCCAAGCCCACTCAGGACAGGGCTGGGCAGGCACCTCCCTGGGGTACCAGAGGGGTCTCCAGCAGTGAGCAAAGGTGATCTCGGCACAAAATCTCTTCCCAAAACCCAAAAAACTCATACTTAAGAAAAACAACAATGAAACTATTGCCTTAATTTCTGTTTCCATTATGCCAGCAAAGACTGTTTGGCCACCTTCTTGAGAGGAAGCCTGATTACTTGTCTTTTAAGTAACCCTGTCCTGATGAAAAGGAACTGAGAGACACAAATAGCCACCCACAGGATAACAACTTCACTGGGTTGTTTTGCAGTTTGCTTTAGTTCACTGGCTTAAAAGGGTCAGCAACCTTCATCCTGAGGACCCTATTAGAGAAGTAGCTTTGAGCAAAACATATAATTAACCTTTGGAACTCCCTGTAGCAGGATATAATTGAGGAAGCATACTAGAGTGATATTAATTTTTTTAAAAAGGATTGTATATAAGCAGCTCTAAGGATGCAATCAAATATTATCAGCATTTTCACTACAGAGAATTCACTGGTGACAGCCACTAGGCACTGTGCTTCTGGGAACAGAGAACAAACGAGAACAGGGACCAATAACAAATTCTTCGCTCACCAAAAGGCAGGTAAATATGATGAGCAAAACCAAGAAGATGGATCCAGACTGCTTAGTCTTCAGAAACAGTGGCTCACCGAGGCAGGAATAGAAATTACAGTTGCTGAATGAATATTTGACCTATTCCATTATGGCAGTGTCGTGTCCAGCTCTTTGCTTCACATCCACTTACTTGCAAGATCTCAAGTGATGGCCTTTCATAACCTTAGGAAGATTAATCTAAAGTACATAAAACCCAGGCTGGCCACAAAGACTTAACAGGTGAGTTGAAAGCAGTTTACTTATAGAGAATATTTCAAATGGAAAGAATCAGGAACCAACTGAAAACATATTATTTTACTGTGCAGGAGACACAGTAGCTTCTTAGCATCTGCTAAGAGCCCAACTGACAGACCTGAGAATGACATCCTTTAAGTAATTTCTGTCATATTTAGAAAAAAAGTAAAATCCCTGGGTTAGAGGGACAGGACAGCAGAAAGGAGACATAACATCCTTGGCATGTGTTGGCATTTGGAGTACTTTGAAGCAGTAAGACTCACAACTCTTGTTTGAGACAAAGAACGTCTCCAATACGTAGCACATGCTGAGCCATCAGGGTTATGGCAGCATGAGGGTGTTGTAAGGATCTGTGCAGAAAGGATGCCACAAGTTCTCCCATATTTTTACCATCAAAAATAAGCAAGAACAAACATCTTTAGCCCTAATGGGTGAACTTACCAAAGGGGCAGACATTGTGTATAACTATATTTCTCGTGCCTTGTAACTAACTCCCTGGCATTCACAGGGCTCTATCCTCAGCAGCATAACTCATTCTGGATCCCTCCACATCCAACAATTTATTTCACTTTTCAACAGGTAAGCCTTTAGATTTGATCTGAAGGATCTTCACAAGCTCAAAAAATATTGTAGTTTCGGCTTTAACACTTTTCTGTACAAAACCAGAATGTTGGCATGTGTAGTGGTGTGGAAAAAAAAACCTAACAAAAACCCCTGCAGCCTTGTGAAACAGAAAAAGAGAAACTATGCTGTGAGCTCTGACAGTAATAAAAACATAACTGGATTGATTCTAGAGAATTTATTGAACAAAATTTAGTTAAAGTCTTTTTGGTTTGTTTTGGTTTGTTTTAACGATTGCTAACCACTTAATTTTTATGAGCTCAATTATGCCTTTAAGGCACATTCCAGCAGAGGGCTGAGGTGAAAAAGCCTCTCCAGGGAGGATACAGCAGAAGAAAAAGCCTCTGGGATGTGCAGGAGCTGAGCTAATCCTTTCTAGGCATGTTTGGTGTTACTTACTTGCAGCTTGCTCGCTTCCCAGGGGAAAAGCAAATCTGTGGGTCCATGGCTGGCAAGTTTGAGCCTCTTTCAGCACACTGTCCCCAGGTGTGAGAGGGGGCCGATCTAAACAGTCCTTCAGACTTAACAGCTGCAGACTTTTTTCTTGAACAAATTACTCAAGTTCGGGATCTGGGTCCTTAACCACCACTCCATCACCAAACCCGGGCTTTCTCAGGGAGGACAGAGATCATGTACCCCATGTATGCTAAGGCAGGCAAGTTTGTTTTTAAAAACTCTAAGTAGCCCACTCTAGACGATCTATCATGACTTAAAACACTGAAAATATTAAACTCAGACCTAAGAATGAACTGCTCCTTTCACCTGCTCAACAGACCAAGCCATAACTAACACTGAAGGTCATAAAATCCTTCAAAGTCCTTCCCTTCCTCAGTAACAGAAAGAGGAAGAAGGTCTGGTGTAAGCTTAATTGGGTAGGTGGATGATCGAGCAGGCCTATTTCACTAACCTCCTTACCCCGCATCAGCTTAAACTATTTCCTGAAGCAGAGAGCAGAGCTTTGCCTTTTCAGGAGGTGCTATGCAGCACAAGCCCCAGGGCTATTGTACCTCAACCTCCTGAGGAACAAGTGCATCTCCTTGCACTTCACTTTCCAAATGAGAGGACTGTCAACTTCCTTAGCAGAACAAGGTTTCAGTGATGGAGAAAACACTGGAAATGCCATAAAACATTGTAGTATTTGGGATCCTTGAACAACTTCAAAGCAAATTCCATTAGGTGCTAAAACTATTCCAGTGTTTTAAATGCAGCTTCTCTCTCCTCAGCACTGTTGCATTCTGAAACATACACGCAGGTTTTCCAGCAAATATTTGCAAGTGCCTCCTTTAATCCATGAATGCAAAAACATTCCCTCAGACTTCCTTTCAGAAAGAACTTGGCAGTGCTAAAATGCAGCATGCACCACCTGGGGCTTCCAGTCTACCATCAAAATCCCTGCAGCAAACAACCAAACAGACCCGGGTCTGTGCAACAACTACCAGCCCAGCCCTTCTGAGGCAAGGTGCTGGCCCCACATCCTGAGAGGTGCAGCAAGCTGCAGCTTGTTTCTGAAGTGGTGCAGGCGTCACCATGGCACCTCCAGAGCAGAGCCAGGCCTCTCCCAGGACAGCAGCCCTCAGCTGCTGAAGGCTGCCTGACCTCTCTGGTTAGAGCACAGCCCCTTAACTTCACTTTTTCCTTGTCTCAGCTCTTTGGGGTGACCACGCACAGCCTGTGGTGTGAGGGCATCTGAGGGACAGACCTACTACTCACATTTCTGGGCTACTCCAGCTGAGCTGCCCTACATCCTCCCCTGCCTCTGTACACAGAAGTTTTGTGTGTTGGGCAATCAGTATATGTTTTCCTTCCTTTTGCCCCCTCTGTTTAGGGTCCCAGTAAAATTCTGCATTATAATGAGTGATTGGAAAGATAAAAAATACGAACTCTGGGCAGGTCAGTAGGGAAATTCAAACTGAATTTAGAAACAAAAATACTTCCCCACCCCAAGAACCTTAATGAACAAGAGATGCCCTTCTTTACTATTCTTTTTTACAAGTCCCACTACCCGATGGATCACCAACATGACCAGGGCCTCTAGCAGCCCTACACTTACTCTCCTGCCAACACTGAATCAGCAGCACCCTACAGCACACAGCTGTGTTCCAGCCCCTGGTGAACAGCTGTCCCCAGGGTCCCCAGCAGAGCTGCGTGCAGTCTCGCAGTGCTGCCACCCAGGAGGGCTCCTCTAAGGTGAGGGATAAAGGAACAGCAGGATTGATACTGTGTCTAATGTGGCACAAGGTTCCCTCAGCAGAACGTGCCCCAGCTAATGAACGGCACTGCCCCAAATGCAAACAAGCCAGGAAAGGTTCTGTTTTCAAAGCAAGCCCATTGCACTTCAATGAAGACTTTTTTTCCCCCCTAAAAAGTTTTAATATACACACTAAATTAAGCCTGAGAAAAGGGGACATTTCATCTTTAATCTATTTACTTCTGAATATTTAACATACAATTCTGGCACCAATCACCAGATTTAACTGGAAAATTACTCACTAATCTGTTTGCTTATTTGGAATAATTGGGTAGGCTGCCAGGGAAGAGGATTTCCTACCCTGTTTAATATCTCAGTTAGTAGTCCAATTTCAGCTTGGCGGCATAATTACTCTGACAGAGCTGTAGCCACAGGGCCTGTGAGTGGGGCTGCTTTTTAAACCGTAAATTATGGAGGATTAGCATTTATGAATTTTAAATCAGGGCTGTGGTAGGAGACACTAAAGCTGCTTAGAGCTTGCAAACCACTGCATTCAATCACCAGTCATTAACACATTCCTTCCCAGGACTTTCTGCAATCACATGTAATAAAAAGGTATTTCTAATTTGCTTTAGAATACAGTGGCTCTGTGTCTCCAGCATAACACCAGGGATAAGGAGATTCACTTTCCAGGAAAAAAGCATCACAATTTAATCTGACCCTGATTTACCTCCCACATGAGATGCTAAGGGGCTGTCTTCACGGCTTGATTCCTACTGTTTCTTCTACCAGACGGAGAACACGTGGTTTGATCCTTACTATATTTAAACAATCATAAAAATTAAGAACTGCTGAAAATCAGAGCTGCAATGTGGCTGATCAGCAGAGATCTGAACTGTGCCATTGACCTAGCTCAGGAGCTTTGGCTTGTGAGCTCTCCACTGTTGTGTTTGCCTGTCAGGCTCAAGATGAATCATTATGGGGTAAATCCTTCCTTTGATGTAGGCATGTAACTTCTTTTAAGGCCAATGAGAGTTATGTACATGCACTGAGGGCAGAATATTTTATGCCCTGAAGAAGTCGTCTTAGGAAAAAAAACTCTGCCAAAAATCGCACTGCTTTGAACTTCGGAGTTGCTCCACTTGGGAGTCTAAAGAGCTCTGAAGCCCTAAGACATGCATCCAAATGCAAATGCTGAGCCCTTCCTCCTCCTGAACATGTGCATGTCTCCCTCTGTGAGCCTACAATTCAGCAAGGTATTTAAGTTAGCGCTTCATGTGGCCGTTTCAAAGACCAAAGACATACAGGAAACCTACAATTTTTACACTGATAATTTTCCAATATTAAATTACATGTGTATTAGTTAATAAAAATGCATAGATAGAGACTCCAACCACAAAACAGAACAAAGTCGTGAGTGAAAGTTACATACAGCAGAATAAGAAAAGCAAAAAAAGGTGGCAAATTGGTTAGAGTAACACTTGATACAGCACATGTCATTAAAACTTGAAGAAAACAGGCAATTTAGAAAGGTGCCTGATGGAACTCCTCCCACAGTATCCCTGTGTAGTTATCAGAAACTCAGAAGAGCTCAGAGCTCTCAAAGCCACCTCCAGTAACGGCTAGGAAGAATTTCCCTGCCGTTGCCTGATGATGGGGATTTGTATACACTCCTCAGAGTCACTCACCATTGACATCTGACATAAGCAGGATACCAACTGATGATGCATCATGCTGCAATCAACAGTGCTATTCACTGAAGCAACCAAATTATTTAAGATTCCCAAACCTCATTGAAAGTAGCTGGAAATTAGGCACTTTGAAAAGTCGACACTTTGGAAAATGCCTTTTTAATTTCCTAAATTACTCATGCTTTTGAAAACTTTACTCATGCTAAGTACTTTGGGGGTCTCAGTCAGTGAAAGCTAAACTGAAAGACACTAAGGAAGGACCATTTACATAGAACCCTGCTCAGCTCTTACCTCTCCTCTATCCTCCTAGTACCAATAGACAGAAGGAAAGCGAAGCTCTTGGCAACACTAGCCCTGTGCCAAGAATTTGTCTGACAGTGTGTCAGTCCCCAGACCCTATTAAGGCTACTTAGACAGATGGATTTTCTTCCCTACTGCACCCAGAGTAGACTTTTTCTTGCTGACCTTCCTCCCTCTGAAGGCTGAGTGGTGACACTACTTCTCCCCAAACTGAGAAACAGTCAGTCGTTCCTGCTGCCCGAGGAACAATTTGAGTGCTCCTTCAGCAGCGCAAAGTGTCCATGTCTCAGGCATCAGCTCCATGCATTCCTTCTCCTTATACCTCTTCTTGCCTGCACACAGCAAAAAACTATTTCTTATTTCTTCTTGTTTGCTCCACAGTATTCTCACTGATGGTAACTGTGCATGTGCTCCATATGTATGCATACAACAGGGGGACAAATGTTATAAGAGCAGGAAAGAAGAATCATCTGTTTGGCATTCAGAGGTTGAGAGGTGATTCTAAGTGTTTGTTTTCGCTTTGAGAAGCAGATAGGGGCAAGAAATGGGCACACACAGGTGACCATGCTGAAATGGTCCCCAGAGTAATAATATATATATGACTTTTTTAGCACTGCTTGTCTAGATCATTAATTGAGATTGGAGTAGGTGGCAAGCCCTTGATGTAGAGCTATGTCTGAACTTGGTACATGTCAGGGAAGTAGAAGAAACAATGTCACCCTCAGGAGCCTCGATATGTCTCAAGACTCACCCAGTCCCTAATGAAGTGGAGCAGTGCCGAAGCTCTAACTATAAGGGTTACTCTCTACCTGAAAGGACACTCACCCACATCATCTACCACACCAGGGGAGGGGAAAGAAGCACGATACAAGGAACCAAAACCAAGCCATTTCAGTAGCTGTGCATTGTTTGGAAAAACACCAAAGAGCAGGACATTCCCCGGAGAGCTGTTCAAGTTGGCTTTGGGAGCGTTGCTGTGATCTCTGCAGAGACAATGTAAGGGCTTCAACACATATCAGATTCAAAACCCTGACAATCAAAATCTGAAAGGAAAAAAACTAAACAATTCAGACTCAACTCCTACACAGCATCTCTAAGCATCTTCAATTCCCTAGCATTTGGGCAAAGAGCTAGGGTACTTTCTTTTTCCTCTCTGTACTGTATAATTGCCTCAAAATGTTTGCTGCAGCTAGAAGTTACATTTCAGTCCTCATAAATCAAAGGAAGAGGAATATCCTCTGCATTTAATATTTATATTGCAATACTTCTAAATACATCCAAATCCTTTCTTGTCCCAAAGAGTTTCTCTGTGGGTCTGAAAGTGTCTCAAAACTTACAAAAGAAGAAAACACTTCTTTACCCACAGCAAGTAAGAGGGGGGGAGGTTGCACCATATATTTAAGTGACTGATATAACTTTGACTTGGAAATTTCTCTTCAGTAGTCTTAATATGCTTCCTCTGCCTGAGAAATATATAATGTATAAAGCAATCCTGCCTGCCTCCTCCTCAAAGCCACCTGAACAATCTCCTTTCATTGGCCATGGGGCTTTACAAGCAACTCCAACCAGGTGGCTCGGTAGATGCACTTGCTTTTCTGCCATTGCAGCTAGAAGCATTTTAGACTTACATAACTTTACCTCTAAAAGCTTGGATGCTGGCAAACAGAGCCATCACCATTTGCTCTGACACAGGAGAGGATCCAGTATTGCTCTGGGTCCCTTCAAACACTGTACTGAGATTGAATCCTTCTCAACTTATGTCTTGATTGGGAAAATGGTTGATGAGATGCTATGGACAAGAGAGTCCCTGAAGTGACTCCCTTAAGAGCTGCGTTCCATCACAGGTGGTTATACTGAGCATGGCACCAGTAGCAAACCTGCAGAAATACTGTAGAAATACTGAAACATTGTTCAGCTGTGAAGAGAAAGATGGAAGGTAAAAAATATGGTCACTAGCAACTAAATGGTATTTTTCCTTTGGGAAGAACCTTTGAAGATGCTGCTGCATGAAGACTGGTAGCATGAGTTACATAAAATTCAATATTTGACAGGCTCAAACCCTGTATAATTTTACAGTTTCACAAACTGTAGGCTTTCGACACTATTGAGAAGGAAGTGGAGATCACAGGTTACTACTCTAAAGGAGGAAGAATGAGTTTAACTCATCTTACCTATCCAAAGCAGAAGGCAGTAAAAGACAGGTTTTATCCTGCACAAAAAGGTTCTAAACACAACCTAATTCAGAGCTTTTTACTGCCACCAACTCTACAGGCCACAGTGCACTGGCCTCTCAAGTCCTGCTACAGAATACTGTGAAATCAAGTGTTTCATCCTGGTTTTTATCAAGCTTTTGGTCTTATGGCAACAGGGTGAAATTGCTGTCTCAAAATGACGCAGCATGCTAAATTCTTTGCCACAACCTTTCACGTTCATGTGTGAATTTCTCTTTCTTCCGTGTAGCCAAGCACTCGATGGATGAAAGCTGAGACTGTTTTCATTAGTGTTCAGGGAATAGCTATAGAGTCAATGCATGTGAGTAATTTCTCATGTATAGCTTGATATACCTATATACTCTAGAGGGCATAATCCCATAAAGCCCAGGTTTAAAAATTATTCTCTCATTGGAAAACATGAGGGACTCATCACTGAAATATGTACTATTCAGTACCGTAGAACTGTAGAAATTCTGTGAGACAGAAGATCAATGAGCATGCCACCTAATCACAGCCAGGGCAGCAAAAGCCTCAGCACTGTCCTGGAAGCACTGGATTTGCAGGAGAAGTTTTGCAATGGTTTGTCCTTGCCTGCTGCACTAAGGAAGAGGAAGGGCAACGGCAACATGAAACCTGGGAGGACAACCAAGCTAGGTCAGAAGTACACCACGCAGATACCTCTGCACAGTGTGAAGTCTCAGATGTGCCTTATTTACACATTAAAACTCTTCAGCACACATTTGTCTTGCTGTAAGAGGCTGAACTCCTCCCTCTACTTCCTGATTTAACTTGAGGAAAAAATAGGGAGGAAGGGAGAAGGTGCATCAGCTCTGGGAATCTCAGAGGGAGTAACAGTCTTTGAGCTTTGTTTTCTGTAAAGGGTTTAGTGCGTACAGTTAGAACATTGGACTCTGTATGTACTTGGCAAGTTTTTATTATGTTCCCATGGAAAATCACTTGAGCTGCAAAAAACGTATCTCCCTCATGTATCTTCTTACGCATAACAAAGAAAATTTCTCCTACAGGCAAGCTGAGAGAACTAGGTGGTCTTTTTTTCTTTGGCCAGTATCTGCCAGGTGGTACCAAGCCAGAAACCCTCAGGCATTAGAAATACGCTACTGAAAGAAACAGCCCTATGAAGAGGGACCCCTCTGGAAGGGTCCCATTCCAGCATCACTCCCCGAGCATCAGAAGAGGGTGGGATGCTCTCTCTGCTCTTACTAAAGCTTCTGCAGTTGGTATGCACAACTCCTCCTTATACATTATGTGGCTCCAAAAAATCTCCCTTAGTCTTCCAGCCTTCAGAATACAGAAAGTTTTCTGAGTGAGACTTCTGGATTGCAGATTAAAACTGATCTATCACACCACATGGATCCCAAGTCCATTGTGGATCCCAAAGGATCCACAGCTGATGTGACTGACTTTGGTGCAGATAGACTGATTTATGCTGCCTGAGGATCTGCTCTTCCACAGTGACATCTCAATTTTCTTTTTAACAAGCAATAGGCCCTCTTATAATGGGATATATGGAAGGAGAGATGTACAAGCTTATAATGAGAAAATTGATTATCATGTACTAGAGACTTTCTCCTGCTGTGCCCTTTGTTTTGGTATGTGTGTTTCATTTCATTACTCCAAGCTGTTTCACCATCTCTGAACTAAACTTTGAAATACATTAATTAACTCATTGTCTTTGGGGCAAAACCTTCAGTCTGTCTCAAAAAACATATTAACTCAAAGCTTTTTTGGGCTTTATCCAAATGTGACAAGATAGGATGAAACTGAAGCTACACCACAATACACCCCAGTTGAAGTTTTGATTCTGTTTCTACTTCTACAACTTAAAACAAACAACAAAAAAGCCCAAAGAAACAAATAAAAAAAACCCACAACAACACAAAACAGCTCAGTGTGCATTTGCCTTTTTTAAAAATAATGTTCAAAATAAAATTGCTCTCAGGTTCCCAACTCATATTTCAAAGCCTGAACCCACAAGAACTTTTGAAAGCTTACTCATAAACTTCCAAAATAGAGAAGGAGAAAGGAAATTACAGGTAACTTTACTTACAGCCCTACCAGAAGGTGCTACAGAAATATGGCAGTGTCAGCATCCTGAATTAGCCTCTATATCAGACTAAAATGATCTAATACTTTTATTTTCATAAATAAATCTTAATTAACATAATGTCTTCTCAAAGGATAAAGTTGAGGAAGGTAGGAAAAAAAACCTCCACAAAAATATGTGTCACACACTCTCCCACCTTGAATTTAGGTTCGGGTTAGGGTCATTTTGTAAAGAAAATAATGTTCTAGGCCCACCACAATTTGTGAAAGTCAGGTTAGAGTAAAAGCAAAATTCCCCACCGTCCACACAAGATTTCTTGCCTTGTTCTTTTGTGAATATGCTAGAATGGGTGATAGATGGGAGGCTGCCCCTTTTTAGAGTTCTTGCTGTGTTTTGTGATAACTCATTATATTTCTTTCTTTACAAATAGCCCCATTAACGCTCCAGAATTGAACAGAATCATAAAGCTTGAAACATCCCTCTCCTATTTCAGTAGAGCTAGAGGAATTGTTTCATGAATTACAGAGCTGCCAAAACCTGATTTATTCAAGCAAAGCCTTCAAAGCTGAGTCACAGAAACTTATATATTTATTTAGGATTGTAAAAGAAAATACTTTTTACTGAGATAAGGATGATATAACCTAGCTACAGCTTTAGTTAAATTGAATTATATGTCTTTTATATTTCTTCAACAATATGTTTGATGGAAATGTTTTAGTCCTTGCTTTTTTGGGGCTGAACTAAAAACCTTATTAAACCATTTATAGAAAATTTACAAAACAGAAGAGAGTCAAGCTCTTTCAAAGTCTCTGTGGCCTCAATAATACCTAATATGCTCTGAGATTAGATGTCACTCTTAGTCAGATGATTCTAAACAAGACTACTATAATCCTCTCTGTTATGGAGATATTTATTTTTGTCTGAAAAACTTCAAAGCAGGCCATGACAGATAATCAAAATCAAAATTTGCATTCCAATGAGTTTCTTTTTAATAAAGAAGAATAATACTCACATTTCTTCTGTAAAGGAGAACTCAGCTCACTTGCTTCAAGTTTTGGGGGTGTGGGGTTTTGTTTTCTTTTTTTATACCTCCCATTCATCATTATTCAGGAAAGTTTTTACTTTTGGGCACAAATGCTGCACCAAATCAAAAAAATATATAAATGAAAATCAACCATTACATTTTTCTTGAGAATTTTCCCCAGAATGAATGAAACTGTCAGGGGTCATCACCAATACGTAGTCCTGCATCTGCCCTTCTGGGTGAATACTCCATGGAGACAATGTTTTTCTCCAGGAACTGGAGTTAACCTTTCAGCGGCAGCTAAGATTACACAGGCAATGAATGAACCTGCTTTTCCTTAACATACAAGATTTTTGAATATTTTTCCTTTTTGCATTTGTTATGGCAGTGGGGAGCTCTGTCTGTGGAGCAGGACCTCAGCATGGCAAACCCTGCATCCCACCAAAATATCTGATCTCTAGAGACATTTGAGGCATCTCTCTAGGGGCAGCTGAAGCCACCCTGCACTTGTAGGCATGCACACACCACTACACTCCCCCTTACGGGCCTGTATGCACACAGCCAGGGCTGGCACCTCGCCCAGGGCAGGCAGGCTGGAACAGTGTTTTTGTCCAACCTACCCCATTCCCTTTGATAAATTGCTTTTGGGAAGTCATTTGGTAGAAAATACAGTGCACCCCTGCGTGCCAAGACCACAGCCAGCCAGCTCTTCAGAGTGGCTGTGCACAGATGAGGGAAGGTGCTTTTCTATTTCCAAGTAAAGCACCAGCCTGGCCCATGGCCTTTCTGTAGCACGGATCTCTTTGTCCTTTCAGAGTGCTATTGGTTCTTACTTTTCAGTAGTATTAACAAAAAATGAAATAGCCAGAAATAATAATGCACTTAACACGGTTCATAAAACTATACTGGGGCTTCCAGACTCTGAGCCTCTACCAATTAATTAATGCTGAAACAGCAGTATCATTCCCCCTCGAGATGCAAATCTCCTCTAATGCCACATCAGAAACCATCTCCTTCCAGGGACACACACAAATAAAAATGTCTGCGTGTCTCACAGGTGGGACTGTTGAGATTTTGCCTACCAGTTAATAGCTCACAGAAGTGGAGAGTTTGCAGACCCTGAATCGTCCATTTCTTCAGTTACTTAAACCACAAGTCAGGAAAGTCTTTGAAAAGAAAAGCTATGTGGAAATCGAGGGCAGCTGCAGGAAGAAGGGTGAAAAGCAGCACAATAGTGAGGGTGGTCTACCAACTCTACAACACTTTTGCCAAGAGCTCTGGAAAAGGCCGAACAGAAACACCATCAATAGAAATAACCTCAGGCTCCCACTTACTGGCAGTGTGGCTTTGTATGAGAGGAATCCACTTCATCCCTGGGGAAATGAAAGGCAGTGTAGGACAAGGTGCCAAGAAACTAGGTTCTCTCTGGTGGGACATTCTGGATAAGTAGGACAGCTAGTTACATTTGTTTGGTATAAGCCAAAGAGGCAACAGCCATTGGAGAGTTTTAGCTCAGCAGTCCTAGATGGCCATGAAATACCCCTCTCAGATGTGGTGCTTGCTGGCAGCTTTTGGCAGGGGCCTGGCAAGCGGTCATTGCTCTCAGTGCCTCTGCTCTGAGTTGCAGACTTGTGTAGCCGCCTGTATGCAAAGCTGATTTTGTACCTCCATTGTTATGCAAATGAGATACTAAAACACTTCTCAGATCTTCTAAGGCAAAAGGGCTTCCTGTAAACTGCAAAATCTCACTACTGTGTGGCAGGCTGGTCAGATGGTCCATCCAATCCCTTTCCAATTTGCAGAGATTTATTTTTACATTTCCTTTCCAGGCAAGACAGCCTGGCCTACGTTGTTTTTTGTTCATTGTTCCACAATTTCTTTGTTAGCACCTCTTTATATTTATTAATTGTTTTAATAGTGGCCATTCCACAACAGCACTGGGTTGAAACGCATATGAAGTAAACCTTAAAAAAAACTTTGCCACTGGGCACTGCATGGGCTGCTTTGATATTCCGATCTCACCCCACTTAAGTACAGCTCTTGAAAGTAAAGGACAGTGGTGTAAGTCAATCTCTCAGTTAAATGCTAGCTTTGCTCACTTAGAGATGCAATGGGCACACTTGGCTGTGTTCACTAAAATCTTGTTTTATACCAATTAAGCCTTAAAAAAAATTTCCATTAATAGTCTGAATACTTCTCAAACTCACTTTGCAATTTATTTTGAAAAGACTCAAAGTTGGATGAAACTGCAAAGATCTGCCAAAGATTCAGAGAAAAGGGGCTGATTTGGAATGAAAGTATTTTTAATAACGATAAACCTCTGCATACTTTTAAAGTGGGCTCTAAATCTGTCTCTATCCTCTTTACACCTTCAACTTTATCCTGCATAAAGCACTAAGCACAATTTTCTTCTTGGAAATATCTCTTATAATTGAAACTTTCTTAAAGAGCTACTTAGCAAGAACAGACAGATCTCAGAATGTGAATTCCTTTTCCTCGGGTACACCACCTCCATTTCAGATGCTTGACCTGGGGCCTGTTCAGTGTCAGCCTTCATTTTGGTGGGAATGTATAGCCAAAATATTTGGAAAAGAAGAAACAGAAATATTATTTTCTCTTCCACAACACTATCATAGTACTTCATTGATCAGCAAGCTTTTATTTCATGCCTTGCTGAAACATAATTTTTGAGGCCATTTGCTCCTTTGGTAAGAAGGGTTCATTTATTTTTTGTCTTTTAGGACAAAACAAAAAGATTGCAATAACTAGACCCATGCCTGCAGCCTGTCTTGGTTTATTTTCAGTTTTTTTGGGGTTTTGCTTCTGAAACTCCCTCAGGTCCTAATTCCTGCTGAATAAGAGCATGCTTACATCTCACTTGCAAAAGCACACCACAAGATTGGCTTGGAAAAAACAACATATGCTAAAGCAGAGATACCATTTTTGCTGAGGATTGACAGAGTACACCCTTGGGAGAGTAGGACCCTGGTGGCTAACATGACAGACATCAAGCAGAACAACAACCACTTTCGGGGAGCTGCCCTGACAAAGCTTCAAGTGGCACCAGGGTACCTATTATGACTGCTTCTCTATTTCTAAGCAAAATTATATCAAACACACAGAAAAGACAGCCAATAATGAGAAACTTGCAGCTGTTCTCGAAGAAAGACTTTTTTTTTTTTTATTGTACCCCAATCCCAAATACTTTAAACCAGTTTTATCAATAGCGATAAATCAGTATGATGATATGATGTCCCTTTAATCTTTTCTAAAACAAAATTTTTTGAACTTTTGAGCATGGCCTTCCCAAATGGGTTAGGTCTTCTAAGACAGCATCAAACCTTCTTTTCCTTGCTTCCCATGTCAGCCTGAATCCCAATAGTTATGAAGCATAAAAAAAAGTTCAAAGTAAAATATAAATTACCATCCCCTTCAAACACAAGTAGAAGTCTTATTAAGTCTCTAGTGCTTGAATCACGTCCCATGTCTGTTCTTTAGACCTTTCTTCCTTTGTGAGGCATAAATGGACACATCTTATTGATTTTCTTTCAACCTGGATCACCTCGATTGCTGTGAATATGGCAGACAAATCCAACTCATTCTCCCGCAGGGAACGAGGAAGAATGCAGACGAGAAGCTGGGGAAAGTCTTCTCACAGTGGGATACCAGGAGTCATTACGCAAAAACCCAAGTCTAACTGCTTGTAATTCCAAGACCTTTTTCTTTTCAGCTCCTTCAAAAAAAAAATTTTTTTTTAAACGCTGAGAGCTCTTTCTTAAATTTTTTATGAATATAATTTTGGTTATCGTATCAATTTCTAAGGGTGCTTTTGTTTAAAATGAGAAGTGTCAAACAGGGCCAGCAATGGCTGCAAACCCTGATAAATACATATAGTTAATGACAAGTGACTGTAAACAGACACCGGTCGGAAAAAGAAAGTCAGAATCAGAGAAAGCATTGTTTGAAGCCTGACAAAAAAGCTAGTTAAAACTTTTTCCTTATAACTTGGCTCCACTTTGTATTTTTTTTTTTATCATTTATAGACTTACTTTTCTAAGGACAATTGTATGAAATGAAAGGAAGTGTAAAAGTAGAAAGATTTTTGTGCCTTACACCAAACCACTTACTGTACATGAAAAAGGGATTTACTGAATCAATTTAGTTGTGTAGGGTTTTTTAAATCAAGTGAATTATTTCAGTGAAGTGGAAAAAGGTGGCAAGAATGTGCAGCACCCCAAGCTTTGCTCCTAAAAGCAATAGAAAAGACACAATTGAAATGCAGTGGGACCTCTGCGGATGAATTAGACAGACTGTGTACAGACACTTTGCAGTGACAATCTGCTTCTGAAAGGGATATATTAAGTGCTAACTGCACTGAGGACGTAAATTGAAGACATGATATCCAAGGACTAATTTCAAAGCACTCCTTCTTGTTAAATGAATTGCTGTAAGAGCAGGGTTTAAAAGACTTTGTTTTGCGTTAAAGGATTTGAACTACACCTATCAGCAGACTGCACCGGCAAGCTAATGCTAACATCATAAACCCACCACTGTCTTATTACTACTCCCTGAGCTAGACCATCACAGCTGTAATGAGTTGAATTTCTCCAGTGGTTCTCAACACCCAATGCAAAGAGCTCTGCCCCAGTCTTCAGTCTGTACTACATAAAATTAACATCACTTTTACAGTGTGAAGGGAAAGGTCTAGGTCATTAGTCATTTAAATACATAAAATTCCAGAAAATGAGATTAGCAGCAACAGACTTTTAATGCTTTCTAATGACATGTTTAGGCACCAGTAACTATATTTTCAGTTATTTAAAATTAGTTTTTAACAACATAAAATATGATCTCAGAAGATGCAGAAGAAATTATAACTTTCTTGACATACAGGTTTTATATTGGCCTCTAGGTATGTCATTTCATTAAGTAATTCTGATCTCAATATGGATAGAGCTTGGGGGAGATCTCAGAAAAATTCTTCCCAAAGATATCCATCCAAGTAAGTGATGCTGTGAATCAGAATTCACCCAGCAGGTTAGCACCAAGCCCTGAATCACCTACGTGCTCTCCATTTCTGTGAGTACTCAATATCATCACTGATCAGGTCCACAGAAATACCAAGTGGAGACAAACCACTGCAAACAGCACATGTAAATATCTCAATGTCAGATACCATGCTGTTTATGGCATAGTACTTGAAAAAAAGGAACAAGGAATAGGTATAAGGAACAGGAAAAGTGTAGTTAGAGAGGAAGCCATGTCTTCTGGATGTACAAAAATATCAAAAGGAATGACCTGTGCTGTAACTAAGAAATCTCCTCAGGAATCAAAATGCTTGATTCCATAAGAAGCGTCAAATGTCAGGTGACTGAGGTTGAAATAGCATCCTTCCCAGGAAGGTGGCATCTTTTCTATTAGCCCAGTAGTCAGAATACTAGCTAGACATGGTTAGAGATATATTTAGGCTTTTTTTCATCTCAGACTTCTTGTATAACCTTGAATATATCCTTTACCTCTTCAGTACATCAGTTCCTCTAGGTACACATGAATATTGTAGGGTGTTATTCAAATATCACAGTAGTGGGAATTATACAATAATCTAATATAGTAATTTCAAGATTGGCTGTTCAGAAGAATTTAGGCACATCTTTCCCTCTTTTAATTTTTAATAGACACAGTAAAAGCAATGCATACAATTTGTAAGATCCAGCTACAGCACCTGGTAGAAGAATCCAGATGTTCACCCTTCCAACAGCATCATTAAACATGAGGCTGATGTGAAATATTTATAATGAAGGTGAATCATAGCCCACAGAGGAGGAATCTAGGGCTGTATCTTCTACTAGCATCAAGCACAAAAATGCAAATACACTGAACAAATACTGCATTAACCTTCAAATCACACGTTCTGTGTCTCACAAAGTAAGACACGCTTTAGTCCTGATGCAGGTGACAGATGGTAACAAGAGACCACCAGTTTGGAGCAAAGTGTAAAGAAGAGATTTTGAAGGAAACCCATCCAGTGACCCAGATATAGGAACCCAGGACTGCAAGTGACCTTCCGGACCAGGGAGGCCCCTTCCTCCATCCATACTAAAGGGCACCGCAGAATCCCTTTCTCAAATTTACCAGTTACAACTTAAAATTTCTTTGGTCATTTGCACCAGTCACTCTCACTAAGACTGTTCTGAGGATTAAAAATCTCCTTATTTACAAGCCATTTTTTTCCATGCTTAATTAATACCCATTCATTCTTATGCCAGCACTGACGTCTAACTTAAACTGCTCTTACTAGGTTTCAGATTTTGCACTGTTTTTTATTTTAAAATACTAAGCTTTTATTCTGCAGAGCTAAACAAGAGAAGGCATATGGTCTCCTCTTCAAGGTTAAGCTCCCTCTGTATCTATTCCAAATGCAATTAATCCTTAAACATGGGAAGCCACAGCTGTATTGTTGCTCCATGCCTTATAAAATCATTCAATACTTTCTTAATCTCTACTGGCAAGACTTCATCTTATGCATCCTAGAGCCATTTCAACCATTTCCACTGCCATATCATGTTGACAGTTCTTAACCGTTGACATCTCTGCCTCTTATTTCCAGCCCAGGAGTTTCCAGCAGAGAGATTATTAGCGCCAGGTTGGTAGCAGAGCAAGGCAGAGAATTTTCAGGTTCTGAAAGCCTCTTGAGTACTGCATTTGGCTGACTCATTTAACTTCCTAAACCATACAACCAGCTGAACTGCCATCATGTCCACATACTATCCGAGTCTTTCAACTTTTCTTTAAGAACAGTGATCCACAGTTTCTGCTTCCCCTGTGAAGCAGGACTCAAGCATCTGTGTGAGAAAGTAATTAATACCATTACGTGATTCATAAACCTTGCATGAACTAAAAATAAATTACATAATGGCTTCTACCTTCATAGGTAGATCTAAGAAGCACACCTGTCCAAGAGTAGAAATCTATATAAAATACTGACCCGTTTACTGTGCTTTCATCATTCATACTTGAAAACCAAAGCTGTTTTAGAAGATGGACTACTGACTTGCACATTTCTTCTATAAACAGATAACACAAATCATGTTACCTTGGAAGGAAGAAAACGCATAAAGCCACTCACATACTTATCAGCACACTCATGACAAGGAAACAAAAGAAGTCAAATACCCAGTAGGTCCCCATCACCCCAGAGATGTTCAAGACAATCTGTGTCCTCAAAAAATGGCCAAGAACTGTGATTGTGCTTTAGTGCCATGGCAAAATTTGTTGTCCTCAATTTTAAAAAGTGTCTGCACACAAGCATGAGGTTCATGGTAAGTACAGATTCAGCTCCTTTTTTGAATAATGTTTAAGTTTGAATAAACTAAGAACTTCAGCTCCCTCTTTTATATTAGCTGTAATTTTAGAACGTTAAATAGAGACTGGACTGAAAATCTAGCAACTATTAAAAGCACACTATCAGACATACTTGTTTCCCAGGAAATTTCTAAAAGCCACCCACTTTTTAAAGATTCATGCACTTGATAAGCTGCAAAGTAGAGATCCTGTTTCACACAGAAGATGGTGTTGAAGAGACCTAGAAGGCCAAGAAAATTGAATGGGTAGAGATCTTGAATCCCCAGCCCTTCTGTGACAACAGAGGTGCACTGTGAGCAGAAATGTTAGCGCTGTTGCCCTTTGGCATCTCTCTCGATATCTGTGCATGTATCTTTTTAGGAGCTATTCATTTGCTCATATTCTTCTGCTCCTAGATCCAGTTCTAGATCTCATCTCACTTTGTATCTCCACTAATAGTCTTTCTTTTTTCTCTCAAGCTTGACCTGAACCCTGTTCACTGAAGCTGTTGTAAAGACACCAGTCAGATGCAGTTAATACTAAATCACAGACCAGAAACTTGGCTTTGATAGGAAACAGTATCACCGAACAGTTGGATTGGAAGCCACCTCTAGGGATTGTCTAGTCCCCTCCTGTTCTGCTCAAAGCAGAGCCAACTGGAGCACATTACTCAGGGCTGTGTGCAGTTGGGTTTTGAATAACTCCAAGGATGGAGACTCAGCAACTTGTCCAGGCAACCTCTGCCACTCTCACAGTAAAAAGTTTTCTTCTTATGTAAAAATGGATTTTCCTGTATTTCCATTTGTGCACATGGTTTCTTCTCCTATAATTTGGCACCATTAAGAAGAGTCTATCTTCTTTATATCCTCACATCAGGTATTTATAAACATTTATAAGATCCCCTTGAACCTTCTCTTCTCTGGGGAAGGCAATCCCAGCTCTTCCTCATGTCAGATGCTCCAGTCCCTTAATTCTCCATGTGGCCCTTTGCTCTGCAAACTGCTGCACCTGTTGGCTACTAATCACTGTCTGTGTTTGAACTTAAATTTTTTATAAAATAATTTGATTTATTATCAAGCCTAACATTATATCAATACCTTGTATAAATTGGATCTAAATGCAATGTGAGGGAGCAACAACAGGGCTTTTGTCTCCATCCACTTATACAATAAACTATCCTGTACTGGCTCAGGTTGTGCCAATTTGGAAACCGAAACATTTTACAAGTTGTCAACTGGCTCAGTCATTAAAAACTAACAACTATAATCACACACATCCTCAGGATTTCAAGCACTGGTCTTGTCTACAGTAACAAACTGCTTATCTGTTTGGCACAACAGTGGTCCTGAAGAGCTGATACTCACTGAAACAAAACTTACTTTGAAAGAATTAAGCGGTGCATTAAACCACACTCCAATTCCTTTCATCCTGGCATTGCTAAAAGTTCTGTTATGCATTAGTTCCCATACACCTCTGCAATACCCCACATGGACAGTGAATATCTACAGTCCATAATAGCAAATTGCCATCATCCAACCTCCAAACCCCCAAAAATCCATTCTAGCAATCTGCTCCTACTCTTCGGGCAGTACTGAGTGCACCTTCATTACCATGAGACACCTGCAAGTTCTTACCACTCTAAAGAAGAAATTTTCTGCAAGGTTCAGAGAAGTACCGTCAGAATCCACCAAACTTTACTTGGAGAACATGGATAAGCTTATTAATGTAAGAACAGCTCATGCAGGACTTTTTCAGCATAAACAGAGATATGTCTTGCTTATATACTCTTGCAAACCTCAGACTACCATCACTTAGCTAAACATCTGTGAAGTAGATGCTTATGTAGAAGATGGAGAAGAAAGGCAGGTTTTAGGGATTAATTGAGGAGCCATAAAGTATCTCATGAGATACTGTAAAGTATCTCATGAGAGGGAGAGCAAATAAGAGCTGGTTGCAAAATTTTGATAATTTTTTTCTGAATTTGCTGATTTAGCACCACAGGACTATTTCAACAAACTTCTTGCTTTCACTTTTTCCCCAGCAGGGAACCAGGCCTTTGGGATGTGGAGCATGGCAGCGACATATGAAAAACATGAAGGTGCTGTTTGATTATGGATGTTTTTAGGGGGTGCCACTGCTGCTCATGTCTGATATGCAGACAACTACGGAGCCGGGAAAGCATTTTGTTCCAAAATTACCATTCTCCCATCTTTTCAAAAGGAATCAATGCATGTTTTAAGCCAATCCTTTCACAATTTTGAGGGGTTTGTGTTTAGCTTGCTTTCTCCTGAATCAGCATAAAAAAATATTTCTGAAAAATGGGACAACTGGTGCAGAAGAGTATACTTAGTGGCTAGCTGCACTGCAAATGCAGTTAATGCAATCAATACACCATTCCAAAGCAGGATATACATTATTTGGATTCTGTATAGGTAAGCACACAGCAAAGGAGGTGAAACAGGTATAGGTAGCCCCTTTCTCTCTGTATTTAAAAAAAAAAAAAAAAAGCAAAACCTCTCACATCCTTACTCTTGACTTTGCGATTTACTTCTCTATGGTTTCTCCTTGTCTCTAGATCCTATTTTTTTTTCAAAATTTACTCTTTATCCTATTGCATATTCCTGAAATTGCAACAGTGTGTGGCTCCATCCTGCTCAGATAAGAGCAGCCTCTAGTTACTGGTCCCTTGTCCCAAAGCAAGGTTCGATATTTTGTTTTGATGTTCAGTTAAGACCAGGCTTTTCACCTTTAGAACTCCACAACCAGTTTGGGCCTGCAAGTCCTGAGTCGTGAAAGGCAGAAAGAGGTGTATAATGGGATTTTTCAGGCAAGGAACTTGCCTTATTTGAAGCCTTCTGCTGCTTTCCCAAATCCTCATCATCCCATGATGCAACCTGGCTATTTTATCTGTAAGGATTCTTTCCTGAAGAATTATGTTATCAAACAAAAGTCCACTTCTATTTCTGTTCAATTCCAGTCAGTCTTCAATGAAGTTAAGCAGCTCACCATCTCAGCTGGAAATGAATGATGTACTTCAGTTCTCTACAGTTATTTTTACGCATACACCATTATACACACCCTCCTGCCCATGGATGGCTTTACATTGAAGAGGGCAGTACTGATTAACTCCTGTTTTATTTTTAATGCCATAGACTGAAAAGACTTGGCTGGAGTTTATGCTTGTGTATGGAAGGTTGTTGGATCTTAATGCTACAAGAACAGCAGATAGCATTGTTGACCTCAATATTAATTAGGTGTCTTGTGCACTGATAGACTAGAAATGGGAAATAAGCTTTCTAACTCCTTATGTTTCGCTAGAGGGTGAAGGCAGCCAGAATATAAAGGACAGAGTAGGCAGTTAATTTTGATCTTAATGTCAATTTCATGTCATGCCTGTCCCTACCTATATCAAAACAAAAAGGTATTTTAATACAATAAGAGCAATGATAACTACAATTGAATGTGTAACTACAACAGCAGAAAATAGTTTTGGGGATTCATTTTACAGTAGTTTTTGCTATTCATTTTTAATACATCAATGAGATAAAATTTCCCCCACATGCTTTGTTATTTCCTCAATTCTAAAAACCTTTATTAATTAGATTGGTTAACTAATCAATACTCATTATATTCCTAATAGGAATAAAAGCCTTATATCCACAGGAGAAAATGAGTTGGAGGGACTTAGATCCTAGTAGATAAAGAAACATCAATGCTCTTTATGTTTGAGTTGAAGTGAGAGGTCCTGCTGCCAGCCTCATGCTCAGACTGCTAGGCCGTGCATGCCTATATCTTTATGGAACAGGTTATATCAGGCAACATAATTCTTCTTTATCCTTCTACATATCTCTTACTGACCAGTTCCATCTTGGATTTCTAGAACTTCATCTAACTGCTACATTTAATTACATTCCTTTAATCCTTCTGCTGACTTATACTTGTTAGTTCTCAGCATACAAACTACCTGCTCGGAAAGATAGATTGTTATCAACCTGGATCCAATAGGAAACAAACAAAACAAAAACCAAAACAAACAAATAAACAAAGGCAAAAAAAAAACAAGGAAAAGGAAAGATAAGGTCTACATCAAGGATCTGTTTGGTAAAAGTAATTTCAACTCTTTTTTCCTACTTATAAGGAGCCTATAGTTCTAAATCCACTCAGCTTCATATTATTTCCCCCTTGCAAAGTAGAAATATAAATCCCTAGACAAAAAAAAAAAAAGAAATCAAAAGAATGTGTAAAGTTTTAGACTGTAAAATATGGTCCAAACCCAAATAATAGGTTAAAAATAATAATAATAAAAATAATAATAATAAAAATAAGCTAACTTACAATAAATGATAAAACTGTTTTCTGCATAATTTGAAAGAATGAACTGTATAAATTATTTCTGTGAAAACAGCAGCATTTCCAAATGTAAGGCTTACAGCCCTGTTAAAAAATTCTAAAAATTAAACAAAAGAAGCCATTTTTTAAAAGAGATAGGGCTCAGTGGGATTTATTAATGCACATCTTTCAGAGATATTCTTACTTGTACAATGCAAGCAGTAGGTTAGCATGGTCTTCCAAATTATATTTAATTGGACAATTATTCAAAGTGAAAAACTCAACACAGTAAACTAAGGAGGTCTTTAATAAACACCTTGTCTCTTCAAGAAAAAACAGGGAAGTCATTTACTGACCCAAGAGGCACAATTTTGTCTTTGGTAGATTTATTTTAAAGTAATTGCCAACTCCAGGAATAACAATTTTTTAAAGAGGAACATGGTGCTCCCAGGCAGAATAATGAATTGTTCTGTGCCCTGTATGATGGCCTAATCACATCAGAAAGATGTACACGTAGTTGTCTGAGGCAAATAGAGGATGTACATCACCTGGTCTATAAACCCACTAAGACTCGTTTAATGACATATAGCTTTCTCCTCTCTACAGATCAGGACTGAATTAGAGGGAAAAGACAAATGATAATTTACACGAGGGCTTTACAGCTCTGCCTTCCTGTCCCTACTTTCCAGTCCAACAGAAGTGTTCCCACACAGAAGTCCATTATAGTCTATAGAAGATTTTCACTAATCTGCCTTCTACCTGCCAATATTCTAACACCAGGAGTGAGTTCTGTGTTAAAAGCATCAACTTTGAAAAGCCACGGCCTCCTCAGGAAGCCCAAATGCTATAAAACCCACTGTGATTAATAGTGGACTAAAAGTACAAATCAATATTTAAAACATTAATGCTCCTTCATAGTTGGAGAAGTTGGAGAAGCCTTCTGCTAGGACTTCTGCCAGGGTATATGTTTCAGATACAATGGTCTTTGATATCAAGACTTTAAGGCTTGGCCATATAAACAAAGGACAGACCATACTTCTATGAGTAGTTTGCACACCTTCAGTACTGGCACAGAAATAGCAGAAAGCCCTGATGAATTAGTTCCAAGAATAATTGCTGAGCTCCACAAGTACCATAGTACTTCCTTGTATGCATTATTTTGCCAGAAAATTTCCAACTCCAAAATCTTTTATCCTTGTGAAGGTCATCCTGGGCATTGGGACAGCAATGCTAAATAAACATGCCTCAGTGAATTCCCCTCTATTTCTGACTAAGAAGCTGGGACTCCTGCAGTGCAGATTACGATAAAAGATTTATTTGCGGGGAGTGGAAGATGATGTCTTTAGTGAAGTTAATAAGTTGTTTTCATTTTAGATGCTTTCATTACAAACACTGATAAATCTTAAGGCTAAGAGAGTATGTAAGAGTAATGAGGAGTTGAAGGGCTCCTCAGCTCTTTGGTGATTATCTCTCTCTTTTAGCGCATTACCATGGGACATCTGGCTTCCGAATTTGTGCGTCTCCTCTGCAGATCTGAAGACCAGCCTACCAATTATACATTCGCATAGGTTGTAATAAATCAACAGCAGCCAAACTCTGACAAGGTGATGGCTGTTGACAGATAAAAACGATACACATTGTCGTGCTGTTCTCCAAAAACAAACACATGCTTTTATCAGATTTTTTTCTTTTAATCAAAAAATTGCCTCTTTCAACATAGAGTCACCTAATTTCACAGAGGACTTGCACTACACAAGGTTCCTCTATCTAAACCTGAGCTGCATGTAAAGCTGGGTTCTCAAACAGGCCCCAAACTCACCTCCCTCTGCAGCTGCGGAAAAAACTGCTGCTTTGATCCTGGGTCAGCCCAGGCCCAAAGACCATTAACCTTTTACTCAGAGAAGCACGTTTCGTCCAGAATACAGGACTAAGACAAAAATATCCAAGGATATAGATGACTTGGATTTATCAATAAGCCAAGCAGAGGCTGGGTACCATACTTTCTTCAATAAAGGATAGATGCGGTAAGGTTTTATCCAGCAAGCAGATCTTTGTGGTGAATGCTGCCCAGTCCTCAACCCCTGTGTCTCAGGAATCAGCTGGCAGTTCTGGATTCGTCTTGCCTAACTCCAGCCCTCTGAAAGTCAGGTGTCTAAGCTAATTTTCTAAACAGGACCAAAGGTAATTAATCCCAAACACAGTACTTAGATAGGCAATGTGAGTTCTGCTCTCACAGTGCCTCAGGCTCTGCAGTGACGACAGGGGACCTCAAATACTGTACTTCTGCAAACATCTCAAATTTGGTGGGAAGAATTCCACTGCTGCTTGTGAAACTGATCAACCTCTTTGCAAACCCAGAACAAAGTTTTACCCTGTTCCAAGCCTGAAAATCCTACCAAGTGATATTACAAAATATGATTTAAGTGACAAGCATTTTACGATAGACCTTTCTGAATACTTGTAAACTACATGAACTATCACAAAGATTTTATTACCCCAAAAAAATGTAGGAAGCAAAGAGCAATACTAATACTTCTGGAATCTTTGTTAGCAATTTTCATTCAGGGAATAGGGTTTTATCCCAAAGCTTCTTAGCACATGGTGGTAATTTATCCACTGTCCTATCCTCTCTTGAAGAGACCAAGACCATTTTCATACCAAATGATGTGAAATACCGTAATTTCCAGAAAAGTCAAAGACTGGGAGACCATCAAATTCTGTCAGTCCCCTTGTTAATGAGAAGAGTGCAGCACAATCTAGCTCACCGAAAATATTTTAATTCCTTCAGAATTTCTTGCACATCATGGAAAGCTGCATCTCTCACATCTCTACAGAGCTTTGAATCAAATGTAGTCTTTTCTAGTGAACTCACTGGGCAGAAATGTAGCATGTTACCCTTCAACTCAAGTTTTATTCTTGGACAATGTTATCTACTAGAAAGAGCTCATCAGACACATGTTTTGAACACTTTCTTACTGATTTAATAGCTTTATTTTATCTTTAAAGCTTCCTTTTCCATTCCATTCCCACTAGTTAGCATGCTGCTTTGACCCTAAAACTGACAAGTCCACAGAAATAAAATAGGAATATGCAAACTTGCAGGATAGGCATCTGTTCCCTTTCTACTAAGGGAATATAATTCCCTTAACATACACACTTCCTATTCTCATGCACTCCATTCTCATGAGGAAACAATTAATTTGGGACAAACCAGACAGAAAATTATTCTGCTTTATCATACATGCTATTCACCTTTATTTGACCAATTTACAGAATCAGGCACTGAAACTTCAAAGCATGTTCTTTTTCACAACTTTTTTGTCTCCCCTCATCTGAAGTTCGGTACTACAGAAATTACAGCTATTGTATGATCTGCAGCTGTTATGTAAACCAGTGTATCCAACTTCTTAATATTCACTTTTACTTTTTTAAAAACTGTAGAACTTACTATAGATATGAGTTTTCTTTATAAATGACTCTGTAAGTAAATACTTTTGTAATTCATGATTCCAGGAACTTATTTGTTACAGATTTTTAGCTACAAAAACACTTGCAGTAGTATGAATAATATTAGAATAACAATCTGAAATTTTCAACAAGTCTGAGGAAATTATTCATCCAACTCATGTTGCAATTCAGTAAATATTAGGTAACTAATTCCCTCAGGTATTATCAATTTTTTTTTTTAAATGTAACTGAAAAATGGATTGTAGCTGAATTCAGCTAGATGGGGTACAAAGAGGTCCCTGTGGGGAACTGTACTATCAGTAAGTACTCAGTCTGCCTTCACCAACTTCGGTACAGAATTTAGTACTCCTGATGTGAAAACTAAAGCAGAATGAGACAAAGCCAAATGACTCATTCACCTACTGAGGGTAAATTGAAGAACCTCAGAAGGGACAAATAAGCTTGAAAACTCTTAAATTGACATTAAAATTCAAGATCATTATTCAGTCCACAAAAAGAGAAAATAAAAAGTGCTGGAATATTATGGATTCCTTAAATTAAGCTAAAACTGTTTATGGCACTAGAATGCAGAAACGAATGGTTTCTCTTGGGATGCTGGGTTTAGGTTCCAGTAGCAGCAGCAAACTCGTATAACCACTTTGTAACCTTCCAGACTGGCTCAGTTTGCCGCCACCATCTTCTCAGGAAAAACAAGCTTTGGCTAAGATATTCAAGAAACGTGTTCCTCTAATGGCTAAGTGGTTTTCTAATTTGGGTCCACATTTACTCCCAGCCACTGCTATTACTAGTTATTTTTCTGCTTCCTTGATTTTAGTCACTAAATTCTTTATGGGTTTTATTTTGCTAAGCTAAGCAAATTAGATTCCATTATTTCCTTCACTAAGAAAGGTTTTCCATTCTCCTGACCAAAATCAGATTCCTCTTTGCATCTCTACTTTCTATTTTAAACATAGATGTCCAGAATTATACACTGGTACAGTTACACTCACACTTTCTTACCATCAATGGAAATACTTGATCTGAAACATCTTCAAATCATATTTGGCTTTTACAGAGCCATTTCACAGGGTTGTGTCCTATGAAATGCCTCTGCATGTCATTTTCCTTTGACATTGCCAATTAATGAGCCTATAGAATTATTTTTTTTTTGTTTGACTTTGTGTACTTCATGCAAATTTAACCCCATTTCCAGTTCTCTGGTCCTGAAGATGGTCCACTTCTTCCTGTACGATATCCAAGTCTTTCTATGTGAAAATGATGCTTCTTAAACAGGTGGCCTCAGCAGATTTTATTTTGGTTTCACACACAGACCTTTTGTGCCTGTCAAACATATCCCAATGCCTAGGTAAATCTCCTTATTTCTCTGTCTAGAAGAATAATTATTCCCATAAGAACCTGTACTGAATGAAAGGAAGATTTAATTCAAAATTAGTTGATCACAAATTATTTCCCACTCTTCCTCCTTCCTAGTTCACATAAAAGAATTCCATTTCCTAAAGCACAGCTGAAGAGGTACGGGAATATCCACACAGTAGACCTCATGTGGTCAACCTGGCAATGACCAGCCATGGGTTGTCCACTTGGCTCTACTTAGTGGCATATGGCATTAAAAGCTCTGGGATACACATGGACATTACTAACATCCAAGCACTCTTTTTAAAAATTGGGTGTGAACCCCACTATCCTGACCATCTTCCAGCTGAGGGAAATACATTTGCCGCTGGCAACTACTTTTCTAGTACTCCTAGTGAGTACTACTAGTGCTCCTCATTTCTTGTCCTAGACAACTTTTTGTAAAATGTTTTTAGAGCATTCAGGATGTAAGACCCTATATAACAGTCACTAATGTATTAGCAATTAATTAACATCATTAGAAAGGATGACACTACACTAAGCATTCCATGCCCTGGTCTGAAGAATACTTTGAGTGCTCTGGTAATGTTATCTTCTAGTTGCAGAGGAAAAAAAGCAAATCTATCCATGGAAGTAATTGTAAGCTCCTTGCCATTATCTTTAAATGCTTTTTCTATAGTTTCTCTAAAAAAAAAAAAATTCTAAGAAAAAAAACCAAACCACTTCTCCACAAAAATCCTCAAAACCCCAATGAAATACATAACACATTCAGTGATATTTCCAGCACATGGATTAAAAGAAAGATCACCTCAAGGATTGTAGCTGCTATAAAAGATAAATGTCAAGAATCCAAGTGTAGGGTAAAACTTTTACAAAAACCTAAGGAATCTACAGTCTCATATACAGAATAATTTAGGCACTATAGTTGTGTATACGCAGAGCTTGGCAGAGCTCTAGCACCAAGAGGGTACACTTGTTTGGAGCTAGCTTGGATATCCATACACAGCAGATGTTTGCAGCACTGACACAAAAGCAGAAAGATAGCTACTGTAAACACCTTCAGTTCAGGATCACGTACATGGATCTGAACCTGTGACCAAGAAAACTCTGCTGTTTGATTCTAGATAAGTGGAGAGGATTAGAAAAAACCTGCAGGACCTCAGATATTGAGCTTCTCAGCTGATAAAATCAGTGAACAATATAAACAGTGGCTAAATTTTGAGGGAGTACAGAAAAAGACCTTTAAAAAATGAACAGAAGGACTTACAGGAAAGGGAAGGTAGATGGGATCTGAGAGAAGATAAAACAAGTTTATGACACCAGTTATGAGAAAAAGTCAGTATTACCAGGGCTGGTAAGGGAAGGAAGAAGGAAAAAGAAAGAATCTTGAGGATTAGGGAGAGATTGAAGAATTGGAAGGCACGATGTGAGAAAGCTAAAACTGGAAATAGGAGGAGCTGACAAAACCTCAATGATCAAAGATAACTACGGATCTAGATTCTCATGTGCTCAGGAGTCCAGAGAGATTCTCAAGACTGAGGAGACCATATTATGATTTTTAGAACAGTGATGAATTGCTTGAGCTGGAATATAACAGTTCAGGATGCTTCTAATGAAATTAGGGCAACAGAAGAGGCTTGGTAAAAAAAAAAAGGGTGTGTGTGTGAAGGGGAAACATGAATGAGTGTGTTGTTAAAGCTACTGCATTTGGCTCTTCCACAAACTTGATCTACTCCTTGCTCTGTCACAGATTCCTTGTGTGACCTTCTTTGGCAATTTACTTAACCTCACCTTTTCATCACATCCATTTTCCATCTGCAAAATGGAAGCAACATTTTCCTCTCTTTCTCTTCTTTTATGGGCAAAAGCTTGTCAGAGCAAGACTCTGTCCCTAATTATGTGTGTGTACAGCTCCCAAAACAATGGGGTGCTCATCTCAGAAACAAGCAATGAAGTAACTTGCCAAGCCAAAGAAATATTGTGGTAAAAAATATTTCCTTAGGGACAGTAGCTATTTAGATGGCATGCTATATATGACTGAGTCAGTGGCATAATTATGACAGTCAAAAGTAAGTAGCAACCCATTCTCTGTCAAGCATAACCTGTTAAAAAAAGTCATGTATAAGAGGGAAAGTCAATGTGATGACTCATGTCTTGCTTTGCCTACTATGTTATCAAAGGTTATGTTACACACAGTATGAAGGAAGGCAGGAATTCCTTCGATCTACACTCAAATGGAACAACTCTGGCTCCTGCTGTGAGCTCCAAGGTCCCTTCTGTAGGTGTCACTCTAGCTGCTGATGGCCATAGATAATAACAAGTTAGGCTAAAGACTAACCAGGAAATGATACCACCTGCTACCCAACATAAATTACCAACCCCTCTGGGTATAATTACTCTTGTCAACATGTCACATGGCTATTATCTTCACTTTTATGCAGAAATGCAGAGCAGTAGCAGATTCTGCAGAAATAATGGGGTTTGTAGCATTTCCGTGTTTTCACTGGAAAAAACAATGAATTCGTTCCTGAGATAGAAAAGAAATGCAAAAAATCCCCTAACATAGACAGCAGAATCTGTCCCTCTGCTAGCACTCTTAGCAACTGTAAAACTGTTCAGAGAGGGAAAACACACTGAAATGAAGGGCACCCTGCATCAGGTTTCTTTCCCAGCTCCTTCGAAACATGAGTCTCTTCTCAGCTCCCAATTTGTGACAGCAAGGTGCACATTATTGACATTATACCACCACATGAAAAGTCAGTAGACTTTTGCTCAGTCTGCAGCTGAAGTGACTTTCAGTCACAAACAGCAGTTTTAGACACCTGTTTGTGAAACAAGCAGCTGTATCAAGAAAGAGCTGAAGCATGAAAGTTCAGTTCAGCTGATACAGATCAGGTGTCTCTGAACTACCCCATGTTGTCTCCAGACTAATGCTACACTTCTGAGTAAGATTGCAGGCTATGTTGTCAGCAATCAGTCACTGCCATTCTATTGTAAGTGCTTTAAAACAGAGTCTGACCCTTAAGACACTCAGAAAGGCTCAAATAGTGAAGAAACTGAGCAAGCCTTTTCACATGCTTCTGCTTAACTGGCTGTGGCTGAGCACACTGACCACTTTGGTTACAATGCCCTTCTGGGTGCATTGACTGAGAAATGATCAGATTTTCTTCAAGTCCTAAGACTGCATAAGGCTGACAACTATTTGCTCTGGTGAGAAAAGTCTGATTTCTTCAGTCACTCTTGTGCAGAGGCTCTGTCAGAACTATAAGGCCATTTATCCAGAAGGTCTGTATCAGCAACTAGGACTGCCTGTGATTTTATGCAGACTTGTATGCAAACAATAGAGATAATTTGCCTTGATTTAAGTTTTAATTCACGTTATTTCTGTGCAGAGCAACATATAAGGCCTAGAAACCATACCTGAAACAGAAAAAGGCTATTTATTGAATGATATTAACAGAACAATATGCCAGCACCTGCCAAGGGTCTTTCTTGATGATTGCTTACGATTATAAAAGGTAAATTGTTTGCTTGTGTAAAATAATAATTAGGAAAATAAAGGTCATTCATCCAGGTACAAACCTGGCTGCAAAAAATCATCAGCATACAGACTTAGCAGGCATATTCATTGCTTTATAAACAGCAGGCTGGGATAACATTATATAGTTTGCAATCTGTATTTGTTCTATGTGAATCATAGCTTTGCATAATTTTATCACATTCCTGCCAGGCAAAAGCAAACATTAAAAGAAATATTAGAAGCCAGCCAGTTAAATATCCGAGAAGAAGAAAAAACCCTGCAACTATCTCCACTGTAATGACCGATGAGCATTATTTTATCTGTGTGATTTGGTAGCTTGTGTGTAATGTTTTTTTGCAGTATCACTTTAAAATAATTTCTAATCTGTGATTAGTTTACTTTGATTGGTCTAATATTGTTACATTGTACTAAAGCACTGATACAACTGCTTGGGCTTTTTATATATGACATGATTGATTAGGTGCAGATAAGAAAGAAAATATTACTTCAAGAGATCTGACCTTCAGTGAATCATTTGAGATGAAGAGAATTTAAATGCTGCATTACTTGCACTCAGCACCAGAAATGTTACAGAAAAAAAATATATATCTAAAAAAAACATTTACTGAAAATTTCTGCTATGATTAAGAACATTTTATAGTAAGATTCTTCCTCTCAATTTCCCCTGCTGGAAACATTCCTCATTCTTAAACTCCAGTGCAAAAGCAAATATGGGCAATGAAAGTCATACAACCTTTCAGTAGACTGGCAGAGAAGTATCTTCTACACCTTTACATCTCTCCTACAATACATGACAGCTCTTTCCTGGAACTTCGGGACTTGCAGCTCTTGGAAGGGTCCTTCCTCTCTTCCCCAGCCTGGCAGTGAGTGTTCAGTCCAGGCAGAGCAAACACTGGACTGAACATACCCAGAGCCAGTGCAGGCTCTGCTCTGGTTTTCCCATGATCTCTGGTGCAATGACCACACAGGCCACTGGTGGAACAGTAGTGACTTCAGGCCTTACTACGTGACACATGCAGTGTGTAAGAAACTGCTGTGACTTGGGACCATGTCTTCGAATCTGGGATGATAAAAAGTTGGCTCACACAAATTTTTCTCCTCTCGATCCCCATACCATGCCTTGTGTGCTGTGGCTCCCCGGAGAAGTCCTTCCTCACACATGACGAAACACACGCTGCCAGTCCCTCTGCCTCCTGACCCATCTGCACCACAACCTGACCAATCCCCATTGCTTTCCAGTGCTCCACCTCTGCTCCCCACCTGCCTCGTGCCACTGGGGCACCCCAGCAGGAGCCCGCAGTGCCCAGCCTCTGCTGTGCCTTAGCTGTGGTGGAGCTCCATGGTCAGAGGAAACCCCTGCAAGGCCCCACCACAGCCCAGTGCTGCCATTTCCTCCCTGTTGTACAGTTCATAAGGCTCATCTCCCCCATTTCATCACCCAAAGGACCGTGTGAGGTAAGAATTTAGAGATGCCATCATGTGGTTTACTCAGCTCTGCAGGTTTCTTTTGCCACTGGCTGTCTCCCACATACTGAAAAATCCCAAACTCCCACTCAAGTCTCTATAATATCCATGAGAGAGAAACTGGGCATAGAGATGGGAGCAGAGAGCTTAGACATATTTCCTCACACCCACTCCTTTGCTCTAAATATACAGGAATTTAAGCCCATCCCCAGTAAAAAAAAAAAATCTTAATCCTAAGAATTGGCTACTCAACTCTTCCCCAACATAATTCCTGTTATATTTCCCTTTAAAAAGAAAAAAAACGGGGGGAAAGAACTGTATAGAGCTAACCATTTGGTAAAAGTAGTTTGCTACTGTAAAGAATTTTTCTCTGAACTATTTATCTTAAAGCATGTCAGAGCAGGCATCAAAGGCAGCCGTGGCATCGGCAGAGCGCACACTGTCACTTACTGTGATTGAAAGGACAGTATGTTTTCAAGCAACTACACTTGTGTGAAGTGTCATCAGATCTGACTGCTTAATCCTGATTTAAAAAAAAAAAAAAAAAAGAAAAAAGAGCTGTTTCATTCAGAGGTGAAACTACACTGATGACATTGTCCAAGAGTAATTTGATAGAGACAGTGGATAATCACAGCAGCCACAAGTGACTAGATTAGTGACAGGGTGCATCTCGGAGTCATCACCATATTGAACATACAGAATGCACTGCAGCCATCAGGCAAGGATGAAAACCAAGGAGAGATCATCTAGAAGTTGCATACAGCAACAAGCAAGATTTGCCAGCAGAATTTGGACTTTGCAGATTGCCTGCCTTTTCCCACAGGATGCTACAAAAATTTGAGGTTCAGCACTGTCAGAGGAGCCTGAATCAAAAAGGAAATGGAGTTCTACAAAGGGACTTTAAAAATTGCTCTTGTCCTTTAGGGGAATCCTAGTGAATGCCAATAAAAATAGCAAAATCAAAGGAAAAACACATGAAGTCATGAAAGCTGTTGCTTAGGAAATTTAGTGTGATACAGGAAACAAGTTAGAATATCTGCAGCAAGGAATAATTCAGGGTCGGTACGGAGTTCAACTAAAATAGTAGATGATCTATTTTTCTGTTGATGATTTAAATCTCTTACTACTTTTACTAATTGGGGTCAAAGTACTGATCACTGCACAAAGTCACTTAAAATCAACATTAGACTCCTAGTAACACCATGAAAACAGTGTTCTGCCTGTGTGATAAGAAGGCATTTAAATTTGCTCATTTACAGAAGTTCATCTGTTTGGGACTTAACCAAGAATCGTACGGCATGCTGATAATTCATCACGTTAAGGAGAGTGTGACTCCAGCAGACTGTGTTCTATCCTGCTGCATGTTATCTTCCTGCACATTCCTAGGGCTATGCTATAAAAGATTGCAAGGTGACAGAATACGTTCATACAGCCTTTAAGTGCTACTGGCAGGACGCATTGTAGTCTGTTACCCTGAGGCACTGAAGTGTTTAATGATGCTGCTGTATGTCATTAGTCAGTATTCGCTCAGTGGATCTTATAGGAAAGCATTCTAAATTATTAATTGAGATGTTAACATAATATTAGCGAAGAGAAAATATTAAGAGATAGAGGTGGCTTTCACAGGTAGCTTGTACAGGTGGGTATAGTTTCAAAGTTTGGCACACACTCCTCGTGCCTGCAACCAAGCCTGTAATCACCAAAATGATCTAGCCCTGCTTCTGTCCCATCCAGATCATCAAGACTGGAAGAGTATGTTCTCTACTGCTGTTTACCTTCTGCTCTTACCTATAGCCATATACAAATGGACAAAAGAAAGCTTAGCTAATTATTCTTAATAATTTGCTTTCCAGGGCTTTATATAAGAGAGATATCACACAGTCTAACTATTCAGCATTTTTATTAATTATCTATTAACTTGTACCAATACCATGTTCTTAGTAATTTCCTTGCTTCCATCTATTAGTTGTCATACACTTCTCTGCATGCATGCATGTGTGGTAGGGAGACAGTAAGAGAGAGAGATGTGGGGAAAAAGAGAGGAGGAAGAAGGCTGGAAAGTGGGGGTCACTGAATAAAAGTGAAAATGGAGCTACAGAACTATAGTCACAGCTCACAGTGACACCTAGAGTCAATTCTGCCTAATACTTTCCCATTGTAAATCCTTGCTCTCTGTCTTTCTCTCCTTCCCCTGTTCTCTAAAACCTTTGAGATATCAACAGCTGATGTTTCTGTGCTCCAGCTCTACCTCAGCCTTACTTTAAAAAACAAACAAACAAAAAAGCAAAACAAAAAACCCAAACAAACAAAAACCCCAAAAAACAAAACAAAACCAAAAAAACCAAAACACAAACCCAAAGATATCCTGCTTCTGCAAAAATGTCACAACTGCTTGCAACAAAGCTAGAAAAATCTGGAGGGATTGCCAGCACAAACCACTTTTTTAAAACAAAGTGGAACATTTTGAAGATCTGAAGAAGAAACATGGGAATTCAGCATAGGGATAACCCTGAAGCAGAAAGACATTTATTAATTTCCTCATTACAAATCTTCTTAGTTTAGACATATCTGAGGTTTTTTAAAACTGCCATCTGCATGTGCTAACTAGGAGTCCTTGAGAATCTGGTGGCTCAAGTCTGAAAGCCTCCATGTGCTCTGCACGACTCTGGGCACCCACAGACCTGAGCTGTGAAAGACACACAGCAGGCACAGTGCAACCTTCTGAGCCCAGTGGACACCTCATGTCCTCACTTCTGCCCTTCTTATTTCTACTGGTGATTTCTATCAGATATACCTAGGAAAGTGTGTTAAGCGGATAATCTCGATTCTGCTATTTCCCATCTTTGAAGTTCAGTTTGCAAACCAACCATTCTCTAAATATTTGTGTGTAGATGTACATGACACCAAAACCTTGGGTGGCAGCAAGAAGCCCAGAAATAAAGCTGTTGGGAATATTCTTGATTGCCAATGATAAAAAAAAAAAAACTGGAAACAGTGATGTTCATACTATTATTCAGGAAAAGAATTCAATAAAATATAAACAGGAGTAACTGCAAGCAATTTGATCAACTCTTTTGACCGCTGAGACTTTTTTCAGGCCTTAATGCCTAAGACAGGCAGTGTCTTTTGTCCCTTTGACTTTGAATGTCTGCTTATGTGAAAGAAATTCATCTAATTAAGATATCCAGAGGATCATACTCAGCTTTTTGTGATTTATTGCAGAATTTTGAAAGTTAACTTTGTTTTACTGTGACTTCTATATATTAACATTCAGGACCATCTGCACAGACTTCATCCATGCATATTTCAAACTCTGGAAGAGCTCAAGTTTGAATTAGTGCTGATGTGTGGACATTGTTCATCATTAACACACTGTACGTGTGCCCAGAAGAAAGGTCAAGGGATCCCGAAATATAAAAAACTCCCAACTGACACTTACTACAGAATAATGATATTGTGACAAGCCGGGTTTAAATACCTGTTTGTGAAATGGGTAACTATTAGAAAGGGAGGGGGGTGCACAAGAGGGTAGCTTTATATAATGCACTTTCCACCCCATGGTTGGTTAGATTTTTGAAAGCTACACCAAGAAGTGCAGTTATGACTTGAAAAGGACAAAGTGTTGTGTACAAACTTTAAAAATAACTAAATAAAGGAATATCCAGAATCCGTTACAGTGTAACGCCTCAGATTTTGCATGAATATTCTGAACAAGGAGTAAAGGAGAAGGACTATAAATCTGAGCAGAAAATAAGAATTCTTCAAATCAACATGTTTTATCTATAAATGAGTGGTATTTAAAAGAACTCACTTTTTTTTTCTTTTAATGAAATCTTGGAAAGCTTGCATGTGAAGCTTATTTTCCTAAGAACCTCTTACAGTGAACCTTGTCTCAGCCCCATAACCTGCAATTTGGACATTCTAGACCTATTTGTCTTTAATGATACGCTGTTCCTCTTTATTCAATCAAATAGTATTTAAAACCTTACTAGTTAGCTGCTATTAGGAAGAGAAGCTCATGCCAGCAGACATTGTTCAGCACCAAATTGCTCTTTAAATTAAAATTTACAAAAGACCTGGCTCCCTGAATGTCACAGATACAAGAACAGGTGGCATCCTACTGAGTGGTTCAAGAGCTCTAGAAGAGCTCTGCACCTCTGCTTCCTCCAGGACCTACACACAACTGCCCTCTGCTTCTCTGCTGGCACAATCTTCTTCTGATTATCTAGATACATTTTTTATTTTTTTTTTCCAAAAAGGTTCCTGTGTGAACATGAGTGACTTTAAAAGCAGGCAATTACATATGAACAGTGTTTGGTAACCAGCCAAAATAAACAGCCAAAATCCATTCTGTGATAAACAAATGAAAAATTCCTGCCCCTTACCTGCCCAGCCAAGTTGAAAGGTATTGAACTATCAAATCTCTGATCAGATAAACAGTGACAATGTCTCTACTGCTTGCACATGACATTGAGGTCCCCAAAGAAGGCTATCAGTTGTGACACAGTCCCAAACAATGTGAGTTTAGTTCAGGAAAAGAAAAAAAAAAAAAGAAAGTAAAAAGTAAAAAAGAACAGAGATTTTGGGTCGCTCTACAAATTCAATTTCTATAACCATTACACACATTTCCCACAGCAATAACCTATGGGAAGCACACTAAGTACGTTGACACAAATACCGCATGAACTGAAATGAAGACAGGCCAACACCATCCTTCAAAACAGGACACTTGGTGACCAACAGTGGTATGCTGCCAACCACTGCAAAGTTTCACATTTTTCATTTCTCCTGCCAATTCACCATTTACAATTCACTGACACTGTAACCAGCTGCTGTGGCCCCAGACAGCACAGCCTCGATTACAATGTCACCACTGGCAAAAATCCCCTGCTGCCCTCCCTTTCAGTAGACAGGACCAGTAAAGGCAGCAGGAAGGTGGGGGAGAGCTCAGTGTTCTTCCAAACCTCAGCGTGACACGAGGATTGCCTTCTGCTCACTTTAAAACAGGCTGTGACCTCCCACAGCCCAAGTGAGTCAGCATGGAAAAAGAGGAGAGGAAGCAGGAGAGAGTTTGGAGCCTCTATCCTGACCCACACTGATTGCACTTCACCCAGGGATCCACATACAGGATATACCCAAAAGATGCTTCTGGTTTAAAAGATGTGACTTAAAGAAAACTGTCCAAAGTAATTATGTATTAAGCCTCATGGCAGCAACAAACCTTAACTTTCCATTCAGATTCATACCAACTCTATTTTCAGTCTTCCTTCAAACACTTCCTACCTTCCATCTCTGGGTATTTCCCTCAATGATCTCAACATACATACCCAAAAAGATCAAAAAAAGTACCCAGAAACCTGTGCCCTCAGAGGTACGTGAAACAAGGATCACCAGTCCTCCTGGACTGGACACAGAAAAGACTATGTTGAGTGTCATGTAAATCCTGCCACTGGAGTTTGAAATATTTGTATGTTTATGAAGTTGCATTCCATTACAAAGACCTCCTGGACACTCTGAGACCATTCACAGCGACTGAATGAGGACCTAAGTACCTGGGTTGGTATTACAGGCCATAACATGGTCTCTGTCAATTAATTTGTTACCAAATTAGCATCTTATTTTCACTTCTTGTACTATAGCCTCTAGCTGATACACAAGTACAGGTCTAAAACTGTCCCTCTTCAATCTGAACTTCATGTTCACAGTTTTTGAACACTTGGGGATAACATTTCTAACCTGGTAACCTCATTGAAACGTCTTTTCCATTTTTGTGCAACAGTGAAATGTCAGGAAAGGTGGAGCATCAAACATTATCCCCCCATCTCTGACCATGTTGTAAAGGTGTAAAGTTCAATTGGACAGCCTTTGATTTTTGACCAATTAAATTGTAAACCTGCAGGAATTCAATATGTGTGCAACCGTCAGACATGGGATCCAGGGAGAGCATGCTGTTCAGGTGAACACTCTGACCACAGGTGTACTTCTTCCCCTTTGAAGTAGGCTGTCATCCATTTGGGTAGAAAATGAAGTGTGAAATATAGAGGCTTTACAACATGTAATGACTGCGACAATTTAGTTAAAGCTGATTTTCAGAAGCCAAGAGCTGAGTTTCAAATTAAATTCCTTATCAGTGGCCACCATGAAAGAGTGTATATTTAGGAAATTATTTATTCAAACTTGCCATCATTGAATGTAATATGTTCTTTAAGTTCTGCATGGCATTCCAGGCACTGGACAAATAACACAAACCATATGGAAGTGTATTATTCATGTATGCTGTTCTGTTCAATTAGCAGGTTCCTGATGAGAGAAAACCAAATAGACCTGATGAAATATTTTAAATTTTCTAAATTTTGGTAACGAATTAATTTACTGCTCTTCAAAAAGTTTTGAGAATGACAGAACCTTTTTTTGTTTAAGTCTGTGTCCTCCCAAAATAAAACTATATTATGGTAATGTCTGACCAGTTCTGCTTCTTGGTTGCAGTGCATTATGTTGGCATTTTGACATCCTTGCTAAAGCTCCATGGTCTTGCTAAAGAAAGAACGAGTTGCTTGTATGTATATCTACATATACACCTTAATATTGCCTTCTGATACCTGCCCAGAGAGACTAAGAACTTACAAGATTTTATGTGAAAATAAAAACATATTTAGTTCCACTTATCAAGTACAGTACCTTTTGAAGCTGAAAGTCAGGGCTGGAAAGACCCACTTCCTCTTGAAATATCTACCAGGTAATTGCTCATCTGAGTTGCAAAAAGAGACTGGAATTTCTGTAACAATCGTGCCACAGCTGTGGCACTAGCATGAGATTATACCTGCTCTCCTGCTTCAGTACAGCAGGGAGAAGCTGAGGAAGGACTAGAATCCTTCAGCACAAGCACCAAGTCTTCAAGCTTCGTTAGACTGAATGAAGGCTGATCAGCAAGTCTGCTGCAGATCATGATGGGAGGGGTAAATGGCAGTTAAATGAGAGCTTCCCCAGCTCTCAAACACACAGTGTTTGTGTTCATCCACAATTACAGTTAATCTTGAGAATGATGAGATATAACCTGAAGCTTTTTGGCAACAAACCCTCAATTTGAGTTAAGACTGAGAACCTCCTTACAGCAAGTGGACAGCTTCTGCACAGTAACAGCATGCCTGTCTGCCATGTTGCTTTACATTTCCCAAAGAATCCCACAGGACTTTGCTCACGGGAGATAACTGTAAAAAAAAAACATTTCTATTACTGCCAAGCCGATTAGCAAACTTTGCAGCAGAAAGAAAGACTACTCAACTCAACTGAAATTGCCCACTACAAGCCACCCACGTCAGAATATCACAAGGACACCTAAGCTCAGTGTCTAAAAAGCAGTTATATAAATATAAAAATTTAACATGGTGAAGAAGCTTCTTTCTCTCTCATCACCCATCTAAAAGATTAATCAGATCAATCATGGCACATTTCTTTACAGAATTCTACGACTTACGTGCTGCAGACATTAGCAACATTTCAATCTCCTGTCTCTGATCTTGAAAACATCATCTGTTAGGTTTTTGGCAATGCTATAGGGAAAATCAAGCTGCTTTAAAAAAAGAAAAGGGAACGTTTCAGGAGATACCGGTGTCAATCTTTCATTTGCTCTTTATTCCTCTCTGCAAAAATGTACATAGAGTGAAAAATATAGAAAACTATAATAACTGGTGGCACTTCATAAAACCTCATTCAATACTGAAAAGCAAGCAGGGAAAGAAGGCTACTGAGCATTATACTGATAAACTTATCTCCTGCTTTCAGTGAAGATACATGAAGAAGCCACATGGTAACCCACTCTCGTACTACCATGGAATATGCATAATGAATTAAAGGGCAGAAAAAAAGCCCAAAATTGTACTAAAAAGTGCAATGACAGTGGCCTCTACTTTGAGTTTTAATGGTTCTGAAAAAAAAAGTCCTTTAAATTCAGATTATTTCTCATTTGCATTTGCCATTGCTGGAATTTTTCCTACAAGGTCTAATTAAGAAAAATATTTCTTTTCTACAAGGCAAATTTATCAAAAATTCAAATAAACTCCTTGATGCATTTTCTGCATAAACTAATCATGAATAAACATAATTCTGTTGCTCTAAGAACAGATGCCATCCTGTAGCTCCCTGCCCCTGACAGCTCTGCTCTCCAATCATAAAGAAGAAGGAAAACGTTTGGCCAAGTTTACAGAATGAACCATAAATCATAGGCATCTTTGCGAAAGCAAACTCATGTTTCTTTTATGAAACAATTGCTCCTAAAAAAAAACCAAACTATATTATTTTTTCTTATATATGCATTTTTTATAAAATTCGTAAGGAAAGTAGAACACACTGTTCTGTTTCTCCTTTAGAAATGCTTGGTATTTTTCACTTCTGGTTGAGAAAGCAAACATTTGCATTTTCACATGGCTTTCTGAAGCTAGTTGCATAGACCTAGCTGCAGTATTTTGAGGGATTTGCAGAACATTAAAATTGCTTTGGAATACTTGAGTCACTGTTATTCACAAAAGTACAATTTGAAAGTAGAACACCTTGGGGATTTTTATTTAAGTCAGATGCTGGAAATATGAATGAAGGAAGACCTGTGCATCTTCATATACAGAGAAAATATCAAAGCTGAACGCTTTCCTAGGAGTTTAACAAAAAATTGAAATCCAAACTCTACAAAGAATATGAAGAGAGCCTAGCCATTCCAGAAGTACACATGCAGGAATGCCATTCTGACAGGTTGGGGTACCTCCCTTTCTTCCCAGGGAGTGTTCCAGCTTTCAGAGTAAAATCTGACCTGAAAGAATAGTCATGAGCCAGAACTGCTCCCAGAAAGGTACAGGGAGCACAGGAGGGCACGGGCAGCATTGCTGAGCATGGGAGGATGCTGCAGCATGGACAAGGCTCCACGCTTGTCTGCATTGCTCCATCACATCTTCTACTTAACAGCAGGGCATGGTAATCCTCAGGCTGCTTTGAGCAGCAACACTGCGGAAAACTGTGCACTGTCCTCAGGCTTTGAGTGGAAGAACATGTATCTGAAGAAGAGGCATATCATCACTGCCATATGTGACAGTCAGTCACTCCAGTGCAGCTTTCCAGCCTTCTAGATGAGCACAAGTGCTCAGTGATGCTCTGGCTACACTACTCACACCTACCTTGAACATGCCATTCAGACTGTGTCAGTTTACAGAAGGCTGAGTGCTTAGTTACATCTATGGCTCTGGAGCCTGATCAGCCATCTAGGGTCCATGAGAGTACTCTTCTAGGGTACATAGAAGGGTCCAAGGCTGTGATACTGCTTTATTTGCTTTGGGGATGCCTTCTTTAATGCAATGCCTCTGCTTTTCTTCTTAAAGGACTTCCTGTCAACCTGTCTGATCTGATCTCTGAGTCTGACTGCTGAGATGGACACTGAGATGCAGTAAGTGGGGCAAGACCCTGCTCCTTCATGTCCACCATTCTCACGTCAAAAAACAGTCGTTCATGGTAGGTCAGAGCTGATCTTCCCTTTCCACTCCCCACTTTCTGTTCCACACAGTTTTGTAGATTAAGACTTTTCCCCAGACATAAGAAGTCAAAGTCCTTCCTCACATCACATCTCTTTTCTGAGACTTGGTTTCCTTCTCCCATCTGCACCTTACCTCTGTTTCCCTCGAATCAGTTCCCTTCTTTTACTACCTTATCACACTTGTCACTCTTATTCTTCCTTTCATTTTCATGAAATCAACAAATCCCAATCTAGAATACAAGCCCTAGTGTGTTAAGTCCTCTGCCAACACCATGAAAAAGCCATCTCTGTTGTGAACAGTACAATCCTTTTCCTTGGTTTTCCTTACCCTTTATATCCTATGCTGCAACACATCACTACAGCTATCTACCACCTCCCACTCATTAGGATTAAAATCTCTTCTAAAGCAAGAACACATTTCAGTTCCAGCAGGTATTAAAACCAAGTGTTATTGCAGGCTGTGACCTTTTTGCAAAGCAACAAAATTTACAACAATGACAACACAAAAGCCTAATGCCAGAGATCTGAGATCGCTCTATTTTGTCTTGCACTTGTTTAATATAGCCCAAATGAAAGGCACTATTTTTGCTTCATTGATATTTTCAGATGAGACAATGGCCACTGGAAATGACAACTTTTGGCTGGAAGTAGTCATATTATTTTCTGATAACACAGAATATAGTGCATGCCATTCAAATGTTGAACAATTTCTTCTATTCAGAGTTTTCATCTGCTTGCTTGTCGTACAAAGTATATGCATTACATGATTAAATAACTCATGCCCCATAAATCGTTAACCGTGTGTACAGTACATAATTCAGTGATCTGCAAACTGTCTTACAATACACTATTTCAAAGCTTTTCTCAAGCTAAAAAAAACAAACCACAAAAAAACAAACCAAAAAAACAAAAGAAAAAAAACTGCAAATCTTTGTTCACCAAACACTGTGCCAGTGACCTTTCTCTCCACTTTCCATGGCATGTTTGTTCAGCTAACTGCTCAAAACATTTTAATGCTATATTCAACCCCTGCAAAGTCAAACGGATGCATGACAATCCATCAAAATCAGCCAGATAACAGAAAGCACATTCCAACTCCAGAATTATTGTTGTCTGATTCTAAGTGACAGGGTATGAAACAAAAAGAGCACAGAGCTGGATATTCCAAAGCAAAATTAAGCCCAAAGAACGATAAGAGAAAAATCCTTCCAACTGAGATCCTGAAGAAATTATATGAAATTTAACAGAACGAGAATGTACACAAGACAATTGCATCATCACACATACAAACTTCGGTCAAATAAAAGGTTTCTAAATGTGTGTATAACTGAAGACTCACTAAAACATAAATTCTGAAAATGTTTTTTGACAATTAAAGCAAGGATGTGCTTCTGCAGTTAGATTTAGATTCAAACTTTTCCCCCAGGGTTCATCTCAAATCTAAGGATTAAGTATGTAGTGATGAAATGTTTCAATTATCTTCATTCGTAATGCTTATGACTAATTAAAATGTGTAATTCATAAGAAAAATAATTCAGTTATAAGAGCCTTTTTTACGCAAAAAGCTTTGTTAAAATAGTCAGCAGAAGAATCATTAAAAAAGGCAACCCAAAAATAGGTACTGGTGAAGTAAAAAGAAGAAATCCTCCAAGTTCTTTGAAATGAGTGAAATAGAAGTATTGCTGTTTAGGAACATCACTGTCACAGCATTTTGCTAACTCAAGTAGGTAAATACATTGAAAACATACTTCAGGTCTCTTATCCTCCTTTCCTCAACAAGGACCAGACTAGCCTTTTGGTGGGCCATCAGATGTGAACTCCTGGCACCCAGACACATTCCTTCCTACTTGCATTTTCCTTTACCCCTACAGCAAAGTTTGAGCAGCTTCTCTTCAGCATCACAGAAATTTTAAAAACTTCTCATGTTTGTCTGACCTCTGTCCCTGAGCACTACCTGTGGCATTTTCTCTCTGCTAACAGTAGCAATATTGCAGTTCCTCTACTTATCTCTCCTCCTTCTGCTGCTCATCCTTGAAACCTTTTAATATACCTAAGTGACAACAGAGTAAGGAGGAAACAACAATATGCAAAAAGGAACTTGTGCATTAACTTCAGCAGCAGCAGCTTTTTAGGTGAAAGCACCGCCTAGGCGCACAGGTAACAGTGCCCAGCAGTTGTGAAATACATTAAATAAATCAGAATTTTGAAAAGACATGTGCCAGGGCTCCTCCATCAGGGCCTGTTTAGACATCTAGACCTCAATGCACTGTACTGTAGGGAATTTACTACAGACAATGCTCTTCCACCTGCTGAGATAGACCTCATCTCCTTTCTGAACAGGGCTAAACCAGAAGTCCTTCTGGCAATGGAAATGGCTAAAGTTCAAGGCAGACTCTGACACCCTCACAGCCATTGTTCAATATCAAACACTACTGTGTGTTTTACCCATAGGAAAATCTGTCCCATACAAAAGCTTTTACAGATTTTGACTGGAGAAGTCAGCATCTAAATCCAAAGTGTATTCTATAAGGGGAAACAAAGGAGAATTTACATTAAATATCCAGTTCTCACATTTGTTACTAAGGCTAAACACTATAAATTTTATTTTCAAAAATATCTACTCGCTCCTTACTTTGAAGTTGTAGCACTTACCTAAAGTAACAAAGGAAAACACACTGTAATAAAAAGTCTGAAGTGCTCCTACACACAGATCTTATTCCTCTGCACACATTTCAGGCTTAATACTGTTCTAAAATTATACAAGCTAAAGTCTCTCTTTTTTTAATTAAAATTAGAAGCGAGTCAACCCATATCATACATATACACACATACATTTAAAAATCAAGGAAAATCATCACAGTACCTGGATGCATTTTACATAATGTACCTCTAATCTAAATCACCACAAAAACTGCTCCATGCCCCTCCTAGCTATTGAAACAGCTATAGAAGTACCCTGAAAAGGGTAGCCAGGATACCGATTGCCAAGTGAAATTCCTGTGCCTGCCGTTAGTGGAAGCCTTGAACAAAGAGGTGCATTTAACACCGCTTCCTAAACTTTGCCAGATTCAGGCTCAGACAGATTTCTGGCAGGAGCGAGATCCCGAGCCAGGAGCCTGTCGCTGAGAATGACCTGCCCCCTCGTTCCCACGAGCTCCTCCCTTGGGACAGATGCAAGAGATGTGAAAACCCAGTCATTAACGGGGGAACAGAGCGTGGGGCGAGAGCAGCCCTCGTGCTCGGGCGAACAACAACCGGACTCTGCACTGAACAACAAACTTCATCGAAAATCCTACAGGATTTAAAAAGCTACACCAATAATTGGGTTCCACACAATACAATTGGCTTCTACAAAATGTCTTCCAAGATCTGTACAATTTAATAGGGAAGGATGACCTTCCTCTAGGAATTTTTTATCCTGTCCTGTGGAGCACTAACAGACAAGCAGTTCTGGTTGATTTCAAAACCTTATACAAAAGCTATGATTGGTTTGGGTTTTTTTCAATTGTATGTTACTTTACCAAGGAAATTGAGTCTCATTTTATGCATTCAAAGGAGACAAAAAAACCCCAACAACAACCAAAACAAACATTGGCAAGAAAATGTTGCCTGTTCCCAGAAAGGATAAGGTAGAGCTGATCCTTAACATAGGTGGCCCCAGGAGTTGGTGCGATACCTGCTGGAACTCTGATGGGTCATACCTGGTATTGTACAGTCACAGCTTTAGCTGACTAATGCCAAAATTTCAACATAAATTAAAACACAGAAAAAGCATGCTTTTAATTTCTTCTTATCAACTCCTTAGTACCATATTTCAATGCACTTCTAGTTCTGAATCTGTAAGTCTTGCTCCAAGTAAGTTTCTGCGCACAAGAAATTTTATATTGAAAAGCGCAAAAATACAGTTTTATCCTGATTTCTGAATAAACAGTTCCTGAAATTTCAGCAAAAAAATCGAATAACATCACCACAAAGTAAAAAGAAATCTCAAAACAGATGGAAAAAGCACAATTGCTGCTTGATCCACAGACTGCACGTATCTTGCAACTCAGGTGACACACTGTGAGGCAACGTACGTTGTAGCTGTTTCATCTTTGCATGCACTTGAAAAGAAATGGGTGATGCAATCTTGAATTATATTGCATGACTGTTGTTCAAAGATTAGTTATAGTGGTATTCCAGAACTTGTAGCCAATGAAACTGACGCGGCCATTAAAACACAGGACTACAACCTGGTGAGCATTTTCCAATGATAAATGTTTTAAAATATCATTTTTTAAAAAAAAGGTATATTTTAATTTTAATAAATCTGCAAAAGGTTTAGATGCAACACTGCTACTTCTGATTTCTGAATAAAATTGTGAAGTGTAAATATTACACCTCAGGCCTTCAACACCAATGACTAAAATACAAGATAGATGATTTCTGATAACATATTTTGCAGTGAGGTCTTTTTTCATTTAAACAAAAAAAATCTAAATGGATATAAGGAGGAAAAAAAACCCCACTACAGTGTTCTGTAAACGTCTTAAAATAGAAAAACAAATCCAGAACTGACATGTAATACAACAGTTTTATATAAAAGATATTCCTACCTGGCTTTTTTACTCTATTTATAGAGGAACAAAAACAAGGAAGTTGGAGTAAAATCTTCTAACCCACAGGACTGACATGAATACTACACGATGCAACTAAAATTTTACTAGAGGGTAAGTAATGATACTCTAGCGTGTCATGATTGTCTGCAGTGCATTATGAATGTGAAATGTCTGTGGTGTGCTGCAGCCACAGAGTGACTCTTATCTGTTGTGACTCTGGTGTGACAGCAAAGGTACCACAAAGCTCTCAGTCTTTGATGTGCCTTTATGGCTGTAGCTGTGGCATTGCTGTGACGCAGACTTCTGCATTATTTTGGCATTTATATATCCATGAACAGTGTGAAGGATGAGGTTTAGATTTTAAGCAATCTGTTGAATTTTGTATGTTTGGTAACCGTATACAACTATTACATCCCTTTTATTCTGTAAGTATTTTACCAAGGAATTTCAGAGACAGTGTAAGAAATTAATATGGCTAGAAGGGCTGGCTTTCGTCGCCCAGACTTTCACTAATATTTAAATGTGCAAAAATGTTAACACATGGAGTTGTCTTTTAAAATATTTAAAAAGATCTTTAATTTAGCATTAGTGCAAGCTGTGGCCAGTAAAATATTTTTACCCTCCAATTTAGCATGTGTTCTCTGAGAATTCAGGCTATCACAGTTGTATTTTCAGAGACTAGTACTTCTAAAGGAGGTTAGATCATCTGAAAAGTATGATGTATGTAAAAACATAGTATTGTTAAAAATATGATAATGTTTAGTTTAGGTCAGTTCTAGCATTTGGAGGGGAGAGAAGGAGATGAGAAGAAGTTAAAGCATCTAATAATGTTACTAAAAACCAGAGGCTACATACTTCTGCATGACTATAATCTTTTGATATAAAATATATTCTCATGACTTCTCTAAGGTTTTCATATTCTGTAAGGTTTTCAATTATTTTCTGGCAAAAGCCCACGAAACTAGAGGTCAGAATGTGACTTTACTGAATATAAACATTTGTGAGATTAATCTTCAGGAAACAATTATTCACTTTCATAAAAATGGAAGGGAGACTTTTAAAAAACAAGTTTTTCCCAGTGAAAAATTTACATCTGGGATAGCAGAAAACATGACAAGACATAAGCTAAACGAACTGTTTTGCTGCTTTGCAACATCTAGATGAACAAAATGCTACACAAAATTATCTTTTGGATCTGCGATTTTCAACTGCAGTGCAGCACAAGAAACATCCTGGTAACTGTCAATTTGAGAAGCTCCAGTACATTATATATAAACACTCTGAGGTCACATTTACAGCTAATATAAACTAGCACAAATCTAAAACCACAGTACACCAAATTCAGTGCATACATAAAACATGAAATAAAATAAATCATGCCAACGTACAATGCCTGAAATCTGTTCTTTGAACTTCATGTCTATTCCATAAAATACAGATTACCCTTTTTTTTTTTTACATGAAAGCATTGGCAGGCTGGGATCTCCGTTACAGTCTGCTGGACTCCACTTAAGGCAGGACTGAAGGACAATAGCACCATGAAATGCCAAACCTGAGCTGGCTGCCACCAGCACAGCTCTCAGTTCTTTGCATGTGCTTCATATCCCAAACAGTCCCTAACCAGCCTATGCCATGCTCTCCTTCAGTGCTGCACTAATATGCTATTTTTTGAAAAATTTTTCCATGTCTTGTAGGTCTTGGCTGCTATAAATGCTGTTCCACCAAAACCAAACCAAAACACAAAACCACCAGCCAAACAAAAAAATCCCACACTACAACAAATCTCATTTTGCAAGAATCAACCATGAAAACTATTCTGCCTGATTTTGAAGTGAAATGCCAGTTAAAAGAGCAGTAAACACCTCCATTGAGAAGTACAGATCCATGAATCCTCTGCTTATAGCTGTTTGTTATACTCAGGTATTTGGAAACCAGTGTTTGGGGAAGTAGTAGGAATTAGTCTGGTGGCAAAATGGGAAAGTTGAAGAATATGCAGAACTTGTCAAACATACTACATGGTCACCTAGAAGCATATAGAAAATTTCTTATTTACTGCAATATTTCTAGAATATTAGAAAAAAAACTCAGAGAACTATCTTTTAGGAGACCCACTGCCAATACTTCATTGGTTGCCTTTTTTCTTTTTCTGAAAATATCCATTTGTTAAAAACTAAGATGAAATGTTTAGCTTCAAGTCCTTTGCCTGAAACAAAAAGAGCAGTCTTGATGGTCTCCAGTTCCTCCTGTTGGCATTATCCTACTACACAGACACAATTTAACACTCATTGAAGAAGGGACCAGGGTACCTTAGGTGCCAACAAACATGCTCCCCAGCGGGTTGCAGTTGCCCATCCCACACACACACACTCTCCCGTTGTTGTCATCTAAAGCATGAGCTTGTCAGTGGGTGGCCTTGCCCAGAAGAGCCAACGTAGCAGGCTGCTGATGAGGTGGGCACCCCAGAGGTGAGGACCCTGCTCCAAATCACCTGAGGGAAAGACTTCCTCCTCTACAGCAAACGCCCAAGCCAGCAGGTTTTTGGCTGTGCTAGCAGAGGTGTCTATTGGACAGACAGGAAGCATATGCTGGGAGAATTAGGTTTTGTCACAACACAGAAAGGGAAAAGAAACTGGAAACTTTGCAGGCTTGGAAAAGTTCTCTCCCAGAAGCCATATGACTACACAATTAAATGCAAAACTGCAGCACACTATGCAGAATGGAAAGGCAAGCTCGTACCACTCTTTCTTTTGATTTTATTATTCCACATGAAAGAACGTATTTTGGCATATCTGTTTTTTATATTTACATTCCTGAAATAAAACCTCTCCCTAACATACTATTCAAACTCTATTGGGGACAAAGTCTACTTTCACAGATACCCACACAACTGTGGAGAAGATAGTGACTAGAAATTTTAGAAAAAACTGGACACACCTCCCAGGATTATTTTTCTGAGCTAGTTCTCTTCCGTTCTCTCACTCTCAGCTGCTTTCTTCCCCAGCACCACCTCCCTTTATGTATCTGTGTCCCAACTTTAAATTCCATTTGCTGCATTTATTGAGACGGTTGTTACCTTTGATAAAAGGTATCACTTTTGTTTGCTTAGGGATTTAGTGGTCTTTACAAAAGCCTGATCACTAGTCTTTCCTTCCAAGCTTATCCGGATTTTGGATGCAGTGTGCAGAAGTTTGGCTGGATTCACAGTGAGTAAGTGAATGCTCCATACTTCCAGCTCTGTGCATATGACTTTGTATAATGGCACTTTACCTTACCTGGGATAACAACTCTACTAAAAGTGTTTCATTTTTTATCGAACTTGGGCTTTTTTAATATGAGATATAAAACATTGATATTCCTATTACATCCTGTGAGGGAAAAGAAACACCATTTGCTATAATCAGGGGAAATGTTTTATTGCCTAAGACATGCATTTACCTCCCTCACAAACAGAAGTCATAAAAAGAACATACAACTGGTTAAATGTTACTTGATGTACCTTAGGTCCCAATTGGTTTGCTTTAGGTCCTGCAGTGTCTTGTGGAATTAAATCCAGGCATGAACACAGGTTAATGCTTTTTCTTTCCTTTCAGCAGAACTCTTGTCAGTCTGGCCCACACCCCAAGAGCTTTCACTTCAGACTAACCTGCAAGCAGCACTGTGGGTCCCTCCTTTACTTATCCTTCCCAATGTTCCACCAATTCACTGCTGACTAATTAATTATAAACCTCTGTTCTTAAAGCTCTTATATAAATCTCTGTCCTTGTTGCCATCCTGCAGATCTATTCAGTGATCACACTCTTACTTAAATCATGTAAGAAAGACTGGTTTGTCCCTTTTATCTGAAAGGCTGTTAAGAAGGCCCAAATTCTAAAGCTTTTTGTAATGAACTGTTCTTTCTTGAAGACAGTTTACCATCAAGCATCCTTCCAGATCTCATGAAGGGGTACGTTGCACAAACCGAGATGACAGTTGTCAGAAGAGAAGGCCAGTCCTTTCTTGAATGGAAAGAAGAATAGACTTGTCTTTTCACTTCTCTCCTTTCTCCATTGTACTTTCAAGGCACAACTGGAGCTCCTACAGCAATAGGTATTTTTCTTTGCTAAGATTCATTGTTGGACGCTCACTGGTATTCTGAGTTCCTAATTCTAAACCCACTTCTCCCTTTTATAAACCTGCACATTATTTGTATCTAAAGGACCCTTTTGTAAAGGCTGCACTTTTCAGAAACTTGATTCCACTTTCTTCCAGTGCCTTCTGTCTTCCTCTCCTTCTCCTCCTCCCTGCCACAATGCTCTCTTAAAGAAATCTCTCATGTGTGCTGCTATTCAAAAATAAAATCAGGTATTTGATCTTTTCTGTCCAGACTTCATCTCATTCTCTGTTTCCCTGTATTCTGTCACATGATGCTTTGTCATATGGTTAGCTGAACAGCCACTGTTTAACAGCATATATTGAAAATATGAGAACAAATAAACATATTCAACATTATGTTTCATTATTTGGCACGAAACATGAGCAATTTGTTAACGAGAATATTTCCAAGCTTTTCAAGTCTAACTTACTTGGAATTCCATACTAAAAAAGAAAAATCAGAATCACAAATGATGCAAAACACTCTGAATTTAAAATATAAAAAAGGTTCTTCTACAGTAGCCATTGTGTATCATAAGGAATTGTAGGATTTCCAGTCTCAGATTTTAATTCTGTCCTCTGTGCTGAAGACCTCTTCTTAGAGATTTAAACAGGTATTGATACTTGTCCCTTTCAAGTTAAGGATTCATGTCCCCTTTAGCTAAAATACATGCTCTCAAGAGTATTTCATCCTCAAGGTCTCTGACTCAAACTCTACTACAGCTCATCTAATATCCAGGTTTGAACAATATAAGCCCTAGATTATGAAGAGCCATTCCAGTAAGTGTAACTGATGGACAACATAAGACAATTTTCAAGAAAGAATTTTGCAGGCAAGTATTGCTTGGAATGTATGGCCAAGAAGGTCAATGGTATCCAGTGTGTCCAGACGGTCAAGGGAGGTTCTCCTCCTCCTCTACTCTGCCCTAGTGAGACCACATGGGGAGTATTGTGTCTTGTTCTGGGCTCCCCAATTCAAGAGGGACTGGAACTTACTTGAGAGAGTCCAGAGGACTATGAGGATGATTAAGGGACTGGAACACCTGTCTTCTGAGGAAGGGCTGAGAGACCTGGGGCTGTTTTGTCTAGAGAAGACTAAGAGGGGAACTTATTAATGTTTACAAATATCTGAAGGTTGGGTGTCAAGAAGAAGGGGCAATCTCTTTTCAGTCATGCCCTGTGATAGGATGAGGAGCAATGGATGCAAACTAGAACACAGAAGGTTTCACTTCAACATGAGGAAGAACTTCTTTACTGTGAGGGTGACAGAGCACTGGAACAGGCTGCCCAGAGAGGTTGTGGAGTCTCCTTCTCTAGAGACTTTCATGACCTGTCTGGACGTGTTCCTGTGTGACCTGCCCTAGATTCTGTGGTGGTCCTACTCTGGCAGGGGGGTTGAATTTGATGATCTCCAGAGGTCCCTTCCAACCCCTAATGTTCTATGGTTCTACGATTCTATATGATGTGATACATTGAATTTGTCTTAGCTTACAAAAAAAATTACTTGTGTATCACTAGTTTTTAAACAATCTTCCCAAAATAGGGTGGGTTTTTTTGTTTAGGGAGAATTTTTTAAAAGAGAACTTTACCCAAAAGTTTTGAAGATAGAGAACAATAAACAGAATGTATCAGCCACTGCTTAGATGCACCTGAATGTTCTGGATTTCCAATTGCTAACCCATTCAGCAGATTCATTAATTCCCTAATACACTTTTGTCACTGCTTTATTCTCAGGCCTGTGACACTTTGGATGCATGGGAATGCCAATTCCACGAAAATTCACACAACAATAACAGTCAACATTTTCAGTGGTATGCAATCAGGTTTAACCATGTCTTAAGGTTGAAATTCAGAAAATCATCACACTTCATTACATTGTTCTTTTATCCTCCCTTCTTTGATCTGAGGCTATTTAATTTTTTAAAAGTTACAGATCTGTATTTAAAGTTTAACTGAGGAATATGAAGATGCATCTTCAGATATCTGAACATAAGCATATCCAACAATCAGCTCTATAATAGCTACTAAACATGCCCAATTTTTGGGTCAGATTTCTACTTCTCCAGTTTCAAAGAGAATTCATGAAGAAAATAATAATGCAGTAAAGAGACAAGTTAGCCAATCTAAAGAAACAGTTTAGAAAAAGAAATATTTTTTCTTTTAATTTTTAAGTACCACTTACTTCTCTTTGACAATGTAAGACGCTGGCCTGTAGAGAGCACTGAGGGATGTCCTCTACAAAGCACTTTTTGCCAGTCATCCTCTTAGGATTTTGTAAAATCTAGTATCTATTAATCTGTCACCATTTTGCCAAGGTTCCTGTTATGGGGGACTAACAAGAACAGTTAAGTCATCTACTAGAGTTCTGACATGTCATCAGCATTCAGTGTGTCATTTGAACAACACTAAAATGTATTTGCACAAACATACCTAGAGTTCATAGCACTGGAAAAGTCAAAAAGGTATCAAATTATTTCCTACTTCTGCTTTTGAAAATTCTAATGCTGAGAAGAACACTTAAAAAAAATTAGTTTCAGCTTCTATCCCCTGCCCTCCCAATTATGAGAATGAACAAGATTTCACGGCTCTATAGCATGCTGTCTGGGCTTGTTTTGCACTAGATCCATTAAGTTTTTGCTGAGGGAAATAAAATTAGAAATGTTTTGTTATGATTTCCAAATTACTGTGTAACAAATGCTTTAATAATCCTTACAGCGCAAGAAGGTCTGTTTTGCCCAACAAGCAACTGACAGCTTTCTAATGCAGCCACATTAAAGTGCTTTCCTGAGTGTACAAGGCACTTTTTAACTAGTTCCTCAGGGCATTGTTAGATATCATTGCTTACAGCCACCGTGAGCCACTGTGCAATAATAGTGCTTCCCACTTCCTCCTGCTCAGTCAAATACAAGAGGTGAATTTAAACACAAGAAAGTCTCGACCGGCCAAGATACCAGATAGAAGACTGTCCCTTTACATACAACGAGAGCCCAGAATGAAAACAGCCTTCTGGAGAAAGATTGCTCTCAGGGCACCAGAAGGAAATAATGAACAACTTCTGCAGATGCCTTTTCTTAGGTTAGTGATTTGCAGGTGCTTGGAGTCCTTTTAAAATGGAAAAAAAATCGTTTCTTATTTAAGCACAGAGTAGTCTACTAAATGGGTAAACTTGAAGTAAATCTGAAAGTCATCTTCACTGAAGAAGTGAACCCATTTAATCTAAACATGAAAAATTAGGAATTAGAGAGGAAACAGAATGCAGATTTTTGAAGAAGATATTACTAAAAATACTTTATTATGTATTTATTTAAGAAGCTGACTGATATGAACTGTACAGCTCTTCCAAGTCAGGATTTGTGGAGATCAGATTCAGAAGGTATTAAGTTACCTTCTACAGTCAAAGGCACACAAACAGTTCTTGTTGAATAAATCCTTGATAGCTATCAAAAACTGCATCCAAAGTTCAGATGCTTCTTTGCATTAAATCTCAACACCGTTAGCTCTTATTGCACAGCTGTTACTGGGAGACTGCTAATAAATCAAACATGAAATCTCAGCCAATGAGAACCTCTTCCGGACAGATAAGAGGCACACACAGCTTTCCAGACCCAGATAAGTCATTAAGACCAACTAACCAAAACCATTCCAAAGCTACGTGACTACAAAGGAGTGAGGGGATAAGTCACCCTAATTCCTCTTGAACAGATCCTAAAGTTTCCCGTTCTGCCTTGTTCCCTCCCATTGGGGAGGGGATCAGCTGAGAAACCCTGGGCAGCCTTTCAGCAAGTGCTGTTTGATACCTAGGTCTGAAGGTTACTTTCTACTCCCATGACACAAGGGACTGTTGCTGTTGATCCTAGTTCTGTCTGCTGCATTTTGTTTTGTTGCCATTTTTCAGGTAATTCCTCAAAGTCACAAGAACTGATCTATATTAGGGCAAAATTACAAAGAAGAATATGAACTCTCCCCCAATACTCAGCCCTCATAAGAATACAGGACAACAGAAGATATTGCAGATACCCACCAGAGCTAGAGAAGCATGTGGTAGCAGAAAAGCAAAATATCGGGCAGTTTTGGAGAATAAGGCTGACATGATTACAATGTGATTGAGCTCTCCACAATGGAGATAGATGACCATTTACTTTCTTCATTTACCTACCCACAGCTGCATTTTACATCTTAAGAATCTGAAAGTCTTGCATCATCCAATTTATCTAAGCGACCAAAGGCAGCATAAAATGCACATGGAAAAAACCAAACCAAACCACAAAAACAAATAACTTGGCCCTGGGTTATATGTTTAGCAGTTTTTCAGTAAATCTTATTTATTTCCTCTGAGTCCTCAATATCTAAAGCTTTTATGTATTCATTATCAGCAACATGTCAAGTAATGTGATAACTTGACAAGGTTCTATTGAAGCAGCTTAGTGGGACATACAGTACTTATGCTGTCTGATAAGAAAACATTCAGAAAGGTCATATCCTCTGTTGTATTCCCTCTCTCTCCAGGTGGCAGCAGTTTGGGTTTTTCTGAAAACTAAAGTTTCAAAATATCCCTGGCAAAAGTGAGTGAAAAGCAGTTTGGCTGCATTGGCACAAAGATGATCAGTTGCTATGAACGTTCATGTCACTTTCTCAAAAGTGGGTATTGAAATAAAAAATCCTTGCCAAAAAGTTAATCATGTTGACTAGGGGTGATCATGAAAGAAGTAGCTGGTCAGCTCAGAGGAACAGTTACCCTTAGAGCTGGGAAATAATGATAATAATATCCCACTGACAGAACCTTACCTGCCCACCTTGCTCACCCACATCAGCTGCTAAGTGGCGTAGAAAGTTAAATGAAATTTAGAACAGAGACCAAAACATGTACCCTGACTGTGCCTGACAGGCACAGGTAGCAAGGACTAACTCTATTTTAAAAGTCTTGCAATGTTGGAGTCCTACAGAGCTTGTTCTGTTTTGCAGAACAGGAACAGAAATGAGGAAAAGGGTGTGGTCAGATTTCACCAATACCCAAAGATCACCTACTGCCTGAACATACAGTGCTTGAGGCTATCTCAGGACAAAGACGAGAAGCAATACTCAAGCCTTTAATATGCCTCACAACTGAAGGTTTTCAAAATTACATTCTGAAGCCATATTTGTCACGTGTTCTCCTTAGCTGCAGTTTCTGTGACTCTAAGGTGAGCTTGGCCAAACCAAAAAAATTCTTGCTGTTCAGGTAAATGAAGACAAGACGACAGCCCAGCTACCCCTGTTGTGATAACACCACCAGTTACAAGTAACTTGCTTTGGACCTCTTACTCTACTTTGGAGGCATACTCCCTATATATGATATGATGTATGATATTATCAGAGATATGGGCCCACATTCAGTTCGTGGCATAACTTATAGCACATGTACTTAGTCACAAAATCTTTACATATAGACCCATTACAACTACTTTTAAACTTCTCTAAGTAGTTTCTAGTAGTTTAAAGTCTTCTACATATTCCACCAAGACATGCTGCTTATTTCATTGAGCAAATCGAGCTGATCAGGTCATCTTTGTTGTTACTTTCTTTGGTCATTCATTTTACCTCATTCATGCAGAGCTCTATCAAGTGTTTTACATACTGAAAAATACAAATGTCATTATTGGACTTTATGAGACACAATGTTACCTTTTGATGAACTTGACTCAAAACAGTATTTTGATTGTAAATCTGGATCACAGCTGGATGCCAAAAGCAAAATAGTGAAATGAGTAATAGGAGGAAGGCTAAAAACCCAACACTATTAGTCAAATTAAAGAATCATCATTTACATAAACACCTGATTGAAAATCAGCCTGATCATCAATTCTTGGTGTATTTTCAAGTCTCACTTGATGACAGAAGCCTAATTATTCTTCCTATTGACAACTCCTCTAAGCAAAACTAAAGTTTAATTCTTGGAGGCAGTCAGCAAATGGCAGCAGATTCAGAATGGAAAGTGAAACACTGCCCTTTATTTGTGATGTCAAGCTCTCTATAGCCACAAGTATGAGACAGTTAATCAGAGGTATCATCTCAGGCAATGTGGCAGCTTCTCCTTGCAATGAAAAGGTACTTTCACACCAAGGTACAACTCCACATGAGCTGTAACCAAAGCCAGAGTGCCACTGTGCACAGCAGGGGGTGGCGAAGCAGGTAGGAGAATTTTCCCATATTTTACTGGCAAATAATAATTTTATCAGATCAGAGGACAAATTTTAGCTCAAGGTGAAGTTGATATCATGATTCTTTTGAAGATGAAAGGAAATGGATTTCACTTTGACTTTTTGCCTGGCTCTCTTCACAGCATCTCTCCAGGATGCCTGGGACTTTAAGAATATGTAGATTCTGGCTTGGCCCAAAATCTTGTGCTAGGTTTCACCATTGATCTTAAGACTTAACCTATCTGGCTTTTCAGCAACTTCATCTGTGGTCCTGTTGTGATAGTTACCTACTGCCTTTTAAAAATAATTAGAGTTTAATAATAGACAATTAAAATCCTTGTAACTAGGGTCTTAAAGGCATAGACACAGTTCTTATTCAATTAACAGCAGTCTGTACATTTCAGTGTTCATACTGGGGAAAAGAAAAAATAGTGCAAACTACCTTTCCATTTATAACACATAATTTTATCATTTGCAGAATCTCTGCATGCAATGAGAGACACAACCCTTAGGGTCTGAGCAGCTATTCTGCAAGACACAGTTGCTTAGTTTGTCCTGCATTCTGTCTTGCTTAGCAAGATGCAGACTCACTTGAAACCTTTTCTAACAAAAAAAAAAAAAAAAGGGGTCAGAGACCAATGTCCAAATGTATACTCATAAAATGTTAATTTGGGATTTAAACTTCTAATAAACCATATCAAAGGCACTTTTAATCACATGAGGAAGTCTAATTAAATAAAAAGGTTTCCACAGGTAGTGTTTTGACCTCTTTGTTCGAAGTTAAGGCTGGTGATTGAAGTCTCACTGCAGGGACTCCAGGATGTGAAAGCTTTAGGATTCCCCTCTGGCCACCTTTGATTCTTACTAGATTCCCTACCTCAGGCAAAAACATCACAGAAGGAGATCTTCAACCTCCAGGCCTGTTCGCAGCTTTACTGTGAAGCTGCTCTGATGTGCTGTCCACCAAGAAAAAGCAGCCCAGAATAGCAGCTGCAAGATCCAGTGGCAGGCATCTCCCACCTCGGACAAAGGCTCTAATGACCAGCTCCCAGACACCTGTGCCTCTTCCCTACCAAGGTTCCTTTCTGACTTCTGTTTGCATTAGGAGATACCTGCTATCAGCCCATGCTTCTGCTGCAGTGCATAAAGCTCCCAGAGAAGTTACCTTTTTGTTTCCAAGCACACCTACTTACAGCAGCTATTGCTTCATACACTGCTCTCCCCCAGAACATTTCCCATTTCAAGCAATAATCCTATCCTGAACATTCCTCCCAAAGCACAGGTCCTCCATCATGACAGAATGGTGAGGACAGGAGGGAGAGATACTAGTCCTGAGCACTACTCAGTTTGGATACACTTTTGAGGTGCAACATTAGGGCACTGAAAGCTGGACTGGACAGGAGATTCTGTAATGGGAAAGGTAAATGATTGTAATGTTAAGCCTGCTGCACATAGTAATTTCTTAAAACAGAAGTGTGTACGTGGCGTCATTTCCAAAAAGATTGTCAGAAAACCCAGTATTTGCTTATCCTAGAAGTTTGCACTCCCCCCTACCCTTTCCCCGCCATGCCTTATCATGTTTTAAACATAGGGCAGGCTCCATCTATGTAGAAGGATATTGTTGTGCTTGTACAGCTCAGGAAAGACCTAAATGGATGGAAATGGATTCAATTTCCCTTCAATAAACTTTACAGACAGTGTAAATCACCTGCAATCTCTTGAAGATTTTTTGTTGCTTTAAGCAACTTTATCTAAATTTGAGAGAGTCTCAAATTTAACTGAGTTTTTGAGCAGAGTCTTCAGCAGATGTAAATCAGCCCTGTTTCATCAATCGTAGCATTGGCATTGAAATCTTTACATTAAGGGACAGAATCCCTAGAGCACCGTCAGCCATCTTAGGAGTTATGGCTCCTTCTTTGGAGAGCAACTGTCATAACATGTTCATATAGCAGCTAGCATACCCAGGCTATGACCTTGACTAGGATCCTTGCACCTTTGGAAATAAAAATTATGTTAGGAGGCTGTGGAAATAACATTATTCTACTTAAGGTTAGGAATAATAGAACCTCCTAGAAATGAGTTCAGATATGCAATTCTTACACAGCGGAGGGGGAAGAAGTCATGCATGCACTGTAAAACATGCCGTAGGTAGAACCTGTGTCCCGGGTTCCACCAGGAGAAACAGAAGAGTCCTGAGACAGAGCGAGGCGGGGAGGAGGGCGCCCACGCACAAAGGTTCGAGTTGTAAAGCAAACGTCTCTCTGTCATTCTTGGTGATAGGCTCATACAGACAGAGTGCATTCAGGGGCCCTCTAACGTGCATTTCTGTGTGTATTTAGGGTTTTTGTAGGGGGTATCTCAAGGAATACAAAACATGAAGTTTTCTGAGCATGTGAATTAAGAACCTCAGGGAGCAAAAGAAATATAGATTTGACACAGTATGCTGTTCAATACAGAAAAGTACAGGAGATAATGATCAAGGGTAGCTGCTTTCAAACATGCATGAAACCCCAAGGTAGGACTTTCAGCACCTATTAGCAAAGCTTGTAGTGCTCAAACACTTGTCTCATTCATTTTGAAATGGCTTAACCATATTTAATAATTACAAATGTAGACAGGGCTGAACACCTTCATCTTGACCAAGTGCAGTGCAGGTCCTGGAAGATACTGTTTGATAGAAGCAGGTCAATCCTCAGTTTATAAAAACAGTAGAAGAGCTATGAGATTTTTTTGTTTGTTTTGAAATGAGCAAGCACTGTTTGTTTTGTAGTTAGGAGGAAAGGTTTCCTTCAGTATATTTTTTCTAAAGCAAGAACAAAATTAGAGACAAAAATCTTAACAAGAACTTTAAAAAATTAGTCCAGCTCAACCTTATGTGACCTATGTTAGAAATCAGTTTGTTCTTTTTGTCCAGAAAATCTGAAGAGATTTCTGATGGCTGGCCTTGAGTTTGACAGATTTCTGATAGCATTTGACTGTCAGGCCATTTCACGTGAATGTTTTTACGTGTCTGTTTCTTGGAGAGGGAAAAGTAAAATGAGAGACTGATGCCTGAAAAAAGAGAGGAGCTTGATGATGGGCTGAAGAGAAGAAATAAGGCAAACGATTCTATTTCTATCTTTAAGCTGTTTTTCATCAGGATTAAAACAATTGGTTTTAGTTATTTCATTTTTGCATTATTCAGAAATAAGTAGACATGAAAACCGATTGGGAATCATATATGACAAACTTCACCTTAAAATGGTTTATAATAATTTTCAAGCATATCAAAACAGAAGCTTGGCAGAGTAGCCCAAAAAAACCTCAGCTCCAGTAATCATTTTCCAGAAAAGCCAAGCCAACAGACTTAATTCCATGCACTCAATATAAATCACAAAAAAATCTGGATCTCTCTGAAAGAATAATCACCATTAACATGAAACTTTTAAATAATGTTCTCTCCTCCCAGTAATTAGTGTAGAAGTCACTGGAAAGCTAAGGCTTCTAAATTCATTTAAAAAGAGAAAGAAAATACGAGGAAAACTCACTGATGTAGTCAGGTGACCCCCCAAGATCCACACCAACAGGAAATCATTGGTCAATTTTCAGGCAGAGTTCTATAAGATTTCTAAGGATTACTAAACAAGCTCTAAGTGCCCAATCTACTTTCAAAATTGAATTAGATATGCCAAAAAGCTGTGAGAAAAATTCCAGACCTCTATATCTCTCTGCTTATGGATCGATAGTGCATTCATGAATCTAACCTTGTGCAATGGCAAGGATCTGAGCATTCTACATTATTACTGTACTGTAGTTCATTTAATGCTGCAACTATAGTTCATTTAATGCTGTGCTGACTTCTCTTGCATTTTCCTCATATAAAAGTTAAGCATCCACTACAAAAATGAATCATCTAAACTCCAGGTAAAAGCTATCACAGTATGAAAGTAGAGATCATGCTGTGAAAATGATATCAAATGTTATATAAAAAGAGCTATCCTATTGAAAGTGCTTGTGGTTTGTAGTTTACCTCCTGTTAGCAGCTCTCTCTGTATTGATTTCAAAAACCTGTTCAGAAAGCTAAATTCACAATTTTTATAAAAGTATTTGAAGAGTGCAGCCTGTTAGCATCTTTTCATAAGTGAAAAAACAGTATATATTAAACACATGTACACACAAGCTACATCAGAAGAACATTAAGGTTGCAAAGAAAAGCACTCAAAAGTTTTAACATGTCATAATTAAGATCCTCTCTACTATCTTAATTCAGCCCCCAACCTGTCCATGTCCCTGATGATACACTGTTTGACTGCATGACGACCTCTTCCCTAGATGATCCCGACATCATTCATCCCAAACCAATACTTTGAATTTGTTCTGAGCAGTGAAGGAAACTGCCTACATACCCAATTTTCATTCGCTCTCTGCAGAGAGCAAGAAATGTGAGATAAATAAGGCAAGAGACTAAGCCAGTGAATGAATGGTTGCAGGCTTAACTCTTTTGGGTTCTGTCCTTGCAGAGTATAGCTAGTTTTCACCACTGGTTCCTGCAAAATCTCAGGCAAGCCATTTACACTCACCTTCTCATGGTATTAATTATCTGTACTATCTTCACTTTCTGTGTCCTGAGAAAGAGTACCCAAGAGGGTACTCTTCTAACATAGAAGACTCTGCACCCATCAGCTGCAAAAGAGTCAGTGGGCAGCCTGGTTTGAACACATCACATGGATCACTGTGGCCAGTCAGGAAAATGTCAGGCCCCTGCTATCTCAGACTCAACCACCCTGCATCCCCTTTTTCCACATGCAGGTGTAGGAGAGCCTTACCACTCATCTCAGAGTAAGTGCATTTTGAAAATAAATGTTATTGTTTGCAAAACAGGTAGCAATGAAAAACCTACAGGAAATTAGTAATTTCATGCTCAGTCTTGATCTTGAGCAGTGTACAGTAAGGCAAGCCTGGGACTACCCATATCACAGTGAGAATAAAACAACTCAAAGCTGCACTCATTCAGCAAACACCTTCTACTTAGTGCACAGAACGATGCAGGGGTCCATGAGAAAAAGCAGTGTGTGACCATGTAATTAGAGACAATATCAAAATGCATACACAAGAGGGGGCCCAATTAAGGCTTCATGGACAGCATTCTTCTTTTTTTCTTTCTTTCTTTCCCTTTTTTTTTTTTTTTTTTTTTTTGAGTGCTTGGTTTTATTGCAATGTTCATGTTTTTGTACCCTTTTATCTATGATTTCATAGGTTGCTAAACAAATACAGAAGGAGAGAGAAAAAGAAAGCCTGAAAATAATCTATTGTATGGAACGGCACTGATACTGAAATACAGGGCTGGCACTTCATGGTCCATAGCAGAGGCTTTGGCCACATGAGTGGTAAGAGCAATAGTAGCCTGCACACAGGGCAGGCTGAAGGGAGGGCTGAGAGGCACACAGGTTTCCCAGGGACACACTGCAGCACAGGAACATGGGGTGCCATGTACCTTGACTTTCGCTTTCAGGTCTAGAGACAAATGACCTTTCATTGCCATCTTCTAGTTCCCATTGCAAATACTTTTCTCTCATGTTCTTCTCCCAGTCCTTGCCTTATGCCAGTAGTTTTGCAAATGCAACTCTAAACTCCTCCAGTCTGAGTTTCCCATCCCAGCCCTCTATTTAGCACCATAATCTATGGCTTGTTAAGATTCATCCTAGTAGTATTTACTCCTCTTCTTACTCCTACTTGTTAGTTCTGGTCTCTCTCCTACACATCACCCTCAGGTTTCCAATCCTACCTCTTTTATTTCTGTCTCCTACCACAACCCATATCCACACTCCTTCAATTTTCCTGTCCCCTCTTATGCCAATGGTAGCATCTCCTGTCCTTACTTCCACACGAGTTCTTGCTTCCTCACTTTTAAGCCCCAGTCCTAGCCCAGTCCTTTCACAGCTCCTCAGCTCTGCAGTTAAGCAGATTTCCTTTCTCCGCAGTCCGAGCAACAGTAAAGAGAACCCTGAAACCCCAAAAGCACCTCCTCACTTTCAGCCTTGCTGGCCTCCACTGTGCCTACAAGCATATGTTTGAACTTCCAACACTTGATGCCACAGTAGCGTAAAAACATATGGAAAGTAATCCCCAACAAGAGTTTGCTCACCCCTGCAATATTGTGCTTGGCACAGGCTGTACAGACAATAACTTCAGGAAAGCCAGCTACTACAAAATCTCTACTTATCAAGTGAAAAAACAGATTTTTCAGTCTTTTCCCTAATGGATTTTCATCGGAACAGCAAAAGAGAATGATCCCACTAAAATTTTAGATTAAGGCTAAAGAACAGTGTGATGGAGCTTATCCAATAGATACACAAGAACACACAAAATGTACTTTGCCTTCTTTTATTCTGGAAAGAATAGGATTATTTTTTTTTTGTTTGTTTTTTTTATTATTTCAAACAGACAGAAGTGGGCTGATGTAGGCATCCAGAATACAAAATTTCAGCACAGATATTGCTGAAATAAGAAACTCTAAGTAAGGTTTTAAAATAGGTCACTTCTGACATTAACTGTTATGCCATTAGCTTTCTTTATTTACATATAAAAGGGGGGGCAAAGGAGTTTGTATATAGATTTCTAGACTTACACAAGAAAAAAACGAAGTACCTAAACTACATATCAAGAACTTATATTTGACATGACTTAGACCTGCCCTGAGATCCATGTGGGTCATCACATCAATTCAGTATGCAAGTCAATGCCCAATATATCAACTTAAAGGAAGCCCAAGCAGCACGTTTGGCTTGCACTGTGAAAAACATTATTGGACTTCTAAATAGTAAAGGACACTGGGCATGGATACTTCAGAACACACATCATAACTATGAATGAATTTCAGCTATCAAAATTGAGGAAACCAAAAAACCAGGTTCCTTGTGTAGATACAAACCCAGAATATGCAAGCGCTTACTGGGCAGCCAGGTGATCGCCGGTCTTTAGATACTCTGAGATGCTCAAGAGACCCACTAGAGAGACCCCACGTGGCCCCACTTCTGAGTATCAAAACAACAACTGCCATAGTGACAGACAAATTCACACACAGCCAGTATGAGTTATTCAGTTTCTGGGCAAGGCCACAGCTAAAACAGCTGCCTGAGCTATGAAAAGCTGGGATACCAACTGCTCAGATGGGATGGCCAGAGTAGCTGCACTTTAGTGGAAGTGTTGAGTGGAGTGAAGAGGAAAACCTGCAGAAAATAAGATGCGAAGTCTGTCACGACCTGAGTAGGGTAACCCAAAGAGATTCAGATTGGACCCCCTTGCTACCAACAATGTCCCATAGCTAGCCAGGGAAACCACCTCCAAGTGAATGCTTGGCTCCTCTGAAACACTATAATCAACACAACAACTAGCAGGTTTACACAATTGGACCTGGGAGCTACTACTTCTTACCTTGCTACTTTGTCACACTACCAGACAGCCAATTGTTAAAATGCAAAGGAAAAGGTCATTCATTTTCATTACTGTAACTTACAGAGCCTCTGTAATGCCCGAATATTTTATATATTACAGAGCCCATATTCTGAACGTTTCCTCAATCAGAAAGCAAGCCATATGCAGCTATGCTCAGAGCACAGGCAGAGTATACATACAAAGTCCAACGTACATCTACAACACTAACTCCACTCTCCAAAACAACCACTTCATAAAGAAAGCTAATAGGAGTTTATCTGCTTGGATAAATAAGATACCACATGCTTGAAAGACCAGTATTTACTTATGACCACATGTATGCACCTGAAAATCACTTCTCTGCTCCTTCCCCATGTTGGAAACACTAAAATTCTTCAGCTGCTTCAATTAATTCTACTTTTAGCTTTGAAGTAGTACTTCAGGTTTTCATATGAAGATGAACAAATCGGCATCTCACCTTACTGAAGGTAAGAAACTCTCTGCTCCTCTGAAGAATTTGGCCCCCAAACTATTCTTCAAGCATGCCTAATATGCAGTACACAAGGAGCCTCATTCATCCCCAGAAGCCAGCAATCAAATGAACCACAATGAGGATTCAAACAGCAGAATCCTGCAGAGAAGGCTGGACTGAATGCAAGCAGAAAGAGTGTCATCCATGAAGGTGGAAGGCTGCGTGCTGAGCTGCTATGATTCACTGCTCCATATGACCTACGAATTTGCAAAGGAAACCAGAACTACACAAGAACTTGATAGATACATCCATAGACATAAGGTTTAATACGAGGATAACTCAGTTCAGCAGAGAATCAGCAGGGATTTTTTTTCACTCTGCAGTCAGTGCACTTCTCAGTCTTTGACACTACTGCGGAGTTCAGCAGTGCTGGGTGTCTGCAGAAGACAGGTGGGTTGAGGGAAAGAGCAACGTGCACAATAGCACCAGTTAACACAGAGCCTACAGGAAATGGTGTTTTGTCTAACAGTGTTAGCCACTAAGGGGAGCTACTGAGTAAGAAAGGTAATAAAAAAATTATTTTGAGCCTTAAAATCACCTTTGATGATATCGGAAACCCTGAACTGTCAGAGTAATAGCTCTAGTTGTCCTGGTCACACACTTCCATACTGGATTACCTGCAGGATTTTGCTGTACTTAAATAATGGTTGAATGATTTTTATCTTACATGGAATCATTTTAGTCCAGTTGATTCCCAATCCTACTTCGGTAATGAGTTGTGTTGTGCCACTCTGTGTGTACCTACAAGTGCATGACCACGACTATCACTGTTACAAGAACTTTGCTAGAGCTGAAGCTCTTGAGAAGTCTCTTGAAAGCAGTTGGTGTTGCTCACAGGAGGGTCAAGAGATAAAGTTTTAACTCAAAAAGTGGGACTGCTCAGCCACTGCACTGCTGAAAATGCCACAATGCTTTCTGACCAGGACTAGTAACTCTGCTACATCTAGGAGATAAGCTGAGTTTTCCCCCGAGTGTCACTGTGAAATTATCAAATAGAGCTTCAGAAGAATCCATTTTGTTCATCTGTCTTCCAGGCTGATAAGAGAGGCAGAGAGCTGATACCAATGTATTACACAGGATGATACCACACAGACTTCTCTCTGTTGCTTCGAATGCAGAAAGCATTGTCATCGAAGTCCAGTGTCAAGGAGAGAGCTCTACCATGGCTGAAGACCAATCCTGGTAATACCAGGGTGAAACAGCCTGAAAGCCATAGCTAAATCCAGCTGCTGTGAGAGTAGGCTCTCATAGATCCTCTAGCAGCAGCACAGATATTTTTTCACCTCACTCTCTATGCAGCCAGTGAACTGAAACAATTTACTTCATGCATGGTTCTCATTATACGTTTTTTGCAATGTCCTCTACATGAGGCTGCCTTTTAGGGCTATCTGAAAAAACCCTTTTTTACAGAAAATATTATCTATCAAGTGTCACTTGTCAGACTCAGAATGCTTCAGTAGACCTACTGTAGTGGTTCCACACTACTATAAGATACTTGATGCTATTACCTAGACTCCAAAGAACTGGGGAACTTGGAGCTATTCTCTCCATTCCCCACAGCCACACAGCCATCACTGAAGTCATGCTAGTTGCATCTCTTTTACCACAACAATGAGATGTGTGGGTAGAGCATTCTTTATCAGTGGCCCTCAGTGCTATAGCAGACTCTATCTCTTGTCCGGAATGGGCAAACCCCACTGATCTTCATGGCAAGTTACAAGTCTCTTGTATTTACAGGAAAACAGGTTCTTAAGGGAAAAGGGATTTATCTAGTGGAGGGAAAGCAGTGCTCAGGGTGAGGCTTAATTTCATATATAATACGAGGACATTTAGAAGCATCTCATCCAGATACATTGAAAGGAAGGAGTAATAAGCAAAGAACCACAGAATCCTAGGGGTTGGAAGGGACCTCTGAAGATCATCCAGTCCAACCCCCCTGCTGCAGCAGGAACACCTAGGGAAGATCACACAGGAATGCATCCAGACGGGTCTTGAAAGTCTCCAGAGAAGGAGACTCCACAACCTCTCTGGGCAGCCTTTTCCAGTGCTCTGTCACTCTCACAGTAAAGAAGTTTTTGCTCATCTTGAGATCTCGAGATCCAAAGAGAGGGCGATAGAAGCGACAGTAAGCAGAAAAGTGAGAAAAAAGGAAAACGAGAGGCTTGACTTCCGTGATATATTAGCCTATACTGAAAGCCAAATAGAGAAAATATTATGAGAAGGGAATAGTCTGGTTTGCTGATCCTGCCTTCAGTCTAATCTGCTCCCCCATAGAGGGGTGGGGGGAGGCTGCAGACAGCCAGAAGTGACCTTGGTTATTATCGGTCCACTGGCGCTGCTAAAAAGTTCACTGAAAGGAAGAAAAAAAAAAATCAGCAAAGAGCTTGCTCAAACCAAAACAGTTGAGATGGAACTTCCTGTGTTGTAACTTGGTGCTGTTTCCCCTCGTCCTATCACAGGGCACCACTGAAAATTGACTGACCCATTCTTGACATTCACCCTTCAGATATTTGTAGACATTAATAAAGTCCCCTCTTAGTCTTCTCTTCTCTAGACTAAACAGCCCCAGGTCTCTTAACCTTTCCTCATATGACAGATGTTCCAGTCCCTTAATCATCCTCATAGCTCTCCTTTGGACTCTTTCCAGTTTATCCCTGTCCCTCTTGACCTGGGGAGCCCAGAACTGGACACAATACTCCAGATGTGGTCTTGAGAGGGCAGAGTAGAGGGGGAGGAGAACATCCCTTGACCTGCTGGCCACACTGTTCTTAATACATCCCAAGGTACTATTGGCTCTCTTGGCCACAAGGGCACATTGCTGTCCTATGGATAATTTGTTGTCCACCAGGACCCCAAGGTCCTTCTCCATGGGGCTGCTTTCTAGCAGGTCAACCCCTAATCTGTATCGGTGCATGGAGTCACACATGGGTGTGGTTCAAAACACAATGAAATCAGTTTCCACTGCAAACTCATTGCACAGTTAAGACATCAGGGATTGTAGTAGTTAACTCTTCTCAGGAACGAGCTGAAAGAATGTCTCCACCTAGCACAGTCAGCAGGACGATGCAAGAGCTGAGTCTGACTCAATGTTAAGGAATAAATTAAGGTGGACTATTTTGTTACAAACTCAGTTCTTTGTGTGCAGTTCTAAACAGAATGTTTAGGGATGTGAATCTGTCTCTTTATCATGGGACAAGTGTACTTTTCACTGGGTAAAAAAATGGCTGGATGGCTGCGCCCAGAGAGTTGTACACAAGGTCAAATCTAGTTGGCAGCTGGTCACCAGTGGTGTCCCTCAGGTCTCAGTTTTCAGGCTGGTCTTGTTCAACATCTTTATCAATTATCTGGATGAGGGGATTGAGTGCACCCTCAAGTTTGCCTACAACACTAAACTGGGTGGGAGCGTCGATCTGCTAGAGGGTAGGAACTCCCTACAGAGGGACCTGGACAGGCTGGATGGATGGCCAAGGCCAATTGTATGAGGTTCAATAAGGCCAAGTGTCAGGTCCCGCATTTCAGTCACAACAACCCCAGGCAACACTACAGGCTTGGGGAAGAGTGGCTGGAGAGCTGCCCAGTAGAAAAGGACCTGGGGGTGCTGGTGGACAGCTGGATAATCATGAGCCAGCAGTGTGCCCAGGTGGCCAAGAAGGCCAAGAGCATGCTGGTCTGCATCAGGAACAGTGTAGCTAGCAGGAGTAGGGAAGTGATCATGCCTCTGTACGGCCATAAGGCTGCACCTCGAGTACTGTGTTCAGTTCTGGGCTCCTCCCTACAGGAAGGACATTGAGGTGCTGGAGCATGTTCAGAGGAGAGCCACCAAGCTCGTGAAGGGCCTAGAGAACAAGTTATATGAGGAGTGGCTGAGGGAACTGGAGTTGTTTAGTTTGGAGAAGAGGAGGCTGAGGGGAGACCTCATTGCCCTATACAACTACCTGAAAGGAAGCTGTAGGGAGGTGGGTGTTGGCCTCTTCTCCCAAGCGAATAATGACAGGACCAGAGGAAATGGTTTGAAGTTGCAGCAGGGGAGGTTTAGATTGGACATTAGGAAGAATTTTCTTTACTGAAAGAGTGACCAGGCACTGAAACAGTCTGCCCAGGAATGTGGTGGAGTCCCATCCTTGGAGGTATTCAAGACACGTGCAGATGAGGAACTTCAGGGCATGCTCTAGCGGCCGAGACTGTAGGTTGTATGTTGTGGGTTTTTTTTGGGGTGCAGTTTTGTGTGTTTGTTTTTCTTGGGTGTTTTTGGGCAGGTTTTGGGGGGGTTTTTTGGTTTAGGTTTTGTTGTTTGTTTTTTTTACTTTTTTGTTTTATTTTGGTTTTTTTAATGATTGGACTCAGTGATCTCAGATGTCCTTTCCAACCATGACTATTCTGTGATTCTGTGATCTTTGAGTAGTCATGCAATAAACTAGCTTAATACTTTGTGATTTCCATATGCACTACCCCAAGACAAGGCATTCAAGTTGTGACTCCACTTGGCCAGAGCACATCTACAGTGCATATGAATGGACAAAAATCCAAAATACATGCCCTTTCTTTATTCCCACTTAATGGGGGAACATGAAGAGGGTTCATTAAATACTTTACTGAACTTATTCACAAGTTTTGGGATTGGACTTGGCAGCAGTGCACAAAGGACCTTGTTTTCCTGTAATTATGCAGTGCTCCAATAATGCCAGATCATTTATAAAAGCCCTAACTGGAAATACTACATAGTTCATTGAAACTATTGTCTCTTCAAAGCTATTGTAGCACAATCTTCCACTGATTAATTGCACAGAGCAAGACTTTTGACTTTTAAGATCTTTCCCAAACACTCCCCTACAGTATTGCCATCAGTTTCACGAGGTGCTAGCAGTTTTGTTCATGAAAGATGGCGAAGTTAAAAGCTTCTTTCATCAAGATAGTTCTGTTAAAATTAAGTTGTGTGCTTCCCAAACATTAAAATAAAATAGATATTTCTCAACAGAGCTTTGCAATCTTTTCAAATACTAGAAGGTCACTTATGTTTTCAAGGCCGTTTAGCAAGGTCAGGTTGTAATGAGCTGCAACTACTTTATTTGTGATTTGTGGCTCTGAGGGATTAATTGTCCCCACTCTGTCTCATCCACAATCTAAGGCCGAATTGTCAAAATGATCCATGGCTTTCGTCCCCAGGCCCATGGTTTCATTATGAAGGTACGTTCTAATCGATAGTAGCATTTTTAACATTTTGCCCCTTACGTTTTATCAATCCTTATTATCTAATGACCAATACTGGACTGGCACAAGGTTTTTCAGAAACACACTGACAGATTACAACAGGCAGTCACATGCATTTGTAATTAGACTTCATTACCATTATAAGTGCTGAATGGGAGCAGAATAGAAAGGCAGAAGGAATGCATCCAGTTCACAGAGCTTGTCCCATTTCTAAGAGCCCCCGCATGAGTCTGTCTCAGTTTAAAAAAAAGACAAAATTCAACAACAAACAACAAAAATTGTGATCATTTTCAAGTTAATATATTCAATTTATTCCACTTCACTGACCTAAGTGATATCAGAAGCTTTGAGAACTAGCCAGCCATCTAGAAATTACAGATTTTTGTTTTGACAAACATCCACTGCAAAACAAAGCAAGCTTGTTACACTTAGCATTCTTAAATTTGATTATTTGAATTACTTTGATTCTTTGTCACAATTCAATTTGCTCTCATGTTGATGAGTTAAAGACAAACAATTTTCTTTTTCCCCTCTGCTGGACACTCAACTCTGACAGATAATACTACATGTCCTTATCTAAAATCACTACTGGTTTAGAAAGAAAGGTAAAAGAACAAATCCTCAAATGGTGTAAGCTGGCCTAGTTCCACTGAAGTCAATGGAAATACACTAATTTACATGTGTTGAACATCTGGCCCAATAGTGTTCATTAACAGAATATTGCCCAAGAGTAACATTCTCCAGGCAACAGAAGAGCTGAAATAGTTATTTTACATTCCATAGCATTCATTCTCCCTCCTTTCTATGAGAAGGGAGTCCTGGGCTGTCTAATGACATGCTCTGACTTTTTGGCTTTCTTACTCAGGGATGTGGCCACCTTCCCAACCTGACCTTGTCAAAGGAAGCAGCTTCCACCTCTGGACAACATGTTAAACTGCAGGCTACACGCAAACACATACAAGAGTGTCACTAGCAACACAACGTGACACTTAGCATTTCACTGCCAAACACAGAGCATACAGTGATTTAGAACTGCAGCCAAATACGGTAGCATTAAAGAAAAAAAACACTTCCATATTAAGTCCAAATTGAATTTTCAAACCCAAATCTGAATGAAGTACTAGTTTGTCAATTCTGAAAAGATAAAATTATTGCCTAGAATATTATTTATCAAGCCTTCAAATTTGGTATTTTTCTGAGAGTCTGGTCTGTACATTTTCAAACCTTATGATAGTTTTAGCGTCTATCATTGTATTTCCCTTTTCCAAAGAACTTCCAGAGCTGGCTGGGAATAAAAACTCCTAAACAGACTTAAGTCTCCACACATTCAAAATAGGGGAATAGCTGGCACAACTCTCTTGATCTCAACAGAGACGTAGCTGCGAATCCTAGTACTGGTACCTTAAATGTCAGTGCAGTCAGTTCATTGCTGACCAACACAGACAAGAAAATGCTATTAGGACTTGAATGATGTAGCTCGACTGGCATCTCATTTCCTATCACAAATCACCACTACCTAAAAAATATCACCAACACTATTTTTCAGCTATCCTAACACATTAGTGGATAGATAACTGGTTCAGATGGACTGTTTCCGAGGCCCCCAGTGTTTTCTTTAAGACAATGGACCACAAAGGTCTCAGCTAAAGCGAAGGGCTTCACTGAGGGAAAGTCTTGCCTGACCAACCTAGTGGCCTTCTGTGATGAAGTGACTACATAAGCGAACAAGGGAAGAGTTACGGATGTCATCTACCTGGGCTTCTGTAAGGCCTTTGAAATGGTCCCCCCCACAACATCCTTCTTTCTAGACTGGAGAGATATGGATTTGATCAATGTACTGTTCAATGGATAAGGAAACAGCTGGATAGTTGCATCCAGAGGGTAGTGGTCAACAGGTCAATGTCCATGTGGAGATCAGCAACAAGTGGTGTCCCTCAGGGGTCCATACTGTGACAAGTACTGTTTAATATCTTCATCAGTAACAGAGAGAGTGGGATAGAGTGCACCTTCAGCAAGTTTGCAGGTGACTCCAAGCTGAGTGGTGCAGTTGACAAGCCTGAGGGACAGGATGCAATTCAGAGGGACCTGGGCAAGCTCTAGAAGTGGGCCCATGTGAACCTCATGAGGTTTGACAAGGCCAAGTGCAAGATCCTCTATCTGGATTGGTATCAGTACCGGCTAGGGGATGACAGGATTGAGAACAGCCCTACTCGGAAGGATATGGGGGTACTGGTGGATTAAAAACTGGACATTTTCTGGCAATGTGCAGTTGCAGCCCAGAAAGCCAACTGTATCCCAGACTGCATCAAAAAAAATGTGGCCAGCAGGTGGAGGGACAGGATTACCCCTTTACTCCACTCTGGTGAGACCCCACCTGGAGTACTGCATCCAGCTCTGGAGTACCCAGGACAGGAAAGACATGAATCTGTTAAAGCAGATCCAAAGGAAGGCCATAAAAATCATCAGAGGGCTGGAACACCTCTCCTATGAGGACAGACTGAAAGACTTGGGGTTGTTCAGCCTGGAGGAGGCTCTGGGGAGTCCTTATTGTGGCTTTTCCTTAAAGAAGGCTTATGAGAATGATGAGGACCAACTTACGGCCTATTGCAATAGGACAAGGGATAATGATTTTTAACTAAAAGATGGTAAATTCAGGCTAAATATGGAAGCAATGTTTTATAATGAAGGTGATGAAACATTGGAACAGGTTTCCCAGAGAGGTGGTAGAGACCCCATCCCTGGAAACATTCAAGGTCAAGTTGGATGGGACTCAGAAGAACCTGACCTATTTGAAGATGTCCCCGCTTCTTGCAAGGGGCTTGGACTGGATAAATTTTAAAGGTCCCTTCCAACCCAAATGATTCTATGGTTCTTTGCTTCTATGATTTCTACCTGTGACAATTCAGACATTATAAGGATACTGCAGTTTTAGGAAGTCTTGCTCTTAAAATCTGTCCTGTTTCTAGTATATGCAGCTATGGGCTCATTTTCTCCAGTCCAAAGTGAAATGTTATGTATACAGAATGGCATACATGACTATAGGTATCCATACTTTTGAAATATGCAGTGTGATCCCACAAAGTTTCTGTGCCAAAGGACTGATAGCTTGGACTTACGCTGACTTGTGTTTGATGAAGACCACTCCAGTAAGAAGCACCTAACTTCTCATCCTTTGGCATTGCTGGCAAGAAAAAGAGACTGACCATTTTTCTGGAAAACACACCAATTCTGCTCACCTCTTTAATATTACTCTCAGAAAAGCCCAACAAATTAGAAATATTCTTAGCACTCATGTAATCTAAGCAAAGATTTCTGCTTTGCAGAAAAGGCCATAGATACATTTCAGCACCAAGACTGTCTACACTCCACCACCCCAGTTACTAGTCAAAGTGTCTATCACTAGAGCTTCCTGAATGACACTGGCAGGTTTCACAACTTACACTGTGCCTGTGGATGAGGGAATTGATTCTCCCTTATAACAAACAGCAAAGGTGGTCAAGAGCTCTAGCCAGCACTAGATTGTATTTGTCAGATAGACAGCAGTTAGAGGTAATTAAATGCCTAAAACATCTATTTTTAAAGGATTTGCTGTTCTTCCCAGCCAAAAAATTGTTTCTGTTCTGCATCAACACTGTTTGTTCATTTTAATTTATATCATTTCAGACAGTTGTATTTCATTTTAGCTATTGAGTTCTTCATTTAACATCATGGCAATGTACAGCAAAATTTTGCAGTCTCTGCGCTGGCAACCTCATACAGAAATTTGGCAATAATGTTCAAGAAAAATTTTGTAATAAATCAACTTTGCATTCAAAGTTCTTCTCATAATATGTTGTTGTTATTATTTTTCAAAGTTCACTTGGAAATATATTTTGGACACGTTAATGAAAGTCAAATCTGATAAGAAGGAGAGAAGAGAATAAAGAAAGTAAAAACAATGTAAGGGGTGGCTGAAATAAAACAAAACAAAATCTGTTTGTTAAGTTAATGATACTAGAAGCTCACTTTATACTGCATTCCCCATATGAGGCACAGAAGGGAATACTGTACAGAGAATGTCAACCTACCACAGCTGGCAATGTGAGTTTTGGAGAGGATTTTGGGTAAAGATAACCAAGGGTACTGACAAAGATTTCCATCTTTCAGAGAGGTTATTTGCTAAGCACAGAGAGGATGACGTATGACAATTAGTAACCCTGCAGTAAGGTGACCTTTATTAGTCCTTATAAATTCACTCCTACCCTCCTAAGCTTTGCCTGTGTTAGCAAGAAAAGCCACCCATCAGGAGGAGACCTGTAGACTGCTACAGGTTCTGAGGCCCTGACACTCACATGCATGTGTTGGGCCTTTCACTTCCAGGACTTCCTTACTACTGCCAAAGCAGGGCAAGTGAGAACCAAAGTGCACTTTTCACCTGAAGTAAAACACAAAAGTAAATACACTCTTAGAGAAAATTATGAGACTTAGAAGGAAGACTGTCATCATTTAAATACTCTCTTCACTAGAATGACTAGCATGAGCAGCTGTATGTCCTTTCATTTCAGTTCTTGTCTTGTTTCTTCACGAAAATTTCCATTATGTTTGCTTGTGTCACTGTCTGTTACTAATGACAGAACTTGAATTCAACAAGAACAAGGTAATTAGGCCAGCAGCCATGCCATATCCTGTTTTTCCAGGCTAGCCTTGTCAAGTCTGAGCATTCGATTTCTACACCCAAGAATGTCGTTAGTTCTAAACATAAGGCATTATTCTTTGCTATAAATGATGGAGATAAATCCACTTAAACAAGGAAAGGATTTTAAAAGGAATTTATGGGAAAATAGTCACATGTAGGCACTGAATCAACATGGAAGAATTAGAAAAAAAATTCCATCAACAGAAAATTGGGTTAACACCAAAAAGGACCAAACTTTCTGGTTAATCCAACAGTGATAAGTTTTTTTTCTCAAAATGATGAGTATTCTGTCTCTTTGAGGGTCCACAACAAAGAAATTCCTGCCTAGTGGTGTCGCAGTGTTCTTAACAGGCTAATCATGTCATCATTTCTGTCAGGGCAAAAATTACCATGACCTCGTATTGAGCTTCTGAAAGAGTTACTCAAACTATCCTTTCAACAGCCTGAGAAATTTCACTGGATGTCAGGACCTGAAACACCTCTTAAACCCATGCAAATACATATTATTTTCAAAGCGTAACGGTGCTGTGGTTATGCTGGGATTGAATTCAAGAAGATACTCAGTAAAACTCAGAATATAGACCCTTTTCAGATCATGGCAGTCCTGGAAGAAGGCCATCAAGGATGGCACTGTGTTGAAATTCAGAGAAACTAGAAAGGCTCCAATGTATGTTTACATATAAACATTTTTCAAGTAAATAAGTTAAACTCCAAGTGAACCAAGTCAAAAATTACTTGCCAGCCTTCACAAATTAGGGATGACAATTCCTGATTTTTAGTTAAGGTAAAATGCTTTCTTTTTTTACTCCTGAAAGAATTATCCTACTACCCCAGCTTTCACTTGCATTAGAAGTAATGTTCCTATTTCAACAGTCTTACCTCCCTCCAGATTGCAAATAGTAATGTTCACAGAATTAGAGGGAAGTTTTCCCTTTCACAAGATACATATACTCAGTTTTATTCCATTTTGTTCATCTTTCCAATGAAGGATTTTCCCCATTAATTAAGAAGGCCTTATGTGACAAGAAATATATTTAATAACATAAATTAAAAAAAACAGCTGAAATATAGTCTGACTCTCCATCTGGTCAAAAGGTGTGTTAAAACAGCAGTATTATCACATACCTGTATTAAAGTCAAACTTTTATCAGTTCTTAAAGCTCTTACACAGAGGAAGCTGAATTCTACTCTAGTTCTCTTTGTGGCCACTCATGTTCAACAAAGGGAGATTCTAGGAGTGAGGAACAGTCTTCAATGATTATTTTCAAGGATTTAACACAAGGCTAATTGAAAAGTAAATGTAGATTAATCATCTCCACTGCATGGAGATAACTGTTGAGCGTTTTTACTAACACAAGATTTCCTCACTGAGGTCCAGGACCTCCTCTATCAACGTGGTTGCACACACAAGATTGACCAGCAACATGCATGCAACTCCCAGCACATGCACAAAACTACCTAATTTCTCAATAGCTCAAAGAAGAACACAGAGTATAATGCAACATGCTTGGTTAAAATTAAATTATACAAAGGTTTATTGATGCTGTCTGTTTAGAGATTCTACTGCTATTACTGAATTCAGAGTGCAGATACACTTCAAAGCACGAAGCCTGCCTCCTATACACTTTCTTCTTGTTTTCTTGGTAAATTACAAGCAACTAAAATAATGCACATATTTGTCCATAAAAGAGGCACAGTAGGTAATACTGGGCAATGTTTAAATAAGAAAAGACTTAGTTCATGAACATACAAGCAAGAGAAAGTGCAAATTTGTACCTCCCAGGGTTGTAAAAGTTTAAGCTTTCTTCCTGTATATCTGCTTGGACTTTTAAAAAATTAAAATAAAATCCTGTGGTACACTCAAGATGCTGAGATAATCAATGGTCTGTTTTTAAAATTTGCCAAAACATGAAAAAGTAATAAAAATGGGGTAAGGGAAATTTACACATATGTTGAAACATTGAGCCACTTTGCCCCACTTTCAACTGTCAGAAAACTCAGAACAGTCTGTTACTGAAAATATCAGATCAGGTATAAATTCACTGAACCAGTATGACCTCAAGCACAAAGTTCTAATTATTATATGCTTGGCAGGTTCTCTGAACAACAGAAAATATAAAAGAAAACAGAGATACTGCTGGGACTTTTTCTGTCCTCCCAGATATGGGGATTTCTGGCAGAAGCAAAAAGCCCTCTTGCTCTCGTTATGTTCAAATTGGTTTGTATTTACAGTAGTTCAGCATGAAAAGTATCCTGTGATCTAAAATGTCAAAAATATTCGATCATAGTAAAGCTGAATGCTCAGGCCGTTTCCTCTTTAAGCAGAGGTCTTCTCATCATTCTTGGGTTTCTAATTTGTAAACTACACACAACCACAACTTTTCTCTAAATATTTTTGTAACATTATATCCTTCCTGGATTAACTCTGTTAATAGCAAGTGTTAATAGCAATAAAACAGCACCACCATTCATTCTCACATTCTTCTAATTTTTTTTAAACAGTCTTCTGAACTATAGCAAGGATTTTGATGACGAATGTAGCCAGGTGTTCAATTCACAGACATTAATCTAATACCACCATACTGTGCCAGACTTAAATCTCCCTCTTCTCCCACTCAGTTCTGCTATGCTTTTCAGACTAACAGGGTAGCCACTACCAGGCTACACTCTGCAACACAACAAATGGGGAAAGGAAATCTGGGATACACATAATAGAGAGTCATCTGCTTTTGAAAAACTCCCACTACAACTTTGAAAACTCAACAGAATAAAATAAGATTTCACAGAAGGGGAAAAAAATAATCAGGATCTTCTTTTTCCAATTAAAATAAAAACAGATACTACCAAACACTCTAAAAGGGAAACAAAACCTTAAAATAATCATTGAGATAATTTTGCCTAGGAGCCCCCAGAATTTCTGCGTCAGACCTTCTCAATTCCCACCAGACGTAGCTCCAGTAGAGTACCCCTGAGGGCGCTGTTACTCAACACTAGTATGGCCGGCAGAGCCTGGCCTTATCAACACGTGAGATCCATCTAACATAGGTTGAGACACCAAAAGGTTAGACATTTAATTCTGAGTTTGTCACTGTAGGCTCTTCTACAGTCAATGGAGGGAAACAGGCATCTCCAGGGGCATTTTATCTGACCTGCCTATTTTAGGCTGAGATGAATCACTCTCTGAAGGTGCCCATTTTTCCTCAATTGACTTGTGGATCTAGGATGACTTCCCTGGACTTCGATATCTACGTTTCCAATATGATGGTGAAAACATCTGAATTTCACTTCCAATTTTCAGAGCTCAAACCTCTGACAAATTAGGAATTTTAAGTACCTGTTCCTTGAAACTGCTATTTTCACACCAAACTCCCAGATTATATTTTAGTTGACTTTCACAATCCTAACCCTTATAAAAACACTACATTTTTTTAAAATCATAGTTTCAAGCCAATAAATTGACAGAATAGAAAAGTTAAAAGGCAAAAATGAGTTTGACTCTGCTACAGTAATAATGCTTTGGTTCTGGCCGATTCAGAGCTGACTTCCACAAGATAACTTTTCTGAATCCACTAGTGAAGCACTTCCACTACAAATAATTTTGTTGTTATAAACCAAAATGCAACAAGCTTCTTCCATCAGTAACTACATTTTTCCTCCCAACAGTCTGACATGAAATTTCAACTTTTAGTTTTAAGCCTTCAAAACATCATAGCAACATACAAATTCAGTACAGGACACTTTTGAAATAGAGAGAAATTGTTCTGTACATCTCCCATTCATAACAGAGGTCTTCCAGCTATGCATCTTTCCCATGGGATAAGCTAATGTTATAAATTCAGAAAGGTCCTTACAACTATTATTTTTGAACAGATGATCCTTTAGAACAATACTCACCATTAGCACTGTACTGACAGATATACTCTATACCTTAAGGCTAAATGAGCCCTCAGGTAGAATTTAATCCCTGATCCATCAGCATTTAACTTAAGACAGTCCTGTACGTTTTTTTCTTTAATGATAAATTCTCACCATATGTGTCTTTTTCCACCACTGTATTCCTGTTTCTCTCTCTCACCAGATCTGAACTAGCAACATTGTTCCTGTAATATATAAACATATTGTCTTTTAAGTATTAAATTACCACCTTGTTTACTTGACATATGTTTTGGATGTTTTTTCTTCTTTTTAAAAAGAAAAAGTTGTAGCTAATAAAATAACTGTTAGAATAGTAGTTAAAAGTACGTACAAGAAAATGGGAAAAGCAAGAGGGAAACTAAGATTAAATATGTTTACTACCAAATAGAGCTCCTTTATAATCTTTTTCATTTTTAATATATTACAACTATTATCACTAAATAAAGTTTCGGCACATGACCAGCTAAAACAACAAAAAAATTAATCAGTTTCATTCAACCCTACGTATGTATTTCAGTCTGCCTACCTTACAGCAGCACTCTATACTGTGTTGCTACAGTGCAATCTACCTGCTCAAGCATGTGCCTGCAGCAGTCAGTCATTAGGTTTCTGATTACTGTGCTTCTTGCAGTCGCCTCGTGGCGGATTCTCCTCTACTGCTCGTGCAAAGGCAGAACCCGGACACCAGCACGCACAAAGATGTGAGAACTGCCAGCTCTGTATGTCTAACTGAAATTGGAACTGTCACCTACCGATTCCTATTCACTTCCTGAATTTTTTGCACATTTTAAACGCTGTTGTGCTTAAGTACCTGCAACCAGGTGCTGCATTTAACAGTACTTTTAAGGAACACTGCACTTTTTTTTTTTGCCATGATTCATAATAGTCCCACAAAGGAATGTATTCAAGCACGAGCTTATCTGAAAGCCCATGGTTGATCTCAAGTGGGAACAGCATGCTGTTTTTCTCAACAACAAATACAGTGAATATTCTACAGATAGGTCTAAAACATAAATCACTAAAAATTTGTTTTCCAAGCAAATGTTTTATGTAGCTGGCTGTGTAGTTACCGTGGGGAATCACTATGTGGTGACCAGGCAGAACAAAACCAAACTCTTCATTTACCTGGAGGGTGGAAACCTCACCCATCACAGAGAAGGCGGCGCTATCAAGCACTACTCCACAGCGCTGCCCTCAAAGCAGTCAGAAACCTCTTAGGTGCAGATGCAGTGACCTCTGATTGTCAAGGTGGCACCTGTACTAACTCTGAGCAACAGGCTCTGGCCAGTCCCAACAGTAATTAGGCATTGTATCGCCTACTTAGTGGATCCAGTATAATAATAATTATTATTACTTATGTGCTCTTTAACAGACCTATCAGCCAAATTCAACACATAAAAAAACTCCAGATGACCAAGCCTGAAAGGGCTCCTGTTCACACCTGACCAAGAAGAACCCATACCTGAAGACTTAAAATTGTGTGAGCTTTCATAGCTCTTGATTAAACACTTAAATAGAGTTTGATTCCTCACTGTATTTTAAAGAGCCACCCCAATTTTGGGAACCCAAGTCTCAGAGAGCCAACAAGAACAAAGGCAGAACTTTTGCCCAGAAAATGTCAAATAGACTAAGTCTGCCAGAGGTCAGCACAAGCAGCCAAGTAACAGTTACTAGGTTGTAATGGTACAGCCCACAATAAACTATAGTAGAAAGGAAGTGTGTACTGATTAAGACTGTCTAATTAAAGTTAACAACTAAACTTGACAAAATTGCTCTGTTGTCTGAAGGTTTCTCATTCCTACAAGTTCCCAAATCCCTCATCTCTGTTCTGTATCTTGGAAAATGTGTTCTATTCTCTGAGCACTAATGCACCATCAAATATTTTTCTTAAGAAAAACAAACTATTTTGTTGGTAGCTTTATTTTTATAGATGAATTTATGTTTGATTCCCTTTACACTCTCTATACAATAGCAGCTAATAGCCTACAAATTTCAATTAAAAAATCCCCACAAATGTATTGTGTTTGTATTACAAACAGCAAAAAACAAAGACCATGCATCTGGAGGATGGGATCAAGATGCAAGAACTGTTTTTCAAATGCAGTAAAAATAATAATAATTCTGCCATTATGCTGTGACCTTTCACAGCAGGATAAGTTTTTACTACCAAGATATAAAGTCCCGAGAAAGCAGATTTATAGGGGTCATGGTGACACTAATTAAAAGCCCTTATGAGCATCCATAGAGCACAATTTAAAGGCAATGAATGAGTCTGCAAAATTAATCATGGACATTTGGAAATGTTTACCCACATGCTACTTGTTTTGGTGAAAGTCATTAAAATTCTAGGAGCAGGCACCTAGTTTTTAATATATCCCTGCAAAGTTCTTCATTTTGAGTTACTGAAGAGAGAAAAGAGGAGCTCAGGTATACATGTTCTATAAATCACACCACTTGGAATCCTGGCTCTCATAGTAAAATAAAATGCCTTGTTATAAAACTAATGGCAACTCAGAGAAAATACTTCTTCTGATGCATGTTCTGATGCACAAATGAGCTAATGGTCTCTGTGAATTTTCTAAAAGAAAAAGGTCAAAAGCAATTTGTCCCCAGTCCTCACCTTCTCTCCCAGTCCAAATTGTTTTCATGTTGGCAATACCACAATGAAAGTAAAGACCTGAAATAAAATTTGGCCCCACTGAGATCAATAACAAGGTTTCCACTGAACTTCCCAAAGACAGGATTTCACTTGTGGACAGTAAAATATCACCTTAAATCAAGGTTTGGTCCACCTTGCTCGAGTCTGAGATTAGTCATGTTTAGAAAGTCATGACTGCAGAATACCTGAGCTGACATTTTTCTGTGCATGCTCATGTGCAGGGTGTCCGATTTATAGAATCATAGAATCATAGAATAGTTAAGGTTGGAAGGGACCTTAAAGATCATCAGGTTCCAATCCCCCTGCTAGGAGCAGGGACACCTCACACTAGACCAGGCTGCACAAAGCCTCATCCAACCTGGCCTTGAACACCTCCAGGGAGGGGCTTCCACTACCTCCCTGGGCAACCTATTCCATTGCCTTACTACCTTCATGGTGAAGAATTTGTTCCTGATATCTAACCTAAATCTCCTCTCTTTTAGTTTAAAACTGTTATCCCTTCTTCTGTCACTGCCCTCTTTGGTGAAAAGCCCCTCCCAGCTTTCTTGTAGGCCCCCGTTAGGTACTGGATTGCAAACTTAGTCAGTTTGCAATCTAAAACCAAGATTTGCAAAAATTTATGACCCAATTGCCCTATTAAATAAAAAGGTATCTCTCACAGGAATTAATATTGCACTTGGTGGATGAAAGCTGTTCCCAAATGAAAAGACCAGCTATATTGTTCTGCTGTCTTGGGTTCCTAAGATCTCTCCAGTATAAAACATTTCTGTGTGTTTCACTGAATAATTTCAGCCCTATGAAATGTTGTCAAAGTCAGAATTTCACTTAATAGGAATATATGCAAAATACAACATTTTTTCATGAAAAATATATTCACTTATATTCCTTAGAAGAATGACAATATACTATTCTGGGCTATCAAGTCTAGAATTCTGCTCCACAGAGTATACAAAACACTTAACAGCAGAGAAACAAAACCCAATACACTTCATACACCACCAATGTTCATTATCTAATGCTGCAAAAGAAGGTAAAAAAACCCAAAAACTTTCTGTCTGTTGAGCTTTCAGTTCACTTTCTTAAGCAAACTTTCATAAGCATTAAGTATTTCACCTTATTATTGTCACACACAAGTAGAAATAATTTTACATTGTTTTCATGTATATTCAATAAAAGTGTACAAAAAACTAAATCCCTATGTCTGAACAGGAATTTAGGTTCATGTTTACTAAACATTTGGAAAAGACTGCAAACAGGAAATCTATGAAGCATGTCTGTTTAAAATAATGCCAAGAATATGCTATATTCTGTAGCTTTTCCGAGGAAGCAAACAAGGGATTAACAGTTTTTCCTGTAGATATGTAATTTTAACACCTAGGTAGAAGATAACTGTGATAGCTGCTTCCCTCTTCCTTAATAAGCTAATCCAGCAACTTCAGGACCTGACCAAACAGGCCTCAGTGATTATCAGTAGATGAAAGAAATTGCCCTAGTCTTTTTCAAAGATCAGCTGTTACCCAGCTTCAATGACTTTCTAGGCAGCCTACCTGGTTTGTTTGCAGCCTTAATACACTAGTGGCTACTTATGCAAAAAAGGCAAAAACTAATTAAATTTGTTTATGTATGTTATCGTGTGGAGCACTCATTTCTAGACATCAAGCTATGAATCATTAAATAACTGCTAAATTGGTCTCCTGGGATAGATCATGCCTCAGAGTTGGGCAGGCCCCCATCCCACCAAAGCCAGGTGTGCTCTGCAGCGAGCAGGCATTAAAACTGCTTTAAAGGCCACGATTTGGGTACCCAGCCAGGTCTCACACTGTGAGGTGAGTGGTAGGAAATCATGAAAACAGTGACAGCCCTCCTGTCAGAGTTACTCCTCTGTTTGATTAATGAGGGCATTTGAAAGACAATTAGCCAGAGCAGGTTTGGCTGCAACTAGCTTATCAATCAGGCACCCTCCATTCAAAGCACTAGTGCCTTCTTTTGTTTTTCTGTTGCAAAAGAATTGTATCAGTGATACACAAACAACAAGGGACCTTTACGTGGTATTTGAAAAGAGAGCAGAATGTAGCAAATCACAACTGCAAAAGGAAAAAAATGTTTTATAAGCTACAAGCCACTGCTTACAGGCACATCACTGCTGCAACTTTCACGTTACTGCGTTTTTAGCTTGTGCATGGTGAATTAAAGGCTGCACAACTACACCAAACGCTTCTGAGTTTCACAAGGGAAAGTTTAAGCTAGGTTTTCTACAACAACAATAAAACTCAACTACAAATGATCATATGTGTAACAAAAAAAACCCAACAAATTCTTTCATCGGAAAGCCTACTGTGAACCCTGCTCTCAGAGCTCGAACGTTTCAAACACAAACTGTTTCAATTTTTTTTTAAATTAATTTGTTGCAATAATTCATCAGTTTGATTTACCCATTAGTAATGCAACCTTATTGCTTTCCAACCACCAGCAGAGGTAGAATTTAATAGAATACTGACTTTTCTCAGACAGTTGCTCTCCCAGGAGCATGTTTCATATTTTGGTTTAACTGGGAGCTTTGCTTCAACAGGGGTAGTCCTTGGCTCCTTGTAAGTGAATCAAAAATATGCAATGGACCATTTAAACCATGTCAGTGCTTTTGCCATAGATTTGCATTTCCATCAGAACAGTTTTTTCTCAAACTAAGAAAACTATTATTTTTGCCTGTGAGTGAATAAGAACCAAATCACTGGCTAATGTACTTAAATTACTCAGCCACTAGATCTGAATAAATCCAAGACTGAAAGAGCAGGATTGAGACTGAAGTGTGTGTGATGTGCCACTTCTTTTAGTTTACAGTTCGTTTTCCCTGGTAGTACTAGATCAGAAGTATTTCTAATGCATGACTAGTGTAGTACTAAGTGGATATACATGCAATGCTAACAGGCTAATTTTTTGTAACCTTGCTATAATCTATTTCAGAAGTGAGCTCACAAAATAGCTACATTGTGTCTGTTTGAATATGGAGATAACAAAGTAAGAGGCAAATTAATCTCTGATTAGATTAGCAAGAGTACAAAGACAGAGGAAGCTTCAGCATAGCCAAAAAAATATTCTCTCAAACTTTCCTGTGCTGGAAGTATACAGTAGTCCAGCAGACATGGATAGGGGAATATAATTGCTTTTTAAAACTGGGAACAGTTCCCACTGAGAACACACACCTTGTCCCCAGGTTGATCTGCAAAATCACTTTTGTTAAAATCCTCAGCCACCTCAGTAAGCCCCAGCAGTGGCACCCACAGTGGGAGCACTGTTGTAAACTTGCCACCAGCAGTTCATACCCCCTGGTCCTGATCCAGGATCCACTACACAAAGATGAAGGCTCTTTCAATGGATTTTAAATTGGTCCCCGCACATCTCTAAATTACAAAGATTATAATGAAGCATTGGGAGATGATAATAAAAAAATAAAATAAAGAGGATCTAAGTAGGTGGTGTATAAGCAGGGATTCCCTATGTTTTTTCTTATTGAGAAAGTGAGTGAACAGTTTCTCACTTGTCTATGGCTGCAATTGTAAACAAAAATGGACAAAGACCTGAGTGGCGCGGTATAGTGCCCCCGCTGTGGGCCCACTTCTTCCCACTTCCACCATGAGGGCAGCCCTCATTCATCCTGCTTATTTGAAACAGTCTCTGGCCTAGACAAACACCTGACCTGCACTTGGGCATCACTGAGGAGAGGCTGGTTGGCATCGACAAAAACCATGGCTTAAATCCAGCAGCAGTGAAGTATGAACATTTGTAAGGTTGTATGCAAGTCCGTGCCTGGCCTTGCTTAGTTTACTAGAGCAGACATAGCCACTCTATTCTACTTTAACTGGATTCAGGACACAAAAGTGGCTCCTCACAAGAGAGTGGTAAATGCTATGGCTGTAAGAAAGTGGGAGTGAGTGCTGGGATAAGTGCAGGCTATAACCACACTACTAACTTGTGATCATTTCAGCGTAGGGGAGATCAAGTGGACAGAAATAGGACTACTATTTTTATACAGATTGATATAGGCTGCCAGCTTTCTCCAAATAACAAAAGGTTAAAAGGACCCTGGGCAATTGACAAAGACTTTGGGTTTTGTCATCACCTCTAGGAGAAAAACTGCCTCTTCCTGTTCTTATACCTCAGTGTCAGAAAGCCTCCAGACACTTTGCTTTCTTAGGAGTTTGAGGAAACAATGGACATGAAGAAGAACAAATATCCTGCAGCACATCCCAGATACTTCAAATGTGAAGTTGATAGGTGGTAAAAAAAATAAATTAAGGGCACTTCAAAAAAGATTCTTCTGTTCCCCACCAGTGACCCACAGTCCAGCCACTACCATTTGCTTAGCTGGAGAGAAGAGCCAGAAACACCTTTGTGTAGAAAACAGAGATTATTACACTAGAGGTGTGACTGTTACATGAATTTAGATGTGCTGTCTACTTTTCTATGATGTTCATGGACTATTTTTTCAATGTATTCTGCTTCCAAGATTCAAACCTAAGAAAGCCTTTAAAGAAAATATCAACAGTTATAGCAAAGAAACATGCCTTTCCCTTGTCTTCCAAAGGCATCAGATTGCTTTCCAGACACAACTCATGGGCTTATTCTTCTGGAGCGTACTTTCTTTCAAACCCAGGGACACTGACGTCTTTGGTGGAGAGAATCACATTTTAAAATGTTCTCTGCTATATGAGTCAAAGAACCTAGACAATCAGAAGCAGCAAAAAAATTTTGTCCCTCCAAATATGCTGAAAAATATACAAGATCCACATGAATATGTAGACTTTTCATGAGGAAAAAAAGTGCAAGTTAGTTGTAGCCACGGTTAAATACATTTATTCTTTCACTGTCCATTTATTTGAACCTCTGTCTCAGGACTAGTAGTTTAATAGACATTCATAAATAAAACACAAATATATAAAGTTAATCCTCATCACAAGGTACATAAAAATGACATTGTATCCTTCTTCCTTGTGAAAAGTTGGAGAAACGCTATCTGTCTAGGACAGATGGTTTTCACCTGGGTGAAAATGACAGAATATGCGTCTTGGTTGATATTTCATTAAATACAATTTAGAAAGACTTGCTTACCCTTATGCATTTTTTAATGCAAGTAAAGTTTACCTTGCTAATTGGTTCACTGTGTAACACATCACTGTTATTAAAAGGAGAAATGAAAACTTGCTGACCTAACATCTATGGCTATGATTATTCTTGTCAATTATTTTAGCTTTGGAAAGCCAAACAAATGTTGTATATAAAAACTAAATACTGCGTTTGGTGTAACTTCAAATTAGCTGTCTCATCGTGCTTATAGCATGCAAATTAAATGTCCTGAATAAGCATTAATCATCATAATAGGCTAATTATTGTCAGTTAGCTATCGAATAACTTAGCTACTACACCTTGCAAAGAATTTGGGAAATGTTACTAAGAAGATTCTAGCAACCCAAAAGCATGAAATTAACGTTAGAATTTTTAACAATAAACAATTTTTAAAACAAATATATACTTTATTTTGACCAATTTGAGCATTATTCTCGTTTTCCAACATATGTAGGCTTATTGTCTTTCAGTAAACCATATTTAGTCCAAAAACATTTTTGTATGAAGATGTATTTGCATCCCAGTCACTTAGAAAGACTTGCTGAGTTTTAAAACATTAGTTAGTATGTTAATGAACAGCTAATCTTTGTCTTCTCTGGCCAAGCACATGGCTACCACAGTACCTACAGACAGCAAGGGACTTCAATGTTTTACATGGATCTAAATGCTTTAGAAGGGATAAAGTGTACATGAATGTAGAACTGCTACTGGCAGACAGAATGTTAGGACCTCAGAGTATATATTTAAAAAAGAAGAGATACATTCTTGAATGTAAATAGATATCCAATGCTTAAAAGGAACTGAAACACTTCTACGAATACGCGAATGCAAGCACATTCAAAATTAAGTCTTAAGCATTTAAAAGTATCCTTAAAACAAACTTGCAGTCAAGTTTCAGGTAGACTGGCTGGTAACTGTCTGCAGCATTTGTGAGGAAGAGGTTCCTCTTAGCAGATCCATTTATAACCCCCTACATAACACATTTGTCTCATGTGCTCAAAAGGTTTCCCCAAGGTGCTCACTGCTGCAGTATTGTTACACTGTCAGTAACATGTTCACCTTCAGACTGCCTCCAAGACTGAGAAGAGGCACTGGCCTTAACAAATGGGAAACCAATGCACAGAGTATGATTTCTAAAATGTCCCAGAGGAAATCCACTCAAGAGTAGAGATCGGAAGCTCCTCTCCCTCACCATCACTGCATCTTCCAGGATGTTAAAAATTGCCCAAAGTTGTACAGAAAAGCTGTGTGAAACCAGTTAACAACTCCAGGACAACTGAGTCTTCCTTTACTGCCTTGACCACAGACCATCTCAGGGGAATGTTTCTGTATTTATTTATTTTTTTAAAGAAATCACTTGTGCATTGTAGTTATTCTGCTTCAAAACATTCTATCTCTAATACTGAGCTAAAGAAGCATGAAGGACAATGACAAAGACAGGATGCCTCTACAGGTAATATGAAGGGTCTGTAAGAGACCACTTAGCAAAGTACTGATTGGGAAACACTTACTCAGTTGTAGGAGGTAAAATCACTTCCCAGCCCACTACTGCCATTTTTAGATCCGGGGATCCCACTGGCCTTTCTGAGCACAGCATTTCCCTAGGAGCTCCAGTTCAGCAGTCTTGCCACTGTGACCTCAAAGTCTTTTGAGATGCAGTTGCCATTTTTGTTGACAACCTGCCTCCTTTGTACAACCTTATACTTGGGTGTGTCAAAATGCATTTCATTCCAAGAAGGTAGAGTCCATGTGATATGAAGTGATAAAAATCTGAGGATGTCCTCCCTCATAATTTGCCACTAATCTTTATCCAAAAATGTTCTGAGCCAAATCATTGCCACTTGGTGTCCAGTCACTGAAGATGACACCCAAAAAAGAGTCCGAGAAAGAGTCCCTGCAGAATGCCATTGGAAACATCCCATTCAGTAAGGACTCTTCTCCAAAACCTACTTTTTGGCATCTGCCAATGAGGCTGTTTTCAGTTTGTTTGTTAGATACTGCAGTGACAGTGTGAAGTGCTTGTGTTCCTTTTAAAGCCAACACAGCATCACAAGTTTTTTGATGCCTAAATACTCTGTGTCTACACACTACATTCATTAGATTTGTAATCACATGAGAAAACTAAAAGCTTCTTTGATGAGGTCTTTTCATCATTAAACTATGCTGACAGACATTAACTAGGCTTCCATTCTGTAATTGTTTGTCTATTGAATTCACTGTCAGCTTTTCCATTAGTTTATCTGCAATCAATAGCAAGCAGACTAATCTATACAAATCAAAACCATTCAGCTTGCAGTTCAATATTAACACTTGTGTTTTAAAATAGGCACAAAATAGCATACTTTCATAAAAGTAAACAGGTTGAACAGAAATCATCCCAGTACTCTAGGACTCTTCCATTGAGGTCATCTAAGCCTGCTGGAACTAAAACCAGAAATGTTTATTTTAAAAATACCCTCTCTAACTAAGCTACTAATGGTTTTTAATGTTGTTTATTGCGTTGATACAGTGGTTGGACAGAGTATCATGTCTCTTTCCAAATGCAGCACATTTATTTAATTCTATCTGTCCTTTTTCTGCACTATTAATATTTTGGAATTTTCCATCTAGTAGATGACCTTTTTCTTCAGGTTTGTGGATACTTGGGGAATTTTTTTTTTCCCCTAAATATACTCAAAACCCACTGTCCTTGATCCTTTCAGCAGGATCCCTCATGTCTTAGTGTCCATTTTCAATTTTTGTACTTCATTACTTCTAGTTTGTAATGACTTCATAGAGACATCAATTGATACATAAGTGTATAGGTAGAATAACAGTAATTTATTATAAGTGTGGTTTCTGTTTATCACTGATACAGAACAGAACTGACTTTTTCAGTCTCTGGTACTCTTAAAATAACTCTCAATTCTCATTCCCATTTTCCTGCCTGCATTTTTCAATTTCCTTTGCATCTCAATGTAGCTTCACCATTCTCCCTAGATTAAGATATTCCAGTTTAGAGCATCCTGACAAGGAAGTAAGATTTAAGTCTAAGACACCTCTATTTTGCCCCTTTACAGGAAAGCAATATTTCAACTTGTAGCTCTGCTATGCAGCACCAGAGAGGTCAACCACCTGACAAAGTCCATGCTTTGGCAGCAACTATGAGATTAAGGACATCTCTGAGGCACCCCTTTTCTTCTGTGACCTCAGCTACATTCCCAGCTTCAGTCAGGATGAGGTATAGAGAATACCAACATTCAAACACCAACTCCCATTGAACTGTGACTGTTGAATTACCTAATTACTTAGGCTGATAAGGCCAAGGAGGTATTCTTCCATAAAAAAATTAACTCTTTCCTGCCTTGCAATTTGATTCTAATAAGAAATTGCCTAGTGCTAATGGACTAAAGAGGAAAGAGATGTGACTGAAAAGAAAAAAAAAATGTGTGTGCAGGAAGAAAAGGAAAAGGAAGGAAACTCACTCTCCTAAGGGCCTTATAGCATAAATTTCTACATGAAGATCCTATTTTTGCTTGTTAATATAACCATATTTGAGTGTAAATTATTCTCTTTTGAACAAGTTAATGTCAAAAGACACTCAAGAAAAACAGAGCTAAGGGCTAACCTTTCTCCTTCACTCTCACACAGCTTTTGATAATAAAATATTTTTAGTTCATTTTAGATCAAAAGTCAGTCATTGCTGAATATCTGTGCTAAAATACATCTTGCAAAAGCCCTGTAGGAATTGAGTACGTTTACAGTGTCATTGCTGCTGAAATGAATGTGAAAATGAATGCAGTCTGAAGTTTCATAGACTTTCTATAGTGAAAAGAAATAGGACCAAGAGGATTGTGGAATATTTTTTCATAAAGAAAGTAGCTCTTTGTCCTGTGTAGCTTTGTCTACTCATAAAATCCCCTGGAAATAGCAGAAAACAGTATTTGAAATGATTGAGTAATTTTACTTTAAAGTCAGGGCTTTCCTTTTGCAAAATCTGTTGAACTACAGAGAACCCATCAGATGGATAATAGCAGGTGAACAGATCCCAAGCCCATCCTGCTTGCACAACTCTGCATGGTCATATTTATCTTCCCACAGGGAAGAAGAGTTAAGTAAGTTCAAGTCATCATACGAAGTAAGCCACCTATTACGTGAGTTTTTTTCTGCAAACTACTGTAAAAAAAAAACAAACAAACACAAAACAACAACAAACACTGACCTATTCTAAATGCACGTAACTTATTTTTGAAGGGTTAAGGGCTATATTGCAACAGCTGTTGAAAAAAATACAATAAGATCATAACCTTGCTGTTCCAGCAGGACTTGACACCAGTAGGAAGAATTACATGATTGGAAAAGTATGAAAAACGATATCAACAAAGCATCAATATAATAAAAATCAAGTAATATTTTTTCTATTACCTTGATAATTGAAAATCTCAGTAGTGTTTTCCCACTTTTTAAACTGGTCAGAGTGAGTTGTGTAAGACCTGACTGGGTTTCTGAAATATCAGTGCAACCACAAAATTATAGGCAATACCTAAAATAGAACTGCAACAACTTGCCATTTAGTAAGAACATTCTTTAAAAAAAAAAGTAAAAATCTCATAATCTATTATGTGATGCACACTAGAGGAATTGCTATATACTTGGGCAAAGTACTTTGATAAGATGGACATACCCACTGATCAACAATTTGTTGAGTATTATATGTGTTCAAGTAGTGAAATAGACTCCAGCTGTGCTTAGTACCTCCTGGGTGATATAAAATAGTAAGTATTCATTATGACCTTTAGTCAGCTGCTTAATGGTAATACTAATGGACCTGCAATAAAATTTAGCTGACATACTGCTTAAGAATATTCTTAGGCTATTTTGTGGCATTAAGTTGGCATATGTAACTACATTTAAACTCTAAATTAAATAACAAGTTTTCAATTATGAATAAATCCTACAGTTAAAGGAATTTTTGTAAGTTTTGATGTGACAAAAAACCTGGTCACAAAGAACACCTTCTAGCTAACTGATAGCATTTAAATGCTAGCAAGCAAAGCTAGCATTTTCAGACACCGACGCTCAACATGAAAATTGTAAATGGCAGCCCATGAAAAAGCTTGGTTTACAGTCAGAGTCTGATACAACACTGGGAACACACCAACCATCACAACAGAGGCACAGAGGCAAGGTGATCAGGCTGCTGTTTTCCATCTTATCAAATAACCCTCCAGAACAACCAAACCTTTTGTAATTAGAGATTTCTGTATTGCAATTGCCCATAGCTGAGGTGCAATTCAGCAGAGACTCCTTTATCCACAGACCTTGCAGCCTTGCTCTGATCTGTTCATCTCTGCCATCTTTGCATTGGGATTCTACCAGATGACTAAATGGGGTCTTCTCAAAATACGTCATGTATACCTCACAGACTAATTGACTAAACCACTAAAACTTTGCTTAAACTACAAGTAAGTATTACAGGCCTGGCCTTCTTCAATTGCTACCTTTCCCTGCCACTGTGACCTTTGAAATTTTGGATTTTCTCATTATTTGCTCCCATCTCTCACCCTCTCTTTGAAATTTGTTCCTCATAACTTCTTTTACATATTCTTGGGTTTGGATCACCTCCAACTTTGTCCCCCTGCTTAACCATAGTGTTAAAAAAAAAAAAAAATCCTACAGAAACAACCTACTGAAGATGTTTAGTTCTCTCTCCAGCTCTTGGGTAGTGTGTGAAAGAGCTATCCTTCTGTTATGTTGAAGTTCAGAATCTTCCTGTTGTGAGAAGGATATTTTTGTAAAAAGGCAGAAGTGGACTGATCTGGTACACATGCACTACCCACCTAAAGACTGGAGTTAAAGAAATTTTTCTACAGCTTGAGGATAGCTTTCTGCAAAGAATCTGAATAAATTATTGAAATTATACTCTCTACATAACCATAGAAATGAAAGCAATAATAATTTACTTTTAGGAGGCTGAGTGGAAAAATACATTTTCTTCCAACTTTCTATTTTACCCTAGGATTTTATGTGTATTAATATGGTACAAAACCCTATTAATTCTGTCTAGATTTTCACACAGCCTTTTCTTCCAATGTTTTAACTGCTTAATATTATTTTAGGGACACAGGTCTCTCTCAGGTTATCCTTTGGGCAGCATCCTCCATTTTCCATTTTGATATTTCCACAGCTTATACCAGCCCTATATTAAAACTAAACAAACACAAGACCCAAGCAAATGTTGCTTGCTTCATTTTTCAGCTATTTGATATATCTTTTTCTCCTAAAAATACAATTTAGGAAGTGTTTGGAAAGACCTGAAGAACCTAATTGGTATACTATGTACAATTTTACACCCCTGCATTTGGCTTCCTGAGCATTCAGCAGTACATCTGCCTTCTGTCATTCTGGTTTCCCTTCTACATCCATTTGTACCAATAAAGTGTAGTTTTTAAAGGACTTATATTCACAAAACTCCTAATAAAGCCACTGACACAGGTTTTATCCTTTAAATTTCTAATCCTTCTGTTTGTTCATCTACAAGACAAATTTAATTGAGGCCATGAATCCATTTGATTTGCACATATTCAAATGCTAAAGTAGACCTTATCAGAAAGGGCCTAAAGGGGAGTCATGCAGAATGTTGATTTTGGGTCTGCAAGGAAACACAATGCTGAAAGACAATCTATCTGCTACCGCATTGTTTATGAAGCCAGCACAAGCAAATACGTACAATGGATGAAAATGATAAAGTATTTTACAGGAAGGATTTTTGGAAGTGCCAAAAACAAGCCTTTGTTCCCACACAAGTCTTACCACTGATTCCAGTACCAGTAAAGGTACGTAAAGGCAGACTAATACCAAGTCCTTTTTAAAACTCTGTCTTAAGTAGCCCAGATTTAACCACAAAACAACAAAAACTATGGGCTGTATAGGCAATACCAGACCTCCTGGGATTTGTAGTTGAATATTATCTACTCTTGGAGACTGAGGGAGGTGGTAGAATTAGGCAACTTGGAAAAGGAAGGTTGCAGGGGTACTAACAGATCTCAGGTGAGCCAGGAGACAGATTAAACACAATTGAAATACCAATCTCCTCCTTACTTCCTTACATGCCATTTTTCTTTCCCTGGGACAAGAGAGAGAAGCAGCCCCATAACAGTCACTCATTAACAGTCAGACTCTTACCAAGAGAGAATCAGGCTCTTACTACAAAATATGTTTCCTCTTTATGGACACAAGGCATGCTACACATCCTACTATATGCAGCAACAGTTGAGAAATAATAATCTTACCCCATTCACTACTATAATGTAATCTATTTTGTGTCATGTGAGACAGACTGTGAGACAGACTGACAGGGCTAACCAACAACAATCTTCACATAGTTGTCGTTGGGAGTGACTACTGTAGTTCCAAAATCCCAGACTACAAAACAGAGGTTGCATCTACTCTGCAATTCTCAGAAACAACTGTGACTGTAACACAGAAGTACCCAAGTCAGCTGTAGAAGTAGCAAGCTCATCTCAGTAGCATGAAACTCGACTGACTTTGGTGGGAAATGACTGCAGTATACACAGATCCAAACAACAGAGAGTCTGTGTGGAATGGATGTGGTTCTGTTAACGGTGCACAGATCCATCTTATCCAAGATACTAGCAACTTCGTTGATGCTAGAAAAGCTTCATCTTCCTGTAGTGTCCCACAGGCTGTATCTCATAGGCACCACAATACATTAGATTACACGTGCTGCTGTTCAATAATCTGATAAAGATTGTTCCTATTCTTTAAGACTTCCCCAACTAATACATTCAAGAATGCACATTTTTTTTTACAGGTGACTGTTCAGCCAGTGCACTGCAAAATGACTAAACAGCAAAGCTCATTGCAACCTTGCTCCTCTGTTTAATCTTCTCAGCACAAGCCAGAAGGGTTCTCACCTTCCTAAGAGGTATGCAAAGCTGGGAAGCAAACCATAAGCATCTGTGTCTCTGATAAGCACCTCTAATAATACAGATGCATTCCAGTGAAAGCAAGGCTACATGCAGGGTCTCTGTTAAACACAACAGTGCCTACTGTTTCTGCTAAGAGCACGTTACTCAGATCACACACTTCCCACTACAGTCTCTTTAGAGAAACACCCACGTACAGTATTGCTTTGAATTGTTTTCTCCTTTTCCAGATCAGCAGCTAGAAACTCACCCATTTTCCATGCTTTCAAAGTTTTATTTTTCTGCAAAGAGAAGGCATTACCACCTATTCTTTAAACTAATTAACTATCCTTTTTAGCTATAATTTCTCTTCATATAAAACATTTGCAAAAGGTCTGTTTTTCCCCATGCCCTCTTTTCTCTCCTCTGGCTCTTCATTATGACCATGCCTAATTGTGATGAGCTGTCCACCATTTACTCCACAGGATTGTATAGACCTTTGTAATGTGCCTGCCACTGATGTATTTACAATTGGAAGCAGTTAACTCTTCAGTCCTGCTTCCTTGTTCAAAACAATGAACTGCGTGAGGAACTAGCCCTTAGCCCCAATTAAAGATTTTTAAAAGTCTCCATTTTAAGCCTGAGTACACCAAATTGAGCATTTGTCAAAGGCCCAGTCACAGCTCCTAATGGAGAGAGGGAAATCCTACTGAGCAAAAGAATAGGACTATCTCATCAGTTAGGGTGACAGTTCTCAATCAGCATCTTAAACATGTAATCAGTATGGGATCTTTTAGGTCTTCCTTGTCCATACAAACTTGCTGATCTCTATCAGTGTTGTTATCAAACAATGACTTTGCTGATACTAATAATTTCAACATTTTTTTTCCTGAAAAGAATCCAACTCTTAAAATGGAAGGGAGACTTTGTTGGGTTTTTTTGAGAATATGAATATGAAAGCAGCAGTTCTTTCTGCATTAGGAATTCCAGCATTTTTGTATCATTAAAGTTTCCCAGAGCAGTTCTTGACATAAAACCAGCAAAATACATTAAAAAATTCAGGAGAAATCTCTCTCTCTTCCTTTCCCTTTCCAGTTAAGAGACCCCACTCAAGAGCCATTTGCAGTTTCTGCAGGTGCAAGATTATTTTCCCCACCATGTAGCAATTCTAAGCTCTAGCTCCTTCGCATTCCCATTTCAGGGTAAATTCCCTTGAAACTACATTAGGGCGGTTCTAAAGTCTATCTGAATATTTCTGTTATTTCCATACAAACTACGTGTATTTTTAGACTTGACATCTGTGGACAGAAGTGAATTAATGGATATGTCTCTTGATCAGCTTTGCACTGGACAGCAATTGTAACATGATAAATGATCCTTTATCCTATAGAAAATAGAACATAACAGTTGACAAGTGTGCATTCTGAGCAAAAATGTTCTTATTTTGATATCTTTATATTGACAATCTGTCTCAAAGGGATCCTCTTAAAACTTAAGTACAGTACTGACAAACCACTTCTTTGTATGTCTTCTTGTCTTACACATTTTCTTTCTGCTAAAGGTTCTGTACATTTTGAAAGAACATCGTTTCAGAATACACTTACAAAATGGGCAACTAATATCTGTACTAAACAAAAACAGAAAGGAGAAAGAGACCCAGTTTACACATATAAAGAAAAGAAATTGTAATGAGATCTGATGTGTAGAACTGCTGAAAAACTGAGTATTCTGATCTAAGTCATAACAGCTAAGCTGATACAAAAGGGCCATGCATCTTTGCCACAAATTATATTTCCTCAAAAAAAACAAAATTAAACAAAAGTTTGCAATGTTTGTCCTGTATCACTTTTTGAACCTAAGATATTAAAGTAATATTTATAACAGTACTTATTTTAAAAGTAGTTTGCATGTATTTCCATGCAAAAAGGAATACCTCACTTACAGCTAGGTTCCTGAACTCTGGGCTTTAAGCTCTGCAGAACTGCTAAATCAGGGGCATTTAAAAGTTGTGTGCCATGAAAGCACTTCTTTTACTTTTGGAAATCAATGCAGTGTGATTGAACTGAGGAGAGTAGTGTTTGTGTGTTTCATGTCCAACACTAGACTTGCAAGTAGGTAAGAGCAACTGCCAGAAAAACAGAATAGCACACAAAGTGAGCATCAAACTACACATTCCCAGTCCCCCAAAGGATCCGGAAGAGTACAGCAGCACAGTGTACCCGAAGCTTAAGTGCTTTTCAAAAATCAAAAGGAGCTGTTTTAAAAGAAGATTCTATATGGGTCTCTCCTCTCCTCCTCTCCCTGTCTCCTGTTCACATTTTCTCCCTCACCTATTTGTTTATTCTGTTGTAACTGCTGTCAGAAATAGTAGGAACGAAGGTGACAGAATTATTCCAGCATGTCAGCTTAGCCTGCTTTCCTGGGAATTAAAACCAAAAAGCAACAATGATGAAAAAGCTCTTCTGTCAGTACTACATTTTGTTACTCCAGCTGCTCTCGCAAGCACCTGAGGGAATACAGTGGGCAGAATTACTTCCTAACAGAACGACTCAGCTCTGTTTATTGCTCTCAGACCTCTGTTTATTCATGGGGAGAAAGTACATGCGAAATGAAAGCTCGTCCACAACCACAGACTGTAGCAGTTTCTCTTCAGCAATGCCTTTCCACTGCAGTGGATAAAACAGGCAGTAAACAAGGTACCAAACTCAAGCAGATTTGTTCAAGTTTCAAGACTTATCTTGAAGCTTTCTCTCAGATCAGTCCTCCGAGCAGGTGTATATTTCTTTCTTCTCTAATTTCTTTCTGAAACTCTTAACACACACCAGTCCACCACTTGCTCACCAAGCATAACTAGCTCTCAATTGTCATAAGTTACATTGTCATCTGTCCATCTGCAATTCCCTGGAATTTCTTGCACGTTCACTTGACATGTTCAAGCCCACCTCCCCCTCAGCAGTGAGCACAGTCCCTAACATGTAACATGTGTTCTTGGATACTAAAGTTCTAACAAGCATTTAACATATCAGTGATCATTGTATGTGGGTTGCACCAAACTTACTGGAAAAAAGCCATCCCTTAGAACTTAGTTTTCTTTAAAGGTAGATAAACACACGATAAAAGCTATTTATCAGCTTCCCCGTGGTAAGAAACTGACCCCCAGACAAGTTACAGTTCCTTTCTAAAGAAAAGGAGTCAATTCAATGTGTATCTTCACAGAAGACTTATAATATACAGCAGATATATCATACAGTGGTTCCCCCTAACCTGAATGTTGTTGATGTCCAAGGCCAGCCAACTTTTTGCAGCAGACAGCAAACGCCTCCTTTTCTTCCTGCCTAGTTGCCCCAGCTTCTGCCCAAAGGGGGAAAAAAAAAAAAAAAAAAAAAAGCTTTTCATCCAGCACAGAGGCAGGATGTTCCCTTTGTGCTCAATTCAGATAAGCTTGCTAAGATTTCTCAGCTGCAATGACAAGAGTAGCACATCAGCTGTTTTCCATTTTCCAAGGTAAAGAGAGCTGCAGACTTCCTATATTCTTCTCTTGATGGGTAAGAAAGTACAGTTCCCTAATTTGAATTCTTTAATCTTTCTACTTTTTCCTTAGCCATTTCTGTCTCTTCCTTATTCTACATAGGAGAAAGGGATCCTGGAAATTGTTTTAGCCTAAATTGTGTCTTGGGAGAAACCATTCAACACAGCCATGCTATTTATGCATTTATAGAGCAAGCAAAAAACAAACCCATAATTTTCTGCCAGCAAAATGGATTTTCTTCTACTCTATGAAAAGGCAATGTATTTCCAGATTTTAGGTTTTGGAGACAGTCTGCCACACTAAACAAAAGGGGGGATTTTATTTTGAAAATAGCCGTTGTTCTTCATTTGTGTAAAAGTATCCACCTTTTGAGCTATGCAAGCATTTTGAGGTGTAGGACACAATGCAATACTCCCTTGCAAAGCAGTCCTCATAGAAAAGAGGAACAGAATGCACATTGGTAAGAATTCTTCTGCATCAAATCCATTTCACAATGAAGTTTATTATTAATACCTTTATAACGCCCCTGTGTTTCCAATATGCTCCAATCACAGTTGGGACAGCCCAAGAAAATTGAACTTTTCTACACAATTCTCACTAATATGGCCTGCTACTTGGTCTTATTGTTATTAGAATAATTTGCTCCCAAGTTCTGAAATGAACTCTGTGCCCAAGTAATTAAAGCTCTTAAAGTTTCTAGTCCTTTGTTTAAAGAATTCGTCCTTGTGCTCTCTATGCCCCATCAGCTACCTAATTAGCAGAGCCTTTGCGTGATTAAAAATTCTCACAGAGATTCTGTTGGATATTTGCCTCTCTTAATGAGTGTTTGTGGACAGCTGGGAGCGGGAGCTGGTTCCCTCCTCCCAGGACCTCCAATGAATTCTGCAGACCTCTGTCAGGGCCCAGGAGTGAAAGCTGTCATTTTAGTAATGTGGATGAAAATTGGTCAAAAGCACTGTGGTCCTTGAGGAATGAAAGGCCTTGAAATATAAATGAAGATGAATATTCATATTTAGTTCAATAAGTGCCAACTATTAATATACATGTCTGTCAGTAAGAAAAGTCAGAACTTATTCAATTGTGCCTGGCATAATTTGGCTCCTAATTCGCAATTATCCTCCTATTCTTTGCACTACTTTTCAGTTAATTTTTTCAGTAAAATACTTGCTGGAAAATGAAATCTTTGCTATTGCCACAAAAATAAGTACTCTTCTCTAAGCTTCAGCTAATTTACTGCCTATTAAGAATCACTTGTGGATTTTACACACAGGATTCTACCTGTCTTGCTCTGATTTTCTCTCTCTCTTTGTCTCTCTCAATGTCAGCTTTTAAAGCATCCCATTGCATGCATTTGGCAGTATACTAACTTTCTTTATGGAAATTCTCCTTCTGTCCTCTACCCCTCTCCACTGTGACTCTCCACTTTCTTTCCAGCCGAGCTCTAATTTCATATCTGTTGTGATTTTTAAAGACCTTTCAATTTTTAAGGACTGCAGCATTAGGTTGAAATATTACAGAGGGTGGTTTTGTGGGGGGTTGTTTTTCTTTGTTTTGTTTTGCTGTTTTTTAACTATGGTATGTGTTTGGTTCTGGGAAGGATGTTTGAAGGCACTGAAGACATACTGCCTTGCTCTATTATCAGCAACAGACTTCTAATTTCTGAAATGGAATACTAGAATTACAGAATAATTCTAAAAGTATCCAAACTAGACAAACCTGCTTCACATGAAAGTGATCCCTTATTCAGTAACATTTGAGAAATTAGAGTTAAGTGATTTTTCTGATCAATACATTCTCATTTATCATTTTGTCCCAAATACCATGTGCACTGGGACCAATATACCTTCTAGACACTCAGTTCTGAGAAGAATAAAAAGCATCGGAGAAAACATTGCAAAGTCAGATTATTACTTGGTTTACAAAATTAAGATGATTAGAGAAAACTGAAACTTTGCATGTATCAGGAGCTATATGGATCATATGCAAATTAACTGAAATGTATTTTGGACTTCTGCACTGGAATCCGGGAGGGGGAGAAGCAGTGAGAAAAGTATTTGTTTGTTTCCTTTGAACATAATATTACAGATCACATTTCAAAAAAGAAACTTACAGATATGACTACTGTGAAACCTGCTGCATAACCACAAGGTTACACAGAGGTCACACAGTGCTTTAATTCATTTTTACTGAGGAAATCTAACAGGACCAGATCCTGCAGAGACATGCTTTGCTAAATGACAGAGGAACATTTATTGTTTCAAATTTTACTAGGTCAGGCTCCTGCTGACTGATAATGTGAGCTTGTCTGAGTAAGGCACAGGTAGGAATCAGAGAGGCTGGAGCCTAATGGAACAATAGCTTGAGAGAAGGATGTGAAGCACCAGAGTCATCATGGAATGAAACCAGCATACAAGATAAAAGAGGTCCTGGGTATTTTGACACAAGTGACCAGATTCTTCTCTCATTTACACTGGTCCTGGTCCATTAACTTCAAGGCGGTACATCTGTGAAACCTTTAAGTTAAACCTCTTTCTGTTCAAAGCCTTTAGTCAAAGCAACTTTTCTTCTAAACCATTTCTGTCTACATTTTATATGGCACTGCTTTTTGTTCATGTGAGTATGATATTATTTATCACTCTGCTACTAGATGCAGATTTGTTTCAGCAGAGAATGGTGATCAGCTGCTTTCATTGGCAGTTTGAAAAATGGCAGAAGTAAGTTAGGACAGGTGTGAGTGCACATTAGTGAAGCAATTAGGTTTGGAAATATTAATTTATCATTTGTAATAAGGTCATGGATTATAGATCTATATCCATGATACACCTATTATCTCAGAGGTTCCAGTTGAAAGGATCCAAAACACATGGGGGGGGCAGAATATATTTTTTGAAAGAGTGTTTTGGTTTGTATGTTTTCAGGTCACCCGCCAAAAGCTAACATTTCCTGGATTGGAATTGAAAAACCTTGACTCCACCTCTGTTGCACATTATTCCAAACAGAAGTGTCAGGACAGACATGAGTCCAAAATACAACAAGAGTGGACCGAAATATTGCAAGCATTTTAGGCTTATGATTAAAAATTACCACAATTCCACAAAGTCTATATTTAGGAGTGCCTGCTTGTTCATACTTGCACAGTTGCCAAAAGTCACAAACCCACATGCAACATTTTACAGAACTCTTTTGAGTTTATTTGGCTCCTGGGGATTTAATATCCATCCAGTCTGTGTTAGGAGAACATGCCATTTGCATCACTTCTATTGTTGGTCAATTTTTTCCCTGAATGTAATGAACATTAAAAAAAAAAAAAAACACAAACAAACAAACACAAAACTGAGTCAATTTAGAAACTAAAAGAGTACAAACACTGGCAAGGGTTTTTCCCCTCAGCTCATTTTCTGTGATTTTACATAGCACATTACCAGAAAGTACCTTGAACATAGTAGTTGCCATACCAGAGCAGACCACAGGTCAACCAATTCTGTCTCGTTTGCAGAAATTAGCAGCACACAGGTGCTTTAGAAGACTATTCAATACATTAATATGTGCAACTACCAAATAATCCACAACTTATTGTGCGCCCATGCTCATAAAAGTGGAGAAACCCATGTTTGTTTAAAAAAAAAATAAATCCATCTGTGATAACACAGAAGTCAGTAGAGTAGGGAAAGAGGAAATTAATCAGCCAAGTAAGAAAGGAAAGTAGTATTTTAATTTCATGTTTGGCAAAGGCTCAGCTGAAAAGGTAGAGCTAGCACCACACGCCAGGATACAAAACCCTAGCTTTAACAAACTGAGCAAAAGCAAACTCCCAAGTCAGGAACCTCCCACAGAGAACAGACTCCCCCTGTCCTTCATAAAGTAGACACTGGCTACAAAAGCACCCCAGCTCCACACTCAGTCCTGAACAAACTCACCTGAGCTTAGAGGGATATATGCTGCAAAAGCAGGAAAGGAAAGTTCAAGAGGGCTGCAAGAGTCAGCTAAGTGCCAAGGTTTATGGGGACATTTGGTTTCACAGCAGTTCTACATGCACTTGGATGTGGAGGGCACGACAAGATTTTATAAAGATGATAGTATTTAAATTATTTGTGAACTAATTATAATTTATTCTGCATATTTAGAAGTTGATCTGTTCATTTACCTTGCTTTTAAAATAAGCTTTTTTGTTACAGAGGCACAGTGAAAAAAGCAAAAGGAAAAAAGTGTTTGATTTTTTCCTTAAAGATTTTTTTCAAAACTGTTCTGAACACAGCAGTATTAGGTTCAGAACTTGTGTCATCAGCCATACATGCTACAATAGATGAAAGTCCTGTCTCAAATCAGTATGGATATCTTGGGGGATTCATTATAGGAAATCTGCACAGAAGTTGTCTCTTAAGGAGGGATTTGAACTGAGACAGGGAGATCGTTTGACATACAAAGCATTGGGGGAACGTGGGAGAGTGTGAGGATGAGAGCAAGGGAAGGATAAACAGTAGGTAGGCTTCTTTCACATAATAAAACCATCACACGTAGGAAAGAGACTATCTGTGACTAGATATTGTCAGAAAAATGCACTGAAATTGGCCATAACTGCAAAGTCAATAAAATGCTCTTAATCTTTCAATAAACAATTTATTTTTAAAAGTTATTTTGGAGCTATTGAGGCTCCTGGGATGGTGAAGTAAATGCATTTTAAATGTGCTGTACAGTGTACAGTATCACGGGTTTAAGTTTCATTTTATCAGATGTATGGTTTAGTCATTTGAACTCTGGATTAGAAGCCAAAATTCCTCCACTCTAACACTGACTCCTTTTCTGGCTTTCAGCAAATCATTTAAGGTCAAACTCAAATAGCTCTCCTTGTGAAGGAGAGCAGGTGCTATGCAGTACAAGAGAGGAAAGCAAAATTTGCCCTTCAAATCAGTTGGCTTCTGTGAAACTAATGTAAAATCTTCACCTATTTTCATACAAGATAGTTGCCAAACTAATTATTGTAGTTAACATTTGCAGAGAATGAAGAATATTAAGTAGAGCTGGACAAAGCTTTTGGCTTTAAAAAAGAACAACAGAAAAAAAAAAAACAAAAAACCAAAACTTTCCTAACTTTTAAGATAAAAAACCTTTTGGAAACCAGCACAATAAAATTATTTTTTCAAACATTACTTCTCTGCATTTTCCTATTGTTTTCTCTATTTTTTCCATATAGAAAGAACACACTGACAGAATAACAAAGAGGGTAAGAATAATGGCAAAACTATACATATTTTTTGGTGAAAAATCCCCCAAAACAGTCACAACATTTAAATGCAATTTTTCATTAGGCATTTGCTTTTGAACCTATTGCATAATATACTGGGTTCAAAATAGTTGCTTAGACTGCAAATCATTCTGAGAAGACAGAGTTGCACATTCTCATTTGCTAGCCTGATCCCATCTTTGTCACTTTAATGTCTCAGTAACTGCTAGGAGGGTTTGGGGAGGTCATTCTAGCAATTGACTATTTCATCAATTATTCCTTACCCACTTAAAAGTTGCTATGACACTTGCATATATTTTCATTGCACAACTGGCTTAAAACAAACCTCCCTGGCCAACTTCAAGGTAATATGTAGGAATCTATGCTCAAGATTTAACATCAGTCTCTTGCTTTAGAATTTTTACTTTCTCCTCAACACATTCTGTACTAACCCCTTCTGACAGGCTTTGCACCAGACTTTCTAAGGTATATGAAACCAATGCCAGTTCAAAATTAATTTATCTAAGCAAGATGCTTTAAGAAGAAAAGTGAAGATACATTATTAGGATTACCATTGTAAACCACTTCCATGAGAAAAGTTAACTAATCTAGATTTATATTAATTTGCAATGGCCACTCATATTCATACAACATATTCTGCAACTATTTCATCAAAAGCTATTCATTTGTCTTAGTCCTGAGGAGGTACCAAAAAATGCCAAGCTGTCAGAAGTCTCTTCCCCAGGTGACAAAAGGCTCACCAACGCACAAAAAAAAAAAAAAAGAAGACAAACAGATTTGCAGTTCATGAGATCAAAATGGCAGATGCATGGCAGCTATCAGGAAATAAACCCAAGACAACAGGTAGTGCTCTGAAAGGAAGTCAGATAAGAGCAGTCAAAGGATATTTAATCTTATGTGTACAGAACAAGTGCCTGAAAAAAACCCTAATGGCACCAATTAAACATATTGGAGAGCTTATTCTCCACATTTAAATAAACTTCTTGATAGCTTCAAAGAGAGACAAAGTGATCCATATCCTGAAATTAGGAATTCATCCCATTTATGTAGTCATTAAAAATAAAGGCCTAATCATAAATGTGCTCAGAAAGCCCCCATCCAGCTGCACCGTAAAGCCACCTTCAGACATATGGCCACAGTTTTCTGCCTTGCTGTGTCAACTTTAGTAATCCTGTAGTAATGCTGAAGGTACCAGGAGGCTCCCTAGAGGACTTCATAACTTGCAGCAACAAGCTCAGGTACCTAGGAAATATCATAAAAGGTAACACTGGAAACATTAGGGAAGATTAACACTCTAACACTCATTGGCATTACCAGGGGGCTCTTCAGGTACTTCCTTCTGTCTTGAATCATAGCTTCTGCCTTTAACCATGCAGAAAGGAGACAAGTGGTGACCTAATTACTGTGAATTCTTCTGGAATGGCTCTGCTAGTGTCCCAAACCTTAGAAGAAGATAGTATGTTTCTTATCCTACCCCTTCACTTGCCCTGCTTGGTAATCTCTGAAATGTTCATTTCTGAAAATGACTATAATTTATTTTGCTTGGTAATAAGCATGATTCTATTGTTTAGCAGATGCCCTTTGAAGTTACCATCTGACTTACAGTTCAGTGTAAGACTTCATTTCCTTCCTCATGCCCCCAAGGAAACTGAGGTAGCTTTGCTGCCTGTGTCAGTATCTCAGACAACATTTAATTTTTTAAATTTTTCATTTAACTTCCCTCTGAACAGTCTCAATACTTTGCCATTTTCTTTGAATGCAGTAGTAGAGAAACAGTTCACTAATATCTAGGCCAGTATAAATACAGCACTAATGCAAAGAGTGCGTTTGATTCTTGGAAAAAGGTTACGCTGAAATCCTTCCCCATTCCTGCAGGTCTGGAATGAAGTAAAAACTCTGCACAGCAAACTGGTTTCTTCCACTCTTCTCCATGCAATGCCAAGGTGAGATGACCCTTGGTCAGATAATGACTGCACCTTTAAAATTCTACAGTAACCTTATTCTTAGCTGCAGGTCAATGCATGACTGTGCGTTCCTAGATGTAGGAATGGGTTCTGTTACAGACACTGAATCTGGGTTTCCTAAAAAAATCTAATGAAAAGAATTTCACCTCAAATCCAAGATTTGTAGCTAGACGAAACATTTTAATGAGGGTGGAGGGACAAAGTAAAGAGAAGGAGCAGCTAGGAAAATCATATATAATTATCAAATTTGTGTCTGTCACATGCAAAATGCTCATACTTTTTCAACATCGTGCAAGTATGGGGGAGCAAGTGGCTCCCCAAAACTACTTTTCCAGAGACAGATACTAAAATGATACATGTATAAATACACCAAACTTATTACTGTGGATCTTTTTCTAAATATTTTTAGAATAAAAATTAGCTTAAATATCCTGTCCTCCTTAAAAACATGCTGTGAAGCAAGAAGTAAAGAGAGTGAGTAAGAAGGAAGCTGGCTCCTGAGGTGTGTGGGTTTTTTTTTTTTTAAGAACAAGGTCACATCTCAGCAACTGAAAAGTAGCAGAGCTCCTTTCATCAAGTTTTTAACTAGAAAAATAGTATGCCCATTTCTTTGTAATACACCTCTGGGCTTTTTTATTATGACTTCATTTCCCCTTGTAATATTGGAATGTCTCTATAATTGTAAAAGTGTAATAGAATCTAATAGAATTTCATTTGGAACTCTGAATGGTCTATGCCATCTCTGCTCATTTTGAGTAAAATAATGATTTTTAATGTCCACACATGGCTTCCCATGACCTTATTCAATCTTTGGGTTGATCAGGAAATATATTGATTCAATTACATACTGATGACAAATGAACTAAAAGAAAGAGGAAAAAAAGGTCAGCATATATTTGAAAATGTAAATCTTAGCAATGTCTTTTGGGTTTGCCCAAAAAAAAAAAGTCATTTCAAAATGCCATTTGTGGCTAATAGTGTGGAGTTCCAGTTCCTATCTGTGAGCAGCAAAGAAATCATTAAAGTGTAAGGAGCGTATTTTCCCACCCTTTTATCATTACAAAATCCTCTTTCCTTTAGAGGTTTGCATGGAATGACCTCCTTTGGCTAAAAGACCCTTCTTCCCCTCACTTTATGGAAAAAAGGCTTCAGTTCATAAATACACCACCCATTACACTATTTTTTCTTTTCTTCCTTCCCCCTCCTTTTCCTTTTGTTTTCTTCATGAAACTGTTACCAGTGCAAACATTTCATCATCACTACTTCCCTACCCCTACTGCTTTCGTTATTATCACACCTTTATCCCCTCATCTTCAATCTCAGCCATATAAAATGTCAAATGGGATAGCATGCATCAGCAGAGTTGTTTCCAGTTTAATAAGCTGTAACTGTCCATTTGTAGTGTTGCAGTACTTGAGAGCACCTCATAGTAAAAACCTTTTTAATCTAGACAGAAACTTCACCTCTGCTCTATGAAGCTGGGCTCTGAACCTCAGAAACAAAACATTTAATTGCTAAGAAGCAGTAAGACATGAATAGAAATAAAGAGCTGTCCATAGCTAAGGCAGTCACTGTGTGGTTAGCTTATTTGGTAACATGGATTACACATCCCTGGCTTTGGATAAGCTGTTTGGTTGGTTTCATTACCTTGTTTTTTTTTTTCTTTTAAGAATGAACTACGGGTTTGTGAAAAAGCACCCCACGGACAGCCACCCAGTCTGACTTCCCAGTATTCACCAAAACAGGCACATCTGACAGGCCTGTTTTTCTCAACGTGAGAAACCATTCTGCCCCAAACAGGTCTGAACAGGAGTATGAGTTCAAGCCCATGAGCCAACTCTGTGGGTGCCCCCCACATCTGGCAATAACTTTGCAGGCATGAGAGATTTTTGCTGTGAAAAAAAGGTATTCACTGCGAACAGCAGTAGGATCATCAGCTACCTTTGTGTGTTTCACCAAAGAGCTTTCTGGGGACAACTTGCAGTAACTTGCATCCTATCCTGAGACTCACACAAGGCTATGCCCCTGATATCCTAAGTGAGGCCCTAGGATCAGAATCAAGTTTTAATGGAGGACATGGCAGAATGGAGAACTGACCTCTCATCTCATCCATGGAGGCTTCAGCCAAACTATTTTTTCTGCAGGCAGATCTTGCATTTTTTAATGTTCAGGTCTATCATCAGGACACATGTGAATGGTTTCAGACACAAAAGCACATGGCTGAGCATCTAAGAAGCAGGATATGGGCACTCCGCTAAAATCACAGCAACAGAAACAAGACTTTGTCCAAAGATGTAAATTTTGAGGAAAATTGTTCATGCACTGGAAAAGATTCATCAGGTATTAATTTTGAAAAGGAAAACATGTATATGAAGTGTATGCTTTCTAGATATTAGTGTTGCAAAATGAATTCAAATGTGTCATAACAAGATTTCTCAGCAATTTTTTTCAGATTTAGTCTAAGACTAAACCAAATAGTTTTCAGGATCTAGTCAGCTTGAGAACTGATTAGCACCACATAATATAAAATAAATTTACTTTAGAAGTTTAAACCACAAATATTAATTTTTTTTCACAACTGTTTTTATTCATATACTCAAGGGGAGAAAGGTTAAAACAAAAAATTACTTGTTTCTCAATCTTTGCTCACTTAGGGCAAAATTACCATGGGAAACACTTAGATGAGTAGGCTGTTTTGCTGTTACTATTCAGTGGAAAATACGGTTCATTCACAATAATCTCTTGAAAACGCAGGCATGCAGTAACACCTTCAAACTGCAGCATTTTTTGATTGAATGAAACATTGTTGGAGGATTAGTTTGTCTGCAGTGGAGTGCTGCTTTATGTTACTAGCCTTTGGAGTGCTGACTTCAGAGTATTAAAGTCCCTACAGGCTTTTAGGACAAAATTGTCAATCTCCTGGGACACAAACATAAATTATATATCTTATTTTCTGCAAGGAACAAGGATGGCACAGTATAAAAAAATAATAAATAAAAAATTACTTCTTGCTTCAGTGTCACATAGTGACACATTGGATAGTTCCCTGAAAGCACTGAGAAATATAGTTGAGGATCTAATCCCAGGTCTCCAAGTCAAGTGAAATTCAGAACAAATCCATCGTTCTGGGCTACGTAGGGCAATACAACATGGTATGGCACAAGATATCACTGAATATGGTGAAATACTTTCAGCTCTTCTGTGAAACTAAGACAAGCAAACTCAGCATACTTATATTTGCTTTTCTTCTTTTTGTCTACTAATTTTTTTGTTTTTCAAAACAATTACAATTCTATGACTAACCTAATCAAAAGATTCTGCAAAATATTTAAACATTGAAACCATGACAAAGAAAAGCCAGATTTAAATATTGTCTACATTACTTTGTAGTATTCAACATGAGACAGCAAAAACCCAGTTACATTGAAGTCTGGCAGAATTATGCAGATTCCTCACAGACTAACCAGACTCCTCCATGAGTCAGCCACCATAAAGAACTTGTGTCCTGTCCTACTTCTCACTAAACATTTAATAGCAAAGTGTGGTAGTGAGGTCTCATACTACCACAACCTCATCAATTTCACAAAACATACTGCAGAACATTTGCTAGAATACTCTGAAGTATTATTGTGAATTATTTAAGCTAAACTACACTTGTCAAACAAATGACTAAATTACATTTCGTGATGCAGAATCCTAGGCTTTTCACTCTAGTAGTGTTTTCCCAGCTTCCTAATTGGGCAAACTAAAAATTAGTCTGGACTGTTTTTATACCTACCCCACTGAGAGCAGTACAGCCCTGAGCTGATGCCTAGTTGCTCTATAGTAGCCTTGTATATACCACAAGGTCCAGGTGAAAACTGCATTAAAGCATGGACTGCTCAGCTCAACTCATGCTTCCCCAGTCTAACCTAGAGAGGTGGTCAGCTTTCCACAGGTGAGGAGGCCATCTGAAGTCTCAGTAGTGAGCTCTGGGGTCAGCACTGAGTGAGAACAAGGAGCACCTTTTCCTGCAATACCAATACATCTAACAGAAATATTAGTATTTACACAATATCTCTTGGTTTCATCATAGAACCTCCAGAGCTGTGGCTCACCAGCACTTCAAGAACAGTCTAAAGGAAAGGCCACGTTGTCCCTTCTTTGCAAAGGTGATGGAGCTCTGCAGTTTAACAGTTTCTCTACAGCACCCTTCTGTTGTGTAAAGCCTGCTCCACAACACGTTTTTGTGGTGCTAAAACATAACCGCAACTGAGAAGAAAGATAAGTGGAGCTGCCAGTCTTTAACTATCTGTAATAAGTTTATCATTCTATTGAGGCACACAGGAACCCACAATTAACTACAGATATATCTTAGTAATGAAGAGAGAAAGAAAGAACTTGTTTGCTGTGTCACTTGGGGTACAGATTGAACATGTCTTAAATTAACATCATTTACAAGAATTGAAGCTATAGGTTATTAAATATCAGCATTGTGCCACCAAAATTAAAGACACTAATTTATTTTATAACATTTTGAAGTAGTATATGGTATATTATTTCTTTATAAGCTTTCAATGTCTACTAACCCCATTTAATTTACATACATAGTTAGCATCTCATTAACAGCTCATTAGAAAAACCAGGAAAAACATGCGACAGTAACAAATTCCATGCAGCAGAGGGGACCAAAATTCTATTTGGGAAATTATACAGAAATTTCTGCTTCTAAATGACAAATCTATGGTATTTTGCCAGCACTAGGCCTGCAGGGCTCACAGTTATTACATGAAAATAGTAAAAATAACTCAATTTCTATAGCTGACTCTTCTGGTATTTATTTAGACAATTGAGGGCAATGCAGTGAGAGATGATCACATGGCACATGGCAGAGAAGACACAATCAAATGCAAATATTGCCACAGGTAAGTGCTGCATTAAACACTGCGACCTAGCAGTGCATTTAGGATGATATACAGTTCCCCGAAATGATGCTTTCCTGAAGTGCTATTCCTTTTTAATTTTTAAATCATCTGTTTTATCGTAAAAAGCAAATGTGCATAATCTAAAGCCATAGAAGTGACAAAAATGGATGTGCCAGGTCAGATCACAGCCTACATAGCTCAGCAAGCTGTCTTAACCAGTGAAGAAGAGCAGACTTTTAAGAGAGTGTAGATAGCATTGACATCTTTCCTTGGGTGAACCTTCTGGCAAATATCAAGCCAGAAATTTTCCAGGTGGGATTACCGTACATCTAGACTGTCATGCTGAATAGTGACTAATGGACCTACCTTTCATTACTCTAATCCATGGCACAGAGTCCCTGTTTATACTGTGAAAATAAGGATGCTGACTACTATCATAAAGCACTATTAGATCCATGGAGGGAAACTCATGAAATACTGTCATCACCTTCTCATAGGACTTTGGAGGCACAGAGCAAATCTCTTCAATAAATCTCAGATAAAATATCAAACTAGTGGCACTCGAAGAGATGATTTTAGGGAAGCCAAAGGTAAATGGGTCACAGAGGGCACTGGAGAAAGTTTCCACATTAGAAAATAAACTACACATTTTCAACAAGGATCTCAGTTTCCACATGGCAAACTCCATCAGGTTCTCTGAACCCTCTGCATTTCACCTGCTAATGTTCTCTGATAAGGATGGAGTATACTTCAAATTTGAGGGTGGCCCTCTCCAACTCTTACTGCCCCTCTTCCAGATCTCATGGAAGAGATCTCAGTTGTCTCTTGGTCCTTTCTTATTCTCAGCGTAATTCTTCAACTCCCCTTTACATATAATCTCCAGGCTTTCCTTTCTGTCATACCAAAGTCTTTACTACATTCCATAAAGTTTGGTCCTGCCTCCCAAACCTCTTCCTCCCACTGCTCCCAAATCTTGAAAGAGAAAATAGTTTTTACTCACTTATTTCTTATTCCTGAATCTTCTACATTATTTTAGATATAAACAGTCATTTCCTCAAATCCAGATTGCCTAAAATGCTGTTGAAAAGGTATTCAAAGACAGTCTCACTCACATACCTTCCCGTTCCTTAGTATCATTTCTCCATATTCCATCTGATTATATTTAAAAAAACTTCTTGCTAGCACTGCCTTCTTTAGTGGGCATCCAATCTCTTACCTCTTTGCCAAATAAATACATCGCTTATTTCTTCCCCCTTCCTTTCTGATATTTCTGTATCTTTTCCACTCTACCATTTGGCTCATTCCTCTGTTGTCAAGTGTATTTTTCAAGTTAATTCAAACGGTTTCTAAAAGCCAGATCCAGCAGAGTCACCTACTTTATAGGAAAGTCATGGCACCAAGATATTTACATAACTAAACCTAGTTACCACTAAGCATAACACAAGTGTAAACATGTGCATGTGTATGATTATCTGTAACTTATGTGCAACTTCCTTCTTCCCATGCTCATCAAGTCAACTTGCCATCTCCAAGAGACACCTGGTTTTGTGATATTTTTTTTTCTTTCAGTCACCTACCCACACATTAGCTGCTTTAGCTATAAACAGCACCTTAGTAATGCCATCTGACACAGATATTGCTAAGCTGCTGAGACATCACTACGTTTTCTTGTTTGCCTTCCTTCCGTGCATGACGGACTTTCCACCCGAACGAGACAGCTCAAACCACCCTCAGCGCTGGCATCTCTAGGAGACGCTCGTTCAGATCCGGTTCCCGCGATCATTTTCATCTTTCCGTCAGAGGCGACTCCGGGCGAGGTGGCCGGTCCCCCCTGCGGGTCCCCATCCATCCCCGGTGCGGTGCTGCCACCTGCTGCCTCGCCGCCGCCGCCCGCCAGCCCCCCCGGGCGCACCCGCAGGCCGGCGCAGGGGGACCGAGCCCGCCCGGCTGCGCACGTTTCAGCCGCACGGCGCTGCGAGGGGCTGTGCGCAGCCGAGCCGCCCTCAAGTGTAATTCAATAGGAATTCCACCTGCAAATTTCCCGGCAGTCCTTCGAGGACCCGGCAGGGGAATGGGACCCCGAGCCCGGCAGCAGCAACTTTGGTCAGAGGGCGTGGGGCCAGCCTCGAAAATCCACTGGGCAAAGCTGGTGCCGTCGGCATTTGTTGGATGCCTATCTGCAGTACTTCAAGTCCTGAACTGCAAAAAAAAGCTACTGCAGAATAACGATGAATATGAAAGAGTTAATAAATCTTTGGTGAGATTACTTGCCTAAAGGATAGTGTTAGCTTAAAAGCACTGAAGAGAAGTTTCAAAGGAAAATACAGTTACACCTACTGAATGTAGCTTTAAAAAAAAATGTATAACCCACGAACTAATTCTCCTTTCAGAGCATCAGTGAGTATCCCCGGCCAGCAAAATCACGTTTATTCAGTGTAGATGTTCATTCATTGATGACCTCTAATTTCAAATTAGTCTAAAAGTCTACACATACATTTAAAATTATTGCAGTTCTAAGCTTAAATCTGAAAAAAACTTCTCAGGAGAGAAGGGGGTTTTTTTAAATGTTAGGTCAGTTAAGCAACAGGGAACAAATTAAAGTAGACAATGATCACCTCTCCATGAATTCTCAGGATACTTGAGCAATTAAGGAGATTTTTAATGCAAATTTGTGTACTTAAGTGGCATCTTAACCAAGCTGTAAATACTCAGACTTAAAGTTTTCAATGGAGCTGTGCTCTGTTATTTAACCTACTGCCACACTCCTGCTCATTGTTTCCCACTCTAAATCCTCCTCTTCTACATGTTAAGATGCTTCTCATCCTAAAACCTAGTATTATCTAAGTATAACTGCTTTTTAATGAGCTCCCAGTGGATGATACACAAGGCCTTATTACATTTCTACTTTTTTGCTTTAGTCTCTGTCAAATGATGACTTTATTAATTTATTTTTTTAATTCTGACAAATAGAATTGTAAATTTTATGCTTCAATCTTACATTGACAGCAATTCCTTTTTACAGCAGAAAAAAGAGCTGCTTCCATAGCCAATATACAGAAGAGTGATTTCAGGTTCTGAAATAAATCCATGTTGTAGCAGAGGAAGACAATTTGTTGTGATAAAGGTAAAGGAACTGCATTTGCTGAAAAGTTAAGCACATGCTATAGTCCAAGAAAGCAGATTGATGTCTACAGTGATCTTGCAGTTGCTGCACCATGGAAATTCCAAGTGTGTGGAAGTCTCAAAGATTCCTCTGCATGTTGCATTTCACTGCAGCACACTCACACACAGTATTTTGTGAGCATCCATGACCCATATTGTGGATAAAGATAACTCTTGGTATGGACATTTCCTCCATTGTTTTGCATAGTTAACCTCATCTTAAATATACTTGATATTCTTGGAAGCCCCTAGATACCACACCATTTTAGTCAAGAACACAGAGGCTTTAATCCATTTATCCCATCAGTTTCAGCAATTGCTTTGGTTTGAGTGTTTAAATCACGAGTTTAGGTGAAGCACCCTCTCAGCTAGCATGCAAGACACTTCTGACACCTTCAGACATAACACCAAGGAGAAGTCTAAGCTAGCCACGGTTCTTTCCTTGGATCAGAATGGCTCCAAACTGTTACTGTGGAGCTTTTCTAGACTTGCACAAACTTCAATCACACTTGAACTCAAAACAGACTAGAAGAAAAGTTAGTGACAGTGAGCTACACCTCCAAAAATTATAATGTACCCATCAGACAGAGTCACATTGTGACTGTCCTCCAAGTAAATTTAGGAACATTTCTACTTCATGTCATCTTAAAGTACAATGTGAGGGGCGGATGAGGAAAAAGCAAGAGTGATTTCAGATGTAATACAGAAGGGAATCATTTAAACTGGACTGGACATAGATTCACACTCACTATGTGACTATCAGAAGTGCCACTGGATGACTTGCATTCCCACTACAAAACACACGCAGTGATCATTGCTCACTGCTATCCAGAGAAAGGCAGCTGAAACCATGCCACACCACAGGAGAAAATACAGCGCAAAAGAGGCTAGGATAAGTTGTCATGAACCCTGAGGAATAGAAAGATTTAGCACAACAGAAGTAAGAAAGGAATAAACTAATCATATAGGCATATGAGATCATCATAATTTTAATCTTCTATGCAAAACCACTTGAAAATATGAAGTATGCGGATGTTAATGCTTGGAAAATAAAAGCCTCCCATTTAAAATCATTGATCTGAAGTGCATACAGAAATACGATATACAACGGGGATCAGATATGTACCGAACTTGGTCCTTGTTCCCTGTTGCATATTTGTTAAGAGATTTCTTTTTATTACTTTTTAATTCATTATTGTAAGCGTAATCTCAATCAAGTCAAATCACTTCATTAATTAAAAGGGATTGAAAAGGTCCTTAGCTACCCGATTCCACAAAGGCCCAAAAGCTCAGGCCTGTTTACAGGAGGTCGTATTTCATTTGCTGCCTATGTCAAACTAGTACCCATCAGGCCTTTGCCAGGCCCCAGAGACAAGCCAATCAATGTCTGCTCACTAAAGCCCCTCGCATGAATCCATTTAAGCAATGCGGATGCTTCCTGTCGAAGAAAGAAATGGTCTCTTGGTATCTCTGATAGAAATTAGCCATGAATTAAAAGGGAAGCACAGTTGTTTTGGAAGAAAGCCAGAACCAGAATTAATAGGCCATCTGAGCCTCCTGAGTGTTGAATCCCATTTGTTAGCAATTCTTTATGAGAGGTTTCCCCTCCCTATACCAGTTGTGACCGAACCCTGTATGCTGCCTCCTGAAACTAAATTCATTCAGTTACATTTTAACCAGCTGGGAGAATATGAAAAATACCGGTTTTGTCAAACATAATTTTAGAAACTTGCTTCATATAAGTACGAAAATAACCATTTGCCCCCCATTTTCTTTAAAATACACACTTCCTCAAGAGTCATCATGTCTCTGTGCTTAGATGTAGCAGGACCACTGACACAGATGGAGTTGCACTAGACATGAATTCGGCTCAATATAATTTCAGTAGTTCTGGCAGAATCTTGTAAAGGCTCTCATTGTACATTTAATTACTATTATCCTGTGTGAATGGAATAATCTATCTTGTTGCCAATTCTCCTAGCCTTAAAAGGTTTGCATATAAGTTTAGTGGCAATGAAATGAAAAAACTTTTAGAGATCTCATCTTAAAATGCTCCAGACTCCCATTTTTACAAAGGAGAATCTGGTTCAAGTGTGGATTTCCAAGGCTAGTTGAATTTTCTCTGACTTTTGGTGTCTAAGCACAGGACTTGGTGGGTAACTTGTTTGTTTACTTTCCAAAACATGCTATCTGGTCTAATTACTAAAACCTTTAGGTTTTCCAAAAAACTGAGTACCCATTTTTCTCTGAAAAACTTGTGAGGACTTCTGACATGGGACATCTCAGAAATCCAGTGCTGACAGCTGGGCTGCTCAATCCCTAAGTGAAGCTGTATTATTTACAACCAGGAAGTGAGGTACCACGTAGACCTCAGTATCCAATAACCCAAAACACGACAACCTATCTATGTTCTCTTCAGCTGCCTTCCTTCTTTCAGTCTTTCTATACTTACTTGAGGTATCATATTTCTCTTTTCAAACTGTAATATTTACTATGGTCTGCCTTTTTCATTCTATTCATGTAATACCTGGAACAAGAAAACGTTAATCCAGGTTGATGTTTAGGCTATGCAAATTAATAATTTGTTAATAATATTTATAAACTTATAATTGGGAATGTGACTAGTTTTAGAATAATCAGCTAGCTCAAAGAATCTCACTTGGTGATAGTGAATACTTGGAGCAGTAAATGGGGTTTTTAACCACTCGTTCAGAACATGTTGATTTTGATTATAGGGAAGGTGAAACTTGACCTTTAATGGCTTCTCTCCTGTAGACAAGTAGGCAGTTTTACCCCTCATTCTCTCTTGTAGATGCATACAACCCTGAACTTGCAGGATAGAGGACATAATTTGTGTAATTTATTTTTTAATTGTGACTGGGAAGAGTTTTCTGGTTTCTCTAAACAGCAGCAGTGAAGTGATTATTTGACTACTTCCTAACTTCTCATTTGTTCTCATTATTTTCAAATACTCTGTTTTAAAATTGATTATGTTTTGAAGGAAAAATAGAATTTTAACAAACATCTCTGCCAGTCTTGATTCTAGTTGCAGTATCATTTCATCATTTATGATGTCTTGGCAAAAACACCCCACATATTAGAGCATACAGACGAATCTGGTAAACAACTACTCTGCCAGGCATCAGCTCTAACTCATTTTCACTTGATTTGCATTGTCTGATTTCATCAACAATCAGAAAGATTCCCATTTCCAAACAGTCCACCATACAAATGTTTTTCTCTTTCTCTGAAGGAGACCTTACTATTCAATCATCTGATCTCAGATTGAGGGGAGAGAACTGATTCTGAGTTTTTTAAATATCAGGTTGACAGAGGATAGGCAAAGAACATGGGTAGAGGCTGGAGGAGAATACCACAGCAACAGGAGTCCCATCAAGTATTGCATCGGCTCAGTCAAGTGCCTGTTCTTATCCTCACCCAGAAAAGGAAGAAAGGAAAAATGCACTCAGTCCAGATGTACCAGTATTGGAAGACAGGTGCAAGGAGGAGTTCTTAGAAATAAATAGAGGCACGGGGTCACAGTGGGATAAAAGTGGTTTAATCTCAGTTATTTCTCAGAGCTCACCTAGAGGCAAATAAAAGAACCTACAGCAGAACAAAGTGAACCATGAAGGTTACACAACTCTAATTCCGATTTAAGGCCAAGGAACAGAAACGTAGAAATAAAGATTTGCCTCCTTACAAGTTAAAAGGAAACTAGAAACCAGATCAATTTTTAGGATTCCCAAATGCTCTCTCTCCTGCATGTTTGTCTCCATCACAATGCCTGGTGGCCCCTCTCTTCTGTGTGGCTCAGTGAGACAATGGTTCACAGGCCACATGCTTGCACCATCTATATAAACCACCTTGTTCTGGCCAACTGCTTTGGTTTGCTTCTGTGAACCTTGTGCCAGGTCTTAAGAAACTCTTCTGTCTGCTAAATGTACACCCACAATCCCAACATCTACACCTTAAACACCATGTTCCAGCCTGGTATCTCTCTATAGGCTGCAGAATACTGTACATTTGTATTTGCTCAGTACAGTTTGTCAGGTTTGTCTTTTATCTTATGGTCTCAAGACGATTCTTTTCAAAGGGCTATTTTTAGGTTTGCTGTTCTCCTCCTCCTTTTTCCCTCCTCTCCAGAGAACTCAAAGGCACTAATTGATTTGAAAAGGTGTTGATGCTCTTAATGTGGCTATTACTTCCAGCGTGGCTCTGACAGTAGCATGGATCATTGTTGCAGAAATAAATATGAATCAAGTAGCATTGTTTTAAAGATCAAAAGTAACAAACTGGCTTAGAAGCCCCACTACTAGCCCTGCAGAAGGATATACAGCTTACTAAATGCTTCTACAGTAAAAGTAAAGCAAAAGAAATGCCAGAAACAAATGTCACTTGTCAATAGTCAAAAGTATTACACAAAGTAAAGACATGACACAAGTGGCAGAAACACCAGTCTGTCTTCAGAAGGCTGTAGTTCTCTGGAAGGTAAGTAGCATACAAGATGTATGAAACAAGTTACTGAGACAGAGTATTTAAAGTATTTTAAGCCACTGTCATTTCAGCCAAACACAAGGCAGATCTGAAAATGAATAAGAGGCTAAGCCAGTAAATTACCTGAAGAATACTACTAATGTCTATAAGGACTCCTCAGATTTCAGTTTTGTATCTTGTAGAAGCATAAAATGTAAAAATACTTTGTCTCTATATTTTTATTTTTTTCAGAAGTAAAAATCATATAGATACAGAACAGTCTTCACATCCTTAGGCGAATGAAAAACATCCCAGAAAAGGTTTTTTTGTACTTTGCTTTTCAACAAAGTTGAAACATTACAGGCTTCAGTTGGATAGCATCTTTTTCTGACAATTTATGCTGTGCTGAGAAAAAAGCAGAAGACCCCCTTGAGCAACTGAATTTTTCCATCCATACTTGCAAATTTTGCTATTAGGCAAATCCTTCTTGTACCAAAAGCAAAGGCAGAACTTCAGAACTCTTATTACCGTCAGGCAAGGCCACAGTATGATGGCAAATATCATGGATACAGCTGTGTAGGACCTTTATAACACAAACTCCCTTAGTCCTCAAAGAGGAGGCAGTTCATGCCAGGTATCAGCCAAAAATAGCTGTTGGGATTTCACCCAGTAAGTATGTGTCTCATCAGCATTCTGCAGTGCTGCCAAAGTTTGCTATAGCATGAAGGAGAAAGAAACAAAGAAACATAAGGAGAAGGGGGGGAAAGGAAACTAATGAGAAGAAAAATTGCTTTTTAGCTGTTCATTGGAACTATTTTGGTTTCTCAGTGAACCTGAACAGCATCTTAGGTGCTAATGTAGGGAAGTTAGCATTTTTGGCACCTGAGTGGGAAACATTTGCAGTTTGGGCACTCTGAAGGGAAGGAAAGAGCTAGTTTAAGTGCTTTGCTGAACAGTGCTAGAATTGAGTTTTTGTACGTTCCCAGTCCCTTGCTGAATTGGGTCCTTAGTCTGGCTCCAGTTGTAAAGTGCCCAAAACAAATCATGGGTCTTAGACTTGAACTGCCATGGACCACGCTTCCTTATTAATGAAGGGCTCATGCTTCATATGTACATAAATGCCTGTTAACTGCCCTATAAGTATAAAGGGACCTTCAAGTGGCTGTAAATGCCACATGGTACAAGACAGTCTTCTGAAATGACAATCAAACAATAGGTAGTTCAGTTTGTTTAGGGTTTGTTTTTAGCACAGGATAGTTCAGAATGCAGTTACTCAGTGAGAAGAGACATTCAAAGGAAATTTGAGAAGAGTCCTGCTTGGGTCTGCCTTCATCTGACATGGCTTTCACTGTCACTTGGAATAGGAGATAGTCCCTCTAAAGAGCTCCTCTCTTGTTTGCAACTGATAACGCTCACATCATTTTGACGGGGCTGATGGAAATACTGTGTGGAAGTCAATGTGTTAAACTCCAACCATCAGAAAGATGCTAAGGTGTGTGTCACACCTTTGCATCATTAAAAGCTGTGAAGTTCAGAACGTCACATAGCAGGACATGGTTGGCAGTCACACTGCCATTCTGTTGTTCCTAGAGAAGCAATCCCTGTGAATTTTTCTCTGTCTAGACGTGGCTTTTCTAAGCATCTGCCCTGTCTTGAAAAGTCTTGGGTAAGTGTAGGGTTTATCACAAAATGAAATCATACTGTCTTCACAACAAAGTCTTTCCATCATCTGTCAATCCTGACTTGTCACAGTCCTCAGAATGCCCTGAGGAAGGCCTGTCACTCATGGTCTCCTGTCCACTGTGAGAGATATCCAGCAGCACCCAAACTGAAGGCCTGAAATACATATCATAGAATTATTTAGGTTGGAAAAAAACCTTAAGATCATCGAGTCCAATCATAAATCAGACTAATTCTGTGATATTTGAGGTCTCCTTCTGTCTGAAGATTTACAAACCACTATTCCAAACCCACTCCTGCTACTTCTGAACATCAAAACTCAAAGCAAAAAAAAATTTTTTATTCCATCGCATAGCTAAATAAATGATTCAGGAAGTATTTGAGCTAAGTTTAGCAGTGATTGCATTTTTATGCTGCCCAACCTTCAATTCTTACTTGAAAGAGGAAAAATTTGCAACCACTGGCAAATAAGGTTTGCTAAAGGTACCGTTTACCACCTGAAGTTGAAGGTCGGAGTGTAGAAAGACAGTTCCTATCTAACCTTTTCTGATCACTAACCTACCCATTCTAAACACATTTTCAGAAAGAAAAAGAACTGAAGAACAATTTGAGAGTGATTTCCAGAGACAGAGAAACAAGTCAGACTTCATTCACTCATCAAAGAGGAGGCTTCTAACCCTTTCTTCCTGGCCTTCAAAGCATCTTGATATCCCCTTCGATTCTTTGACATCTGAACCAAGTCCCAGGCCACTTCTGCCAGAGGAAGGGGTCTCACTGCTGTGAGCTTGGAGCAGCCTGGTTTCTCTGTTTTGCTTTGTTAACCTGATGAAACACAGTGCTTTAACAGAGGGAACTGTCAGCAGGGGAATGTGCTTCATCCTCCCGTTGCCTCATTTTATGAAGTTTAGTCAGCAGCTGTATCAGAGCCACTTTAATTAAATAGGTCACTAAAGAATCTACTTTTTACCTTGAAAAAGATGTGGTCAGGACTTTACCTGAGCTGAAAAGTTTCCATTTCATTAGTGCTTTGAAGTGTTTTGGGGTTTTTTTCCCATGCAAATACAAAAAGCACCCTTTGTTCAAAATATCAATACAGCTATTTGCATAAAGCATTGATTAAAAGTAATTATAATCACAAATTGTTAATTACACCAATTAATTCCCAATCTGTTTGTACCTTCAGCTTGTCTGGTTTCAGCACAGAAGGTTAAAGCAAGAGTGAATCAGTTTTGGCTTTCTCTCCGGGGACAACTTTTTACACATTGAGGATTCATGCTGTAAATATCCAGTTTTCTTTATGACCAGGCTTTTTCCCAACTTTGTTTCCTAACTCCCCCATACTATTTTCAAGTATTACACAGGGATACAAAACCCTTGGTCTCCTAATCACTAAGTGGTTCCCTTACAGTCATCATAATTAATCTCTGGTTTTGTAATAATGGAGAACAAGAAATTGGCCCAACTACCAGATGGAGGAAGCGATTCTGTGGAACTAGTACAAACTCAGAGTGCTGAGTAACTCTGAAAAATCATATCCTGCAGTGTTACTGATCTTATCCTGATCAGACTCTGTTCCCCACATTCCCTTCCATGGAAAATTTCATTTTATCAATTTGTAGAGACATCCTGCAACATCATAGCTTGTGCTCCCAAAGATGGCTGTTATCATGTTCACTCTAAACACATCAATCCAGTCCCATCATGCCAATTTTTTAAAGGCATTAGCAGCCTTCTTTCTCTTATTTCCCAAGAAAAACAAGATTACTACCACATTGCTATTTTCACCTGTGCCTCCCTCATCTTCCTCTGACTGTGCAAGAAATTTGCTTTCCCTCTTAATCATTCAAAAACTCTAAAAGCAATCAAAACAAAGAAAAACAAACAAACAAACACCCTTCCACTACTCACTGGTATGTAGGCTTCCTCAAAGCTGCCTTTGGTTTGAGATCTTTCAAGCAAAGGACAATGTAATCTGTCTGTATATAAGCTAGCCAAGGCTCATAGTTGACTATATTGATGAGGACAAGTGGGAAGGGGGAATTTTGTGTTTTCTTGGCACTGTTAGGTACAAAGAAGTTAGCATTAATTTAATAATGTCAGAGCCACAAAGTACATGGAAAGAGGAAATTACGTATAAAAAAACCCTATTCATAGGAACATGCATTCATTGGAGGCAGATTTTAAGTTACAATAGTACTTCTTGTAACATGAAAGTTGGTGCCATGTGGGCACAGACAATGAGTGCATTTTCCCATCACTTTTCTTAAGTTGCCAGTAAAGAATGATCATCTTTTGACAAAATACTTCTTGGATCAATATACTTGGGTGTGCAATATTTAAGGAAGTATTGTAAAGCTCTGTTTAAAGTGATGCTATTGCCTCGAGTAAAAACAATAGGCTGATTCCTGAATCATTCCATCCTGACTGCTGCAGTGCTTGGTTTGGAAAGGTAGTATGTCCAAGTGGTTAAAGACTTTGCCACTACCTGAAAATGAAAATCACTTCAATGTAAAGTGACGGCATCATATAAACCCCATTATTAAATCCACTCAGAGATCAGCTCATGGAAGATAACTTCCATATATCAGGATTGTAGAATTCAGAATACAAAACTTTGTAGTTGCACTGAGTAAACTATTTCTTTACAAAAAACTAAGATAGCACTTGTCAGCTCCATACAGCATACCCACTGTTTTACCAAGACTCAGACTTTACTGATCCCTCAAAGCCTCTTTCACAGTTATCCTAGACATTAGATGTCCAAACAGGTAGGTCTCTTCTATTGGCCAGTATAAGAGGCTGCAAAGTTTACAGAAAACCACTGACATGAAAAGCAGCCACTGAAGATATTCTGAGATAGACAGATAACTTAGCTAAACTCAGACTGAGCTCCTCTGATTTCCCACATATTGGTCAAATGAAGAAAATACCCATATGAGAAACAGTTCTGGAGCTCAATATACCTTTCTGAGATTATCTGAGCATTGTAGTATTACCTATACCGAGGAACAGTTTGGACTTTGTACTTGCATAGCTCAAAGAAGTCATAGATCAAATATCAGACAAAGATATGTAATAATTGAATATATATATAAGAGCTCATGCAACCAAAATAGACCAAAATAGCTAAGACATCAGTAGAACACCCTCTAGTTAATATGGTTGATACAACAGGAAAGAACAGTTTCTATAGGTTTCAAGTTCAAAGAGTTTTTTGGTTTTAATCCCAGAAACAGATCAACAATGTCTTTTGAATAAAATCTTTGGAAAGCTTGCTCTCCTAAGCTAACCAGCATTTCCAAGTAAAATTAGCTATGGTAAGATGCTCGTGGTAAAGCCCAGTAAAACACTGGATGCAAACTGCATAATACCAGAACTCAGAACTTCCTGACAATTTTGGCTTCTGTAATAGACCACTGTATTTAACAGCTAAAAACATAGGAGTGTATTTTTTTATTTTAAAGTAAAACCTCTTTGGAGACCACTGTATTATAATCACAGACACAAGGCAATGATCTTTACTATTAAAAGGCATTTTAAAAAAACACGCCCACCTTTCTCTCCATCCCTTTGGAAGGGATTTGGTGGCTCACAGAAACCATCTGGCTAAAAGAAATTGAGTGCATAATCCTTTGCACTTGCATCCATGCCCTTCCAGCACCATTTCTTTAAAGATTAAAGTCTGGGGATCTGGCTGTAGGCCCAGTCAAAACGGGAAAAGCAAGTGAATAGAGATGACAACCACCCAGCCTGAGGCTGCATTAACTACTCTATATCTCCTTTTATATTTGCTTGAAGAGCAATGGCAGCAGCTGATGAGAACCTCAGAGCCACAGCTCCAGTGGCATTGGAGAAGTATACTGAGACCTCAGGCTTGAAAGACACATCCCTGGCCTTCCACACATCCCCAGGGGCTGGAAGATTTGGGCAGGAATCAAACCTATTCACTGAAGGGTTTTGTCTTGTTACACTCCCTTGTTTCGGTGGGAAGAGATTATCTGCATGAGGAGCACCCAAAACACCAGACTATTAATATCTTCTCAGCACTGGAAATCGTGACCATCCATCAGAGGATTATAAAAGACTGGTTTATGAATGAGTCAGACTACAGACCTAGTATCATTTATGAGTTAAGGCAGACATGGATATTTCATGCAGGTCAGACAAAAAGAGCATACGATTTTCTGTCATGATCATTTATGAGGTCCTGACCTTAACATAACCTCTCTTTGCAGTGCCTATGACTTGTTTTCTTTGGCAATTCCCATGAATTAGCTTTTTTGCTTAGCTGTCTAAACTAATTTTTATCACATGTAAAAGCCTTTTCATGAAGCAACAGAACAGCTTTGCTTCTTACCTTTAAAAAAATCTCTGGATTCTTTCTGTATATTGATACAATTTCAGAGTGAGGACAATTTTACATAAACTATTTTCTACTCCACTGAATGTTATGTCGCTCTACATGAATATATTTCTTGGTTGATGCTAAGGCAAAATATTGCTGTAAATGCTGTCTTTTCATAAATGCTGTTCTTTGACTTTTTAATAGATTCATTCTGTGCATACTATCAATACCAAGTCTTAGTGATGGACCTGTATTAAGCTGCCAGCATAATTTCCTCTGTTGTCCCCAGAGCCCTCACCTATGAGTCAAAGGGAAAAAAAGATCACTTGCTCTTCTGTATTTCAAAGCAAGAAAGTGATCAAGATGGAGGGAAAAGATCCAACAATTTGAAAAACTCCAGTCAGTAATACAGAAGCAGAGAAAGGGAATTTAAGACAGAAAAGTAGCAAGTGGGAAAAACGGGATTTATTTTTTTTTGTCTGTTAAAAAAAATAAAGATGACTGAAATAATAACAACATAAAATTACAAAATTCATAGCCATCTGTAGATATGGGTAAGTTAAATTTATGCCAGGTCCAGCAAAAGTATAGCAGCTGTAAGTTTCTGATAGCATATAGCATACAAGAAATGCCTATGATCATAATGCTAACAACGCAGGAGATGAAAGACAGCGTGACTTTACCAAATTTAGATTCATGTTAAGTATCATTTGGCTCACACTGGGACACATATTTTGTTCTCTTCTACATTAGTTTAAATCTAAATTTTGAGTAATTGACACCAGGGTTATATTCTTCTAAAGGAGACTAAAGATCAGTGCTACCTAGACTTGTTTCTGGAAGAGGCCCAAGAATACTAGCAATAGCTACATATTTTATTCTGGCTTTTCAGCATCTTGGGAGCAATTAAACCTAAATCCAAATGCAGTGACTTTGATACTTCATTAAAATATACCTAAACCAATTTTTTCCTTGGCTTTTTAGAATTTGTGATTATGGATATATACTTGTTTGACTTTATCTGTTTTGTAACTGACTATACTTTCTATGCCTTATCAGTCCCCTCAGCCTTTTTAGGGTTTGTGAAACATCATACAAAGCTCTCTTTATTTTATAAAGGCATCCATTATTACAGAGACTGAGCTCCTGAGATGCAAGTTTTGTCACTGTCTGGAAATAACAAACCCATAAAACTGTCTTTTCAAGCTATGCTATATTTGTTCTGAGCCACTGCCAAATATGAAATAGCAAATAACACATATTGCCTTTAATCACCTAGCTTGTATGATTATATAAAAAAATAACAAAACTGAGGATAGGTTGACAAGAGAGTTCTGTCCAACTTCGTATTGGTTCCATGGTATTTGCCCATGAAAACTGTCACATTTTAAAAGCCGTACCAAAGTGGTTCTGCAAATATAACTTCACAGAAGGAACCAAGACCATGGGAAAAGATTTTAGTCAATTCATGCTCCATTTTCCTAGAAAGATGTATCTGCCAGTTTTGTTCAGGGAAAAAAACATTGTAAGGTCTCCTGCTTGCAGGAGAGTTCTGCAACAAGACTTCACATCCACAGAGACAACAAAGGCAATAGACTCTTGCATTTTTATTTGAGTTACTATTAAAGCCAGATCTCACAAACAGCAAGAAGTTCACATCTCCAGCTGCTTTTAGTCTGTGTTGCTCAGTGGTTTACACAGGCCAGCTGAAAACATGGCTCTCTGTGGGGTTGGAAGCCCATCACATATAGACAGGGAGGAAAAGAGATGAAATTGCCACAAAGCTGTCCAAATGCATTCAATCACACCTACTCCTGAACTTGCGATCTTCTGTAGTTTATTTTGGCAGTTCATCACTTCAGAAAACACATGATGTTTTGGGAAAGTCTTTAGCCTCTACCTTTACAAACTTCCAAGACATCAAGCACAGGAGACAAGCTACAGTAACAGCAGTTAGTCAGGGTGTGAGACATTTCATAACCACCGGTAAGTATCTTCCTAAAGCCTCCCACACACACGAAGTTTGGGAAACAGTTGTTTATCATCCTTATTTTGCTTTTTAAAGCTAAGGCTCCATCTCACAGAAAGCAGGGCAGGGAAACATTCACAAGAAACATTTGCTGCAGCTCTGGAAGACCAGCCAGGAAATCCTTAGAAGTGCATGCAACTTGAAGGACAGCCCACAGACACTTAAGTCAATTTGCATAACATTACCTATAATGTTGTATTATTTTATTTCTTAAGCACTATTTGGTTCCTTCATTTATGAAACAGATGATCGCAGAGAGGTGTTTGCTGATGGGATGTTCAATTTAAAAGTTCCCTCAAGGTGTTGTGAGGCACCAGTTTGGCTGCTGAATTGGCTTGAAATGGAGGTCAAGGGGAGTCATTAGCAGTAACTATGCATACTAATTAGGTAGTTACTGGCACGGAGGCAATGTATCACCACCTTGACTTGGTGCACAGAAAATTTCAGCTTTTACATTTTAAGGTGTCCATCATCTCACTTCATGTTGTCTCGTTCTATATTCTTTACTCCTAATTAATGCTGAAGCTAGAGAATCTGAACAACCTACTGCCCAGTGAGCATCTTTTAATGCCACTATTAAAGCTGTTAATCTGGCAACAGTGTGTAGATGTGCAGACTGTGAGCTTCTCTGCTGTGGGGCACAAATTGTGACTAGGGCTTCAGGGTCATTGTCAATAGTCAGCTGAGTATGGATTGTGAACAACGCTGCTGCCAAAGGGCTAATCTGATCCTAAAATGCTTGAAAGAGTGAGTAGCAAGATGGAATCAAGAAGTTTTCCTTCCCGTAGTTTGACATTAGGATAATTAGAACACCACCTTTAGTTTTAATATCCACAATCCAGAAATGCTATTAATAAATGAGAGATGAGAAAAGCCTCAAGAATAATGAAAATTTGGAAGATACTTCATGATCAGTACCAGATATACAGCTGAATCTGCACCTGGGACAAGAGAAGGTTAAGACATAAACTCTGATTGCAGTTTATAAGTACATAAATGAGGAACAAATTTTGGTAAGAAATTTCTTCAAAGGCAAAAGACAAAAAGTCCTAGTGTCAGGAAGCCAAAATTAAATATAGGGAGACAAATACTAGAAACTAATCCTATTTGAGAGCTACTTCTTATTTTAATATTATTGCTAATAACTAGATACTGGACCTGACCAGAATCTTTGGGGGTTTCCTCCTCACTAGCCATTTTTAAACATCTTTTCTAAGAATTTTCATTTACAGCAGGGTTCTAGATGAGTTCCAACCTGTACCTTGCACACAAACATCTTTGAATCTTTCTGTTGTCCTATTCATGTAATGCCTACTGGCATCCATTTGCCTTAGTTTTACTGCAGCCATATAGTGGGCTAATATTGTCAAGGATTTTGTTTTCTAAAACACCATCTTAAATCCTTGTCTAGACAGGATTGCTGCAAAACTGCTCTGACTAATGCATAGCCCTAGCTTTGATTTATTGCTCCTAGACATTTTTTTCCCCTGGTTGCAAACTTGTAGTGAATAGGGCTAGTTCTGTTTAATATCTTTATCAATGATCTTGATGAAGGGATTGAGTGCACCCTCAGTGAGTTTGCAGATGACACCAAATTAGGTGGGAGTGTTGATCTGCCTGAGGGTAGGCAGGCTCTGCAGAGGGACCCAGACAGCCTGGACTGATGTGCCAAGGCCAACTGTATGAGGTTCAGCAAGGCTCAGTGTTGGGTCCTTCACTTGTATCACAAGAACCCCATGCAACAATACAGAAATGGGGAAGAGTGGCTGGAAAGCTTGCCCAGCAGAAAATGACCTGGAAGTGTTGGTCGACAGCCAGTTGAATATGAGCCACCAGTGTGCCCAGGTGGCCAAGAAGGCCAACAGCATCCTGGCTTGTATCAGGAACATTGTGGCCAGCAGGAGAAGGGAAGTAATTGTCCTCCTGTACTCAGCACTGGTGAGATTGCACCTCTAATACTGTGTTCAGTTTTGGGCCCCTCAGGAGGGACACTGAGGTGCTGGAGCATGTCCAAAGAAGAGCAATGAGGCTGGTTAAGGGTCTGGAGCACAGGTCTTATGAGGAGCAGCTGAGGAAACTGGGGGTGTTTAGCCTCCTTTCAGGCTGTAGGGAGGTGGGTATTGGTCTCTTTTCCCAAATAGCAAGTGATAGGACAAGAGGAAATTACCTCAAATTGTGCCAAGGGCAGGTTTAGAATGGATATTAGGAAAATGTTTCTCCACTGAAAGGTTGTCAGGCATTGGAACAGGCTGCCCAGGGAAGTGGTCAAGTCGTCATGCCTGAAGGTATTCAAAAGACATGTAGACGTGGCTCTTAGAGACATGGTTGACTTCACAGTGCTGGGTTAATGGTTGGACTTAATGATCTTAAAGGTCTTTTCCAAACTAAACAATTTTATTATTCTGTGTTTACACAGGTAAACATGTTTACTTTAAATTCTATCTTGCATTGTGTAATCTCTTCACTAAGAAGTGACCAAGCTCGAAGTTTTCCTCTTTCCCCCTTACATCAATTTTTGGTCTTTCAACATTAGTACCTTCCACAAAACTGAGAGGCTTTGTCCAAATAATTGTTAGCATGCACTTTAACTTGCTTCTATCCATCACAAATGGAAAATTACTTCAGAGTAAGAGAGCCAGGTTTTCAAATATTTGCTATTTTCATTTTTTGCACATGCAATTATTTGCTGGCAAAATCTATTACACACAGATGGCTAAATATATGATGGTACCTCACTATAATTTACAGAGGCACATTAGAGGCTGGACTGAAATTGTAGTCCTAAAGGTCTAACCTGATCCTCAAAAACCCCAGGATATTTAGAATTAGTACACTTATTTTGGCATATTATGACTAAGTAGTATGAGAAAAACAATATGCAATATCATCTAAGCTCATTGTAATCAAGCTCAGAAAAGGATGCATTACTGCTGTAATGTCAGTCTTCATTGCAGAGCATTCTTTGTCAGGATTTCCTCATTTTCCCCTATTTGATGCGCTTGACCGTTAAAAAGCCTTATAAGCTAAAAGCCCTCAATTAATCAGAGAAAAAGGTCAGGATATAAGTTTACTTGTTCATTCTCCCTCCCCATTCCCCCTCTCCTCCACCTTTATGTTTGATTATGCAAAGAAACATCACTTTTGCTGGCTGGTTTGTATTTTCCTCCAGTGAGCTTCCCTGTAATTTTATTTGATTACTCTTAATTTTTACACTGGGAGAAACAGATGGGGAAGACTCATCAAGGAGATCCTTACCATCCATTAGATTCTCTCTCCCCTTCTAATTATTAACAAAAAGAGCAGGGTCAAAATATAAAAACTTGTAACATAGTAAGCACAGATACCTCCAACCTCCCTTAGCCATAAGAGAGACTACCTTTTAATGCAGCTGTATGTGAGGCAAAAAGGTACTCCTAGGGCCTAGGTTTGGCATTTCTGCACTGAAAAAATACAACTTAAATATTATGGTCCTGTACAAACAACTATCCTTGCCACATCTGCCCTAAGCAATATTACCTACAGTATTTAACTGCTCTGTAAGGAAATCTACAATTTAGGTAAGAATTCATAAAGCAAGCTACAAATATGACCTCCATCAATCTACAGTACATGCAAGTACTTAATTTAATTTTTCCCATCAATTTCCAAGTGATTGAGGCTCATTGTATTGAAAAATAAAAACAGCTTGGCCTTTAACTTCATTTGAGATTACTCTTCCACATTAATGTCCTCAAAAGTGTTTCTTGTAGGCTTTGGAAGAATTAGTTGAAAAGTGTTCAGACAATACACAGAAAATATCAATTTGGTCTTTACACATTTCCACCCACACTTAAGGCCAACAAGACAGAGAAGCATTTAAAGTAAGTACACATTCAAACATCAGCACAATATGCCTCAAGGAGAACTGAAGGCATTGGTAAAAACTTAATGAGATGTATTGCCAAACAAAAAGAGGAATATACACAAAGATCAGAACCTCACTTCCAGTATGCACAGTCTGCATAATACATTGGTAGCCTTGTCTCTTCTGCTAACAAATTTTTTATATTTAGTGTTCCTGAAGAGAACCATTTAATTAAACACAGAGATTGAGAGAGGCTGTTCACTACAATCTGAATTTCATTTTGTTTTGAATCCATTGTCAATGAACATAAATTGTAGAGCTACTAAAGATAGAACTCAGTCAAAGTACACACTGCTTAAGCAAAGCAAAAGGGAGTTTAACTACACACATAGTGACATTGCAATCAGCCAGGATAGATGACTGGAGTGTACAGTCATATATGTGCTAGCCTTAATCAAGGTAATTTAATCAACAGAAGGGAAGACACAGTAGAATGGGCTTAATGCAAGCTTAGGGCAAGCAGTGAGCCAGCAGGGTATCCAGTAAGCTTGTAGAGCCCATGCTGCTGCCGTCCATGCCTCTTGTTCATAGAGGTTGTCAGAGAGATGGTTGCAACTCCTCAGTCCTTAGGGAGGATCTCTGCCCTACATAGACAGTTGGGGTGGGGGAGAAAGGAAGAGGGCTAATTTATATCAGCTGGCAAGATGTGTTTGCTGATCAGGTTGGGAAGAGTGTCCAACACTCACCTGCTAACATATGTCTTACATGAAAGCAAACAGGAGGTGATGGAAGAGTCAGGTGTTTGGCTCAGTGTTAGTGTTTCTCACACTGGGAATTTTCACCTAACCAGGTGACAGTTTTAATGCCTTTGTGTTCATCAGATTGTGCAAAGCATGTCATTACATTCAATTTTCATTCCATGCAGACAAAGCGCACCACATTCACTCAAGAAAGTCCAGAGGAAAAAAGCCCTTGTGTTGAGAGCCTGATAAATGGAACGGATGCATCTTTGACAGAGCCAGCATCTGGAGGCATTACTATTTTAATATTTACTTTGTCTGAAGTGTTTTATTTTTTAAATGTAATTCTTTCTCACCTCTATAAAAAAGCAACATCATGTATCAAATCATTTTGACAGATTCACTGCTAAGTATGTATTTCATGTTAGTAAATGACATTCAGAAATTAGCCTGGCCCCAGCGGTCGTCAACAGCAGATGGGAGGGTAACAGATTCTACCTACAATGTCACAACATGGGAAAGTGAATACATGTGAAAAACTAGAAGGTAGCAGGGATAGCATCTAGAGCCTTCCATCATTGTTGTGTTGTGAAAGAAATATTTTGGGCCACAAAGCTCTTGAAGTTTCAGTTCCAAAGTTAAATTTTGCCCAAGAGTTTAGAAAGCCTAATTTAAATCTTTCCTCTCATGGGAAGTGAACCAAATTCCAGCATAAGGAAACAAGAAAAAACAGCTTTCTCCAGTGAAAGCATATTGCCTGGCCTAAGGAATTTGGCAGGCAAAGCCTCAGGTACTGTCAATTTATGCAGGTAGCATCAATTTATGCAGCTCTGACTTATTACTCATTAGCAAACTCTTATTCTCCTTCATTGCCTGTGATTTTTGTTTTGATGTCAGTAACATCATTAAAGTATCTTGCAGAATGTACTAATCTGAGGACATTGTCTATGGGCAGTGTCTTTCTAACCTCTCCAGGACATACTAGACAGCTGTGAGCACAGAGAATAAACATTTAAGGGATTCTGCAAAGCTCTTCTGTCAAAATTATTTCTTTAACGGCATCAGCAGAGCTAGGAACTGCCTCAGATTTCAATGAGAAATTTAGTTATTGTACTTTCATTTATTTTCTACACAGGTCACTGTTATTTGCCTGCCTAGCTCCAGGTTGTGTGTAAGTCTGCACACCTTTACCCATTTTTGCTACTTTAATACTTTTTTCTCCACTGTTTCCCACTGTCCTCAATAAAATGTCACCTTCTGCTGGGTGGTACAACCCTACCCAGCATCAACTCAAGATAGTGTAAACAGTGAAATAGTTATACTGTAAAATGTCTTATTTGAATCTCAAACAGCACCAGGATGAAAACAAAACTCCTGTCAATTCAATTTAGGCCCTTCAAATACAAAAAGTTTTAAAAATCCTTTTAGCAATCCCTCTGCCTTTGTGGTCTCTAGATGTTCTGTATTCACCCCAGTTTAGGAAGATGCCCAAGTAAGCCTTCCTTGACTTGCAGGCTACAAACTGACTGCTTTGCTGTAATCATGGTTAATTAGTTTGTCTCACAGTGCTGTTCTCACTGTTCCAAGAAAAAATCTTTCAGAACTAGAAAAAGCCCAGGTGCTGCCTACCAGTCTCTCACCCTCAGTAACTGTTTCCTTTGTCCTTTGCAAAGGAAGAGCACATTATTAAAAAAAAAAAAAAAAAAAAAAAGGATACAGTCTGAGAACTTTGAAAATACCCTACAGAAAATAATTCAATGTTAGAAAACAAAGAAAACAGAAACAGCTGCCACTTACATCAGCACAAGGTATAAACAACCTTCAGAGAAACTCAACAGCAGAACAGCAAGCAGCTTTTGTTTGAAGACCTGGGACATCATCTACTGTCAAAGGATCTCAGATCTGTGCAATTCATTGCAGAAGAATACTAATAAGACATTATCACACTTTGAAGATTACTATACAGGACTCAAAGCCAAGCTGCCTGTGGCCATTTTGAACACTTGAGTTAGCCATTATCCAGTATCAATTCAGATACTTAGGTTAAAGACTGATGGCGATTTTAATGTAACAATGAGTCAAGCACATTGTAGATAGTAAAGACTGAGTCACTGTTTCCAAAGCTGATGTGTTGTTTTTTTTCTCCTACAAGTAAGAGGAAGGAAACATGCCAACATTCTATTAGCAGTAGCAACAGGTATTACTACACATGGCAAGGAGAGAAATCAAGATTATAACACACCTTTTGGTTCAGAAATCTTCCCAATGACATCATACCCCAGTGTTTTAGAATCCAACACTGGAGAGCAGGGATAGCAGCAGCTACCGATGTGCTGAAAGGGTCCCGAGATGCAATTTCTATTAACAGTATGGGTTAATAACTGATGTCAGGATAACCAGCAAGAAACCTGACAGACCTTGCAACATGAAGATGATGAATCTCTAATTTTCATTATTCTGCTAAATACATGATAGTAACAAGTGTCATGAGCCACAACTTCTTAACCAAAAAAATTCTAGTGTATTTACCTAATGTAGCCTCTTATTACATTAAGATATCACCTACCCTTAATAATGATATTATTATTAAAGGATATTATTGTCTCAAGAAATTTGTTTTCAAGTTACACCCAAATTTTTGTGTGTAGAGATAACTACTCCATCACACAGGCTCCTTTCTCTCCCCCAGGAAATAAAAAGCCCTAATATATCTGTTCCCAAGAGAGGGAGAATGTCCTGCAACATCCTCTCACTCTTTATTCAAAGTATCTCCCTGAACAATTTCAAGTACAATCTCTTTTCTACACTGGCAGCAATTGGTCCTCTTATGTTAGACAGTTTTTGGAATACAATTGTTCCGTAAGAAAAAATTCGGCAGAGAAGGCTGCAAATGTGTTCTCCACCATTTTGCTATACGTAGCAACCATTTGCTTTTTCACTGCAACTGCAAAACTCTTCACTCAGAAACGTAAAACGAAGTACGGAGCTCAGAGTCAAACAAATGTTTTAAATATTCTTCTTGCTAAGATTTAATAAAATTGAATTTGTAACATCATTTTACAAGATGCAATTCAATTCCTAATTAGGCAAACGGAACACTCGTAGTTTGGAAACAACCATGAGTGTACACAGTTAATCTCAGCCTTATTTGGTTTCATTTGGTGTCTTTTATCTTTACCTTTGCTTTGGCTAGGTAAACTCCAAAGGTTTTATAATGTTTTTTTCTCATTTTTTCAGTCCCACTAAAGGAAAAGATGACAGGTAATAATATAATGTATGGTAGAAGGAGAAATGCTGACAGACGTTGTGTTACTTTGCTTCAATTAAGCTCTAATTACTTCTTCTCTTCAATTAGAAAATCACATGAACCAATTATGCTAGATAATGTGTGCTTATCCTATTCAAACTGCACAATGGGTAAGGTCTATTCACATTGATTATCTTCAATTTATGCTTTTAGCCTTTTTTTCCCTTCTGTCTGCATGGCCCATTACAGTTTTAAAGTGGAAGCTCTTAAGTAGTTCACAGTATTATGATATCATTCATAACAATTGTTATGTTTTGATGGAAGAATAATTTTGATGCCTTGAATGCAGAGGAGCAAAATCTCTTTGGATTGAATGTATTCCATTTCTGCTATTTTGGTTAACAATTTTTATTTTTTTTTTAAATAAATATGATACAACATGGTCTGCTGTTAATGGACAGAGCTGAGTGAAACAGTTAGTTGTACGGGAACAAAGACAGATTTCAAAACCAAACACACAGTATTGAACTCAAGAACTGCTCACTCATTGTCAGCATAAAGGTATCAGTCCTAAAAGCCCTGTAAGACCTCATTCATGAATGATCTGCAGAGTGGAAGGCAGTCAGCAAAAGCAAAGTGACAGGCACAAAACCTAAAAGTGGAGAAAACATTAGGAGAAAACATTAGAATGTTTTCCTGCAAAATAAATGGCAGAAAACCACAATGTAAAACCTCAACAGTCATAGAACAGTGCAATAGGTCTGGATGAGCAGAAAATGCTGAGAAACAATGCTGACTACTAGAGGCAATTTAAAGGATTCCACCTCTTATTTTGTAAGGATTTAAGGGATTCTGCTGATACATGGTTTTATCCATCCTTGTGCTGAACTGAGGCATTAACTCCTTTCAGTTCTCTAAGGATTAAATACAGAATACACCCTTTGCTGTCCAGCAATCTCCAGAAATGGCCAAACACCAGGTAAGGTGTCATCTGTAATCAGCTGAAACTATCTCTGTTAATGGGCATCTTTCTTGCTTAAAACACACAAACTCCACTCACACTGGCTTGCTTGAAAATAATTTATATGCAAAGAGGAGAAGCCTATTTCCTGGGTAACTGAGTAGATACAAAAAGACAACAAAAACCCCAAACAAAACCAACAAGAGGTTCTCAAAACCTCTTGTTGATACTGTCCTTCTTTCACCAAAACAGTAAGTGGGGGGGGGAGCAGGAAGACAACCCTTGAATGCGAATGCTTCAAACACTGCCAGGCTTGGGGCATCAACCACCTCTCTAGGAACCTGTTCCAGTGTTTGAGCATGCTCTCACTAAAAAAAAGTGCTTCCTAATGTCCAGTCTAAACCTCCCCTGGTGCAGCTTTACAGCATTCCCATTTATACTATAACTGGAACCCAAGGAGAGGAGATCAGCACCTTTCTCTCCACTTTCCCTCCTCAGGAAGCTGTAGACAGCAATGAGGTCACCCCTCAGCCTCCTTTCTTCCAAATTAGACAAGCCAAAGTGCTTAGTTGCTCCTCATAGGACATTCCTTCCAGCCTTTTCACCATCTTTGTTGACCTCTTCTGGATGCATTCAAGGACCTTAACATCCTTCTGAAATTGTGGGGCCCAGAACTGCACACCATTCTGTTCTATTAATAGAACATCATCATTCAATGAGCGCAGGAGAGGAATCAGTAAGGCAAGGTTTCTAAGGTAAGTAGGACAAATACAGAAGCATTTTTTGATATTCATACTGAAAGTCCAGGAGAATAGCTTAGCCTAGGCACTTCTTGACGGGTATATTAAATAAGATTAATTCCATTCTAAAAGTTTTCTGGTATGTTAAATATAAACTGAGAATTAAAGACTCAAAGACTTTGTTAAGTAAACCAACTTGGGATGACACAGCCATTGAGATTTCTTTTTTTTTCTGACTAATTTTCAGTCAAGTACATAAGCAATTAATGCTCTGGTCTGTGAATATGACAAATATGAACACACATGAGGCAAGAAATTGCACTCGTTTTACACGTGGCATACATACATTCCCTAAAAAGGCTGCCCACGAACAGTAAAATCCTACTGCATAATTAAATAAAGGGCAGAAGCTAAACACCTAAAAACAAAGGCAAGTTATTTTCTATAATGTTACAAACATGAAATGTGTATTTATCAGAATGTAATTGGAAAGAACTCTTTATATTACATGATATAATGAATGCCATAATGGAAGTTCAAATATCACAGGAAAAATAGTAACCTATAACAGGCAGAATCATTTCTCACTGAATTATAACTAAGACGTGAACAGCTGAAGTATTTGTGAGACCCCACTATTCTAAGAAGTTACTACAGAACTCAACAGAGTTTAGGCAAAACAAGCCTGTATAAAAAAACAACCCTCTGGCTTTTCTAACAAGATTCTCTGTGATCAAAATGCTCTGGAAAACTCAGCTTTGGAATTTCCCCCCCTCCTCCATCCCACATGTTTTTGAAGTCCAGATCTAGGTCCTCTAAAGTCAAGGTCTCACCTTCACAGAATCACCAAGGCTGGAAAAGACCTTTAAGATCATCAAGTCCAGCCTATGACCAACACCACCACATCAGCTAGACCGTGGCACTAAGTGCCACATCCAGCCTTTCCTTAAACACATCAAGGGATGGTGCCTCCACCACTTCCCTGAGAAGTCCATTCCAATGTCTAATCACTCCCTCTGTGAGGAAGTACTTCCTAATACCCAACCTAAGCCTCCCCTGGCGCAGCTTCAGGCTGTGCCCTTTTGTCTTGTTGCTAGTTGCCTGGGAGAAGAGCCCAGCCCCCACCTGACTACAACCTCCCTTCAGGTTGTTGAAGATTGTGTTAAGGTCACCCCTGAGTCTCCTCTTCTCCAGGCTAAACAACCCCAGCTCCTTTAGCCTATCCCTATAAGACTTTCCCTCTAGTCCCTTCACCAGCCTTGTTGCTCTCCTCTGGACCCGCTCCAGCACCTCAATATCTTCCTTGAAGTGAGGGGCCCAGAACTGCACACAGTACTCGAGGTGAGGCCTCACCAGTGCTGAGTACAGGGGGGAGAATCACATCCCTACTCCTGCTGGCCACACTATTCCTGATACAAGCCAGGATGCCATTGGCCTTCTGGGCCACCTGGGCACACTGCTGGCTCATGTTCATGACAGCAGAAGGGAAAGCAATCAAGAGAGAAAGAGTTCTCCCACTTTTTGGTTGGTTCTGGATTTGTTCTTGTTTGTTTTTCCAGTGGCAGAAATTTAAAAAATTAAAATACCAGATGCCAAGAGATTTAGAGTCCATTTGCCACAAAGACTGGAAAAAGTTTAAATTATAACCTAAAATTTTGGAAGTTGATGTAAGCAGAAGAATTTCTCTTCAGAATCTTCCCATCACCATTCAAAATTCAGTAAAATTCACAAAGCTTTTCTGAAGTTCGAGAACACTTGTCTAGCATTTATGAGTTATAGAAGTGACATAGAAATAGAAGTTAAATTTTTTAAGATGCTTTTTGCACTCAGAAAAAAAATAAATAGAACTGATTTGTTTTTGAAGGCCAGAGTTTCATTTCTCAATGGCTCACACCTATTCTTCATTTGATGGACATTAAACATGGCAGCTCTTGCCAACTTGATTGGAGTGACTAAAAGCCTTTGGAACTGTTTGCAAAGACTCCAACTGAATCAATGCTATTGACCCATCTCTTTTAAAAATAAATAGTTAACTTCTGTGAATTGTCTTAAAAACAGACAGTTGGACAAGCCAATTGGTTTTGTGTGAGCATGGACACTGACTGGGAGAAAGGTAAGGAAGGTCATTATTTGTTTTAAACATGAAGGATGCTAGACCACATAGAACAGGTAAGCTTATTTCTCCCACCTAATAGAAATAAACCACTAAAAGTAACAACTTACCATTCCTGTCATTATACTGGCTTCTATCCAGAAGTAGAAATAGCAGTACCAACAGTTCTGTGAGTACCTTACTTTATGGCTAAGGAAAAAAAAAAAAATTCCTTCTCTAATTCAAAGGGCTGCATTAGTGGAGGGGTCATAGAAAAAGGGCTTCTATTGAGTTCAGACATGCTCTTACTTTAATAGAACTGAAAATTCTCTTTATGTCTCTTCAGCAGTATTATGTGCTCTCCAACCAGTAAGAATAAGGAGGAATAAAACAAGACCTTGCCTATACTTACAATTATTTGGGGCCAGGTATGCTGCAGCAATAAAAACAAGGCCAGAGGCGTGAGGTAGCAATTCAGCAAGGAAGATGTTTTCACACACACAAAAAAGGAGAGAAAACCCTGGTTTTAAAATGTATCTGTGCAAATCCATTGTCTCTTGGGTATTCATAACAGTTTAGAAGTGAAATGCAGTTTATGAGCATGAAGTATTCTCATGGTTGGTTTAAACTACTGTAAATTGCACTGCATTTACCTCTTATAAATATTACTTAAAAACAATTATGATCTATAAGTAAAAGCTTTTACTTGAAATGTTACCTTTATGGCAGGCACTATACCTTTATCATTAGCCTCAAAGTTTCAAAAATAGATTACAAGAAAGGCAGAACTTAAATATTTTGCCCATGAAAAAATTCACGTATGTAAGTCTCTTCCCAGATATTACCTGTTCTTGATAATGGTACAAGAAGAACTTTTGCATACAAATGGAAACAAACACCCACACAGAAGTCAACAGAGATCAAACAGCGCAGCAGGGAAGCAGACACTCAGAATAAGCAGAAGACAATATCTGAAAGTTTTATAGCATGCATGTTTCCTAGTTTTAGATATGAAGAATAATTTGAAAGGCATGGGGTTTAAAATCACTACTTAACTGAAAGCCTAGTTATCCTAAAAACTCAGCTTTGAAATGGATTATTTGAAACTAATTTTAGCACTACAAGGAAAAAAGGTTGATGTCACTCAGTGGGAGAAAAGTAGGATTTTTCTAGGCAGACAAATGCTGCAGTGATCATTCAATCTAATAAAGTAGCAGATTTGGTTAGGGGGACTTAAGTTTAACAACTATAATTATGGAACTAGATCAGCAATGAACACTGTGTTATGAATACAATAGTAACGTATTTTTTAAACTACTATATAATTCCTGGACACACTTTGATGATTTTTCTGGCAATTCACCTATTTTGTCAATCAGCAGGAGGCTTGACAAGATGAGGAAAAAAAGGTTTCCTTCTCCCTAGATTTATATATGCTCAGTTATGGTCATTGTTAGTGCTGTTCTGAACAACTTGCTCATTGATTTATGGTATGTGTTCCATAAAACCTTTCCAATGTACCCTGCATTTATCTCTTACTTGACAAAAAAAAAAAATTAAAGTTGAAGAATACTTTCAGAAATTAGGTTCAGCCCCCTCCAAAAAAAGCCAAAAAAATTGCAGCTTTTTTCATAAATGTAAAACACGTACATATATATTCCTTGTTCCTCAAACCCAGGCAGGTAAAGGAAATGCCAATGTCTTACATCATGGGTCAACTAAACAAAAATGACAAAAAAATGGCCCATACCTTCAGTAAGCCAAAAATTTTCAATTCTGCATGTTTCCCCTCTCTCTAACACTGAAGACATCTTGGATTGTCCACTACATCTGCTCTCACAGGGATAAATGATGAAAAAGGAGGTATGCACATCACTTCATCAAACAGGCTTTGGCTACCAAGCCAAAAATATGTTCACATCCTCTAAAGGCCCTACTGGTGGTACCTTCCTTCCTTTCCATGCCCCTCTCTGCAACACATCGGTTACTGTCCTTTGTCCCTCAATTATTTTCCTCTCTTGCTCCTGAAAAGCAGCTGAAAGTTAAGTACAGAGAAGAAAAAAATGCACTGTTGGTAAAAGTTGAAAGGAAATAACACTCTTTCTTTCATAATTATACCCATCCTAAAGGACTAAAGCAGGTGCTAATGTAATACACCACTCATTCCTCTGTAGGGCTTCCATCTGAAGTATTACTGGTGCATTAAAAAAAAAAAAAAAAAAGAGATACACTTAATTCCTTAAATAACTTTTTCAATTTCTGGGCATTTAGCCCAGCCAGTCTATAGTGCTATTGAAATGCAAGCAATAAATAATTATTCCCTCTTCACTAAGAAAATGATTGTTCCCATTTGACAGTTGATACACAATAAATTACTTCCCAGATTCCCCAGAAAGTCTCCTCAAGCCTGTCAAGTGCCACAGCCACAATATCTTTTTACTTCTTTTTAAGGCATGGAGTGAGTTTCCCTATTTGTTCAGAAATAGGGCAGAAGGAAGCTTCTAGAGAAAATAGGGTGAGTTTCTGGAAGAGATTGTTCTCAGGTTCTCTCTGGTTGGACTAGCAAGCACAGGGAAGGCCTGCAAGCTTGCACATTTGATACCTCATAGAAAAATCACAGAAATCTCTCATGTAGTGCTCCATGTTTGAGAATCTGAAATACATGGGAGTAGGGGCACTGAGGAACACTCCATAACACACGAAGTAACACTACATAGAATCATAGAATCAGTAAGGTTGGAAAAGACCTTCAAGGTATCAAGTTTAACTGTCAGCCCTACACCCATCTCCCGAAGCATCACGTCTACCCATTTTTCCAATGCCTCCAGGGACAGTGCCTCCACCACCTCCCTGGGCAGCCTGTCCCAATGCCTCACCACTCCTTCTGTGAATATTTTTTTCCTAACATCCAATTTGAACCTCCCCTGGTGCAACTTGACCCCATTTCCTCCTGTCCTATCGTTAGTCACTAGGGAGAAGAGGCCAACACCTGCCTCACTACAATCTCCTTTCAGGTAGTTGCAGAGAGCAATGAGGTCTCCCCTCAGCCTCCTCTTCTGCAGGCCGAACAGCCCCAGCTCCCTCAGCCTCTCTTTGTAAGACCTGTTCTCCAGACCCCTAATCAGCCTACTTGCCCTTCTCTGCACCCTCTGCAACTCTAGTTGCCCACCCAGCACCTTGATCTCTTTCCTATACTGCGGTGCCCAAAACTGCACACAGTGCTCGAGGTGCAGCCTCACCAAGGTCCAGTATAGGGGTAAGATCACCTCACTGGTCCTGCTGGTCACACCATTCCTGATGCAGGCCAGGATGCCATTGGCCTTCTTGGCCACCTGGGCACACTGCTGACATGTCCAAGGTTCTCCACTGTAAAAGCAGAGGCAAATTGAGCAACCCAGACCTCCTTTCCTGTAAAACTACAGTTGAATGTCAACAGCTAAATCAGATTCAACTGTGGGTATGACAGCAGCTGGGAACCAGCATGAGGGGGTAAACCACAGCCAGAAGATAATTATGAGAAGCAGCTGCTAGTCTGGAAGCAGGATTAAAATACCTTTAAATAACACCTTTCAAAGGCACTCAAAGTGAGGCTAAAAAAAATTTAAAAGCATGAGGTTTAGCACAAAATGACTTGTGCTTTATTTTTTTTTAAAGTGCATTTTGGGTCCACCCCCTCAGTGGAAAATAAGAAACTAACAATACTGCCAATGTGACATAGCCCACAGTGGCAGAAAGAACATGCTGGTAACAGCTTGTCTAAGCACATCATGTACAATAGACAAGCTAATGTCTTACACCATGTCCATCATGGCTTTGGCCATGTCCCCATTAACCTGCACACTCCACAGGTTCTGTGTTTCTCCTCTCCATTCAGCATTCACCATCCCTTATGTATTTCAACCTAGTGCCTGGGATGCAAGCAACACCACAGTCTCATTGAAACACCACAATCAAACTCAGGATGGCAGAAAGCAACAGCACTCTCCCAGCCTGCTCCCACCCACCTGTGTTCTCTGCATTAAAAGTGTCCCAATGCACTACTATTCCCAGCACCACCACCAAACCTGGCAAATAACAGTGCTCAGTCCACCACAACCCTGACCCACTCAACCATCTCCCCTGTAAGTCAGAGCTGAGGAATACAAAATTGTAGACAGAGAGTATTTTGAGAAACAGCTTAATAGAAGTTACCAAGGGATGTGAATCTGACTTTATAACAAAGAGACATGTACCAATTTGAGTTTGAGTGCAATTCCCAGAATTACATTATCTGTGTAGTGTTAATTCTTTATTATTCAAAAGATTACTAACTGTTCATATCTGCACAAATGTGTTCATGCTTCATTCATTCCAAGTCAATAATAATGGATTCTTACTATTGATTATACATGAGCCTTTTTGTCCCATCATAATGAAATTTTAATGTTGATGGTCCCCGAACTATTATTTCAACCTAATAACAGTGAGACTTGGCAATTACCTCGCTCTGCAAATTGCAGATAGAACTAATAAGGTCATCCTTAATAACTTTTTGTTTACCTGACATTTGGTAATTTTATAGTTATTATGTATTACTTTAAAGATAGAGGAGTGTTTTGCAAATAAATGTTGTTTCTCTGTGGAATAAAATATGATTCTGCCAGGAGGAAGCCTTTCCCTTGCCTGCTCCCTGACCTGCAGTGTGGTGCTTGCTGCCATTACCTGAGCCCCTCATCCCAGGGGGAGAGGAGTCCAGCTCCACAACTGCAGCTCAAAAACATAATTACAAAAGAGCTGAAAAAAGGCAAGAATCTTTACATCTAAAAAAACCCCAAACAAACCTGTATGGGAAAAAAACTTAATTTAAGAATCAGCAAGGATAGGATAGCTAGTGATGTGGTAATAGCCTGGTTCAGTGAAATAGAGTATGTCTTCATCTCACTCTGCATACAGTGTCATTGTGGGACTGTTTGCAGGAGGTTTCTCCCCTTTCTGGCCATCAGCAGCCCTACAGTCCTGGAATAACCAAGTGCCCCGCAGCACCTCCTTCACCACCAGAACACAGCCAGAGAACAGTGGTTTTGGTTCCCAAATCAACCTGTTTCCATTACCTGGTGCTGCTCAGCGCCCGGTCTGTCACCTCGCTCCATTCCCTCCCTGTAGCAGGTCGCCCCCACTGCTGCAGTCCATTGCCATCAGATCCCCACTCGCACAGCAGTGGGAAGGCCCTGAGACCAAATCTCCACGTAAGCAGAGAGCACATTTTTCCCTCCAAAACTGGTCTGTTTCCAACACTTTTGATCCTTTTTTTGAAGGGCTGCAGAAGCATTGTCAGTCAGGGGCTATAAGCATTGTGCTCTCCCCTGAGGCACTGACAGGCCATATCTCTCCACAGAACCTTCCAGAGCCAGCAGTGGCCAGGGCTGGGCAGGCTCCCCACAGGCAGGGGAGGAAACAACCGCACAGCCCTAAAAGCTGGGATTTCCCGCCAAAAGGCAAAGAGTCACAAACAGTGGCCTTCGGGATACACATGATGAGGGAAGAAGCTGAAAGCTGAGAGAAGCTAGTAGCAAGGAGACCACCACAAGGTTTCAGCAACTCCAAGCTGGCCAAATGGCTGCCAGCCTCTGGGGGAGACAGTGGGAAGAGAAGCAGCAGCTGCAGGAGGGCTCCCAGTCCAACCAGGTACGTAAGGACAGAGCAAACAAAGAAATGGGATTTGAAGTGATGTTATTAGAGTAAAAATGTGTGCAAGCACTCTCAATGTTTTTAGGTTAACGACACATACAAGCACTGTCACAGATCTGAGCTTAAGTTACTTCCCAGGACTATGTTTCCACACTCCACCCTGCCACTTGGACACACCTGCAGTGTGTGCTCTTGCTACAAAAGAAACACTTGTGTTATGGTCCTTCAGCGCAGCAAGGCAAAACAAAGTCCTTGAGGGTCTTTCAATTTAGGAAAGAAGATTTACATTTAAAACACTTTTCTGCTTGTTCTGGTCCCTGTGGTGATGGGAGGTTGGCTAAATCTAGGAATCATTTCAGGAGTTATGAGAGATCCTGATGAGAAAGCTGACAAGCTTTGCAAGGAAGGCACTTGTGGAAGGCTCCCTGATCCAAGATGTTTTCAAAGCAAATGGCCATACTTCCTTGGAGGAGATGGTGTGTGCCTGCTATCTTCACCATGCCACTGGCCCAATTGCCTGGCATTCCCCTGTTGCTTGAGACTGATGGGGCAGAAGGTATCATCAACAAATGCTTTTAATAAATAGCATTTCTGGAGCAGGAGACAGACGAAAAAGCTATAGTAATAATAAAAAAATATATCCTCGGGCTAATACCACTTTTGTCATCCAGTCTCATGCACACGTAGTTTCTTGGTTAACCAGCTTTTTTAGTACTATCAAGATCCCAAGTATGACAGGGATACAAATGCTGGGAATAGCCGTTTGCAATTGTTACAGTCTGCTTCATTTAACTGCATTCCCTGGCTATACTGAAATAGTCAGGAGTTGGTTTAATGTAACATTCAGTCCAAGCCAGGCGATTTTACATGGTTAAAGAATGTACCTCGGAAGAGGAAAAATGAGCAGTGAGTCTGTGCCTGGGCTTACTGAGCAGTAGCATCCATGTCCACTGCTTCAATAAATGGCACTGGTTATGCAAATGGCAAGACAGGGCTTACATTTCCCTATTTTTTTTTTCCTTGCTTTATTTTTCTAGCTCCTTTTCCACACTGCCTCTTTCATTACAGTGTTTGCAACCTAGGTAGTAAACCGTGTGACAATACCCATTCAATATACTCTGAAGTTCCTACTAAAAAAGTTTTAGTATCCTCAGCTAAAAGTTTGCAGGAACTACTTAAAACAGAGAGAGAACATCCACCCATCAGTACCTCTAGTGAAAAGATACTTTTCTGCTAATTAAAATCTTCCTATACTTAAAAAAAATAAAGTTCTTTGCCACTCACCAGAGACTCAAAAAAAAATGTAATCAGCTATCTACAACAGAAAATTGAAGGCTTTTCCAGAAGAGCAACCCTGATTTCATGATCAGCCTTAATTTTGTGACAAGCCCCAGTCCTGCAAAGCTGCAGCTGTTCAAGTACTGGCATTTGCATTGCTAAGAAGACAGCACAGAACCTTTGCACCAAATTTATCAGGTGTTCTAGGGGAAGATAAAATTACACAGCTAGCTTCCCAGGACATAAATCCACTCACATCCTCCAAATAAAGCATTGGGAAGGAAACTTGATCTAAATTTCAATTCTTTCCTTTATTTCAGCTCAGAGGAAGCTCTTCAAAGTTCTTACTTTCAGGCCTGCTAGAGGCTAATTTTGTTTGTTTACAAACTTGCCCACAGCTCTAGCATTCCTAAGACTGCTGACAAGAATTTAAAAGCACTGTGGTAGGATGCCATACTGCTCAAAAGCTCCCCAGACTTGTCCCAGAAATGAGTTGAAGGCTCTTCAAGACAAGAGACACGGCCTTTACATCCCTCTGTCTCTGATGTTGCTGCTGCAGATCAGTAGAAGCAAGGTGAAATGAGTTTCCTAGGTATGGAAATTAGTATTATATTTCTGGTTTTTGCCACCTTTCCAACTCGTGTCTTCCTTTTCCACTGCTGCTCGTGCTATGTTCTGGGGAAGAAGGGAGAGGAAGCAGAAGTCTCTCAAAAATGAACTGAAAAAAGAAAAAGTGTATACATGGAGAATCCTGGATTAAAAGACTGGGAGCAATGGGCCTAAGTAGTGAAACACCCAATTAGAAACCTGCCAAATATTTTGCACTGACCCTAGTGTAGGATAACAATGAAAGAAGAATTAGGAGCTGAAAAAACAGTGTTAAAAGGGGAAAAAAACCCACAAAGACTGTTTCACCTTCCTCATGAAAAAGTAGTTTTGTTGACCTCAGAAGAGGGAAAGTATCTGGACTGAGGTTTTTCAAAGTGTTCCTACAATGAAAATTAAAGTTAGTTCACAACCAAAAGTTTCAAACTGAAACAAAAAATACTGAAAAGACAGTAAGCTAGTTTTCTAGTTTATTTTCCCTTATCTTAAAAATATCTTAAAAAATAGTTTACAAAACTAAATGAGCTTGCTCAACGCTGCTCTCACTGCAGTCTGTGAAAGCTATCATGTACAGAAATCATAGCCAGGCCTCTACATATTTTCAACATCACAAAAAAAAAATTACAAAAATTCCTGTAGTCCTGCAGTGGTGTTCAGATTTCTGAACTCTTTTTTCTTAAATAATTTTAAAACATTTGTGCTGCAAGGTTCTTTTTTTTTGTTTTTGAAAATTATTTGAGGTAAACACTAGAGCCTCAGGGAGTGTTATTTCATACAAAAGTACATATATTGAGACGCCTTTTATGATACTAGAGTGATCAATACATTAATAAAAGAGCAGAGAATTGGTTAAATATTTCCATAAACAAAGCAAATGGAGAGGAAGAAACTCTGCCATTCAAACAATGCCAATGCCAGAGAAGACAAAAAAACACTTCGAACAGCCACATCAAAAATCAGCAGACAAAGCACGTGTGCACAGCACACTGCTTAGAGAAACCAGAGTACACCACACCAAATCCACTCCAACTGTAATGAGGGTGAAGTACTTCAGAAACAGTCTAATCAATAGCTCTGCTTTTCTGCAAGTGCACACTCTGCTAAAGCAAACTTCTTAGTAATAAATAGATGCTTAATGCATTGCATTAAGGGTAAATACAAGCACCTTAATAAACACACATATCCCCTCTTTGAAGGTAAAATGCAATCATTAAAAAGAAAAAAAAAGCACACAGGAGAACAACTCAGGAGAACAAGTTTCCATCACAACAATTACACCAGTGAAGTTCACTGCTGCGCTTATTTGAGAGTCCCTAATTAAAGGCTCACACATTCCTGCATCAAATTAATGAGGTACATTTTGCTTCTTCTAAAAGCTGTCCAGAGTTTCAGTTATGTGATAAATTTTTGCTTTACTAATTACAAAGGGTTTGCAAAAGTTACAAAGTTATCTTAGACTTTGATGGAAGTCCAGTCTATCAGAGATGTACACCACGCACTGCCTGCCCTTTATCTACCCACACGGTGGGTGACCCTTCACTGCTTTGCAACACCTGCACTAACCAGCTCCAAACACTGAGAACTTCATTTGCATTTGAACATCCACATTCAGAGCTCCCACAAAGAAGCAAAATTGATGCTACATCCTGCTTTTTTAGGAATATATACATGTCACGTGTGTCTTATCAACCCAAAACTCCCCATACAACATCTGGAGGCTCCAGCAACACTTGTTACTGCTAAGTTTAACATTTGGGTCCCTCTCAGAGTTTCTGAATATTTCTTTGCACTGCTGACCTTTCAGGACTCCTCTGACTGTCTGTGAGAAGAAAGTCAGCTTTAACAATTCTCCTGCACCCTTCCAAAATGCTCTGTGCCATCCTACTACAGCCCCCTCTCATGTCTCATCAACAACTCTATCATTGTTGACACTCCTCAGGAGGGACAGCCTTAGACACTATCAAATGCATCAACATTATAATATTTAATAAATCCTGAGTTCCACAGAAGCACTATTTGCATTTCTCTTTCCAACTGGACTTGAAACACCTCTCCTTGACTTTGAAATCAGAAGCACAAACAGTTCCACCACAAACTATTCCTGCATAGATGTTTCTTGGACCAGCACTTGCCTTGCACAGCAGAACAAGTTTTTTTATCTCCCTTGGCACACTCCCATGGTATAATAGCAACTAGAGCAGAATAATTTATTTATATTTCCTATAATTTGTTCCATTTTTGCATTTTAAATTTTTAGCCAGATGAAAAAAAAAAATCATGCTTTCATCCAATAGATGGTGTTGGTCTTTTTAAACATAAAAGCCAAAACCAAAGGAAAACTGCTGTTCTGAGCAAATTAGTTTGTAAGAGATTATATTTAATTCAAAAAACTAAAATATTCCCCCCCACTACCCCTTAATTCAAGCTCAAATTTGTACTACAATTGCATATTGTATTTCTTGATGTGCCAAAGGTCTTTTAGAATGCATCACACGTATCTTGTCACCCAGTTGCTTCATTCTGGTTACTTTTGCTCTGACAAAAAGTAGCTCCAGCCATACCACACTGACCTCTGAAGCACAACAGATATGCTAAAAGTCCCACTAATTATTGAAATCCTTACTTTACCTGTTGGCCTATAGGAACATACCAACACCTGTAGGACTCCCAGCCAAAGCTGCCTACACCAGACTACCTACAGTGACTAACAGAGTAACCCAGGAGGTCTTTTCCAGAGCTTCAAAATTCCCTTCTCCTACAAAGCAGGGTACTTTCACCCACTATGGACAAATATGGGACCCCTCTACACATAAGAACAGACTTCTGGCTTTGCCTCCACTCAGACATATTGGTTTCTTTCTTCCCAAACCATCCCTTAAGTACTCAAAGAAGTCAACAATGAATTTGCCATCTCATCTGCCTGAGACACTGGTCCACTTAGCCTCTCCTCACCCAGCTCTCAAGCATGGCAGACACTTCCCAATTCACACATACCAAAAATTCTCCATTCAGCAGGAGCAATTACATATTTCTCTCAAGTTTATTGCCCTTACACTGACCATTCCCTAGAGTCCTCATGGGTCCTTGGCCCCAACTCCTTCTCCTTTGCCTGAAGAAGTCTTTTACTTTCCCTAGCAGCTGACAAGAGCATCATCTGCAAGCACTACTGCATGGCAACCCTCCCAGCCAGCTACAATATCTAGTTACACCACACATTGTGAGAAAGCTCCTCCAGCAGGGACTTACAGTACCCTACTGACTCAGGTAGCCAACAGCATAGCATGGAGACTGGGATATTTTCACAGGAGACGTGGCCTGAAACACCATCCCAAGGAGAAGACACCCAGGTCATCATTATCTTACACCAGGTCACTACTCAGCACAGCTGCCACTGTCACCTTCTCCAACCATAACTTTAGCACAGGCCAAGCCACTGTAATCCCTGATGGGATGCATCCACATGTTCTGAGAGAGCTGGCTGATGTTGTTGCTCTACCACTCTCCATCATTTTTTGGAAGATCATGGAAAACTGGAGAGGTGCCTGAGGACTGGAGGAAAGCCAGTGTCACTCCAGTCTTCAAAAAGGGCAAGGAGGATGATCCTGGAAGCTACAGACCAGTCAGCTTCAGCTCCATCCCTGAAAAAATAATGGAGCAGCTCATTCTGGAGGACATCTCTAAGCACATGGAATAGAAGAAGGTTATCAGGAGCAGCCAGCATGGATTTACCAAGGGGAAATAATGTTTGACTAATCTGATAGCCTTCTATAATTTTGTGACTGAATGGGTAGATGCAAGGAGACCAGTGGATGAAGTCTGCCTTGACAGTCTCCAATAATATCCTCATGAGCAAGCTCAGGAAGTGTGGGGTAGAAGAGTGGACAATGAGGTGGATTAAGAACTGGCTAAACAATAGAGCCCAGAGGGTAGTGATCAATGGTGCAGAGTGCAGCTGTAGCAAGTGGAGTCCCACAGGGATCAGTGATGGGTCCAGTCCTGTTCAACATCTTCATCAATGACCTGGATGAGGGAACAGAGTGTATCCTCAGCAAGTTTGCTGATGATACAAAGCTGGAAGGATTGGTTGATAACACCTGAAGGCTGTGCAGCCATTCAGCGAGATCTAGACAGACTGGAGAGTTGGGCAAAGATGAGCCTAATGAGGTTCAACAAGAATAAGTGTAGAGTCCTGCACCTGTTACTTCATCCCATAACCAGTTCAACTGTAACTTCCTTAAACAACTATTCCATTAAATACCTGAAGTGATAGTTGGTCACTCAAAACCCTGTTGCATTTGGTCCTCAGCATTCCTAGGATTTGATTTACTTTTCAGGAATATGTCAAAACCAGTCTTTTGTGTTGCAATCTTAGTAACTACATCACCTGATTTCTCTTAGATCTTCTAATTATCCTGTGTTAGAGAACAAATTTTAAAAATGTTAATAATAGGACTTAACAACACTGACAAATTCTGACAGTGGTGCTAAGAGAAATTGGTGCTTAAATTTCATCTGGCCTTCTGCGGCATAGTTCTAGGGGACCCCAGGTTTTGACCTCACAGCAAGGTTGATTCATTGATTTACTTTTCAGTTAGCCCATTACTCTATATTTTATCTATTTATATAGCACTTTTGAGCAAAGTATTGGGAAAGGATAACAGAAGAGCACAGGGGGAGCACAGGGGGAGCACAGGGGGAGCACAGGGGGAGCACAGGGGGAGCACAGGGGGGAGCACCATAATTATTAGCACTGACAAAAACTGTGTTTGCCAATGACCAGTGGCTCCAAGTGAGAACAAAATATTAAGCTGACAGGAACAGGCATCCAATCTATGGATTAAATACTTTTTAAAAGTTGGGATAAAAGAGGCATTAAAACAAGACACCAAAGTGCAAAGAGCAATAGATTAACAAAAGAGGAAAATCCAAACTATTTGGTTGAAAAGAAAAAATATGGTAGACAATTTATAAGTAGTATTTAGAGGTATTTGAAAAAATGAAAGAAGAATAAAAGAAAGGACCACATGGAAAAAATAAGAAAGAATCCATTTCAATCTGAGCAACTGGTTACAATTTGTCTTTAAGATAAAAAGATTAAGGTGAAAGAATGTCTTAGGGTTCACACACGAAACTGGGAGGATTAGTTTTTAGATCTGCCACAGACCTGCATGACCTTGGTCAAATTACACTCTCATATTCATCTCCTGTCTTGCAAAATGGAGATGCTAAAACTTCCTTTATAATTTTTATTTAAATCATAAGACAGTTGTTGATGTATACCCAAATACTACCACAGCAACAGCTCTTGCCCAGGCCTCATTTTAGGTGGGACATTTTTGGAGCAAACACTTAGTGACTATCTTAGAGAGAAAAACATGTCCAGGCAGAAAGAACATTAGATACATAGCAGAGTTTAAAGATGGCTGGGGAAAGAAAGAAAAAAAAAAAAGTGGGGAGGCGATATGAATGACACAATGGAAATCATGTTAGTTTAACAGAAAAAACAAGCACTGACCTCCTGAAAAGCAAGAAAAAGACCCATGTACCAGCTAATAAGGAGAGTAGTTGCATAACATCCCCTCCAACAGAACTTCTACCAGACTTTTGTTTCCTTGGAATCCACTTTTAGATGAGGCAAGGGTTGGCACTTGACTGAGGTGTTTTATTTATACTGAGACATAACCTCGATGTGAGCTGACAGTTAACAGAGATGCACATCTTCATCCCTGTACTCCTATCTAAGCATCAGCTCTACTAGCCTCCAAGGTTTGAAGATCCTCTTCCCCTCTTACAGGCATATCCCTCAATTCAGCAACAAGCAGGTTTGCTGTTTTTATACATTTTTTTGAACTTACTAAAGCACATTCTTTAAATCTGCACAAATCCACCTCCACTCAGCACACCATTAACACAACCCTGCTTGCTGTAAAACCTTTGCCAGCTATTAAAGTAGATACTAAGAAAAAGAAATCACTAAGGTGGCTCAGGAAGAACAGGTATCAAGCTGCCTGTATTACTCCCAAACTGGCTGACAGTGTTATTTGCCAGCACAAATTATCTCACAGTAGTTCTGCACATCTGCAATTTTTGGTACCCACTTCTCCGCCCGCATCCCCCCCCCCATCCTTATTCCCATTAGGAATAGCCCAGATTCTTGAAATGACAAGAGACTGCCCACAGTTTGACATTTTTATGTTAAACTAACAGTCGCATTACTTTTTCATTTTTAAAAGGTACTATTCTTGATCAGCGCCAACACACATATTATCGAGTGCCTCTCAAAGACAGCATTTAAATATTGCTAATGGAATTTCTTTGTAATCAGTCCCAGAGAGTTTAACTCTATCACACAGCAAAGCCTTCCTGGCATCTGCCATCGACTCAAATAACAGAAGATTCATAACTAACTCTCAGTTCAGCTTTGTAAACATGATAAAATAAGAAAGTGACTTTTTGAAAGAAAACTTGTGAGTGATGCACTGGTAAATCTCATCTGGAGATGAGCAGTGTTTGGGGAACCTCTGAAACCTTTTCTGAACATGGCAATTAAAATAATTATGCAAGGAACTTAAACCCATTTGGATTTCTTCTGCGTTGTCAGGCTCCTTCCTTTGTTGACAGAGATAACTCTATTATTAACCTTGCAACAGATGCTTACTGCAGCACTAACAAAAGTGGTTTTCAGGCTTATATTCTTTTCCTCTTACTTTTCAAAAATAATCTTCTTATTGCCCACTCTTGAAGTGAACATGTTATGGAAATAAATTCTGGACAAGGACAGGTTGGTGGGTTTTACTGTAGAAAACAGCCAACCAGCTTCTTTTCATCTGCTTTTACTCAAGAAGAGGTGATTTCAAGAACCTCAACTTCAAGAACCTATTGGCCTAGTTTGCATAAAATACAAAACCATTGGCTTCATTTGGGGTAACATTACCCTAGGGGTCACAGACCAGTGCATCACAGTTGGCAAGGCAAGAATTTCGGCATTTCCCTAGTTCGTTCTTTCATACATTTCTCAGCCTAGCAAAGCTACATTGAGAAATGCTGGTGAACTGGACCCTCTCTCCACCTGTGCAACAGATAATAAATCTGCTATCAATGCAAAATGCAAGGTTTATATCCACGACCAATTTCTACTTCTTTTTTTTTTTATTTCAATAATTTTTTATGAAGGTCAAACTGCCTTACAAAGAAGTTCCTAACGCTGAAGTTACTAGAACTATCTTCTTGTAACTGAAAGCTGAACCTCATCCAGACAGAGCACGTCCTGACAAACCCTGTCCATGCCCCACACCAACTGCACTAGAGAAAGGAAACTCCTTTTTACCTATCAGGAAATTTTCTTGCAGTGCCTTGAAAGTTGTGATGGCCTGACATAATCCAGCCCTTGAGAAACAGTATCCCATCCACCCCAGCTGTGGATCATTATTTCTTCTACACTGATGTCTAATCCACTTTTTCTTAATTAACATCATGGACTCAGTGGTATAATATGCCAATGGGTTCCACAGGCCAAAACATCCTTTAAAAGTTGATTGCCTCTTGGCTTCATCAAAAATGAGAATCAAATAATTATTTAGGTTAGAAGGGACCTTAGAAAATAACCTGGTCCAAATCCCCCCACTTCCCAACACAAAGCCAAATGTGATGTTTTATTCAATCCTCGCTATAAATGTAAATAAGTATTCCTAATTTTACCTCTCTCATGACCCCTTAAGGAAACTAAAGAATCTGTTTTCTGTTTCACGTGATTAAAATATTTGTCCTCTATGCTTTTTTCACACCTCTGATACTGTGACTTATCTTATACTTATCTGAGTGGGAGCTGAACACTAGGAATAATCCCTTCCTGAACACAGACATGACAGCATGCAGTGCCCGATGAACCAGAGTGCCTCTGCGATGCTTTTACAGCTATCATTTTTCTCCTCATCACTACAGACACATCTCACTGCTTCCAATATTGTCCTGTTTTGTTCTACAGGATCATGCAAGTTATGGTTTACAAAGACAGCATGAACCAGTGGCAACACAGCCTATAATTTCCTTGTAGATTGAAGTAGCGGTTATCGAGTCATAATCTCAACTATCCCAACAGGTCAGACTCCACAGGCAGAGGGAGGCAGGCAGCTAGCAGGTACATAACACTTGATTTCACAAAGGCTGTTTTGCCTCCTGTATCACATGCTCTTTGGATTTACTGCAGTCCTGGTCTCATGTATCTCTGACTCAGTCCCCTCTTCATGTCTTTTAAAGATGTCACCAGCACTGGCTGAAGTGAGCCTCTTCCTTTAGCCAGTGGCTTTTAGTGTTACATGTCCCAGATAGAAAGATTTGCAGGAGTGGTTATAAAATGAACCATTAGTCATCACAAACCATTCTCCAGATGAACATAATCCTCTCCAGGATCATCACATGCTGGAAGCATCTACAGTTTCTAAGACTTAAAGGACATCTTCCAGATTTCACTGAAGTGTTTTGTCCTAAACAAATTCTCTTTCACAGTAATTTTTCCTCATTTGTTTCATTTTTAATCTGTCTCCCTGTGCAGAAGTCTTTTTGCAGTAGAGTTATGCAGAACTGAAAACGATGAAAGAACATTTAAGTAATTAAGTAGTAAACAGAATTAGAGTCTTGTTATACAAGTTTATCCAAAAATTCAGTAGCAGAGACAAGATGTAACCAATCCCCGAGAAACAGGCAGAGGAATTCAGAGAATGCAGGAAGTTGACAAATGTGGTTTTGACACACATCAAGTTAGAGATGGATGAAAATTACACAGTAAACAATAACAATAATAACAACAACAATAATAATAAAGTTACATTGTTTTCCACTATAAATATAATTTTCAATTTCTTAAAGTTTTCTTAACAGCACTAGCTTTGTATAATCAGAAATTTTTATTTTGGTAAGTGCTCCTACTCAATGGTTTATCTATTATGTAATTCCTTGGAAACAAATAAATTTATTTTATGAAATTTCAAATACACCTGAATATCTTGGGTCAGCTGAAAACAAAACCATTATTAGCTTTACATGCCACCTGAGGGAGAACAAGGAATTAACAAACAACAAAAATTGCAACTCAGATGCACACAAGTGCACCCCTTCCTAAAATATATTTCTTTTTACAGCATTTCTTTTGCCACATGAAATTACCTCAATTGCACACGGACAAAAATTTTCCCAGAAGATAGTCAGAGCCTGACCAAAAGCCACAGGACCCCTAGTGACCACAAAAGTGCTAAGGACCTATAGCTAAACTGCTCCCTGGCTAGTACTGTCATATTAGTTCCAGAAATACTGCCAATATTGTTTCATTCCCATGGGAAAACTAATGGAAAGCTATTCAAAATGAGAATCCTTCCTGCAGCTGGGAAGGTATTTCTTCAATCTCAGGGTTAATTTTGTCTCTGCTGTGACCTGGAGCACCCTTGTTATTTAAGTCTACGGCCTCTCAGGAGCACAGAAATCATGGTAAGTTATGGTGCATTTATACTGTGGAAAATGACTGCTAGATGCTAATGTTGAAGCTATTGCACTCTTGTTTGTGATATAAAGAAGACCTGAAAAGAGGTTTCTCTCTTTTTCAAGCACAAAAGGCTTGCTCACTGACTCACTTCAGCCCTTTTTCTTCCCTAACAATTTTTCCCTGAGTTGCATGGCATTTCAACTACTTAGAACCACACGTCATGATTTCCTGCTTTTAAAAATAATTTAAAAGAATAGGTCCTAGAGTCAGGGACCACATCCAGCTCTCAGTTACATCCAGAGATCACTGAACTTGCACCAAGTATCCCCAACTGCACTTGCAAAACCAGGAGCAGAATCTATACTTGGAGGTACTAAACCCACTCGGTACAATGGGCCACCCATGCTTTAATTATTATTATTAATTCTTTGTTTCTTTTACTGATGTTAGCTGTCAGCAGCAACACTGCAGCATGAATGGAGAAGAGGAGAGGTAATGGAAATTAAATAATAGCCTGAAACCAGTCAAAGAGAGACCTGTGACAAAATTACACTTGGAAGTCCATGAAATCTCATGGCCAAAGACATTTCCATCTTTCAACTTACACAATACTTAACAATGAAAAAAAACCCAAGGTGATATTTTGCCTTCTCTGTTTCTATTGTGGCAACCATCCTCCACTTTCCATAGTTTACAGGTCTGAATGAACAACCTAACTTCTGATATTTCCTCACTTTTATTCAGAGAGCTCAATGTATCCTTCAGCAATTTTAATGTTTAGTTTCAAAAATGTTTCTAGCCCATCGGATTGCAAAGTTAGCCTCACGTCTTTAAATCAATACCCCAATATCTCACTAAGCCTGCTGGCAGAGCCCAGGAAAACAATCATACCTAGCAAGCTGCTTCACTTTCCGAGTCGGCTTGAACGCAGGGAAGGATGCTAATGTCAAAACCTAATTGCAACCACTTACTGCAGCCACCACTGAAAAGCACCGAGTCTCCTGCAGGTAATGCCGAGTCAGCGAGTTCCTGCTGTGCCAAACAACACACTGAAATGGACCTTCCCTGCTGTGCTCACAGTACACAGGGCCTGTAGGAATGAGCCCCATACTCTGCAATTATATTTACTTTATATGCTAATACTGCCAAAACAGCATATTGCGAGAGAAACTGGTCTGGGTTCTAACTCCAGTCACCCTCTAAGAACAAAAAGACATGATACTGTAAACCTTGCTGGTTGCCAGCTCAGTGAACCAAAGCAAATCTATGTCATAGTAATTATATTTACACTGTAAATCTAGGCAATAGCTCTTCAGGTGGTATAAATTGGCATTAGCCCATTACAATCAAGGAAACCTTATTGATTTACGTGAGCTAAGGCTCTTACACGAATTTTCTATCAGTTACCAACCTAAAGCTACCTCCAGACTTGAATCGACCCATAAACAGTACACTTCTAGAATGTCTATAATTCCTTTTCACTGCACAATTTTTATGACTATAGCTGAAAGTTTGGCCCATGGCATTCAATTTCTGATTACTAAAATCTATGCTAGGAACAGGTGGCCATAACTTCAGGTGTCTTCACAGCACCAGCCTTAAATATAACAGCAAATTACATATTTCAGGCAAGGCTGTATCAATGCTTTCAATTTAAATGTTGGATTTTCAGGAATCTGAAACATATCCGTAAATTTTCCTTGACAGTGGAGCTTTGTTTATGAGCCCAAAGCCAGCATTTTTCTTACTTGTTTTGCGAAAGCAATGGGTTTCACATGCTCCCATCCAAGCAGAAGGTAACTCAGAAACGTCTTTTCTGCTCCTCTACGAAATAAGAACATCTAAGACCTGGAAAAAAAATGTCATATGGACATCAGGTATTCCATATTCCAAATCTGAACTATTCTGGAACTGAAAATGTGCCAACGGCATCTGAACAGTAAGATTTCTCATTCAAAATTTCACCAGGCTAAGCTCGAGAGCCAGAGGTAGTTCTCCAGTACTTCAAGTAGCATGTTAGATATGAAACTTCCCTGGGTAGCTCATCTACTACATACACAGAACTTTTGCATGTATGAATAGATTATTTTCTCTCCTAAATATACATCCTAAAATATTCACTTTAAATACATAGACTACCAGACTGTGTACATATACCCAGGACAGAAGATATCTTTCTACTTTAGTGTACCCTGCTAATCACATACCATCTGGTAATACATTATGTATTCAAAGATACACATAACATATCCAAACACATACTGTAGGCATATTATGGTGTGAGAGAAGAAAGAATATATCAGATGTATTCACACAAGTGTAAATAACTTCTCATCCAAGAGAGCAGAACAGCTTTAATGTACAATGACATTTTGAAAGATCTGCATTATAGCTAGAAACGAGAATTTTTTTTAATGAGTCTGAACACTCACTGATGCATTAATTAAAGACTTCATCTGATACCCATAAAAATAATTGGAAAGACCTGCCAACTTCACCCATCTCTGAATCAGGCCCAGTAGCACATTAATTGAAGGCTAGTTTACATCTGCAGCAAGCCAAAATTAGTTCTCAGGACAGTAAATCATGGTTTCATGCATTAGATACTGATGTGCAGTTAATTTTATCTCTTGAAAGATCTCAGTTAAAAAGTGTGCATTTCAAAGCTACTCAATAATAAATGTTTTAACACTTAGAAAAGCTTATATTGGTAAATTTCAACTATATGCACCAGCAGGCAGTGGTCTCTTGACAGACAAATGTAGATGTTAAATTATTTCTGTCCGTAGCTAAAAAATGAAAAGCAGTATTAGTTGCTCTACTCCTCTGAAAAACAAACAAACAAAAAAACCAAAACAAAAAACCCAACAACTGCAATTTTTAAATCTGTGGCATTTATACTCTGTTCTACAGCAAATGCATTTAACTCCTGTTTCCTTTGAGATTCTCACAGTGGGGTTGGACACACACACTCAAAACATACCTTCTGCTGATCCCATCAGATCTTCATTAATATGCAAAGGACAGTATTTATTCAGCTGCGTAGGATTTTGTTTTCAATTGCATTTTCATTGCCACTTGTTTCATCTCTTATTCAAAGAGAAGAATGTTTCATGCTTACATACAAATACAGTATAACAACTTACAGAAGTCACGAAGGACTCGATTAGCATAAAGCCGGAAGGAAGCTGTTTGAAGGTCTTTTTAAGAGAAATAGAGCAACTGATACTGGGGTGAGCAACTCCAGGGGCATCTGTGGGACAAGTGGAAATGGGCAATTTCCCACTGAAATCTCCCTTTAAGTTTGCTTTCCTTCTGACCGTAGAGATTGCTCTGGAGTTCATTGGTACAGATAATAGCAAAACAAGATCCCCAAAGAAGCCGCAATTATCACTGTAAGGGAGACAGGAACGGTGGCGAGGACAGAAATCAGCACTTGCAGCCACAGAAATCAGAATGAAAGAAAACACGTACGGCACACTGGAGAAGTTTATCTCCCAGGCATTCACTTTTACGTGTCTTTCTGGAGGACAGCATTTTTGGAACCAAACAGCCCTCAGATGAGGATACTGATGCCTAATCTAGTGTTGAAGTTTCTTCCTTGGGACAGTGCAGAGAGGGCTGAATTCTAGCAGTGCCTGAGCAGGTCCCAGATCTCAGTTCCTTTTCAGGTTTCTCCGACTGGGCTTCAAACATCTCAAATCACTGTCACTTCAAACAAAATATGCCTATTACTTTTACATTGCAGCTTATTACTTAGAGCAGAGTTAACCCATTTCCTCTTCACACTAACAATCCATGCAAATGCTGTCTGCAATTCCAATCGAGGGTTTAAGATGACTGATTAAACCAGCACAATACTGTTGTAAAGGAGATTGGGGAAGAACAGAGGAGATCAAAGAGCACAGCCACACTGCTTTATTTGGGTGACATAGTGGACTGATCCAACTGCATCTATTTATACCTGGGCTATTGCTTTTCTTGGGTTCAATTTTAGATAAAATTTGGTTTAGAGAGTGGCAGTTTCATTAATAGACGAACCTTTGAAGGAACATAACTAATACATATTAGATCTTCAAGAAGAGCACTGGATCACAGTGTTCATTTCCTTCTTCTCCTCCTTCCCCACCCCATTTGCTTTCTTACCTCTCCACCATCTGCAGACTCAGTTATTCAGAGATCAAATTTTGATTCCTGTGTATGCCATACTTCAGCAACTCTAACTACAAGCAAGACACTCCTATGCTCTGCAGGTTGCTGACTTTCTCGGTAATTACTGTTCCATCATTGTCCCTAAGGGGAAGAAAAAAAATCTGTTGTTGCCCCATTACCAGCTGTCTTCTGATATTACTGTAACTCCCATCTCCCTCAAGGTATTCTTGCTACTGCTGACCCTATATTTTCTGATATAATTTGTGATCTTTTTCATATCAAAAAGATCACAGACATGTATTTGTACATACAGCTCACTTATCTCTAACCCAGGTCTCTAACTTGTGTTCAGGCTGCCAGAGTCTGAAGCCTGCTTCTAATTTCCAGACTCCTCAATATGCTGCATTTCTTCCATAAAATAATTTTTCTGCAACTTTAACCTTATTGTCACAGCTTAAAACCTTGAATGCAAGATAGTATGCCAGGATGAAAGGGATGGTGGAAGGTAAAACCTGAAAATGGGCCTATCTTGGAAGCACTTCAAGACAGCAAGCACCAGTGTACCAGTGTCAATCATGCAGGCTATTTTACATAGGGGACTTAAAAGCATAGGGTTTGTTGGATTTTTTTTTTTTTTCTACTTGTGGAACATATCAGAGACAGGTATATTCAGTATCCTAAATGAAATCTACCCTCAGTTGAGATCAAAGTGTCTTTCAACAATTTCATCTCTATACTGCAAATCAACATGGGCAGTGAATCCAACTTCTGCATGAATGAACTTCAGAAGTGCGCAGGCCCTCAGCACAAAGTGAAGTTTTTATCACTAACAAAGCTAGAAAATTGCATTAATTATTTCAAGAGATCGTTTTTCTTTGGATTATCCTGGTGCATAAACTTTAATGATCACGCCTTGTGCTAATTATCTCTAGTCTTCTCCTCTCACATGCTTCATCTGGATACTAGCCATCTATTTTCACAGTCACAGTCTTTCATACTGTGCCTGCTGAGATACAGGTGAAGAACAAGGGAAGTGAATGAAGTAAGTTTCTTTCACTAAGCATGTAGCACCAGGCACTTCATCTCACCTTGTCATCTCTTCATATTGCAGGCGTATTTTAGCATATTGTACTATACATTTTATAGAATCATAGAATGGTTTGGGTTGGAAAGGACCTTGAAGATCATCTAGTTCTAACCCCCCTGCATGGGCAGGGACACCTCCCACTAGACCAGGTTGCTCAAAGCCCCATCCAACCTGGTCTTTAACACTTCCAGTGGTGGGGCATCCACAACCTCCCTGGGCAGCCTGTGCCAGTCTCTCAACACCCTCACAGTGAAGAATTTCTTCCTAACATCTAATCTAAATCTAGCCTCTTCCAGTTTAAAACCATTATCCCTCATCCTATCACTAAACACCCTGGTAAAAAGCCCCTCCCCAGCTTTCCTGTAGTCCCCTTTCAGGTCCTGGAAGGCCTCTATAAGGTCTCCCCAGAGCCTTTTCTTCTCCAGGCTGAACAACACCAACTCCCTCAGCCTGTCATCACAGGAGAGGTGCTCCAGCCCCCTGATCATCTTTATTGCCCTCCTCTGGACTTTCTCCAAGAGCTTTATGTCCTTCCTGTGTTGAGGCCTCCAGAACTGGACACAATACTCCAGATGAGGTCTCATGAGTGCAGAGTAGAGGGGTAGAATCACCTCCCATGACCTGCTGGCCATGCTTCTTTTGATGCAGCCCAGGACACAGCTGGCTTTCTGGGCTGCAAGTGCGCATTGCTGGCTCATGTGGAGCTTTTCATTGACCGGAACGCCCAGGTCCTTCTCTTCAAGGCTGTTCTCAATCTGATCTCCACCCAATCTGTATTTGTGTCTGTCTGGACATCAAGCTGTTGATCACTACTCTCTGAGTGCAACCATTCATCCAACTCCTTATCCACCAAGTGGTCCATCCATCAAATCCATATCCTTTCAATTTTGAGACCAGATGTCATGTGGAACAGTATCAAACACCTTGTACAAGTCCAGGTAGATGACGTCAGTTGCTCTTCCACTGTCCACCAATGCTGTGACCCCTTCATAAATGGCCACCAAATCTGTCAGGCATTATTTGCCCTTGGTGAAGCCATACTGGTTGCCACCAACCACCTCCACATTTTCCATGTGCCTCAGCAGAGCCTACAGGAGGATCTGCTCCATGGTATATATATACATATGCTTCATTATATATAAATATATAAATACATGAAAAAGAGCCTCTTCCAAGAGTGATCCAGCAGGAAGTCTGTTGACTGGCCAAAAGACATTTTATTTTACTGCTACTTCTCTACTTCTACTGATGGACACAAAATGCAGAGTCTCGATTAACCTTTCATTCTTTCATTTAGGCCACTAGATATTATAATGCATTAAATGTTTTATGAAATATATTATTTACTACTACAAGGGGTTGGGAGTATAGCTAAAGAAAGTAAGAGAGGAAGGAACGCAGTGGTTTCTCTTCAAGCTAGTTTACCTTTACTCTTCTTGAAGCAATTAATTCTTTGTGATTATTTTAATTTCCAGCATCTGAAAATGAAGCATTATTCTTGGTCATTTGCTGTTCACAGGCAAGTGATTTGGTCACCTATGCTGTACAAAATTGTTCCTGTAGCTTTTTTTGACTAAGTTGCACATTTTAAGCAGACTAGTACAAAATAATTTCAGACTGGATTTTCAAATGGAGAGCCAAGTATCAGCTGACCTCCAACAAAAAGCAGTGTCTTTTTTCTTGTCCAGCGAGCTGGACTGTGCTAAGCTGATGGCCTAAGATTGACAGAACCCTTCTGTTTCCAGACATTTATTGAGCAGCTTTGCTCTGCTATTCACAGCTAACATGGGGCTCCCAAATCTTACTGGGCAACACAGTATTTTTATTCATTGGTATATTCTAAAATATATTATTTAAAACTCACCCAGATCCTACAAGGATGACAAATTTTACACAGCAGCGTAAAATTGGAGATAGCAGCCCAATTTATAAATAGGCCAGTATTCAACACAGCTCAAATAAGAGATTGACACTAGAGGGTTGTTTCAAGACTGAAGGTAAAGGCACTGTAGAGATGAAGCTAAACAAGTGTTATTAAAAAACTGAAAAGAACAAAGCTGGTGAAGGCCCTGGATGTGGAAGAGTCTGGAAATACCTCCTCACATGAGAAAAGGAACTTCTCTGTTTGAATGGCAAGTTGCTTAACAGCACCTATGAGCAAGAGTGCATGACTTGAAGCAATTGGCTCTCTCTATGTTTATGTGAAATGCCTTGCATGCTGAAACCTTGATCCTGACCACAGACCCTAGATACTACCAAGATAACAACTAATACCTCTGAAAAGATTGGCAGCAGGCCCTTGATTTCTTCAGTATAAAGAAAATGCAGCCTTATTTCCTCCAAAAGTTTTATATAATACTTCTTCAGAAGCAAGAAGTATTTCCCAACTACAGGCCTACTTTCTAAGAGTTAATTATACTGCTTTAGGACTGGAGAAGGTCTGCTGCCAGAAAACAGGGAAGTGGCAACCATGGTGGTAAGAGGATCATGCCAAATGCTGATGTATTAAGATTCATATACAAGTCTACTCAATTTTTCAGCTGCAATACACAATCACTGCATATAAATTCTTTGCTCAGTGCAGGCAGTATGTGTTTATCCCAGTTCTTTGAGAACTCAGACCCTTATCTGTATGCAGACTGCTTTTGTTCTAAGCCTTTCTTCATGTTCTCCCTCTCTTCTTAATTAACAGAAAACTGTTATGAATATTAAAGAAGAAATTAACAACAGTGTAAATAATTTCTGGGTGTTTGTAGATTCCACATTTAGTTTTTAATTAACCCCCACTGATTTCAAAAAGCTATTTAAGAAAAAGATATCCTTTTAAAATTTCCCTTGTGTTTAAAAAAGGAAAAAATAAATAAGGTAAGACCCTAAAATGGCAGTTTGGCATTGCAGACACCAACATCATATGAGGATGTTATTCTGACATTATTTCTCCTTCACTTAACTTGGTTTAGGACCTGCTGTCAAAAGGACAATTTGCATACTGCCTCCTTCATTTAACAAGTGAAACACTGGGGGTCTGGCCAAACACTGCGTAACTATGATAACACAAATCTATCTTCTATGGAATTAAAAGCATCCAACTCTCTGAATCCTGCTGGATAAAACCAGAACATAGAACTGGTCAACTTCAGAGGTCAGTTGAACCCCACATTGTAACCACTGACCACAGCTAGTACCACATGCTTTAGAGGAAGATGCTAAAAGCCCCAATGTAGCCATTACAGAATCTACCCTTTTATGGCTATATCCATTATCATCCCAACTCTTATAGCCTTGAGAATTTTATTTTGGTTTGTGTAATTCTTCTCCCAGCAAATCTGTATGGCCTTGCTAGCCATTTAAACATCCATTCCTTACAGTTGATTTGGCCAATCTATTGTTCTTCAGCTCCTGTCAGCAATCAAGGTCACAGAGTAGGCTCTTCTGGATTGACAGAAATTCCTCTGCCATTTTTTTAATGGGTTTATTTTTCCAGTGGTTTGGCATTCATGTAATCTGGAAGTGGAGGCCTTGATGTCAATCACTATCACATACATATACCAATAAGAGCAATTTACCTCTATTTTATACTTCTTAAAGATACAACAAAGGAGACATCCCCTACCATCAATATTTTGTGCAGCAAGCCCTGTTGAGTCAGTGGGAGTTCCGCATGTGCGACAACTCAAAGGCAGATGCTCCAAGAAATCTAATTTAAAGATGCCTCAGGAAAGCTTTAAATTGCACTTCCCAGTGCATGCAATGGGGTAGATCATCCTCTCCCTTGTGCATAACACCCATTAGTGTTAATTTGAGTTATCCTTGTTTTCTGGGAGGAGAACACAGCCTGGTGCTGCCAAAGGAATTTCACCAACACCACTTACCCCTTCTGCTTCCTTGCACGGCCGTTGTGTACACAGGTACTAGAGAAATACTCCATGTTCTGCAATCAGCCTGAAAGCTGCACAAGAGGCAGAAATTACTATACAGTGACTAAAAAGGTACTATCAGATGGACTGACAGATATTAATGGGTCTTGTTGCCTCCACGTCATCAGAATGACAGTATACTCGCATCAAGGACATGCATAGAAAAATATATTATATTTTAAATATTATCTCTAGATACAAATTTTGAGTTATTATTTGGAAAAATACTTTTAGAGGAAAAAAAAAACACAACACTGCTGAGTCTAAACAAGCACTTCATCAGGAGTCAAATAACTGCATTCTTTGACCCACAATTAACACATTTTATAAGGAGGAAAAGAAATTTGTTTTATGCCATCTCCTGCATTTAGTTTTTTATATTTTTTTGAGATACCATTTTATCCTAAGAGTGTGGTTATGTAGTAATATTAAACCAGCATGCACTTTTATGAGAAAGTGGGTTAGCTGCACAACTGCCAACACAGAGAGACAAACCAACAGAAACCACTGCTGAGCAGGAGGGTGGAAGCTGTCATTCGTGCTGCTGGGACACATACAGGTGCTCTGCCTCCACACCAGGAGAAGCAAAATACTTCAGGTGTGAAAGCAGATAGGAGCTAAAGAGGTAGCACTGTATGCACAGGTGATCACTCTCGCGTGGTTTTCCAGAGAAGGAATTGGGAGCAAATTAGGAGCCCAGGAACACATTTGGGGAATAAATACAATCAAGACTAAATCCCTATAAAGGCAACATTCAATGAGCAATACAGGATACTGAAGCAAGTGATCCCAGAGAATTGCCACCCACACTGAATCTATCCTGATGCTTATGTGAGACAACGTTGCAAGCCCAGTTCCCAAGCTGGAGAGGGCCACAGGGGAACAGGCTCCCATGGGAATCTACCTCAATCCAATACTTGGAGTGCACCACAGAGACCCTAGACTCCCCATCACAACATAACAGAGGACCAAGAGCTGAGGTCAGGCTTCGAAGAGAGCATCCTCTTATCTCCACCCATCATGACATTTATGACCCTGAGAGATGCCCTCTGTCAATGGAAGAACACACCTTCTCTCATAATGAAAAGCCTCAGCACAGCAAAGTTGATCTCCTAGACAGAAGCACCACATTCCCAGTGGGTGCAAATCTTTGCCATTTTCATTTGGCTTCACTTACTAACGATAGCTACAGGCCTGGTCCAGAAAAGTAGCACAAGTTCTTTTGTGTCAGCACCAGCAGCTCGAGCAGAAAGAGAGATCAGGAAGGCACACAGTCATACATGTTGGTTTAACCTCATACACAAATCACCAGTAGCACAACTGCCTTGGATCTGGCTGATCCTGTGACAGACCTTGTTCCTGCTCTGGAGTTGGACAGGCAGGTGGTGGTACTTTGGTGGCAGGTGCAAACCCAGCAATGGCCAGATAAAAGATGCAAGTATGGTGAGTCACCTTCCCACACAAGCTGGTTGTCATGCTTCCTAGGCCATTAGCAATCTTCAATCCCTACACATTAGAAGTTAATCCTGCCTCAGGCAGCATGAATTTACACATTAGCTCTTTAATGTAACATCCGCAGTGCTGGAAAAGAGTCATCTCTTTTCACTTTTGATGACATCTTTTAAATGTAACTTCACCTTGCAAGGCTGTAAGTATCATGGCAATATCCCACAAAGGTGTTTTTTATCCGGTGCGTTGTAACTTTGAGCCTGGTTTTGTGGTACCTTCAACAAGGCTCACTCGGTGGTGCACAGGGAGAGAGTGATGTGGGTTGTGGCCAAGGCTGCTGCCAACTAAACAGCAAAAATGTTCAATATTTTTATGGAAAGCCCTTCGTGCAGTTTGCTATTAGCAGTGGGGTCACCATAAAGGTGCTATGTATTTTTGAAAACATGTAGAGATCAAAGCATCCTGAATTTCAGGACAAGCGATGATTTATTTAAAAATGCATACTAAATGCTAATTTATGAACTATTTATAACCCAGAAAGGGAGCAGAAGCTGTACTGTTTTACAAACTTGCCATGCAAAAACTGCAAAACAAGTATTTTAAGAACAAGCTGCATTGATTTCCAACTTGTGTAAATCGAACTAACTTTACTGGCTCTAGTTTTACATGCACAAATTCTTCTTTGTTTATGAATAATAAATACTTCCCCCCTGATAATTAGAATAAGACTACATATCTTTTGCTGTCCTAAAAACATACATAATCTATTTCATAAGGATGCTGTCTCAAAATAGTTGAGTTCACAATCCTTTATATTGCACGTTTAAATAACAGTTACAGAAATATCACAGGAAAAAAAACATTTCTAGAAATTACTGCAAGAAAGTCACTAGAATAAGAAAACCAAAATTGTTGTAAATAGGTTTCTGAAAGCGTTTCACGGGAAAGTCACTAATGAAATCCTTGGAGACACTAGGCAATCTTTAGTTCAACAATTCAACTTCAAGTTCTTTTTTTTTTCCTTTTCACATTTTCAGATGTTCCCCAAGGTGCTCTTGCTCCAAAAATACCTTTACAGTAAGGCAAGTTCAAACACGACTTAAATGTATTTTATGTCATTTTGATAGAGTGAGGTTGTCACCTTATTGTTCAGCAGCATCCCTGGCAGATCAACTGTTAAAAACCAAGCAGGTGTTAAGCTGAAACAAAGCTATCTAAGTCAAGGTGATAAAACCTCTTTTGGTTAAAGCACAGGTTCCTTCTTTTTCAATAAATGTCTTCTAACTTGGCCCCCCAGTTGCTGGAGGCTTTAAAAATCCCTTTTCCATGCAACCTAATCCCCACCTAAATAGAGTACCCCCATCCAAGTCTTACTCCTGTACAGAACTTGGCTCCCCTCCCCCAAGATCATTTCATGTGCCACACTCCTCTTACTTCAAAGCAAACAAAACACAAACTGGAGATAGCAGAGGAGAATATGGCCGCTAGCCCACAGCACCAGGGCAAAATGCTTCCCAATGTTATGTGTCCTAGTGCTCAGTCAGCAGGGGTTTAAGTGACTTCAGCAGCAACTCTGCCACCACTCCCCTTGGCAGATCATTGCACAACCTGATTGACCTAAAGGACATGATTTCCCCTGTGCCTCTGTAATTTTTATTTTTTTTTAAACTGTCTCATTATGAGCAGATAGGTTGATATTTCAACAGAGAATAAAAGAATTAAGTACCTAGCATAACTCTTAACCATGATCTATGCACTGCTGAAAGGTAACAGTATACCACAGCAAGACAAGTACAGTCCATCCATCCTACAAAGTGCTCGTAGCCTCCATTATCACTGGGATAATCTACTGTGCTTTTAGTTTAAGAGTAATGTCATGTGTTGATGCCTTGCAATTTGATGGGATTTCCGTTCATTAGTAGCAATAAAAGAACCACTTTTTATTCATTAAATTATTCTAAGTGACAGGAAAAAAACAACCTTTCTTAAGACAAGCATATGCACAGCTACATTTTTTTTTCTCATGCAGTTGGGATCACCCCTCTCAGCACATTAATATTGTATTAGAGGATGTAGATAGCTTTTTCATTCTTAATTGGTACTTAAAAATTTCTCTCTAGTGAAAATACTGATTGATTTGGTGTTTAAATGAACTTGTTCATTGCAACTGCAAATGTCCTGAATACTAAGGAGTTTAAAATAACTTGTCATAATAAAAAGATAGATTGACCATAACTAGAATAAAGTACTATTAAAATTAAAAATCTAATTTCATTGCTATTTTGTAGTATTACTGAAAAAGTAATGTTATGAAGGAAATCTGTAATAAGTCTGCTGTAATTGTGCTCGTTTTGTGCATTGCCAGGTTTGAGGGTTCAAAAATTATGAAACTGCAAGAGAAAATAATCAGACTATTAATAATAATAAAATCATGCTCATATTTGGTTTTTCATTTCTGAGTCTTTTCAGATTTCACATTTGCTATATTTTGTCTGCATCCATGAGACCTAGTCTGTTGGGTTTGTGTTTTTTTTTAATCTGTGTAAAAAGGAGAGCCACTGGCAATTCTGACCTAATCACATTATCTAAGATAAAAATAAAGATAAAAGTTTGGTAAGTGTTGAAAGTTGGTTGCATTGCTTCCCCCCCCCGCCCCAGCTGATACTCTTTGTTCATCAGCCCTTATAAATGTCCATGATGGGTGCTCCCAGGTCTTGCAGCAGCAGGCGGCACATGCAAAAAGTTCTGAAAGGTTCTAAGAGGTAGTGGGTGTGCAGATCAATATCGTTTTTTCCCCTCTTCAGTGTGCCTCAGCAATCTTCAAAACAGCAACAGGACAGTACACCTCTAACACAGACTGATAACTTTGCTACATCAAGTAAGCTGCAAAAAACTTACCAGAGGTAACAACATAGGAAAATTGCAGAGGAACTAGAAAACCCCAACAGTCAGCATCATGTTTGGATGATGTGCACTGAGAAACAGCAACAAAGACAACCTCAAAGGTCAGGATTAGAAGGAAAATTCAGTAATTACCTGTGGGTGAGCTCCCCTGGCTGGTAGGGCACCAAGCACCCTGCAAATGCTGGGGGCTGTGGGTGGGGGCAGAGTTAAAGCTGCCCAGGTGAGTGCAGGTACCTCCAGGGCTGCAGCCTGGGCTCCTGCCATGCTCAGGCCCCCCCTCTCTTCTTCCCACAGCTGTGCTTAGCACTGCTGACCCAGCCCAACCAAGAAGAAGGCATGAAGATCACAGTTTGGCTGCCTAAGAAGGACAGGAGCCCACCAGCACTTCTTCACAGGCTGGGCAAAGACTCCAGGCCAAGCAGGGCAGCTCCCAGCAACCCCAGCCATCAACAGGCTGTGTTGAAAACTGGCTTCAGCTGGCTCCTCTGCTCCGGTGCAGCTGTTAGCATTTCCCAGTGCTGTGCTAAGGCTGGTGAAGCTGAGGTAATGCATCCTCATCTAGTGCTATGTATCAGCATGAAAGACAAAGCTTGTGATTTAATGTATGTTCTCTGAAGACCAGAATGAAAAGGTAAAAAGTAGGTTCATTATAGAATCATTGAACAGTGTAGGTTGGAAGAGACCTTAAAAAAATCCAGTTCCAACCCCACTTGCTTGGGCAGGGGCACCTCCCACTAGACCAGGTTGCTCAAAGCCTCATCCAACCTAGCCTTGAGCACTTCCAGGGATGGAGCACCAACAACGTCCCCCAGCAACCTGTTCCAGTGTGTCACCATCCTCACAGTGAAGAATTTCTTCCTAATGTCTAACCTAAATCTACCCTCTTCCAGTTCAAAGCCATTACTCCTTGTCCTATCACTACACACTTTGGTAAAAAGTCCCTCCCCAGCTTTCTTTTTAGGTCCCTTCAGGTACTGGAAGGCTGCTATAAGGTCACCTTGGAGCTTTCTCTTCTCCAGGCTGAAGAACCCCAGGTCTCTCAGTCTGTCTTCACAGGACAGGTGCTCCAGCCCTCTGATCATCTTCATGGCCCTCCTCTGGACTTGCTCCAACAGCTCCAGTGCTGGAGTTGCAGTACAGTTAATGTACTGTGAGTTTACAGTCCTTATTATTTTTGTTCAATGTAATCTAATCCAATTTACCTATTACATACAGTTTTACTAAATAAGTCATTTGCCCAACAGAAGACTATACAGTCTTTATTTAAAATCCCTTGAGGTACTTTTTAATTTTGTGTGCCTTATTCAAAGTCTACTAAAACAGAAGGAAATATGTATAACCGTATACATTTTCTACTCATGAATGATTTGGTTTCCTCAATGTAAAGTGCCTTTAAAAAGTCTCTAACTTTCAGGCAATGCAGAGCCTGAAAAACCAGCTTTTTAAGTGAAGAGTCTACCTTCGAAAGCATAGGTTATATGTCAGTACTTCGTTTTTATCTTTGTTTTTCAGAAATTAATTTATTCTCAAAGTGGCTTGCTGTTCTGCTTTGTTTTTCCATTCCCTATTCTGCTCAGTAGCATTGTTGATTGTTTCATCAGGAGTGGTCACAACTCAGGAGAAGAGGGTTTAGGCAAGTCCATTAACATTGCTGTAGAGCAGAGCCCAAGAGAGGAATGGCCATCTGGCATGTGATGATGTGCAGTTTGCTATTTTTTAATTTCTTAGTTAATAGAATGAACTAAAGGACATTCTTGGTCACATTAAGATATAAGACCAAATATAGGGCTTTACTAATCTGGCCCCTTAAAATTCATATATGTTTTATATGTCAAATAACATAACCTCTTGAAGATATACAAGAATGAGATTTTAAAAACAGGATTCATTTGCTATACCAAATATTTGCTTTCATTATACATTCATTAGATTGGGAGAAGTGCTGGAGGGCAGAATTTTGGCTGTTTCATGTTTATTTTTAAAATCCTTTGTTAGACACAAAAATGTCCTAATAGGTCATCAAATTAATATCATTGCACCACTACAGCCTGACCCCTGTTTATTTCCTCATATGCATCTAATCAATTTTTATAGCTGCTCTAGAGTAGTCAATTAAGAGTTCTATTAATAGCAATGAATGCACAGCTCCAGCAGGCAGGAAATATCTGCCAGGATTTCCCTGTTGATTTTTTTTTTTTTCCCTGTGAAAAAGAGAAGTCCTCTCATAAACACAGGCTTTATGGGGCACTGGTACAGGTCAGCACCCTGCTTTGTGAACCAGGGTGCTGCCCTTCTGGCCATACATAATATGACTCCCATAGTTCCATCTTGCATAAGGAGTCAAAACAAAACACACAGACACTTCCCAAGTCCTGGGTAGAGAAAACAGGATAAACTGTAGGAGCAGACAACCTCCTTTGAACACCTTTTTGTTTTATTTCAGTTACCAAGAAAACCAGAATCCAGGAAGGGAATGAGTACAGACAAAGCCAAACACGAGTAGGTTCAGCCAAGAGCAATCTGAGGACCTTCTACCTTTTAACAAGTCACAGTTAAAAGGTTCTACAGCTTCCTTAGCAGGTGCAGTGAATGGAAGTACAGCAAAGAGCAAGCATGGCCTGTACATGGTAGGCATACTTCAGGCACCTGTAGCTATAAAGCAATGCTGCTGGCAGTATGGAATATTTCTTTTCCATTTTTTTCACAGATCTAAGCCCTCCTAAAATGAATCACACTGATTCCACACAGTGCCATTTTAAGTCCATATAGGCAATATTTTGCTGCTTCTTCCAGTGAAGCTTTTTTTAACCAGCCAGCCAATCTCACTGTTTGCAAATGCACTCTCTTCCTCACAATTCTAACAAAGAGAAAAAACAAAGTTTTGAACTTTCTGGTTCTCTTATGCTCCCTTTCTTCTTCTGAAATTGCCCACCCTCCCCCAAGAGTTAGCAAGGAAAGCCACCCACTTATCAACAGGCCACAACAACAACAGCAAGATAGGGCATGACAGTAGTTCTGGCAGCTGCAATGAAAAATGAATCTCTGTCTCTGTCTGGCCAATTCAAAACCAGGTTAACAGTACCTGAAATTCGTCACTATCTAATGTCTTTGTGAGATGAGACTGATGTCAGTTTAAATTAATAGGCCAGGCTGAAAAATGCAACAGTTCAATAATTGATTCATGAGTGGATTAGACATCACTGCCTCAGGGGTGGCAACATCCACCAAAGGGTGGGGACAATGGCTGGGGCAGGAACAGCATTAGCTGCCTCATTTTAGTCCAGCATCCAAGTCTGCCAGACACCCCAGCGGGCACCCACACTGCTGCAGAGGTGGGCAGACAGGCCCGTGACACACCTTGGCAATAAAAGCATACCCTACATTACCCATTAGGGGAGCAAACAGGGGAAACTGGAGCTGTAGATGTCTGTACTGTATATCCTGCTGGCAATAAACCATGGACGACGAGGTGCTGAGCTGTCAACCAGGTGCTTTCTTCAAGCACTGAAATTCACTGAATAAATAAAGGGAGAAAAGGGAGACAAGAGTCATTTTATCTCTTTCAAAGATGTTCTTGCTGAATTTCCTCATTCCAGATAGGTGTAGCCTTCTTTCCTTCTCCCATACCTGTAACAGCAGCCACCCTTGCACTGCTGTTTTCTCTCCCTGCTCCTTCACCCCAGTCTCCCTTTCTTTGATACCACGTAGCAATGCACCATCTTCCTCCAAAGAAGCCTCCAACAAATCCATAATGCATTCTTCAACAGACAGGCACACTTAAATTATAACTGCCTTATCCATATATCTTTAAGGATAATTACCAAACCACTTACTTATGGGAAGGGAGTAATTGTTTTTTTAGTTACCATCTTTTATTTGCAGATTCTGAATTGGGATATAGTAATGTTTGCACAACACTTTGCTGTTTTTCATGAAAATCGTAAGTGTAGGCATGATAAGCTACACTGCACCTCACAGTGTCAACATGAAAGATAAATTCGCTTTTAGCACGTATTTTAATTAAACCTTAATTCGTTAATTTCAAATTTTGCCAAAAAAAGAATAGTTATTCAGATAAACCCTGCTCTTTGGTATGTTTTATTTGGACAGAAAAGCAAAATAATTTCAAAGCTAAAACTGGACTTAGCACAGTAGCCCAAGCTGAGTGTTGTAGAGCTCTTAACACACAACAAACTCCGTCCTTTGGAAAGCGTATTTTAGATAGAAAAGGGGCAGCAGCTTCAGGAACCTTACAGTACTAGCTGTTTTTAAAAAAACCCTGCCAAACGTTAAACCAAACAGGGGACAGACCCAGGAAGAGGAAGCTACCTTTAACTCACTTTCGGCAAAGCCATACTCTCATGCAAACACCAGTCCTTCTTCCAAGATAGTCCTTCCCGCTGCACTGGTTACTCCAGCACTCCTTGCCCAACAGCAGCTGCTGGCACAGGTTTGGTTACAAGCAGTTGAATTATCCAGAGCCCTTTAGAGCATACTCTTTGGATGTCAGGGATCTCACCTTAACCTATCATCATTATTGCCATCAAAAGAAATAAAAGGCATTTTAAAAAATGTAATCTTCAGAGGACATACACATTTCATACGCTATGATTATGAACCTAATATAAGTGGATAAGAGAGACAGAGATCAGAAGCAGAAGAAATTAATGAACTTATTTTGCTTTTTATTTAAGTGAGAGAACAAAAGTAAACATACTTGGACACTCCTGAAGTAGACACCCTATGTATTCAAGGTAACATAAGTATAAAAATGATCCATAGCCATTATAAAAAAAACCACTGTGTACAATGTATGGATTACTAAACAGAAATGTGTACATTTATAAACCCAGGATCTATGCTGGAAATAACACAGGAATTACAGAATCATAGAATGGTTTGGATTGGAAGGGACCTGAAAGATCTTCTAGTTCTAACCCCCCTGCATGGGCAGGGGCACCTCCCACTGGACCAGGTTGCTCAAAGCCCCATCCAACCCGGCCTTGAACACCTCCAGGGATGGGGCATCCACAACCTCCCTGGGCAACCTGTGCCAGTGTCTCACCACCCTCACAGTGAAGAATTTTGTCCTAGTATCTAACCTAAATCTACCCTCTTCTAGTTTAAAACCATTACCCCTGTCCTATCACTACATGCCCTTACAAAAAGTCCCTTCCCAGCTTTCCTGTAGGCCCCATTCAGGTACTGGAAGGCTGCTGTAAGGTCTTCCCAGAGCCTTCTCTTCTTCAGGCTGAACAGCCCCAGCTTTGCCAGCTTGTCTTCACAGGAGAGGTGCCCCTGCCTTCTGATCATCTCAGTGGCCCTCCTCTGTACTTGGTCCCCATGATACACAAGCTCTGCCCACCCAGGAGCAGCCCAGCCCAGCAACACGGCCAACTGGGGGGCACTGGACCCCTAGACTCCCCCCACCACCTCACCTCCTGCAAGAGGAAAGTCTTCTGCATGAGCTTGGGGCTGAGCGCCCTCAGCTTCTCTGTGGTCTTGTACTGGCCCCAGCAAGACTTGAATTTATCTGGGAAGCCCTGGGTACGTTTGAGCAGCACCAGGCTCAAGATGATCTTCATCACTTTGCAGTAGAACCAATAGGTGTAGCTGCCAAAAAATTAAATAGTTTGCTTCACAAAGCAGGAGTTCAACAATGTTATCCTTTTAATATCCATCATATTATATTACAGACAATCAGGATATCCCTCCATGCCCATAAATTAGGACCTGCTGTATCTAGACTTGGGTTTAATGCCATAATCAAGACATAGATTTTAAAGCCACTGCTGGCCACCACAACTTTTACTGTATTTTTATTTATCTCAGTGCTTACATTACCTAAGAGCTTTAGGCTCAAGCCAGCTCAGGGGGCAACAAATGGTCTGTAAACCCTTAGAAAATGATAATTCCTGCTCCCTAGAGCTCATGGTGTAAAGGTTAGCTAGGCAACACTGTGATTTTTTATGGCTTTTAGGCTCCAGTGATTTATTGGTCCTTTTAAAGCTACTGGGCAATATCTTGTTCCCCCTCTCTTTTTTTTCTTTTTTTTTTCTTTTTTTTTTGTTTTTTGGTTTGGTTTGGTTTTGGTTTGTTTGTTTGGTTTTTGTTTGTTTGTTCTTTGTTTGTTTTGGCTTAAAGCACCTATGGAGCTCTTATTTCCAGGGAGCCCATTTAAGTTCTTCCTGCTGAACATATTGCTCAAAGGAAACAAGTCTGTTGCCTTAAAAAGTGCAAAAAAACTCAGGAGCTCTGGGTTTCTTTCGAGAAGTGAACCCTAAAATTCATCCCATATGATGACCCACCATCTCTTCAAACTGTAAGGGACAGATCCTCACCCCATGTAAACTGTAATCATTTCACAGGAGCCCTAGGTGTAAACCATCAGCACATCAGAGTCAGGATTTGCTTTGAGTCATCTTGTCTCTCAGATTAAAATATAAACTGAATACAGCTCAAGTAAAGGCATTTTTATACCTGTAATGGTGAATAAAAATATTCATGCTTGACAACACTCTCTCAAGAGCAATAAGAGAATAGTCTGCCCTCTTACATGTACACACTGCTTCTCCTCTGAGCAAAGTAACAATCCAGCCATTGTTTGTGGTTGCAGAGGAACTCCAATTTAAATTGATCCAGGTAGAAAGTGAAGATTGAGAAGCTTTTCAGGGTACTTTTCCCCTCCTTTACGAGTACACATATACCACTCGGCACTGCTCAGGACTAAGAAAATCAAACACTCATAGAGACTTAAATTTAACTTACCTGCAAGGCCCATCCTTTCTCATAGCAGCTAAGTACTTTGTAAGTTGTAGTACATGCCCAGAAGTCTAGTCAGGCAATAAGGACCCTTTTTTGATGCATATGATGCCACGCATCTCCCCTTTTCTCTTATGAATTTGTACACTAAAATTAATTTCAGTAATACTTCTGCTGATACTGACAATACAGGAAATACACTTCAGACAGGAAGAGATATATATTAAAAAAATCCAAATGAAAGACACTGCAGAAAAGTTAAAAATTTAGAATTATTTTACAAAGCCAAAGGAATTAAATATGGTCAGTATAATCACAAAGCCATTCTATAAAGGAAATATTCCTTGGCCCCATGTCAATGGCCCAATCTTGTGTCCCAGTTATTTTTTAAAACAGGCTCTACACAGTAAATAAGGATGGAGGTGGGGAAGAGAAGGGGAAAAAACACCACCAGTCTCCTCTTAGGAAAATAAGACTTAATTAAAAAGTCTGCCATTGCTCTGCACTTAATTAGGGCTAACACAGCTGTTAATAAGTTTCTGATTGATAGTAAACCTGATGTCTGCACAGAAAGCTACTTACTTGGTTCAAAGATGCTGACAGTTCCATACAGAAAAAAGATTCTGTTTTGTAATTGTGCATAATGTTAATATTTGAAACATCCTTAAGGGTGATTGTACCTATTAAAATTTCATATGTGAAATGAGAAATAAATGAATTGGTGCTGCATTTTTAAAGGATCAGATTACTGTTGATTAAAGCTTTGTCTACACTTGAAATTTCCCAGTAGAACAGCTCTACTGGTGGTTGTAATAATAGGAGGACAAGCAGAGATAGGCTGCCAGCAACTGCTGTTTAAATTACAATGTCATGCAGACCTGATCTGTAATGGATTATACAAGACTGTGGTTATAGTGTGGCTGTAACTGTTAATACTGCCAACCCAGCTACTGTTATTGAGTGTGTAATAGAAAACAATAATGGAACAAAAAGCCAGTGTAGATGCAGTCAAAAAGTTAGTGTTTGTCAGTAAAGCTGAGTACAGATCCAAGTATTTATCCACAACATGGTGATCTGAATACTACCATGAATTCTCACTCTTCCTGAGAAGTTAACCGTCGAGCAACAGTAAGTGAAGGAGAAGATGAAGTGGAAGGACAAAGCAAGAAAGGAAAAGATGAGTAAAATTATTTGGAAGTAGAAAAAGGAAGCATTTGAGGATGGTAAGCTTCATAGAAATAGGAGGGAAGAGAAACAGGCCTCTAGAGGAAAAGGTGAAATAAGAAATTCCCATGCAATCTACTTTTAATTTTTCAATAGCACTCCTCCACATAGTAAATACAGTGAAGAGACTAAAGTAAGCTCTGAGGGTTGAAAGGGAAACACAGAGAAAAGCCACATCAAAAGGAGAAACAAGAAAGACAGTTGTGGAAGAAGAAATCTTTTGACAAATGAAAAAATCAACAGAGAAAACGTAGGTATTGAAAAGGAGTGGGAAAAGGCATAAAGAAGAAAAGAGGATAAGCAAGAAAAAGGAAAAATGCATGGAGCTTATTGTAAGAGCTCTCTTTTGTTTAACAAGAGGTTTAACACTAAGGGTCACAGACATAGTGAAAGTTTCTTCTCCATCCTTCCGGAAGATAATGTTGTACTCTTCTGCAATTCCAACACAAGCTGGGCTGCATGGCACCTCCCAACCACTCCCATCCACAAACAGTCTGGCAACATCCCCTTCAAGATACGTGCATTGTATCCTAATTCCTCACCCCCTTCCTTCCCTGACACAACTCAGCTTTGTTCAGGAGGCAGGTTACAAAGCAGTGGATGTGGCAGGCTGCTGCCCTGTTTCATGTGAGCCCCTCAGCCCTCCACTGGACAGCATCAAAATGCACAGATACATTGGGACAACACTGGATATATGTGAGATGACTTATGGGGCAACATAGGGCATACACCTGATCTCTGGCAAAAAGCACGGGGAGATGTGGAGACAGAAATGTATCTAGGCAAACCTCAACAACATAAAAAACAAAGTCCAGGAGTGCAGAAGAAAGGACAGTGAAGTCAGAACAGGTGAGATCAAAGACAAATCTGTTGAGGAGCCAGCCACAAAAGGTGTGTTCTAACCAAAATATCTTAAGATCGACAGAGCTGGAAAATGACTTAACACCTGAGGTTAGCAGAAAGCACCCATGACAAGTAAATAGCTCACTCTCTAAAGGTAAATTCTACTTGCTCTGTTCTGCCAGTGCTGTAAAAATGACAAACCCTTTGATGTCAAGTAGTGCATTTTCAAGCTTCCTTGGTTCAAAAGACCAGGGGTGGTAAAAAATGTCAGTAGGTCTGCTGGGCTTCTGAAAAATTTATCTGTGTTACAAAAAAGTGTGGCTGATAACAGAATACCAGCACCCTTAATAATCTGCCACGCCAGGGAGAGAAGTTTACCACTCTTCAACTACGGTGATCAGGTGGGAGTGCTGCAAGGTTGGCTAATGATGCAGCCACAATTTTAATAGTGAGTCCAGACATGCCCTTCAGGTGACTGTCTCTCTAAATGAAAAGAATGAGCAGTGCTGGTTAATAGCTGAGGAGATAGTTATTCAGGCCACAATCTGACTCAACGTTTTGGTGTCATGAGAACCAGAAAGCAGTCTGGACTTTGTAAAAGATTTGAACCACATCAAATAAAATCAGTGTGACTATTAGAGCTCATATGTGAAGCAGACTTTGCTACTGTGTGAGTGCACAACAAAAAGAGAAAGAAAGGACATCTTCCTGCTTAAAGTGAAACTCTTAGTGAATTCCGTCAGAAAAGTATAGAAATCTGTGACTTTCTTACACTCACTGTGTTTTGCAGAACACATCTTTTGTGCCCAGCTCCTCAACAGACTTGACTTTGATCTGATTTAAAGAATGGGAACCAGAAGGTTAATACTGCCAAAAAGCTGTCTGATTATACAGACAGCTGTGCTCTTCAGTGAGAATGAGAGTGATCTATTATCCTTTTAATATTATATGATGTCAAAAAGCTCTTAGTTTACTGTAAATAAGATCTCTCTGAGTTTTCAGACATGTAAAGAGAAGTATTTTGGCCCTGTAATAGAAATACTTCACACCTAAATAAAATCAGGGCTGTAATAACTGGAAAAGGAATGTAAAGATTATTGTGGTGATTAGAAGATACTTAAGTAGGTGGGGTCACCTCAGACTGATACTCTCAGCACAATTGCTTGAATAAGCCCTAACACAGAATATATATATATTTAAGGAACTTTTTTCAACCAGCCAGGAGTGTGTATGTTTTGCTCATACCATGTACCACAATGCCAGTCTACTGCAAAGACCTGTCCTTAAGAGAACAGCTTTGTCTTTGGAACAGTAAATCACATTGCAATTTACACATATGTATAATAAACCTACACTTAGTGATAGCTCATCCTTTTTGAAAATGAAGATTAATTAACTTTTAAAGGCCATTAGTCTAACACCTGTATTATTTAAAGAATTAAATCAACACACCAGAAATCCAGTAGTGAGAACCATAGAAGTTCCATTGTACTTAAAAATACATTTCTATTCATCAAGCTTAAAATAAGTTCTGCTTAAAAATAAGCAATTGACAGCCACCTAAAATAGCAGTAACAAATTCCATAGACTGAAGCACTTGTGCTATAATGCCTCAAACAAATATATAAGCAATTTCCTAGAATATACTCAGAGTGTAAAGCATGCAGTTACCAGGAATCCCTATTACAGATTCTGGCCTCATTTTTTCCCCCTAAATGTTTGTGACAAACATAAAGAAAGTAAATGCAAGTAGAACACAGCAAAACAGATTTGTGAAAGCAAACTGCCTACCTGGCATGGTGCCTATTAGTGTAGAACAAATAAATTATACACATTTTCTGACAATTCTATAATTTGTACTCTGACAAAAATACTATCAGTGGATGCCCCCTTACAGGTTAGGAGTTCACACTGCTGTTAGGTTTTCTTCAGTGCTAAAGGAAAGCTAAATCTTTCTGATTAAAGGGTTTGGGAGAACAGAGAGGCAAACATTTCACAATATATTTGTCCATCTTTATATAGTCTCTTCATTTTGGCTCAAATAATAGTTGTTTACCCTTAAGTTATTCAGAGTTGATGGATGTCCTATGATTATTTTTTTTATTCTGAGTGAGACAGCAGACCTCAGTAGGCGTTCCCAGTTCTTGGGTGGAAGAGAACAAGGACTTGTCCAATTGTCCCTTCTTTTCTTGGCAATCCTGATTCCACTTGGGATTTGATATTGGAGATACTGACCTACTTGTAGGGGACTACAATTAAAAAAAAATACAAAAATAAAGACTAAAACCTTATAAACTCATTTCAAAGTTGGGAGGAAAACAGATATGAACAAAGTAGTGCAATAGAGAAGAATTACAAAATACTAATCTATAGTAACTCTACTGTACTATAAATCATAGAATATGTAAAAATAATATATAGAAATAAAAGAGCTGCATTATTTTTAATCTCTTCTACAGTACACAGAGAAAAGCCTATTGCCTTTACATTTTATATCCAAACTTCTTCAGACAGAACTTTCTTGCTTCAACAACTGCATACACCTATTTTCTTTATTTTAATCACTTCACTAAATAGGCTTCTGAATCAAAATCACAGATATTAACTCATCAGAATATTCAAACTCAATTTAAAATTGTTTCTTCATATTATAAAATGAGAGATGAAGAATTGCATCTTCATCTCTCATGAAAATGATGCTCTTTGGTATCTATTTCTCTGCTGTGATGGTTAAAAATTCAGCCAAGAAAGGATCAATAGTCTTCACTGGACGAAGTCCAATTTTTACTACAAGATTTATCTCTTCTGAAAACAAGACAAAGCATTTGCTAGCATTCAGCAAAAGAGCTGAATATACCTTGATACAGACCTTTATTTTAATAATAATCGTAATAACGATTTCTACGTACTGAAAAGCTAAGCCTTTTACTTCAGTACAATGACAACAATTTCTTGACGTTGAGAAATACAATTCTCTAAATGCTCCTGCTAATAAAAATAATGTTCAGTACTAACAGATGAAGTAGTGTGGTATTTTTAAAGTTCCTCAATAAACACTCCTAAATAAATAGGTAGAAATCCGTATATCTAAACTCTGGTCATCTCAAAGGGTTCTTCTGCATTGTGTTTCCGACCTGAATGCAAAATAGTATTTTACCAGGGAAACGTGAAAAAATGGTCTTTATTTACACATTACTTTCTCTCTCAATTTAAACAAGCTTCCAATAAAATGTTAGCAAGGGCACTTGATAAGGTACTCAGAATTGTAAGTCTTGATGGTTGTACTCTTCTTTCCAAGAGTTCCATTTAGTAAAATAGGTGTTCAACTTTTTTTCTTGTCAATACATCAAACAAAACTGAGGGGGCTGAAACAATTAGCTGATACACTTTGGAGGCTTAAAAACGTCCTAGAGAATCAGCATCAATTAAATAATCCTGAACATGGCTCCATCTGGGGCAAAAGAGCAGTCCAGGTAAGTGACAACATCTGTATGTTTATCACCAGTAAAATTCTTAACAGCAAAACTCCTGGAACACTTTTAACCTTGAGTGAAACCATATTTCATCTCCCTTGCAGAACACAGAGAAATAGACTTCAGAAAAGAAATTTAAAAAAAAAAAAAGAAAAAAAGGAAAAAAAAAGGAGGGGAAAAAGTTAAATTATACACTTAGGGAAAATTATTCCAAAGCAGGTTTATATGATCCTCGACTCAAACTGGCAGTTTCAGTCACAATTCAGGAATGCAATCTTGGGAGCCATCACTGAGGGCTTTCTGGTGTCAGTGGCTGGACAAGCAGAGGTATCAAGGACGCTGAATACATTTGACCTTGCTCAGATGGTATTGAGAAGATGACAATCCACAGGTCTGGTCTTCACATCTCAAGAAGGACATAGTGGAGGCAGAAAAGGTAAGAAGAATGGCAATTAAAATAATCGAAGTGATAAAGCACCTGTATACGAGAAGAAATTAAAAAGCCTGGGACTATTCACTTTGGTGAGAAGGTGACTGAGGAGGAATATGACTTAGATATTACTTAATAATGAATTTAAGTTGATCAACACATCCTGTATTTCTAGAAATAAGGGCTGCCTGATAAACTCAGTAGGAGATTGGTTTAAAACAGTAAAAAAAAATTAAAAATTCTTTACTCTGTAAATAGTGTATTTCTGGATCTTTCAGCCATGGGCAGCTGCAAAGACAGATATGGTGTCAGCATATTCAAAAAGGAATCAGACATATTAATTGACAACAGGTCCATAATGAATACTAAAAAGTTATGTTGAGATGCTTCTTCTAACAACCCTAAGGGCAATTCTGGATGACAGGGTATGGAAGAAAATACCCAGGCTTGGTACTACACGGGAAGAAATAACCAGGTTTCTATATCCCCCCTAAATAGCTTTTCCTGTTATCATTGTCAGAGAGAGTACTGAGCTATGTGATCTCACCCATTAAGCAATTTCTTACATTCTAGGGTTTTGTCTATTTTGCTATGACTTCCTATTTAGTTGATTTGGAAGGAAGCAGGTCTCCCGTGTGAGTCTGCTAGACACGGTGATCAAGTGCCAACTTAGTAGCAGGAGCAATCATCTCTGTACAGCAGTGCTACACTTTGAGTATGGAAAGGTTGGGTGCTTTTTTTCCCCATCACTATTTAAAATATCTGTGCCAAGTTCTGTCTTTTGTGTGGGAAAGAAGGAGTAAGAGAAAGGAAATATAATAAATTCCAACACAGGCATTGCCACAAGTAATTTCTGCATATATGATCCATACAGTGGAATTCAAAGCTCAGCATTTGTCCTCTATCTGTGGAAGAAGCAGTAGGGTTCTTTGAGTGATAGTGGTGAATGATGTGAAGTGAGATATGAAATGATACGGAATTAAAGTCCTCCCTGAGAAAGGAACTGCCTGCAGGCAGCGTACGCAGAAAGAAGAGGAAACTGAAGTTTCCTGCAGCTTGTATTCCATGCCTAGGCTAGTGCAAGAAAGAGCAGTAACATTACCTTCACCACCTCTACCTCCTCAGGGCCCATTTCTGAGGGGAGTAGTTTTAAATGCTTTTTTATATATCCTATCCTAGCACAGTCTGGAAACACTCCTTGACCTAGTTATTCAAAAGGGCCTAGGCTGAAGAAAAAAACAGGTATTTCTGGACATGTGCAGCAGACAAAGTTGTGCCCATGGAGCCTGGAAGTAAGGGTGGCATTTTTCCGTATCTTCAGTTAGGGTGGCATGAAGCAGAATTTCTAGAACTTTGATTTTGGCATATAAAGTGTATTTAAATCCTTTTTTGCATATAGACTCCTTACTTATAATTCATACAAGAATATTCAGCTATAACAAACATGCATTATTACTCCATATCGAGAGATCATTCTTTGCTAAGTAGCCTCTTTGAAAGCAGAAATCATCCAAGGTAACAATGATGCTTTGAGACTGCAGCACAGCAAACCACCTTGTGACTTGGTAAATCTGAGAGCTTAGAGGTCACAGCTAATGCAGAATCCTTAGTATTTGCATTATGTTTTTTCCTTGCTTCAGCTGAAGGACCAAGAGAGCTGGCAATTATGTAACTGACAATTTGGAAAGAGAGGCAAGTGCCTACTGTATGCAGAGTTTATATACAGCTCTGAAAACTGGAGCTGTTTGGTTACTTATTTTTAAGGAATAATATTTTGCATTAATACTACCAATCTTCAGTGCTCTTAGAGCACCTCACTAACAGCAGGGATAGTTTTTTTCAAATAGTAATTAATAATATATATATTTACTAGATTTTTATCTGCATTCTACAGACTGGTAAACTGCAACACAGAAAATGTAATTATAATGGCTTTTTCTGAGGTCACACATAGATTCAACAGAGGAAAAATGTCATAGACAGGACTTTTTTTTGGAGCTCTTTCCCTCCTTTGCAATTCTTACTTCAAATTTCTATTTATTTTTTTTTACATCAGGACTGGTATTTAGAAAGTGTTTCTTTTGTTTGAAATAGGTAGCTCTGTACACATATGTACCAAATGATCAAAGCATAAACACTCATATCCATTAGAAAGGTAAGTTTTGATTTTGCAAAACAACCTCATCTGTTGCAGATGCAGATTTACATCTGCAATTATGACAACTGTGGGCATAACTGATTGCACACATTTTAACTACCTCTTTTGTATGAACGATTATGTAGTTAAATATACAGCGTGCAGTGGATTGCCCCCACAAAATCAGAGACTGAGTTGAGGCCTTTTTAAAAGAGCTGGGCCTTACAGAGTGCAAGATAATTGCATACCACATAAAAGAGAAGAAGGAGTTTATTTTCTTACAGTTTTTAAGAAAATAGGACCATTTAAGTTAATTATCTGTGTTGGCTCATTTGAACACCTGTTGGGTTTAATTCACTAGCACCTGGTGCCAACTGTGGGTAAAAGGATTGGAGTTTTACTAATTGGCAAGACTGTTCTGTTTGTTTCCATTTCACCTTTTTTTTCTGCTAAATTTTTTAGAAGCAAACTTTATCAGGATTCAAAACAAAAATGCAGAGATATCCAATTACTTATGGAAAAGAAAGGTTTTTTTCTCTATGAACACATCTAGCAGACAAAGTTTCAGGCTTGATGAGCACCTTTATTCTGTTAATCTCAGTGGCACATACACCAATTTAGAAGCAGCAAGGAGAAGGGCAGGTTGAAGTAGTAATTTTCAAGAGCTGTTCAAAGCATTAGTCTGGAGCATTTTAGAGCTAGATTTTAGGGGAGAAAAAGTTACTGTATTGGGCGGGGGGGGAGAGATTCTAGGTAACACCAGTAAACTGAGAGCTGGAAACAGAACTGTTAAATTCTTGATTCATTATCAGACATTCAGAATCCAATAAACATTCCACTGGAACAATTGAATACTAAAACCACTTCTGATACCATGGGAAAAGTTGACAGAGCCAGAGAAAACCCTGATGCATACAGAAAGGTCTTAGAGTTTAGAAACAAAGCCAATGTAACTACAAATAAAAGGAGCAATTGTCTTGCCTGGTTTCTTGGCTTTTCTATACAGAATAAAGCTAGAGACAATGTTTTTGATTTAGTTCAGAGAAATCTTGAGTAGAACCACCAATTAAAAAATGAGACTGATACACAGAAATGGAAAATTTAAACATAACTAAGATGGAATAAACTTACAAGGGCAGTGATAAATCCATATGTAATTACAGATAACCTAAACAAAAGGGAACTTCGATATTAGAAAGATATCATGGAATGCAACTGCTATTTATTTTATTGAGATATGACCACAAAATGCACCATTTTTCCTGCAGCAAAAATGCTGAAGTAGTTTCAAGTTCCATATTTTGTGCAGAGTGAAGGCGTATGTGTACTAAGTGCACTTGTATAGTACATATTTTAGTTCTTATTGTTCTTGTCAAATGCCTGCTCTACAGACTCACAGACAGTGATCCTGTCACAGGCCATCCCACCCCAATATCACCACTTCAGTCAAGGCAAGGATGCAATGCCATCCCACCCAGCACAAGCCCTTGCCTCTAGGCATATGTGTACTGTGTATCAAGCCTGGGTCTCCTGTATCTTCAGCAAGTAGTCTGACCACTAGGCTGCCACACAAAAAGCTTGTATCTTTGCCAGTTACTAGAAGAAAGCCATGATTGTCACCACATTCTGTCAGGAAATTGCCCGGGTTTGCCTTATATGGGCTCCAAAGTGCCCAGTGCTACCAAGGGTGGGAAGTCTAGGTGCACAAAAAGATACAACTCCAGAGAGCTGAGAAAACAGAAGATGGGAAAGTGAGAGAGCTTTGTTGCAGTGACAGCTCTGTGCAGATTTCTTCTCAGAACCATTAGGCAGCCTTAGGCATCTCAGTCCTTCATTTGATCAAATTTTTCAAGTTCTTGCATAACTTCGGAAACATGTTCAAATAATTTGCAGAACAGGAACACACACGTATGCTTTCCATTGAACTGTGGTTGTAAGTCAGGCATGAGAGAATTTGGGCATTAGGCATTTAATTTGCTTGTAAAAGTCAACCTGCCCCAAAAGAAACAAGAGATCTCACACACTGTACACATAAATTTTATATTTAGGGTCTTGCTTTTAGTCTTCAGTCAAGCATACTCATGTACCTGTAAATTTCACCAAAATTCACAGTTATAACAGAGAATTCTAAACCAGATCTCACCTTCAAAAGGTCTTCTGAGAAAAACTAAACTCAGGGAAGAAAAAAAAAAACCCAAACACAACCTCATTAACTGAAAGGAAACACCACCTACTTCTGTTAAATCAGACCTAAGAAAAGAAAATGAGGTATAGTATTCTTATAGTTAAAATAGATCTATCACAATACTCACAATGTATAATATTAGGTAGAAAAAAAATGGAACACGCTGTATCTGTATTTTTTAAATCTAGCTTAAAGTAATTGGAAGTTACACTATCAACCCAAATTATGTGTATCCATGAAATATTTATTGCAAATTAAGATTTACACTGTATTTCATGAATTTTATACTCAGTAGATACGTAATATGCTCCTGCAGATTATGCAGAAACAACACAGAGTGGTAATACAATTTCTGTGTTTCTTAGAAACTTTAAAATGTTCTGTTATCCTATCATATCATTTCCTCTTACTTTTTAGGAGATACAAAAAGTCAAATGTGTCTGGAAAGGTTTTAACTGGTATAAAGATCAGAATAATCAAAATCAGTAACAGAACTTCATTAATTACTATGTCTGATAAATAATTAATCATCAATCCTTTGCATAGCCCCTGGCCAAAACTGTATGTGGTCTCAAACTGACAACACACAAACCTCCAGAGGTATCCACTAACTTGAATGGAACTCGAGGTCATTTTTTTAGCTATAAGTACACGGTAACTTTTAAATTAAAATTTTTATTGTTGAAGTATTGTTCTGGAGTATAAAATTGCTCCACCTATGTTTGAAATGCCAGTTTTAATCATACAGGATGACTTGTGACTTCATAAATTTTTGGTACAGATGGTAGGCATTTCCTGGTGGGAGACTGTGGTGCCAAATGCATTTATTCCTATGCAGAAGCTTATGTGTCACATGGCACCAAGGGGTTAATTTTTTTTACACACATAATTCTCTACATGATAATGCACTTTCACGTTCCCCATCTGGCTATTGTAAAATCACAAAGGCTGTGAAGGCACAAGCATGAAGTAGAAACTGGTGTCCTGATTTTCAGTGGTGCTGAGTATCTGCAACTCCCACTGAAGTAAGATGGGAGCCACAGGTGCTCAGTAGTTCTGAAACTGGGCCATATTAGGACATCTTAATCAGTGTTTGTTAAAGAATTCTACATAGTATCACTCATCACCTGTCCCTGTTTCTTCTTCATACTCCTCTAAAAGTCTAAGATTTTTACTAGAAATGGAAAAACATTTAACTACCACTTTGAACCCTGCAATATACAAATAAAAGCCCTAAGCAGCATAGGAGAATGCACATAAGACAACTGGGGGCTTCAAATCTAACATGCAGATAGAATGTAGAAGGCACAGAACAACAAGGGAAACTCTCTGTCATGGTCTGCCTATTGAAGCTGGGGAATTCTTTGCCACAAGTAAACTTTTATATGAGTTAAAAATATTTGGACAAATCAGTGAAAAAAAGCCAACTGAGCTTTATTATCACTACTCTCTTTTGGTTAAGGAAACCCTGAGCAACAAGTGACTGAAGGATGGTATAATATTCCAGTACTGAATGCTTTTCCTGTTCTTATCCTCTGAGCATTTATCCTTGGCCACTGATGATGATGATGATGATGTGAGAAAGACCTTTGACATTGCCTTGTATGACCATTCCCATGCTCTTGGGTCCTTATAGAAAATAAACCATTTATGTCAATGAAAAAAAAATGTTATTAAATAAAAAAATTTGGAAGTATCAGTGATGAAGAGATGAGGATATATTGTGAAATTGCTAAACAGGTCCATCAGTACTCAAGAAAACAGGCACGTTAGTCGAGGCCACATTTCAAGCAATTGAGCAGAACCACACCAGTAGATCAGGCACTGCACATGCACAGTGCTGAGCCCATGGAGCAAGTTCAACCAAGTACCATCTGCCAGTAGAGCAGCTGCACACTGTGTTCACACACAGCACATCTGAAGCATCTGATGTTGGTGTTACTGCTCACAGGAATACTGCTCCCAAAGACTCCCTTAGAACTGAAGACTCAAGCCATAAACATGGCACTGAAAGTAAGCTCATGCTAACTTGAAGATTATTTAAGAGACCAAAATGCCTCTTTGCAGTTCTACTGTCACAGAAAACACTGGCTGGTCACATACTGGAAAGGTTGAAGCATGAAGGAATGATCACTGTCTGAATCACTGTCTCAACCAGAAAGGTTTTCCTTAAGGAAGCAGTTTAAAACTGCTAGGAGTAGATCAGCTGGAGTAGCAAATGGGTTCAGTGCATTTCCAGAACTCATTTCTTGTGATATTTATTTCTGATCAAACAATGTCTGCAGAAGCTGCTCATAACAGCAGACTTCAGAGCGAGCTCCCTGGCAAGAGGGAATTCTGTCAGCAGCCTCCAATGGCCATCTCTCAACATTTAGAAACACTCAAACTTGATGAAAAAAATCTCAAATGCAGTTCTGCCTTGAAAATAACGCTTAAATGTGTTGCACACTTATTGTGAAAGTGCAGATGGAAGACAACTAATATGGGGTTGCGTTTGTAGACATTTATAGTTAAGATAACCAGTCTGTTATCTACTTCTTAAATGAAGAAAAGCATTGTGAATTAAAATTTACTGTGCCTGAAATGTTGTATAGTATGGAGGGAGGGAATAGTTTACAATGTGCAATAGTAAGGTCTTGTTACATGCAATTATGTTATCATATGGAATTTAGTCTCAACCTTTATAAAGATACATGATGAAAAGTCATCAAATCACACAGATGATAGCTTTCCATATCTTCAGCTTGATGAAGCAAGGACAGTACAGTACTCATAGTATGGCAGGGCAGAACTGGATGAAAATTGTCTCATTTTTCAGGTCGTTGTTGAGTTACACATTTGCTTGTGGCTGTTCACAAGAATGCACTAAAACCTTGGAAAAAAAAAAAGCTTCTTGTTCAGCTCGCCTCAATTAGCAGGAAAGAGGTACACTAGTCCAGAATGATTCTTTTGTAGATGGAGGTGTGAGGCAAAACCAGTGGTCCATTTTGAATAGAGAGTGCTATTTATCCACATATCAAAATATTTTTCAATGATTCCCAGACACTTCTCTTTCTACATGGCATTGAAGCCAGCTACAGAAGAAATTCGGGTTTGCTGTCATCAATGTTCTCTTCAAGTAGCAGATATGCCCATTCCCTCTGTTTTAATTTCAACTACAAAATAGTGCAACTGCTTCATCAGACAGCTAAAAGTCCAGTATTCTTACAGGGGCATGGTCTGCAGCCCAGCCAGGAAGCTGGGAACTCACAGGTTCCCTTTCCAGCACTACAATTCACTTACCTTCTGAATAGCCAGACTTCTGTATTGTAAATCATCTGGGTTTATTTTTAAAAAATTAGTATAAGAAAAAGGATGCTGAGTGAGTTAATTAAACCTGATCTGAACCCACACTTTAATATTATTTCAAAACACATGGAAATCAGGTAAAGTTGGTTTGTGTTAGGAAGGCAGTGTAAAGCTTCTCCTGGTTAAGGGGTTTATGAGAAGCCCATGAGATACAAGCAAAAGATGTCGACGGGTTGGGGAGCTTTGATAAGGCCCTACAAGTGTTCTGTTGCTTAGGTTGTGCTTTTTTTTTTAATTTTCCACCCTACTGTGTTCCACTGAGACAATACAGCATCTTTATGTACCAAATAAGCAAGAGGCAGAACACCAGGTGAAGAAATGATAGCTCCTCAAAACTCACTGTTATCCATTGGTTATAAAGGGATTAATTAGCTGTGGTTTGGTGAGCAGGACTGAGTTTCAGAAGTACTCTCTGTACTTGTTTTGCTAGGAAAAAAACCCACAACTCAATACCTCCCATTTCTGCTAACAACCCAACACAGTTTCAACAGTGTTTTAATTTGGCAGAGAATATCCTCCTTACCACGCTATAAAATTAGTTTACGGTATCATTTACCTCAATTTACTTTTTAACATCAATTTTGCTTTTTAGAAAATGCATACTACTTTAAAGAAAAAAAAAAAAACAAAACCCAACTACTACATTTGTGGAATTCATTGCAATACAGTCAGCATTTATTTTGTGAGAGCATAGTGTACTTACCAGCCTCACTAGCTGTTTCCCAGGCCAGATTTTTATAGCACAGCTCTCCCCTTCTTGTAAGTTGAAAAAGCTTTCCTTCTAAGCTTGCTCTAAAAGGTATAAGAAAATTAGGGTCAGTGAATGAATACCTACTATTTTTCACTGGTGAGGCAAAAACTATGTATTATGGGATCACTGTGAAATCAAAAAGTTCACAGGACTGGGAAGGCTTCAGAGTAAAATATTTGAGTAAATGTGGTATCTGAGTGTCTGTAAATTCAATTTACTCTTCCTCTATCATCTGTTTCCTTTATGCTGATTGTATTCTTAATGATGTGGCAACAATAAAAAGTGTAATATAAATGAAATGAAAACAAATTCATTCCTAAAAATAATTGTGTCAATATCAACCACAATGCTTAAACTTTCTTTGTATTTGGTTTCAGTTACTATTACTATTACTGTTTACCAACCGACATATTAACCAGAAATATCAACTGTAAATGTTTATTATCTAATAGACTTCAAAAGTAAATATTGATCTATGTTCTACTAATCATGTAACAAATTAAAAACTGTGTAATGTGGTCTGTGTTTCCAATCAAAACCAATAAAGACATTCAATTTTTAATAGATTTTACATCATAACTATTCATGCACAACTGACATGCAAAAATTACACAGCAAATACTCTCAAGAAATTAATACACCTATTTGTGGACATTTAAAACAAATATGAAGCTACCTTCACCAAATAAATTATTTGCATCAAATTATGTTTTTAGGTCTACTCCCAAAACACAGAAGTAGCTAGTGAAAATGTAATTGTCACATCCTAGTGAAGGATGCCTGTCACTTTATATCAAAGTAAAATATTCTGGAGTTTCATTCACATGGCTTTAATTTTTAATTTTAAGGTAAAACATAAAATTAATATTTTAGAGCATTTTCCCCAAAACTTTAAAGCTCATAATGTCTTCAAACATTGCTGTTTTCTTTTATCCTCCAATTCTGCTCCCCAACCTCCCTCAGGACTTAAATCCACATGGAACTCAATTTAAAAAACAGAAAATGGGAAGAATGCATTCATTTCAGGACACGATACTGTAAGTATTGGCTGGTGACAATGCCCATTATTCTGTTATGCACAGATAGGACTAAATTCTCTCCAGACTAAGGCAGTGACAGACAACAGATAACTTCAGCTAAAGAAATCAAGTTAAGTAGGTGAAACACATCGCTTGGAACCTTGAAAATCTGGGAAGAAATTTTCTGTGCCTTTAGAAAGGAGCACAAAACACCACATTTTCGTAATAGGTTTCTTATTGCTACGACGCAGGAAGTCGTTTATTAGGCATCGCGCACTTCTTTAGTCACACAAAGGCTTTTGAGAACTATTGCACGGGCCAGAGTCTCTGAGCACGCTTGGAAGAATGAGCAAGAAACCCAATAGCATGGACTGCAACGGGAAAGAGAAGTCCCTGACCTTTCCCTGTTAGAGAGCAGTACAGAGGCCATGCTCCTGGAATGTGACAGGCAGCGGGACTCTTGCTAGTCCGCTCTTTCGATGTGCTGACATTCTTCTGTGTTTTAATGGATTTTCTTTTTGTTGGTTACTATTGTGTGTGTTTCTATTAGTAGATGTTAAAAATAGAAGTCAAATTGAAAATATAAAGTACACCTCAGTTTAAATTACATATAAAAATCCATCACTCTGGCATTGCCCCATTATGCAGAGGCAACCCTGTGCATTAACATTCATGAAAACAGAGTTCATGAGTCACCTCAGGGCTTATGCTCCCCAGATAGGTAGAGACTGAGCCTGTCGTGGCAATAATACCCTTGGTACCAAGATGGAGCATGCCATCTGCACTGCACACACAGCCCTGGCAGCTAGCAAATTACCAGGGAGCCATTAGCTGTAGCCTAGAAGGGTCAAAGTTGCGATGGCAGCAATAATGGCTCTAACAGTATCTTTAAGCCAGCTAGAGAAGCACCAGGAGCACAAGCTATTATTCAGGGTGGGAAGAAAAGTAATTTGCCAAAACAGAATTAAAATCAGAAGATGATCTTATGGCTTTTGTATTACTATTTTCAAATTAAGCAATAAAAAGAAGTGTGAATTGTATTCTAATAATTCACCCACAGTATTTTCATTCTTGCGTAGTCAACACAACAAGCAGTGAATTAATGTTACTTTGTTCTGACACTGTTGTGATTATAAAATGCTAATTTAAAAAATATATTTATATTGCTAATTAAGGAAGAAGGTCAGAAGTTCCAAGCTCCGGCTGCAATCAACACAGTTCACTGCTCTGATTTTACAAGTTCTGGGCTGTGAATTGTGCTGATTACATGCACTGCTCTGGATTCTTATTAGCCAGTTTCTACCACCATTTTACAATATATTCTATTGTATTGTGCTGTGCAAATCCTACCACTGTGATGCAAACATTAATATCATAAAGTACAACAATAAAACTAATTCTGTATCAGCGTAAAAAGAACACCTGGATTTTAGAAAAAGAATAAAAGCAATAAAGCTGTGAACACTACATCATGCTGACACAAGAAGAAAAGTGAGCTAATTGTATAGAAAAGAAACTGAGGAACCAAAACAAAGTGGAAAGAAAAAACAAAACAAAACAAAGAAAATCCAAAAAAGAGGAAGTTAGGAAACTGTGCGCCTATGTCTGCATGCTCATGTACAAAGTCTTAAGCTATAAAAGAACTCAACTGTATGCAACAGAATTAAAACACAGGACAGACATAGCAACACCAACAAATGAAGTGGCAAGTAGTAAAGTTCAAAAACCTTGGCATTAAAGCATCATTTGGTGGCAACACAGAACAAAAAGACTAAGAGTGGGGGGAAAATAACCATGCAAAGACACTATGAAAGAAAAAAGTTCCTGTACTCCTACAAATGTAAAATTTCATTTCTTCCTCTGCTAACAGCCAACTAATAAACTTTCAAAGGACACAGATGGAGACCTGGAAGCCCTCAAACATCTCAGTTACAGTTACCACAGGCAGAGGTAGAGAAGAAAAGCCCTTACACCATGATTGTATGGTTTATGCAAACCATTTGAGGATTTGACCAATAATCTGCAAATCAATAACTGCTTCCATATACAGATCCAGGCAACATATGAAAAAGAGAGGCCTGAATTCTCAGTTTAGTTTTACAGTGCTGCACTGCAATATTCTGTAATCTTCTGTTATTTCAGGATTACAAAGTGGTTCATAAATAAAATACTCCGTTTTTAACACTGAACTGTATCTTTGTATTTTGTACAGAAATTTGTAATGTTTTCATACAAGCAATTGCAAGCGTTCAGTCTTTTGTGAAGATTTAGCATGCAGGTTTCTTTTTTATTTCAGTGCAAAAATTGTAACTACTTGTATTATAAATGGGTCTGTACATTTTATAGTACTTTTACAAGCTACTTACAGCATGTACATAATGACACCTATGCTCCAAACGTCACACTGTTGGCTGTAGTTAAAGGCACTGATAACTTCAGGGGCTGCCAACCAAGCAGAAAAAATAGTATTAATAATACAAAAAAAAACTTTTAAATGCTTAAACACAAAGCATGAAGAATGTGCTGATGTGGTATAATTTATTCCCATATGTAAAGAGGAACCAACAGCAGATGTTTAAATGAATAATGTACAGACCTTAACAATTCATGCTGATGTGTCCTCACTTTCATCACTTAGCTGTTAAGGGGCTGGTGACATTGTGACATTAGCTGTATGATTAAACTTAGTATTCTTTTTCCCCACAATAAGTTATTAAAGCAGTACTCTTAACACACTGACTTCAAGTACTGCAAGGCACCACACCAACTTTTATTTTTCTCCCAGACATGTGTAGTACATAAGAACACAGGGTGTTTGCAAAACAAAAGAGCCTCTGTTTGCACATATTAGCTTGAATACAACATATGATGAACAAAATCAATGCCAAAATACTCTAAAATAAAAATTTTCAAACCCATGTATTGATATCCTTGATTAAATATTCACAAATTATAAACTAATCACTTTATATTATTTCAGTCACGTCAAAAACATGCTGCTGTGGGGCCATCTTAGTCATCCTTTATCTACTACTTCACAGGAGAGGTGGTTGTGAGTTCAGACCAAAAACTATGGTTTTCACTTCCAGAATAAATGGAGGTGACATACTGAGCCCCAGTAAGGAACAGAAGATAAAAACCCTCTCACACGATAGAGGAGGAGACCAACAGAGATTATTTTATTTGGTGTTGTCTCACCAAATCAAAATGCTTGGTTAACTGTCATCTCAGGTTTATCAGGTAGGTACCAAGCTTCAGATATCTAATTATTATGTCAAGGAACTTAAAATGGTTAACCTAATGGTTTGATAATACCACAGCTGGTAAAACGAGACTTTAAAGGATATTCTTACTAATAACATTGCCAAATTGGCCAAAACCTACAGTATCATCTCATTTTTAATCAAACATTTTAAAACAGCAGTAATTTGTGCTATAAACATTCTGTGAAAACCTTGCCAACTTACGTAAGTTTACACCTTTATATCCATATCCTACAGAAAATGAAATCACTGAATTTGCTATCACTTTTATAGACTTTAAGTTAATAAACCGGTCTGGTTAAATCATAAATTTCCAAAAGTCTCACACACAAGAAGGGAGCACACAAAAGATGGAAATAGGAAGAACAAGAAAACATAAGTATAGAGGGGTAAGATAAGAAAGGTTAAAATGAGGAGCAACTAACAAGGGACGTTACTAAACATGAAATAATCTGTGAATATGAGTAGTAGCAAGACAATGAATAAAGAGGCTGGTTTTGTATTCAATGAAGAATGCAATTGACAGATGATGCTCAGGAGGCAAATGTATTAAATGTCTTCTTACATCAATCTTAAGCAAAATGTCAGCTGCAAGCAGAGGACAGCACAATCAGTATCAATGGCAAAGGGGCAAGAGCTCAGTTTTTTACAGAGAAGCAAAAGCTTAGCAGGTACTTAGGTTGGAAATTTTAAAATCAGCCATAACGGATAAAATCCATTCTAGAGTACTTTAAAAACTGGCAAGACTTTTCAGAGCTATTAGTGGTTCAAGAACTATTAGTGGAAGGCAGGTAAAATACTTGAAAAATGAAAAAGGCAATCATGGGATCTATCTATAAGAGTGTGGAAAACGTGCAGAAAAGAGTTACAGATGCACCCCATTAATTTTAATTCCCAGGAAAATACTGGAAATAATAAGCACCTAGAAGAAAGCAAAAAGGTAAGTAACAGCCATTATGCACCTGTCAGGAACCAATCTCCATGTAGCACAGGTTGACAGGCTTTGGGGTTAGAGGAGGAACACTAAATATCACATCTCTATTTTAGTAAGGCTTTTGATACCATTTCATGTAGCTTTTTTCATAATACTGTCTGCATTAAAAATCACAGGAACAATGAACACATGCTTATAAAAAATGTTTCTCAGAAAGTAGTTGTAACTTGTTCATTGTCAAAGTGGAAGACTGCATCAAGGGATGTTTTGTAGGTGTCTGTCCTAGGCATGATACCATTATAATTGGTGACCTGGATGATCCAAGAGAGAACATGCTTATTAAATCTGAAGACAACATCAAACCAGGAATGACTATAAGTATATTGAAAGACAAGCTCAGAATGCAAACTCGAGGACAGGAGCTGGTCAGGCAGCAGCTCAAGGACAGTTGTGAATCACAAGCCAAACATGAATTAACAGTTCCAGTGTTACCAGACAATGCCTTTGTGAGGCAGGATTAGCATGAAACAGCCACTCTGGTACAAAACCTTGTTGTGCACACCTGCCCTTTCTGAGGAGGCCAAGGCCAACACTCCTCCCTTTGTCTGGATTTGTAGTCTATTTAAATATGCCAGGTGAAAAAACAGGCCAATGGCCTGATTCCCAGCACTTACTTTGTGTTCTTCTATGAGAACTTTGAAGTCCTTACATCAATTACAAAATGGCAGTCACCATTTGTGTTTTACACACAAGCCTTAGGTCTGCAGTACATTCAAAACAATCCTTTCACTCAGTGCAGCACCGTTGAGGCTTCAACTAGATATCCTGCTCGGTTTTGGACATTCCCATTTTGACATAATAAGCAGCAAATGGAGCACAGTGAGTCGATTGCAAAGATCAAAAATGCAGAATAGGACTAAGAAAATTAATTTTGTTTAGTCCAAAAAAGAAAAGACCAAGGGAGAAGCATGATACCAGCTTGCTGAAAAATTGGACAGTGGTTACCTGTTCTTCATATCCTTGATGGATAGGGTGAGAAATAACAGTCTGAAAATATGAAGCACAGTTCCACCCTTTTCCTTAGCCCCACACATAGGCTCCCACTGCCTCCCTTAAGTCAGCTCTAGCAATTACATGGCTGCAGGTAAGTTAACTGAAAATTTATAATGAAAAAAGTTATTAGATCATGGCCCATAGGCATAAGTTTAAGCTGACTGTCAAACTGAAGGTTCAGGGAAGACAGGAGGAAAAATTTTTAGAAAGATAATGAAGCATCAGAATAGGGTACCTGGGAAGATTACAGTGTCTCCATTACTGGAGGTCTTTAAGCACATTTTGCACAAATATTCATCAGAAATTACTTAAGGATAGCTGCTTCTTTATTTGGACAGAGAAATAAATCAAATGTCTTGAGGTCCCTTCCAGTGTTGAGACTCTGTGGTTTTGTCATGATTAGTAAATTGGAAAGTAATTTCATCCCGTGCAATTCCCTGACTTAGAGAAGTATTCAATGCTACTAGCATTTCATCAATCAACATGTCAGAAGGACTAATTATCTTCCTTAAAAAAGGATTTCTTTTTTGCTTCAGTCTGCTTTTGATTCAGCTGTGAAATACATTGCTGGTATATGCCATTAAGGAAAAGAACTTCATAGAATTAAAAAATGAATGCTATATTGGATAATGAAGTGAAGTATATTATAGCATGCAGATATTATAAATCAGAAAGGGGTACAAATCTTTATACTATGGAATAGAAAGCATTCATTGCCTCGATAGCCAAAGAAAAAAACCCTTGAGAAGTGTTCCTTTGGACAGGCTACATCATAATTATCTCTTTTTGTTTGGTTTTTTTTTCAGCTTCCATTTCAACATCAAATAATAATCAGTGTCATATGCTGGAACAGACACACAGCTTGGATGGAAATTTTCTAAGGAAAAAATGGCTTAGAATTTAATCCCATTGTTTGGCTGGAGAATCCTAGAAGTTTCTGTAACATGTTGGAAGTCACAACTGAGCTTTACACAAGATGTACTGTGATTCAGGTAGCACCTTTGGCATGAAAAACACCCGGCAAAAGAGGAAAAGCTGACTTGTAACAGTGGAATGTGTTCCTTGCACTGAACTCAATTTAGCAAAAATATAAGGCAGGTTGAGGCAGTTTGAAGACATAATGTAGAACGAAAATACAAAGTGAGTGTGCCTGCATGGAGAGCATGATAAAGTTCACAAGAAAGTAAGAAGAAACTGATTCTGTATATTGCCTAAGAGATTATAATGAGTGCCTGACGGGCTAGGGGAGCAGAGAGAAAAAAAAACACAACAGAAGCACCTGATGGTGAACAGTACAGCATCAACAAGGAGTACCATCAATCAAGAACTTGGACTTCTCCACAGCAACATCTAAGATATGCCTTGCCCTGATACCTCTCAGTACCTGTTCCAACCTGTCCCCACAGATCCTCAGGAGAAGGCCCCATCTCTGACAGACCTTGGAGAGAGAAAAGAGGGAGACGGTGTGAGCAGTCTGCCAAGGAACCAACAGTTGCACCATGCTGCAAATAAACACAGAGTTAATCTGTGGGATTCACTGCTAAATAGAAGCTGTAACTTCATAAAACGGACCTATCAGAAACAGATACTGTAAACATTCACAGTATATAATGCAAAATTCATATGAAAAATAAATTCTTATAATGATGGAAAATTTATTCCACAGAAGCAGCCTAAAATCTGATGAGCCCCACTAAAAGATTGTTATCAGTTACAGCTTCACCTATCTCTGAAGCTGATGCTTTGGGTCTCAGGGATAATTGTATGAGATTAGAGATCTAGGCAGTTTAAGCTAGCAGGACAATTCCTGTGAGAAAATAAAAGAAGAAAAAGAAGAGGCTTAGACATCACATAACTGTGATCTGGAAGGAATCTGGTGAGTTATAGCTCTTAAAAAGAATGAAGTGCTGACCTTACCTATATATATATATGTACACACACACACACACACACACTCTCAGGAGTCCCACAGATAAACTGAAACATGCTTTCACTACCACCAGTCTGTTGTACAGCTAAACCAAACTCAGACACCTAGTAGTAAAAAATACAGTATTAAAGCTAGCTCTAAAGATAGACATTTTTAGAGCTTTTTTCAAGTGCAGAACTTACAGTTTGTAGACAAAACACTGAAGTCAGAGAAAAAAAAATAAAAATGAGACTTTCATATAATGATCTTCAGTCTCTTCCTCCCCTGTTCTTCCATGAATATAAGGAAGCTTGTCTCAAACACCACTAACGTTTGTCCTGTAATTACTTTGCTGGGCAATTTGTTCCACTATCTAAGAGGTTTTTAAATGTAACTACTTTTTCCTTGATGTTCAAGCTCAGATTAACTAAGTACCCTCCAAGGACACAGGCCAAATCCCTGGTGACCACTTTACCTTCTCTGTGAGTAAAGCCAGTTGGAGAGCCCAGCTACAGCAGACTGATGGTGGAGACACTGCATTGCTGTGGGAAAGGAGGCATAGAGACCACAGTTAGAAGGTCAAGATAAATAAAACCAAGTTGCTGATAAATCAGAGTGCTGCTTGCTAAGAACCTAAATAAAAACCCAAGCTGTCACACGAACGTGGACGATTCAACCAGTGGCTACAGCGTGCCCTCCGTGGGTTTGTTTCTCCTCAGCTGTCAGGACACGTAGCAGCTAGAAAGGCAAAGGGCTGGGAATGTGCCTCCATCGTTTCCACCAGAAAGAGATTACCCTTAGCATGGCTCAAAACCCAATTACTCGGCAGGCCTTCCCCCTCTGCCTTCAGGGCAACACTTCAGGGCCAGCCAGTTTGCCCACTGAAATTTGCATCTCATATTATCTTGTACAAATGTTTTTGTGTTTGTCTGTGGACTGATATGGATTCCACTGTCCCTCAAGCTGGTCTTTAAGAAACACAAACTGAAAATTTCCCTTCCTGGAGGCAGTTTTCTATTTCTTGTCCTGCTGGTCTGAACCAGATGTCAGAGTACACCACCAGCTTCAATGTTCAACCAAAAGGTGACAGCTAGAAAACCTTAACTAAAACAGGGACTGTTAATTTTAATATGGTTTAAGATGAACCAAATTAATTTTATTCTTTATGGAAGTAGAGTGAGAAACTTAAAGAAGAGACAGAATATACTCACATTTAGAAACTTGTCACTTGTCCAGTTATAATCCTGAAATTCTCTGAAACAGGTGTTTGTGTGTTCACCCTCTCCCAATCCTAAAAAAACAACCACTTTACAGTCAGAAAAGTTTTAACCACAAAGCAAGGCATTGTGGTTAGGTTTTGGTTGTGGTTTTTTTAACTTTATTTTTTGGAGGTGGAGGGAGGAGTGTTTAAAAAAAAACAAACACAACAAACCAAACAAACAAAAAAACACAAAACAAACCCAAAAAAACCTAAACCTCATCTGGTCCTTTTCATTTTACTGGTGTCTGTGAGTGAAAACTACTTCAAGTAGTTTATGTTAGTTAACACGTTATAAAGGAAGAAGTTCTTTGCGTTCTGCCTCTTTGTCACTTTAAGCACCAGGTATTTGAGATATTAGTGAAACGAAAGTGACACGAAATGGTGCCAAATTATCATTGCCTTTAAAGGTAAGGAGACAAAGCCAAAAGTCTGTGTGTCGCAAATATCTGTCATGCCATAAGCAGCACAATACCAAAGCCCTGGAAGTAAGAACAGTTGGCCTAAAAATTAGAGTCATGCTGTACACCATGATGAAATAAATGAGGTTTGGCCACAAATTTAGTATTTCAGCATTCCAGGATATTACAATTCAGCCACTGTACCTTTTTTGTTAGAGGGGAAAAAAATTGTGTGGGGGATAAAGGGGCTGAGGGTAGGAGTCCCTGTACTCTAGTACACCCTTGCAGGTATCCTTAAAATAGGCTGTCATTACCTAAACTCACTTCCTTTTTCCCCTCTCCTTTCTCATGTGACAAAACCAGTAAGAGTTCTGATATTCAAAAAGAGAAAGGAAAACAAAACAAAACACATAATTCAAATCATCTTCCATACAGGTATAATACTCCATATACCGACAGCAAACTGGAAACCTGATCATTTCCTTTCAGAGAGTCAACTTTCTTGAAAAAAACAACAACAACAAAAAACAAAACGAAAAACTCCTAAACTCTGTCTTTTTTGCTGCAAAAACTAGAAGTGGTTGCAACTCATCCCTTGGGCTTTGACTTCATGCCTCCTGAAGAAAAGCATTTCAAAGGCTGTAAAGAAAGACTGATTTATTTTTTTTTTTATAGGGTTTTATCCTGATAGCAAAACCTTATTCAACTGTAATGTATGTAGAGAAGCCAATTTCTTCAGTAAACTTTTACACTTTTAACCTCAAGTTCTGTGAGACAATATATATATATCTGAAGTTGCCAATATTTTTGAGAAATGTCCTGATACCCACAGGTGGCTTGAAACTAAGTCTATCTGTGCTGACTAACAAAATTTCATCTGAACCCCATGCCAGTATGTGCCTGTGCCATGTACCAGAGTATCATATGGAAGAATCTCTGTTCTTTCACCATGGACCTGCCCTTTCCTGTGGCCTCTTTTACTGTTACTGGCCATACCAGTTTTCAGCCTCTTCCACTCCAGTTATTCAGGAGAATAACTTCAAAATCAGGAGAAAAAGGGGAATGGGGAAAGATGTGCTCTCAGTCACAGGACAGAGGTGGGGAAAAAGTCCTTGCACCTTGAAGGAGAGATGATAGAGTGTGATAGCTGCTGTTCCAAATGGATATATAAAGCAAGGCCATGAAACAATAGTTGGCCAAGATTTAAGTGGTGAACTGACTACAAGGATGGAAAGCCTGTTAACAAACTAAAAGATACGTATCAACGTCTTCTCTACATCTAGGGTTTGCAGGAAGAAGGGACAAACTGAAGGATATAGGAAAATCCAAAATTATGTTTCTTAAAATGAGTATTACATTATATGAAAATACATAGGCTCTAGGAAATATAGCAAACAGAATTCTCTGCCCTTGGTTTCTCCCACCACGAATTACTGAGTTGTCCACACACTTCAGTGTCTAAAACATATTTCAACATGTATTTTTCTACCCAATAATTCAGTTCTTGAAGGTTATTTTAGAAGACGCATATATTTACACAGTATCTACTATTAAAACGACAAATCAGCAATGGATAATTAGCATAGGACTTATTAAGCATCAAAGACTATTTTTTTCAATAAAAAGAAGATGTAAGCATATGGCACATTGTGTTTAGGCAGTAAATATTCATTAATATCAAAAGAATCCTAGAATAGATTTGTATTTCAATCAAGGCACAGTCTAAGTATTTTTTTTCTACATTACTAATAGATTTATATTAAATTGACAATATTCCTGGTTTTAAAATTAATAACATCTTACAGCACCTGCTGGCTTCTTGTAACTAATGGCTTGAGATTGTACTAATGTAAATCTAGACTAAGAAGGTATGGTTACTTTAAGAATTTTTTTTAATTGACCTAGAAAAATGCTTTAAAAAAAAAAGAAAAAAGAAAACATTTTTCAGCAGTGGCACTTAGCTGCCAAAATTATTTTTTTCCCCTCATAACACCATTTAGTAGCTCATTTCAAAAGCTGCTAATAGGTATCAAAGTAAGGCCTCCAAGTAATATGTGGATATTAAAACCAGTTCTTGAAGCAGAACTGCTACAATTGTCATCTTACTTTTATGTTTAATTTCATTTCATTTGCTTCATCGATGCCACTGCTTTTAACTAAAATGTTTTCCAGTTTTAGATCTCTGTGAACAATAGCTGCCAAGAGAGAGTAAGAAATAAAATGTTATCGGTTGCAGTGAAGATATTCTGACAGAAATGGTTTAAACTCTTTCGACTGAGTAATTTCTTTGAGCAATTCCAGTGCATTTCACTCTGAACTACTGGAAGTCTAACCAAAAGAATCTTTCCCATTTCACCCAGGCAGTCACGTAAGTATTTCAAATTTTCGAATCTCATTCCTCTCCACAATGCTGTAATACAGGAAAAAGTTCACGTTGGTTCAGTCTTTAATATCAGTAGATGACCTGACATCATCTAACAAAAAAATAGGGTTTATATTGTATAATTGTCAAATTTGCACATATTCTCATAACTGCCACTCATTTTCATATCCAAAACCAGTAGAAGTTTTTGCCCTTTCAATGAGTACGTAGAAGAAACAGGCTCTAAACAAGGCACCATTTCGTAACCCTGTGTATCTGGATGTAAAAAAAGGTAAATGAAGAATTCCTAGACATAGTACCCTGTAACAGAGAGATTAACACTTCTGTGAAAAAGAACTCCAGAATTATTCACAATTCTACACTATCTGCCAATTCTAAGTTTTTGGCTGGATTTGTTAACTCTGTTGTGGGCTGTACAGACTTGCAACGCTTCTGTGTGGTGGATGAAAATGCTGATTTTACTGAATCCTAAACGCAACATATACTGTTAAGAAGTACCAGAAACAATCCACTTTTGCTTTTTTACCCCCTGTAATAGACTATACACTTGACTACTCACCTAAGTAAAGCATTTGCAAGTTAGGAAAATATAGTATGTGTTATCACCCGTAGCTAGAACAGAGAAAGAAATCAATGAAAAAAGGCAAAAGTTATGTCATCTGTAAGAAAAATAAAGTTCTAAAAAAGCATTCATGTAGTATATTTTACTTTTTCTTTACTGGACTATTTCTGTCCTGTGAAATAAAAAGCAGACAAAGCAAGCTTAGTGAGGCATTTCCCTTAACTTAAGACATTTTTTGTCCTCTGTTGAACTGCTAGTTTATATTTCTTGAATGTAATATTGAAAAAAACAAGCATGTTTCCTGTAAGAGCGTCATTTAATCAAACTTTCTCATGTGTTTTCCTAAAACTCCCATGAGACCTCAAAGTGAACACTGTTCAGATGCCAGCAACCAAATAGACAACTAGATAGCTACTACACCTTCTGTTGGTAGGGGTAATAAAGTGAATAGCCAATATGACACTGTCCTTGAAGTAGTGACAAACATCTATGGCTATACATAACTTCCTTGTTGAGCCTTTTTGTGCCACATTTTCCACATAAGTCACAAAAGCAGATAATTGGCTGTATATTCAGATATGACTAACTTAGCATGGTAGTTACTTCATATATGAATATAAAGAAAAGTACATGTAGAAATGCTACTTGAAAGGGGACTCATTTATGGCAATATCCAAAATGATGTGTTTTATTCTGAATGTTAGTTTCAACGCTTTTTTCAATTTTCTTTTCAGATGTACATATAATACAAAGTCCTCCAGCCAAGTCTTTTCAAGTTTTTGAACTGAACAATTTTAAAGCCTACAGTGTTAAAGAAGGGATTATGATATAAATTGTGTCCCATCAATGGGTTAACTATGGTATAAATGATACGAAAAGAGACTCTGTACATCGATAACAATGAACTACAGAGAAATTAAAGACAATCAACTTCAAATCCAATTTCTAAGTGTTTTCACCTATTATCATGAGTATAGTATTCCCATTTGCACTCTATTCCATAGCTGTAGACTACCACATTTGAAAGACATAGGGGTACCAGTGGGTAGTAGGAAGAACAGAAAATTCCCCACCACACACAAACCCTGACTCCTAAAATGAAAGCTCGATTTTCAAAATATGGTGGCTACACCAATGTCATTAACTTCTACTGAATGTGTGCATTCCCAGTACTTCTATCAAGTTAGTTGCAATTAGAATACTATTCAGCAGAACTGTAAAGCATGTGACCTTAGAGATCAGTTTCTGGGGGGTTGAGTCAACAAATAATGCAAATTCAGAAAAGACTGAGAATGTATTCAATGACCACAGGATGGATTAACTAATTGGGTATCACCTGATTATTGCTGACGTAGAGTTTTACTTATTTCTTTCACTTCATTGTTTTCCCTACACAGTTACCCTGACCTAAATCCTTCGACTAATTTATAACTTTAAAGCCTATAAACATAATCTAATCTAAGTTAGGCTACTTGTAGGACTAATAAGTGCTTTAGAGCATGCATTTCCTCATTGGTTTATACAGTGATAAAAAATTACATCTACTGGGTGTGCAGACAAACCTTCTGCATGAATTTACTCAAGAATTAAGGCATGGTATCGCCAGATGACCATCACTACAAACCACTACACCATTTTAACCCCATTTATGGTATTACCTTGAGGTAAAATAATAATGTTAAATGTCTCTTAAAAAATAAATGGGTTTTTTAAGTTTACTATTTAAAATTAGTTTGTTCAGCACTTCTTCCAATTAATGAATTATTTTAACCAGTGAAGCTTCTGCCGTGGAATTCCTGTCATGCCTACCTGGTGTAACTACCTCCTCTGTGTTTTAATGAATTTCTTGGAAACCAGCACGTTCTTTCACCATTGACAGTAACATCAAATTGTGAATAGTGAAAGAGTTCAAAAAACAGTCTCTGTGGAAGAGATTTTACTCTATTACATAATATTTCAGAGAATAATTCACAGAGAAATATAATCTTTGCTTTACTTCAGAGAAATGAGACTAGAACTGTAGAATATGGAGAAATACACACCTCAAAAATACATAGTAGAGAAAGATAGGTCCAATTCCACTTGGCTTACCTCCTTCACACATGCTGGATCCTTCACAGGATGAGGCAATTTGTTATCCTTTCTGCCACTGGCTGTTTGGCTGGATGCCTCCACTTCCAAAACATGTGGGATCTTTGTTTGCAATGCAAAAAAATGCAACATTGCTTTGTTCAAATGAGGCTGAGCACGTGGTACATTTTATGGCCTTCCCCTCACTGCCATCTGTTCAGCCTTATACAGGCTTTGCCCAAATTACATAAAAGCAGAGACTGGCAGGAATGTGTCCACTGCCTGAAGAAGTGGAATAAAACCTGGGAGATGAGGGGGCTGGTGAAAAACAAAAGCCTTGTATTCTAACTATAGCCATCTGCTGCACTGAGGAGGAAGTAGATTGGCATAACACAGCATGCTACTTTGGGCAGCAGATCTGCAAAAACAAACAAACAAGACACTGATAATGAAAGCAAGTATTTCTGAGTACTCTTATAATACCCCTGGACAGCTATTGATTTGAGCATGATTCCTCAAAGCCTACTTTTCTCAACAAAAAAAGCTGTGCAAAAAGGCTCAGAGAGAGTTAAAAGAAGGTATGCTTATCTAAGAATTTTCAGACAAGAAGGCTGGAGCTCAGTTCTTCCACAGTGGAGAACCAAGAAGAGGCAATACCTGAAAGTGTTAGGGGATTAAATAAGGAAAATTACCTACCTTCAACTCTTGGGAAACCATCAAGTTGAAGATGCCCAACTTCATAAAAGGTTAAAAGAATGTTCTTGCATTCCAGATGGCCAGCTTAAGCAAGACACTGAAAACTACCTTTAGCTGCCGATTCTGGAACACCTCCTGCAGGACAGGGGCCCCAAGTGCCTACACCTGTGGTCATCCCTCACCACGAGCTGACTCCTCCTGCTGAAGCAGCTGCTGCCCTGCCCAGCTGTGAAAGACAACACCCCGTATCTCAGGCAATTTGGGGCTTCAGTCTATGGAGACTACAAGGGTGATGAAGAGAGACAAATGAGCTAAAAGAAGTGTCCAAATTTCAAGAAAATGAGAAACATTGGCTTAAACTGAGAGCATACAACCTGCACTTCTGCAGGAATCAAGAGCCAAATTTTCAGTAGGCATTCTGCAAATTGTCCTCCACAAAAATCTCGCCTGCTCCAATACCTCTGATACACCTTAGAGATAAACTCAGATGACCTTTGAGCATCCTTAAGTCCTTTGGTTCCTCCCTATCCCCTCACTTCCCAGATTTAGGACTTCTCTTTTTGAATGACAGACGGCTTAGTGGAAAACAATAGTACAAAATCCTTACATGCAGGCAAAAACTACTTAAGAGAAAGTCCTTTTCTGATACAGTGTTTTTAAAATGACAGATTGCTTCTAATCTCACTCCATAGCCTACATTCTGCAATTTACATGAAATGTGATTAATACTCTATTTCCATATTTAAGTCTCTGACAATATTAGTACTCTTATTCCTACTACCTAATAAATTTGTAAATGTAATATGATTCTCTTAAACTTACCAGGAAAAAAATGTGGTAACTAACACAAAGAAGTGATAAATGTAATGATAGGTGGAAATATTTTTGCTTTGAAGATATTCTAAAAATATTTTGAAAGGCTAAAGTGCTGAATTTATTTACATTTTGCTTCTGGAAAAATTTTTGCATTAAAAAATTCTGAACTGAGTGACGTCTCTGTTGACAAATCAATAAACTAAAGGATATATATTTTTAACACTGTCAATGAGACCATGCAAGAAAAAGGAGGGATTACTTTCCCAGAAAATCTATGTGCTAGTACTACTATTAGAAGTTTAATTGAAAATAAATACATATATAAATGAGGGAAGGACATACAGCTGCTTTAAATCAAGCTATTGCCAATAGAAAAAAAGTACCAGCTGATCCTACATTAGCTTTTGCTTGAGACTTTCTATTCTCAATACTTTAATCACCTTCTGAGAGCCATGTGGCCTGTCTCAGAAACCTTATGGGTGCCAGTACTATAGGGCAAGACATCAGGCAAACCCTACCACAACATCTGTGTGCACTTAACAGAGTATTGGGCAATGTCTTATTTATCACTTAGACTAGAAGCTGTAACAACAGATTTAATTAACCAATTAAATAATAAAAAAATAGCATGGCAGACAGCCCTATGGTGAGGTGAAAATGAGAGAGGATGAGAGGAATCCAGTGTACAGCAAGAACAGAGAATGCTCTGTACAACAGTACAGTTGTTAGATATCCTTTGGTAATAAATATCCAAAATCTAAAATGCTTCAGCAGTGAATTATCTACATTAACTGCTCTAAGTAACTATGGCAAATGCATATTTTATACAATTGAATGGTGCACAGGAGGAGCAGATGAATATTTGCTTTGCTTTTAATAAACAGGGACAATATAATATGTATGTGATATAAACAGGGAAATAGCAGAGGAGGAAATGCTCCATGACAGATTTAGGCACCTAAAAACACTTCCCTATTAGACTTGGAGCTTGCTTTTTTTTTCCATTGTGAATTGACAATGTGATAAAAAAATCAATGTGAAGTTATTTTTCCTTCCCAAGCCCAAACTATTTTTAGGTGCTTTTGATCAAAGTTACAGTGATGAGGGATTCCAAAAGGAATGCAAGCTCTCATCAATATATTTAGTTGCTCCTGGTCAAGGCGGATACACTAACAGACACAGTGTCCATCGTGAATAATGGTCACACACTAGGAATTCCCACTTTCAACTTTCTGGTGCTGAAAGGTAGGAACCACTTGTCCCAGCTATCAGAATCTAACAGATCTTCTTTTGTTTCAATTCCTCTACGATATTTAGCATCTGCGATACTTGAACTTAATTTAAAACAAAACTAACCAGAATGCTAGGTTTTAAGCTTTACTGTTACTCATCTCTACTTTTGCCATATCTGTTTCTAAACTGAGTCAGAAATTAAATCTCCTCTCAGGTGTAGCACCTCCTTTGGGAACCAAGAAGCTACATCACCTTCCTACTACAATTTTCTTTATCTGTTAAATTCAGATAGTGCCATTCGTCACAATGTTGTAAAATTCTAATACATGAAAAATAATTTGTACAGGAAGACAAGAGCTATGAATTAATAGTGTGGCCTGCTTCTGTATTTTTACTTATAAAAGAGCAACACCTAGAAGACACAAAAGCAGGGCCAGGACCTCACTGCTGCTGGCAGCGTGTGCATACAAAAGCAAGACAACAGCCTCTGCCTACACAGACCTTACTGCAAACTTCTCTAATAAAGCTGTGAAAATCTTTTCATGTTATCTAGGTTTTCCCAAAAACTGACAGCGCACCATTCTTTAGAAAGAAAGGCTGGAACTAATCCTACCCCCTTGCAAAAAATGAAGGCTCAACACAAAAGCCTCAATATAAACTATAAAAAAATAGTTGATCCCTTTAGTTAATAAATTAATACATAACCATTCATACAGAGTATGCTTTTACCTTCATTTGAAATGAAAATTATGTCATTTCCAGAAAGTGAAAAGTGAATTCCAAGAAGGCCCATGATAAATTCCTAGAAAGGAGTGATTCCTCAAAAACACATGGAAAATTTCTACAAAACACATAGAAAATGTCTTAGAAAATAGAAGGAAAACTCCTAGAATTTACAAGAGATATCTGGACAGCACAGAGGAAATTCCTAGAAGGCAGAGGGAAATTCCTAGAAAGGACAAAGAAAAATTTCTAAAACGTACCAGGTAAATTCCTACAAAAGGACAGAAAGCAAACATACAGAGCCCCTGGAGAATTCCACCCTACAGGGAAGATTTCTCAGAAAGCACGAGGAAAATCTCTAAAACACAGGAGGTAAAATTCCCAGGAAGGCAATAGAGAGAATTCCTGGAAAGCACAGGGAAATTCCTGGAAATAAAAGGGGGAAATTTTAGAATGCACATGGGCAATTCCTGGAAACTGGGGGGAAATTACTGGGAAGCATAGGGAAAAATCCTACAAGCAGGTCAGAAATAAACCTGGAAAGTGACGAGGAAATATACCTAGAAAGCAGAAGGTGGGGTTTCCTAGAAAGTACAGTGTAAATGCCTAGAAAGCTAAGGGGTGAATTCCTAGAACGAAAGCCAGAAAATCCTAGAAAGCACATGGAGACTTTCCTAGAGACTCACACTGTCAGATCTCTCCTACATAGCACAACAGTCCAGCTTTAACAATTGCATCCGTTCTTGTTTTTACAGAGACCAGCAGAGCTGGGATGCATTATCACCCCTTCCCTCAGTGACAAAATAAGTAACTTGGCAGTGCAAACAGAGATAGAGCCATCATTTAGGTCAAACAATTCTAAACCCTTTGTCTTCTTGACTGATCTGTTTGTTTTATTCTGCAGCCCCTACAGGCCAGGTAGACGAAAGAAGTGAGGCAGAAGACGGGTGTGACTTTCCCTGCTGTGTGTTGCAGGCACTCAGAGTCTGAACACACCTAAAATTCTGCTTTCACAGACGTCCCCAACTGCCACACTTGTGCCAGGAAAAATACAGCTCAAAAGTTATCTTGCATCTCAATCCAGATCAGGTTTCCAGTGCAATCTGCCCTGGAGGCTGCTCAGCTAGGGACTCTCAGGCAGCACTGGCAGCATTTGTGTAGCAGTGCTGTCACCCCAGGCAGCCCAAGCAGCAGGCTGCTGGCCCTGCACAGCCACACAGCTGGCCGTGGAGGACACATAACCCCTATCACTGACAGACCCCAGGGCACATCTGATGCTCTCCTCAAAGGCTATGACATTTTAGGCTCCTCAGGGATCAGGACCCACTCTGCCAGCTGTAGGATGCACACCATACCTCCTCCTTTGACCGTGTTAAAGAAACGTAAAGACCTGCTCAGGTCTTTCAAGAGGAATGCTTCAGGGCTGCCCTGCAAGTGAAGCCCTGGGAATAAAAAGGACAGAAAACATATCCCTTCCTGCAGAACAAACACTACTCCAAGGCAGACACATCTCCCTATGCACAACAGAATGAGATCTAATGCTCTTCTCCATAACTTAAACACCTAGAAGTAATGTGATGTAGAACTGACCATGAATATGCTTCAAATATTTTGTTGATCTAACTCTAAACAAGCCAGTGTTTCAGGGCTTTAGAAATACTTATAGATAATTACGAGTAACAGTCAGTAGCTATTAACACAGGTATCTTTGACCTTCATTGAGTGACACCTTTTATTCAAAATTTTTAACTACTGAAGTGGGAGATTTTGAGAATCACAAGTAACAAACAGGCACAACATTCCCAGTAATTTTCATTGGTCAGTAAAACAAAGGAGGAAAAAAAAAATCAGGCTCAGCATCAAATTTACTTGTCTTATATTAAAAAAACCCCTAAAAACTACTGAAGGGTCTGCTACAGAGATTTTATCATGTAAGTCTGAAAAGTGAGCTTCCAGTGTCAAGAAAAAGTATTCACTAAATAGCAAACATTAATGTCTGTGCCACTGAAGACATCTATGCTATAAAATCTGCTCTGAGCAAGCTACTTTTCTGTTCTGTACAAGCCTAATGCCTTAGTCCCTGTTATGAAGACAGATCTCCCATTAACAGTATCAGAGCTGGGAAAAATGACTGCAGGATTAGATCTTACATTTCAATAGTTTATTTTATTTATAGCCACTTACCAGAAAGTATTCTAGAACATGTCCAATTACTCTGTCCATCCACAGACACTAAAATATATTCATATCAGTTTCAAACTGGCTATGAAGTCAGCGTGAAAGCTCATGAATAAAGAGAAACTCTAGTGACAAACCGCAGGAACCTTAAAGCAAGGCAAACTGTCTGTAAGACAATGAAAAGTCAACTAATGTGTGCATTTAGCACAACGACCTTGAGTCATCAGAACAAACACACAGACAGATACATGACAGCTTTAACAACTGGTCAGGGATAAATGCCATTTGACTAAGAAAGCAATTTCAAGGAGATGGGAAAAGTCAACCATACCTTTCTTTCTTTGGTGACTTCTGAAGATCCTGTAGTGGAACCATGAATACAATGAAAAAAATTTGGATTTCATTTACACTAGGATGTTCATGGTAATTCCACTGAAGCCAATGAAGTTACTGTGCATTTACACCTATGACAGAGGGATCAGAATAAAATCTTAAATTATTAAAATCAACAGAGCACATCATCTGCTGATACCACTCCCCAAAAAATTGCAAGAAGCCTCAGGCATTCTATTACCAGATTACATGATTTCACTGTCAGGCTGACAAGTTTGAAAAGCAACTACAAACTGTGGAGGATTTAATTTTCACAGGCAAAGAACTGTTTCTTTCAATTAAAAGGACAAGACCATATCATTTCTTCAAAGTTAAAACTAAGTTTTGTTCCTCACTTGTAAATTCTAGACAGAAACTTTCTTGCCCTGTATTTTACCTGAATAATTATTTTTAGCCATGACTGGAATGTGAAGAACATGGAAGTTTGGTTTTGCTTAAGGGGGCCATATAGTGCTTACTGTGCAACACCACCAGAGATCACAACGCTGTTGATTCCAACATTACAATTGACTTGACACTGTGAAGTGATTCTGCAAATGGCAAAAACAGTGGCCACAAATTTATTTAGTTCTTAGTGATGGTAAGATGTAAAAACAGAATTGCCCTTCCAAACTCAGACTGGAGCTTGTCTCAGTAAAGACTAATGGGATTACAAAAATTCTGGCTCAGGAAAATTCTAAGAGATAAAGTAAGTTGATGTGTTATGGTATTAACTCTGTATTTCTAGATATTTGACAATGATCTTTCCTTAGGTCTAACAACACTGAAAATTTGTTTGTTTTTAACTCTTTCATATTTTGATGGCAGCTTTCTTTCCACAATCCTCCTAAACCCTTGCTTTCTGCATTTTAGAGTGCTAGTGTGCTTGGTTAATTACTCTGAATTAGTAAAGTAGACATGAAACTTCACAGCTTTCTTGCTGAAACAAAAAATATCAGCAAATATGCAATCTTCGTTAACTCAGAACAATCTTTTTGAGATTACTTGCAGTTACTCGTTAGTAAAATTTAGCAAAGCAGAGGTCAAGATGGCAGTTTTTGGCAAAATAGAGTCCAGAAGCACAGTCAAAAGGGGACCTAATTTTTCACAGCTCTGATTCAAGCTTTCTGGCTGCCTTTCTGCACACACGGTTGTGCTACTCCAAATCTGCCAGGAATACGGGGTGAATGTTCACACTCACCATGTGCCAAGGAAGCCAGAGATGCTTAAAACTCAGAAGTCTTGTCAGCAAAAGGAATTTATGCTGGCTCCAACAAACCTGGACGAGCCAGTAAGACCAAATTTAGCAGCCACTACCCACCACTGCATTTGAAACTATCAGAGAAGTATATACCAAATACATAGCTAAGCCCAAGGGACAGGGAAATACTAAAGAAATATATGGGAAAATCTCTACATTTGGCAGCCAAGAACAGGAAAACAACAGTTCAGACAAGCAAAATGTAATTAACTGTTGCCTGCTGAGTTGTGTTTTAAATTCCTTCCTGTGCAGAGTAACTAGAATACCCAAGCTGAAGCTGTGACTGAAAAACATCTCTGTATTAATACCCACAACTCAGGCAATTCTGTTTGACATTGTAAGATTAATATAATCTGCTAGGCAGTTACCTGCTCACAAACCTGCAAAAGGGCATCTTGTTAAAATAATGTTTTGGTTTTATCAACAAAATAATGAAAATCTTTAAATAAAGCAATCTATACTAAGTTGTTACAGTATATATAGTAACAACCAGTGTTGCAGACAGTTACAGAAAACCTAGCAGTCTATACTTTTGGTGCAAATTAATAGACCATTATTTTATTAGACAAAAAAAACCCAACATCTAGGGTAACTATCAAGACACACACAAAATGTACAAATACACAAGTAAATATCTGTAATTGCACATCTAGCATAAATGTTGTTACTCCTCAATTACATACTTTTCCCATTCTTTTTGAGATTTTTTGGAAGTGATGTGCTCTGTGTCTGTCCTACAGCACAGCTATTTGACTGACTGCTCAAGAACTACATTAGAGGGGGTGAAATATCAGAAGCTATTGCTGTAATTCTATTTCACCTCCTGAGATGGGATCCTACAGCTGTGGTCCAGATAGAACCTCATTTGAAGTAAACCACAACACCCTAAGTTCAAAGCACTGGGAAGGGTTTTGCCTAAAATAACCAAACACAAGGAAAGACCTTAATGCAAGAAATATGGCTGAATACATGTACACAACTTCACTGATAAATACACCCCAAAAAAAACTTTTATCAGCTATTTCAATTTAATATTTGATGCATATCTTTATGTTGCCATCCATTAAAAAAATACAAAATCCTAAATTACTTTTTTATCTTTCATTTTGTTCAAATGTTTCACAACTTAAGCCTATCATATTACAAGGCTCTTCAGGAGGCTTAAATAGTATTTAAATACTATCTTCAATTTGAAGGGCAAAATACCTGGAAAATTAAGGTCAGATAATGTTACAAAACCTAATGGAGTATGGATTTCTGCTTGAAGTACTTCAACCAGAAACTTCAGTAATCTTAAATCTGTCTCTCCTAGACATAATAAGTTTTAAAAGTTTGAATGAATTTCAGAATATGTTTCCTATACCCTGTAATTTCTGAGCAGAGTGCAAAGAAGTATTAAGAGCAGAATACTGAGCTGCTGTGGGACAGACAAATCTTTCAAAACAAAGGCACTTTTATGGGAGATTAGGAATGGATAGCTGCAATAATGTATTTTGAACCAGTAAATATAATGTTAATTTATTGCAATAGGTTAGTTTTTAAATACACAAACACCATATCAATAATAGGTGAAGGGGTTATAAAGCAGAGCTTGGCATGCTTAAAAGATGTGCACAATCATATACCAAAAAAAAAAAGCTGCATCTGACAGTTATTAGCAGAGTATTTACCTGGTTTCTTGGGTGATTCTAATGTTATCGACTATTTCCTAAGGGTACACAAAGCAACAAAGTTGAAGCATGACAGAGAACAGCCTGAAACTCCTTCAAACAAGGAATATTTTTTACTGTGCCGCAATAGAGTTTTTTTAATACCTGACCTTTTATTGTCAACATCACTCAAGGAAAGCCACCACGGTCCTATTCAGCCCCCAGGAGAGATGGGATAGAGCACGTCTGACAGCCTGATGAGCCCTGCTCAGCACAGGGAAGAGCCTCCAACCCCTCTGCAGCCCGCTCAGCAGTTCATGATGAGAGCACTCGAGCAAGCAACCGATTTCAGAGTCGCAACCTGGCGTCAGGAATTCTGCTACCTTTCCCACTACCAGATAAAGAAGGTCTAATGCCATCACTTATCTAGAAGTCAAATCAGTCCTTTATAAAATAATCTGAGATTCCAGGCATGGGGAAAGTAATTGCTAGCCATTACTTGCTCAACTGCACAGCAGAACCCCCATCTATGTTTACTCCAGTTGCCCATTCAAAAGGAAATGGACAGAAATTGTCTTTGCAAAGTTAGTCATGGAAAAGAAGAAACCTACCTAGGTATTTATATAGGTTTATATCATCCTCCTGAAACCTACAGACAACTCAGCAAGAGCTGCATCCAAAGCCTAAGGAACACTGTATTGCTCATAGATACTTCAAATAAGCAGGAAGACCAAGTACTACACTTCTTATATTTGAAGTCATGCTAAAGAAAGCAGCTTTAAACAACCTTTTTCCCCCCCTCACTGAGTTTACCATTTCTTAACCTTTCTTTTGGAGGCTCATCAAGCTTAGCAACCTGGTTTCCAACAGATACCAAAGTACATGTGATACATTTTAAATGGAATACAGTCTTAGGCATAAAATCTCTAAAGTAAGAGGGGAAAAAATCTACTAACCTTTTGAAGACCAGTAAGTCCTCATTTGAAGACTGTAAGATGAAAAATAATATCACAGAATCACAGAATGTTAGGGGTTGGAACATTGCAGTCTCTTTCCAGGAAATGTCTGGTTGGCCATCTCCATGAAATATTAGAAATGCCATCACAAGACCCTGCTTTATCACGTACTGTGTTCATGTAGATCTTTATTTTTTTCCTTTGTCCACTGAGATTATAAACACATCAAGCTAGAGACCCATTACCTGTTTGGCAGAAGTTGGATACCCTATGGCCCGCTTTATTTGACTAATTTGAAAAGAATTGCATCATGTATTTCTGGATCTCTCTGAAACTTGGACAACAGAAAACCACCAAAAAAAAAAAAAATTAAAAAAAAAAATAATGTGTTTACTGTTAGGCTACTGAGGCCATGGAGACTGTGGCCAAACTGAGGGGCAAGTACTCCCTACTGTTCACCATGAAGCCCTGATTCTTTGGTAATTCATATCAGGAACTAAACTGTGTCATGGCTGCTTTCCAGCACACACATCAGGTTTTTATGGAAATGGATGCTTCAGGAGAGTCTGGGTCTTGCTCTGCATGTTGGAACACGTGAAGGAGTAAAGCAGAAGACAGGACCTCTTCAGCAGTCTTCTCCAGCTTAGACATTGCCATGGGGATTAAGTACTTGTCTGAAGGCAGATGAAAGTAAATTCTTAATTGCACACGTAGCTTATCTTTGCTATTTGCAAATATAAACCTTTTCCTCCTTGTAGATCATCATCTTCTTCAAAACCATAATAATAGTGTTCTCATTAAAAGAAAATCTGAACAGCTAGGAGTTAACAATCCTGTGAACAAGTACAAGACATGTAATGCAGAGTGAAGGTAAGGGGCTATTTCCTAGGTGGAGGACAGCTCACACAGAGTAGATTATTCCACTAGAGGCTGGATTTTGACTTGCAGCTGATTTCCAGGACAACCTGACACCAGTCTTGTTAGCCCTCATTACCCTATTTCTTGCCAAGTATGAGATCTGGGTATCTCCAATGCTCTTCCACATGCATGCTCCCTCAACCAGCAATAAAATGCTCATGCTACATGGCAACAACATTTAAACTGTGAGTTGCACAGGTCACACAACTCTGAGTTCCTCAACATGACCTGTGAAAAAAAGATCTTGTGCTGCAAGTAGTCATAAAGGTACTTTTAAAAAATTTCTAATGATACTGGAAAGCGTTCCCCACACCAATGTCACATCAAAGATTCTCAATGCCAAACTGACCCTGAGGAGTTTGTCGTGAGTTTTTACTCAATACAGTTTGTCCAAAGCAAAAGACCAGTATGAATCAGTGCTCAAGAATCCATACAAGAATAAAGAGGACAAGTAAATTCAGGTAAAACAGCCGGAATAAGAATAACATAGGTTTTATCTGGTATCTTTCACCTGAAACACTTCACAGAACACTCTCAGCTCTGCAGAAGCTGTACAAGCAGAACACAGAAATGCCACACAATACTCCATGACAGGAACAGAAATCAGATTTCTATCTGAAAATGCCTGAGGAATTTCTTGTGCCTGGCTGAACTGTGGCATGGAGATCAAGCATCACTACTGCCTTCAGTTGATAGCTCTTGTGAGCTGACTCAACCAAAGTCTGCTAGTCCATATTTTTAAAGCTTTGATATAATTTCTCTCAATTATGTTCCCCATTTACAGCAGCTATGAGAGGTCATTACCAGGAAAGAAACCTAAAATAATGTCCACAAAAATCCAGAACACCATTTATAAACCTGTCTAAGAAAAAGGTGATTCAAAACCGTGGCACTGAGACCTGTAGATACCTGGTATTTCATTGACTGCTGTAAGAAATCCATTATTTTCAGCTAAGAAAGACAAATTAATACATGTAACATGTTAATTTGGGTATGTAGTGAGAAGAATTGCAGCACAGGAATGTGTCATCATTCTGTTTTCATATAGGGAGTATCTACAAAGCCATTAATTCCAGTTCTCCAGTCAGGTTAAGATAAGCACATTAAAACTTTACTTCTTTTACTTAAGAACAATACATTCCATTTATGCCAACGTTGTGTAGTCATTAGGAGCCTGAATGAAATTACATTTGTGATTTTTAGCAGTCATTTAACACTTGAGGCCAGAATGGTCCAACTGCAGTTACTTAGGTACTTAATACAAAATACCAAAAGTAAACTCCCAGAATTATTGCAAATGTTTAAGAAAATACAAGCCCAAATTCTAGCAAGCAGTCTCAAGTGCACAGAATCGATTTGGAAATGAAGTTACTTCGAATCATGTCTTTGAATCTGTGCCATTTATTTCACCCACAAGGTGGCATCTTTATTCTACATTTTCTTTCTTTCATAGACTAGATAGGACCCATCTATCCTTTATAAATATTGTAACTTCAGATGAAAAGTGGAGGCCACTGTACAAAGACATGTTAGAATTTATATTCAGAAATCACTAGTTTTTCTTCCTTTAATACCAAACGTTTACTGATTTAACCACGGAGATAAGAATCAACTTCCAGTTCAACATTTTCCAATTTAATTTATCTACTAAATATAAAAGACAAAGTGTTTTAGACATGATTGACACGATTCATACTCTCAGTATGAAAGCTTTGAAAATGAAAACTCCATAAAGGTGTATAAAGCTAGCTTAGCTGGTAAAGCTGGCCTTACACCCTGGTCGGTCATGCAATACTCACACCCAAAGATCTGAATTTTAAAAGTTATTTAAATTTTATCACTAAAAAATAAAACCAAATGTCAGCTAAATATGTGTCTGCCATACATAACTTCTCTGCTGCATGAAGTTACATACCAGTAAATATCCTACCTGGGTAAACAGCAGCATTACCTATGGACAACAAATTCTGAAGTTATAGGTAATTGCAGATCTTACTGTGCCTGTGAAAATGCACTGAAAGTAGCACTAATTAAAAATTAATCATGACTTACAGAAAGTTATCTTAGATGACAGCAAGGCAGATTTTAATGCAAGGTCACCAAAAAAATAACTATATGAAGAAGAGAACAAAGCTAAGCAACCAAACTTGCTTTTGTCTCTAGAAGTTATGCTAACCTTCCTGTCTTGTTTTCATCACTGTTCTTTTGTGTTTGGTTTTCTGCCATAAGTAAGTATGTGCATTCCTTAATTTCATAGTTTGTTATCATGATCTGGGAAGGTTTTTTTACATTAAATAAAAAAGTTCACCAGAATACAAACAGTTGTGTGCTCACCAACACATGCTAAGCTAACTGCTTTATTAAAAATAATTCAAAATATCAAATAATTTCAAAGATTGGCTCTCAAAGATCAGAAGGTGAAAAAGTGTACAGAAAACCACTCCTAGGATCTTCCTGAGTATATCACATTCATGCATTTTTACTTAGATCTCTCTTGAAAATGAAAACTCAGTGGTACTAAATTAAATGTCATTAATTTATATACTGCCATCGACATGCAATTTTAACAGTCATAAAAACCAGAAATCTATCAAAATTTAATAATACAAACAGGGGAATGTGAATTATACACACTGTTGTAAGATCGTATTAGCTGAATAGAAATGGCAAGAGTAAAAGTTAATTCTTACAGTTACTTTACTTTGCCCATCCAATACAACTTTTTATATTCCTTCTTAAAGATTGCCTAACATTAAATTTAATGCACTCATTTCAAACTTCTTCAATCTGAAGACCCCTAGAAGTTTTTCAGTAACAACACAAACTATTTCAGAAATTTTGCAGACTGCTGTATAAAGAATATGAAATAGTTTCCATAGTTAAAAAGCTAGTATAAGTTGTAAAAGATATACAAGAAAAAAATCACAGCATGCTCTTACATAAATAATTATCTCTATGCATTGGCCTGTGGCAAAGAAATATCCTCCAATAAACTATATGAGCCTGTTGTTTATTAAAGACTTGTTCTACTGTAATTTTCTACCTTCCCTCTAGACTTCTGGCTTGGCCAACAGTAGCTGAAAAGATAAATCACCTCAAGGAAAACCTGTAACATTTCTACACCTACATGCTAAAAACGTGAGAAATGAGACAAGTTCAAATCAAGACTTTTCAGCCTTGGATAAGGAAGCAGATGAAAACTCATATTGTGTCAGCGAAATGCAGCAAACAAACAAAAAGAAAAAGTGAAAAGTCCACTTGGTTGGTCTTTTGGTAGCAGGAACAGCAGCATGAACAGACCAGAAGCCACTGTGTAACTTCATAAATAATAAGCTCAGTCCAGGTTTATGATTTATTACTTGATGGAAGTTTAAAAGAATAAAAACAAAATAAAAAAAACCACCACCACCCCCCAAAAAAACCAACACAACAAAACCAAAACACCACCTGTCACTTTATGAACCACAGAATTGTTTTGGTTGGAAAAGACTTCTAAGATCATCAAGTCCAACCCAGCACTGCCAAATCCACCACTAAACCACGTCCCTAAGCACCACACCTACATGTCTTTTAAATACCTCCAGGGACAGTGACTCAACCACTTCCCTGGGCAGCCTGTTCCAGTGCCTGACAACCCTTTCAGTGAAGAAATTTTTCTCAATACCCAATCTAATCCTCCCCTGGCACAACTGGAGGCCATGTCCTCTTGTTCTGTCATTGTTATCTAGAAGAAGAGACCTCACTACACTACTCCTTTCAGGTAGCTTTAGAGAGCGATAAGGTCTCCCTTCAGCCTCCTTTTCTCCATACTAAACACCCCCAAATCCCTCAGCTGCTCCTCATAAGACTTGTGCTCTAGACTGTTCACCAGCTTGGTTGCTCTTCTTTGGACACACTCCAGCACCTCAATGTCTTTTTTGTAATGAGGGGCCCAAAACACAGTACTCGAGGTGCAGCCTCACCAGTGCCAAGTGCAGGGGCACGATCACTGCCCTAGTCTTGCTGGGCACACTATTCCTGATACCAGCCAGGATGCTGTTGGCCTTTTTGGCCACCTGGGCACACTGCTGGCTCATTCAGCTGGTTGTCAACCAACACCCCCCAAGTCCTTTTCCCCAGGCCCTCTTCCCCAAGCCTGTAGTGTTGCAAGGTTGTTGTGCCCCAAGCACTGGCACTTAGCATTGTTGAATCTCATGCAGCATGAGCTGGACTAGTATGAGAAGAGAAAAAAGGAGATTTTTGTTATGTGTGCTGTTGCCCAGTGTCCAGCCATGGTCCACAGAGAGAGTGTTATTTGAAACAAGAACATCTATTGATTTTTTTTTTTTTTTTAACTACATGCATGAGTTAAATTCCCCAAAGTATTTTAAGGTGAGGCTTACAATGTGATGTATCTAGCGATCATAGATTATGGACAGACAAAAAAAGAAGGCCCTTCATACCTGAAAGAAAAATCTTTTTGCCACAGAGATAAATAAACTACAGAAACATTTCTGACACATCTTAAATAGGAGCTACTTGTAGCAAAATATTCCATATTTCGCTGACATCAAACATGGGTAGAGAGTCCCCTCACCCCTTCATTGGAGCTTATACCTGGGACTGAATCACCAAGTACAATTCCATACAGTTGCAGGCAACTATACAAAGAAGGCTTATTTTGAAAAAATCCACAAAACAATCTAATCCTAATGATAAAATACCACATTTTTCAAATCCCACAACAATCCATCATCTGCTGTAGAAATTAAGTAAGGTAACCAAATCTATGATTCTATTATTCTATCAATGATAATGGACCCCAGGAAGAAGGAAGCAATCAATACCCTGTGCTCCTGTAACAATAAATTATTTATTAAATAAAATCTCCTTCTTACCATTCTCTGCTATGACTTCTATTTCTTTCACTTTTCATATTTAAAACTAAATATACATAAATTACTCTAATCAAAGCTATATGCTGTTTCAATACCATTTATGCATTTGGTATTTTGCTGAGAGCTTCTGGGAGCAGGAGCCTCCAGTCTTAGCAATGGATCCAATTGCTCCTGGAGCTCCTGAGTGCTCTTCTGAGCAACCATAATTTGTTAGCTGCTGCTAATTAGCATCTGTAATGGAAATGCTAGACACAAAATATGCTGTTTGTCCAGATGAAAACATTTCAACATCTAGAGAAATTAAGCAGTTTACAAAACCTACAATTTTTCCTCCCAACTGTACAAAATAATAGGCTATCAGGAATGCTTTTCCCACAAGAAAGCTAAATTTACTGAATTGATTTCCTTCTTGTGAAATTGAAAGCACAGAAGACATTGCATACAAGTTCCCATTCCTTTCTTGTTAAAGTATTCAAAAAAAGTACTTATTTCTGGCAATTATTTCTCACATAAATACAAGGAATAAAGATCACAAGATTTTGCACACTTCTTAGACCAAATCTAACACAGAAAATACAGTTTTGGAAGTCTTACAGCTTATGTGAAAATATATCCTGGCTATTTCCCAGGTAACAATTGCCATGTGCCTTTACAATTCTAGAATGATGAAACTTGTTTCTATTTTTCCTCCCCTCAATACTGCTAACCAACATATAAAACATATACCTTGCTTGAAACTACGTTCAAGAATCATGAAACCCATTCGTTTTCAATTCACCCAAGTATCTATTAATATGTAAAGGGATCACAAACCTTCTCACCAGCAATTTTAATAAATAACCATCTTATTTTTATTAAAAAAATGCAAGACTTCTTTCCAATTAAGATGGCCTTTCTAAGTCGATACAAAATGATAAATATGTTTTTCAAAGGGAATAATGAAGTATGAAGATTTTTTTTAAGTTATACATACTTTTTCAACATGTACACAATGGCAACAACTTACATGATTAAAAGAAAGGTAATAGCAAAAGCATTTTATTATATTAAGACATTTTCATAGAACAACAATATAAGTAAGTCTTTTCTGAACAACAGTGGCATTTTCTATATGTAATAAAAAATACTTTGGTTAACAACATGTAATAGTCAACATATGTTAAGTGTTTAAGAACCTTAAATAACAAAAATGACTGTTCCATTATAAACTGTGTATTTATGGCTTTTTCCAATTAAGGGGGAAAAGCACAATTATATCAGTAAACTACTAATTTCAGTAATAATCCCCTACACAACTAGGAGATTCTACTCTATCTCAGACTTGGGGATGAAGCACATGATTAATCACCATCTTAGAAATAAGTGGTTTCTTAGTTTTAAGGCTGTGATCTACCTCCCAGTTTGCATAACTGCAGTGCATTTTTGCCAGACAGAGAAGGATGGGGGTGCACAGCCCAGTTCTGAAGTCCGGCGAGGCCGTTCTTTTATTACCAGGGTTACTGATGGATTAGCTGTGGGTTTGTTTCACCTAGATCACCTTTTATTTTCAAGAGCTTCTCTAGACATACTGAGGGATCATTCAAAGTATTGACCGAAATGGCTACGATTTAGAGGATGTGTTTGCTCTGGAAGAGTGACAAACCACACAATCTTTCAAAAACCGATATATCTGTGTAGTTTAATTTTCATGCCACGTGATGTTCTAACAAAGCATATCTACAAAATATGGAAATTCTTTTCAATTGCTAGGCCAGTAGGAAGCAGAGACCCACTCTTTCAGCCCTTAGTTAAAATCTGAGTTGAAAGAAGAAACAAGATATGCAGGCGTGCATAATAAATGCCACACTATGTTACTACACCTTTATAAGAGTATTAATTTATGAATTATATAATTTAGATATTTTTCTTTTCACTTCACTATTAATTATCACAGCATCTGACCAGTGCCAGGCATTGCTTCAACAATATTTTTATGAGTTAAGAAGTTAAAAGCTTTTGGTATATGGCAACCTAATAGACATAAAATTAAGAATTGTATCCAACATAAAAGATGAAACATTAATGACATTGCTGTATATCTATATAAAATAATAAAATTAACAAATGATATAATAAAAAATATTCTAATTACTTCAAGAAGAAAAAGCTTAATCTAGTGAAAGCTTGGGTTCTATTTCTTTGGATATTGACTTATCATTCAGAACCCACAAGCAACTAACAGGCCACATGCAATTTTTCTGAAAGCTTAAAGGATGTTACACCTTCAGACATGCAAACAATTTTCCCACTTGTGCTTGCAGCTTGTCAGAAAATATGAAGCAATAAATATGAAAAACATTTAGAATTCCCAGTAGTTCTGTTCATGATTTTCCTCTTTCAAATTACTGAGGACAATGAACCTGTTCTTACTTCACCAACCTTAGGGGTTTGGATTATAAATATGTGACCTCAAATTGTTCTCCAAAGCAATCAGAACTAACCTTACTACCATTCCCAATATCACCACCATCACGACAAGAGTGAACTGCAGGCACTCTGCCACAGAAATCTAAGATGATCCTCTCCCAGATACAGAGATGTGGATGAACACATTTGAAAACCAACATGATGGAAATTATGGAGAATTTACAAATAATTAAAATATCTTGGTTTTGAGAGATCATGTTTTCTCAAGCATTCCAGGAAGGGTAATTTATACCTTGTGATGTTTCAGCAAAAAAGAAAAAGCCTAGACAAAAAGTACACAACATTCTAGCTCAAGTGAGTGAGAGCTATTTACCTGAATATGCACTAAAATACAAAATTTTAGAATACTAAAATCCTAAAATTACCAATATGTTGTGGGCTTGTGCTACAGCTCAGTCTACATTTAGCACAATAAAACTTGAGTTTAAGTTGGTATGTTAGCACACTAACATGTTTTAAAGTTAATAAAGAGAATTGTCAAAGGAGATTTTGCACAACTCATAAGTATGCTTGTCTGGCACTCAAGGTTGCTCCACAGTGTACTTGGCACAGCAGGCTGGAATTACAGTAACACAAGATTCAATATCAGGAATCTCAGGAACCTGTAATCTCAGCAAACTTCTCATTCATCTACTGATCCCCAAAAAGTTTGGAATTTGCTTTAAAGGAAGAAATGTTATTACAGGCATTCAGAGAAATAATACTCCACTGTGCAGCCATCAATATTTATAGAAATACGAACTGTGAAAAAGTGACATAACACAAATTATTTGGAAGCTATCAGTATTTCGTGATTTTATACGTAGCTGGTTACTCCACTGCAAAAAAAAAAAAAAAAGAATGTACAGGAACCAACAAAGAGGCCTGTCCTTTAAGACGTATTTGCATAATGGTAGTGAGAAAAACTTTACACTCCATCTCAGTCCCACCTTTACTATCTTATTCTACCAAGTATACCAGCAAAGCTGCCATGAGCAGATGCTAACACTGTAATTAATTCTCAGGACCCTTTTGTTTTACTATAGGGAAAGAACATGAAATTGTTGGGCAAACTAAATTGAGCATCAAGTACATTCAGTTTGCTGATGGCAAATTGATTTTTTCACAGCAGGCTATCAGTACCATTTCAGACAAGCATTTCATTAGGAGACAGCATACATAACTCCTTATAACTTTGAATTACCTTCAGCACATTAGGCTCCAAGAGCAATCAAGCCTTGGAGACTATTCTCAAAACAAAAAACACCATGTTTCTCCAGACAAAGTAAAAATCAAACTCAAAAAGCTTGCTTGTACAGCATTTGAGTTTACTAACAACATAGCTGCCATGAACTGTTGCATGGCAATTTCTATAAAAATGTCACAGCACTTTCTTTAAAATGTTTTTAACACCTGATGTCAGTTCTAGATTAAAAACCCACACAATCCGTGTTACTTTTTCTCCAAATGGCTTGTCACAGCAGTGCTCCTCTGATGATCAGGCACAGAGGATAGCTGACTTAGCAGTACAACAGAACACAGAGAAATATTTTTACTAGTATCTGACAGGCAAGTAGGTTGTTCTGTATCCTTTAGGAAGTTTGTCATATGGACGGAAACGGTAATACAGAAATACCAAAAAAGAGAACTCTGAGCAATGCTACTCACATAGTCCAACTTTTCTCCTACTGATCCCAGCAGAAGGTTCTCCACAACCTATAGCACTGCCTAATACAAAGCAGGAGGCTGGAAGGAATGTGAGCAGCATAAATGAGTTGGACTGAACAAGGGAATGCAAAAAAGGGTATTGCCCAAAACTGACATTGAATTTATTACATTTAATTAGAGGGTCAAACATGTTAATTATTCCATTAGGTTCTAATTCAGTTTCAGCAGTGACTACAGTTGTTCCAGTTTAACAAAACTTCAAACAGTTCATGATGAATTCCTCTTCAAGGGAGAAAATATATTTGTTCAAGCCAGTACTTCCTCTGGGTTCAGTTTGATCAACTGCACTTATATGAAAACCAGTGGAAAAAATGCTGCCTTGTTTACTGTTTTTCTTCTTACCTTTCAGATAGGGTTACTGGACCTCTACTTAATGAGAATTTTTAGTTGAAAGTTCAGCCTTTAAATGCTTTCCAGCTTGCTGCCAGAAGTGGTGCTGAACTCTGTACAGCAACAGGAGCTACCAATTCATCTGCATCCTCTATTCACTGCTGCCAAATATTACTAGCCATTTCTCCTTCTGCCCAACCCATCCCATTGAGTCTTATCTCACGTGTCAAAACTTGCTTTTCTATTCCCATCAAGCACCTCCTGTTTCATCCTGCATTCCCACTCATATTCCTTCACCTCATCCAGTACCCAGCTGCATCTTCACAGGCTCCAGACCATCTTTTCAGTGATGTTTTTTTTTTTTTCCAGATCGTTCATATCTCTAAATTAATTTTACCTAGTGTTTCATTTATTTCCATTCTCTTTAACCTTTCTGGTATTCTCCCCTTGCCTCTAGCAGAAAAGGCCTGAATCTCTCTAAAAGCATCCAAATTCCAGTCCCAGTGGGAGATATCAGAGGTACTGGTCATCTTTCTTGTGCCAGTCTAGTCTGAAGTTCCACACCTACATGCTTCTTGAATACCTCCAAGGATGCTGACTCCACCATCCACCTGGGCAGGCTGTTCCAGTGCCCAATCACTCTTTCAGTATAGAAATTCTTTCTAATATCCAATCTAAACCTCCCCTGCAGCAACTTCAAGCCCCCCACACTTGTGTCTAGGTGCAGAAGCAGATCATTAACTACTTCCTCCTGGATTATGGGGCGGGTTGTTCTGCTCTCCATCCTTATCTTCCAGCTCAGGAGGCTGAACACCCTGGGGGTAGCTGGTCTGACTATTAAAGATGGAGGAAAATAAGGCATTAAGTATCTCAGCCTTTTCCTCATTCTTGGGTTGCAACATCCCCCCCACATCCAGTAAGGGATGTATTTGTAAAAACTTTTGTCTTTCCTTATGTGAGTGGCCAAGTTGAGCTCCAGCTGGGCTTTTTTGCCTTCCTAATTATCTCTCTGTATGACCTAACAAGATCTCTGCACTCCTCTTGAGTTGCCTGTCCCTTCTTCCAAAGGTGGTAGACCCTCCTTTTTTTCCTAAGTCCCAGCAAAAGCAGAGTCAAACACAGCTGTGAAATAAACATTCAAAACAGTCTTGTGAGTAGAACATAAGCATTTAGTTTAAGTAGCCCAAATTAGGGCAGAGTGTCAGATCACCATTGAATTTTTGTAAATTTAGGAATTCTTAATTTTTTCACAGTTGACATAAAAAAATAAAATTGTTAACTAAGAGTTTTAGATGGCTTGTTTTGTACATTGTAACTCAAGCCAATTATTCCGCATACTTGAGTGTTTTTTTAAACGTAAATTTAATGCAAAAAAATGTCAGTATGGGGAAATTAATTAATTTTTCCATGTGAAGCATGCAGTGATATATCTAACTGTATGTGAAAACTCAAAGAACAAATGTAACTAATAAATCACAACCAGAGTTTCCTCAGTTCTGTTACACTTGCTCAAGATGATGAAACAAACCACTTTTTTTTAATTGGTTGCTCCTTGTTGCTTTCTATACAGTGCTGCTTTCCCTGGGAGATTTAAAATGATAAGTAACTGGAAATTAGGAAGAGAATTAGTCCATTATTCTGTAGCAATGACACAATGATTAATTATATTAGTTTACTGCCCATTCTGCTTCAAAACCCTGCAGTCATAAAATGAGTTTTGTTCAATATTCCAGAAGGGATATGAGAATTAAATTTATACAATTTAACAAATTCCTGCAGGAAAGCCATACTCATCTAAGATAGTAGACGGATGAATCCTCTAATTTACAATCATATGCAGATGGCATACCCCTTACTGAGCAATGCACAGACAGATAAGGAAGCTTCCCAAATGAATTAGAAAAAAAGACTGAGGAGACATGGGTGGAAACAGATCAGGCAAGTCTGAGCTTGTGTGCCCTCCTGAAAAGCACTCAACAACTTTTTACTGTAGTTCTATCTATACCTAACAATTCTACTTTATTTTAGCTAGTTCTTTTAAAACCACCTAATATTTTAAACATCCCAAGCATTTTCTAAGCCCTACTGAACATGAAAGAAATTAATGGCTACTGGGGTCTCGGGAGGCAGATGGAAGTTTAAAATCACTGCCATACCAACACACATTCCCACATCTTCCATCTCTCCAGTAAATACTGTAATTTAGGAAAAGTATCTTACTTTAGAGGATCAGTATTTCTGCCATGTTGGAAAACACCCAGATGAATCCTACCTTCTCACTGTATGCCTTTTGCATGGCAGTAGTATATAAGTAGAAAAATTTGCTTTTAATTAGCGGATTTTTTTTCTCTCTCTCTCTGTAGTTATGAATAATATCAGAGTTCTGGAAAATGAAATACATCTCTCAACCACAAAACACCTATTACAACAGAAGCAAGACACTGCAGCTAATCTTTGTGCCTTAGCCCTGACAGGGACACTGTTTACTGGTTTTCATATATCAGAATAAACTGACTGCAAAGTATTCATGCCGTGTTTAAATTAATAACACAAAACAAAAAGTGTCTATGTGAAGAATGCAAGGGAATTATAGGCTCAGGGTCTACAGAATCATGAGGTAGTTTTGACTAAAGAATTTGAAAGTTTGTACCACAATATAATTGGGGCATAACTACATTATTGGAGAAGATTAAAAAAGTAGCAGTAAAGTTGAAGGATGTATTTATTGCTTGATTCAGTAAATTGGCATTTCATATACCAATATGCTGTATTTCAGTAAAGTAATTCCTAGATGACCTTTTCTGTAATCTCTGGATAAACTGGATTACTATATGCAAACAGACAAAGTTAACAATACACATTACCTTAGAATACTTTTAATATAAAAATTAAACCCTATACTTTATCACAAGTTCAGTTCATAATGAAAACAGGCATACTGTTAAATATGAGAGGAAACCAAAGTCTTCAGTTGTTAGACAATAAAAAATGTACTCATTTGAAGATGAATTACAGGGCCTGACCCTCGGCCGCGCAGGGCGGCTGCGGGCAGCTCCACCAGCGGGTGAAGGGACATTGAATTTTCACACTTGTGCTCTGCTGCCTGTGCTCAGCTGAGCATATGCCAGGGCAATGCCAAGAGAGGGTCTCACCTGGACAAGGAGGACTTAAACACTCTCTTCCTATTTAAAGGGGGGTAAAAAAAACCAAAAACTGCTCTTTAAGGCCAGTAATTTCCCTGGGCATCCACCATCCTCAAAGTTAGGCCCTGAGCTTTGGCTCAGCCACCTTGCTCCTTGCCCAGCAGCCACCTTACCAAACCCTCTCCTGCCACACAGGGCCCAAAAGTGGCCACCCCCACCCCACACCACCCTGAGGTCACTCCATGCCCCAAGCTTCTGCCAGAGCTGCAGTAGCACCCATGAGCACCAGGTGCATGTGCTGTCCTGGGTGGGCTCAACAATTAGCAAAAGCACCGTGTGCTGTTCGTTGACATTGCCATTACACAGGTGGCAGTCAGACCCAGATGCAGCTACCCACATCCACCTTGGCCCTCTCCAAGTGCCAGAGCTTCTGATGCCTTTCACTCAGTTGTGTTTTGTTGTTTTTTTTTTAATTTGGCTTGTTTCTAAGTCTCTTACTGCAGGTTTCTTGAAACCTACGGAGCTGCTGCTTGCCCCTCCCTAATGCTGAAATTCAGAGCACTCCCCTGAAGGGTCCTACGTGGAGGTCTGTGACTGCCTGGCTATTCCTCATCACCTCAGCCCAGGCAGTAGCTGAATCATGGCTATCCTGGTTTCCAGCTGGACCAGTCCTACCTGCCTCTCAGATGTGCTATGAACAGGTACACTTATGTGCTCTGACCCACCAGTACGTTCCATTTATCACAGTAATTTTGGGTTGTTTTTTGGTAGCCATGGCCTAGATCCTGCAAATGAATCCAGGCCCAGCATTGTGTCTTCACAAGTTCTGGTGTGTTCATGTTCATAAAATTCTGTGGCAGAAGTTGAGCAGTAACAGTTACTGCCTGGCCTGCTGGTTACAAAGTGTTTAATCCTTAGCATCAGATTAACTCAGACCCAAAGAGGTTTACCTTAGAAAACAACCCCAATATTCTTAAATATTAGTATTTCTAATATATATAACTACTACTCATAAACGATAACATCTATTAAGAACATCACATATAATCTTACTTCAACTAATTATCCTTTTTTCCCCAAATTTACTCACCATTGGAGAGACAGTAAAGCCAGCGTCATAGCAGCACTTAGACCTGCAGTCAGATGCCAGCTCCAGAGACAGCACCTCTGGGGATTAGAGCATTAAAAGCTACATTCAAGCAGTACCTATATATTTTCTTTTCTGAGTTTTTCAATATTCTTCCGATGCCAAAATTATTGTGATTTCAATTTCGTAGACATAAATATCTGAAGTACCTGATTGAAATGTATTTGATTTTCCAGTAAAAAATATAGGAAGAAGGTTCTATTTTTAAAAATGCTTTTATTCTTCTCATTATACATTATGAAAGATGAATCTGAAGTTGCTGCAGCCTCCCTCAAGTTCCACAGAGTACTCAGTTCCAGCTCGTGCTGAGTAGAAATGGCTCACCTCTGTGGCCTCCCCTGTTGTGGTACATGAGGAGAATCTGTGTGAACCCAGGAAGGTGACATGCATCCCTGGCCATGTTTCAGAGGTCAGGCAGACACAGTATTGTAAGGCTGCTGGAGCAAAGAGCCTAATTTCTGCACTGCTAAGCAGTGTGTGACACCATGGTTTCAGTGAGGTTCTCTCAGCTCAGGCAGCACGATGTTTTGAAGCTTGACTGCCATTGCTGCACACAGGAAAAAAATAAGGGGTGAGGATGTTGAACAGCTAGGGCAAAAAAGGAAAACTACTTCATTAACCAGCTGGACTTAAGCTGCTATATAATCTCAAAAGCTATCTGAATGCAAGTCAAACCTAATGAAGTCAATGAGGATTTTTTAAGATGCCTGTTTTTTTTCCTTCCCTAGACTTCTGGTATATTTTTAAGAGTCTGGCATCTCCTACCAAAACCAGTATTGACTCTCCTGATTTACTTCAGTAAGAATTGGTCCTAAAGATGATGAGAAATTTAAAAAGCCAGGCTTAAAAAAATTCTCCACATCTCTTTGTATTACCATATTAAACAGGCCTTTGAAACCATTTGAAGTAGCTTTAAAACCCATTTCTCTAATCAGGCAGCAAATGCTATTAAATAGATAGATAACATTGCCTATATCAAATATCTGCCCATTTAGTAACCAAGGTTCTAAGGACTAAGGTAATCAAGTAATCAGTTACTCCAGGTAAATTATTATGCATTTATTGTATGCCAGTGTAGTTGTCCCTATTTTTTCCTGAAGAAAGATTATTAATTTCCTAGACATAAAGACATGGGTATGTATTTGTCACACTTGGAATAATCTTAAAGCAAGTGAAACTGACTTCTGTCACAATTTAGGGACAAACTGAGGTTATCCCTGTTTTGGCTACAATTTCATGGCATTCCCACTAAAATGTTCTTGTGCTGTTCTTTCTTTAGAGGTGTTGAATGTTTCCTTGTATGGAGTGAGCATTGGGATGGAGACCCCAGTTACAATCTTGCTTTAACTTAGCGCCTCTAGTTCTGTTCCTACTGACCTACCACTAGCATTGGTATTCCTGATCACAGCTAAGAGAGCTTTCTCAAAGACTATTTAGTAAAAGGCAGATAAAAAGGCATCTTTTAAAAAAATATATATTTTTTCGTAAGTATATTTAAATTCCGAAGATTTTGGGAACAGCCTAGTTACTTAAGCCACCTCTCTCTCTTGTCCTTTTAGGCATCCTTTCCAGATTACTTCAGTTTCAGTCTGAGAAAAAGTGCATCACAGCCAGGAGAGCCCAAGGAGACAGTGAGTGACCGTGTGGGTGAGTCCGCATGAGAAAGGCCACTGCCAGCAGAAGAGTTCATATGTAACATGCCAGCTAGAGAGGAAAAATTGTTTTACCACTGTGGCATGTGAATCAAGAACAACTCAGACTCCTCTATCATGTTCCAACCCACAGCTGCCAAACAAGTGCACTATTTCTGGCACGGTTCCTGCCCCCAGGAAAGCAGGCCAAGAACCAGTTCGCACAGCCACCCAACAGACACCTGGGGTAAGGGAGAGAGGTCTTCACACAGGGTGCAAGACAACAAAAATATGTAATCTAAACTAATGCAGGGCTGTTTTAGAGATTTTTGCCCCACTGACCCTGTCCAGATGTCTGACTGGCTAACTGCCCTTTTGGGTGGATTAGAGCATGATTGTTCTCCTGAAGTAATTGCACACATACAATGTGTGGACTCCTTTTATAACCAGCAGTAATCCCCCTATTCAGATCTGGAAGGTTACAATACAACCTCTTCCAGCCCTTCTGGTGGTTGCTCCAAGCCTGCCTGTGCTATAATTTACCTTCGTTGTGTCTGGGTTGAGCTGACCTGGCTTGTTCACAGTCTCCTACCAGTCCATAATTTGTTTATTCCATTGGTAGCCTGTACAGAGAAGACACACTGCATTGTCTCTGTGTTCCTTCCAGTGAAAGGTTCAAGTTGAAATTGTCTGTGTGCCTTGCCAGGAAATTTAAGACCAATGAAAGTAAACAGTCCTGTCAAATAAAGGGCATCAGTTAGTAAGAGAATAAGCATTCAGTGTTTCACAATACAACAACAGTAGTGAAGCTAAAAGACAAAACACATCAAAGCCTTACACAGAAAATGATAGTTTTTGTGCTACATTTCATGTTTTTAGTTCAAAATGTTAAGTACAAGTAAGAGCCACGTATGAAGAATGCAACCACTGTGAAAGCTGCTGTGCTTCTCTCAGTCAGTACAAGACAATCTTGACCTCCATGCTATAATATTAATTCAAAGTTCTTGAAAAGATGCATTGTTTCAAAAGCCAGCTGTTTTTTCAAGGGTGATAAAAGCCTGTTAAGGACTAGGTTGAAACCCTTGAGGTCACATTATGTTTGACATGTGACATTTGAACCTCTTTATCTGAAAGGGGAATTTTAGAAAGCTCTCACTCCTCTGTGCTACTTAGCTGCTCTTTGAACAGAATCCAGCATAAGTATGTACTAACAGAAACTCCATGGGAAAGCTTTAGATACGGTTTTAGATACCCTTGCTATTTATCTAAATATTTATCTTGTGATGTGCAAGTATACCTGCTTCTCTCCTTAGGCCTGCAGAAAGCTATTTTTGTCTCAGATAAGTATGACATTAAATACCCAGTAGATACAGTATCACCAGCACCCCACCCACATCAATAGCAACACCAGAGGAAACAATTACCAGAGATGTAAAATCATATCTTTTATCATACAGTAACATGATTCTAGTGAGAGCCCATATAGGGAGACACACGAAATTTTTACCTCCTTCACAGTGCAGAGCATAATAAGCTTATCAAGTGTCAGTACCTTTAACTAATTGCTGTGACAGTGACAATGTGACATTAATAGCTGCAGTGCCACTGACAATGGGTGAAATTTGGGAAGCATTATTTAGACAGACACAGCAATAAATGTTTATCTAAATTTTTTTTAGACAACCTGACTTCTCAAATCTTGCAACGTGCCTCATTTGTATTAATTTCTAAATGTAGTTTCATTCGGGGAGGGTGGGGGTAGTCGTAGCAAAGGGCAATACTAGCAGCACATGAAAATGGCAAAATCTTGTCCTGCACCTTCGGCATTAATTTTACCGTCTCGTTAGTGATTAGGATCCTTTAGCTCCATCTACTGGTACCATGTCCCTTGCAGCAGCCTGCGGAGTGCCAGCCGGGAAGGGGCACACACCTGGACACACCGCACAGCAGTGGCAACTGCAGGCAGAATTGCAAGTATAACCTGATCCTCCCCGGGGAGCTGCTGATGCAAGGTCTGAAGATCCCCTACGAAGTGTCAATACTGCCTGGTCGCGATGTTCAACTTGCTCACAGCTGCAGCACCCATCAACAAATCTCATCTGGCTGTGCAGCGAGAAAGGCTCACACAGGTGCATGGCACAGAGAAGATACACGTAGGTGTCTACAGGGAAGACAGAGCATGTCATCTTCATTTGGCTGTTGAAAGTCTCAAGTACAGAGAATCACAGAATCGTTCTGGTGGGAAAAGACCTCTAAGGTCATCAAGTCCAACCATTAACCTAACATACTGCCAAGTCCCCCATTAACCATGTCCCTAAGTACCACATCTGCAAGTCTTTTAAATACCCTTAGAGATGGTGACTCGACTACTTCTCCAGGCAGCCTGTTCTGCTGCCCAACAACCCTTTCAGTAAAGAAATTTTTTGTAATATCAGATCTAAATTTTTCCTAATATTCAATCTAAACATCCCCTGGCACAACAATATTCAAATGAGTTCAAAAGTCACTGAGACTCCACGGTAACTTCCACATGATACAGTATAAAGAGACATTTCAAAAGCCATGAGCAGCTTAGTTTTAAGTAATTTGGTTGCAGCCAGATTGTCAAATTCTTGCAGGTGACCCTTTTAAATAGTATGTGATATCAACTATTTTAACACTTCATATCCTTAAAATAGAGTGAAAACCCCACAAGCAGATGAGTTTGCTTAGTTGTTTGAGGGTTGGTTGTTTTTTTGCAACAGAGTCCCAAATCAGTTCCTTTTTTGTACTGCCACAGTGGAAACTGGCCTTTCACAGCCCTCCACTGAAGTGTTCACCAATTTTTCCCAGGCTATAGTCTGGTCAAATAATCACATAACAGTCAGGTCATAACAGTAAGGCTCATTTGTGTATCTTCTCAACATGTATCCAGTTTACAGCTTTTTACAAAGCTCTTTTTTGTGTCCAACAGCTTTGGTGCAACTCTACGTATTTTTAATAAATATTGTGTTTGTTTATTGTTAATACCTATTTATATGGCCACAGCTTTATTAGAAATGAGGCTGTTCTGTCTTTTCCATAATTGCTGCATAAGGGTTAGACAGACTTTTTGAAAACTCTATTTTGACACTATCCATAAACAAATAAACCTCCTTTGACAAACACCTTCAGCTTGGTTTTCTCATATATTTGAATTTGAGCACTATATTTTTTTCTAGAAATAAAATAAAAGAGGAAATTAATTTCCCGCTTTCCCCATAATACCAGATTGAGAGAAAGCTATCAAGAGATGTATAAGCACTAACTGTTTTCTGCTGGATACTTAAGGAAAACAGATAGGTGCAATTATGGTCTTATGAAGGTGTTACCTAAAATGCTTATACTCAGCTGCCACATTACAGTTTGATTCTCGGTTATAGATACATTAATCTTTGTAAAGGTCTGTACAGATTTTAATCTAAAGGGGAACATACAGCTTCCTACCTACTTCACAGGGAAAGAAAACACATTAAAACCAGGAGGCACCGTGATACTGAAACCTCCAGGACCTAAGGGAAAGTGCGTGTTACTTAAAACAACTAAAATCGTGCTGCAAATCAGCAGAGGGAGCCAACTGCCTTGTTTTAGCAGTACAAACTCTGCGTGCTACCCTACTGCCAGCCTAGCAGCCTGCTCCCAAACCTGCACATTGCTTCACCACGGGCTGGTGCATCTCCCATTACCAGAGAGAGGCAGGTTGTCTCACTCTGTAACTTGGTTTAAAGGGAATATTGGTAGAATCTGAGCTTTGCTGCATCATTAAAGTTTACTGACCCACACAGGCAGTGTGGTCTGGAAGCAACCAGTACCTAAATGCTTTTGAAGAACCTGAGAAAACACCAATTTGGTTGCAAAAGGTAACTAGGAGAGAAACAGAAGTCATCTTCATCTCCTCCCAGCCCCTTGCAACTGTGTAAGCATTTTATCTTTTCACATGAGCTGCAGAAGGAGTTTTGCTCAAATCAGTGGGGACAGTTGTACCCAGAACTTCTGACAAAAACCAGCAATAACAATACTGCAATGCCACCCCCATAGTATCACCCTTCTGTGCTTACTCACCTTTAATTTCTTCAAAGGATTTCTCCTTTTGCTCCCATACTATGAGACAGTGTAAAACACAGGAGAAATGATCGTGAAGTAATGTAAAATTTGAACTGCAGCTTTGACAGGTAAAGTAACACAAACATGTGATTTTGGAACCCTAGCTCCAGAACCGTTTTTTGTTCCCACAGAAATTACAAGAAGATATGTAGAGGGTTCAATGACACAGTTCTCCTTCCCCCAGCTCAGAGAGCCTTTTCCTCATGAGATCCATTTCTCTGTTTCTCATCCTTCATGATGGTGAGTTCAAAGGCTTAACTACCTCTGAGTGACCTCAGTTAAATCAATCAGTCTTCAATGCATTTACACAGGTACTCTTGAGGGAACAATTTGATTAGTTAATCATTTAATTACAAACTGCTGAATTAATAATTACAAGCAGAAGAACTTAACTCAAAAAGAGAAAGACTGACAGCTGGGAAGAGGTGAGGTAACCAATGTAAATTTATTTGTAAAGTGAACATACATTATTTGGAAGCAGTAAAATCCAATAAATGCAGAATCAGACTAATTCTGCAGGTATCTTCCCTTTTCTGGACAGAGGAGTAGAAGGCTGAGTTTCATAGCTTTAAACATATTCTGGTATTTACGGTATTTCCTAATTAGGACAATCTAAAGGAGGAAAATGATAAATTCTCCTTTCATTTAATATCCTTCTGCTATGTGAGTCGTCTAGCTAGCAGATGAAAGGTGACGCTTTTCCCACCTCAGGGGCTGAATGTCTCCAGGGTGTTCCCATCTCTCCAGCATGTGTCCACGACAGGCTGCCTCTCCCCTGCCCCCGGGGATTACATGCCCCATGGCACGGGGCTCAGGCTGGCATGATGCAACACAACACAGCACAGCCCAGTGCTAGCAGTCTGGAAAGAACTTTGAACATGATGCAAGAGCTATGACCAAACTTAGAATCATAGAATCCTAGGGGTTGGAAGGGACCTCGAAAGATCATCTAGTCCAACCCCCCCTGCCAGAGCAGGGTCACCTAGAGCACATCACACAGGAACGCATCCAGGCGGGTTTTGAATGTCTCCAGTGAAGGAGACTCCACAACAGTGAGACTGTCACCTCAGAAGATCACTGATGCGATTTCCTTGTCCAGCAGCCTCATGCCTATCAATAGCACTGGCACTGCTGAAATTTTTTTTATTATTATTATTTAAAAGATCAAAAATAAAGGTGAACACTTTAATGTTTCTCAAATGGTATGGAACATGACTTTTGGGGGAGACTATATGAGGTCTGTTCTCTGGAGAATATCCATCCTGTTTGTAATATCCCCGAGATAACGTCTCTCAGCCAGAGGTGATTGTTGCAGCACCCGCGTTGCCCAGGCTGCTGTGACTGCCCCCGTGCTGTAAGGCAGTGGCAGGTTCACAGCAGTGGCTTGAGCAGTGCCCCACTCCTCTTCCCTGTAGGTAAGAAAAGGTTCGTGTGATTCACTCCAGGAGTGGAGCTGCTAACCTCAAGCATCATTTACAACACACTGCCAGAGTCAAATCCCCTCTTCCATACGAGTGGTTTTAGCTGTGCATCCCAAACCTGAAAAGTCTCACAACACTTTCATTTAACACTGCTAGATGATAATCCTGCAGCCACATCTGAGGGCTATACTCAATTTCCATCTCTGCTGCTCATTTGTTCCATTAGCTTATCATGCTGGTTTTCACAGTTGTAAATGGGAAATATTTATAACTGCATCACAAACATGGATGAGAGCCAGTTTACCAATGTTCCTAAAGCTCTGAGAGACCACAGGGAAAAAGAATCAGAGGAGTGTGCAGTGTTTGGTTAAAGCACTGCTTTTTTTAGTGTTATTTCTCATAAGCTGAAGCCCTCTCATATGTGTTAACATGCTGCACTGCAGATGCCACAGGGTTTTACATTTATGTGTAAAATGCAGCAGATTTTTGGGTGGGATGGAAGGATGAATTTTTAATTGATTTTTCACTTCTTTAAGCTCTATATTTTTTCTTTAGTTATTCTTTAGAATATCTTATAAGGTTTTTGTTTAATTTGTGATTTCCAGAATATTTCTGCATAGTCTGCTGGTTATACAGCTATCATCCCATCCTATTAGTAGTTTTATTATTATAAATTAAATGTTTTCCATTCCTTGTTTGGCTGCAGGAGAGAACTGCTTAGCTTGGCCCAGTGATCTGTAAATTCAGAAGTGCTGCACTATGCACCACAGACTATGTGGTATATACATGTGCATAAGCTGTTTCCTTGACTTAAATTTATGTGTTTTAATGCTGTTGCAAGAAGCATTTAAACTGTAGTAAACAGCAAAAGTGTGAATATTTTTAGAATGAACACACTGACCTACAAATTACTGTACGATCCAAAAATTAGGACATAAAACATCCCACCACTCCAATACCCTAACTTTCCTAATACATTCACTAGGCCCAGTATAAAACCAGATTAACTTAAATAAATTTCTATGAGCACAGTTCGGGCACCACGTTTGTTCATTCAGCCAGGAGAGAAGTTCAGCCTGGTGCAGTCAGCACAAGACCTGGCAACCTGCTAAGCCTATAATGTCTATCAACATTCCAGAGGTACAATAAAAAAAAATTAGCTCTGATTCCAGTATTTTATAATGTTTTCACTGTAAATTTCCCATAAGGCATCTCATGGCTTCCCTGTTTGTCCCATACCTGCACTACAACAATGAACTCCAGGAAATAGCACCAACACATTTTCCTGGAGCAGGGTATCACAGAATAATGAGCAAGTATTGAATTTATAAGAGATGTAAGATCCACTCTAACTTCATGAGAAGCAAGAGCCAGCTAATAAGCAAACAAGGAAAAATATTCAGGTATGCTCCATTTCCTGCACAAACATCAGTATATAAAAATGGACACTGCCATCTAAAGTGAACTCACAACTCTTAATGAGAAACATTGTAAAAAAAGTAATTCTAGTGTGGCAAGCAATGCTCACCTCAGAATATTTGGTAAGGGAGGAATGTTGGAATAAGGGACAGATACATCATCTCAGCACAGACTATCTGGGAACATGGCATCTACATTATGCCTAAAATAACTAAGTGACATCTCTAGCATCTGTAGGAAACCTGGATTCCCTCACTGGCTTTCACAAATTTAATAAACATTGCCTCAGTGTGGGGCTGCCTCTGGAACACTTCCATACTGATAGAATTTTCCTAGGTATAACAATCAAAATCAAGAATAGTAACTTACAAACTAACATTCATGGCGCAACCATAAATCAGTGTTTCTGCTTCCACAAAACTGGTAATGATCTCAAACACTCTCCAAAAGCAGTAAGATACTTCCTAACCTTCAGATACTACCCTATTTGCTTTGAGAAAAACATTTGCACGTCTTATCTCCTTAACCTAAAACAGGATGAGGGGGGGATGGTTCCAAACTGGAAGAGGGTAGACTTAGGTTAGATATTATGAAGAGATTCTTTAGAGTAAGGGTGGTGAGACACTAGAACAGGTTGCTCAGGGAAGTTGTGGATCTCCCTCCCTGGAAGTATTTAAGGCCAGGTTGGATGAGGCTTGGGGCAACCTGGTCTAGCGGAAGGTGTCCCTGCCCATCCAAGGGGGGTTGGAACTAGATGACCTTCAAGGTCCCTTTAAACCCAAACCATTCTATGATTCTACACTTCCATGACTTTTCTAGAGCAAAAATATATTGTGAGATGTAATTTACATAGAATCCATTACAAATTACACCCTGTGCAGGAAGAAGTTATCTGAAAAGTATCTTTCAAGAACCTCTCTTCAGACACTTGGAATAAAAATGGAACAAGTGGAGCTAGAAATTTGATAACAGATTTGAATGTTGCAATTTCTCATCTCCACAGTAAGAATTCTCACTATGGTAAACACATTTTCACAAGAAAGCCATTCAAATACCACTTTCCTAATGTTATATGTCCTCATATAAACTCCTATGAAAGTCTAGTAGACTAAATGCTCCCAAACTCCTAAATGCTTTCATGAAAACACACATAACCACATACTAAAACGGACTTTCATAAACATTTACTAAAAAACAGGTAGGGTAACATTTCTCAGAAAACAATTACTCCACTTCTCACTCCTAATCTACAAAGACAGAATCAAAAGACATGCATCCTCCTTAGCCCACAACTATTGCTTATTTTTTAATTTTCCCTCAGATTGCCTCATTGACATCTAATTGAAGTCAGAGAAAATCAGCTGGTATTTAACTTTAAACTCTATCATCAGTACTTTACACTCAAAGGAACTGCATGCCCAGAAGTTTTTATACATTTTCCTGTTTATACAATTAAAAAAGCTCTATCTACATATTCTGTCTTAATTACATCTGAAGAGCAGCACAGATGTAACCCTGAAAGGAGGATTCCTCACCCCTCAAGCCAGGAGGCCTCCAGGTCAGAAAGTTGCTGTTGATAGTTTTATACTCCCATAAACAAAACTGAGAGGAACCAATAAAGATAGAAAAACACTTGCAGTGTCTGCTTGACTTTTCACCAATACAGTATTTTTGTTCTATTTCTTGTAAATTATTCAATGATTCTTCAATTTCTAGCATTTTCAATTTTAGAATATCTTTTATGAGTCATTCTGATTGCATAATATTAAAATAGTTTTTATACCTCACTAGTACGTTCCTTGGAACTTTAGTGTAAACATAGATTTAAACTTTTTGTTAATTGTTCAAGGCATGTTTGGTTCTCACAAACTTACACTAATTGAAAAACAAGAAGGCAAAATATCGACTCGATGTTGAAGATCCCAGCATAAATGGAAAGCTGATCTCCTGTGTTAGCATAGCTGCTTTTGTAACCATTCTGCTCTGCCATCACTAGTTACCAACAAATACATATTAATTTACATTCTATAATCCATATATTAATTGAAAGCAGATGCAGAGTAAAAAGTTCAGATTGATGTTCAAAAAGCATATTTCACATCTTTTATTGTTCAGCAAAGCACATTACACATACAAACATGCAGTCATTTGATAGCTGGAACTGTTAAACACCTGTTTGTATTAACTCTATTGCTCTTCTGCTGTAATGATACTGGAAGAAGTATGTATTTGAAATTGTCTGTAGGGAAATAAAAGTCAAATCTGTAGCTGTCAGTTCTTCAACAGACCTATTACAGAAGTGTTAATTAATCTCTTTTCCAACTGCTTAAGCACAAAGAGGATTTTCCCATTCTACGAGTAACTGGTTACTAAAGACAAAAGGAAAAATTGTGCCCTTGGTTGCACTTGTAGGAACCTGGTGCATTCACTGGGGTTTCCACAGGGTTCCTGGCATTCATTTCTGCTACACTTACTTCCAGTGGAAAACTTCAGGGGTTCATTTTTGTTTTCTTTCCTACGCATTCTGGATTGTGAAATAGGCTGTGTGATAAAATAAGAATTACATAACTTATCACTTCTATCTGGGCCACGTGTGCTGTTAGATTTTAGAAAAAACCCTTCCTTTCATACCTGTCACTGCCATTACCAGTGTGCTCCAACACTGGTGTGCTCCACCAGTTGGACTCCAACAGAGTAAACACCCCAAGAATTTATGGGCCCTGGTGGCAGGGTCTTCAGCAGCAGGAACATCACAAGCCAGCAATTTTTAAGGCAACATCCAAGATGGACAATGATCTTCTGATATGCAATGCATTGTGAAGCTGCTGACCCATAAATTTGTGTTTGGAAGTATGTGAAGTTGTTCATATTAGTTCAGTTTTAATTCTGCTTAGCAACATGATATGAAGTTTACAAGTTGTTGGTTTTTTTCTAAACTCTTGCTATGTCTTAGAGAAGTAATCAAAATAAAGTTAGCCTTAAGAGTGCTCAGGACATAGAGTCTAGAGTCCTGCCAGCACAGATTCGAAGGGTATCTTATATATGATGATAAACTGGTACACTTCTATTTTTAATAAAGGCATAATATACACTGGATACATTTTATTAAAACAGGTGTTCTCCAAAAATAATGGTACAGTTAACAAGCTTACAACCTTTAAGAAATAGAAGCAGGCTCTGGTTGACCCTGCTTTTCCAGGAAAAGAGGAAGCTGCCAATAATCTCTCCCATTTCTACCTTTGCCCCTAGATGAAGGCTATACAGTGTATCATTTTTGTGCTATTAATGGTAAAAGATAGGTCTTTGGTGCAGGAATTAATTACAAACTGAGAAAAGGTGATACCTGTAGCACAGATAAGGGTAATCAATTAATTCATAAACCTGCACTCATTTCTCTGTGCCAAGACACTAACTATTTTGAGAACTGGAGCCTGACAGAAAGCAAAGACAGAAGAATTCACATATAGAAAATGTAAAGGCTATTCCTTTATCTCACAGTTTTCCAGTCAGATTATAATATCCAGATTTTCATTTTTTCAGAGAAAAGAAAACATTAGTTCACTACCAAGTTAATGGCAAACAGTAAGTCACATAGATAGTAGAATGTAACATTCATGTCTTATTTCATGTATAAACCTTTACTTTAAAGTGTTATCGAAAATAACAGACATGGTTACCAGACCAAATAGCCCATATAAACTATGATGAAAATATAATCTTTATTTACAGGAAGCTAATTAAAATTAACTTTTACTGTGTTTAAGACCTGCAGCAACCCTTCTCCCTTAGAACCAGACCATAGCCCAATTTCATGCTGCTGGGCAGAGCTCCAAAGAGGAAGATGCCCCTCCCAAAAATGAAGAAACTATTGGCCACACAAAGATCTGGCTTGCCTGCTTCTGAAAGAGGTGGGAAGCTGCTTGCAAACCATCACTCACAGATCAGGTGTCATGTCTTCTCACCTACCCTTCAGGCTTTACAATTACATGCTACCTTTTATTCAAATTAACTCTAAAATTCCTCTTCTGACCCTTGGTGGTCTGCCAATATGTCGTGGAATTCAGGAAAAAAAAAGCTTTTACATCCTTTCATTCTGTTTCAGCGTCTACATATACACATTATGATCACTTTCTAGCACTGTTGGTAAACACAACTACAAGAAATAAGCAAAGGGAAAATCAGAAATACATAATGTTATTTTATAGGCACTTCTATAACCATGTAATTTACTTCATCGTTAATTTACTGAATTCCAATATCTGCTTTAAAGAAAAACAACTGGCTTGGGTTGTATAAAAATGCTACCTTTGAGACCCAAGAAATCCCACGCTGCTTTACCAAGTAGGAATGAGATACAGGAAGAATCATCCGTTGCAAACAGTGCACCCGGTATGCGTTAAGAAAGAGCTCATACAGAGCCCTAGTATTAGCACTATTAGCACTTGTTATTTCATGATTTAATGAAAATGCTCTGCTTCATAAGAAACAGCTAATCAGATAATCACATTAGACTGTATCTCATTGGCCTTGAGCAGTCAAGGTCCCAGAAAAATCATTGAAGACGACAACAGGATTATTACTTTTATGACTACGCATTGGATTTATCACAAAGCATGGCCAACCTTCCCATTGGAGTTGCAAGATTATTACATGGTTACCTGTGCTCTACAAAATAGAGATGTCATGTTGAACAGATTATGAAATGGTACTGCAGTATTAGATATTATTAGCATGTTACTTTTATTATTAATTATCATTACCTATCACAAAAGCAGTAGCACTTAAGTGTAAACACTGAAGAACATAGACGTGATTTAACAGATTGCATATTGACAGATTCAAACACTTTGAATCTGTTATCTATCCACAAGATCTAGAAATAAGGCATATGGTCAGCAGATTAGGAGAGTTTAAACCAACAGCCCAAGTGCTTTGCTTTCCTCCCACACACCTTAAATCTGTCAATTACGCTGCTGGATTCCTCATAGCAAATCTCAAATCTCGCAGAGGTCGTACCTGAGGAAGGCTGTTAGCTGGCTGAAACATCACTTTTAGGTTTGGGGTTTTTCTCACTTTCCTGTGTACAAAGGAAACAAACCATGAATAGCTAGAGGGCTCTATCTTTTTAAAGATACTGACAGAGTTTTCTGCCAGGAAGATAACTATGTGGCCTGAGAGACTTCATTTGTTCACGCTCACACATTTATACACAACTGACACTTTACTCCACTCAGGATCTTGACATAAAATTGTAGAACTGATCGCATTCCTGTGGCAGAAGCTTGACAGTTTTACACACACAGCCCTGTCAAAACTTCCCATCAGTAGCTGTAAACAGAGTTAGCAGGGTGGCCACTTAGCAATCAAATGCTTTTGCTTTTGCAATCTTACAGCTTGGCGCCGTCTCCTTTTAGGCTGGATGCACTCCTGGCCGTTTGGTGGCCACTGGCAGTCTTGGGGTGGCATTTTGCTATTCTGCCTCTCCACTTCTTCTGAATCAGAGTCTTCCTGTTGCATTGAAGGAAAATGCCTGTCTGGATAAATCTCCTTCAGTTTGCTCTCAAAGAATACATCTAGGCATCGTCCAGCCTCAGCAACCTCTGAATCTGGCTGTAAGAGAATAAATAACCATTCAGTGTTACCGTGCACTGATCAAGGATCCAAAACTGGATGACTACCCTACCCTAGTGTTTCACCTTGGTTCTGTCTGCTACATCTTCTTCAGTTTCCTGCACACTCTGTACAGCCCATATAATCTCTGCACTTACATTGTAAGTAAAAAACAGATGCTGCTATTAAGGAACAGGTTTCTGCACCTCTAAGAAAAAGAGATGTGCAGTGAACTAGAAAGAACAGCAGTCATCATTGCTTAGGAATTTCTATGTACCTGAATTTTCCCTAGCTATTTTGCTGGCTGTGACTGGCTTCTTGCAGCTAACTTGGCATCATTCCAAAAAGTTGCTCACTATGATGTCCCTCTTTAATTTTAGATCCATACATATCTCACATTCTCAGACCCATGTATATCTCCATTTCTGTCACTAAGAAAAAATGTGTATCATTTCCAAAGAGTAAAACTAATTAATACTTCTGTTTATACCAATCCCATATCTGATGTCAATGGAACCAATAGTTACACCAGTGTGACAGCTTGAAAGAGCAACCCTCTGGTTTGCATCCCCCCACCATGATATTAGAAACCTACATAATTGAACTTTGCACAGTTCCAAAACATGAGACGCACGTCAGTCACAAGTTCCTCAGGTGCAGAATAGTGGGACTTCTCCTTTTTTTGCAGCTTCTTTCGTATGGTTGACAAATCCATTGGCCTTTTGATGATCTGATAATAATGCCGAGCCTACAATAAGAATAAAATGCAGTTATGTAACTGTTTTAATTAAAACCTTTCGTCTCCAGTGACTTCTTTCTAAGTTTGGGCAGCAGTCACTGTAGAGGGATCTTCACATCAAGGAAGAGAGCTTGAGTCTTTTGGTGCCTACACCTGCATATCATCTTCCTGAGTGCTTTTTGGTTTGAATAAAAATTATTTGCTTGCAAGATTGATCTTGAAAATAGCACACTTTGGTGACTACTCTGTTTCTAAAGTTTATCCCCAGGCATAGATGTCATTATTTAACCATAACTGATAATAGATGTAACATTGACAATTAGCTGCCATTTCCCACAAGCAGTTACAAAAACACTGTGAGGAGATACTGGCTACAGGTACTGTGGGAAATAGTCTGCCAAGGGTGACTAAAACTACGGTACTACACACTCTTTAAAGTTCAACAACAATTTTTTTCAATGGGCACCAGCTACCAGGGTATCCCACTCCTTAAATATTTCTGGATCAAAACCTGCTTATTAGGTAACGTGTTGTGTAAGCTCATTGCAATCTTTACCATGAGGAATGTTTCTTATGTTGTTATTTGGACTATTCCTTCACATTTTTTTTCATTTCTCATTTTCCTCCTCCAACTTGTTTCACAGTGTCCTATTGTTACAACAGCATGAACCTACATGAACCTACATCTTCCTTAAAATAGCCAGTTAATATTGCAAGTTGTTGAGTACATGGATGAAACACCACTCTCACCTCTTTCCCTGAACACAGTCACATCACCACCTTTGTGCAAATCCCCAGAAATGAGGGAGTCCAGAGTCATTTATAAAACAGACCTCTCTCAACTTCCAACTTTAGAATTCTACCAGCATCTTAAATTGGCACCCAAACCTGGCTGAAAACATTGGCCAGCATTTACCTGCCTCCAATCTGGCACCTTCAAAGCACATGCAAAAAGTAACCACCTACCCTTCCCTAGGAAGCAATACTGTCCAGAAAAAAGCTAATCAATGTATTTCAAGAAGACAAAGGAGAAACTCATGAGGTGTGCCAGAGTATTCTTTGGATTCCCTCTGCCCCATGTGTGTGCAGTACTTACCAAGGGGCTGACGGGTTCGTGGAATGGGAGGCTCATACTACTGCAGAACAGGGAAAGCACCAGCTTTTCACACTTCTGTAGAGCCAAATTTTAAATACATTTTAATTAAAAAGAAGCAAGTTTCATTCTTGCCCTTAGTTAAACATTCATACTAACAACAAGGGGAGTTTTCATGTAGCCTGTGCATTTCTGATGCAAAATAGCACAATTCCCTCTAAGCTGATGCTTTGCTTCACAGCATTTTATAGTTTTGAAAGTGAGGATAGTCAAGAAATGTAAGAAAAGAAACATTATGTAAAAATTTTTGTATGCTTGTATCTTTCTTGAAAACTCTCAGGAATTTGTTGCTATGACTATTTCCTTTCTGCACTCAAGAATTATTCTTTGGCTCTTGTCGAAAAGAACAGCAGCAACAGTATGGAAACAGTTAAACTGAAAACATTTCCCACTGTTTATATCCATTCATACAAATGGACATAAGTTAGGTAGTTGGTAGTACTGCATGAAAACAGTTCAGTTTAATCATCATTAAGTTGTAAAAAAAATTATATTAGTCTTTGGTGTTTTCACTGATGCAAAAAAAATGCACTTCAAAAAAATTATAAGCCGTGTTTGCTCACAAGCACTGGAATTTCTAATCAACTCCATTTTCTAAACAGAGCCTCACTAATCAAGACCCAGATTCCAACTATTTCTGGCCAGTTGTACCCCGTCCAATGGAAACAGGGATCACATCAACACCAAGAAGTTTTGTCCAGGTCTTTATGGAGGGAGTAGCTGAGGTCTGGAAACAGCTTGGAGGAATTTGAGCAGTGCTGTGGCTGTGCTCACCAGCCTTGCCAGGGGGCAAGAACCATTGTTGTTGTCTTTCTGAGTGGTGCCCAGACTAGACCAGTGCCTTTATTCTAGGCTTCTTTGAACAGGGCCAACTCAGCATCTGCACTCAGCTGTGTGGACTTCCTCCCAGCTGTCTCCAATAAACACAGGACATTCATCTGGAACTTGTGGCTTCTAAGTACCAAGACAACTTTAAGAAAAGGCTTTTTTTCATGGGACATTAGGTAGAGGAAACTGGTGATGGGAATGTAAAGAGCTTTCATCTAGGCTGGGTTAACAGTGCCTAAAATGTCATCTTCAAGGGGTTTCTCAGTACTGTATGATGATTTCAATCCAACTGAAAGTCAAAGTTTCTACACCACAAAAAAGTCATTGCAACTGGCCTAAGTGGATGTCTGAGAAGGTGCCAAGTCTTAAAGGAAAAAGATTCAGTGGCAGAAAGCCAGGCAAAGTTGACTCAGGGAACCTTGCTCTGCTGCTGAGCTCAGCCTCCCTGTTCACAGGAGAAAGGAATTCCAGATCCGCCTGCTTCATCTTTCTATAACATCATTCAATTTAAAATTGAACAGCAACGTCTAGACAGAAGAGAATGCTGTAACAGAATACTAATACTGCTTTTGCTGCATTTACTACTCTCTGAACCATTCCAGTAGCAACCAAGTCAAAACAGTCTTCGTTCCAACGAAGAGGCAAAGCCTCACACTGAGATCACAAGTCCTTTTATAAATAGCACAAGATCAGTTATTCCCACCTTCTGGTCACAGTCATCAAGGCCATATTGGGCATTATAGGTGTGGCTGTAGCGTGTGTTTTCACAGTCATATTCTACCTCTGGCTTCTCTGGATTACAGCAAAGCGTGCACACCCATTCCCCCCTGCAAAACAAGATGCCAAAAACTTGTGTCAATTTTTTTCAGCAACTTTGTCAAACAACAAGCGAGCAGAAGCTGAGCACATTAGTGAAATGTCATACATACTCACACTGGAAAGCTGAGCAGGGCTGGAACATGGCAGGACAGATGGAAAACCTTGGGGCAGTGATCACAGCACAACAATTCTCCTCCATTAAGACACACAGCACAGAAATCCTCATTTTCAATTGGATCGTCTTCCTGAGTAACTGGAGATTTTTTCATGATAGAGATGCCATTGCTGAGCTTCTGATCAACAGACAGAATATCTACAGGAGGAGATTGTGTCTGTCTGGCAGCCTGGGATATGAGAAATGTCCTGTCCTCTGAGTTCTCTTTGGATTTCAGTCCTCCAGGTGGACTATCTTTATTTATCTTGAAGGAAGAAAAATCTGGGATCACACAATCATCATTTTCATATCTAAGTATATAACTGCAGTGGTTATCTGCAGACAAAATGGTTTTTTTGCAGTGAACTCTACTGAAGAGGGCACTGGGGTTCAAGCAGGCCCACACTCAGCTCAACGTCTGCCACTTGACACCTTGGTCAAGTAATTTCCTTCACATACCATAATGTAATATCACTGTGAGGGAGTTGTGTAGATTTCCTACCTCAGATGATAGAAACAGGATACTTTAGTCTTACACTGTGATTTCTGGAATTGGTTGCTATCACTCAAGTATGCATTCAGGACAGCTTTAAGCTATTTATCCTACATTTGTAACTAGACAGATGAGCCAGGTGGTTTGCTAAAATACAAGAACCTATGGATATCCAATCCCAAAGACAGACTTGTTAGAAATAGAAGTATCAGGGAGCTACACAGCAAACTAAAAGCTGCATTCTCTGTTACTTCAACCCATCACAGAAGTCTCTGAAGGTAAAATGAATCAACAGTCTTGGTGGGATAAAGGGGAGAAAGGGAGTAAATCCTCAAGGAAATTTCACTCACCTTTATAGACATACTCGAAGACTGGGTCCCACATTCAATTATCAGGAGAAAATTGCCATCCTGCTCATTATCCTGTGGCTGGAGCTTAAACACTGGGAGCTCCCCTGCCTCTGATGGACGAATGTTAAGACGTTCCAGTCGTACATAAGGGATTTTCTGCTCCTTAGGGCCAGCTCTGCAGTCCAAATGACATACGGTTGAATTCAGTCATATTCCACAAAAGTTCTCCTCCCTATTCAGTTTCAACATTTTTCTCACACTACTGCTTGTGCTCCTTTCCTTTTATAACTGAGATCCTGCTGGCTAAACACTGAAAATCTGGGCCTTTTTTCACATACTGATTCTTTAAGAAATGTGAATGCAATCACTGTAAATTAATCATATGTGTAAATGCATTACTAACTTCCGGGCTAAAACTTTGCCCTGCTCTGCATATTTTTGTTTTAATTATTCTGATTTCAGTCATGCTTGATACTTTTCAGTGTGACTGACTTCAAAAAAGATCACAGCACACTATTAACTTTATTTTAAAATATTATCACAGCAGTAGCTGAAAAATAATTTTATAAAATTATTGAGATAAAGTTAAATTCTGTTCCCATTATGTCTTTAGGTTAATTTGGGCTAAAGACTTTCTAACGGTTCAAGTGATGTAAGTTTGCAAATAGTTATTAATTCTGGAAAATTACAGAATAACAAAATGCATTAACTCATGACTTCTTTTAAATTGTTGTCAAGTTTAAGAGAATAATTTACAACTTTCAGAATTATCATCTATAAGGAATCTTGCATTCTTTTAAAGTTAAGTTCTCTATTATCATTAACTATGACAAATTTTCTACATACATGCATAAAATTTCATGGCTAGTGCTTGTGTATAAAGAAAGACTCTGTTACCTGACATTCTCATTGCTTTTCATATCCATTTCAAAATGTTCCTTTTCACAGATATTGGAATCTGGAACAGAAGATAAGAAAATGAATAAAATATTTATAATATCAGAGTCAGATTAGGGCAGAAAGTTCTTCAATATTCATGTACTTCTGACTGGTGTTTAATATGATATCATAAGTGAATTATGGAATCCTTTCATCTGTATGTATAGAAAATGTGCATGCTATTTTCTATTCTGAGATACAGTCTTTGTCTTTCTCTTTCTTTTAACCACAGCATCAGCACTGAATGTGAGGAGCCTTTCCAAAATATTTTGTCAAAATGGTCATATCCCCAGGGAATTATATATGTACACAGCCATGCCACGTTCATCCATATACATGGAACAACATAAGTAATCCTCTTTGCTATACAGCTTTTGCTTGAGAAAAAAAGAGCTACTGAGGTCTGAACCCCTGAGGCTCAGGAAATCTCTGAGTCTAGTCTCCTGCTCTATGCTAAGAAGCTTCTGGATAATTCTAGTTACTTGAAAACAGGAAGGAAATTGGGTCTCCCATCTAACACTGAGGGATGAAAACTACGCTGCATGATTCCTTCCTGTCTCCAAGGTATGTAACATATAAACATGTGAATTCAAAACTATCCTTTATATAAGCATTCAAGTAACTGTAACCCTTGACTGATACTAGATACAAGGGTAACAAAGCAACTTTGGAGAGATGGGATAGGGTAGAGATGAATGCCCCAGGGGATGCCCTCATAAATTCCAGTACACGGACAAATTCCATAGAAACTCTTTTTGTTAGGAATCAGTTTGACATCAATAATAGTAACAAAAAAAATCAAACCAAATATCATGCCTATCTGAACATAGCCAGGAAAACATGCTTTTTTAAAAGAAATTTAGCTTGGGTCAATGGTACCTAAACCATGGCTTGAAAGCAATGTGCTTCTAAGATACTCGGTTGTTTTCAGCCACAGGAAAAACAATAAAAGCAAGACTGACAAGGAACAGTACATTTCATGTCACGCCTAAAGTGTTATTCACTTCTCATTGCTGCTCAGGTGAAGGGTGGCAGTCAGGAGTCTGGACAGAATTGCTAGGGGGTGATTGCACACTAAGCAGATCTCCTTGCATGCTGCCAAACCAGAGGGTGTACCAGTGATGCTGCATTCCCAATACTAATCAACATTTCCATCAGCAACTTGGCTCATGAAATAATAGTACCTATAAAATCTGTAGAAAAAAACAAACTAGAGAGCTTGCAAACACTGGAGAATGTTTACAATTTAAAAATTATCTTAATACATCAGAGAAAAAAAAATCTCCTTAATGAGTAAGACTAAATTGAGGTAACTGCAAGTGTTATGCTTATGAAACACAAGATGAATGTAATCAAAGGAAAATAACTGACTGGGAACTGTTCTGTAGAAGGAACTAAGGGGTAATGTGGATAATTCACTGTATGCAAGTTGACCACTAATGCTGTTGCTGCAAGAAGGGTGAATGCCATCCTGCAGTGTGCTACCAGCAGTCAGGAATGTAAAACTCAAGAAGTTGACACTCTGGCTCTGCATGGCACCCTAGAGGCCTCAGCTGCAGCACTGCGTTTGGCTGTGAGCAGAACTTCTGGTTGCATAGAATTCAGAATTGTGCAGCAGGAATGAGATGGTTTTTAAAAAATGACAACACTGATCTATGAGGAGAGACTGAAACCATCAGATTTGTTTAGTCTAGGAAGGAGAAGGGGAGGGTGTTTATTTAAGCCACGATAAGAAGAAAAGTGGCTGTAAGAGGGGAAAATGATGAAATTATGTATAGTTTTTACTGCATCCCTTGGAACTAGGGTAAGAAGAATTTTGTTGTAAATGAAGTTGAAATGTTCATATTTGATATTAGAAAAGGATGAGTCATTGGAGATATACACCAGAAGCTGTGGGGTTTGGCAGCACAAGCACTGCTGAAGCCTCTAAATCCTGCTGAGAGTCACTAGCAAAGATACCATTGCTTTTGCCATAGACTTAATCTCTCTCACTGGTGCCCACTGCACACAAGGACTGCACCTCCTCAGGTCTCCTCTCACTGCAGCCTGTAAACAGTGACAGCAGGATGGGAATTGCTCCCTTCCTTGTGAAAAGGGAGCAGCATTGAAATCAACGCTCTAATCTTTCCATCCTCTTGCACAACAGGACTTCTGCTTTGCACAGGGCAAATTTGCAGCATTTACTATAGATAGTAAGATTCTGTCTTTTGGGGCTGCTTTCTGTATGTAGTGACACACAACCCAAACCTGAGACTCACAAAGCTGCTTCTCTTTGAGACTCTAACACCTGGCTGAAGCACAGCCTTTTAAGGGTGCACCTGATTCTTACAACTCACACAAATGATCGTGGAATAATTGTCACAATTTGGCATACTACATATAAGACAAATACATTTCCTTGGCTCACTGAGCTAGGCCTCCTTTGTACTAATTAGAATTCTCTGAATAGAAATACAGCACAGAGATAGAAATATTAATTCATCTTTTACAGGGAAAAGCAGCCAAATATTGGCATAAGTCACAGGATAACAGCTTGATCCTGCAATCCCTTGCTTGCATGAATAATTCCATTGACTTTTAGAGTCTGCAGGAATGAGGCTTTACAGTGTAGCACAAGGATGCTGGCAAGTTGCCCATGAAAAGAGTTAAGTAAGGTCTAATTCTCCATTACGACTGAAGAAATAGGCCTTGGCTGAGGGAATCTTCCACAGTAGACAGAGCCAAGCAAAAGCAGACACTGTGTGACATATTAACCTAGGAAAAATTTGCTGTGCTACTGAGGTTAAGGATTTAGCAGAAGGCACATTCCATTTCAGAAGTTTTTTGGGTTTTTTAATTTAATTTGGACTATTCAAACCAGCTCTTCAACAGTCATAACTGTAGGTCTCATTAACAGGAGAGCTTCTAGGAGAACTAATACTCCAGGTACTTCACACAGACACAGTAATTTCTGGTTCATAGATCAAGGATGTTACAAGTTCAAGGCAGATAATTTCCATGCTTTTCCTCCACAAATGAGATCAAACACGCTTTTCCATTGGATTAAGTACTCTGATAATTTGAAGCTTGCTGGAAAAGCACATTTTTATGCAAGTATGTTAGTAAGCATATTGCTTTGCAATGCTTGCAATGCACAGTGCTAAAAAAGAAAGACAGACCAAAAACCTAAAAGGAAAAATGAAAAGCCTGGTACCTTCTTTGCTTCTAGGTTGTCTCATTCTGGCATTCATGGGCAGGAAAGAAGCGTTGCTGAGCATGTCAGAAGTGCAATGCTGAGATTTTTTGATTGAAAGATTAATAGGTTCTTCCAGTACTTTTTGCATAGAAAGAGTTAATTCATTAACTATATCTTGCCCAGCAGTAGCCAAGCTGTTTTCTAGACAATGATCTACAGTACTGAAGTCTTCATTTTCCAGCTTCAGGGAAAAAAAAAAATAAATCAAATTTTATTATTAGTTTTCTTACTTTCCAACTGAGGAAAATAATTTATCAGTCTTCAAATACCAGATTAAGAAAAGTTTACTTACTGAAATAGCTGCTTTTGACTGCCTGACTAACAATATAACATGTGCTATCCATGAAAGTGGATTCCCTTGCAGTAGAGGATTTTTGAACAATTCCTACCTTGCACTTCATGGTGCCCTGGAATGCATCACCTGGTGTGAGGCCAGGAGCAGCCCCAGGGTTCAGGTCACTTGGAGCTCTGCCCAGTGTCAAGCTGTAGCTGGGCACTGACTCTGGTGGTCCATCACAGTCACAAACATTCAGGTTTGGGTCAAGTGCTTCAGCAGCTGCTCCTTGCATCTGTGGATCTGCTGAGCTAGATAACCTTGCTGAAGGTGATTCCATTTCCAAACCGTTTGAAAAGCCCAGAATGGTTAAGGATGCTGAACTCTGGGAGAAGAAAAAAAAAAAAAACCCCAATACATTATTAAGCCTTTCAGCAGCAAAACACTACTGCTCTTTCTATCATGGATGAGATACTCTGTTTTAGCCATAGGTAATCCATCAGTTGTGTCACCAGGGCCTGAAAGTATCTATTGTAATCTTATGCTATTTACAAAAGCTTTAGAATTTTCACTATTAAAACTGAAAACTGGAAAAGGAGACACCTAGATTACCCTTCTGTGACTTAAAAAAAATTGTCTTCCTTTGATGAGTCCAAGGGATCCTGATTTGATGAATAGGAAATCTAAGCATGTACTATCAATCTTTGATATGAACCCTACTAGCTTCCTATAAGTTATTCCAGAAGAAATAAGATTCAGACCAGAAATTACATTTTATTCAAAAATTATCAGATCACTTAATTCAAAAAGAAGATTTGAAAGAAATAAGGCTCAGATCTGACACGAGTAGTTGAAACTGTTTTTACTGTTAATGATGCTGAAAACTTCATGCTAGTTAGTGAGTCTGTCCTATTAAAACCTAAGGCATTTGCCCTTTAAATTTCATAGTGTAAATCCAGAAACGTGGACTAATGAAGAAAGGATGTATATGTTTAGTTTCCAAAAAAAAGAGGGAATATTTACCAAAGTCTCTGAAATAGTTTTAGTAACATACATTTTCTACCCTCTCATTATTTGTCACTATCCAAAACCACACAAACACTGTTATGCAAAACAAAGCAAATACACCCATCTAGGTGACTTTCTTAAGCTGCCTTACCTCCAGGAATATGTGACTGCACTGAAATCAGGACTCTTCTATCATCCTTATGAAGAAAATACAAGCAGTCTTAGGAAGTATGCAGATGTGTGTCATTTGAATATGTAATTTTCCATTTATCTCATTATAGTTCATTGGTGTTTCACCCTTGATAATTGACTGAATAAATCCTTTTCACTTGACTACAATATAGTAAGTAGCACTTATTGTAATATAAATGAAGACAAAAGAAATGTGTTGATTGCATCTGAATTAGAATTTAATTTCATTGTTGTACTTATTTTTCTGCTAGGGGCCTGAGACTTAGAAGTGAATCTGATACAGGACACATTTCCTAGATTTAATTAGTATTTTTCTCAATTGTTATTCCATTTTGGAGTTGGATACCTTTGTCCATCTTTGTCCAATAGTGATAAAGACATTAGCTTAAACTGAGCTGTCAGTTCATAGACTCACAGAATGCCAGGTTGGAAGGGACCTCAGCGATGATCTGGTCCAACCTTTCTAGGTAGGAACACGGTTTAGATGAGATGGCCCAGCACCTTGTCAAGCTGAGTCTTAAAGTGTTGGAGAATCCACCACTTCCCTGGGGAGATTATTCCGAAGTCCAGTTGTTCTCATAGTGAAAAATTATCTTCTGCTGTCCAATGGGGATCTCCCCAGGAGTAACTTGCACCCATTACCTCTTGTCTTTTCCATGTGACTCCTTGTAAAAAGGCAGTCTCCATCTTTCTTGGTAGCCACCATTTAAGTACTGTAAGGTCTCCCCTAAGACTTCTCTTCTCCAGGCTGAACAAACCCAGTTCTCTCAGCCTTTCCTCATACAGCAGGGTTCCCAGACCTCTGATCATCCTTGTGGCTCTTCTCTGGACCCTCTCCAGCCTGTCTGCCTCCTTTTTGTAGAGCAGGGACCAAAACTGAATGCAATACTCCAGGTGTGGTCTGACAAGCGCCGAGTAGAGCAGGATGATGACTTCTTTATCTCTGCTGGTGATGCCCTTGTTGATGCAGCCCAGCATCTTCTTGGCTTTCTTTACCACTGCAGTTCTCTCATGTTGAGCCTGCTATCCACCAAGACCCCCAGGACCCTTTCCATAGCACTGCTCTCCAGCCAGGTGGATCCCAGTCTGAACTGCGCCCCTGGGTTATGTTTTCCTGGGTGCAAGAACTTACACAGTTGTGTCTGTGTAAATCCTACACAATGCCAAAGTAGTCAGTCTTGAAATCCTCTGCTTGCAATGCATATCACCTACGTGCTAAAAGAACACCCTGCCGCAACCAGTAAGTTCCACCTGAGGATGTAATTTAAATTTCCTTCTCCTTAATTTGCAACAGACACGACAGTAGGAGCTTTGCACAGTGATGACATATTCAATGAGATAACCTGCATTTGAGACAGAAAGAGGCCAGCTCTTCTGCAGTGCTACAGAAGGTTTGTGCCATTCTATCACACAGTGCTCTAGTAAGCCTGATTTACAGAGTCCTTCCAGTAGAAGGCAGCCCAGAGAGTGCCAGCTCTCTGCAGCCATGGTATTGATGATTTACGTCCTCTTGAGGCAAAAAAAATGTCCCTGAATCGAAGCTGTCTGAGCTATAACAACTTCTTGGAACCAGCTGGAACTAGTCAAATATGTTCTTCCTACCTTAAATTTGAGCTGAAAACTAGAACACAGCAAATGAGGAAATGCATTGGTGGAGGCACAATTCTCCATACACTCTAACTGACAGAGCATTCTTAAGAATGCTCAGGTTTCAATATTTGCAGGTCAGAAAGTAATCCAGCTTTCATGGTCACACATCCTAACGAAGTCCACAAAGATCAAAAATATTCATTTGCTGTCCTAATTGGCTTGTGGCAGGATCCTGCATGTGCAGGGACAAACTTGGCCTATTAGGTACACATTTTCCTTTTCATTCCATCACCCTTTTTATCACAAGTCTTTTTCAGATGACAAAATAAATGTGTGAATTGTTCTTATATCAATTACAGAAAATAAAACAAATAATCAGAATTTGTGCTTGAACAGAACAGATGGACTGTAATCAGCCTTGCCTCTTCCCCTTCTTTCAATGTCCATTGTGAGCATTAACTAAGTCCCTGTGAGGCAGTTAAATATTTATTTAGCCAGATTCTCAAAAGCACAAAGCATCCACAAATTCCTGAGTCAACAGAACTACCTAAGGCTGTGCTGCATTGGAAATGGGCATGCTGAGGCACATGTGGTAGGCACACCAAAGTTGTATAGCAAGCTAACTGGAGGCCGTGGAGCTGTTCACTTCTGATCACTGTTTGCATCTTCCTTTACTTCCATTACCAGAGCGTGCCACCAGCTACCCCGTATTGAGACCTGACCCCCCGAAGACCCGTCTGTGTGTAACTGCAGGCAAAATGTTAGCCCTGCTAAGGCAATGGTAGGTTTACTCCTGGCTTCAGTGAGACAAGTTCACTCACTGGGAGTAGTCTCTGGGACTACTCCTACATCAGGGGAAAAAAAATATTAAAAAATAAAAAGAAATGGATAAATGCATAAGACTTTGTTGCAACTAAAATTTTTAGAAAGGTAAAATTCTATTGCATTACATGCTCTATCTTTTGTACTCTTCTTTCTAGCATCAGTCTCTTCAGAGATCTTCTTAGATGATATAAGCCAATATAAAACCTTACTTTTCTTAAAAAGAAAAAAAGAATAATGAGGCCATCAAACTGCCATCTGTCTTTCCCTTGGGGCAAAAGTTAATTTTGTGGTTATTTTAATGATGAAGCAACATTATGATCTTTCACTGCAAAATATTAAAACTCACAGTTAAGAACAGACACATTCCATTCTGATCCAAGGAGCTGCTGTCAAGTGTGAAGTGAACAATGCACTGGGAACAAGGCTCATTAATAGCCTATTAATTCACTCCCTAAAATAATCATTTCTTTTGCCATTAGCAAAAATTTCTCTTTTCCCTTGACAGTTCAGCTAGTTTTTGCAAATGGGATAACTTTAAAGAATTGATCTCTGTCTTATAAAAGATCTATTGCTTTTACATTGCACCCTTTGAACAACAACAAGCATTAATTATGCTCTTGGGCAGAGGGTGTAGGTTAATTTTGAAACTTTTGACATTTTAATGTACAGCCTGGCACATCAAACTACATCAGTGTCATTATAAATGGAATTCTCATTGTCTCATAACTAATTTTGGTCTGATGATGCTTGTAATATAATGGCAGCAGCATCACCACCCCAAAATGCCTTCTACCACAAATTTCATAGATATGGTAGTGAAAGGTAAAAGAAACATGCAAAGTGCCTTCAGAGAACAAAAAATAAACATTGTTCAGTTCAAATATTTCTTTGATATCTGTTGCATTTTAAAAGGTCCAGTGTAAACATGCAGCACTAATACAGAAGAATTCTGAGAAGCAAATACTTACCTTGAAACACTGGGATTAGGATTTGTTAGGATTGTTTTGGCAAAGTCTCAAGGCTGTTGACATTAAGTGTCACAGATAAAGAAAGCTAAAACTAGGAACTGCCAATTCTCTTTGCTATAAGAGAAATAACACGCTGCAAATGGTTGCAGAGTAATGAACTGCTGCTATTAAGTGGAGCAATCCCCCTGGCAGCTCATTATGCTAGGAGGTTAAACAAATGTACTACTCCAATCCAGCTGTTTAACTCACCACACACAGCAGCACTGATAACACAGTCTACACATGCTTCCTGTTCGTATTTCTCAGTTTCAGAATAAAATCCAAATTATTTCCTTTCGGGTTTTGTGAGAAAAGGAAACCAAATCTTCCTTAACATTTTCTCTGAATAAACTGGAGCTGGCTTAAAGCGGAAGGAGGAAGAGATTGTACGGAGCAAGCGGCATCATGTTTTATTTATCCTTTTTTCCAGGTCAAAGGAAAAGGTTTTGTTAAATTAACATTCTGGGAAATGTACGTAATTGCATTAAGCATGAAAGCATTTGTGCTGTAAGCAGCTCAATTCTTTAAAGTCAAAAAATGCTCTGATACTTCAAGAATTTACAGGACCCTAAATTCCCGGCTGTTATAATTATTTTCTTCATCCCTAATCCCCCTAAAATTAACAGCAATTAGGGAAAAAAAAAAAAAGAGCAACAACAAACCCACTCCAGTCCCAAAATCAGATTCTAAGTCCTAGGGTGGGTATTAAATTATTATTACTTTGAGTCACTAAGTAATCACAACATGCTTGGTGCAATACTAACAAAAATGAAACCTACACTGGGCCCCATAACCCCACTCCCAAAAATTTCACATGTTTTTAAAGGAGAAAAAATAACCAAAAACACATAGAAAAAAAAACACAAAACAACACCCCAAAACTTTAGTTAAGCACTTGCCACTGAGATGGAAGAGTTGCTGTTACTAAAGCTTAGCACAAATGTGATGGGGCAAAATACCCAAGAATGCCACCTACAGCAGGCTGAGCTCAACTATTCTCTTTGGTAATTCTGTATAAACAGCAGCATTGGCACGTCAGAGCCTGGAAGTTCACACACATCAAGTCCCAGGAGAGGCTGAGAGGTTCCACCACAAGCTGTCACTATTTTAGTCTTGCATTAAATGCCACCATTGCATATAATCGGAATAAAATAGAAGCCTCTCTCAGAGTGCTCTCAGGAGTGCTCCTTGGATGGCAGAGAATATTTTCTAGTATTTCCCCATTTCAGGTACTTCATGGTGCTTGAGACAAGCAGAGCTCATGAAATAAGAAGCCAAAACTTATTGCAAATCAAAAAGAACAATACAAAAATCAGCGTAATAGCACTACACAAAATTTCCATGTGCTTGCACCTTGATTACTATTTCTGGTCACCCTGTCTCAAAACCACCAAATGTAGGGAAAATGGCCAAAGATATAAAGGACCAAAGTATAGAATGGACTCCATGGGGAAAAAAAAAAAAAAATACACTAGGGAGACAAACAATCCCTTTTCAAATTCAAAAGGAAATGTTTGAGAGGAAATTCAGTATAGACCTATAAAATACAGATATGATGAAGGTGGTGAATACAGAGTGGTTGTTTACTGGTTACTCTAACACAAGAACTAGAAGGCATCCAACTGAATTATCAGGCAGTAGATTTAAGGTAAGCAAGCAGAGGAACTTCTCATGCAATGCAAAATGCAGTTACTGCAGAACACTGAGGAGACAAATATATCAAAATGGACTCAAAAAAAATGGATTTGACAAATTCACAGATGAGGGATCCATAAAGAGCTGCAAAACACAACTGTCTGGGTACAACCTACAGTTCAGAAAGTCCCTAAAGTGCTGCTTTTCAGAAGCTGGGATAGCATCTCATAAAGGATGAGCTTATATTTGTCTGTTTCTTATACCTTCCTAAGCATCTGCTGTTGGCTACAGCTATCAATGAATAGTAATAGTGTACTAATACAATGCATGACATATTCAGAGATTTATTTTAAGCAGAAGGCAAAATAATAGCTCAAGGGAAGAAACCCTCAAAGGTTGCTAAGGAACATAATCAAGCCTGAGTTTGGCAAACGCTGTCCCATCTACTCACAAGTGATCAGTGCCCCAGAAGGCAGAACCATGAGTGCCCAACCCAGTTAGGTTTTTAGGATGAATGGGAATGGTACAGAGTGTTCCACTGCCCAGGACCCAACCCAACAGCTGGACAAGACAAGAAATCCTCCCTCTCAGAAGTAAAGGCCCTGCTCTTAATTAGAGCAAGGGGTACACTTACAGAATCTGAGGAGGAGATGTCCAGCTGGCCCCACAACACCAGCAATGTCTGTTGCAGCAGTACCTGAGGCTTAAACTAGAAACTGGTGCTACAGATGTGCAGTAGTTATGACACTTCTTCAAATGAACCTTTAGACCTCTTGCTCATCACAGCTGCAAATGACAATTACGTACAAGCAAGGAAAACAGGGATTGTATGCCCTTTATTACTCCTGAAAATAAAATTAGGCCAGAAAGACATGATTATTCTTGCCTCTGCTCCAGAACAGGTGACCTCTCTCATCTTGTGCACAAATTAACAACTCAATATCATACTACATAGAAGCTACAGAAGGACCATATCACTGCAGAAGGCTGGTAACCCTTTCCACAAAATTGTTAGTCTAATTGAGCACTCATTCCTTCACACTGCAAGTTAGCAACTCAATAGCTTGTATAAAATTGTTTGTTAGAGCTTGGCACAATTCCCCAGAACAAAAGTGCAGGTGTTACAAAAGTTATTCTGAGATTTGTCCTCTGTCTTGCTGGCATTCTTACTGGAGAGGTTGGGTATTTGACAGGCATGGAGATGGAACAACTCCACAACCCAAAACAGAGGTCCTGGCTACATGAGTAAAATATACTGATGGGGAGAGTGAAAATTATATCCATTTTGAACATAGTCAGAAAACTTCCATTTCTAGTGTTGCATTCTTAAAAGGTGCTAATCAAGCCCAAAGTTATGCTAAGCGCAGTACTTTACTTACATCAAAAAAACACTGGTCTCAGTATAGAAACATTTATTCTGCACAAAAAATTAAATTCACAGAAAAAGAACAGAGGAATACATAGCAAGACAGGAAGGCTGACAAAATACCACCCATAATGTTCCAAAAACAGTGAACCAAATGAAAACAAGCCCATAGGAAACTGAAGTTACATGTTTAAAAACCGTACTATACGTGTGCATACGGAGCAGGTGGGCACAGCCAGGAATCACTCTGAACTTCAAGAAAGCAGTAGCCTTGATGCCAGTGTTTCTGATGGACACCAGCTAGAAAACCCTATTTTATACTACTGGCATGCCAAAATTTTGCCTGCTCAGTGAAGCTAGATTTAATTTCTGTCCTGATAGTTGGTGAAACATAACATTTTGCAAGTGCATAAGGTGTGTCTTTCTTGCTTCTCTACTTTTGTTACCAGTAACCAGCATTAAATGTGAGGGACAGAAAACAGTGCTCTGAATAACTGGAGCCAGCATTCTTCCAACTCAAAGGCACTCATGTGACACACAAGTGTCTCCCACCATGGTGTAACAGCTGCACTAGCACTTGTCTGGGATGATCTGAGTAACGTACTTGTGGTTTCCGAATTTATGAGTGATGTTGTGATCCCAAACTATTAATAGCATCTGCTCCTTATTGCTTCACATACAAATTTGATCCTGTACACAGACAATTCACCTAGTTATCTGTCAATAGTATCAAATGCATACCATAAGCATGTTTCTAAACTAATGCACAGATGTTTAATTACATGAACAATCTAGCCATCCCTTCTCCAAAATAAATGAGGAAACCACTGGACTAATGGAAGCTTTTATTTTTTGACAGATCTCGGCAAACTTTTCACTAAACAGTTATTTCTGAGTTTTGCTACATCCCAGTTTACATTGCTTTCTTTTTAACAAAAGAATCCAGCAGCCAGAGAATTATCTACTCCAGTAGGAATGCTGAGCACAGCGAAGGCTGTCAGAGGTCAGCAGAAGTGCAACACAAGGCCAAGAAGTCCAATACCAATGACTCTCCAAAAGGCAGAATACACTTCTTCTCCAGGTAGGAAAAGGTTTCTCTAGCTATTTTCTGTGCCATATTTTCCAAGAGCAGTATTTTAGACTTCTCCATGTTCACTTTTCCATGTCCTCCAAGAACTTGAGAGAGATGAAATGTTCCGAATACAAGCCATATGAAAGTAAATGGGTAAACACCTATGCAGAAATTTTTGTCTGGAGATGAGCATGAAAATATTTAACAGGTCAGAGATGAGAATGAATAAACACATCCTCTTGTTCCCAGATAGGAACAGATCTCCCATTTAAACCTAGATTTAGTATAATTGTCAGCAAAAGCAGACATCTTTAAATAGCATTCATGAAGAATATATTTCAAGGGTTTCCTTACTGTGCTCTTTCCCTTCATCATTTCTCATTAGCCATTGCCAAAGCTGTCAGTACAGTACAGCTTCATCCCGAACAGCTCATTACAATATATAAATACAGGCAAAGAGGGGGTACTGTGGGGTACTGTAGCTGCCAAGTGTCCTAATTTCTTGCAGAGGTACCAGGAAACTAGTAAAAAAGGACACCTGTTCTTTCTACAGAAGTGCATACAGTTTTCAGCACCATTAGAAGAATTTCTACATGTTTATTTCCTGGGAGTATCCTCCTCTTGCTGCCTTCTCAACTTGTACAGCAACCAATCAGCCCTTCTTCCTTTTTTTCCTCTTCTTTTCCCATCAGATTACACTAGTCTCTCTCTTGCCCTTCTGCTTCCATTTTCTCCTTCGTATTTTCTGTTTCAAGCTGTTGGGAGTAACTTTCCTTTACAGGTCCAGAAGACAATGGACAGCTTCTTCAACATGCACGTAGAAAAAGCCTCTGAAAGCTAGTTGGTTAGCATCACCATTCATTTTCACAAATAACTTTGAGGGTGTGTCTGCATTATAATAAAAATATGTGCTTAGGTTCATGGTCTTGCTCAGGCCTTAAATACACACCTTCAATTTTTACAGTCATATCCTAAAGTAAAGGTAGCTGTATCCTGGAAAATTTGCAAAGCTTTCCTCAGTCCTGTGCTCTGTCATCAGAGGTTACAGGAGATCTGCTTCTACATGTGCAACTTCAGAGCCAAAGAGCATCATCTCAGAATGTTGTGATATCATCAGCCCGATCCAGAAATTCCAATGCATCTACAGGATTGAGTTAACAACTGCAAATTTCTTTGTGGCTTCCAAATCTGATCTCCATGCTGATTCCAGACCCTCAGTAATCATTACACTTGCTTGTCTCCACAATTATGAAAAGGTTCTCCAACAACCCTCTGGATAGGCATTGCATCATAAATATGTTGGGTCAACAAAGCTACATATTACAGAAGGATAAAATAACTTCCTTCTGGGGCCTAGTAAGGAAACAAGTTCTTCCATGATATTCCACACACAAATTTCTAGAAAAAGTAGCCATTAAAGACTTCTACATGCTACACAACATGAATCATGCACAGAAATACCAAACAGATTTGAAAAACCAGAATATGTAAGGGCTGTTTGGTGTGTTTTAAAAAAAATGTACAGAGAAGTAAAAGGCAGCATCTCTGCCTCAAATGCACAGGTGATACACAGAGCCATTAAGGATCTACTGATAAAGATGAGCCCTTCTGTTTATGCTGCTTCTCCAATAGTTAGGGCCTCCACGTAGGTAGAAGGATCAAAGCATGACTATTATGTGCTGAAATACTCTAGAGATACAGAAATCTATTATTATTCTGCTTATACATGAACAAGGAGAAGGAGTATAACAGAATTATATATCCCTTTCAGGCATTACATCTTCATATAATCATAGAATGGTTTGGGTTGGAAGGAACCTTAAAGATCACCTCGTTCCAACCCCCCTGCCATGGGCAGGGACACCTCCCACTAGACCAGGTTGCTCAAAGCCCCATCCAACCTGACCTTGAACACTTCCAGGGATGGGGCAGCCACAACTTCCTAGGCAACTTGTTCCAGTGTCTCATCACCCTCACAGTGAAGAATTTCTTCCTAATTTCTATTCTAAATCTCCTGTCTTTCATTTTTAATCCATTACCTCTTGTCCTATCACTACAAGCCCTTGTAAAAAGTCCCTCCCCATCTTTCCTCTAGCCCCTTCAGATACTGAAAGGCCACTATAAAGTCTCCCTGGAGCCTTCTTTTCTCCAGACTGAACAACCCCAACTCTCTCAGCCTGTCTTCATAGGAGAGGTGATCCAGCTCAACAATTATCTTTGTGGCTCTCTTCTGGATTCCCTCCAAGAGCTCCATGTCCTTCTTATGTTGGGGGTTCCCAGAACTGGACACAGTACTGCAGGTGGGGTCTCACAAGAGTGGAGTAAAGGGGGAGAATCGCCTCCCTTGACCTGCTGGCCACACTGCTTTGATGCAGCCCAGGCACAGTTGGCTTTCTGGGCTGCAAGAGCATGTTGCCAGCTTACATTGAGCTTCTCATCAACCTACACCCCCAAGTCCTTTGCCACAAGGCTGCTTATCTTCAGTAATAACTAGTGTTGTTATTTTCAGAGAAACTATTTTGACAGATGTTTCTCAGGTCTGGTTTCATCAGAATCTCTGGCTTTTTTTCCCCCCCCAAATTATCTGCTGTTAGTTTGGCAGTTAGCAAGTCCTGATAGTTAAATCCCTAGAGACAGGGACTGGACAGAATTTACTCAGTGAAGAAATAGGGTCTTCTATTTATTTACTAGTTCATTCTTAACAATCATGTCAACCAGATCTAAACACTACCATCTTACACAGCAGATGCTGATCCTTGCTACAGCACAGTGTGTAGGCATCTTACTGGGGGATGCACGCTAGGTTAGGCTATGACAGTCTTCCAAGACTGACAAGTCATTTTGTTGACTTTTACAGTATTTTAATTTTTTCAACCTGATTGCAAATTCCAATGTCATATTATATTCAGTATTATCAAATAATGTTTTCCATTCAAAATACTTTTTTTTTTTTTTTTTTTAAAGTTCTTTATACCTTTCTCACTGGATGGAAAGCTGATTGTTGCATTGTGCTCTCAGGGGAATGACTGTTGACACCGACTTCTTCATCTGGTGACTGTGGCAGGGAGGAACTCTCACTTTTGTCAAAGGGAATTACAGGCTTCTGGGCATCACATTCAGTGAAACTCTCACAGACCTGCAAATCAAAATGAAGAATTTGTTTTTTCAAAATCTCAGAAACAAAAATGCTAACAAATTCACATCAACTCACATCATACACAATATGACAAGACTGGAAAGACTCTAAAACAACAAAGGTATTCAAAGTAACCCTTAGTAGAGAGATAAATGAACAGAGAAAGACTTCTCTCGAATGTCAATGATTTTTTTAAAAAATTGAAAATCAATAAAGCTGCTGAAATGTACAGCTGTTCCAAAATCCTGCAGTTGGCCTCTACAGGTAAGCCACTTTGAGAATTATTCAGGGTGGGAAGTCCACAGAATTTACACAATGGGAAGTCCCAGCCAATTTCCACTGCAATCCTCACTGTTTGGAATGAGTTTCAGAGCCACTTTTTGTACACCTTTCCTGCCTTGTAGTTTGGATACCCACCACTAAGCACTGTCCCTCTTTCAAAAGCAGTATTGTTACCAAGAGAAGAAAAGGGGAGAAATTAGTCCTGCTGACAAAACTGTAAGCAAACAGCATGTATGAATGCTGCTGAAAATCTTAAAGGACATGATGCAGTAGCAAGAGCTCCTACTAGTAGAATGGGTGTCCTGGTTTGAGCCAGGATGTGTTTTTTTTTCCTTCAGTAAGCTCTCTTTTAACTAACAACAAGTGTTCCAGCTAGTGGGCTGATAACACTGGAGTGTTTATGTTACTGCTGAGACTCCAAGGTTGTTTCTTAGCTCTGCTGCTACAAAGGCTACTGGGGCAGGAGAGTTGTATCTATGACCCTCCCCATGGGGAGCTGGACTAGACAGACAGCAGAACTGACCAAAGGGATTCCATTCCATAGATCTACGTAAGCTCCGAGGAAGGTCAGAGATCACAGAAGACAACTTCCTTCCTGCTTCTTCTTCCCTTCTCTTCTGTCCATGGCTGGCGTCCGGGGAGGACTCCATCCATCCATCACCATTGACCCCAAGCTCAGGCATCTCTGACCTCATAACTCTCCCCACAGCCCTGTCTGCTCTGCTGTTATCTCAGACAGTGCTCTGAGACATTTCAGACCTGCTCACAGCTCAGGAGAGTGCCGGGGAAGTTGCTGGGGGTCGGGGGAGGCAAGAGGCTTTTGCACATTCCTGAACATACTTGTATATAATTGTACATATAATTAAAGCTGTCTAGTTTAGTTTTCAACCCACCAAAAAGTCTCTCTCCTAATTCTCTCTCTCCTTCCCTACCTGGGTGGGAGGGGGAGGGGATCAAGAGCAGTGTTGTCTCTGGTTTAATTGGCGATCCTGAGTCAAACCGTGACAATGGGAAATAACTCTCAGACCAAAAAAAAGGTGCTCTTCACTCTCTTTTCACTAATCACTCAGAACCCAAAGGGAATATTTTTCAAGGACTCAGGCCTTAAAGTTTCCAGTAAAAAGGAGTTGAAATGGAGAGTAAGATCACTGCAGCCCTCCAGTTATCTATTCATAAAGGAGGAATGATGATGCTTTTATTCTCCCACCTGCTGCTCCCCTCGTCTATTTAGAGAACCAGGTTGTTTATGCAGTATTTCACAGAAAATTTTGGCCCAATCTGCATGAGGCATGAAGCCTCTGCTGAATACAAACATAGACAACAGAAAGTTCAACCAAATACAGGAAATTTCAGATGTCTCAATTTCTGAGCTTACATTGACAAAATGCAATAGGAACGAATTTTCAGAGAACTTACTTGTGCTTCATCTTGAATTTGTTGCTGAACTGAGGCTGGCTGCCTCACTATGTAGTTGATTTGACTAACTATGGTCTGTTGAACATGCTGAGGTGGCTTGGCTTGGTTCAGTTGCAAGCTGGACTGTCCTTGGGCCTGCAGAAGAAGCTCCAGATCCTTTTTCATCTCCTCCAGTTCAAGCTGGTGGTGCATTATGTCCAGGCTCTGCTGGATGACTTGTTTGTGGGTATTTTCTTTCTGACCTGTTGGTGGTGATGCTGGTGGCAGCTGCTGCTGCTGCGGTGGCTGCTGCGAGTGGTTAGATTTTATCTTCTGAAAATGACCAAGTTGCACTTGCACAGTTGATGTCTGCAGAGAAGCCTGTGTGCAAAATGGCTGTTGATGGCTCGTGTCAGCTTGCTGAGTCTCATGGGATACAACAGCATAACCCAAGGGTGCAGTCTGCTGCAGCTGCTGGGGTGGTAAGTGCTTTCCCACTCTCCCGGACACATTCTCTGGCTCTGACCGTGACTGCTGTTCCAGCCCAGACTGTGTTAGCTTCACAGGCTGGAGGGCACCCCTTTGCTCTTTGTCATGTTGCTGCATGCTGTACTGCAGAGGAAAGCGCTGCTGGTGCAGTTCAGGAGGTTGTCGAAAATTTTTATGGCGGTTCAGGTCTTGGTAAGAAGGCGGAGCTTTGTTTGGGTGAGGTACACTGAGACAGTGAGAACAACAAACAGGCACAGGACACTGAACTGCAGGTGGCAAGTGATGTGGCTGGCTACTCACAGGCTCCAGCTGTGATGCTGGTGAACGGTGCCCATGATACAAGGAGGTCTGTAACCCTTGCACATTTCCACAGAGTAGCACATCTGAGTGAGAAAGGTGTCCACCTTCCATAGTGAAGCCTCCTGGAAAAAACAGCAAATTTAGTCCCTCCTATGATTTTTGACAAATTTACACAATAAAAACTGTGAACTATGGTCACTTTCTTGTCTTCATTTCAAATACCCTATCCTTCAACATACCTTCAAGACAAATTTTTCAAGATTTTTCAGTTATTTAAAATCACACCAAATTCCCACTGATGTCAGTGGAACTCATAGTTGAACTACCAGAAAATGCTTTTAAAAATTGACCTCAACTTATTTTTTATGTATGGATATGGCTTATACTTTCATTTTTTACTAAAGTATGAGCATGTCTCCTCATCCATAAGGACAGGTGCAAAAGACTGCTTCCAGGACAAAAGTGACAAAAATAAGAGAGATTGATGTTATGCAGCTGAGAATCATAAAAGCTAGCAATAAAAGTGACCTATGAACTGATCTTGTTCATGCTTTAATTAAGAGAAGACGATTCCCTGTAATACTTTTGACAGTGTTTTGCCCCATCTAGTTTTAAATATCTTTACATTGGAAGTGGGAAGAAAACCAATCTTTTAGATCATTGATCAGCCCACCAAACCAAATTTACTGTAAAAACCCACTGCAGTTGGGAAATTCATAGCTGGAGGGAAGCTAAGTCACAGTATGCATGTTCATTATATAAATAACACTGCAATTATTATACATTCAATGTCTTAAAGCCATCTTTGTGCCTGTTCACATGTCTCAAGCACTGCTCAGGTCCTTTGGCCATTTAGATACTACAGGATCTGAGGAGTCTGGGCATGACTGAGCCCAGCTGCCCCTATGTAAGGCAGAGGAAACAGCACAAGGTCCACTGCAGGCCCTTCATTTCACCCAGAGTACTCCTTACAGAACTGCCAGAGACACAGTGTTGTACAGAGCTATTGCTTGATGAACTTCAAGAACTTCATTTCAAATACACTGGGCAAAGTCAAGGCTGTCTGCTAGCCAGTGATATTACATTTTCATTTCAGTTAAAAGTTGTGGGTTTTTTTCTCATGCATTGTGGTTCCACTAAACTAGTAATTGTGTTCTTACATTGTGATTTTTGTAAGACCATCAAAGATTGTATTTACTGAGTGTATTTCCAGGTAATATTTACATATAATGATGTCTTTTAATAGGTAAATTTATACAACTGGAGGGAAAAAAAAGCAGGGAAGTTCAGCCACACTAGTTTTCAGAGTGTGACAAGAGGAACAAAACTGAAAGTCAAAACAAAAAAGGGGAGGACTTTAGGGAAAACACTATATTATTGATATCTGTCTTGTCTGGCTTTGAGCACTTGTCTAATAAACAAAAATATATTTTTCTTACCCAAATTAGACAGTTGTTTAGTCCAGTAGGAGGGATCCCAAGTAAATCTGATCTTCAGAGGAGGGCCTATGTCTGTGTTACAGTTTGTCTCTAACAAGCGTTGGATCTGAAATACAATCTGGTGACAAACCAAAGGATGATGGTTTTATTCACAGGTGTAAGATAATTATTTTTATTTTTTTTTTAATTTGAGAAACAGCAAATCCTTAAAACTGTTCTCACATTTGCTGCACAATTTCCACTTACTGAGAAAATAAGTATTGCTCTTACCAGTTCTTTACTGAAGAGAAATGGGATTCTGTTTTTACTGCACACTGCCCAGCTGATGAAGTTCTGCACATGTTCTACCTGTCTGCTTAAAACCACAACACTTTGCAGTTGTTGCTCCAATTTCTGCTTCCTTTCACTGGTGATTTTCTGTTAATGATGTGAATCAATAGAAGATAGTTGTTATTCTTCAGACACACATATTGCATACAATCATTGTCACTACACAATGCATTCTTTGCAGCAACACTGTTATTTAGAATCTCTTTAAACTACCAATCATAAAAATAAAGCAATCCTATTCAACAGGTATGTCTGAATTCAGGAAGAACAATGACTTCTCCAGGACCAGACACCCTACATCTTTCTGGCCTTTGTTTAATAGAAATATACAACCCCAGAAAGCTGTGTAAGTTGCATCAAATTTGCACCTGGACCACTTTCTTGTCTCTTACAGTACACAGCAGAAGAGACTCAAGAAAGAACATAAAAAGAGGGCAAGCATGCAGCACTTCCTCAGAATGGCCTTCTAGTCTTCAGCAAGTCATATTTTAGGGACCACAAAGACAGAGGCTATATTATCACCCTCAGTGTATTTTTCTATGAATTTGTCTACTTTAGAACCTATGCCCAATAACTTGGAGCAAAGCGTTCCACGCTTATTTACCATTTCTGTGAAGAAATGTCATTTGATGCTCCCTACATGCATTTCAACAGAGCACTGTGTGTATACTTCAGGTGTATGCACAGCTTGGTTGTGGTTATAGAGAACTCAGACAAACACTGAAATGTCAAAGCATTTGAACACTCAGTTTAATTAACATTCAATAATACTGAAATAAGAACATAATTTCTCTTTTTTTTGTACATCTACTTAGCCGAGTAGCCATATTTGAGCCAAATATATAAGTTCAAAGGTAGCCAGAAAGTGCTGAGTGCCTTGTCTTTCCAATATGTGCTAAAATTATCCAAGAATAACTGAGAACTGGAAATTCTGATCAGATCTGATAGCAATTTTTGTGCTCAGCGTATTTCAAAATAAAATACTATATACTTCAACTGGACATTCAAAAACTTAAGAATAAAAATCCCAGGCTCTGTTACAGAAAGTAGACCTGAGGATCATGTTCAAAACATTATATTAAATGTGCTGCTAGCTGTCTTCTACAAATTAAGCATTAAAAAAGGAAGCAGGTTTGCTTTTTAAGTGCTCAGAAGATGCACACTTATTCTCTGTAACAGCATTAGAAAATGTGGCTAACTCATTATAAGTAAACATTTTGCCACTCCATCCTCAATCTTTGTCAACCATTGATTTCACATACAATTCTGCAGAAAAAAAAATAAAATTGAAAATATAAGCAAAGGGACAATAGCTCTCACACTCTATATTCTTTCCATTGGCACTGAGATAAAATGTAATTTAGTTTAATTTCCCAAGGTAACAAAGAAACTAGTCTTACTTACCTCAAGTTGTTCAAGAAGGATGTTTGTTCGTTTATTGATTTCATTTATCAAAAACATCTTGGCCATTTTTATTTGGTTTTCTACCCTTTTGTATGAATGTTTTACTTCAAGCAACCTATGGGTAACAGATAACACAGCCCTGGATGAGCCAGCTGGTATGTAATTTATTCAGAGCTTAGCAGTTATTTGTTAAAAGAACTGATGTAACTATCGACAAGGAATTCCAATGAAAGTTGTATCATTTCCCTTAAGCGCTCAAACACGTCTCCTCAAAAATACAATCATAGAATGGTTTGAGTTGGAAGGGACCTTTAAAGATCACCTATTCCACCTCCCCTCCCATGGGATGGGACACCTTCCACAAGACCAAGTTGCTCAAAGCTCCATTAAACCTGACTTTGAATGTTTCCAGGGATTGGGCATCTATCACCTCTCTGGGCAACCTTCTCCAGTGTCTCACCACTCTCACAATGAAGAATTTCTTTCTTATAACTACTCTAAATCTCCCCTCTTTCAGTTTAAAACCATTACCCCTTGTCCTATCGCTACAGGCCCTGCTAAAAATTTTGGCCCCATCTTTCTTATAAACCCCTTTTAAGTATTGAAAAGCTGCCATAAGGTCTCCCCAGAGCCTTCTCTTCTCCAGGCTGAACCACCCCAACTCTCTCAGCCTGTCCTTACAGCAGAGGTGTTCAAATCCTCTGATCATTTTTGTGGCTCTCCTCAGGGGACTCCAGAACTGGATACAGTACTCCAGGTGGGGTGTCATCAGAGCAGAGCAGAGGGGCAGAATCACCTTCCTCCACCTGCTGGCCCTTTTTCTTTTCATACAGCCCAGCATACAGTTGGCTTTCTGGGCTGCAAACACACATTGCCAGTGAATGTCCAGCTTTTCATCCACCAGTACCCCAAAGGCCTTCTCTGCAGGGCTCCTCCAAATCCCTTCATCCCCCAGCCTACATTGATATGAGAGGTTGCCCCAACCCAGCTGCAGGACATTGCACTTGGCCTTGTTGAACTTAATGAGTTTCACACAGGCCCACTTCTGGAGGTTTTTCTGGTCCCTCTGGATGACATCCCATCTTTCAGGCATGTCATCCATGACACTCAGGTTGATGTCATCTGCAAATCTGCTGAGGGTGCACTCAATCCTACTCAAAGATATTAAAGAGCATTGGTCCCAATATGGATCCCTGAGGGACACCACTCATCACTGATCTCCACCTGGACATTGAGCTGTTGGCCACTACCCTCTGGATGTGACTAATGTTGATTGACTCTTAAACATCATGCCTGGAGCAGCGCTAAGTTCTTTGTCAATGTACACACACAAACCATATCCAAAAACTTCCACTTTGTACTAGAGTATAAGTAGTATGAATGGATTTGTACTCTTTCAAAGTGTTGAAATGTTTTTACTAATGCAAAGAGAAATCCAACAGCTAACAAACACAATCAGTAGCCAAAATCCAGTTCATGTAATGAACTATTTCCAGTTTTATACTAGTCTTGACTGGAATTGCAGCTTGTTTTGAAGTTTCTCGAAGAAATAAGATATTTTAAAGGCAGTGTTTATTTCTAATATTTTCAAATTCTACTTTGGAAACAGATTATACAAAGAAATCTTAACTCTGAAGTCAGCTGTCACATGCCTTATAAGGACTACGGAATCATGTATTACAATGCAATGACTTGTTAGTACAACTTAAACATGAATTCTATATTTTTAATCTTCCTATTAGTTCCTACCCTCCAAGAAAAAAAAAAAATACAGCATCTGCATTTACTTGTGTTAACCTACATTTAGTGACAATTATATTTTTAATGATCATCCACTTTCATGAAAAAAAAAAGCATAGCAATTACCTGTCCTCAATCTGTTTAGCTGAAACCTGAATCCCATTTTTTTTCTCTTCCACTTTAGTTATGACATTTTCCAGGATAACTCTCTGGTTTTGCAAAGCTTCCTCAAGATGTCTGAACCTGTGAGAGAAAGGGAAATTCTCACACCATGTTTTTTCCTGTTGCTAAGTAATCAACTTATCAATTGATAAGTTATGGGGACCAGCTGCCTTAATACCTGTCTGGACATGTTTCCCTGCTTCTTCCCAACTACAAATGTTCTCTGTGACAGCTGAGTTTATCACTCCTCATATAGGCAGGTTCTTCTCACAGAAAGTGTCACTATGTATAGAGAATTCCTTACACAGCTCACACACTTCCACAGCCAACCAGCATGCTTAAGAGCTGGTAACTCTGGTCTTGTACAGTCACAGAGTCTTTGATAAAGACAAACATAAGTATTTGAATCATGTTAAGTATTGAGTTTACCTTTTGTCTTTGAGCACAATCAGGAGGAACTGTATGCATGCATGCACAGTGCCTGGGCAGGATATACAATTGGGAAGGTTCAGACTGCTGTGAGGGCAGTAACCCACACCTCAGACTGCTCAGGCATAAGACAACTGAACTGAGTCTGCTGTGGCTTTTAAGTTTGGACTGGCCCGCAACTTCAGCTGACAGGAAACACAGATGAACGTTCTTAAATCTAAATTAGCTACAGTTTCAGACAGGGTTATGATTAAGCAGTCAGTGTGTGGTACCTGTGCTCCTTATGCTCCATCAGAAGGCAACTGCGGCAGGTCAGGGTATCACAGGTCTCACAAAACAGCTTGAGTGGCTCTTGAGTGTGCACTGGGCAAAATAAGGAAAACTCACCTGCTTCATCTTCAGTTGCTAAGGAATATAAAGCAATAGTGTCACTGACAGGGATTACAGTTAGAGATCAGAAAAAAAGAGTTGCCAAACTCTTGCAGTTTTATTTAAAGTCTTGATGTTATTTTTAAAAGACCCAGACTCTGGAACCATCTGATTATATGAAACAGGGTTTGTTTATATTTTTGTCCTGCCTTTCTATATCCTACTAACTGTGCACATCAAAGGGGTTCAGAAACAAGTCATCAAAACAAATTCATACTGCCCTCTAAACTGTCATGATTTTTAAATACCTCTCATAATTCTAATTACCTGCTTCACGACTTTGAATACCCTGGCCTAGCAAAGAAGTCAACAAAACCGTGTTATAAAAGATAGAAAAGCAAATACATTAAAGAAACCTGAAGTCACAATAGAAGCCAGGAAATCCTTTGTTCTCAAAAAGTCACACAGGAAATTGTTTTTCAAACTTGTGTTTGTTGTAAATGCAGTACATAAATTGCAGCAGCTAGGGGATATTGATAATAGGCACTAAAACCTGCTCTTAAAAGGATTTTCTAAAGAATAATGTGGTGAAGAGCAAGAATAGACAGTAGATATGTAAAAAGTGGAAATATTACTCCTTTACAATCTATTCTTGCCTTCTTTCCTGGATATGGTAGAATTGCTAAAACATGGCAAAAATGAAACACCTTCTGTTGAAGTTAGACAAGTACATCTATGCTAATAGTTAAGACAGGACAGAGGAAGCTCTTTTATTTGATCCCAAAAAACACTGATTCCAGAGCATTATTTTATTAACTAGTGTAAGGACCATCCATTAGTATTACTGGTAAAAAACAGTATTTTGTCAAATCTGTCACTGCACTTTAGCATTGCATGTCAAAAAGCACAAGCAGTGCTAAAGTACAGTGACAGATTCATGCAGGTCAGTGTTTAAATCCTCTGTCCATGGAACCATCAACATTATTAGCACATAGGGACATATACAGGGACAACAAGAAAAGCTCACAATTGCATCCTCAAAGTATTATTTCAAAGACAAGAATACACTGGAGCAACTATACAGCAGAGCTGGCAGATCCTTAAGGATGTTTTCCATAGAGTACAAGAGCTCTTGATCCCGAGGTGTAAAAAATTAGGCAAGGAAGGCAAGAGACCAGCACGGCTGAGTCTAGATCTGCTGGCCAAACTAAAGAGCAAGAAGGAAATGCACAGGCAGTAGAAGCTGGGAAAGGTTTACTGAGAATAATATAGGAATGCTGCCTGGCTGTGTAGGGATGAGGTCAGGAAGGGCCAGGCACAGATGGAGCTGAACCTGGCAAGGGATGCAAAGAATAATAAGAGCTTCTACAGGTTTTTCAACCACAAAAGGATGATCAAATAAAGTGTTCCTATCCTGATGAGTGAGACTGGAAAACTGGTAGCAACAGATGAGAAGGCTGAGGTACTCAACTTTTTCACCTCAGTCTTCACTGGCAGCCCTTCTTCCCACACCTCTCGAGTGAATGGACTGCAGGGCAGGGTCTGGGGGAGCAAAGTCCCTCCCACAGTAAGAGAAAATCAGGTTCATGATGACCTGAGGAACCTGAATATACATAAGCCTATGGGGCCTGATGAGATGCATCCCAGAGTCCTGAGGCAACTGGCGAATACAGTTGCCCAGCCACTCTCCATGGTATTTGAAAAGTCATGGCAGTCAGGTGAAGTCCCTGGTGCCTGGAAAAAGGGAAACATTGCACCTATTTTTAAAAAGGGTAGAAAGGAGGACCTGTCAGCCTCACCTCTGTGCCTGGGAAGATCATGGAACAGATCCTCCTAGATGCTATGCTAAGGCACATGGAGGACAGGAGGTGATTTGAGACAGTCAGCAAGGCTTCATACCAAGGGCAGGTCCTGCCTAATCAGCCAGTGAACAAGAGAAGAGCTGCAGATTTCATCTATCTAGACTTCTGTAAGGCCTTTAATATGGTCCCCCACAACATCCTTCTCTCTAAATAGGATTAATATGGATTTTTGATGGGTGGACTGGTGGATGAGGAATTGGTTAGGTGGTTTTCAAAGACCATGGAATGCTTATCATGGCAATGGCCCTAAAGTTACAGAAAAATCACATAATGTCTCATTGACACAGACATGTGAGACTGAGTCACACACACAGAGCCTACAACTGCTCTTTTTTCAACTGAATAACTGATATGAGAAGAAACAACATTTCAGAGTGCATCTTCAGTACCTGTGCAGCCCTTCAGGGATACAGGCAGGAAGCGGTCTCCAGTTTCCTTGTCGTGTCTGTGCTCCTCTGTACAGGAGCTGCACAACCACTTATTGCAGCTTGTACAGAGACTGTGAGCAGGTCTCTTCTCTTTACATGTGGAACAGCTCTACAAACAAAAGCACAATTACAAACAAGGATAACAAATTAGCTGTGCAAACTTACCTTTAATAAATTATGACACAGATTGATAAACAATATTTTTCTTCCTCGGACTAATGCAATTCAAAGGATTTTAAGAATCTGGTTGTTCTTATAAAGGGGAAGAGGATAAATGTAAGATTAGAAGATCTTAAATAAAACCGGTTGTCTGTGTTCTAGCACAATCCAGCATAATTATGACAAGATGAAAGAATTATTCAGCAAAATTCTAGGGTCCGTGTTGCACATGAACTTGGAAGAAATAATCATAATTGCTTGTTTCTTGTGAACTGAAAAGCCATGAAACTATGAAATAAGCGTTTTGATTTCAATTAAGGAGGGTTAGGTGAACAGTTACTTTTAAAAATTAGTGGTGCACTTTGTAATCCCTTTCTGTTAGTGTTGTACTACTTCCTGATGGCTTTAACACATCAAGTGAGTGTCTATCTTACTTTTATATATATATTTAGATACATAAATTTAGATAGATATAGGTATTTTCTACTTCAGAAAAAATACTCTAGGTTGCCAAGTAAATATGTGAAACGTTAAGAGTCAAACGTAGCCCATCAAAAAGTTTTTTTAATTCAACTACCATTTCCTTTCTAATCACATTATGCAAAAGCATTTTACCATATCCTTTCAGTGTCATTCATTAATTTCTGCCCATTACTGATTATTAAACTAAAAAAAAAAAAATCTATAGGCTAGAATCCACTTCTGCCTTTATGCATATGCATGTAAACTTGAGCCTCTTCAACAGAGGTACTCTACTCTACATTGCTTTATTTAAAATTAGAGCTTACTTAATTTGCTTTAGTATTGTATGAACCACTCTGATACGGTGTAGCTGTCAGGAAAATACATAAAGCATGCCAATGGTAAGGGAATTTAGAAAACAATATGGGGACACTCATGTATTATTACTGAAAAACTTAGTTCCTATTCTCCAGTAAGCTGACCAAAAATGAGCTCAATTTATATATTGATATCACATATGGTGAACTGGAAACATTAAGACATGTGAGGGCAAGAACTGGAAACCTTAATTAATTATCATCTCTATTGATTCAACAATTTAGGAGATGCCCTTCATTATGCAGGCCCTGCTGTCTGCAAGTGTCACTAAAGGGGAAATGAATAAATCGGCACATAAATGAGTAGTTAGTTTGATCTTTGCTATCCAAAATGAACACAAGAGTTATTCCAAGATAGCTATAATGATATGTATTTTAACAAGGATTTGCACTAGGCATAAAACACCTTGTTTGAAAACTCATAATATTACATTGTTTTCACTTATCATAGCCACAAATAGATACTAATGGGCAGAGTGAACATAGTGATGTAATTCTACCATCATCAAAGAACAAAACCTTTGCCATCAGCTTGTCCAACTCAGACATTTCCTACATTTCCTACAAAGTTACAATATGTCTACTGTACTTATGCAGAGTTCCTGAATGTTGCTACTGCTCTGGGCTACTCAAGAAACACGTGGCAAAATGAATTCCTATGGTGTCCTTTCTATTGGGCATCAGTTTATCTTCAATTCAGCTTAGTTACAATTGCATCCCAGCTATCCTGATGGGAAATGGGAAGAGAAGGATACAGTACCATGTGCTCAGCACACAAGCCTTGATGCAAGCCCTGCTGAATTTAATACAAGTTTCTCTTTGTGGTGTCTCATGGAATAGGAAGCCTGCAGGAACAGTTCTTTGATGGTTGTCCTAGTTTTAAATCATGGCTTTAACATTAAGTAGAACATCCATATCTGAGATGCAAGTGAGTCAAGTTCCAATACAAGAATAAGAAGAAAAATTTTTGTTCTGCTGAAATTAATTTAAAATTTACCATTATGTGCAATGGGGCTGTAATATCACAAGTTTCTTATCAACTCACTGTTCAAGAATTTCTAAGTACTCCCAATCTTTTTCAAAGAGATCAGGCAATTCTTGACAATAAAGTACAAAGCAAACATTTAAATCTCTTTGATTGTCTACTCAGGGAAGTTTCTGTGTAAGCCATTCTGCTATTTTAGTCATTTGCTTATCAACAGTGTTTTCCAAAAGATACATGTAATAATTTAAACCAAAAAGCCTAATATAACATATAATCAAAATGCAAGGATATTTATTCTGGGAAGCAAAGCTTGTTATATAAGAAGTGTCTAATTTAAAGGTACCCCTGAAGGGTTCCCAGCTTAGGGAATAGGTCAAAAGTTGAGGAATGGTCTTCCTTCTCTTCAATAACCAAAACTGCTTAACCACAGGTTTACCTGTGACTGTTCAGCTGTCAGTCAGACAGAACTTACATTGACACCATACTGTGTTAACATTACTTTTAAGTTGCAGAGCACAGAATGCTCTGAGTTACATTATTTATGATGTGGAAATGGGTTTTTGGGCAAGAGATTCTGAATTGCATCTCTTTGAAAGGCCAGATGCTGGTATATAGCACAGTCTATCATTTATGCTTCACTTTCTCACGCACTGAGAAACGTACTGCTTCCAAACACCTTGTTACAAGACTTGACAGATTCCCGTTTGAACATATTAGGTAAATTAAGAAAATAATAGCAGATCACCTGTGTCTCAGTTGGATGAGCTAGTGCTTCTCCTTTTGATATCACTGATGGTGAAACTGTGGCTTTATTTTTGTGGGGCAATGGTGGTTTAGAGGGTAAGCAAGCTTTACTGGTACATAACTGTTAATACAAAGGAAGTAAGCCCAAAACTATGAGGAAGGTTCATGTGTCCCTCTAGGATACTCCTACATGCCAGTGAGAAATCTGCTTTACAAACCTGTTCTTAAGACTCCTTATTTTAAATACAGTTTAAAAAATAATCTAGTGCTTCTGAAGACATTAGGTAGTCTCATTTCATTTCCTTTCTACACAAATTCTTATTGGAAGATAAATTATGTGTCATGGTAATTAAGAAATCCCAATATAATAACTGCATTCTAAACATTCAGCATTATCTTATAATTTTCTTCTTCTCTTTGAAGAGTGCACGTGAATAGACCTCTTCCTGTTTTAGATAAAGTTATGTTGCACTCTTCAAACACCTTACACCTGAAGATGTCAACACACTTTACTTGCAATATTTTTTTTTAATTGCCCCTGAACAGTCCATGGATTAGGTTATAGTTTTTCATTTTAGCAATGGAGAATATGAAACACAGGAATGACTGACAGGGAAGAAGTACATCCCCTCTTTGCTTTTTTGCCACCACTGGACAAGTCACTTCCACATTTCAACAAAGCCTCAAGCCTTCTGCATGGGATAGAACTAACTTACTAATTGTTGCTGCCCTTATGGGAGTTAAGAGGAGTGGTAAGGATGTATCTCCTGTCTTACATCAGAAAAAGAGTGTTCCACTTCACCCAAAGGCCCTGAAAGTGAATGTTCAATGTGGCTATGCAGTTTACTCAGGAAAAAAAAGTGCAAAAGAGACAGACTGAAGTCTAGGAGCTGGTTCAAAAGGTGATGTCTAGTATTCCTGTTTTTCTTTTCCTTTGCTTTGGATCACACTTTGGATAAAGCAGTCAGCAGATGAAAGAAGATCTTCGACAAGTTTTCACCTGTTTTTACTCCCAGCTACAGGTAATGCCACCGCATTCTGAAATCAATCTTACTCATGCAAAAAATAGAATTCTTTTTGGTAACAGATGGGGCACAATTACACACCTTTCTCTGTCCCTCTTCACACCCCAAAGTAGTAACAACTGAAAAATTTTGAGAATAATCCTGCCTGTTAACTTGGTGTTTAGCAGAAGTGAAATCCATCTTTATACAGTGTCAACACAAGGTCAAGGTTGTAATCTTATGCCTTCCAATTACCCTTTGCATCCATTCCCCAATGGATAAATAATATATAATGTGGCCTTTACTATTAAAACAGGATTATCATCATAATAATTGCCCACAGAAACTAATGAGTAATCTTGGTGTAACCCTTCAGCAAAGGGTCTGCTTCTGTTTTATTGTGTGTTGAAAGCAGAAAGTGGATGATGATGAATCCAAGAAATTCAGAATCTTCCTAATATATTGATGGCCACAGATCCAGTCCTACACCACTAGTATCAATATTTTTTAATCAACTCTATTTTAAGTATGTAGACTCAAACTCATTCTTCAAATAGAGATAAAGAACTATGAAGCAATTATTTCCATCTCTAGGAGTGGAGTAATTACAGTGGTGCATAAGTAAACTGTGAGTGTCTGCTGTCCAGGATGAAGTTTTCAGTTTTCATCTAGTAGTGCTTCAACAGTTCATAAGCCATCCAGCTTAGTAGTTTCACTTACCTTTGCCATAGCTGAAGTAGCACTGGGAAAGCCCTTGAGGAGGAAATTTTCCACTACATCCCTTGCAAAGCAGGTCTTTTTGCACACAGGGCAGGAAAGGATACCTGAGTTTTTTGAAAAAAGCAAAAACACCACAAATAAAACAATGCACACCAGCCATGTGAACCAGGAAATTATATAAATCACACTTCAGTACTGCTAGGTTTTTTACATCACATGAACAGCCTTAGTTTCAGGAAACTAAGGCATTCTTCGAGCTGTAAGTTACTTGAGGCTAGATCTAGCTCAATATATACAAAAGAAAAACAAAGCAACACAACTCCTAGAAATACATCATCGTTCTAATGACTTATTTCAGTATTTATCAATGATATCTACATTACTAAACTCCCATTAATTCATTAGGGCTCACAGCTTTCACAAAAACAGCTGCACTTTAAAATGTATTCCTTGTTACAAATCTACTTGTGCTTTCTGATCCTTGCTACAGCTCTTCTAAACCAGCTTTACATTACCAGAGGTATAGCAAAGCACAAAACACACATTGCCTAATACTACTTTCACAGAGCAGCACACTGTCCAAGTGAAGGGAAAGGAAAGTAACAGGCTGCTAGAAGAAGGAACAAGTCAGAATAAAAGTAAAGGATAAAAAATGTTTCATAAAACTATTGCAAACCATCTATTACAACAAATCCACAGGCGACAACAAGTGATCACCTGCAAAGCAAAATGAGCAGTAAAACCTGGCTCCACCTTCATTAGCTACTGAGCACAACTGGGATCAATCTTGGTGTTTGCCTGGGCTGAGAACTAAGAGTTCAAGAAGGTCTCCATAACTGTGCATCTGCCTTTTTGAACCTCTGACACTTCATTCCTAGACTTCTAGGGCTTGGACCTACATTTTTCTAGCAGACCTAGTGATTTATTTTTTTATAAGGAGTGTGCATGTTTCTGACCACATTTCTGTACACTACTGTAGATGTGAATCCAGTTCTTCAGAGATGGTGGTGGTGTGTCAGTGTATTTTTACCTTCTCTTATCAAGCCTTTTTTTTAATCTAAGTTCTCGCATTAAGTTGAGGACAGAATTCCAGTTCTGTGCTCACCTTGCCAAGTGATCTGTTTACAATAACTAACAGCAGTATTTTCCATTATTAAATTATGCAAACTCACAGCAAGATTTTAAAAGCAAGACCAATGAGAAATTTTTACTGGAGTGAATATGTTCAATGTACACTTTTCCTTAATTAAAATTATTTTTTAATACAGAAAGTGGCCTGTAGATTAATTAAATCTTAAGATGTCTATTACTCTTTGCATTAGACAGTTATGAAAGACTCTCATGTTTCCAGGTGCTTAGTAGTACCTGCCCTTGGGACATGGCTCCTGAAGGCCAGGTATACAATTAAACCTGAATGCCTCCTGTTTTCAGAACTTGGCTACTCTCATTTTCACAGCAGCACTTTACATTGACAGAGGCACACAAACCCCAAACTATTCCTACATTACCACTTCTGACAAAAGCACTATGCACTCAGATGTCCGAATACATCTACTTTCATTCATAAATATTTTGAAGAAACTCTGAGTTCTGTTACATTTCCTTCAAAGACAACATCTTACTAAGAACTAAGGTTTAAGCCTTTTTTAGAGCAAATATTGTTATAAAATAGTATTGTTTGCTATTTTCCAAAGTTGCATGTACAACAGAACTGTGATTTAGGGGCCCAAGTGGCAGATTATGGTCTGCCTCAAACTTGTTTAACTGCACATTTCATCTGACACTGAGTGGTCATGTAGATGTGAGATGGAACAAGCAGTTTCCACAGATGTCTGTGCTACTCAGCTACAAGTCACCCCAAGGAAAAGGGCAACACACGTAATGGCCAGAGCTTTGCTCATCTGCTGGGCATGTAACTTCAGTCTCATTTAAGTATGTTCTGGTGACAGGAGTTACAAAGAGGCTAAATTTTTATCTGATAAAGATGTCCATGATGGCAGAATGCTGTAAAGCTGTAGAAGTCTTTTAAATTCTTTCTCAGCTTTACCATTTTAACATAAGGAATGCAGCTGAAAAAGTATTTTATATTTACCTACAATATTTGTAGCTAATCACCTTCATATGTTACACCCTAGGACAACTGAATGCTTTTCTATTAGTCACACTGAAACCTCTCCATGCTTTCCCAAATTACGGTTGTGTGTGTTCTTTAGATATCTGTAAACAGCTCAGTTCTCTAGAGAACTGTAAAAATAGTGGGAACACTGCAGTACCTAAGATGTTTTATACAGACAGTGCCCTCCTACTCCTTATAAATGGTGCATACTACAGGCACCAGTAAGTTGTAAAGATAATTCCTAGAAACTGAAAGTTTTCAAGTTTCCCTGTGAGAACCTTATGAAGTAATACAGTTATAACAGCAGCAGAAATAAAAAGACAGATACATTTTGACTGATAAGCTAGGAAGCAAAATAACTACTTTGCAAGCAGCTTCTCAAATAAGCTCCAAGGGACATGCTCCAATTCTCAGCCTAGTCCATAGGAAACCATCTACTGACTTTATAGGGAATCATCTCTAGCCCTCTGAGAGTTTGTACCAGTTTCCTACTCCCATAGCAGCATTGCCCAAGCAGTGTCAGTTCTTGATCTGGCTAATCAGAGAGAAAACCTCCACGCTGAGATCACATAATATGCCACAAATTGACCAAAAGGGAAATTATCAACAGGTTAGTTTTTAGAGTAAGAAATGCAGTAATCTCGCAGTTATTCTTTCATCTAAGTGCCACACAGTTGGGTACACAGTCTTACACAAAACATTTCTGGGAAGAGCCGCTTACTGGGAAACAAAAACAGCAAGGACAACTTCTATTTACACACTGTATGAGGTAAAAAAAATTTAATATTGAAGTTACTATTGTATGACATTCCAACACTATTCAGTTAGTGCAGACTGTTAAATCCAATTATACCAACCAAATGATATTTAATGGAATGATCATGGCCTCAGGCAGGTTCAAGTGAACTTTAAAGTCTGCTAATGTGTTACAAACCATTGAAATATAAAATACACTGTATAAAGAATGCATTAATTTGACAATGGACAAGACTTTCTTTCTAATGTTTATAAATGTATTTAAAGAAAACTTCAATAATTTTCACCCTATGAAGACATATTTCATGCATGGATTTCAGTTTTGCACAAAAGCCTCCTTATATACACAGAAATGCAGTGATATTAAGGAATACTGAACAGTCATGATTTTGGAGGCAAATGACATTACTGCCTATCCATATTAGGGGATATCTAAAAGTGATGCCCTGAATGCCATGGGGCAATTTTTTCCCAGGTTTTAGATACAAGTTACACTCCTGAAATCAGTGTTGTCCCATAGATACACACAGAGTGAGTTGCACACACAGAGTGAGTTGCACACACACAGGTCAGAACTTTGTATCAGAACAGATCACCAAGTAAAGTACAACTTTGATTGTGTAAATGTCAGTGTGTCTTAAATATCCAAGTAACTGTGAATTACAATTATTTCAAATCTAAAACTCCCTTCAGATGAACATAAGCTATGTATAGCCCTCAGTTTAATAACAAAAAATCAGAACAAAGAACATTACACTTAATGTGAAAAGTAACAGGGGCACCATGGCCATACTGTATTGGAAGTAGTCTCCTACTCATAGAGTGACTAAAAAGTAAGCACCTTCTTGCCAGTCATAATACTGAATTCTACCCTTAAGACTTTATTAAAAGCACAGGAGATGGATTTGCATCTTGCTAAAAGAGAGATTCGTTGAAGGTGGCAGCATTGGAGACCATACTTGTTCAGCCAACTGGGCTTCTTACTTGATTCCTTTTCCGTTTAATAAAAACCTGTGCTCCCTGGAAATGCCCAACCTATTTCAATATAAATTCTCAAAAGAATATAATGATAGCTTGGCATAATATGTACACTACGGAATGGTTTGTGAAGTAATTACCCTGAAATTAAGCAAAACTTACATACATATTGACAAACAGCCACAAGCAGCAGCTACTTCAACAATAGCAAGCAAATGCACTATGGTATATTGGTGCTCAGAGTGCAAATGTCCAGTATAGTACAGTTTCCTAGAAACCCCTTACCTGTCCTATGGATAAACAGCCACTTAGAGAGCTACACACGAAGTCACTCGTGTTGGGGAGTGGGTGGTTATTAAGCAGAACTGCTCACCAGTGCACCCAGGAATCAGGCTGTGCTGTACTGAGGATGGAAGTCACTACACCTTTCACAGAGGACCTGGGGCTGCCTCCCCTTCTTCAGCCAGAAATGCTGACAAGTCAGCAGGGCAGAAAGATGTACTGGGCCACTACAAGGCGTATGTTTGTTTTCCTCTTTCCTTCTTTCTTGCCCTTGCCTCTCAGATTCCTTCAGGTCTCTGGTACCTTGCCTTGGTTGTATTTTTCCTGAAGTGGTGAAATAAAAATCCCACAGTGAGAATGAATAGCAGCATCCTACTTCCCTTCTTGTCTGGGTCTTCACTTAGTCCTCAGAGTAACCTGGAGCAAGCGTGCAGAAGGAAAGAGAAGAGCTTTTCCAGATTCAGGTCTTACAACGTCATTCCCTCCCGTAGTACATTTTCCAGACCATTTCCTACATATTTTTCTTGCCTTCCTACCTTACCACTACCTTCTAAACAGCATTGTTGTTTTAAGAACCTGTACTTTGCAGACAGCTCATTTAAATATATCATTATTACAGCACTGTGGGTGAAGGGAAGAGTAATCAGAAGCCCAAGAGACTCACTGTTTGTATGTGTGAGAATGATGCAATTTCTGAATCTAAATAGCAATCCAACATGGAATTACAGGATTCAAACAACAGCTAATGTATTAAGAGATCAGGAGCCAAATTCAGCTGTTGTGCAATTGTGATGCTGAAATGAACTCCATTACTGTTATCAAAACCTCTAGAATTAGCAAAAAACTAAGAGAGCTGTTGACATGCTCTATTTTCATATGTAAATTATATTGGTAGGAAGTAGGAACATTTGCATAAATTATTTTTTAGAAGTTCATTAGCTCCTGCTGTTTATCATTTGAAATCATTATTTATGACATCACATTTCACTGCTAAAGAGATGACCATGAATTTAGAAAGGCTAGCAAAGATCCCAATGTTGGATTTAATCCCCATTTCAGTGTGATATGCAGAATAAAACCCTATTTCAGACATATATGCAGGGTAAACCACATATAAGCTGTTCTCAGTGTATTTAAGTTATCAGCTAGTACTGAACAATCACTGAAGACTACATTGTATTGAACAGACTCCCACCAAGTTACATCATGCAAGGGATGTGGAGGAATAGTCCTCCACCTACATCCTTCCAGTGCTCCACTATCCTTTAACTACCATCCATAACTGGCTAATGCACTTGAAACACCACCATGAAAGCCACCAGCACTAAAAAGCAACACACATTCAGACATATGTCTGTGTGTGTGTGTGTTATGTTTATACACACACATCTCTGAGCTCTGAAAAGCTTCAGCAGCAGATGTTTACTTCGCTGAATTGGTTTGCAGCACTTTTTCATAAGCCATGTGTTTATTTCCACTCTCACACTCCCATCAGCAATCATAATTAGACAGCAGGTTGGGCAAAATGGAAATTCAAAGGCAGTGGATCCAGCAGTCACACACAGACACCCAGTCTGGATGCTTCAACACCCCACATGGGTCATCCAAAACCAGCTTTCAGGAAAACAACAAGGTTCTGCCATATACTGTTCAAGCTCTAGTTCCCCACGTCAGGTGTCTCACATCCCACAGCACTTTCATCTCAGTTAATGAAGGTTGCCACACTGCTTTGTGCCCAGGGAATAGTAAGCTGACATCAAGGTATTGACCTTCATACAAAGTGTTCCTTTGTAGAAGCATAAAGAAAGAACTAAAAATTCTGAATGCCCTCAAGTTTTTACTCCATCTATATTGTAGTAATTTGTAAGTGACAGAGCTGTGGATAATTTGCAGCAATCATCTCTGAAAGTGCAAACTGTAACCTCTCCACCATGTGTGGAAACTGAGCACAAAGACCTTTGAACATCAAAAGCCACAGCTCGCTGTTTTGTTTCAAGGTCTTCTAGTCTGGTCAGGTTTAAACAAAAAGAACCCTCAAGCTGGTTGTCTTGGAAATAAATCAATGCAGACAATTAACCTGTTATCATCATGAGAATTGATTATCATAAAGAAACAAACAGTGAAGCTATCACACACACCAAATTTATACTTGCTGTCCACATGTTGCACCTATTCCTCCACTCTTTTTCCTCCAACCACCATCAGAATAATTATTCTCAGAGACCATTATCTACAGCTCAAGCTGCCCGCATAATTTACACTTCCTTGGAGACCCAATTATAGGTTATATGAAACAGTTCTGAAGACAAACTCCCACTCTACAGCTTCATATTTATATCACTAAACCCCTCATTGTTTCACTTGCCTTTTGGATCTGGTAGCTGAACAGAGAAGGGCCAAATAACTTTAAATCCATTTTAAGATGACTGAATATACACATTGTTTATTGTGGTGTCCCTAATTCAGAAAGGAGGGATAAGCAAAGGAAACTGGATGAATCTTGTTTTGAATGTATTCAGAACTCAGAGAGAAGGAGCCAGACCCAAGAAGCCAAGGCAGAATGCAAGAACCAATTGTATATGGTTTCACATTGTACTCTGAGTGGCAATTCATGCAGGTAGGAGCCTGAAAAGTCCTCATCTGAGACATTCCCATCTCAGGAGATGTGGGAATTTTCACTATCTTTCCTATCCAATCCCTTTCTTTAAAATTATTCCTTCCCAAGCACTAAACAGCCTGGAAGCACACCACATGCAGATCTGCAGAGGAGAATGCGGATTCTCTGTTACATAAAGAGAGATAATAAAAAAAAACGAAAGTGACACTGGCCTGCAGAAAAAGCAAGGAAAGACTAAGAATCTTAAAGCCCCCTTCATATTAGAAGCACGTGTAGAAGCTAAACTCACAAAGATAATTCTCTTTTTTCCATTCAGATTCCTTCCAAACTCTCAGTTCTCACAGCTTTGAATAAATTCTGATGTGTAAGGAGCTTTTCCATAAGCTCTGGCTATCTCAGAACTTTCATTCATGAGTCACCTTAAACACGAAGGCTGAGAGACAGGTATAAAATAAGTTTCCAACATCAACCCCCATCAAATAACAGGGCCAGTTACCTTCATCTTCTCAGCAATCTTAACAACAACAATAAACTAGAAAAGAGCTTTATGTTAGTTTTATGTTAGCTTTACTCAGCTAAAATGGTTTAGCACTTACATTTACAGTTTATCATTGGCACTTATATATGATCATACTTAATACTGAAAATTGAGTTGGTATTGTACTGCCTGTAACTCAGTAATTGGTGCAGATAAGACAAGCAAAATTTAGCATCTTGCCATCAGAAGGTTTCAAAAATTTAGCCTGGCTGAACCTATGATGGTTGCAGTTTCAGTCATTGACTTAAATAAGAGACACAGATGTTACGGTTTTGCTGCTCTCCTTGCTCATGTATTAACTGAGTCTCTGCACCTGGTGTCTCACTTCATTTACTGGGTCATCATTGTTCATTATCTCTTTTCTCTAACCTTGCTCTTTCCCACAGATGTTCCCTATCTACCAGAGAATGAGGAAGTAAACAGAGGAACTTAAAGAATACAGAAATAAACTAGTCTTTGTTCCAATCTGCTACAGACAAATAATTCCCGATCCAATCAGGAGTCTGAAGAAATATAGAGCATTTTAACAATTCATAAGAACCTCTAGCTGCACTTCATTCAACATCACCAAGTGGTAAAAATACACTTTTTCACTTGGCTGACAGAAACATGGGGGAGAGAGGAATGGCTTAGATGTCCAATGAGGATACATACAAAGTAATGGAGAGGTTGTTTTCAATAGCATATTATCTTAAAGTAGGTCCCTTGGACTTCAAGCTCACTATGATTGGACATCTAGAATTTTAAGGAAATGTTTACTTGAAATTACTGGTTTACTCTGTCTTCTTCTACCTACCTTTATATCTTTTTCTGTCTGTATCCTACACATGAATAACCTTTCTCCTTTGCCATTAAGTTATTCCCTTTTCCTTTAGCTTTTGTGTTTTGCTAGCCTTTCAAGAGTTACCTCCTCACACTGTTCCCATTTGTTCTCAAATGTGAACTTGTCTAGTTTGTTACCTCATCAGTTCAGATTACCATCACCTCAGGGAAGGTATCTTCTCTTTCCACGTTTCTAAAATCTGCTATGGAAGAGATAACAAATGATGCCTCTTTTCATCTGAAGTTCAAAGCCTGTGAAAATACAAGTAATCTACATGCCTTTGCTCTTCTTATAAATTAGTAATGAGTCTGGAACACTTCCCCATGGCAATTAAGACTCATTCAGTTAAAATGTCTGTATTCTGTGAGCTATAAGTCCTGTCTTACTCCAAAAAAGTTACATATTTTCTCTTAACATCACTACCAAAAACTGTACAAATAACTTCAGCATTTCAAAAGCCACAGTCACAAAATGCTTCTCATCCTCCCTGGTTTACTCAGCATGCTAAGGTGAGTTACTGTCTTACAGGCAGAAGGGTTCAGATGAAGAGAAACCACATTTGCAATGAGATAAAAGGAAGAGTTTCAGTGCACCAAGACACACATATTCTAATAAACACACCTCTATTACAAACAAAGAACCGGATGTTTTTGTGGTTTTGTTTGGGGGTGGGGGTGGCAGCACAGAACAGGGAGTAAAGGAAGAAGAAAACTATCACCACAAGTGGTACCACAGAAAGGTCCAACATGTCCAAAAGACTGGATGAAGATGCAGCCTAGAAACTACCTTGCAGCATTTACTCATTTATAAAGCCAAGCAAATCAAATATTCATAATGTCACACTTGGTAAGTGAAAGCCTATTCTGGGAAACATTAAATGTTGCCTTTCTAATTTCTCTTCAAAACATTGCTGAAAAACGTAACAAAGGAGGCTTGTTCCCGATCTCCTCTTCTGCTCATACAAATCTTGAGTCTCCTAGGTTATTCTTTTAAAGTAGTGCTGTAAAGGAACAGGCTACAAAAAGTACTTCTCAATCAATCTATTTTTCTAATACTGCAATACAAAGAGCACAAGCCAGAGCTTCTTAAATTTTACCTTCATACAGAACTTCATACTCAGTGGGAATACAGCTATATCCTTGGATCAGATATGGAAGACAGTCCTTACAGAAGGAATGAAGGCAAGGTAGCATTCTGGGGTCTCTCCTCCACATGTCCCATTTGCACACCAAACAACTCCTCAACAGATCCAGGGTCTCCATTTCTGTTGGCTGAAGTTTGACATCGAAAACACGAAGAGTCAGAAAATGGCTCATGACAACCCCTTCACTTAACAACACACTTGATCACTCAAGCACAAACTAGAAGGCAAGAGCGGAACGCGCGCTCTCAGAAACAACATGTATTTACTCCTTCTAAAGAAAGAGGAAGTTCCTTGCAGCTGAAAATCATGTACCTGCTTTACTACAAAAGAATGTCTTTGCAGATTGTTGTGCAGGGAAGTGTGGTTTAAGGTTTACAAACCATGATCCCACTATCTCTCTGTAGTACTTGCAACTTCTGTAAAAACTGAAGTAATCTGTTTTATTGATCTACTTACAAAGCTGTTACCACGCTGAATTGTCACACACTGTACACTTCCTGCTCGAACCACTGAAGCTCTGCAATAAAAATGACGATATTCTCTGACTGCTTTTACAGTTTCACCTCAATATTTTATAGTTTTCAGGTAAAGCAAATAAGCGTAACTGATCACACCTCCACCATTTCGGCAATACGTTAGAAAGCTGCCTTGATAAATGTATGGCACCTTCTGCCAATCTTCTTTATAGAATGTAATAAATTGCACTTTGCAGTAATCAAATTTCAACTGTGAAGATGACTGCACATCAAATTATAGACCAAACCTGAGCTTCCCACAAGCAGAACAGTGTTACTCCTGCCAACCTAAGCTCCCCAAGCTAAATTGATAGCTTTGCAGTTCATGTTCCATCCTTGATTCTGAGATTTTGAGAGATCTTGAAAAAGGCAACTTTTGCAAGCTGCATCAGAGGAGAGAAAGCAAATACAGTCTTGTCCCCCCTGGAATCACCTTTCCAGCTGACTGGACTTCCTGTGGCCAGAGGCCCCTGCAGCTGCCCATTGCCTTGGCATGGTGGCCTTGCCACCAGCAGTACCTAACTTCAGATTTCTCCAGCACAGAAGAGCAGCAGCTCTAATCTTAGGGCTATGTATTCTCTTGAGGGATTCTGTCCTGGGGCAGATTTCAGTAGAAATGGTTAGTAAGTGGGTCTTTTTTTTTCTTCTACAATCCAAGAAACTTACGAGTGCTCCAGAAATTTACAACCAGGAATTTTTTTAAGTGTTGCATCCTGAAGTCATTCCTATTTAAAATCCGTTATACGGACCATATGTTAAAGTCTGTGTCATATTCCATACCCAAGACTCATTCTTGGAACAAAACATAGATACCCACCAACTTTCCTGTACTGAGACAAATTCAAACCTACCAATGCAGGTATAATTGCAAACTCAAAACTCGACGTCCCTTTAGAAACTACCTGTGGTAGTTGTACCTGTGGTTTAACTAATGAACATTATATGAGTGCTTATTATATGACCTCAGTTTTTACAGTGTACCTTCATCAACCATCTTTCAGAGGCAAATGTCATTAGAGAAGCAGAGCTACTCACCTTGCTCCACCTCTATTGTTTCTTGCAACCATTGTTGCTAAGAAGACAAACCAGGACCTAAAAAACATATGATTCCTGCAGCAGGAAGTTGAGGTCTTAGACTGCCACATTGTTCAGGCATAGAAACTACAGCCTGGGACCAAAGCATCTACAAACAGAGAATCGATGCAAACAAAGCGTAGCACTGGGAAATGCTGTATCACCATAAAGGCCAAACCTGTGGCTGAATATGAAGCAGGTTACCAGACATCTTATTTATGCTTTTTACATAAATAGGAAACAACATACACGTTTTTTGGTAGGAGAGGGAAGGATAAGGGTGATAAAAAGTGTCTAAAATTTCCCTCTGAGACAGGTATGCAAATCAGCAGTTGGGCAGCTACATCATCAGTGGCGTGGCTACGCTGATGGGAAACACCAAGTCCAGCAGCAGTGATTACAAAGAAAATAAACTTAATTGCATTTGGACATGCATGATGAAAGCAAAGAGGCAGGACATGGGACAGAAACGTATGAAGACAGGGAGAGTTGTGGAGACAGCAGGCAGGCTGACTCACACCTGGAACAGGAAGAAATGTGCCGGGTTTTTGGTGTCAGCCCAGAGGAGGGCAAAGGAGATGTATTATGCTGGGGGGCTGCCTCAGGACCAACAGATCAGCCATGGCCTCAGGAAGGCAACAGCCACTCCAAAACAAATCGGAGGGAAGCATCCAGATGTCACAGGACTGGAACTTCCAGTAAAGCATTAATACATTTCATATAAGAGAAGCCTGTAATGATATAGTCTCGTAACTTTGTAAGTTCTGTATTTTAAGGATAAACTCTCTATGGAAGTCTTTCTATTTTCTATGTTCCTGTTTCTCAGATTTAATCTGATTTTTCTTTTTTTTTTTTAATCTTCTTCCCACCATTAAATGTGGATGTTAATACACAAGGTGTTGGTTGATGAGAAGCTCAACATAAGCCGGCAATGTGTGCTTGCAGCCCAGAAAGCCAACTGTGTCCTGGGCTGCATCAAAAGAAGCATGGCCAGCAGGTCAAGGGAGGTGATTCTGCCCCTCTGCTCCTCTCGGGTGACCCTCCACCTGCAGTACTGTGTCCTGTTCTGGGACCTCCAGCCGAAGGACATGGAGCTCCTGGAGTGAATCCAGAGGAGGGCCACAAAGATGATCAAAGGGCTGGAGCACCTCTCCTATGAAGACAGGCTGAGACAGTTGGGGTTGTTCAGCCTGGAAAAGGGAGGACCCTGGGGAGACCTCATAGCAACCTTCCAATACCTGAAAGAGGCCTACAGGAAAGCTGGGGAGGGGCTTTTTACAAGGGCTTGCAGTGCTAGTGTTACCATTTTATGACAGCTCCCCAAATGCAGACAAAAAGACTACATTTAGGAAGGAGACATTGTTATTTACTGCAGGTTTGCACAAAGCTGCGTGCTTGGTGCCTTCCCATAAGTCAAGCACACCAAGGGAGATCTTTCACGACATATTTATACACAAAACTATAGAGATAGTAAGTTTCCACGTCCATCCTCCTTACAGTGATTGGTTAGCAATTAACATATAGTTAAGATGGCTACATCACTGTTTCTACTAACAGGCACACTCAGGGGAAGGGTCGTTGCCTGGGCAGGGGTCTTTTTGACATGGGAGTGTGATTTTTAGTACTATGAGCTAAGTTCACATAAAGGGCACAATATCACAACTTTTACAGCTTCAACTGCCCATGACTGGTTTAGCCATCAATATTCTTGACTTTGGTTCTTCTTTATCACCTCCTACATTCCTTAGGTCCAATTATCCATATAAACCTCAAGTCATCTCTGCCAAGTTGGTGATTTACATGAGACACCCTCTAAGTCTCTTGATCGTCTTCTTGGAGGCCTGGTTATTGCAGGATGTCCCTGCTCAGTGCTACCTGTGGCACTAACTGTGTGCCTCTCTGACTACAGTTTTAACTCGCACATATGCAGAGCACATCTTACACAACATTACCACATCATTCTAAATTTCTGAGTTATTTTCCAACAATAGCACGAGGGATAAGAGTTTCAGGCTGAAAGAGGGTAGATTCAGATTAGATATTTGGAGGAAATTCTTTACTGCGAGGCGAAGGCGGTGAGACGCTGGCAGAGGCTGCCCCGGGAAGGGCCGGGGGAGGAAGGGCGGGCCCCGCGCAGGGGCAGCTGTGAGGAGAGGGCGCGCGCCCCGCGGCCGCCCCGCGCCCAACGGCCATGAGCGACAGCGGGGGGCGGGACTGAGGCGGGGCCCGCCGGCAGGGCCCGGGGCGGGGCCACACGCCAGCGGAAGCGGCCCCTCCGCCGTGCCGCCGGGGCCGTTGCCATGGCGAGGGGCGGCCCAGCACCGCGCCCGCCCGCGATAGTCCCGCTATCCTGGCTGGTAACAAACTCCCGTACCAAGTCTCTTCTCACAGCAACCGCTGGTACACCGCTACGGGCCCGGCAGCGCCCCACGGCGTTTCCCTGCCCGCAGCTCGGCTGTCCTGGCCCCCAGAAGGAACCGCAGGATCACCCACAAGAGAATACATCGCTTCAGTGCACAAGAATCCCCCATGTAACACAAGTCACCCTTCCACAGACAGCGTGAAGAAGCTCACCAACTGAAAGAGCACACAAACCCCTTGACCCGTCCTGTCACCCTGCAGAGAACAGGTATGTGTACACACCCAACGCTGGACACTGCAGCCTGGCACTTCCAAAAAGAGAGTGAGAATCAGTCAAACCACTCATCAAAACCTGCCAGAATTCTCCAAGTGGACATGACTTGAGTGTGAACAAGTGCCTGCACCAGTAAGGAAAAAAATCAGAAACTTCTGTAAATCAGCATGTTTTTACACATTGTCTTTATTCAAATTCTTCGAATAAAACAAAGGCTTTCATGCCACAAGCACACAGGCACCACCAACTTCTTTGATCTTCTCCTCTGCTCTTCTACTGAAGAACTTTGCTTTCACAATTACAGGCTGCTTGGGCAGCTTCCCCTTGCCCAGGACTTTGTAGTAGCCCTAGAAAAATAAAAGAACCCATTAAGTGTTTGCAATCAGCATGTAGGCTCCTGCATCCAGACCTGCACCAGTTAAAACCAAGGCCACCATCACCTTACACACAGTGTTTGTCTCCAGTAGAGAATGGATACAAATGTAAGAAAAATACCCTGCTTGGCCTAATGAAGTTCTATTTGCTCAGAGGAAGAGTGGAAACTGAAAGTTGAGCTTTTCCTATAATTTAGAGGCTAGATTTTTTTTTTTTCCCCCCCAGAGAACACTGTGAAATCTGGTATAGAAGTTGTCAACCTTTCCCCACTTTACTGAAGGGGAGAGCATCTGGTTGCACTTTCAAGACCCAGTAACTCCTGGTCAGTGCTATTTACCTTTGGAAATCCTGGTACTTCTGAACAGAGCAGAGGACACTTCTGCACATCTTAAAATGACAATTGAAGATTTTGCAGCAACAGCTGTTCTCTGCCACTGGAATACTCTCATTTCATTTCTGTCCTTTACATTAAAAGGACAATCATAGCACAAGGTCCATTACTACTGCCATCACGTGTTAGACACAGCGTAACTGGACAACTGAGAAACCTTAACTTGGGATGCAAACCATACCCACTTGTCAGACCAGCTGTTGTCACTGATTCGGTGGCTGGCGGAGATACCAGATTTCACAGCCAGTGAACAGAGATCAGACATTTCTGTCCGAGAACTATAGCACACCAAGACAACCAAACATGTTAAGATGTGACTCTAGTCTCGATATTCAAGAAGTGACTTTATATAAATAAGAATAGTTCTGCCGTGTTATTATGCATGTTTTCAGTGACGTTCTAAATGAGTAATCTTTTATCACCTTCCAAAATAAGTCCCTGTTCACGATCAAGCACAAGTATGAGAAAAAGTTTTTAAAAAAAAAAAAAAGTAACAGCATAACTACCTGTGTAACTACCTACAAGATAGTGTCCTGAGACGTTCACACACATTCAAGCGGTTTTCCTACTTGGATACATAAAGCTAAAGTTACACAAGTCACCAGGAACTGCAGGTCTGAACATGCAGAAACTTACTGAGCGCACAACATCGATGACTGGGGCCAGTCCAGCCTCTTTTTTTGCATAATTGAGCCTTGTCTGTTCACTGACAAGTGTCCATAGTTTATCCAAATTGACAGTAGGACAGAACTTTTGGTTTCTCTTCAAGTGATAGTGTTTCATGCCTACTTTTCCAAAGTAACCAGGGTGACTGTGAAAGAAATACATTCCTCATTAGAGCACTTGAATTCATCCTAAGCATTTAGGACTACAAATCAACACTGAAACAAGCATATTACTTTATTAAACTAATCTAAATGCCACATTATACTTTCATTCATATTAATAAATGTAGTATTTAAGTGTAATAATCAGCGATTGGTACCCAAACCAAAAGGAAATTATTTTCTCTTGTAGTGTTTGTTGTTCCTTGAACTCACAACTCAACCCCCCTCACTGGTGAGACTGGCCCAGTCTGTATTTCCAAGGCAACCCCAACTCTGTGAACCCAGGGAGGGCCGCACTGCCTGAGTGTCAGAGCTGCTGTCACTAACCTGGTGACTGACTGAGTCAGGAATGGCCACAGCCAGTGAATATAGATTAGTGGTTACTGTCCGAGTACTCTAGCACACCAGGACAACAGGCAGTGTCCAGACGTGACTCTAGTCTCGGTAATAAGTAAAGACATCCCTTACCTTTACCATATGCAGTTAAAATGGGATGCAGTTTGGATTTAACATAACATTTTGACTTTACATACTGTTTTTTATGTGCATCATTAACCAGAGACCACATTTAACAAGTTTGATCAAGGTTACCGAATGCTGCACTGACCTCAAGGATGCCTGGTTTATGCAAAAAGGCTTTTGATTTTACCGTGAATGGGAACATGAGTCGGCTGTAGCTATAATGACATGCTCCATGTTAGAGGAAAAACCACGTAGAATTGCAGGGAATTTTGTTTATTCACACATAAAAGTCGGTTATTTCTACTTCAGCAATATACATTTTGCTATTTATATATTTAAAATGTTAGCTTACTATTTATCAAAGTTAATCCTGTGATGGTGCAAACCACCAGCATTACCACGTCCTCCAGGATGTTTCCTGTGTTTGCCTAAAAAGAAAAAATTAAGCTTGTTACACTAAGAATATTACATGTAACACTTGAGCTTACAGGTACAATCAGTATCAATTTAAGCCAATTATTCTGATTCTATCCCCGCTTCTGAATTAACCTCAAATCAATGAGATGAGCCAACTGAGAGGATAAAAAAAAGCCAAGAGAGAAAAAAATATAACACTAGCCATAGCATGCCTCTGAGTTAGTTTACTGGAGTACAAGACACCAGTGCTAGAAGAAGTGGCGTGGTAAGAACAGGCAGGAATGGCCAAAGAGTTAGAAGGCACACAGCACTGCCCCGTAATGATGTCACACAACCAGTGTCAATCTGCTGAACGCTACTGTAGTTCAGTTATAAATCCAATGAAGTCTAAAAGAACACGCAAGACTTAGAATCTGCTCATCAGCGTGGCATCTGCCCCCACAGCGCAAGCATCACTCACACAGTACTGCTTCAGTACTGCTCACTACTACCCACCGTGTCCGTGGAACCCTGCACCCACAGTCTCATTTTTCTGCAACCCCTCATTTGTACTCAGGAGAGGTACCGACGGGCACGCACTCACTGACGGGCCTCGGCCAACCAGCTGCTGCCTCTCCACTCACCAACGCGGCCGTGGCCGTGGCTAACGTGTCCCCTCAGCTTCCGGGTCTTCCTTAGTCTGGAAGGCTGCGGGGAAGCGGGAGAGCAGCTGTGAGCAGAACGCGCACGAAGAGGCTGGACTACCCACTCGCCCTCCCCCGGGGCCGCCGCTGCTCCGAGGCAGCAGTCCCCTCGGCGGCCGCGCAGGCAGCCAGGTGCCATGGCGGCCCAGGCCCGCCAAGGGAAGGCCCAAGCGGCCTCACCGCATCCTGAGCAAGCCGCGGGCTCGGAAAAGCGTCCCCTCTCCACCCCTCACTACTCCCCAGCCACGTCCCGCCACAGCACGGAGGGGAGCGACCGGGAGGCCCCCGAGTACGGCCCGGCCCGGCCCGGCCCAGCCCAGCCGCGGCAGCAGCACCCACCATCTTGTCAGCGTGCGCAAGAGAAGAGAAAGAGCGCGGCGCTCGCGAGAGCGAGGCGAGCCCGGGCGGGGGCGGAGCGGGAGGGGACGGGCCGAGCTCTCGCGAGGCTTCCTGAGGTGCCCGGAGCGGGGTCTGAGGCTTGCGAGACCGGCCGCCGGAGGAGTGCTCTGCCGGGGCTGCGGTACCGGCCGCGCGGGGAGACAGCGCGGCTGTGCCGGCGAGCGAAGCCATGAGGGTGGGGCAGGCGCCGGCAGCCTGGGGTGGCCGGCTTCGCCTCGGCAGCGTTTCAGGCGGCGTGAGCAGCCTCGCATGCGGCGCCCCGCCGTGCCCCGTCATCGCTCCCGCCGCAGCGCCGGCATAGCTCGCCGGTCACCTGCGGCTTTCTGAAGGGACACGGCGCTCCCTGGGCTGCTGCCACCGCACCAGCCACCTGCTGCGGCTACCCGCTGAGCCCTTCCTGCGGCTGGGGCATTGCCCCGGCGACAGCGGGAGCAGCTCTGAACCGCTGCCCTGAACTGGGGGCTTGAATTGAGCAGGCAGCGTCAAGTACTGCTCCGTCTTGATTACAGACACAACTTGCTTTCTCTTCCCTGTATGATCTGTAGCAAAAGTAGGATTTTTAGCAGAATTTAGGAAAACTTCCAAACTTGGTCACTTTATTAAACATCAATAACAACAAGAAAGTAAACACTATGTACTTAAATACGACTATCTGCACACAAGTAGCAATTCCTGAGAGTGCTATTGTTTCTCAAGCTTGTTTTTCATGCATTTTATGTCATAAGACTAAACAAATCTTAGCAAATTTTAAACATGGGTCTCCGTGCTGGATTTTTTTCTTCAAGACTTCCTTCTCCGTTAAATGGTGCATTAGTAACATTCCATGTTCAGGAATACCATTTTTTTAACAACTAGTAAAAACTGACTAGTTTTAGCAACTAATACAGAAGGCAAAACAATACACTATTTGTTTGTTCATCAGATGCTTTCAAACACAGACATCTGGATAATGGTAGGATTGCTTTATAAAGCTGTAGTTGGAGTTTGAAGCAGCTACACATTTTTTAAAACATTATCTCACCTTGTCTGGTACTCTCCTCTGATTCAAATTACAAAACCTGGAACATGATGGGTAATGTTTTAAAGCTTTCTACTTCAGTTTTAAAGTGCAGATGGAGGAAAACCATTTTGGCTCGGGAGATGGGTTTTACAGCACAACAGTCTTGTACATCAGCATTTCATGGCTTTTTATTGCCTTTGTAGCAACTCTTCTCAGCACCTCCTTCAACCGATGATGTTTTATCCATCATTTTCTTATTAAGACTATGTATATCCCCATGTATTTACTAGCAGCTGTTGTTTTAGCCAGAGTCCGCCTGTGCAAGTGAAGTTACTCCTTCCTCTGAATAACTCATCTAGAAGTCATTCTGGAACTTACAGCATATTATAGAACAAAACTAATGGAAATTAACATTTGTGATTACATTTCCATTGAATCAAAAGCACTTGATATTCTACAGACATTTCAGGTACACTTTGCAAGCTTTTGTATATACACAAATGTGAGGGAGGTAAGAAAAAAAAAGGAAATTACTTCACCTTTTTATTGAATAATCCCTCGATTTTCATCTATGAGGCTGATAGCAAACCAGAACCACTGTCAGGTTAGGAACTGCGCAAGCCTCAAAGCCAATCTAACTAAAGAAATCACACTGCTGATGATAAAGAAGTGAATTTTTTTGTTTGGTTGCTTTTTTTTAAGGGAAGAAACTTTAGCTGATCTTCATTAGCTGTCAAAATTGCAAATATATTTAAGTATTTTGTGGTTTATATCTTTTTCAGACTAAGACTTACAGAATCTCAACAGAAGTTATGTTATCAGATCAGAGGTTAATTAATGATCTAGTTGAGTAACATTCACTACTCTGCAGAAGGCCCCAGCAAGCTAACCATTCGGGTTCCTTAAAATGGAAAACACCACCTCAACAGCCTTAAAATGGAAACACCACCTCAACAGGCTGCAGTTAATGCAGAAGAAAAGCAGAATCTCATTAAACAAGTGATAGGCTCATTAGAAATGTAAGCAGAGGCTCTGTCTGCTACAAGCTGCTCAAATTTTACTCTGACCATCAAACCAAGGTAGCATAAAACAAACTTGAAAATTCCTCAGCTCAGGAGCTGTATCTCTGATACAATGACAAAAAGTAATTTGTCACTAATCCACACAAAGGAAACAAAAATGTTTCAAGAGATGCTTCTCTTAGGGTAAAATCAGCAGAACAGGGATATAAAATGCCTTGTCTCAGCCCTAGTGAAAAACACTGAAGAAAAATCAATGAAATAGCAAACCTACTGAAAGAGGTTCATAACAACCATTTTGTATTTTAGCTAAAAATTCATTAAAAACCATAGGAAATTTACTCTGATTTTGTACCTACTCAGTATCAGAAACTGTAGAGGTTTGCAATGAATATAAACAAACAGGTATATTTACAGAGTTTATTAGAAACCATACATACATAAGGAAAGGATGTACTGTACCTACTCATTGCAGCTTGCATGCCAAAGAACTGAGATCTCCTCAGGTTTTAGTGCAGAATGGATTACAAGTAGTTTACTGACCAGAGTTCAAACCAAGTGGAAGTTGTGAACCAAGTACCTTATTATCAAGTTACTTCGTTATTTCTTTCTTTTAAAAATAATTAGAAGAGAAAAAAACCCCACAACTCTGCCACATGAAAGCAGCCCCCTTGCGTACAACCTCTCCCACGTACCCAAGTTCATTCACCCCGCAGTATCCAGGCACCAGTGTCACTCTCACAAACATCCCATGAAGTCAGTGGTTCTGCTGAGACAGTCAGCTGCACATAATCAGCTACTCATTTTTGCACCAAGCATAACTCAATTCATACTAAAGAAAAAAAAAAGCACCTGTTATTCTCAGGAATATACAAATATTTACCACAGTTTTTCTTGCTCATTACAAAATCAGTTACAAAAGCTTACAGCACATTATGTACAAATTCTATCTAAATACATAAAGGAGCCACCATCTGGTACACTTAACAGCATTGGTCGCCACTTCAAGCTGGGTCAGCTTGCTCTGCTCTCCTCCCACATCAAACTTTGAAACGCTGCAGCTGTCTCACGTGCAAGAGTCATAAATAGTCTTTGGGTTGGTATTTCAGCAGAAAGGAGTTAGTTCTTCTTATGAAGAAACTTCATTTTGTTTCCTAAAGAAAGCACACCATCAGTCTCTAGCACATACTGAAAAGCCAAGGGCAATCAAAAATAACTCTGGAAACAGGTCTTAATTTGGATTGTAACCGCCACAGAGTAACTGTTCTATTGGATACCCGCAGAGACAGACAACTAACAGAGTCCTGAGTGGTCACCCGCCCTCTTTTCCCCCTCCTTGATTATGGTTTGGTTCCCTCACCCGCAAGTGAAAATAAAAGTGTTACTAAGCATCATAATTAAACCCGGTTTTGCCAGCTTTAAGTACACTTTCCTTGTTTTCCTTTTTGTATCTCCTATCACATTGTAACTGCTTGACTATCCGATTTTAGCTCAGGTAACGCTTTTCTAAATTAAAAAAGACACTGACATTAATTTCATAAATACTTCTAGAGAGTTTCCTCACCAAGGCCTCGCAGAAACTTGTTTACTCCACTTTGTTCCGTGTCTGGAAGCTCTTCCAAATACTGTTCAACCCTCTGCTCAAAGAGACCTGTGGAAGAGGGGAGAAAAGCAAGTTGAGGTGAGCTATGCCAGGCTCAATCCGTTTCCCCCGACCCCTGTGCGCACCCCACACGTTTTACTTCTACAGCCCTTTGCCTCTGCAGTATCACAGCATATTACCGCCGGTAAGGGGCTACTCGGTTTCAGGCGGCAACAGGCCGGGAACGGCGAGGCCCAGACGTTACGTGAAGGGGCGGAAAAGCACGGGGGAGAGGGTGGGCCGCACCCCCGTCGGCCCCGCACACGCCTGCGGGCCGGGGACCGCCGCCCGGGCCCGCCGCCAGCTCCGCCACCTCGGCACAACACGCTGCACCGGGCCGCCCTGCGCCCGCGGCGAGCGGGGCCACCGGCTGCCGGCACCAAGTGCGCGGCTCCGCTCAGCGGCTGCCGCCCGGGTAGCGGGCCCGCCGGAGCGCCCTGGCAAGGCCCTGGGCCTCGCCTGCTGCTCGCCGCCCTCGCCAGACGCGGTCAGGGCGGCAAACCCCCTTAACGGCAGCTCCAGACACGGGGCCAGGAGGGCGCTGAGCTGAGCCGGGCTGGGCCGGGCCGGGCTGTGCCCAGGCCCCGACTGCCGGCGGTGCCGCAGTGCCCCGCCCCGCGGCGGGAGCGCGCTGATGGTTTCCTCCAGCAACCTGAGGCTAAATTGGCCTTCTGTTAGCTGAGCTTTGCCTTTCACGTTTCTTTCACGTTTTTCCCTTGGGAGCGCTGGCAGGCAGCCCCTGGGGCTGTTTCCCATCAGGGATGAGCTGCGGCCTTCTCAGCATCGTTCCCCTGAGTGATTTGGGTGCTCAGATGAGAATCTTCTGGTTAAAGCCTTTCTGTTTTCACTGGCATAGCTACAACCTAGGCCCATGAGAGGCAGACAGTGTCCTTCAGGAGGTATGTCAGCCCTACACGATTCACTCAGCCAACCAAGGCACCTGTGCAAAACACAAGTCAAGAAAGAAAACCCACCCTGCAGGAAATAAATCCACCCTTACCTTTTGCCCTGCATTTTCGCAGCTCTCTGTCCTGAATGAAGCCAGCAAACATTTGGGATTCCATGAAAACTTCCAAGAAGCGGCGGATACTCTTGGAGGCCACAGATTTACGGAAAGCCTCCCTTTGGAAGGCACGCTCTCCTTTTTCATTCTGGGTTAGGAACAGGGAATAATGGCCAACTGTCTCCACAAAGAATCGGATAAAAACCTCAGACACTAATCCATTCAGTGTGTTACATTCTGCAAAATAAGGTGGCAATAAGACATCAAAATCAGCTGCTGCCAGAGCTCTCAGCATTGTCATCCACACGGGGCCAGGTAGTGTCATCTAGCAGTTTATGGGTGCTGTGCTAATAACTGAAAGGAGGTTGTACCAGCTTCTTGCAGCCCTGGATATATGTCAGACAGGGAAAAGGGTAACAGCTTCATAATCGAGTCTACATAATTGGTGTTTCATAGCCACGAGTAAATGAGAAAAACAAATCCCCGGGGAACATCTCAGAAAATTAAAAATTATGCCTCATACTTTTAACGCTTGAGGAAGTGTTCCTGAGAAGCTTCTGAATTACTCAGAATTAAAATGTTTGCTCTGGGGATAACAAGCCTTTACCAAGAACTGATCAAAAAGGGCATGTCATAGAATTAGGGTTTTCATAATTTCTGAGATGTCGAAGTAGTTTTACATATGTAACACAGATGAGTAGAAATAAATTTCAAAAACTGAATGAGGGCCTGTCTCATACCTTTCAACCACAGGCATTTAAATTCACCCTGGGCTGTTGTTATAACTGCTGGAGAGAAATATGAACCTTCAGAGGCAACTCAGCCCCTCTTCCAATGAAAGTATTTTCTGGAGGTACCTGCTTCACTCCCCTGAATACGCTGAGCGCCAAGAGCAACTCCAAACTCAGACACACCCCTAGTCGTGTATAGTTATCTGGTTTGAATTAGGGCCAAGTTAACTGCACGCCTCTGCTTGAGTAAAGGCTTAGAGGCACCTCATGGCAGTGCATGTCATTTGCAAAGAAATTAAAATAGATGGCTGACAATGTATTACTGTGGGTTGATGGTATCAGTCCCATTCCCAGTGTGCTCAGAGACTTCGATGTTGCAAAAGCTACTAAAGTACTAAAGCCCATCTTTCTTTCTCCTGGATGGAAAGTCTCCATACTACCTACATGCTTGTATGTACAAGTCTCTGTTTCCAAATGAACTTACCATCATCTGATTCACTATCTGAATCCTGATTTATCAGTTCATTCTTTCTCTCTAGAGCCTGCTCCAGGGCAGCTTGCAGTTTTCTAGGTAATAGTGTGTCTTCATCATCCATCTGACAGAGGAAAAAAAATCTTTAGATGACATTAATCTAGGCAGCCTCTACAGCAAATACTTTTGCAAGGTTTAAAAATCAGAAGAAAAGCATTTTGTATCTGTTGCTGTTACAGCTACATAAACAAACTAGTGAAAACCTATGTGCAACTATCATACATTTCTAAACTAAATTTCTTGTCACTTTTAATGAGATTAAAGTGAGGAATTATAATCTAAATGGCAAGGTAAACAGACATATAGAAACTTGTAATCAGCTCTTTACTTGACAGAGTCTAAATAGTTGTTTTTAACTAAATACACACCATGCAAAGCCTAGCTATGTGTACACACAGCTGCTCTAGTTGGTTTTAGGCAGCTTCTTTAGTTCTTGACTGTTCTTTTTACTTATATTCTAGTGTATCTTGTTTTTTGGGTTTCCCCTGTGTTGCTCTCTTCATCTTATTTAGTGCTTGTTCAGCAAAAGCAAGTAGACACAAGAATCTTAGCTCCGCAACCACTACTCAGTAGCCGTATCTTCCAGGGAATTGTACAAGAAAGTTTACTCGTCTAACCTGCAGATTGTTATTTTTGAAATTGTTATTTTGAAATACATTACTATCAAGAGATGATGATCCTTCATGTCCTGTTTGCAAGGCGCCTGCTTTTCTTACCACATTGAACTGTTCTTTACCTTTCCTCTCTCCTTCAGAAACTTTTCTGTGCAATTTTTGTCCTTTTCACTTCCAACAGTGTGTGTTTTCTTGCTAACATGATATTATCTTTGGATGTTTTCTTTGCACTGTGAATACAGTCCTTGATTTTTTCAGACAGTCACAACCTCAATCCCTTTTGCATACACGAGGACTAGTACTTATTTGCAGGTGAAAATGAGCCTTTCCTTTTTTTTTTTTCTGGTCTCTTTCCCACCACACAATTCCTGCCAAATATCTCTAATCAAAGAAATCTAATCATGCTAAAGGAGTAAATAGCTTGCTGGACTGCATAGCAACATTTTGAGCTGTACTTTACCTGTCTGATGAATCGATCAGATCCCAGGTTAACCATCAAAGCCTAAAGAAAAGAAATCACCTTAGTGAAATATATCTGAAGAAGGAGAAAACGTTCATTTGTGCCTGCCTTTTAATAGCAAAAGATCATCTGAATGGTCCCAAACCCCACTATGAATCAAATTTCTACTGTGAAACAACAGGTTGTGTGCTTTATAAAACAGGAAGATGAAGTTTTTCTTTAGAGCTTAAAGTCTAATATAAATAGAAGAGATCTCATACTAGGTGAATATGTAAAAAAATCTAAAAGGGTTAGGCAGGCCTTTCTTCTTCAATCTAAGCAAGTTATTATGAATCCTTTTTGTTAACTACATATAGTTAGATATAGCCAGCCAGTTGAGAGAGGTGATTCTCCCCCTCTACTCTGTTCTGGTGAGACCCTACTTGGAGTACTGCGTCCAGTTCTGGAGTCCCCAACATAAGAAGGGCATAGAACTCCTTGAGCTTGTCCAGAGGAGAGCCACGAAGATGATCAGAGGGCTGGAGCACCTCCCCTATGTTCATTCAGTCTAAAGAGAAGGCTCTGTGGTGACCTTGTAGCAACTTTCCAATATCTGAGGGGGGCCTACAAGAAAGCTGGGGTAGGGCTTTTTACACAGGTGTGTATTGAGACGACAAGGGGCAATGGTTTGAAGCTTAAACAGGGGAGATTCAGGTTGGACATTAGGAAAAAGTTCTTTCCTGTGAGGGTGGTGAGATGCTGGAACAGGTTGCCCAGGGAGGTTATGGATGCCCCTCCTTCGAGGTGTTCAAGGCCAGGTTGGATGGGGCCTAGAGAAACCTGATCTAGTGGGAGGTGTCCCGGCCCATGCAGGGGTGTTGGAACTAGATGATCTTTAAGGTCCCTTCCAACCCTAGCCATGATTCTATGATATGAAAAGTATCTCAGAGAGGTTTAAAGAAAACAGTGTCATTTGAGGCAGCAGAGCTTCTGGAGGACAAGGGTGAGACATATTAATGATAACGAAGAAGCAAAGCTGAGAGACCGAGCTGGGAAGATGTAGGAAAGCAACGTCAGGGAAGTGGGAGGAAAACAGAGCACAGATTTACATGTGCCAGAACCACAGAGAGCCTTGAAAGTGAACACCAGATTATAAAATTTCATAGAAAAATTACACGAAACTAATAGGAGAAAGAGAGAAGAGTGTGCCCCTGAGTATTTTCGTGGTAATTTACTGGAAGAGCTAATGAACTCTCATTTGATTTCCAATATAGTATTAACAAAGTTTTAGAAGTAAAAAAAGCATTAAAGGTTTTATTTTCTATGCTGGCTATGGCTTCATGCACAACTGCCATTAGCATTAATAGATGTCGTAGCAGATGGCACTTGATGCCTTCTTCTTGTTCCAGGTACAACGAAATCAGAACAAATCAGCATATTTACACTGGACTTACTTATTGACCAGGTTAACATTCACTTTCTTTTCATTCACTTTTTTTTTTCAAGGTGCCAGCAACGGGAAGAGGGTCAGAACAAAGAGAAGACTAAACCTACTACTGCAGTTCTACCAAGAGGCAGTTGCCCATCAGAATTAGACAGAGAAGAAATAAAAAGGCAGTTTAAAAATTAAATATGTGAGGATTTCCGTGTGAATGGGAGGTCCTCTCCAGAGTGAGGCCAGCTTTACTCTAACCAAACAATTCTGGTGCTAGCTCCTACCTCCTCAACGGGCAGCTCTTTCAGTTTGGGCAGAGAGCTGGAGAGCAGTCCCACCAGGAAGGGGGTAGGGCAGCACACGATGTCAATCATGGATGAGGGTAAAACAGGAATGAAGGTGTGCTGCCAGGAGAAAGGGTACAGCAGGGCCACCACGGCATGTGAGCAGCTCGAGAGGGTACTGGAGAGATAGGAACAACCATGTTAGCAGAGCTTGTTCTTCATCCACAACACCTAACACCTGCAGATAAACTTAGTGTGTTACAAATGCCCAAGGGGCTGCACCAATTTCCCTGGGGGTGCCTTTTAACATTTCACTTCTGGCTTCAGACTGCCTTTGTCCCTTTCCAGTCCATACCACATCTGTATTGTGTGGTGTGGTAGCTCCTCTTGTGCCCACCTCTAGCAGCTTGAAAATAAAGGTAGAAAACTAGAATCAATTTGTTTTCTTCTAGCAGTCAGGAGACACTTTGATCTAGAAGATGAGGTTTAATGTTCCCAACAGCTGTCAACAGCAGCCACTTTGAAAGATGCCTAAAATCCAAAAGCTGTTATGACCAGGTCAGTAGTAACAACAATACTGATGTTCTTATGTGAAGCACTAGTGCACAAATAAGGGAAAATGAAAAATAAACATTAAAAAAAAAGGGAAAAAATAATCCAAAAGAACCAACTAAATCAGAGGTAGAAAACCCCCCAGCAATCAATACTTGCTCCAAAGGAAATCAGTAAAAGCAACACATTTTTCAAAGTTTGTATATGGTTGTGACAGCATCATATTTTTATTGAAATACATTTTTATGGGGTTATTGACCAACTCTAATAATAAAGGCATTAACCTTGCTCAGTAGAATACTCTAAAATACACATCGATATCCCCTAAATACTGAGGCTTAATATAATTCATGGAAAATGTCTTACATTGTCCTTCCATCTACTGAAGCTGATTCCCTTTTACAGTCACATGGTTTCCAAATGTTAAAAATAAAGGAACATCATTACCAAGCTATTTTAGTATCAGGGGAATAAAGACATGATCCCTGTTGCAGAGCTTTGATTGTGGAGTGAGTTACGATGTCTGCTTCTCGCAGGCTGAGGATGACAGAAATTTGGATTTTTACCCAGCCTAGCATGATTGAGCTAATTTTCTCACAGTACAAACTTCTCCTGTGCTTAATGTAGCCACAAAGAACTATAAATAACTAATAACTTCAAAGCTGTTACTGCTTGAGAATGCTGGGGGGGTAAACGCTGATTTCTTCTGCTGCAAGACTGGTTGGAGACTTTAGGTGGCATTAGATCTCCACTGGAATTACCCTCGCCAGCATTTTTAGTTTTGCATCATTCCAAGGCCAGGAGAAAGTTTTCACCTGTGTGTTCCTGTCAGTGATTAACCTTTGAAGTTTTATTATTAGAGGACAAGGAAAGAAAAGGTTGGGGAAGAGCAAATGCTTGCCTTCTACTGCAAATAATCTGTTTGGTTTTGTTTTTCTTGACATTAACATCTATCAATAGCATGTACTTACAAGATATGTTCTATGACATGTTGGTTGTAAAATGATGCATTTCTCTAATTCTTTTATGTTTGTTTTGGTGGGTTTTTTTATAGCAGGCAACAGTACTGCCATTGGCTCACATTTTGGTCTCAAGTGTCAGCCATAGCACACGTAGCAGTGTGTTTCAGCAGAGCTGTGCAGCACAGTACAGACTCCCAGCACTTTCTCAAGCTCACTTTAATGACTTCGTGGCATTTTCAACTACTACAAATTCAGTCATCTTAGCTGAGGGACTAAAAAAAGAGCCACGTTAAGCTAAAAGCAGGAAGACAAACATTCTTCTGTTACTCAGTTACATTTTTTTCCTTTCTATAGAATGCCCTTTTGTAACTTGTTGTTTTACACACAGAGCTGTGACGTAAATCAGCCCCTGCATCCTCTTGTCTGTGCTATTCCCACGCTAGGGCAGGCTTCAGGCCCCAGCCCAGGACACTGGTTTCTCTTCCAGAGCTTTTCTGGGAGCTGGCTGGGGCAGGGCAGTAGCTGAATGCAGCAAGCAGCCATGGGGGAGGTGTCCTGCAGCAGCAGCATCCTGCTCTGCTAGTGTCCCGTGGGTCACAACATCCCCCTTCTCAGCACCTCGGCCTGTGCATTTTAAGGCTCTGCACACAGGTTTTCAGAATTTAGCCTCAGAAATCTTTCCTTGTGAGACACCTCAGGCTGACCCCCATGAAACGCTTGCTCCAAACTTTCAATCCCCAGAATCACCCGCTACCCTCCCTCCTGCACACTGCTGGTGCAGAGGCCAGAGGGATTCCCCCACACCATTACCAAACTCTTGCTTGTACAATGGGCCTGTGTCTCTTCTGTAGCTCGAAAGAATCATAGAATCACAAAATCACAGAATCATCATGGTTGGAAAGGACCTCTAAGATCACAGAGTCCAACCATCAACACAAAAAAAACCCCACAACCTTGGCCACTAGAGCATGTCCTGAAGTACCAAATCTACATGGCTTTTGAATACCTCCAGGCATGGTGACTCCACCACCTTCCTGGGCAGGCTATTCCAGTGCCTGATCACTCTTTCAGTATAGCAATTCTTCTTAATATCCAACCTAAACCTCCCCTGCAGCAACTTCAGGCCATTTCCTCTTCTTCTATCATCAGTTGTTTGTGAGAAGAGACCAGCACCTACCTCTTTACGACGTCTTTTCAGGTAATTGTAGAGAGCAATGAGGTCTACCTTCAGCCTCCTTTTCTTCAGACTAAATAACTCCAGTTTTCTCAGCCACTTCTCATAAGACTTGGGCTCTAGTCCCTTCACCAGCTTGGCTGCTGTCCTCTGGATATGCTCCATCACCTCAATGTCCTTCTAGTGAGGGGACCAGAACTGAACAAAGTACTCGAGGTGCAGCCTCACCAGTGCCAAGTACAAGGACACAATCACTTCCCTACTCCTACTGGCCACACTTTTCCTGATGCAAGCCAGCATGCTCTTGGCCTTCTTGGCCACCTGGGCACACTGCTGGCTTATGTCCATCCAGCTGTCCACCAGCACCCCCAGGTCCTTTTCTACTGGGCAGCTCTCCAGCCACTCTTCCCCAAGACTGTAGTGTTGCCTGCGGTTGTTGTGACCGAAATGCAGGACCTGGCACTTGGCCTTATTGAACCTCATACAGTTGGCCTTGACTCATCGATCCAGCCTGTCCAGATCCCTCTGTAGAGCCTTCCTGTCCTCAAGCACATCAACAGTCCCACCCCATTTGGTGTCATCTGCAAACTTATTGGGGGTGCACTCAATCCCCTCATCCATATCATTGATAAACATGTTGAACAAGACTGGCCCCAAAACTCAGCCCTGAGGGACACCACTGGTGACTGGCCACCAACTAGATTTGACCCCATTTACCACAACTCTTTCTGGGCATGGCCATCCAGACAGTTTTTTACCCAGTAAAGAGTACACTTGTCTATGCCATGGTTCTCCAGCTTCTCCAGGAGAATGCTGTGGGAGATGGTGTCAAAGATCTTACTAAAGTCTAGGTAGGCAACATCCACAGCCTTCCCCTCATCCAATAGGTGGGTCACATGGTCTGATTCATAATCAGAGAGGATAGACATTTTTCACTTCAGTGTGAGGCTTTTACATTCTGTAAGGTCAAATCCAGAGATTACGGGTGTAAGGGAACCCTCAGTTTAAATCTCTAAAATATGATTCATATTCTTTTAAAAGGGTGTTATTCATGAGAATTGTGTTTGGGAAAATGAAAGGAAAGCCCTGCCCTGGGACACCAAGTCCACTCCAATTTTTCCTTTCAAGATGTGCAGCTACACATTGTCCCACTGTTCTTGTTTATGAGAAATAAGAAGGTCAGATGATTTATTTTCTTTAAGGTGCGTGAAGCATACAAAGCTGGCTCTGCTTTGCCAATGCTCTGGACCATGCACAGGGCTGAGGCCAATTGTCAGAATCTGGTCCCTCTGCTTCCTCAGATGGAGAAATGTAGCCAAAAATGTAAATTCACAAAGTGTTTCCACTGCCTCTGCTTACTTTTCCACAACCTTTTCATGTTTCTCATTTCTCCTTGCTGATTTAATTATGTTGCTCTGTCCACATTTGCTGAACTCTTTAATCTGCTGTGTTAACACACACATGCTCCAGCCCACAACTGCTCTGTGACCCAGTTACCTCCCTGACCCACATTTTTTCATCTGTTCGGGAGAGCTTCCTCCTATTGGAGGTTGGAGTCTGGAGGATCTGTCCTTCCCAGGTGCAAGACCTCGATTCAGGTGGGTATTACACACTCATGTACCTTACCAGAGGTCATGGCTGTGCTCTCTCCTGTGATAGCTCCTACCCTTGTGCCACTGATGAACCATGTAACAAAAACAGATGCCTGACACTTCACTCATACACCCTTCAATGCCTTCCCAGATCCTGGATTTACTCCAGTCTCTGAGAGAGAGAAGTAGTCTGTGACAACGCTGCAAGATAAAGTGGTCTGAGAAGTTTGCAGAGGACTCTGTAAAAGGCTGAGGTAAAAGGCTTCAGGGCTGAGGATTCAGCCTGTCTCCCTTCCAACACAGACTGTAGAGGCAGAGGGGAAGGACAAAGCAGAAAGCTCGAAAAGTATAAAGAAAAGAGAAAACAGAAGTAAAAATTGTAGCACACTGCTGCAGTTTGGATGGAAGATGGTGTGCATGTAGGGTTGCTTTCACTGTGCAGGCACTAATTCACTGCAGAACTGTGCTGTGCTGACTACAATACACACCTAAGCTCTGAAAAAGTAAACATTTCTCTGGGTGGATAAGAATAAATAATAGCAGCACTTTTATTCAGGTGCATAAGACTAAGTAATAGCATCAGGGACAAGATCTAAATTAAAAAGTATCAGTATCATAAGTGACAGTGTCCATATTCCAGCTGCCTTGCTGTAATTGATTGGCTCCTGCAGCATTCCTGCAGAGGTCAGCTTTTAAAGCAAGCCCTTGAGGATTCCCGGCCTGTTGGAAGAGCTGGCTGACAATGGGGAGATGTTACAGCTTTCTACTTGCTCCACAGTGCGGATGCTCAGCTCCAGTGCTCCACTTGATACCCTGGCACCCTTCTTCTGAGGCTGTGGGCACCCACAGCCCCTAGATAAATGGCTTGTTCTTCACTCCTGGGTCTGCTGTGCTGCAAGGACATATTTCCTTAACCCAGATACCACCAACTTCTCAAGAAATATGGTAGTGAGTAATAAAATGAGAATAAAAGTATTTGATACAATGATGTGGGACATCTCCAGTTTTCTAGCCAGTAGTGTCAGACATGACAGTGTTTCTTCCTATGCAAAAGTATGGTGGATTGTTTTTCTGTTGCCACTCTAGGATGCTTAAAAGCGAAAAAAACCTCTTCAGTTCCTCTCTTTTGACTCAAACCAAAGAAATTATGTGGGTTTGCAGCTTTTTAGCAAGAAGACCTACTGTGAACATTTAAAAATAAAACCATGGCGATGGAGCCATCTGACTGCATGGCTGCAGCCACAAATTTGGGAATGTGCAAGCATGTGTGCTCAGGAGCAACAGGCACATTCAGAGGCACGGCATCGGATACAGAGAGGGTGGGAAGGGGGCCGTGGCAGAAAACGACTGCAGGAAGTCTATGGGATAACCTCTTGCCAGGAACAGGAAGAAATAAACACCTTTAGGCTTGTAAACTAATACTGAAGCCAAGCTGAAATTGAGATTTTTTTTGAGAAGTGAAGCTGTCACGGTAACATCACTGCTGAGTAGGGATTAAAGGATACCTCTGTGTGTTCATGCATAAGGCCTGCAATTACTGATGGGTCTGGGAGACCTGCTTGTGGTAGAGATGCAAACCAAATATAACCAGCACTGGAACACTTCAGCTGCTTCTGTGCTGCTCCCCTTTGCCCCACTATGCACAGACTGCTGATAAGCAGGCAGACACAAAACCACAGTTTCTATCAGGAATAATTTTCAAACTGAAAAGACAAGTTTCATCTACAACAACTATATTTACCTGTCTGTGAAAGGTAGATTATTATCAAAACAAATCAGAAATTGTGCACAGCTTATTACTGCTTGACTCCAATTGATTCTAATACATTAATTTTTCTGGACACTGATAGAAAAATTGTTTGTAATGATTACAGAGCAGCAGGAACTGTAGTCAGTCCATGCCTGGCTTAACCAATTAAAATAAAGCATGAGGGGACAAGCAAAATACTGGTTTAGGCTTTGATTGAGCAAAAACATTTTTGGCACAAGTTTCAGCCTTAATTTACTTTAATTGTGCTGAAATACTTTGCTGAAATGAAGTTTCAAAGAACTTTTCTTTTCCTTCTTCTATTTTAATCAGATCAGCCCACAAGTACACACACAAGACATGATAGCCCTTTTGGACCGTGAGTACTCTGGCTGCTGTGGAAAAGAGTGTTGTCTGAATGGCTGTAAAGTCAGCCTCTCTCATCAGCAAGGCATGTTTCAGCTTCTGAAAGTTGAATAATTTTTTGCTTTTCTAGAAGCCCTTCAGGGGCAAAGCAAATTACAGAGAATCCTTCAAGCCTTTCAAAGGTGGTTTGGAAGTAGAGACTCTAATTTTTGAAGCTATTAAATAATTTTAGTTTAATTTGAATATATTATTAATAGATTTATTAACTTTTAATAATTTAATTTAATTTATAATTAAATCATTCAATTTCAACCTCCTGGATTGAGAATTCCCCGTGGCAGAATCTTTCTGTAAAGGGGCCAACCCTTTGTGGGGGTACAAAGGAAGGACTTCCCTGCCACGACCAATGCGTCTCTCTTCACCTGACCCTCAGGTAAATCTGTGCAAATCTGGATAGCTGCAGGAAGTGTAGGATGGAGTGGTTGCATACATGACTTGACAGAGAGTTCTGAACTTTCTGAATTTCCTGTTCCTTTCCACTTCCTGTCCTGACCTTTCTCTAGAATAATCCATTAGATGTTCAAAATCAAAGTAGTAGATTACAGGGAAAATCGAGTGAGTTTAGGCTGTAAAAGCCAGAGTAACATTTTTGCATTGGGATTGTCATGATGTGAGGTCTCTAGTAGTTGACCTAAAGTATATAGGTATAGTATATAATACTGTATCTCTGATCAATACTTGACATGCTTCTTTTCAGGAAATATGGACAAATCTGTATGTGTATATTTTAGGTAACTTTTTATCTCCGTGCCAGGGGAGATCTGACAATGGAAAACTCTGCTTCTAGTGTCTCAATAAAATAGAGAATTCCCTAGTGTAAATGTGATCACGACAGAGGGGAACACGTATAATTCATGTGAGAATCATGGTGAGCCAGGTCCATTTAGGCCAATTCAAACACAGCCAGTTTTGAACATTTTATACTTTGTGATTACCTACACTACAACAAATACTGCTACAGTTGATCTATGCAACCGGGTAAAGAGCTCTCTAAAGCACAAATAAGACACCTCCCCTCTCTGTTATGGACCGTAACAGATAATACTCAGTATTAGCAGTGAGCTAACGACTCACTCAGTCCAGACGCTGGTGCAAATCCCTCACTCAGAACAGGAGCTTGACAAAAGAAAAATATTATTCAGAAGCTAAACATTCCACAGGGTGAGTGACTGATTTAGCAAACCAGAGCACTGCTATAGCACCAGGCCCCTCGGTCTCCAGGGTCCATCCACTGCTTCCTTGGCTCCCAAGCCAGGCTTCCCTCCCCCCCAGGGCAGCAGCAGCCTGGCGCAGAAGGAAAAACCAAACCTTGCTTTTGCCAAGGGTGAAAGGCAGAGTCAAGTCACGGTGGCTTCCCTAATTTGAATGCTGACACGTTTGCCGCAAGTGACCTTCCTGATATCGCACAAAGTGCAAACAAGACTTCAGGGATAACACTGGCAGGGAGAGAGGGGCACGGACTGAGGAGGAAGTGCATATTTTCCACCTCACATCAGCCCAATTATCAGTTATTGTCCTTTGTAGAATCTTTTTAGCTATGCTTACAACTCAAAGAGTGTAGCTACTTAAAACTCACACTCCTCAAATGGTGTTATTTTTCCCTCATGACAACAAGCCAATCCCAAACCTTGTTTTGCAAGAAAGGAGTCACACTTCTGGTTTTATCTGGTGCTTTCTACAGTGCAGTCTGCTGAAAGCCAAGCTCATAAAACTCTCGTAAAGGAATCACAATACAGCCTCACCTGTCTGGTGAAAGCAGTGCTGCAGTTTCTTATCAGTGGGGCACCAGTGATGCAGTTAACTTAGGGACAGACTCCAGTGACTACTGAAGGTGAGCTACAGAGTCCTCAGGCACCAATTCCTCTGTGCTACTATTACAGGAAGGGGATTTTTTTTTTCTAAACACAGTGGTTACAACTTAGTTTCTGGACTTGTTTTCTATGACTTTAATTCACAGAGCCATGGTTTGCCATGTCAATGAGTACAATTGATGGAGCAGACTTTCTCAATGGTTTGCATCATCATCTGTCCCCCATTTCTTATCATATTTTACAGAAAATTGAGTGCACAACATCTTCATCCATCAACTCTTCTCTGACCACATCCCCTTTACCTTAAACTTGCAACACCCTCTCCAGTCTTGTGCTATTTTACCAGTATGGCTTCATCAGCAGCCCCACTGTAATTACCTGAAGACATCCTCACAGCACGCTATGAGTACACCAGGCAATGTGGAGCAGAAGAGGTGACAGTCCATCATGGCCCTTGCCTGTTCTTTCATCACTCCCCCAAGGAAGTTTGTTCAGAAGCATGTGGACAGAAAAGTTTTTCTGTCACCATAAATGTCCCATTGTACCAGAGCAGAGAACATCACATAACTTCAGGTAATATTTTGATACACTGGGCACTGAGCTAAGATACACGCTAAGAGCAAGGAACTTAAATTTTAGTATTTCCCAAGATGACGACAAAAAAATTATACCAGTGCTGCTCCTGGTGGCCCATGTTATGCAGGAGGGCTGCTGCAGCAAGCTGTACCCAACTGCAATTTACAGTGAAGGAAAGAGCAGGAACGTTACATGGCATGTTGTACTGCAGCCAGGAGACATCCTCAGGAACAGCCAGCATGCTGTAGCTGTCTGCCCTGCTGGGATGATGTCTCCTCGCGAAACAGAGATGGACAGAAGGTTGATGTGCTCTCAGGGATCCCTATTTTAAAGCAGCTGGATTTGTCAATCAGTTAAAGTAATTCAGATTTTAAACATTTTATAATTACACGACTCATTAGGAGATATTATCAAAGAAGAAATAAGTGCAGGGTTCATTTGACTATACAAGAAGTTTTCTTTTTCTTTTCATCCAAATATTGGAAGACAGCACTTTTATACAAAATTTCCAAAAGTTATTGTAACTTTACACAAATCGGTAAATTATTTACTTATTTGGGAGCTGGGTTTTCAGAATCCAACTCCCACCTGCTTGGAACAACTGAGTGACAGTCTGAGGTCCCACAGAGAACCTGCAAAGCACAACCCTGGCTCATGGTACAGATCAAGGTTGCATCACATGGAGCTGATAGCCGCAGACCAGAGAATACACTGTCAGGAGACCTTTCTCTTAGGGAATAGCTTTGAAGCTCTTAATTTACAGAAAAGCAGAGAAAAGTTGATTAAAGGGGAATGTGGTTTAAACAAAGACATTATTTTTTGCTCCCATAATAGTTATGCATGAGAAAAGAGGCCCATGAAAGCCCCTGGAGAAAGATACATGCAAAGTGCCCTTCAGAACTAGGATTTGGCTTTTCAAGCAACAGGCATTCAACCAGGCTTCCCACAAAGCTCAAGCAAATGAGATTTTTGGAAAAAAAAATCATTGCTTTGACACATCAGCCACCTGCCCAACCTTTGTCAGGTGGTTACAAGAAAAAAACCCCAGCTTTCAGAGTGGAAAGTGCCCACAGAGTGATCCAACCCCTTCCTTCACGACAGTTTCTTAGCACAAATCAATAACAAAAGTGGTTCTGGCCTAGGTGTTCCAGAGGAGTGTTAACTGCTTGTTCTTTCTACACTGGGACCTTTGCTCCCACCAGTTCTTGTTAATGTTCACACTGGTGGTTTCAGATTTGCAGGCAATCATTGCTCTATTAACAACACAGCAGCTGTAAAGTAGGATGAATACTTTTTCTAGGTAGTAACAAAGGAGGAGAAAACCAATCCCAACCCCTTAATCCTACTCATCAAAAGCCAAAAAGAGGGAATCTATCTAAATCCCCTTGCTGGTAGCTAAAGGCTGAGGTGGGAAAATGTTGCAACTTATTGTCATATGGTTATTGCACCAATTAGCAATCCAGAAGAGAATTACCAAACAAAGTAGTTGCCTTCTTATCCATTTCCCTTTCATGGGGAAGGGTGAGAGAATTTTGTTGCACAAATCACAAGTGGAAAACTGATTATGTTTTCCCACAGCAGAGCTTTGGCCAAAGCCTGAAGTGACCTTAATAAATACCACTGAAAAGGAGGGCAAGAGGAAAAGGAAAATCATACGATCTTGTCACATAGCATATTAAAAATGCCATTGAAGTTTACTGCATATTAAAAATGTGATCATTAGCTTGCTTTTCTCTGGGGCTGCAGAGTCTTAAACAAGCCAAAGACTTTGAAAGTTCATTTTGTTTCTTAGGCTGTCCTTTCTACCTGACACACATTTTCCTACTGCACTACATGTGCAGCTCCCCTGTTGGCATCAGCCACCACAGAATCTGGAGGATGCTAGAAGATGAAGGGAACTGCAAGTTGTTGCCTGTTAGTTAAAGCAGGAGTGGTCTACAGGTTCTAAATCACTCCTCAACAGGGGCTGATCTGGCTCTCACTGGAAGAAATGGAAACTCTCTGGTTACTTACATGAGAAATGAGTGGTTTTGCTGTAGAATAAATTCTGTCTACTAGGCATCATTACATATTGGATAATTCTGTAAGTGTTCATTCCTTCCACTGCAGGAATTAGTGTAAGAAATTCTCTAGCTGGTGTTTAGCATTATCAGACCAGACAAGCACAATAATCCCGATAGTCTTAAGAAAGCACTTCAAGATCTTTGGATAAAAAATTCCCAGAAGAAATGTCAACCATCCACTCTTTTCCTGGGATTAGATGTAAGATCTGGGAGCTATTGCACATTCCACAGGTACAGTAGCTTGCAACTCTAAACATCTCCTTCTTCAGTGCACAGCTGATGACTGAAAAAAGAAGAGTTTTCCCTGAGACAAAGAACTGACCTTCTAGCTCAATGTAGGGCTGTGCCAGATGTGACCAAGAGAAGACAGCTGAGCCTCCTGTGAGCCTGTGCTCAGAAAGGGTACAGACCAGTTAGAGCCTGGCAACAGCAAATTCTCCCTCACAAGCTGGTTTCTGGCATGAGGTTGTTATCAAATTTATCTCACTTTTTTTTTTTTCCCTCTTTCTTTTTTCTTTTCCTGGTGGTGGTTTTTGTGACAGGGGAAAGTAAAGGAAATCTTTATGCCTGGCCAAAGTTCAATGTTGGTTTACTGAGCGCATTTTCTCTCTTTGTCCTAACACGTTTTTTACCTTTTAAGCTGCAGGCTGGCAGATCTTACAAGTTTCACAATATGGCAGACTATTGGAAAGCAGCATTCCCAGGCAGCAGGTGAGCCTGGTCAAGCCTAGCATTACTATGATTAGGTTGCAAGAATTATATCCTACTTTTGTTAGTTAAAGAGAAACAATAAAGAAATAGAGAATGATGTTTCGCTTTAGTAATCTGCCCAAAAATGTAGCTGCTCTCACTGTTCTGCTTGACCTTGCTACAGAGTAAAGGTACAATAATTTACTCCTCCTACTAAAAGGTTGCTGCTTATCTCCTATTTAAATTTGCATATTATAACTTGAGCTACAACATCATGCTATGACTTTATCTGCTAGATTAAAGGATCTCTAATACTGTCTTCCTAGGTAGGCCCTGAAAGACTGAGACCAGACTGCCTCTCAACTGCTAACTGTGCTGCTTTCTACCGTGGCCTCACAACTCCCAAAACAACAGACTCAAATATGAGGACAAGCACCAGTGCGCCCCAAACACCCTGGGTGGAACAGGAACAGCCTTAAACTGTCTCTGTCCATGAGATTAGGGAAATACCATTGTTTGTTCCAAAAGCCTTTGCCCTTGTATACAAGTGCACTCTGCTCCTCTTTTGCTCCACAAAGTTAACAGAGACATGCCTGCGGGATGACTTCCCCAAGTATTTACATATTTATGCCTCTGTCCTGTACTAGTCAGTGTTTCTGTCTGGAGCTCATAACCTTTGGTCAGGGATGTGCCTGGACTTTCTATAGTTGTGCTGAAAGACAGATTCCTCCTGGCAGTCCAAAATACTTTGGAGAGGGGCAAGGAGGTTTTTATCCTTAACAGGTGAAAAGGTTTCCTCAGCATTGTTCCCACAGGTCTCCCTTGCACATAGGTAAAAGCTTGTGGATGTATTCACAAATGTTCAGTATTTCATGAATATAAATTCAGCTGCTTCACACCTAAGGATGGTGCATGATAGACCGCTTTCAGACATCACCTTGAAGTGTGCTCATCCCAATGCTCCTGCCCACCCCTAACCCCTGCAACCTTCTCTGCCCCTCTCTCAGCACAGGAGCTTATGGTGTGACCTGGCTAAGGAGCCCATCTGGTTTGAAGAAACTCTGCAAAACTAGTAATTCCTACTGTGGCTGGGCCAGAACAGGCTCCTGGGTAAGGGAGAGTGTGGTGCAGGGCAGGAGCAAACGATGGGAGCAGAAGGCAGAACTTTGCTAGCTGGCACTGCCACTTAGAAAAACATCTTGCTCACCTTCACCTTGGGGTACATTTCAAAGTTCACCTATATGGTTTAGGAGCATAAAACCCATTGCTGTCAACTGAGATTTTTTTCCTTGAGGCTCATGCTCCTGCTTCACTAAAAAGTAGCTGGAATATCTCTCATAAAAACAAAATTCACAACAATGAGAAGTTATTTGGCCTTTTAGAAGAGCAGGGACTCTATCGAAGCCTTTCACAGCCCCTAAAGCTTCAGAAAGGCCATTGAAAGAAATATTCTTGGATTTAGATCTACGGCAAAAGACAAGCCTCATCCAAACACTCCCACTGGCTCTGGCTGGTGTTGGACTGGACCCACATGTGAAATGTAGGTAAATACATGCCCAGAGTCCTTCATGATTTAGTGGATTAGAGCAAGAGCCTTTTTTATGTCTAAAAAATGGGGTTATAACAAAGGGACACAGAGATGCCTAAAGCCTTCCTTTCCCCCTCTCCAAACATTCAGAGGAAAAGGCAGAGAGACTGTTCTCACAAACATCTCTCATACATCATCTCCCCAACAAACGCATCCACAAATTTGATCCCCCAGCATAAAACTAAAACAAGCAGAGAAGTACTTTTCTTCCAATGTTTGCTTTCTATTTATTTTCTGTTGCTACCTTTGTGCCTGCAGCAACGCCAATGTTCCCTGAGCCCCAGAACCCACTGATTTTACATCTGCTGCCTAGCCTTTTAAACAGCATTAGAGCCGCTCACCCCTCGCAGCTGGCAGAGCTGTGGGATTGTTTCAGAGTTGGGGTGAACAGGCAGAATGCCAGGAACTTAAATAGGGGCTCCCAGCTGGGACGGGATTGAACTGGGATGAGACATAACCATCTCAGTTATGCTTTCAGCAGATGTTTAAGGAATGGGAGCTTTAAGTTACTTCTTTGAGTTGTTGTTGTTGTTAATTATTATTATTCCAAGTTTCTCTATTGTAATCTTTGTTTCTCTGTTGTCTTCTTGACTGTTCATGGAAAGCAAAATATTGAAAGGTCACTGACATATTCAAATTCATTTTTGAAGGTGCGCAAATAGCCACAGGGGTTTATTAATTTAATTTTAAGCAGGAAAAAAAAAAACAACTTATTGGGGAGGGAGGGGAAACCCCAACCTAACTGCCTATAACTAACCAAGGCAACCTCCCAGTCCTGTCATTCAAAACTTTATTATTGTTTCCTCATTGCTGGTAGCATCACGTTCTGTGTTGAAAAATGTCAGCCTCTTCTGTGCAAAGATCAAGGACTATCAATTTTCACATTCTGGGCTCTATAAGAACCATAAATAACATTTTATTGAATGAATCTCACTTCACTAGGCATGGCTTTCCCAAACTTGTATAATGTGTGAAACTATTTATTGCTTGGAGACCTGTTAAACAGGCAGCCACAAAAGCCCATTGCATCTCATTGTTTGAAGCCTAAGCCTCAACGTCATTTATTTCTAAGCTATTTTTTTGGTACATGCCCTTGTAAAATCTTTTTCATTTCCTGCTCTCGTTCTTTGGGCCCACAGAATGGACCTGTGAGATATTTCACTTATTTTTTTCCACATTACTGGTAAACTCCTTTCGTTTCAGCCATGATGCCCATAAACAAAATTCACGTCAGACAAGGCAAAGGTTCCAAGACAGACAGTTATTAGCTCAAAGCCAGAGTGTTTCATTTTAGACTTCATCCCCATTTAAATTGTGAAAACCTCCGTAAGTATTGAATTTAAATCCACTGTCACTTTCTCCAGCCTTCTGTCAAAGGGCTCATTATTAGCTTCGATTTTACAGTACCTCCTAGATCCCCATGCTGAAGGGGGCTGCACCGTATCAAGCAGAGCTGTGTATACACACAGAACAAGAAGCAGTCTATGTCCTGGAGCGTTTAGGATCCCAGGCAGACCAGACAAAAGATAAGAAAGAGCAGCTACATTTCCAGCACGTGTCACATAGCAGGTCAGAAGGTTAAGAAGGAGGGCTGAGGAATCAAAAATCTTAATCCAGGGCCTTATCTACCACATCAGATTTTGTCATACACAAAAGAAAGTATATGTATATAATAAAGGGTACATACAGATACAATAAAGGATATATATATACACACACCTTTTCTTAAGAAAGCTTCTTTACCTTCTTACAGGAGCAATCACAAAACCTCATAAGCCTCATGGATCCATTTGAATCCTCTCCTTTCTCAAAGTACCTACTAATGGCCCCTAACCCAAGGGCTCTCTCTCACAACAGAAACAACAGTTTGCTGGAGAACAGTTTTTACATGAGGAGGCAATGTTTGGATACATGTTTACCAAAAGAGATCTTAATCATTTCAGGTTCCTGTTGGTCCTGTTGCTCTATATCTGTGTGCCAAGAGGGAGAGCAGCACTCTTTGGTCTGTAAGCAGGACTCCCTGTTATCCTCTGCTCTGGGGCCTGTCGGACTAGGCAGCTGTCAGGAGAAAGGTAACTGCACAGGCAAGCCTGAGCTGTCAGCTTCCAACCAGGCTTGCAATGTGTATGAAATCCTGGTTGGCTGATGAAGTACTGGGTTACCATGAGCCCTCAGCATCAGTGACGTGACTGGTTTCCAAGCCAAGCTGCCATAAGCCAGTCAAAGTAAGTTTAGTTGTTGCTTCTTTTCTCTCAACAGTGCCCAAAAGCATTATATGACATTGGCTAGACCAGCTGTCCTCCCAGAGAAACGCTCCAGGGAATGGCTGCTTTCTGACCCAGCCCTCATGGCTGAGGAAGTCTCCGGCAGCAAGCCATTCCCACAGTACTGTGCCCATGGTCCATGAATCAAGGCTCGGGGTACTTTGCCAAACCAGGACAACCCAGGAGTGACTGGGAACTCTAAAGCAGAGCAACAGGTGGCAGCAGCACGGCCCTCACTTTATCTGTCCCATTTCTCTGACTTTCCACTCAAACCAGTGTGCCATTTGAAGGAACACAGACCTGTGTCATTCTGAGTTACAGCCAGACTTGTGGGTCCCACTAATTCTGTTCAATGAACAGTAAAATAGAAACAGGCAGAATGATGTAATTAAGCATGCTGTAGGAAAAGAGTCAGAAGGAACACACCAGCAATATCTTCAACAGCCACCTGCCCCAATATTCATGGTGAGACTCACAGATCCTACTAAAGTGCTGCAGAAACCCTGGACTAGCTCCACAACTCTCACCAGAAGTTTATGTGAAATCAAGTCACCCCAAATGGCCATTTAAACTAAAGGTTACTGACAAGGGAAGGGATGGAATAAAATGTTCCTGTTGTTCCAGACAACAAAAAAGACTGCTAAGGAAGTAACTTTATAACCTGAGAAGGGTCTGCAGCTTTAAGAAATTCTCCCATAAAGGTTATAAAGCTTTTACTATGCAAAGTATTTTTGCTATTATATACACTGGCGGCCACTAAGTGCAGCTATTATTTCTGGCGGTCATTCAGAGAAGGTCGGGGCTGATAAAGTGTTTAACAGAGTTTGTTTGGGTAGATCCATCTGTGTTTTTAACCACCCATATAGTCTTTTCTGTCCTTTTAAAAGACACTAGATGTTCCCAAGTCTAATAAATTACGGTCTTTATTTTTATTTGCCATCTTTCATTATTTCTCATGGCACAGCAAAGAATATCTTCTTTACAGTGTCCACACTTTTCTATATGGATTACACAAGCATCTAAAAAAGGGGATGATTCTTTGCTGTGGGCAGGGGTGCAGCCTACACAGAACTCAAATTTCCTTGGTAAAGGCCAGGTGGAGTTGTGACTTGTTGTTCTCTCTCCTTACACCTTGGCGTGAGTTGATGCCTCAGAGAAGCCAAGGAGGGGACATTGCAATCAAAGGGCAGGGAAAAAAGAGGTATGTTGAAAGAATGTAGCAAGGAGCCCAAGATGGTGCTTTAGAAAGGAAATGTTTTCAGGCTGTGTGAGCACCAGGAAAAATGTCCCAAGTAGTTGTGAGGGACTGTAATAGCATTCATAACACTTCCACTGGATGGGCTTGGTAGTGCAGGATTTGAAACCTAGCCTCATTACAAACTCTGTACTGCATGGAGCAAACCAGGTGAGCTCTCATCACTCCAATCCCCTGCCTGGCTGCATTGCACAGCCACAAGGTGAAGGACCTCACAGGTGATCTCTGCTACTGCTTACAAATACTCTGATCCAAAACCTGAAATGAAATATTGCTAGGACTACATTGCTTCAAAACCCTGTGCAAACAATTGCTCACTATGAAAAGCAGGTGAGTACTGGTATCCCCATTTTACAGACAAGTACAACAGAACAAGGGGCTTGTAGCTAGTGACCACAAGCAATTATGTGCGGCACCTGATGCAAATAACTTCCATTGATATAAAAATTCTTTGAATCCTAAAGTGAGAGGATTCTCTCATCTGACAACCATTCTGGACATTTCATAAAGCTTTTTGTATCTAGAGATAGTACTGTCCTGAACAACATGTAGTTCAGCTCCCTTTGCCACTTACCTGAGCTTATCCGCTACAAAAATCACACGCCGCTCCAACAGGAGAGAAGCAAAGATCCTGATGATCTGACGAATGCTGAGGCACTTGAAAAGGCATTCAAAGTCCACGTGTTCCAGGCGTGAGTCCATTGGCCGCCGCAGCTCAATGACCTGAACACATCCAACAAACATCAGTCAGCACCACTGGTCAGGGCTGACAATGCCGGGGGCACCTGGCACCCCAGCTCGGGCCCTCCAGCACTGCTCCATGCTTTCCTGTTGAGGGGACACAGAAGATGACCCCCATCCTCTTCTGCAAACTAAGGCTGCAGGCTCTGCATTCCTGAGATATGGCATATTATACAATTGACTATCAGGTCATTCTTCTGCCCAGAATACAGTTCTGCTCATTAAATCTGCTGCCATTTCTGAGGGAAGCACAATTCTGCCTTCTGAACACCCTGTCTGAGATGTAAAGCTTGGTGGAGTCAACAGCATGAAGCAAGTAACAGCAGGATATACTGGACCTGGAAACTTACAGGGTTAAAGCAGCCATAACAACATGGTAAATTTGGTTAAAAACTTGGCTGGCAATTCAAATTAAAATCTAGATAGGAGCCAGGGATTGAACTCAAAAGCTGGGCAAAACTTAAACCAAATTTACTTAATTTTCACTGTGACACGTAATTCAATATATAATGTTTAAAACCTTTTTTTGTCATAAAGATATGTACATATATATATACTTAACTGGGGAGTCAGGAAAAGGTCTTAGATGGTGACTTGTGACATCCCTTTAAAGTCTAATTTTCATACTTCATCCATGACCTCAGGCCCTCTCCTTCCTTTTCTCAAATGCCTTTTGCTTGATTCCTTTATTAAATCTTCCTTTTACTCTGCAATTGACATGCTCAGATGTGGAACTTGAAGACGGAGGACAGAAAAAAGAAGAGGGAAAATAACATGAAGAAGAGTAACAGAGGGAGAAATATATGAAGTGCAAGACAGCAAATGATGAACTACTGAGGAATTTGAGGAAACAGAAGGGAAAGGGGAAAAGCTGGCCAGCTTGAAGCTCTGTTGAAATCTCTGAAGACATTAACAGGAACATATACATATACACACATCTCCTTCTTTCTGTGTGTCAAAAAATCACCATCATTTTATTGCTTTAGACCACTTTTTATGTTTTCATGCACATGACACCACATTCCATGAGCATAGTGTATCGAGTTTAAACTTGAGTAGCCCTTAAAAATTCCTCACAAACACACTCTTTTAAGGATATGATCAGCAGCAAGACCTCAGGATACTGGAAACAAAACCAGTTCATACCAGTTTAGTTGTAATATTGTTTGTGGCTGGTAGCACAAGACTGTAAAAAGAAAGTCAGTCTTAGAACAGTATTCATGTACAGATTTGATCTTTTAAAGCCTGAAACACAGAAACATTATGGTGCCAGAGTATTATATATACCCATCACTCAGCTGTTGGCTCGAACAGCAGTAAGCATCAAGTTGTGGCATGATGGTGTATGAACCCCTCTCCAGGGAATGCTGCCTGCCTGCCCCTTCTCACATTCAGTGAAGGTGCCCGCTTCCATTCCTTAGCATTGGGATTGCAAGCTCAAATCAGGTTCATGTGCCAAATCATAAGGAGCTGGTTTTACTGTAAAGCATGCAACACTAAAATCTTGCTGTGGGGTAGGATGCAATGCAAGTTACGGCAGCTTTTACAAATGCCATGGATGTTTTCTGTTGCCTGGCAAAGCCTTCTGCTTCAGTCTGCTCATCACAAAGAAATATACTGTCTGCTTCCCAATTAATCATCATCTTTGTTTAGGCCAAGAGGAGCCACAATGGAAGGACAAGATTCTGTTCCTAATTAAGCCAGTGCATTCCATTTAAATAAGAAGTTGGTACTAGCATAAGAAAGAGCAAAGCTGAGCCAGAAGACAGATGTTTGTTTGTTTGGAATTATCTCAATGTTTTTCTCTGGGACAGTTCAGAAGCTCGAGCAGAGGAAAGAGAAACTGCAGATCCATTGTTCCCAGATATATTCACATCAAAAAAGCATTGTCAGGTCCTCCCCCTGTTATGCTAATCAGCCTTCCAGTTTTCCTGTGTTTCTCCAGAAGAAAATGCTTTTGACTTAAACATGCCTTGCAGGTCACTTATACAAGTAACACTTTACATTTCATACCAACATAAAAGGCCCACTCTGTTGAAGCATTGCACTTGGACAAAATATGATTCAATGTAAAAACAGTAATGGCACTGTAAAACTAACACTAAGGAGTGTAAAATGACCCTAAAGGGCATTTTTTTTCCTGCTTTCACAAACTGGGCCAAATTCTGTTCCAATATGTAGTAATGTATTTCCTCTATATGCTTGTCCATCTGAGTGGAGCTACTATATACTTACATAAAGACCTGCAGAGAGCAGAATTTGACATGGCAAATGGCTAGCAAGCCTCAAGTGACAAAAAAACCTTTTAAACAAGGCACCAATATTGCCTTTTTGCAGTAAGGCCTATCTTGTATAATACTAGGCTTCTAGCTACTTGAGTTAGAAACAAAAGGAAATTAAATCTATTACATATGTGCATGTACACACACACACAAACTTGTATATGAAACATTTTTCCAAATATAGAGTATTTCTTTTAGGGCCAGTTAAAGGGTATTTATTGCCAAAAAAAACCCCACATATAAATGCTGCTGGTCACTCCTCCTGCTGAGGACAGGACCAGCAGTAATGAGGTTTATAGTGACACCCAGCTGCTGTATTGTTCAGGTATAGTCAGCATGGGACTTGCTTGTTATCACTGTGGTAAAGCCCAGCAACACTTTAATTCTGTTAACTGCACTAGGCCAGGCATACCAGGACATTGCATTGTGTTTTTTTCCTAAATACAACTTATTAATAAATGTAAAATGACAAATACATAACAATAAATTGGCTTCTAATCATCAATGGGAACTAACAGTATCATATCAACACTCATGCAGCTCCTGCATTGCTCATTTTGAGTGTGTGCCATCTCACATGCCTTGCAGTATCTGGAGGTCTCCTCTTGATTGTCTTTTGCTGTTTGATATGGGACTGGTGACGGGGGAGGCTTTGACTTTTAATGTTTGCTGTTGTTTTTTACCTCATTTCCAGCTCCAGGCAGAAAGGTTTTGACTTTGATTGTTTTCCCAGGTGCAGGAAAAGGAGATTCCATCAGACTCCTCATAAATGGATAGACCAAGGCAGCAGATATTCCCCTTCTCCTTTCAACTTCATCCAGGATCTGATCCATTAGGTAAAACATAAGAGAGAAAGAAACAGGACATGTCAGTACCAGAAACGCTTTTGAAGCATCTTTTGACCCACATGTGCCTCAACACATGGCAGATCTAAGTTTAGCCTCTGCCATGCATTTTTTCACAACTGTCAAAGCCACGGGCTTCAATTGTACTCTAAAAAGGATATGTTTTCCAGTTACAAAACGGAGCCTGTTTGTGAATGCAGTTAACACAAAGACAAGAAAGAAGTAGAAAATCTGGGGAGGAGAAAGAAGACTCAGCATGGCAAAAGAGATCTATGCTGTTGAGATTTTGCCTGAACAACAGGGAGAGCTGAAGGAGAGCAAGATCAAGACAAATCCCATCATCCACAGGCCAGTTCAACGTCAAGTCTTAGTGGTACATCTTGAAATATGTATTAAGGAGAAACACTTCTGCCCTGGGCACCTCCTTCCACTTCCATTGAGAAGGCAAGAAAAAGCCAGACCAGCAAGAAAAGCAACACTGCCACACTACGATACCAGCAGAGCTCCATCAGGAAAAAGCTGCTGGAAGAGTCCCGGCCGTGGTGGCAGCAGTCACGTTGCAGCCGGTGCTGATCTGGAGCCAGGCGTGAGCAGCCTCCTGAAGCATGCCCAGCTGTTTACACTGGGTGCCTGCACTAAGGTCATCTTCTGCTTGACATGACACAGAGCAGGCAATCCAGTTTTGAAATGAGCAGATGGAACTTCTTACAGATAGAGAGGACTATTATTTTCTTCTCTCTTTGGTCGCATGGGCCAACATAAATTACATCACAGCTAAGTTTTCCCACATTAGACAGACCATATAGATGATAAACCTAAAGAAGACGAGAAAGCAAGCTTCAAAGCAGCTAGTGGTTTGACCTGAAATGGTGATCTTTTAACCACCGCTCAAGAGCAAAAGGCCATAAAAGAGTTAGTGGGTCCGAGCCAGGCATTTTTCCTTGTTTCTCTTGGAAATGCTTTTCACGGAAACGGAGCATTGAAAGATACTTAAGCACAAGCTGGTGACTTACAATGATAGCTAGTGACCCCAAATGCCAAGAGAGGCATTCACTGGTGCGTAGTTTCCTCTTCCTCTTTGCAACACAATAAAGACCTAACTAAAGCAAAGCTGACCTTATATACATGCATTCCAGTCCATGGAAGTGGCAGATCACTATAAATGAAGATACGGATTTCATTCTTGATGTGATTTGCAGCACAACAACCATCCTCACCAAACAAAACCAGCTGCCCTAATGGGAAGCAGCAAGGAAACAAAGCTTGGCCTCAGGTCCCTTAGAGTTGCTGTGCACTGCCAGCACACAGTTGTAATGTGCCCAACTCTTATCTCCTTCCCTGCAGCCACTATTTGATGCTTTATGTTGCTGGTGTTGGGGGTCATATGTGCATCATACCCCAGTCCTAACAACCTCCATGATACAAATATTTAAACTGAATAAAAGTTGAACAGACATCTCAGAAGATAAAATCATCAAAAACATCTGTTGAAACCATGATCAAATGAGCTGGATGGAAGGATATCTGTGGTTCTCCAGTCTGTCTTAGCAGTATTACAGCAGTGAGCATAAAAGGCTTTGGGGAACATGAAAATAATGCAGGCTATCAGAAGCAGGATGATAAACATTTTAAAACAGAGGACTCCTTTTGTTTTTTTTTATAAATAATATCCAAGGTTTAATATCTCATGGCCTTTCATCACTCATATTTTTCTGTAAAGACAACTGTTCCTTGCTTTGACTAATTTGGCAAAGTGCACCATCATGATTGTTTTTGCCTCTTTCATTAGATTTATTGATTAGGACAGCCCAAGTTCCTCTTACTAGGCTGGAAAAAGAGACGGTTTTACTTTTTTAAAATTCTATCTCCATCCACACCACATCTGTCTTCAAAACCAACAGGGATGCTAAGGCTCAAACTCCTCTTCCTTCATTTAACAGCTGTTTAATAAAAACCCTTTCCAAATGTGGTGCTTGGAGTGTGGGCTAAAGAGCTGTGCCAGATCCAGCCCAGGGCTGGAATCAGCCCTGAGTGCTGCCAAACCCCCTGCTCTCACCCTGGTGCTGGTACCATCAGGAGGAGAGCAGCCCTTTGTAGGACATACTGCTGTTGCCAGACACCAGTGTGATGGGGTCCTTTTGTGGCCCAGCCCTTCCTGAGCCCAATAGTTGAAAAAGAGCACAGGTGTGTTACAGCCCCATTCAGGGCCCAGTTTGCAATTAATTGAGAGCCTTCCTTCCTGCACAGACCGAGAACCTGAGGACCACGTGGCAAGGGCTTGCCTGCTGGGATCTGCCCCTGTTGAAGCCAGTGAAATTACACTCACCCATCAACCTTGGGGTCCACTTTGGCTGGATGATCAGACACTTTTTTTCAAGTTACAAATTGAACTGGGAAAGCAGATTAATTGTAATTTTGGTATGACCTTCCTTGTCTGCTCCAGACTTTATACCTCAGCTGCAGTGATACTTGGTTGTAAAGAGGATACTTAAGTTTTCTCTTTTTTATTAGTTTTTGCCTTCTTTTCCTCTCCAAAGTTTTGCTTTGAAAATTAGTGCACTATCAAAATTCTATTAAAAAAACCCAGAAAAGATAACAAAGATCCTCAGGACCTCTCTCCATACCACAAGTTCGGTGAGCTGTTATCTTCCCAGAACAATGCACTCTGTTTCACTCAGAGATGTCTGTGTTTAGAGACATATTATGTCTAAGATACATTGTTATAAACCCTTGATTTCAGAGCTTTATGAAAGATGTCAGAAGCAGAATTGCAATTAACTATTGCAACCAATTGTTTTTCTTCACACAAGATTTGTGTTAAAGTTTTATCTAGAAAAGCTTGAAACCTGCTTTTAGGATAACATTCTGTACGATTATTAGATCATATGAACAACATAAATGCTATGATTTTTATTAACTTCAATGATTTACATCTTCTTTTCAACTTTATTCCTGTACAAATGAACAAGAAAAATCTATGTAAGTTCCGTGAGGTTTCCCATATCTGAAGTGAAAATCTCTGGCAAATTAAAACAACATTTCTATGAACACTGTATTGAAAAAGGAAAAGGGGAAGGCAGCCATCTGATACTAGATACATCATTGTTCTCCACAGACCAACAGCAAATCCTACACAATACTCTGAGGTGTTCACTGGATTTTGCAGGACACATTCTCAGAGGACTAGGAGACCCTAAACTGGCAGCTAGAGAGATATTTCACACTTTAATCTAAGAGAGATGTTAGTTAATATTAATAACCTTTTATCTTACAAAAGAAGAATGCTTGCAGCACTGGAGATGACTGGCAGTCAGCTCTTTCTACAGCTATTTAATCCCTCAGTTTAGCTGCAATGCCCTGCTTATTGTCTCAAAACCCTTGGGTCAAGAAATGTATTACCTAAGTAAACCACATCAGTGTACAATGCAACTTTGGATTCTTTAATGTGGAGGCCAATTAAAAGGTTATCCATGCTTTCCTAGATCCCTAGGATAGCAAAATATGTCAATAGAGTTAAACATATAGAATTCTCTTATCAAATAGGCATTTTTCTTAACCTCATCATTCCATGGGTTATTGGAGTAAAAGTAGTACTGGCCCATCATTCAAAGTGTGGATGCCAAGAATTACAGCTCTGCACAGAACAGCTTTAGAAAACAATGGAAAAAGGTCAGTCAGCCAGATCATAGAAACACCCAGATGTTTTTTGAATCAAGTTCTGCCTCAGTCACAGAGTAAGACATTCTTTGATGAACCCAATAATAGGGATGGAATATCCAAAACAGCAACTGTGAATTAAAGTTATCTCCCATCAAAGGAAAAAATTCTTCTCATCTTGTTCATCACTGTGGATGTGTCTCAATAAACAACCCAATTAAAATGTAGTATTGAAAAAAATACATCTTCTTACCTTGGAAAATAAATCAAAGCACCCCAGCCGGCTGATGACACAATAAACTTCAGGTAGGCGTGGGCCTTTTCCACTAGGCTGATAACAGTAAAAAAGAGATGGAAATTACATACTAATTTGGAGTCATAAGGAAATACATTTCTCTGATCACACGGTTGGCCATCATGTGACATCTTTCACATCCATTTCTCCATCAAAATAGCTGCTCTTGGAAAAGCAACATATTTCTTCTGTAAGACAGGAAACTAAAAAGCATAAATAGTGTTTATTCACTTTGGAAATCACAGCATATTGAATCTGTATTCCAATATCACTCCAGCTTGCAGCCATAGAACCACATTTAACTATGACTCTAACTCATGCCTGTGCTGTCATTGCCCTCTGCTCCTGCTACAGAATGAGGAGTTGAGCCACCCTGGGGCCATGTGCTGGGAGAGGAGAACTACAATGCTAAGGGAGGTTTGGATGCCTTTAGTTCCCCACTCACTCCATGATGTCCAGAGAAAGCTCAACTTACAGAAAGGAAGACCATAGACCTAAACAAAGTCAAGCTGCATGAGCTAAATAATTAACTTCCTCAGATTAATGCATGATAAACATGAAACTCTTAAATAACTTAAACAGTGTTGAAGTATGGATCAATTATGTACATCCCCGCCAAAAATAACCCAACAACAACAAAACAAAAAACCAACCAAACAAACCAACCTATACAGACCATCCTCTCTAACCATCCTATTGAAGATACTTCCTAGAGAAGCAAATGGTTTAAACTGGCACGACTGATGTGTGTTCCCACAGCATACTGGACTCTGCAGCCCTGCTATACCACTGCAGGGAAAGGCCCACCAGTGCTCTGTGTGAAACCACTTGCTGGATTCAGCTTATTTACTGGAAAAGAAGTAGAATTAGGCAAATACTCAGCACTTTAGAAAAACCATGCTCACTGGCAAGGTCCTTAGAGCTGAAAGCTGGTCTGTCTGTGTCCTGCATGTGCACAATGCACGCAGATGGCAGTGACATCCATGCATAGCAGCTTCCCACTGTATTTTTAATAAGCTGGATGCACCATTCCGGCTGTGACTGATTTCCACCAGATCAGCAGACACAAAGTTCCTAGGGGCTTTTATTTTAACAAGGCAGTTTGCTAACTTCAGATGCAGTCACAGGTGGTCCCAAGATACAATGCAAAGAAGTCCTGATGCTGCTTTGTCCAGGAGCTCTGTCCATCCCAGCACAGAATGGCTGCAGGTATGATAGCAAACCCCAGCACCCCAGCAGCAAACAGCTGGAAGTGGGGCCTGAGACAACAGGTGAGTCTGCCTACTTCCTTGCATCTCATGGAGTCAGCTGTGCTTGTGCTGCACGGAGTGAAAGGTGGCTGCAAAAGAATCTCTTGGCCTCACTTAGCCTCTTTGTGCAACTGTACATTATTGATGTGCAGCACTGAGAGCATCATCTCCATTAATAACAACTCTGTGATAAAGGAGCTCAGTCACTGTTTCCATCAGCTTCTGCCCACTTGTACTTTCAGCCAAAGTGGGTGATCACCTCCTTGGTATCCACACAGAAGGCCAGTATATTTTTAACTTTGTCTCATCATTAGACTCTGCTGATACAGTGATTAACTTCCCCGTGGTATGTTTGACATTTACCTGCCACACAGATGTTATTCAAGAGAAACTGAGGGGTAGCTGTGCTTTTTAAAACTGAATATTGCAATCTAGATTTGGACAGTCAGCAGGTGCCTGCCTGTTATAATAAAGACCTCAAAAAATACCAAAGCTAAGTGAATACAGATGAGTCTATTTCTGGATCCAAACCTGCTCACTACACGTCACATCTCTGAAAAAGCAGAGCCCTTTTTTGTCCATATTAGGTATAAAACCCTTTCTAAAGGCACTGAGTGATTATATCAAGCATGTGGGATTTTGGTTAAAATCATTGTGTCAAATCTACAGGAATGCCGAAGCCATGCCAGAAGCCTTGGATAGCTCCCAGCCAAGAGCTGTCTCACTGAGTGCCAGTAAAAACATCACATTCCTGGGTCATCTATAAGACCAGAAACAATAACTGCTTAGCTCTTACTCAAAGATTCTCCTTTATGAAATACCATTGCTTTCAAACGTCTTAAAGGCTACATGTCTCTGAGAGCTGGGATTCTACCCTCCTCGCACTCATTGTATAGCACATCCTTTTCTGTTATTCCTGAAGCTTTTTCTTGCAAACAGCACAGCCTCCCAGATACACACAAATCATTTAAGAGGCAGGAAGCAAAAGCCTCAGGTAGACCCACTCTGAGGGGCAGGACTTCTCAAATTTGTAACACTGGCAACCCTTCACATAAACTCCCCTCTCAGCCATTAGTGTACACCTGAAAGATGGATCTAAAACACCTGCTCATTGGCCTTTAGTTTGCTTCTTTCCCAAAAAAACATCATATGGGACATGACACTCCTCCCTGCTCTGCCTGAACTCATTTCACTAGGGGAGACTTGGGCACCAGGTCTGGCCAACAGTACCAGTTTAACCTCCCCTCTTCCAAGTTGCAGGCTGTGCTCTACAAGGTAGCTGCAAAGCCTTGAAGTCATGTCCTCCAAGACTCACTCTTCCACATAAATAGGGCTGGTTCAGCTGTATGGTAAACTAACCCAGCTGAGAGGCATCTGAGTGACTCTGCCTTGACGCACTGCACTCCTCTCCTCCTGGAAGAAGAAGGATGGAGGGGATGATGTTTTGATTTGTTTTCAATTTGTTTTCATGGAGCCCAGAATATTTTTAGCCTTAGTCCAGTATCACAAATCAAAATGCTAATGAGTTTTGTTGATAATGAGACAGCTTCCCAAGAAGATGAACATAAACTGACAAGAACTTGGCTACAAGATGGAGGAGTTGAGATCTGCATCAGGGCTGGTCGGTAAGTGGCTGAGGACAATCCTTTTTTATACTGAGTCTAGTATGAATTCCACTGAACTAAAGTCCACTCCAAAACCCGCTTTGGTAGGAGAAACTGGAGGCTTTTGCTCCAAGAAATAAGCCTGACATTTTTCTCTTTCAAATTACACCTCCCTGCTTGCATGCTTGAAATCTAGGGGAGCCTTCAGAGATCTCCTCCCAGTCTGGCACAGCACTGAGAGTCTCTCACACACTTGCATGTACCTGCTTGCAAAGCAAGGCAGGCTGTCCCTGCAGTGTGCATACTCACCAGCCATTCAGACACATAACTCAGTGGTTTGGGTTTTTTAAGATACTGGGCATGCTGTGGGGTTCTATCTCAAGGAAGTAGGAATGCAGCAAGGAACAGACTAGCATCAACCTGAAGACTCCAGAAGGGCTTTCTTCCTCCCCAAAACGGGACCAGACAAACAGGTCCCATTGTTGTGCCAGGGGAGGTTTAGGTTGGATATTAGGAAAAATTTCTTTACTGAAAGAGAGGTGAGGCATTGGAATGGGCTGACCAGGGAGGTGGTGGAGTCACCATCTCTGGATATGTTCAAGAACCATTTAGATATGGTGCTTCAGGATATGGTTTAGTGGTTGTGCTGGTTGGATTATGGTTGGACTCAATGATCTTGAAGGTCTCTTCCAACCTTAATGATTCTATGATTCTATATCTCACCTGAGATCTTCTAAGTAATTTCCCAGAAAGCGTTATTGGGAAAATCAGAGGAAGCAGTGAAGGCTGCTCCAAGGCCAGGTGAAAAAGGACCATCACAAATGCACAGCAGCAGCTGAGTTTTCTGAAGGAAGCAGCCTTTGCAAAGCACATGTGTCAGCTCTGCATAAGCCTCTAACACCCCGGGCTCCCTTCGAGACCAGAACTGTAGATGCTTCAATTTTAATTAGCAATGATCACATAACAGAGATAGAACATAAAAATATTTAAATTACAATGCAAATGTCATTTTCACACACACATTTTGTGTTTACTCCCTTTTGCAGGAGAGTGAAAAGGACCCTATTTTAATCCTAGCTAGCTCTAGGACTGTCTTGATCTTGGAACAATGAAAGATGCAGATTCAATCCAAATCTTAAACAGGGAAACATGGTATTGCTGAATAACTTCCCAGCACAATTCTTCTGCTCAGTTATATTAGAGCCACACACAAGTTGATGGAGTGTATAGCTTGAATGGATGACATCAAGAAGATAGAGATGCCTCCCATGAACATTTTCTACATATAGTAGGATAAGGCTTGGCAGTTTCAGAAAATGACATACTGAAAACCCAGCAAGGCTCCTTCTTGGGAAGTCTGTTGTTTTGTTGCTGGCTTAAAGAATGACAGATCAACAAATACAGAGACTGAAAAATAGGTTTGCAGAAATCAGGTTATTGTGTCAGATCAGATTACAGTCACATCCTCATAGCCACACAAGCCCAAGCCTCACCAGCAAGCCAACATATTGAGAAACAGAGATGTTCCTTAATGGTGTCAGGAATCAAAACAGATCAAATGCTGAGAGTCTAAAATGAACACATCAGTCACAAGCCAGCTTCTGTGGCAGCTCTTGATCCCTTGTTAGGGTCAATCCAAATTCAGACCATGAGAAAACTGTGGGTGTTTTAAATCCAAAAGCTTGTCTTAAAGTCTTCCTGTTATATGTGAAACATGAACTTTTAATGCCAGAGCACCCAATGTGCACAGGGCTGTCAAAGGTGCATGAGGAGGGCAGGATGAATGGAAGAAGGAAAGGGTAAGAAAAGGTTTTCCACTGAGGTTTTTTTCAGTTCCATAAACATCAGTCTGTATCCCACAAAAGTTGCTTTCACAGTATAACAAATTCCCCTCTCCTGCCCCAGCAAATGCAGGATGAACTTGTCCTACCTAACAAAACACTTCATGTTCAGGCATCCACTCCACCACTGACTCCTGCGGATGGCTTGTCTTAGCCTAGAAAAGTGCTGGAGGAGCATTTTCTGAGAGCTAAAAAGAGAGGCAGGATACGGTGAAAGAGACTCTGCAAGTTTTCCTATTATTTCTGCAATTACAAAGTAACCAGCCAAAAAATCCTGACACTGTCAGGATTTCTGCTCTGAGGGCCTGCTCTGGGTCTTCTCAGATGTCTGCCCTATATGATAGAAATGTGTGTCTCCTACTGTCCCCATGAACCAGATGCCAGCTGTGGCAACAAACTGCAGGACATTGTTTTGCAGATGCAGTATCTTATAGTCTAGTATTGCCCCACTAGCTAGAAGTATCATCCCTCAGCATCTGCAGCAACTCCCATAGCAGTGAAGCCCAAGATGCTTGTGAAGATCCCATAAAACAGCAGCTTACATGCCATGATGTCCCTGGGGACAGGGGCTGGCATAGCTGTGGATCCCATCCATAAGGCCACTGACAGCCCATGTTGCCAATGAGCTGCACTGGATCCAAGCATCTCCCAAAGGATACAGGCCTGGTGTTTCTCTGACTGTCTACACCCTTTCCTTGGGCTGTAGAGACCATTCTTGGCCTTCCTGTAAATAAAGTTTTGCAGATTTTCCAGTGTGTGGGTCTTGCAGCTGAGGCTCTGTCAGCAGAAACCCACTGAGAAGGTCCCTGCTTTCACCACTGTGATCCTTGTATATGCACTGTGCTCTTGCTGGGCACAAGCCTATGGGGTTGCACAGATAGAGAGGAGCTAAGACTTCAGCCACACCTTTTAGAAAGCCATTTTTTACCATATTAAATCAAGGCAATTAGTAAAATGAAATTATACACTAAACCAAAATAAAAAAATCTGCATTCTACAAGGTATGCTCGGATTCATGTTACAGCAGCTTCACCCATGGTCCTTCCCCACCATGTGTTCCTGCTGTTCCTGTGCTCCTGCTCTTCCTTCTGCCCAGGTTGCTGCCCCACAGCACTGGGGACACTGTAATGTCCACTGGAAAGGGCTGTGACCAGCCAGGTGAAGCTAAGTCCTCAGCAGAAACTGCTCAAATCGTCTTTGCCACCAACACGTGCGTTTTGCAGCCCAAGAACAGCTCTAAAAAAGAGCCCAGCAAGTTGATGGATTAGTTAGCGTGGAAAAGAAAGTTAGATTAATCTGAGTTATTAAAAGAAAGTGTCTTGTTTGCAGTAAAATGGCATAGTAGTGTGAGAATTAATATCTCTACTACATATTGGCCTATTTCCTTTTATGTGAAGATGCATACTTCTTACATCCTCACTAGGACAGTTGTTACATGATTGCCTTGGAGGTATCAAGATGTAACTGGAAAACTTCATGCTATCTATGAAAGTGCAGATTGTTTGCTGGGTACAACAGGTTACATTCCATTCTGTTCCAGAATGAAACAAAAAATATAAATACATTTAAAGGGGATACTGTACAGGATGTGTAGTACAGACAGAGCATAATTGTCACTGTATCCCTTGAGGTAGTTTTGGCAGGGTTTAAGCACACTCACTCCCCCAAAAAAAAGAAAAAGTCAGGAAGACTCTGAAATCTGAAGGCAGAGAAGTGAAGCAGTTTGTTCATGTCACAACATGTCAAAGGAGAACGAGGCTTAGAAAAAGTAACTGTTTCATAAACAAAGGAATCCTAGCAGCAACCTCCACAGAAGACACAGAAAGCCGTCCTCACAGGACCAGGCTGGCTGGCCCATCCAGCCATGGACCCTGCTGCCAAGGGCTGCCAAATGCTCTAGAAGGTGTGGGACACCTCTTGCTGGCTATTACAAGACCACCCCTCGCCAGGACAGCTAGGGAATATTTTCCAAGGAATTAGCCTCACAGCAGTTGGCTTGTCTTGAAGCAGAGCAGTTTATAATTATTTTAGGGTTTTTGTATGGTTTTGTATTACACAGCATGGCCCCACCTTTCTCCTATGTAATGTTTACCAAAAACTGCATGTAGTTCTCAAATTATGGTTATTGCATTTGACAGAACTTGTGGGTTGGGAATGGGACTAATCAGAGGAGATCCTGTGCACTTCTGAATAACAGAGTTACCCAGATTGAAGCTTTCAGAATATGCTCAGGAAGTTGGACACCCAAATACAAAAATCTGCTTTAGAGCCCCAGCCTCTGGCATACACAGAGTGCCTGCAGAATTTACATGCTCCTTGTTGCCTGTACAAATTCTGTATTTGCATATACATAAAATAAGAAAGTATGTATTGGCCTGTAAATAGAAATATCACACTGAAGTATACATCAGTGAGGCTGTTCCACTCATGCACCAACCTTTGCAGGGAATAAGAAATTGTTACTCTGTGTGAGCACAGCTGACTCCTATGGAGAAGGCACTTCAGGTAACAACCCCTATTCCAATTCTCCCAGCAGGACAGAAAGAGGTTGCAGGATCCAAACAACAGCAGATCTCTGCTACTTTTGCTGTTTCCCCAGATGATGAGGTATTTCTCTGCAGCTTCCAAAACCCTCTTTCTTTCTAAGCCCCAGAGTGTGCCAACTTTGCTCTCAAAAGGCATGGCAAGATTTGCCCCACAAAGGGACATGCTGGTGAAATATATTGGTATCACTCCTCTTTCTTCTGCTGGGTAGGCTGTACCAGTGAAGTGAGACATGTCAGCTGCTGCATGCTAGGTTTTGGAACCAGATGAAACATCCTGAATTAAATGGTCTCCCAGGGCAGCATCAGATCACCTTTACTACTGGCATTATAATTATTAGATAGATTTAGCAAGACAGTACTTATTTTTCCCTTTTAAAAAATATTTTTTGCTATCTGGTTGATTGATTTTTCCCATAGCCATTGGAGGATGAAAACAATCTTCAATGTTGTCCTAAAACACTATTTGTATAAAAACATGTAGTATTGATTTAATTCTGTTCCCCGTATTTCCTATTATGCTGATCTATCTTCTGCACCACCTGAAAGTCAGTGTTCTACTTTTATGTTACCTGTAACATAGGGTGAATTCCACTGAGCCTAAAGTAAGTTAAAAAAAAAGCATCCATTAATCCTTCATCAATAAACTAATTCAACATTCCTGTGTATGCATCTTTTGTATTGAGTCTTATTATTTTTCAGTCTCAGCCAGGTCCAGGATCAACTGGTTTGCATTTCACAAATACAAGCTCTGTGCATGATTCAAAACTTCCAAACATACCCAGAAATGTAAAAGTCTTAGACCACCTTTATCTGGTAGAGTAAAAACATTCCATAACTTAATTCTAGCCAACATTTTGTGAGGTTTGGGGTTTTTTTCCAAATATATCTTATTATCCTTTAAAATGACAACACACAAAGTAATGGAACTGTACTGCTGCCCAACATTATTTACACCAACAAGGATACCTTCTAGGGCCTCCACTTGTTTATCTCTGAATCACCCTCTGACCAGGCCTAGATGTACTGGAACACAAGCCTTCACTGACATTTCTTTTTCACATATAAACCTTGTTATGGCCCATACTTACACACTGTTTTATACACAGTGAGTCTCTGTGATGCTACCTGTGGCAAATACCGCCCACAGAATTGATAAACAAGTTTTCTGTTTTGTTAGTTTAAACAAAACTTCTTGCAAATAGAGGAACCACACACAGCAATACCTCCCAGACAAGAGCATCTGCTGTCTGCACGGCAAGGAGCTTTGCCATAGGCAAAGAGCAGGGTAAGAGCAGGGTCAGGTACAGGCAGCATGCAGGATGGAGGGTGCTGTTCTAACGACAGTGAGTTGCTCTGTCTACTGGAAGCCACTGAAAGCTGCTGAAAGCAGGTGGTCCCTGCCAGAGAGTCAAGGAAGGGGAAAGTGACAGTGTCCCTTTCTCTTAGATGAGGGTACCTATTCACAGGTTTGCAATGCTGCTCTGCTGCAGACGTTCATTTTGCACAGACTATACAAAATGCTCCTGCAGCAACCAATATGGATAATAAACTCTCCAACCAAGTGTAGGGAACTGTCATGTGAACAGTAAAGGAGCCCTGGCTCCCTGTCTAGTCACTTGCAACCAGCTCCAAACCCAACTAAGAGGTGATGACCATAGGCTGGTGCTGCTGTATGCTTTGCTGCTATCCAGCCATACCTGCAGGGTGGACAGAAAACTGCTGTTTGCACTGTGCTTCACCTGCCTTAATACACTTTGTGAGCCTTTGTGCAGTTTCCTTCTCACCCCTCCCCTCCAGCACACACACTGTCATGCTCTCAATTTATCAGGTAACCAGTGATTTTCCAGGTGATCAGACAAAACTTAGGTAGGCTGACTCAGGTCCCCACGCCACCAGTTGATCACCCCTGGTCATGAGGACTGAAAAGGATCCTGAGAACTTAGACTTCCCAGCACTGACATGCATGGTCCCGAGCAAATGCTGATGGTGGCCTGCTCCCCCCCATTGCTGCCCCCTACTCAGCAGGGTGGCTTATTTACCTACAGCACAGACCTGCTGCAGACTGATTAAGTAGTGCTGGGAGAGTATTTTGGAGATGTAAGCAGCTGTCCAAGAGATAAATGCTACTCACAAATGTTTAGAAATACCACATTTGCCTTTGTTTGCAGTGTTGTAGCATTTCTGATTCTGCTTGAAAGCACATAATGTAAAGAATTTTAAAAGTAGAGTGGTCACACAAGAAACTTTCCACATTCATATGAATTTCCTACAAGACTTCGGATCTGTTTGGTTGAGATAGACAATATAAATTCTTATTTTACTTGAGCTCCTTACATTTCCAAATTTCAGAGTAATTAACTCTGTTTTCTTTTAAAACCGTGAGAGAGACCCTCAAAGTTCAGGCTATAGTTTTGAGATATTGTTTAACAGAATTCCAAATTTTGAAGTGAAGGTGATGTACTTACCAGCAGCCTCCTGCAATAACCAAACCTCCGGCTCCCATCTTCCCCAGTCAGCATGAAAGAGAAGGTCTCACTAGAAGAAAATAAATTACCCAGATCTTACTATCAGAATTACAGCATAGCTATGAGGCAGACAATTTAGAAAGGGATACTGCCTTATCCAGTGAGTGGTTCTAACCACTGGAAACTCTCCCTCCGCCCATTATCTGGACATACTCTGTGGACTAATTCCATCAGCAGTAGAAAAAAAAATCGACACAGTTCTGGACAAACGAGCTATTTTATTATAAGAAGACACAGGTGCTGAATTTCAGTAAGATGGCAGTCCCTTTGTACTGCAGAAGGAAAGCAAGAATGAGACGTTCAGGGCAGTATTCAAATGCTGTATCTCTCTTACCCCTTAAGTTAGATCCTGTCTTTGGATTGTGCTTTGTTCTTAAATGGAGAACCCTAGATATTCTCTAAGAGCAGAGAAATAATTTTCTAGTCCAGAAACAACAAAGGTTTCCAAAATCCAGCTCATTTTATATCCTTATCTAGAATAAGTACCTGCTAAGTACATTGGCAACAGAGAAGTCAAACACCAGTTTTAGGCAATAATTACAGCACAGGTAAAGGGATGCATCAGTGAACTTGTGCCTGAGCTGAGAAACATTCCTGACTGCTTTGCAAGTTTTAAATGGCATTATATAAAACACACTTTTTTTGATCTGGAATGCCAGGATTTATATAATTATATATGGGAGGGATATCTTGTTTCACAAACATGGGCTCATTAAAGGTCTGTCTAGGAGATCAGCAGTGGATGAGGTGAAATGCTGTGTGGGGCAGGGCTGTGTGCTTCTCATACCAATGTTGCCCACACAATTGTCCACTTCTCCTCCAGTGTTTCCAATAAGTCACTATTCAAATGCTTCCACATACTGAATAATAAGCCAAGCAACACAGAATATAACATGGTTATGTTGCATGTGCCATACGTAAGCCAGTAAAAAATTCCATAACATCTTCTTGGCTACAGTAATCCCTGCAGGTGAATGCTACTTCCTTGCCACCATTGAAAGTCCCTCTAAACACACTCTGAACAGCTCTTACTTCATTTACATGCCTCAGACCATGCATCTTAAACAGCTGTCTCATATTCTAGGGGAATATGGGTAGACACCACCTGGAGTACTGCATCCAGCTTTTGAATCCTCAGTACAAGAAAGACATGGACCTGTTGGAGCAAGTCCAGAGGAGGGTCACAAAAATAATCACAGGAATGGAACACCTCTGCTATGGGGACAGGCTGAGAGAGTTGGGGTTGTTCAGCCTGAAGAAGAAAAGACTCCCGGGGGACCTTATAGCGACCTTATAGGCCCTTATAGGGCCTGTAGTGATAGGACAAGGGGTTGTGGGTGCCTCATCCCTGGAAACATTCAAGGTCAGGTTGGACAGGGCTCTGAGCTACCTGAACTAATTGAAGATGTCCCTGATCACAGCAGGGGGATTGGACTAGATGACCTTTAAAGGTCCATTCCAACACAAACTGTTCTATGATTCTACCCCTTCTTCCCCTTCTAGTACTTCTATACATTCAGATCAACAGGTTCTGACACTTCGATGCAAGGGAAAAAAATATATATTTTTTGAGATTTCTTTTGACTGAAAAAGAAAATGCAAGTCTGGCTCTCCCTTGCTCTTCCCCTGTCATTAATATCTAAGAGAAGGAAGATAGGGCTCCTCTGCTGGCATAGAGCTTGGCTCCAAAGAACTTCTCAGAACAGCATTGCTTTGAGCCAAACGAAGAGGTGTCCTGCAATGTTAGACAAGCACTCTGGAGTAAATGACATGGGGAGGTGGTGGGGAGGGCCCCATCCTTCTTAAGATTTATTTTAAATACTTCCATTTATGCTTTTGGATTTATCACTGAGAGAAACCTTCAAACCTCTTCCCCTCAGCCACACAGGCCTGTGAGGCAGACAGAATAGAGAAGAAAAATAATACAGAACTTAAAAAAATAAATAAAATTTTAATACAGCTGGTTGAGCCTGAAGTGGCCAAGACTCAAATTGCTACTTCCTTAATTGGGCATCGGCGAGCCCGTGGCTGCTCCAGATGCAGTCCAGCAGCACTGTGCAGCAGAGGAGCTCTGAACCCTTTACCTGTTGTATTCAGAGACAGGGAGCCAGTCCTTGGCATCAGGAAAGCAGAACTGAGGGATGGCCTTGAGGCGCTCCTCCGCTTCACGCATTTGCTTGGTTGGCCTTTCTAGCTGTGGGGCAGAAAATTGAGGTTCAGTCAGTTACTGTTAGTGCCAGCTTCACAGCACCTCTCAGGAGGAGGGGTTACTAATGAGCTCTGAAGAGCAAGGACCCATCAGCTTGTCCTTTATTTGTGCTTGGTAGAGTGAGGCATGACCCCAGGACAGGCTTAAAGATGCTAGTACAGTAGAAATAATCACTGCAGGGTTTTTTTGGTTTTTGGTTTTTTTTTTAATTGCCCAAAACTCCCTTGTTGCACAATGGTCACTTAAAACACAGTCCTAATTCAAATTCCTTTCTGCTTCAAGAGCACAAGAGAAATGCCCCAGCTCAGCAAAAGTCTTTCCATTTACTTCAGTGAGTTTTTGAACAAATTCTAATACAGCTAAGATACTGGCTGCATTAGAGCTAGAAGTGAAATATTTAGCAGCTGAATTTAAACACAATCTTTAAGCACTTACCATCGTGCCAAAGTCTCCAGCACTGGAAAAGACACATTTGTAAAGACAGAAAGCTTTCAGTCACCTTCTCTACACCCTTCCCATTATAACAGGTCACTTTACAGGAATAATTATGAAAGCTGAATGAGTAACTCCATTTAGAAAAATAGATTTCTGTTAGTTTTCCTACTTACTCACTTCATTGATCTTAGAATGAACTGTAAGAATTTTTCTGTTACCTTAGGAAATTGATATGTCACTTCTGGGAGGTAAGTGTTTTTAGAGGGCTTCTTTTTCAGTGATACTACCACAAAATACTCAAATAACTCCCGTTCCTGCCATTCGATCAGCTCCAGTTCCAGGGTTCGATAACTTGGAGCCCTCTTCAGCATTGACTGGATGTGTACTAGACGCTGGGTATGAGCTAGCATTAAAAAGAAAAAGACAAAGACAGATCATTACCTGGGACTGTAATGTGCCTGTGTAAGCCACAGCCATTCACAAAGGACTTTCAACTTGCTAGTGTATTACTCCAAGCATTTTCTCCTTTCAAAAGCAAGCCTTCATACTGTAGTCTCCCTCACTAATTGCACCCATAAATCAAAACTCTTTCCAAGTACTAAAGTGCTGCAACAGTAAGTCACTGAAGTAATTTGCAGTTCCTGTTACCCTGCCAAAGGTCTGCTTCTTGTTCCCACATAAAACTAGATTATAACCACTTATGTGGGTGCGCAAGTGCAATATAGGACCTCCAGGGTGACACATCTCAAACCTGATTTGGAGCTGGTTTACCCTGGTGAAAAGCAGTTCTGCAACCTTTCCCTACAGTGCACAGCTTTATGCTAAGAACCACTGAAGGTGTATTTTCACCTTCTTTACAGCACAGGCGTAGTCCATACAAGCCATACAACCATCTCCAGGGAAGGGAGAAGGAAAGGAAAGAGGTGCAAATTGCTTCCTGTGGGATTGCTTTGCTTGTGCCAGTTCAGTTGAGGGGCAATCTTAGATTCATGATCTCACCCAGTCCTGATTCAAAGATACGCCTTGATCTAGTGATTCGTTGCTAGATGTCTATGGTAGATTAGTCACTAACATCGTTACCAGTTCTGGTACACCAATAAGAGAAAACAGCTAAGTCAAACCAGCTTCCTGCATGCTCTTCCCTATCTCTTCACACCAGGACCTCTGTGCAACGGCAAATGAGTTATTAGCAGCACCTGACAATCCCTTAAGGCTATATTCACTGACACTGCCCACAGATTGCAAAAGGCAGACAGTCCCTTGTGGTAGGGAAATAAGATGACACAAGAACTTGACCACAACAGTAATTATCTGACAGAAATAAAGGGAAACCCCTTAATGACCAGCAGTCATACAACTGGTTCAGCAACCCAAAACTCAAAAATTATTTTGATAAAGCCTTTGGGTCTTTGTGTGGCTGCACAACTAGGGAAGCTAAATCCCAAGAATTAACTTGCCTTGTTCTGCCTTGAGATAGCCCCACACTGCCAGCCAGTGCTTCATATTTGCAAGAGGTGAAACCAAAGAGACCACCCACCCCAACAGATTAATTCTGTCGTGCTACATGTGACAACTGGATCTTTCGCTCAGGATGCCCTGAGAGCATCAATGTAAGCATAAGGTCACACAGGAGCATTTTTTCCCCTTACTTACAACATGATAGGTTTTTAGTAATAAAACTAAACTATCAACAGCTATCTGTTGTTGCTGCCTTCAGTTTTTTCATAGTTCTCTCCATGTATCAGGACTATTAGAAAATGAGGGACTAATTTACAAGCCTGGATTATGCAGAATTTGTGCAGGTGCTGTGCACTGATAAAGGAATCCCTACAACTTTGAGACTGCAGACCTAGAAAAGTGTACAGGAACTGCTACAATGGATCAGACCCAGAATCTTTTCTCCAACAGCAGCTAGCAGTAAACATTTAAAGCAGTGTATGAATAAGAAAGGAGCATATTTATCCTATCTCTTCCTTCTCAGCTTGCAACCAGTAGTCAGTCTGGAAAATAATTAGCATCTGTGTAGTGGCTGACCAAGCAAATCTATCAAAGGTCCTGTTCTACATTATATGACACAGTTGCCAAATCTTCGTTAGATCCTCACACTTATTTTTGTCCTTGCTTTCCACATTCATGCTCCTGTGTTGGAAACTTTGTGAGCTCAGCAGTAATGGAGTTAGCATAGTTCAGGAAGGAAAATACAGGCCGTTGATGGTAACAATGTGTGTTGATAAGGTCTTTGACAGCGGCCAACTAGAAGTTACTGAAGGCTGGTCCCTTACCTTTAAACCTGTCATCTGAGTCACTCTCACTCTCACTGTTCTCATCTGCAAAGGAGACAGAAGGATCAGTTGATGCAAAACCAAAGCAAACATAAACTTGGTTCACTGTGGTGAAGCTGAGAAAAATCGCACCTCACACTGAGCCTTTTGATCCACACATGCTCTCTCCTTGGTTTTAAAAGACCTTGAAATAAACAGTTTGAATGCCTCCTCTAGATTGTGTTTTCCTTGGATTAAGTTTCAATTTTGCTTGAGAATAAGAGCTCCATTTTGATGAGAGCGCAAATTTAATGCACTATTACAGCAGCTGGTTGCACTGAACCTTTTCTGTGCTAAGCTACAGAGGTGAATGTGCCATTTGGAAAATGGATTTTAACTCTTCCACTTCTTTTCCAGACTTCATTTTTTTTTAAAAAAGGTTATGCAGTATTTGAGAAGTCAAAGTCTCATAAGCTTTGTCTGGACAACATTTTCAATCACCAGAACTCAGCAAACTGGGTGAGAGTAACACACAAAAGTAACCTTCTGACAAGATGTACTTCTGAGGTGTACTCGCATTAAAGATCTTTTGTATTCCCACTAAAAACATGGCCTGAATTTCTTTTTGGCCCCTGCTTTTCCAGAAGCAGCCTGAAGTGTGAGTTACATTCACATGCCAGGAAAGAGCATGGATGGATTACAAGGTCAAAACTGTGAATTTTGGATGAAATGTACAAGTTACTCAAAAAGTGAACTAAAGAGGAAGCTGGGTGAGTCTAGCTGATCATGGGATTCATAGGATAGACAATGCTGAGAATCCCCCATTTTCTCCTTATGCAGATAGAAAGTCATTGTTGTTCAGAGGAGAAAGTTATAAACAAATTAGAGCCTGGAGTAGATGTGGAGGAAAGAAAGGAATCTGTTAACCCTGTAACATTCAAATGGATTCACTGAACCCTGATGCTTGTGTCATACCTCGTAGAGATGCTGTCTCAATATTGGACATAGAAAGTTTCTTCAGTCGTTTTTTTCCTCTTTTTGCACTGTAGATGGAATTGATTCTTTGGACGAGCTGCAAAATAACAAAATGAGGCATCAGTAAGACCAAACAATTTTCTGTCAGAAGACTTTAAATTAATCTATACAAAGAATTTAACCACAAGTGATAGGCCAGCTGAACTCCCCCAAAGCTTTTACTATTTCAAAGTGCATTTCTGATCTCTCTTCTTTTGAATCCCATTTGTTTGAATCACTTATTTTGAATCTCACTCCTTTGCCTATGGATGTATTTTTTAAAACAATTAAATAACTCAGAAAACTACACCCCATTTGCAAAACTTTCAGACATTTGCAATAAAAGCACAATGAGGCTGAGGATTCAAAGGTAGTTATTATCCTCTGCCACCTCATTCCTCTCTCTCTGGGCTGTTGTCTCCTCACTTGCATTGTCTAACTAACAGTGACCCATTAGCCATATCCAACTTTGCCAAACTCTCATGAGCTGCAAGATCATATTCCTATTTTGAATATAAGAGTAACATCTGTGTTAGCACCTCTCTGGACGTCACAGAAGGAGATGGCCTAACTTTTTAAAGTCTTTTCAAGTACAGAGTGAACCAACTGCTTTGAATCTATATCGCATCAGCTGAGGATCTGGCCCATATAGGCTTCTCCTCTCTTCCTCTTCCAACTCATGCTGAACTTACCTTACTTCAGAGGTGTTGTATCCACTTTCTCCAATCTTAACCTTATCTACAGAAGTATTTTGAAGTTACCTACTAGTGCTGGCTTTAGCTAGCTTTAACCAGCACTAGCCAGAATTTTAATCCCTGGTAACCATCTTTATGACTTCCCTTACTAGGGCTAATGCAGATAATAATAGTCTATCAAAAAATATTTGAGATTATGGAAAATATTACTGAGATAACTTGTGTTTAGTGCCCTCAACAAGAGGCTGGGATTACTAAGAACTTGCAATTAAACATAATATTACAACTTCTGGAGAATCAGAAATATGTAGCAATTAATCTTCGTAATGCTTTTATGAGTCAGGAATAGTATATTTCATTGCAATTTGCAAAAGCTGGTTTACCTCAACTTGCAGGGACAAACTCAGTGAGAGAAACTAATTCACTGTAGACACAGTAGAAAGTGAGTAAGAGGCCACAGATTGGAACAAAAACCCATGCAACCCATCCAAAAAAGGAAGAGGGTCTGAACATAAAAATCTCCCTCTACTCACAGTATTTACAGCCATGTACTTTAAAATATGCTCTCTAATGGGAACAGGAAAGAGCTGAATATACAGTAAAAATCAACTTTGTTCACAAGCCAAAAATAAATATATTGGCAGTTCTTGATATTGTTTTAGAAAAGGTTTGTTGGGTTTTTTGGTTGTTGTTTGGTAGCTTGGGTTTTTTTCACATCCCATTTTGAATTGGAACAGTCCCTGGAATATGGAAAATTAATTTTTACTTCAAATCCATTAAGACAACAGGGTTATCAGGATGGGGTAGGTTGTGAGTAAGCATATTAGGCCAGTAGCAGTTAATTTTCTGAGACCAAGAAATAAGTGATGGGCAAAAAAAACCCACTCGAGATGTTGCTACATGTTAGAAATAATAATTGCTTGACCATGACCCATTCAAAATCATAAACTACACAGCAATACTCTGGCTCACAAAGCTTAGAGAAAATTGTGGAAAACAGAACTGGCTTAAAATAATTCTTTGTGCAAAGATGGCAATCAGATGTTTGGTACTATTGGAACAGGGCAGTTACCACCTCTAAGGAAAGGATTTTTACAGTACAGCTGTATGTTTAAAAAGAACAGGTCTTGGTTCCTGAAAGTTAATATTTCTGTTTTGACCTCAGTCTTCCTTTAGGATAGTAAAAAGAGCATTAAGTGATGGCTAAAGGCTGGATAGAGATTTGCAGGCTCTTGCAGACAGGTGACCTATCCTCAACATAAGCCCGATCACCCTGCCAGTACCTTTGGGATCCTCCTGGCCCGCCGTGTAGACAGCAGCTCGCTTGTGGTACTCAGGCTGTCCTCATTGAGGCTGGAAGGGGAGGAGGGAATGCCCAGCTGAGCCAGCAGCAGCATGTCATCGTGGCTGTGCCGCTTGGGCAGCCGGGGTAAGCGCTGGCTCTTCCTTTCTGACCAGTTCCCGATGCGCAGGGACTGGCTGCTGGGCTTCGACGGCAGCTGCAGAAACAAGAACAGCTTGAGCTCCTCCCCTCCTCAGCAATGCTCAGTGCAGAGGCAGCTTTTTTGAGTGAGTGGTGGCTACACAAGGACTTCATGCCAGGTGAGCCACTGCTTTGTGGGATATGTATGAAGAGACGGTTTAAAACAAAGAGAGATGAGTCAATAGCTAAAACTTCAAAGTTCAAAGAAAACAGTACTTTTGGCTTTGGTGCATTTCCATGCAGCCACATCACACCAGCTCTTTGAGCCTTCAAACCTAACTTAGAGGCTCGGCTGACATCAGAACACTGACCTAATGGGCCTGATCTGTCTCTTTCACTTGCAGCAGTTAAAACCAAGAGCAATTAAACTGAAGTTAGTATTTTATCCTAGAGAAAGAAAGTAGAACATCAAGCTTGCCATATTTCCATGGTGTTAAAGATCTGCCAGTGTGCACAGGCACGGTAACAGCTTTGTCTTGCATTCACAAATAATTCCCTTTAAAACACAAAACTGTTATCATTGCAGGAGGAAAGTCTCACTGGCAGGATTTAGCACCAAGTGACAGCTATGAGGGCTTTGCCTATTACAGCACCCTACTACGTGGGATTAAGCATAGGTTTTTGTGTATATATGGGTTTTGCATCACAAATACAATGTCATGAATAAAATATTCTTTTTGTATCTGACTTCAAAAACTGAAAGTAACAGATGGGAAAGGAGAAGACACAGTGGGACTCAAAATGACCACAGGCCAGTGTTTCTGAGGTCTCTGCTTACCACAGGTTAGCATGGCCAGGAAAATCTGCAGCAGTCTATACTTTAATGAAAGGGATTATTTTTGGAGATGATTGTTGAAATCCTGCTGACCTTCTGATCTCTTCCATCTTGTTTATCATAATCTGTGACTGATAGATCATGTTGCTAATCCAACTATGTTGCTATGCTGGAAAAAACTGGGTGATAAATCATTGCCAAAGCTGTCCTTCTTCAGAAAATTGAGACTTTTCTATTTCTGATCACTGGAGAATCACCCAGGCCCACAGTTGACCTGCTCTGAGTGTCTCTTCACTTTATATATCAGCACAATGACAGGGCAGTTATGGCAGGACTTACTCCTTGCAGGAAACTCCTGGCAGCATTTCAAAAAGAAGCTACCAAAATAAAGATAGCCCTGTTACAAAGATACCAGAGAGTACTTATTAACTGAGCAACTTCAAAGAAGTCTTTTTAATATCACCCTGTGTAAAACTGAGAACAACAAACAAATAATTGTTATGCATCGTATGTCTCTCACTACAAGGTTATCTTCATAGCTGCAATTTCTGTTTCTCCTTAGTTTCCTTGATTACTACTTTCCACTTGTTCTGTTTTCATTATGTTTGCTGAAAACACTCCTGTTTTACAAAATAATGTGTTAGGTGCAAGCTAATAACCCTGGTCATACTTCCTTTGCCTCTTGAACCGTGATGCTCACATGCACAGAAAAAAAGTGAAAGAAAATATACTCAGTTTTGTTCTAGATCTCTTTACAAGACAGAAATGTAAATTGTTGTGACCTTTTGTTCAACTGCAAATTTTCTGTTTATTCAGTGCAAAATAAAGTTCCTTTAAAAGGTGTTTTGAATCTCAAAATTAAGTGTGTCATGAAATTTACACTATTCCTTATGAACACAATGATCCCATGAACAACAAAGCAACCTGGTATTTCATGGCGTTCACAAAAACCAGATTGCTTTGGAAAATTCACCACAAAACTGAAAGTCTGCAGAGTTCCTGGTCTTTTACTTTGTGCTGTAAACACAACGTATACAGGCTCGTTAAATGCAGACACTCAGGTTTTTCTGACTATTTTATTATTCATTTATTTATTGGGGAGCATACTTGGCCTTCTCCATTTTACAATAAAACACGCCATGCTACATGCTTCACATTAGCAAGGTCCCAATAGGTTTCACATAACAGCACATGCAAGATTAAGCAGCTGACTTTTCCCCTCCTGTCCCTACTAAAAGCCCAGCAGCAAAAGCAGAGGCAATTCATAAAGAGGTGCAGCCACACAAATAATTTAGGGGCAGACTCAGCTCACAACCAACCGGGGGAAGGCTTCTGCTTAAACTCATCAGTCTGCAGCCAGCACAAAGAGCCATCACCTTCTGCAGCACAGTGCTGAGAAGCTGAGCTAAAGCTGCCAAGACCATTCCCAGCAAAAATTTATGCATTGGATCACACTCTTTTTCCAGATACCTTTTCTCACTCAGTACGGCTGCTCTTCTTCCTATGCCACGACTAATCTTCTTGCAAAAGTTTTAAATAATCTTCAAGCAGAGAAAGACTGCTGCCGGCATGCCCTTACCTGGGGAGGTGATGTGTATTTCCTGTCCTGTGGCGTCCACATCCTGTGCAAAGAATCTAGGGAATTCTCCGAGAGCTGATGGGATTTTCGGCCTGCATGACGGCCTTTCAGCTCCACATCCTCGTACGGGTTTTCCTTGGGTGACTCGCCTTCACGGTTTTTTTGGTTTTTTTAAGAAAAGAAAAACAGACAGGAATGTAGAGTTAAAAAAAATAAAAATCATGTGAACCAAGTGAAAGGCTTTCAGAAAAGCTGCTCGGCTTTCAGCATGACTCATCCCTCTAGCTGCAGCTGGAAGTATTTGGAGGAGAACTTGGCTATGAGGTCGACAAGTTTTTTGGGGTTTTTTTACTGCTTTTTTTTGTTTTAATAAAATGCAAAGATTTCACAAGACGTGCTTCTGAGCATCTGCAGCTGTGGAAAATTTATTGATATATAAAAGCTAAGGCACATAACTACTTTAAAGTGTATCAGTAGATTTTATACATCTATAGCAGCTACTCACAGAGTAAAATGAATAGCAATAAATAACTGTTCTCAAGATACCACCTTTACATGCAATAAGAACTTTTATTTGATGCTACCTTCACTTTTCTCTTTCCCTGAGAGAAGGCAGAGAAAGAACAAACACATCACCTCAGCAATGACGTTAGAGAAGACTGGTGTAGCAGGACGCTCCATCTCTCAATATGCCTGCCTCAGTTTTACTCTATTATTCAGCTGGTTTTGTCTCTCAGTTTTGCAGGCTCAGGCCTGAAGTGGAAAGGTTCCCATGAGAAAGGAAAAGGCCCAGCAAACTCTGAGCTGGTAACAACCTTGAAAGGTACAAACAGAGGCCAAGCTGATGTTCATAACACCAGCTGCTTTCTGGTGTTGAAGAACATGGAGCACAGCCCAGCCACAACTAGGCCTGGAATGGAGATAAAGTAATAATGAACAAATAAACAAAAGAGTTTGCTTGGTGAGAACAGGGCCTTCATGAATTTTTCCACTGTTTTCCTTTAATTCTCCAATGAGAGATTTTGGAGGTATGGCTAATGGTTAAATGACAGCAGTCAATCCACTTTATTCTATAAAAGCCTGGTCCCATTTTTGATCAGCGAGACTTCCGTACACTTTCCAGGAGGGTGTGCTGGACCTTCTCCTCTCCAGCAGGGACACCTGCCAGAGAGATTAATTCTTGAGAATTACACCCAAGGATACCAAACTGTGGTCTGGCAAGGGTGAGAAATATTACTCTTTCATTGTCCTTACAAGTAAACTTAATGTTAAGTAATCTTCATCATTAAGTTTAAGACTATAGGGACCGCTAAGAGTGATAATTAATATTCTAGGCCTACTGTAGAGTTTAATAATAAGTAAGTTGCCAGCATTTTAATGGTTAACCTTTGTTATTTGATTAAATTAAGTAGTATAATTCACTGCTAATATACCATTTGTATTCAAACTGCACTTCTGTTTGGATCTCCCAATTTTTCTACATTTTTGCTGTGTGTGAGCCTCTTACCCTGTATCGTTAAGACCCAACATTATATGCAATAAATCTTGATTGGTGCATATATGTCTCGTCTGCTGTGCGTTCCATCTGGGACAACTGGAAAATGTAAATATGGGGGAAGAACTTCTGCGCCTGCAATACTGCATCCTCCAAATTGTCTTTCAAACACACCATGCCCTCCAATTAAGCAGCTATTCATGCCCTCCAGAGAGAGACCTGGACAAGCTTGAGAAGTGGGCCTATATGAACTTCATAAGTATCAATAAGACCAAGTGCAAGGTCCTGTATCTGAATCAGGGCAAACCCCGGTATCAGTACCGGTTTGGGGATGAAGGGATTGAGAGCAGCCCTGGCAGAAGGACTTGGGGATTCTGGTGGATGAAAAGCTGGACATGAGCCAGCAATATACGGTTGCAGCCCAGAAAGCCAACTGTATGCTGGGCTGCATCAGAAGAAGAGTGGCCAGTAGGTGGAGGGAGGTGATTCTGCCCCTCTACTCCTCTCTGGTGAGACCCCACCTGGAGTACTGCACACAGGTCCCCAGGACAGGAAAAACATGGACCTGTTGAAGCAAGTCCAGAGGAGGGCCACAAAAATTATCAAAGGAGTAGAGCACCTCTGCTATGAGGAAAGGCTGAGAGTGTTAAGGTTGTTCAGCCCTGGGGAGACCTTATAGCAGCTTTTCAATACTTAAAGGGGGCTTATAAGAAAGATGGGGACAAACTTTTCAGCAGGGCCTGCTGCAATAGGACAAGTGGTAATGGTTTTAAACTAAATGATGGTAGATTCAGTCTAGAGCTGTGATAGGTACCCAATCCCTGGAAACATTCAAGGTCAGGTTGGATGGGGCTCTGAGCAACCTGATCTACTTGAGGATGTCCCTGTTCATGGCAGAGGAGTTGGACTAGGTGTCCTTTAAAGGGCCCTTCCAACAAAAACTATTCTATGATCCAATGTATGTAAAATGAGCATCTTGCAGAAGGAAACTCACCCTGTCAGTACTGTGTAGCGGCTTGAACAGCTAATCGCTAAATATGACATAAATGAAATATACATCAAAAAGAAGACTGTAGTCTTTGAATTTTTAGCACTTGAAAACCATAATCAAAATTTATAGTCCAGATTTAAGTGAGATCTAGTACCCCTCAGCAGCCTAGAGACCAGTGGAATAACCCACCATCTTCTCAAAACTCCTGAAGACACTAAACCTCTCACTAAGAAGCATGAAGATAAAAGAGGTGATCAGTAAAATGAACATTTTGTGTCTGTTTCTTCAGACAGTTCATAATCAGCAACTGGTTTAGAAGTTCCAGTTTTTTGAGCACATGGTCCTTCTAGTTTTCCAATTTTCTTACACAGAAAATCATCCCCAAAAAATTGACCTACTCAAATTCAGGACTTGAATTTGCAGAAACTTGACACGTGAACAAAGTTCAAAGCTAATGAACCAACTTGCTTTTGGCTTTATATCTAAAAATCACTCTAAACTCATGGTTTTAGTACAATACATATTGCAATACAAGCTATTAAATATAAGAAATTCAGATTTTACTACATACTTAGACAATTAAGATTTTAGGACAGAAAGCTACAGCATGATTCACACTGTTACAGAAAATATTCACCACTTTTGAGACGATGACAGTTAAAACATAGGTGTTTTCAATGAGAGCAAGGCCTGGATTCATATCCAGTTCATTTGACGACCAGGTATTTTTTGTTCTAGACAGAATATTACATTTCTTCATTGTACAAAAGAAAACAAAAGTATTTCGTGCTTTCTACTTTATTGTTAAGCCTGGAAGCATGAGAGTGCTTGATTCATCAATTATAGTGATAAGAGTTTTTGCTTAGCAAGTTCATATATTCACAATACAAGTAAAAATAGTTTTGCTTCAGTAGTGCATCACACTAGGACTTGTAGTTAAATGTAAGCACAAGAATTCATGTTTTAGCTTTGTTTTAATTAGAAGCCTGAATAACTGCTGCTCTTGGAGAATGTTTGAATTGGCAATCACAGTTTATTATTTCATCCAGAGGGAATCTGATTCTAGAGGCTGCACCACCATAATGGTCAACCCACACACCACATGGAAAGAACACCTTCAGGTGCACTGGGTTCTGAGAAGAAAGACCTTCTGGTCAATTCTGTGAACAGGATAAATCTTGAGTAACATTACAAAAATTTAAAGCCACAGATGTTCTGGAAGGACTACAGAACTGGTTTATTCCTTCTGCAGAAAGAAAAATCAATAGATATTGCACAGTAATTCTGTTACTTGTAAACTCTAAAGCTCTAGATATGACAACCATAACAAAAATAACTGTTCAACCTTGCAAAATGCTGTTGCTTACTCACAGTTAATTGGACTGTACTAGCATGATAACATTTCTTGTAAGCCCAAGACAAACATAGGTTAAGTAAGCATTCTAGAATGGATTAACAGATTTCAAAATACCCGGCTACATTAGGCAGTGCTGAAACATATGCCTGCTTGTGTAAACAAATGTGATTACATTAGTCTGCATAGTACTCAGACTCCTGAGAAGAAACAAGCTCATTAGTTGAAAAGAAACCTTTTTTAAAATGTAAAGCATTTCAAAGTTTTAGGGTGATTCTCTTTTCAAGAGACAATGTAAAACAGAATTGCTTGAACTCAGTTAAACTCAACATTACTAATGTTGACCTAAAATATTAAGTATAGAAACAGGCCCAGAGAAACCTTGGATGAGAAGAGAGGGAGGAGCAAGGAACCATGAGCAGAGACTGCTTTTCTGACTCATATTCTCTACCAAAAGAAAGCTCAGGCCAAATTCCTTTCCAGTGTAACTTGGAGGTCAGTGGAGACACCACAGGGATTTTAACCCTTTCCCAGGAGCTGTGAGAGTTTCTTCAGATGACTGGCTTGCTGTTCAACAACACTTGCTTCTTTTCATTTTCTCATTTGCCTAAAAATAAAATTATTTCAGGATTTATTTATTTATTTTAATTTATGCCTGGAGGACAAATATGCCTCACTTTTTTTTTTTTTTTTTTTTTTTTTTAAAGAATAGATCTTCCCACCAAATCTCTGATAATGAAATTAAGTCTGGTCAATCTGAAAAACATGGTTTTCCTGATTTGGCAATTGAACACAGCATTTAGTTCAGCCAGTGCACTAAAAGAGATAATTTATTTGTTTAGGTCTTCAGTAATTTTCAAACCCTAGACAACCACCCTTTTTTAGTATAAATGCTCTCCGTGGTGGATGAATCCAAAAGACCAGATATGCATAAAGAGCACTAAGCAGCCTAGACAGACTGGTTTTTGGGTGCTGAGAGTAGGAAAGACAAGAAACCCAAGATGGTCAGCAAGCTAAGATGTGTACCCTGAACTGCCTTAGAGCAACATTTAAGCCTATCACTCTGCACTGTCTCTCCTTTCCGTGAGAGAAAGACCTGGGAACTGATGGCCACCAGCAGATGTAGGTCCCACACCACTGTGAGGCTCTGGGAAAAGGCTGCAGTGGTGGCTGCTGTTGTTGCTCAAGCACAAAAATGAGAAAAGCTTCCATATAGCTCAGCTGGTTCAGAGCTTTGCAGCTCTGATCTCTGCACTTCTCAATGCCATCGATTCTCTAGTTTCAAGATCCAGGCAAAGAATGTTCACAACCTGCAAGCTGCAGTGCTCTTGCATTCATTTGGATTTGTTGCAAAAGAAAAACACATTTACAATGAAAGAGCAAGGAAACATCCTTGTTCCTTCCATATGGATGTCTCTATTAGAAGCCAAAAGGAGAAACATTATTCAGTATAAAGGCTAGGCTTGTCTTAATGAGGCTGATCCAAATGCCACACGAGACAACAGCAAACTATCACTGACTTCAAAGGAAGCTGAATCAGCCCCCCAGAATGCATATGGTTACACGAAATAGCAAGCAATTATAAACATTGTCTCTAACCACCATCTCTGCTTCCAGATCAGTTCCCTTTATAAGCATTTGTTTTGAGTTTCCCATTCTCTTGAATTCTACGTCATGAACTGCTGAGTTAACACAGGACATTTATCTACATGACATTTATCTTCAGAAGATCTCACAAGCAATTTAATGATTGGTCCATAGGGGAAAGAAAAAAAAAACACAAAAAAACACAAAGTAACCAGTAATCTTTAGAAAAGTCCTGAGGAATGTAGTGCTTTGAGTTTAAGCATCGATGAGTTTCGTCCAGCCTTTTGCAAGTTCCTCACTCTGTGACGCTCCACGAGTCAGCCCCACTGAGCCCTGAGGTCGTGGTACACAATGTTCCTCTCTCTGCTCAGCCTCTCACACATGGCAAATGGGAAGCAGAGACAGACTCAGCAAGCCTGTCTCATGCTGAGAAAGGAGTGAAAAGTAAGGCTGAGGGGAAAAAAAATGCAGGCAGACACTTCTCTATAAATGGCAGAAAGCAGGGAGATGCAGCACTTCTATCTAGATGGGAGAAATAATTATCAGAAGAATAAAGTGATTCACTGGGTGCTGATTATAACTCCTGCCTTTTGCACTGCCAAGAAACAAGAAGAATTGAACAGCAGGTATGCAGTAAGGGAAGGGCTCGTCGACTTGTGTTAACTTAGATGCCTAAATTAGGAGCCAGTGTTCACAGAGGAGAGACTGTCTCCAGAGGGTGATGCTGAATGCCCAAGCTGGGAGCCTACTGCCTTTCCCTGGTGGCTCCATAGAAAGTCCAGGCCCCTGAGCTGTACAGCTGAGTGAGACAGAGTTAGCACCTCACAAATGACAAAAGTGAATGTTTCTTGCATGCTAGAGCATGTGCACAAAATATAGGGCAATTAAGGTATTTTACATTATAATGAACTGGGAGATAAAAGCTTCAACTGCCGTCCCAGGAGAGACTTGGGAAAAAGTAGCACGTACCTCCAGAGGCAAGGAGCTGCAAATAGTAGCAATAAATGTGCAGAAGAGGCCCAGATAGGCAGAATCAGGACTGAGTAACAGACAAGTGGAAATACCCAAGTGAGCATTCTGTAAGAACTTCTGATGCTTGTGGCCCCTATCTCCTCAACCTTTTGCAGTGTTTCTGTAACCACAGACACAAGGTGCAACATCAACTCCTTTCCACACATAATCCCTCTGATGGCATCTACAAATCCTTGAACTACTTATTTTTCCCCCTGCCCATGACATCTCTGCAGTTGTAGATATAGTTAAATTCATCCAGCTCTTGCCCATTTGCTGCACACAAGCCCTTGCAGAAGATTAAGATAGAATACAACTGGGTGAGGAAGAAGCGAGCAGAGAAGGGTGGTTGGGGAACTCTGCTTTTGCTGCCATTGAAGAGGAAGCAATCAGAATGCATCTCTGGGTACAGGCACTGTGGGAGGGAGCAGCATAGGATTCATGCACTCTGCAGACTCACAGCTCCCCAGCATCTCTGGGTGCTGAAGTCCAAAGAACTGCTCGATGGTGAGAATCCAGGTGTGTTCTGCATATGCATTACTCATGCATTTTATTCATAAAATTACATGAATGCAGATTCACACCACAGTGGTTGAAGGAAACTCAGCCGCTGGCATGTTCATGAGAATGTTCAGATCAAATGGATGAAAACCACAGAATCTCCACACTCTCATAAAGTATCTGAGCTTAGATCTCTAGTGCAAAGATGAGATCTTTCAACATCAGAGAAGCTGCAATTGTGCATCTCAGCTGAGGCATTTCCCCAGCAATCTGTAGAAAGATGAACAATTTCAATATCAAATTACACCTAAGACTGTAATTATAGCTGCTTGAAAAGCTATTGCTGAACAGCACTAAGTTACACCCCATTACAATCCTATCACCCAGGGTATCGGCTCAATACCATGTTCTCAGAAAAGCAGTAAAGCATCTGCAACATGGAGAGGGACAAGTCTAAAATGTGATCAGCTTTCTGAGCCTCAGTCCATGGAGTTTGTAGGCAACAGCCTGTGCTTTCTGAACTCCAGTATTGCTTTGCCTTGCAATAAGCGGAAGAAACACTGCAGATACTTTCAGCTCCCTGCTATGTCTGCAGGGACTTCAAGAGCTTAGAGTTGCAATGAAAATGAAATATTAGATGGAGAAGAATTAGCATGGCTGGTAATAAGAGATTTCACCCATAAAAATCGCCCATTTAACACTTCAGTCCAAAATCATGTGCATGAAAACATCTGATGAGCAACTGTTAGCACAGTACAGCATCAGCACGCCTAAACTGCTGCACTTCACAGAGGTTTAACCCCGATGACTTCAACACAGTGTCTGAATTTAAACTAGAATTTGTGAGAGCAGCCTCATGGTCATTTTACTCTCTGTTTTACTGCAGCATTGACTAGAAAACAAGGTGATTAAGCTGACAGACTGTCAAAAGAAGCTGTAGTGGACGGTACTTACAGCTGTGAGACAGAGTCCACAGAGAAAAATGGAAATAAAGCATGAGATTATTATTAAAAATAACTGACATCCACGTTATCCCAGTGTAGCAACCAAACAGCAGGCAATCATCCATAGGATCAGACAGCTAGAGTATTTGGCCTTTCTTTGACAAGTCCATATGGATACTGTTTGATTTAATGTGCTCTGGCTGCCATTACCCTACAGCGTCTATTATTAAAATTGCCACTATTACGCTTTCCAAATCTCACAAGCTTTTTAGATTGTGAGAGGCAGACTGGGGGTGTGGAAGAAGGCAGGAACATATTTTTCCCTGATCATTACCTGCACTATCATTTTGTATCAATTCTAGCTCTGTCTTTGAAAAACAGCTGTCCAGAAACAACCTGGTTAGGATCTGACTAAAAACCCAAATTTTTTTCAGAGAAGCAACTAGGACAGCACTGTTGGCAGAGGTGCAATCTCTTCAAGTTTGTTTCAACTTCACAGCAGCCCAGCAATTCCACTTTCTCCCAGATATGTTCAATCCTTTTGATGTGAGATGATAATGTGACAGACAATATTGCAATATGAAACCATGGCAGGCAATAATGTGGCATATGATTATGGGATTTTACTGGAAAGATCAGCTTGCTATCTTTTTAACCTTTTTCCTTTTTTACTGGAAGAAATTTGCAAATGTTCTAATTTGAAAGCAATGTCAAGCTGGAACATCTTCCAACTGGACCTCAGTCGTCACTTCTGCAGCTCTTGGCACACAGAACGGAGGATTCAGTAAAACAGCTAAATCATCCAATTTGTTACATGACATGCACTATGTCCAGTTTACATCAGAATTCAAAACAACTAATTGGTTTAGGAGAGGAGGTGCCTTGGTGCCTTACTAGTTAGGATAAAGGGAGTGACACGCTGTTCTGGACTCCACAGGCACTGGCATTCCCTTCACATGCAGGATCTTTGCTTCTATGTCCACACAAGCCTATTTTAACTGCTCAGGCACCCATGTGGGTTAGGCTGCCCTGACACTCAATAATGCTGATTTGAGACATATTGGTCCATCTCCTTTCTTATGAGTTCTGACATATTTGGAAATAGCTCAGAGACACAGATTTGTCTGTTCTTGTATCTCTGGAAAAGACTGTACTTTTACCCAAGTACAAAAACAACCTGGCCCTCACTAATTTCAAGGAGAGATGGCTACACCAAAAGAAGAACATTTGGTTCCTGAGTGATTATCTGAAACCTGAATGCAAGACATTTAAATATTATTTTATTCCAAAAAAAAAAAAAAAAAAAGAACTTTTCTAGGCCTGGTACCAATCTGACAGGTTGGGGGATTTAGAATGATTTATGTAGCACTCAACTCTCTGTGAAGAAGGCCCATGCCAACCCAGAACTAGTTGTTCTGTTATAGTGCAGAATTAAGCAAGAAGCTGATTCTCCCCAAACTGAAGTGAGATAGAGAATTAACAAAGGAAGACAGCTGAACAATTGTGTATAACTGCACTGTTTCACATTTCAGTCCCCTTGGGTGTCAACTGTAATAAGATTCAATTATATACCTCCAGAAGCACAAAGATTATGTTGCTATCATCAGTCTAACTCTCCGTCAGGTGCAAAAAATATTTGCCAAGAGAACATCCAGCAATTGGCAGGGCTCAAAATCTCCTAAACGTGACACTGAACAGGTCCAGAGATCAGAAGGGTGCATAAGAAATCCTCTCCAGGAGGGCCAACTGCCCCTGGGAGCATGGATTGCAAGACACTTGCAACAGGAGACTACCAGCAAGATCTTATTCAGAAATTCATCCTAGTTTTAGAGATCCCACAGCAATATTTCTTGGGGCATTGCTTTACTTTCTAGACTGCTTCAGCTCTAGCTGTCAAAGCAGACACAGTAGCTGTCAGAGCTGCTGCTTCTTCAAATTCTCAGTTCTACTGGTTGCCACTTGTTCTCACTTTTCCCCCTCTGGACAGATCTCCTATACTAATTAACTATAACCTTTTATTTAAAGCAAATCTGAAATGACCTGACTCTGTTGATGGAGACCTCTACAGACTCCAGAAAAGTATTCTGACTCATTTAATCAATCACTTCTCAACAAATATAAATACAACCAGAGATGGGCCTGAACACAACATCTGCCTCTGAACATTAATTTCTGAGCTGGGAAGAAGTCTGTATGCCCATCAAGAATGTGTGACTGACTTCAACCTCCTCAAAGGACCACAGAGAAATTGTCATGTGGAAATAGGGAGAAATGAGAAGATTGAACTGAGTTCCAAGGCAAGATTTCAAGCTGGCCTCTATCAACACAGACAATAGCAAAACTCCAGATCCAAAGACCTACCCTTTTTTAGAACCAGAACTCGACTGCTGAATCTCAGCTATAAAATAAAGACATTTCAACTTTTATCTTTGCATAATAACTGTGGCATTGCCCAGAGAAAACATTTTTTCACAGGAATGTGTGCCAGTTGCCTGAACTATAGACACTTTTGGCTATCCTTCCTTTTGCCCAAGTTATCTGTTCCTCTTTAACAGCTAATCCATCTGTCCACATTTAGGTTCTACCTGCTGGAGTCTCCTTGAGAAGAGCATTTCCTCAGCCAGTGGGTATTTGATCTCCCACAGTATATCCTAAAATTTCAGTTGAAAATACACCTGCATTTAATGAACAAAAGAGCCCCATGCTGCTCATATATCCACAAGGTTAGAGGAGAGGTGCTTGGCCTAGTGATCTACACAGCACTGGGACCTGGCACCAAGTAGCTTAACACAAGCTCTGGCACTGATACCTATCATGTCTTTGGCATTGCCACCTAACTTCTGGCATAGACCAGGCTTGGCTCTACATCACTGGCATTTGGAGGTGTCCCCAGACTTCGTTATTCCTAGGGACTCTGCCACCAGTAGAACACAGAAGCTTCCTCAGGTCTGTAGCAGACATTTATGTTCCCTCTCACAGGAATCTGATGGAGAAGACTAAACTAAAAGAGCAATTTCAGCCCTGGAGCAATTCCAGCAGATCTATGCACTGGAAAAAGGCCCATCGGGAGGCCTATCAATGAACACAGAGGAAGGGTTAATGTCACCCCAAACTGCCAGGCACATGCCAGTGCCTGTGGCTGAGCCAGACAGAGCATGGGTTCACCGGCTGCAGCCAGCATGGTGAGCACTCAAAGTGCTCCAGCCTTCAAGCCAGTCTTGTCCCAAAGAAAAGTACAGCCTGATCTCAGCTGGTAACTCTAAAAGAGGGTAATTCATTAGCATTGATTTTCATGTTAATTAACAGAGTTATAAGAGGCTTTGGACGATTGCAATTTAGTGAGCAAACACCAGTCTTGTATACGAGCCAGTCAGACAGGAGGGGAATCTTACTGGGGCAAGACCTTTCTGCACTAATTTATGTGGCTGAAATAAACCCATTCTTATACAAACTGCTCTTCTTCTTGCATCAGTAAGATGCTAAATCCATTAGATGACTAATAATCTGATACTCATACACTTGGACTATGTGCTTAATAGTCCACCTGTGACTTCAAAAACATCAGAGAAGCAAGAAAACCTGTTATAGTCACAGATCTTCCGGGAAGAAAAGCATTTTAATCACTTTCATTCTTCTTGGTGAAAATCTTTTTTTTAAATGAGGGCCAGGCAGCTGTAAGAGCAAATGGCTCTTGTTTGGAGAGGGCAGATCGAGGTATGTGATATCAAGTTAAACATTCTCAATCTACAATGCAAACATTGTAGCCCAGCTGAGCAATGTGTCTCCTACACACCTATGTAGAGTCCTCTTAGAGGAAGTCTCCACCCATTCTACTGTGTCCAGTGCTCCAAGAAGTTACAGAGTAATAAGACTTGCCTTGTCAAAGATTTCTTCCACTATAGTTAATTTCTGAATTGTGAATGCAATTTCTCTTACAAACACACAGTATCACTTACATGGTTTTACCAGATTTTCTCAAGTTAAACTTAATATTGTGCCCTTAACATCACTTTTACTTAATGCATTCAGCTTTTTTTGGTGATGATAACAAGTGCTTTCTCCTAGATGTCAGGTGAAAAATGCCTCAGAGACACCAGAGGTTAAATAACAATATTGAAATATCTCAACTGCATTTAGGGGAACAGATGGGAAAACTGAAACCATATGGTACAGATGACAGGAAATACTCTTGTCCACAAACAACAGCAGAAGCAACCATCTCAGACATCTCTTAATACTATGATAGTTTCTTGTAGTCGCACAAAGCCAAGCATGGTTTCCCCAACTGGATTCATAAAGCCACATCCATTTTGGTCTGATTAAAGACTCATTTGAAACCACAAGAAGCAAAACAATGTTAAGTTTACTATGACTGCCACATTCCTGTGAGTGCTAGTATGGAAGATGAATGAAGTCCACATGGTTCCTTGCACATGGAATACAGCTCTGATTAATATTAGGAATGTGCACCCCTTCATACAACTGCTTCTTGATTAATGCAGAATGGCTTCTTATGTTTCAATCCAGTATCTCTCTTGAAATTAACATGCAGCTATTTCATCTGTTCAAGTGTACAAAAATAGTACAAAATTAAACAAAATATCTGGTTCATGATGTCACTGGATTTCAAAGCAAAATCATTTTCGGTTTTAAAGTACCATAAACCTTTTTTTTTGTTAATCAGCTCTCAAAATAACAAACCAGCCATAGAAGTTCATCACTGTTCTGATCATTAAAGGAGGAAATGGCATAAGAGCACCAGGAGAAAGACAAAGATTTATTGTGCATGTGCATCACATGATGAGGTCAGGAAGTAACCTCAAAGCCAATGAAGTAACCTCAAAACCAGTGACTCTAGTCCTAGCATTTACATGCTTAGGAGCTGTATTTTGATCATTGTATGAGTCTGAGTGAGTGCATCCAGTACCCCAACACAGCACCTTGTAGATATCTAACATAGAGAGACAGACAGGAGGGTTGGGTTGCTGTCCTGGGGGACCTCAGCAAGCTGAAGGAATGGCTTGACAGGAACTTTGGGAAGTTTGGGAAAGACAAGTATGGTCCCACACATGGGTCAGCATAACCCTTTGACAGTACATACCAGGCTGACTGGCTAGGGAGCAACTCTGCAAAAATATGGCTTGAGGTCCCAGTAAGCAATGAACCAAACATAGGGCAGCAGTGTGTGTCTATGACAAGGAAGGTCAACCATGCCTTGGCCTGCATGAGCCAGAGTGTGGCCGGCAAATCCCAGCAAGTTATAATCCCTCTCTTTTTGGCCCTTGCAAGACTGCATCTGGAGTAATCACAGTACCAGAGAGACATCAACAGAGTGGAGGTAGTATAGAGCAAGGCTACTTACTAAGATGGTTGGGGGCTGGAGCAAACAACATAAATGAGAAAAGGCTGAAAGAACTGGGACTGTTTAGCCTAAAGAAGTTGGGGGGTGAGGCTTGAAGAAGACACCTAACTGCTGATTTCCATTCAAAGATGGAAGACAACAGTCACAAATAGCAGCAAGGAGAATTTTGACTGGATGGAAAGAAAAATTCCTGATATCAAGTGATATCAAGTGGTATCAAGAAAAAATTCTTCAGAGTGGAGGTTAAGCAGTGGAGCAGGCTGCACAGAGAGGCAGTGGAACCACCCTCCAAAGATATTTTGGAAACTCAACCAGATGTAGCCCCTAAGCAACCTGATCTAACTTTGAAACTAGCTCTGTTCTGAGCAGAGGTTGGCCTAGCTTACTCCAGTCCTTTCCAACCTGAATTTATTTTAATGATTCCGCCTCACAGTAGAGTGCTTAGAGCACTGCTTAAGATTTACAGCCTTTTTTTTTTGTTTGTTCTTGTGTTTCAACAGTTACTTGCATTAAAAGTTTTAATTCTACAGCAGGTAGGGAGGGAGGAGACTTTGCTGTATTTTTTACTACAATGACAATATTTTAACTACCTATAAGCTTTTAGGGAGACAGGACATTCAACCAGGTATACATAAAAAAACCCACACAACCTTTAGGGCAACTGCTGGCAAAGAAAACCCAAAGCAGCAGTGACAGAGTCCTTTACAGCTTGGAAACAGATGTAGATTTCTGAAATAAATTCACTCTTATGGGCACCTGGTCTGCATGCATACAAAAGTGCTACTTAGAGACTGGAGTTGAGTACTACTGGTATAAATTATGCAGATGCAATACACAAAACTCCAATAGTTTCTTTAAAGCTGGAGATCAAACTACATTGGGTTGTCTTTAATCATGCTTCACAGTTTATAAGAATTATACTGATTTGGTATTTCCCCTGCACTGCCTGTATGGAATGAAGTGCTTTGGAAAGAGGTTGTTAAAAAGCAGTACAAAACAATGAAGTTCTGTGTGTCCGCAGATCTGCAATTTTGCATTCTCTTCCCACTGCCCTGCCAAAATGCCCAAATTATAATCTGCAGGGAGCTGGTCTATAGTTCCCATGAGTAGGAAGAGCCCATTATGATTTTGTTTTACTGAAACCAAGATTTCTTCTCATTTGATGAAAGCTTCCTACCACAGAATCACAGAATGTCAGGAGTTGGAAGAGACCTCTGGAGATTATCAAGTCCAACCCCCCTGCCAGAGCAGGACCAAATCTAGGGCAGGTCACTCAGAAATGCATCCAGATGGGTCTTGAAAGTTTCCAGAGAAGGAGACTCCACAACCTCTCTGGGCAGCCTGTTCCAGAGCTCCATAACCTTTACAGTAAAGAAGTCGTTCCTCATGTTGAGGTGGAACTTCCTGTGCTCTAGTTTGAATCCATTGCCCCTCGTCCTGTCACACGGCACAAGTGAAAAGAGGTTGTCCCTTCCTTCTTGATGCCCAGCTCTCATATATTTATACACATTAATTAGATCCCCTCTCAGTCTTCTCCTCTCCAGACTAAACAGTCCCAGGTCTCTCATCCTTTCCTCATAAGGCAGGTGTTCCAGTCCCTTAAATATCCTCACAGCCCTTCGTTGGACCAGTCTGGCACATTTTATTTTCATATTTAACACACCAAAGCAAGGAAAAGAAGCATTACCACCTAAAATCTAGCAGCAGATTCACAATTTCTGAGCAAATATAAGTACTGTAATTAATGTACAATCCATTTTCAAGTGTGAATTGCATGATGGTCTGACTGTTTGATGGAGAAGGCTGATGATCATAAAAGGACAGTCTCCACAGGAAAAAAAAAATAGTATCTACATAAGCTCTCATTATTATTATTAACAGACACTCAACAGCAGCATTTTTGTGTGTGTGCTCTGAAAGCTTTTCTTTTAAAGGCATAGAGGGAGAGCATAGCTGAAAACGGAAAGAGTAAATTCCTGTTTTCACTGAGGCTGACAAGCCAGAGACAGAAATGGGGTATAAGGACAAATAGCCCCAAGCTGCAATTTGTGGCTGCTGTTCCTTGCTGTATCAACCAAAAAGAGTTCTGTTCTATCATCCTTGTTTGCCCTTCAGACATTTGTAAGCAGTATCAGAGTGCCTCTGGGCCTGTTTTTACCAGACTAAACAAGCCCCGCTTGCCAGTGTCTCTTCAGAGGACATGTGCTCTAGGGCCCCTGACTATCTTGGTAGCCCTCCAGTTTTCAGTAGATAAAGGTTCATTATCCAAAGTAAAATGAAGTACTCTTTGTGTCTGTTGTAATAATATAACACTGAAAGAGTTAAAAAGAAAGCAGATATTCATCACTTGTGTGGAAAATCTGTGCTCTGAAGGGCTGCCCAATTTTCAGTAATTGTAACAACTTTTTTTGATGTTAAAAGAATGTATGCATAGGCCATACATTTCCTTCTAAGACCAAAAGCAACATGTTTTCCTTGTGAAGTTTAATCACAACAACGTTTTTTGTTGCGCATTCCTGATGTCTCTATAGCTAAAGGAAATTAATTTTTCTTTAACCAGCAACTGGGACTTAGGAGTGACCAGGAATGGTGCTACAAACAACTGTTTTGGGGCAGCCCACACAGGAGTTCTGAAAAGCTCAGGCTGAACACACAAGGCCTGTGAGTTTAATCTTGCTATTGGATAGTTCTATAAACACTATCTCAAGTTCAGTCCTTTGCATTTTTACACCACTCAAGGCTTCAAGCCTAGACCTTGATAAAAAGAATCATTTGGTTCTTGAAAAGCGTGGCAAAAAACTAACCAGTTAGTTTCCAATACCTCTTGATGAAGTCCAAAGGAATCAAGGTCTTCTGCATGCAGACTGAGAGTTACATTTGCACCGATGCATCAAAACTATTTACCCTCCATTTAACCTCTCTTTACTGGCAGCACTGAATGCTCTTGCACAGGGCATGTGTTCAACAGTACAGGGTTTGACCACCACTACTCAATATCCCACTGTGAGCCCAGGTACTGCATCAGCTTCTTACCTACAATATCTTCATAGGCATTTTCTTCTAAAGTGCTCTTGGATCCAAATTTATGCTGGCTCTCAGTTCCATTTTCAGCTGGGGAGGGAGGGTACAGGGGTTGCAGACTTGACGCATCCTCAAACTCAAAGGATTTTCTAAAGTTTAAAGCAATAAGTAATTAGTAACTCGAATCAAAATTACTAAAACACTTAGCTGAGCACTGTTTGCTAAGAAATATATATAAAATTACAAAAAAAAAAAATTACCCATCATGCTTTAAGGACTAACTTTTAGAGGACCTTAAGTCCTATACTTACAGCTGTCTTTAGTATAGCAATTCATGATACTTTTATGAGGTTGAAAGTATTGTTACCCCCCACTATGCAAAGAGAGAGAAAATACCAAGAAACTATGTGGTATTTTTCAAAGCTTAAGGAGCAAGTTAGCAGCAGAGTCCTCAGATTAGAAATTGCTTTGCTTTTGCCAGGGGCCCCAGAAATGTGTGGCCATCTCTCCTCCAGAAAAAGACATTTATCTGGAAAGCGTTCCTCCAGCAGTTGCTCTGGGAGATGTAGCCCTTAGTTTGAAAATACATCTTGAACTTTCAAATATGTTCCTGCGTAAAGATCAATGTGCAAATGCCAAATGTGTCAAAGTCAGCCATTCCCCTTGCACAACCTGCATCAACCACTGACAGTACAGGATAAAGCACGGAGGAAGTTGAAGCTCTCTGGGGTAGACAAGCAGACCACACTGATATCTGGGAGCCTTAATGTTTGGGCTTTCTGGCAGGAAGGTGAGGGGTAACTGGGTCAGATGAACCCATACAACTTGTCTCCCGTTCAGGTAGTGGAAAAAAAGATGATTCACCACCTCTTACCAACATCTGTCCCAGTGCTCCCATGCAACAAGTGGTGAGAGAAGCCAAAGCCCATTCTCCAGTTCACCCAGCACTTGTTCTCTGGGGCAATATCTACACTGAAGTTGGGAGGTGCATGGTTTGTATTGCCAGCTGTATGAGGGCTTCCATTCATTTGGATGATTTCAGGCTGAGGATGAAATTGTATGAAAATTGGGCTCAAGGTGTAAATGGAGGGGTGCTGTAAGGCTTGCAGTGGCTGTGCTGATGCCCGTACTTCACTCATTGGTACCCAAACTAGTTTAATGGTAAATCATCCTGCCATCGACCCCCTTTCCTCTTCTTCCCAGCTGGAGTGAACTGTATGATGACAGCATATCCATATGGCAGTGGCAGAGTCTCATGAGACATACTTCAGCCTGTTAATTGCCCTACAGGCAATACAGTGACTATCATACAGACACTGCATTTCACAAGAGCATTTCCTATTTGACTGCTGAAGCAGATTTATAGGTCTGGAGCAGGCTTAGGAGCCCCCTCTCTCCTTCCTAGAATCTTAAGAATGGTCAGGTCCCTGTTATGCACATCAGGATAGAGGCAGAAACAAGCCATGCATTTCAGACATCCATTCCTCCAGACTTACTGGCACTTATAGAAGGTGCTTAGGCACTGAAGACAAACCTGTGTATGAAATGACACTTCCTAAAGAAGTAACATATCCAACTCTCACGGATTTCAAGGAAACAGTACAATGCAGTTTCACTGCACAGAACCATGGAAATGGTTTTGTGGACTGGCACTCAGCTGTGGTCCGTGTGTCCTGAGCCTATCCTGTGACATTCCTCTCTTGCACTGTTTCTGTGCCAAAGGATCTCCAACCACCAGGGAATATCCAGCTCACATCAATCTAAGGTGTAGAAGATACCATGGGCACCAAGTCCTCTGAATACAGACTGGCTCTGTGCTAGCAGGCAAATATGAGATTCTTTCTCTATTTTATTATAATGTTGAATTAGCCACCACAAAGAACATCAGTGCTTTCAACGGAAATACCAGAAGCATCAATATCCACAGTCCATTCTCATGACATCCCAGTCACTGCAAACCACACATATGTTCAATCTGAAACACACAGCTACAAGCTCTAGACACAAGGAACTATGTCTGTTCTCAAAAAGAGAACAATTTAAAGACTGAGATTTCAGTAATTAATATTAACAAAATACTGTCATTCTTAGATGACAGGTATGGTCTGGAGCACCTTGTAAATGATGTAACTACTCTTACTATAAGTAAAGGAATGAGAATAGCAAAGACAAAAAAGTGAAGATCATATAAAGGATTTCCACCTAGTCTTGAAGTCAGCTGACAAAACAAGAGATTTTAGGGGTAAATTTAAACTTACTTAGATCATCATTAAACAGAAGTAAGACCAGAGACATCACTAAACTACAGGAGGGTAAAGCTGTTACAGGAAAATGGAAACCTACTTGGTACAATGCCAAACTGATTCGCAAGAATCATCAGGTGCACATGGTAACACTGTAAATCCTACAACTTATACTCTACTATTCCCAACTTAAATTGATAAATATTGCATTTGTTTTGGGGCTCCTACCTACTAGTCCCACCGGGCTCCATTGCTGAAGTGTGCTGTTGTCTAACTCCGGTATGACAAGAGCCTGAACCTGCAGAATGGCAGGTGCAAGCAGGAATTGTACCTCTCTTGAAAGAAACAAAACTTCAACTCACAAACTCATTATAACAAAATACTGTGGTTCTCAGATGACTTGTATGGTCTCAAACTCAGTGTGAGTGTGTACTCAGAGACTGACTTTGATCCCTTAGCTGCAGGTCACACGGTAATTCTGTTCAAGATTGACCTCCTGTTACTCATTCCTCTCCACCACCCACTACATTTTACCACTTGCACCTGAATTTTGCAATAAAGGCTATCATTTCTAGCAGAGAATTCAGAAACTGTTGTTTGTCTTCTGTACCTGAATTTTGCAATAAAGGCTATCATTTCTAGCAGAGAATTCAGAAACTGTTGTTTGTCTTCTGTACATTGGAAATCTGTGCTGAAAGAAATGAGGGCAGCTTTACTTCACAAATTCTCATTAAAATCTAGATTTACTTCCTCTTACTCAGATTATTGCCAGAACTCAAAGATAAGCACTGCTAATCAGAGCTCAACTTTAAACACTCTCCCTATCCTCACCTCCCCCCTCCACCCGCCTTTCTCAGAGAAACAATGCACATCAGCAGAGCTGTGTGATCCATTTCAGAAGCAGGTGCCTCTTCAAAGTAAAAAACAGAATCTGAGGGCTCCTCTTCTCCTTTTCTTGCCTCAGTGTACTTCAGGTCATGTTGTGCTGACAAACTTTTAATTAATTGAGCCAACATCAAGCACCAGATACTGAATTGACAGTGTGCATTTGAGTTGCAGTTTAGCAGCTACTTGCAAAGCTCATCACTAAATACCAAGAGCTCGTGTGTATTGTACACATGCACAGATAGGTGAACTTGTTCAAAATGCCATACTTCAAATGCTTAACAGCAACTATGTCTACAGTTTTCTAAGTGGTGAGCAGAATGACTTGTACTATTTCCAAAAAGTGAAGGGGAATCCTATAACTAAAGCAGACCAAACTCCACAGAATGCTGGGGAAATGTAGCCGTATATGCTGCTCATTGTGAACTCAGGAAGGATATAAAGGCCCTCTGTGCCAAAACTGATTTTTCTCAGCATTAATCTCCACAGCCATTGATAATAATTTAGGACAACAGTTTTAAGCACCGAATTGAATAAAATCATCAACTTGCATAAAACTGACACAACTGCTGTGGTAACAAGCTTTGGAAACACAGACTGCAGGTATGTTTTGCAGTGAACAGGCAGACAGGACTACGGCAGGTCAGCTATGGTCCCACTAGAAGAGGGTAGTGAAATTATGCCCATTAAAAAATCTCAAGTAAGGGCTTATGTGCCAAAATGAGCAAGATAACCTTTAGCACACATGACCTAGTCTTTTCCAGGGATCGAGGAAAGTAGGTTGGAGAACTCCGAAACTGTAGCCATGTAAAGGTATTGTACCAGGGCATCCCATCTGTGAAGTCCAGAGGAAAAAATACTTGTCTTGCACACAATTCTTAGCATTTCTCAAGTGAAAACATTGCATTAGAGGGATAATTTAAAATATTGTTACTAAAAAAACCAGCATACTTATTTATTTATCTGAAGATTGGTGACAAGACATTTCCTTGAATTTTACCTATTCTGGGATTTTCTGTGAAAGCGCGACTCTTTCTTCTGCCTTCTGGTCACAGGGGGTGCAGGGGTGGACGGGAGGGGAGGAGGAGCAGCAGGTGTAGGAGATGGAGGTAGGCCATTGCTTGGTTTACTTTTGTGGTTTTTGTCTGCTTCGTATTCAAAGGTGCGTTTGGGCTTGGGGACAGGATTCACTGCAGTGTTAGCTGGGCTGTCAAGGAGCAGTTTGGGGCCAGCCAAGTTTGCAGTAACCCCCTGCTTTGTCTTACTGCTTTTCTCAGCCTCAGTTAGTGTTTCTGGTTCACTCCCCAAAATAACACTCCCGCCTTTGCTATCACTTAGGGTTTCACTCAGTCCCTCCACAGTGCTCAAAGTCCCAGACTTTTTCCTCCCTTTGTCAACACTGTAACAGCTACTTGGTAACTGGGGGAGGCCTCTGCCAGGTTGCTCTTTCAGTGCCTGTTCGATCTTCTGTATTCTGTTGAGCACAGCAGAGGACTCTTTCCTCACATGGCCCTTGAGGAAAGCGGCAGAAGGAGTCTCACTCCTGCCTGGTCTCTTTTCGAACCGATGGCAGGAATCCCTGTCCAGCAGCTCCTCCTCCTCTGTCTCAGGATAAGAGCACTCGGAAAATGTTCGGCTCATTCTTCTGAGTCCTTTGAAATCAAATGTCTTGTCACTGCAGGGAGAGGTCAGCACGCTGGGGCAGCTCTCACTGCCCGACCTCTCCCCAGCATCCCTCTTGTCCACACACGTGCTCATCCTGGGGGATGGCTCCCGGCGGCACTCCCATTCTGTGATCTTCTGCCTGATGTCCAGTGCCTGGGAGCGGACGCTCGCCCGGCTGAGGGAGAGGTTCCTCAAGTTGGTGGCAGTGCCCAAGGACAGAGTGCTCCGAGCGAGGGGATGGCTCCCTATCGTGTCCCCATCTTGAGTCTCCTTTGGGCTCTCCTTTTGGTCCTCAGCCTTGAATACAGAGAGCCTTTTATCCAAAGCGCCCACACTGATAGCTTTGAGAGGGTGGCTTGGGGACTCGGTGTCCGATGGGCTCGTGGAGGTGCTTTGCAGTGCAGACGTGCGGCTGCTCCAGTCCTTGAGGCGCAGTCTGGAGTTGGAGACTTTGGTGAGCCGAGTTGAGTGGCAAGAGTCCTCACTGTCACTGAGGGGGTAGGCTGGGCTTCTTCGCGGGGACAAAAGAGGCGGTGGAGAGACTGACTGACACCTAGAAGCAGAAAGAAATAAAAAATCAAGTCCTTGGGGAAACTAGAGTTACTTGCCAGATTTCTTCTGGCTGCAGGTAAAGCAGAGGAGGTCTCCACACTGCAAAACTACCCCAAAGCATCACTAAGATACCAAATACCACTCAGCCAGAGAGTTGAGGGCAGGGGGTGTCAGCAATTAACTGATGTTGGTGATGAGCTGATGAGCGGGGCATTCAGCATGTCCAAAGCCAGTTTTCTCACCTCCACTTGACCCCCAGTTTTTCCAAGTTTCCTGAGTTTAGGGACAGCTGAGATTCTCATAGCAAACCATTGCCTCGAATACATCTACCACCTTCAGCAGAATAGCTGGTCTCCCAGATGAAAGATTCCCTCTGCAGGAAAAAGGGATCGTCAGGGAGAAGATTCCCACTGCAGCAAAAATGGGAGACTGATCAGCAAAGAGCACAGTTTACTCACTGGTTGCAGAGAACAAACGTATTAAAAAAGTTGTCAGTTTTTAATTCATAATATCTGAAGCAAAGTACCTCTTTGATCAGCCACTGCAGTATTTTTGCCACAGTATTTCAAATCTCCAACCTATGCAGTAAACTAAAACAAAACCACAACCAAACAAAAAAACAAACCCACAACAAAAGGAAGACTTGTTTTGTCTTTGGTCTGATGTTGTGGCCAACAGATAAAATTCGCCTTATCAAAGGGAACAGAAGTAATTTCTTATCAAAAGAACATTACAGCTTGAAAAAAACCAAAACACGTATTAATCTGCCCACAGTATGTGGTGAATATAAACTACACAGAAAGGTCTCAGCGTGTTACCCTGGAAAAAAACCCCAGAACAAATTTTTGTCATAGTTTGCAAAATTTGCAATTGTTACTGGGGTTTTGCACATTGTTGCAACGACTTTTAAGAAAAAAAAAAAAAAAAAAGACAAAAGGAAATTAAACAAATTAATCAGTTGGCTCATCACGAATGAAACAGCAATAAGAAAATTAAGCCAAAACCATGTCAAAAAAAGGGGTTTTATTGCTCTGCCACAATACACACATACAAACCATAGCAGAAACAATCATGATTACTTTGACATTTTGCCCTAGCAACTTTTCTGTTCTGTACAGTAGGAAAGAAGAGGAAAGACTCCAAAATAGTGCTTTGCATGTGCAGTTAATTCTTATGCTATGAAGATTGTGGCCAACAATTTGGGTTTTTTTATAAACCATCTTGTACACGTAAAAGCAAATGGAAGAACTATTTGACCAAACGAAATCTCCACTATAGTAGAGGGAGAACAGATTCATCAAATCCCTGCTGCTATATGGTTTTCCCCTCAGCAGCCAGCCAATACCTACAGGCACAGGTGCCAAGTTCTCTGCATTAATCTGAAAGTCCAGACCACTAGGGCAATTTCTGAAAAGTTTACTTTGACACAGGAGATACTTTTTTCTCCTTCAAAAAGATCCCCAAACCAAATTATTAGATTTCATCCCAGTTTCCTACAATGAATACTTTGCAAGTAAAGTTCAGAAGTATCACGAAAGAGGAAAGTTCTGGTCAGAAAACGACAATGATAAAATTATCACAAAAGGAAACGTCTTTTTCAGAGTCCTGTGATAATCAAGCCTCTTTGGTACAGAAGTTGCACTGCTTGGTGACTCCTGTTTCTTCATATTTTTGAAAAATCAGCATGCCCATAGGAAAAGACAGATCTCATGCCAAAGACAACAGCAAAAACTCCACCAACAACTGCTTAAAGCTTCCTCATTTCAGGACAGAAAGGATGCACATGAGAATACATTCTTTTAATCCTAGAAGTTAAATTTCCTGCTATTCTCTACAGCTTCAGACAGGTGTCTTAAAAGATCTCAGAAGATCAAAACAGGTGACAGGTGATGAGTGGTTTTGGCTGGTTGTTGCAGCATAGTTTGTAGTGAATTAGCCAGAATTACCTTGGCCTACATATCTTTACAGTGCCTGAAGATGCAACCTAAACCAGCCTCCTCAGACCTGGTGGGGTGCCCTGATTCTTCATTTTTCCTCTATGTCCCATCTCAATCTATTCAGCTTAATACTACAAAGTCAAAATTTTATACTATTGTTAAAACTTCTTCGGCTCAGACTGGAGATCAGGTTCTCCTAATTCCTGTATGCTGTTCAGGCCTGCTCCAGAGCTGCACTGGAATTTCTCTCAATTAAACAAGTATCATCTGATGGAAATGTATTTTGCATATAAAGACTAAATATATATAGATATAAAATAATATATATATAAAGTGGATTCTGAATCCACTGCAGCCTTTGAAGCTGCATGTTGGCTAAATCCACTGTCAGGATTCAGTTAGAGGATAGGGACCAACCCTGCAAAGAGGCCATGCAGAATGCTTTAGCATGTTAAAACGTATAACCTGTATTGATGATAGCTAGAATAAAATGCAAAATGACTGGGGTAAAGAGGTGAAGGACAGGCTGACAACTCTCTCTCTGCCTTTGACTCACTACATAGAAAATACAGTAGGCATAGTCCCTCATCTCCTTACACTCTAAGAAATATCTTTTCAGTTGCTTTCACTTTCAGGAGAAGGTTTGTTGACCTATAAGGAGAGCAGGAAAAAGGGAAAAGCATGATTTGCATAACCTGCAGAATTTGCACGCATTCCTTCCCAGAGACATGAGCCACTCTTTTAAGTCCCAGGTCCCCATAAGGCAACTTTACTTAAGGCTTGATCTTGAAACCCCTGAATTCAATTACAAAACTCCCACTCACTTCCACTGTGGAAGACTGGGGCTGCAGAGCAACAGGCTCTCTGAAGGTGTAGGCTGTTAAGTACTTGGGATACCACAGTTAAGAAGATGATTCTGGTTCACATGGCATTATACTGTAAACTTAACTAATCTAGATAGAAGCTATAGGACTAATTCAACAAGAAAGAGAAGCAAAGCTTTGACTGTATGGCTCCAGGCATGTTCTCTGAAGGACAGTGGCAAGCAACAGGTTGAAAAAAAAAAAGTCCAAAAGCTGATTGAGGGGTAATAGGTAATAAAATGGTCCTTGCCCAATAAATCTACTTTCATTAGAAGAATAGTCTCTTGAAGGCACAATAGTTCCACAGACTTTAAAACTAGTATTATTGAACAGAGACTAGTAATTAAATAACTTGCAATCTTCCATACAGAGATTGTAAAGCAGAACATTTTTATTGACATTTTCTACATACACAATGATACATGCAGCACCTTACAAAGCACATGATTACATACATCTTCAAAATATTACATATAAACAGTATAATTAGAAATAATGGAATAAAATTTAGCTTTCTTATTAAGTTCACTGGAACAGCACCTGCCTTCCAGGCAATGACATTCTTTGAGAATATTAGCATTTCACAAATCACATCACAAGAAATGGCTCTGATTGCATATCTGATAAGGGTATTCTTCCAACATGCAGCCTTAGGTGTGCAGCTCTCAAACCACTGGCAAGTCAGCAGTGAATTGCCATCTCAAAGGCAAATCACTTGCCAAGCAGCCCATGATGTCTTGCAAACAGGACACAGACCCTGAAACTACCTTTCTGGCAGGAGTTACTGCTGCACAGTGAAGGGAGCAGACAGAACCTGGTTTCAAGCCCTCTCAACCATGCTTAGCTTTGCGGTTGTGAGTTGTTCCCTGAGAAATGAGCAATTACCTGCAGTAGGAGAAAACTGATAATATAATAGAATTCATAGAATGGTTGGAAAGGACCTTTAAAGATCAAGATCATCTAGGTTCAATGCCCCTGCCATGGACAGGGACATCAGTGACTCTCTGTAGGTTTTTGAACTCTCAATACTATCAAGCTTTAAATTCTGATGCAGTCTCTCCTCTCCAGTTTCTCTTTTTCTCAGCCAAACATAGAAAAACCTTTACTTTACAAAAACTGTAAATCTCCAGGCCCCCCTCAATTAAAGAGAGAGTTTCCATGGACCAATGTATGTATTCATGTTGTTTTCTCTAATAAAGGCTAGTATCAACAGGCATCTCCTTTCACCAGTCCCAATGGACACTCATGGATAATAATGGAGCTCCCTCATCTGCCTCAATAACAGAACAGAATTACTTGTCACATTGTTTTGAGATAATTTACACCCTACTCATCACAAAGCAAAAGATGAAAAAACTGAATTCCTGTCCTCTTTGTGAGGCCTCTAGCAAGGCTGACTTGTACTAAAAATCTACGGTGATGGAGAAGGGCTGGTTTTGGTGCCATAAATGCTTGAGCCCTCATCCTGTATCTGACCCAAAAGTCAGAAAGTCCCTGATGTTGGACAAGACATTGGTCTTTTCCTACCTGCAAAACATGGATGCTAACACTTGGCTGTGTGCAGAAGAGGGAGAATTTAATTCTTGGAGATGACTCTGAAAGTGGGCAATACAAAAACAGTACCAAAAGCAGTGAGTGACCTTTTGATCCAGTTGTGCAGGTGCACAGCTCCTGCCTGCTCCAATTACCAAAAATTAACTCCAGAAAAGAAGATAAATGAAGGTAAGACAGAGTGCAGACAATGCCCACAACTTCATCAGATGGCTTTCAGCAACAGGATGCAGCCAGAATGGTGGCCAAAGAGCTATGTCTTTTGGAAGTTTGAGTAAGGTGGATAGTAAGAATGTGCATTTATTGAGGAGTCTGCATCCATTATATCCACTGTTTTTATAAATGCCAATAATAATATTAAGTTGCATTTCAGACCAAGCATTAAAGGTGACTGAAGGGTGATTAAGGGACTTGCCTTGAAAGAGTTAGTTACAGGACTTGGAACTCCCACTGCCCTGCTCTGACCTCTGAGCTAAGCAGTTAAGCAGCTCAGACTCTGCAGCAGCACTGCTTAGCTCTCCTGGAGTGTCAGGAGTGACTCCATGGATCATTCTGTGCTGAGCAAAGACAAGTTGGCAGAAGCTGCTCAGCAGTCTTTCAGTTTTGCAAGTCACATCTGCCCTGCTTAAACTAACACTTACAGAATAATAGGATAGTTTTTGGAATTTCCCACTTCAACATGCTCACGCTCAGGAGCCCATTTACTGAAAGAAGAGCAAGAAACATGTTGACAAAAAGGTCCTGGGTCTTTCCAGGCTCCTGTTGATGAAATCCTGTCGTTTCACAGTAACACTGATGTTTGATGAGCTCATGCAAAGTCACACAGCTTTGGTTTTATTTATGAGGACTTTCTCCCCCCTTTTGCTAGGAAAATATTGCTTTCTTAGTATTTTATTTAGGTTTTCTGCTTATTTCTGATTTTTCTCAGGGCATTGTGCCATTTCATCAGGACAACTTAACCCGTTTCAGAGTCATGATAATGTCAGAATCAGCAGTGACCATAAGCATGTCAGTTTGTGTATTGAGCAGATTTGGCCTGCCACACAAGACTAGAGACTTCTTGTTGCTCTAGCCAATATTTAGAGAGATCTGAAACAAAACCAACAGAAATTTCTCTTTGCAAGGGCAGCAAAGTTCAGTTTTAGTACAGACACTATAGCTGCCCTGATTTCAGGTAACTGAGGATCTAACTACAAAATTATGCAGAAATTTGTAAGAGAGAATGCTAGGAAATGTCCAGCTACCAACTTCCAAATTATTTCATACAACACTACAAATTAGTAATATTTTAAGATTAATTATGATCTTAATTTCTTTATTTCAAGAACCTCTCTCAAGCAAAAGATTGCACAAAAATAATAATTTGAAGCACTAATTCAGATATCCACTGTTAACACTCCACTGGAAGGAATGGTAAAGCCCACACCTTTCTGGCTTCTTGTTAGTCTTTTTGACTACTGAGCAAACAAATGAGATGCATTCAGACTCCATGATGAAAAACTGAAATTACCTTTATAACTGAATATTGAAGAATCCCTGGATCCTGGGGATTTTATTGTATAGCCAGATGAGCTTATCTATGTCCAGATCTTCAACCAGTGTATGCCTCCAAATAGTTGAAAGGCAAGTGAAATAAGAAACTCAGAGAACAAGATATAACTTACTGGATTCTTGGATTTTCAAAAGTGTAACTTCTCACCGCATTAAAAAGCTGTATTTGCATTTTTGTATTGAGACTAAAGATGGATCAGGTTCAGACCTGACTTCTACCCATAATTCAGGAAGCAGAAACAACATTGATGGTGCACATTTTTTGAACTGAGCAAGAGGCAGGACTATGTCCACCCAAAAGCAGAGCCTTGTATGGTCAAACTGTAACAGCATGGTTCAGCAACACAGAAAGGTCCCTTGAGTAAAGAGAAGTTCCTGCTTCCTGCCAGCCACCCTGAGTGCAAATACTGGAATCCATCCTTCCCAGAGCAAAGTAAAGTGAGAGGGAAGCATCTCCTAACTGGAACCATGTGTACCATGTGCCTTTTGAGGAGAACAGATATAATGGCTTGCTATGGCATTCATTTCCATTGAACTTCCACTTGAGTTGACATAATAGGCAGAGGAGAGAAAATGTGTGGAGACCAATAAAAGCTGAAATTAAAACCAGTGTTTCTGTGTCATTACTTCCATGTCCCTGACAAAACAAGCACTTTTGAAAAGGTTTAGTGCTGACAGGTCCTCGTAACCAGCACAGTTTCAAGCCACCCTAAGGGCACTGCTGCCCAGAAATCACCCTGGGAACAAACAGAAAAGCACTCTTCTGCCCCTGTCAGACACAGGCTTGTGCAACTCCTGGTATGAATCAATAGTTTTGCACAAACAAAACCTGAACACACTACTGCAGTACAGCAATCCTCTAGTCAGGTCTCTTCAGGTGCAAAAAAGCACAGTAATTTGAAGAAGGCCAAAAAACCTTAATGATTTTGATTGAAGCACTGTTGAGGGATACTTCCCAAAAAATTCTTCGCTGCCAAGCAGTCAGCAAGGCATTACTGTAAAGCAGCAACAGCAGAATACTCAGGGGACAAATGCAGGTAGTGAGACTGGTCTAACTGGGTTACTAGGTGGTTAGTGTGAGGGTCAAATGTACAACCATCACCAAAATATATGGTATAAAATGGCTTTGTTGCTTAGCTGAGATGGCCCAAGAGGATCCCATGTATTGCTGATGCTTTGAGTTTTGACATTTTCATTTCGAAGATAAATGAGCGTTTAGGCTTGGACAACTGCCTTGTATACTTCATCAAAGAAGATGACTTGTATCTTTCATGTATTAATTGTACTAGGAGTAGAAAGGGACTTTAAAATCAATGTTATTGCTCCTTGTATCTAGGGATTATGGGAACAGTAAGACCAGGCAAAAGGGACCTCCTGCCCTACTGAATTTAAATCCAATTTTGTTTGGCAGCAAACCTTTCTATTACAACATATTCTGCACTTTGGCATCTCATTCTGTACTGTAATTTTCTATAGAAGTAGATAACTACAGATTTTATTTTGTTGCCTTAAATCTAAATAAGAGCTTATGGTGAGTAAAGGAGGTGAACTTTTCACACTCAGTGCTGGGCACACAGTAGTAGTAAGGTGGTTTCTGAGATGATTCAACTTGGAAATTAAGCAAGTAGTACAACTTGTCAAATCTTGCCTCTCGCTTGGAAAGGAAAATGATGAAAGTGGCAACAGAACAACCCGTCTTCCACCCGACCCTTTATGATTTCTGATCTCTCATCAGGAGTATTGCTCTAAATCCCCAAAAATCTGCTTTGCAGATAACCTCCTCCCTTTATTGTTGACTTTGGGATTGTGACAAAAACAAGACAGAAAATACTTTCCAAACTGAAAAGTGAATTTGCATTATAAGACTGTTTGAAGTAGGATCATTCACATGGACATGTGCTAGTGATGGAAAAGTCCCAGCATTTAGAGAGAATGAGGCAATAAAATCAAAGTGGATTAATATCACAAAATGTTTAAAGGTAGGACAAAAATAGAAACAGCAATTTTTATTTTTCTTTGTACTTCTGAATATTTTTCCCCCAAGGAATTTTGGTACTTTCTATTTAAATAAAAAGTGAGACCATATCAGAACTAGTTACAAAATTATAGGCCACTAGGACCGTGAAACAACAAAATAAGTTCTGTATGCCATTTTTAATAGCTCTAGTTTCTGTGCTCCCAAGAAGTACTGGGTTAATGATAACAATCATGGGATGCATTCTCGAGAGTGCTGTGGTGAATTCCTGAGTACAAAACCCCTCCAGACCTCTGGGTCTTCGCAGTTAGTTCATAAGGAGAAGCACACAGAAACTCAGCTGATTGCAGTTGAACTGTGTTTTTATGGCTTAGAAGCAAAACATCTGATTTACACCAGTGAAATTCAGGAGTCATCCTGCCAAAGTAAATTACGTGAAGTGGCAACTATGCTCCACAACTGTACAGAATAGGGGCAAATAAATCAAAGCTGATGAGTCAGATCCTAAATACTGGAATTAGTCTGGATCTGTAAAGCAAAGACAGCAAGAAAATCTGACAATGACAAATGATTGTAAAATAAAATGTGATCCATCAACGTGCACTATGTAAATGCCTTTGCCAAGAAATTTCTAAGGGTGAAGAAGATAACAGGAAATTGTGAAATTATCTAGACTGAGAGGGCTAGTTTCCCTGCTGCTCTAGGTTTATGACCATCTTTGACTTTGTTACAAGGCGAACGCAGGATGGTTTTTAAACAACACAACGTTTAAGCCTTTTTCAACCCCTCTGTTCCAATACAAGTGACTACCCGAAGCATACAAGATTGACAAGCCTACACTGTACCTTCCGTCACAGTGATCAGAAACTGACAGCACACAGAAAAAACTAAAAGCCAGAACTATCAGAGAAAGCCATCCTCTCTGTTCTTTCCACTGAAGTACAGTACACTGGTTTCATAGGACCATCTCCCATTTTCTCCTAAAAAAACCCTATGGTTTAAAGTTGAACAATTGAAGTGTCCCTCACAGGTACTCTTTTCCTATAACATGTTCTGAATAATAATTTATGCAACTGGTATTTCCACTGTTATACTTCCACTGTTACTTATTTTTACTATGTAGAGGAAATGGCTCAGCATGTTTAAGTCTTACCTGCTTTCTTAAGACCTTGGGAGTTCTGTTGGACAGAGAGTGGCAACACAGCAAGTGATAGCATTTTCTTAAATCAGGCAGGATGCACAAGCTTATTTGTCTAAGAACTGCCAGTCCTTGAAACTTGTTCTTTAACAGCATGCCTAAACATGACTGTTCAAAACCCCAGTGCACATGGAAGCTCTTAACTTTGCTTTTTCAAAGCACAGGTGATTTTTCAACATGCTTGTTTATCTGGCCTGGAATCTCGGAGCAATGAACCCTGTGGAACTACTTCTGCCAGAGCTTTGCAAGCTTTCTACACTACAAGCACACAATTTGGGAAGGGTTAAAAATCATTTTCAGAAATTGTGATCCTTAGTTTTTAACATAGCTGAGGCCATTCTGGGTTTGGCAACCTCCAAGTCTGGAATTCTTGTTTGGAAGAGCTGTTGTAAAATAGGTTCATGCCTCTTCTGCTCTGACAAGTCAGAAAACTTAGTGAGGTCACTGTATACTCCGCTGAAATACTCTGTACCCAAAGGGAAAAGAACTGAACCGGAAGCCAAAAAGTAATGAGTCCTGGCTGCACACTAATCCAGAATACAGCCAAGCCTGCTTTCACTGCTTCACATATAAATCAGCTTCTAGGTCATGCAGAACTTCATCAAATAGACCTAAGAATAAAAATCTAATAGGGGCAGAAAAAGAACGGTAATTCAGGACTCCATCCCATCTTTAACAACCATTCTCAATCTCATCCATAGGAGAAGGCACTTTCAGAATAAATACAAAATGAGTGAGGTCTTTCTGTAAAGATTTGCTTTTTCCAGTTTTCTGGTTTTGTAAAGAGTTTATCACAGTGAGAAAGCATCCTAGAACAGCAGGTTATAAAACTGAAAGCCATTATCTATCTGTCTGCTAAGAAACAGGCACTCTGAATTTCTGTCGTCATCTTAACTATTAATAACACAATCTACCAAGTTTGAGGCCTGAAACGTCTGGAGAAAATACAGTATTGTCACAACAGGATAGCACCAAAGTGACTGAAAATGTCTGAAACTCTCTGTACTGCTTCTTGAGTTACTGCACTGTGCAGGAAATAAAATCAAATAAACATTAAAATTTAAATAAAACCATTTTTAAAATCCCAGCAGAATAGAAGCTCGTGCATGATCTCTGAGAACTCCGAACAACCTCAACATCAGACCTGTCTGAATACAGCCTTTCTGACCCAACTCAGACTGCCATGCATTTGAAACTCATGTACCATGCAGGTAGTTCACAAGTAATATGGACTGTCTGAGGCAGGTGAAAAGAAGGAGTAATTTCTAATTTAAATCTTCATCTGTTACCAAGACAACTTCTGCAACTCAGTTCAGCTTTGTGCAAGCTTCTTCTCTGTTAGCAAAAAGCTGAAATGATGGCACACAATCAGCATGCTCCAGCTGACGCTGCAAAAGCTTATTTGTCTTCTCAAGGGCACTTTTTACACCTTCCTATAATATGGATGAAGCAGTTTGCCAGCTTTTTATTTCTTACTCTGCTACTCTTACAATGGTAACACCAGGGAAACGCGCCTTTGCTCTTACTCTTTAGAGTAATTGTATAAGTCTTACCCCATTACCCCTTAGAACAGTGAATTTCCACCTGCCTAGATCTCCAAAGATCTCCTTGTCTAAAACTTGGACTGTTTTTCCAACATAATAAAAGATATTACCATTCTCTGTGAACTTCCCAGTCACTTAATTATGTGATTGGCACCCCAACGGTCGTCTGTCTCTCACCCATGCGTTGACATTCATTGCAACCCTTGAAGATGACCAAAACAGTTCTCCTAACAGAGGTTACAGAGGTTACACTTGTTTGTGTTTTTTTTTTACCTTTTTTGTTCAAGAACAAGCCCAACACCTATAAAATACTCTGTAGAGGGAAGCATTAGTAGTATCTCTCACAACACATTACTTTAAGGTGAACAACTGCAAGAACAAAATTAGGTCCAGGATTTTTTTTCAGCACCTGAGAAAGCAGAAAAGAGAAGAACCAGTTGATAACTGAAATACGACTCATGGAGGTGCTGGAGCAAAGGAAAGGGAAGGAAACACATGGACACTTGCTGCTTTCTCAAATACCAGACATACATACTCAAGTGTAATGTAATACTTTGTATGTTCAGAAGAAACAGCTAGTACAGACTTGCAGCACAGTTTTGGTATCAGGACAGACTGAGAGTACAAACAGCATATCAGAAGGTGCCACTGCCTGCCATCACTTCTACTGACCTGTGAGTTGTGAGCTGACGTTCCCACATCATCACATACAGCCCATCCAAACCTATACAACAGACCACAGCTGCACTGCCTGACATCCACAGATACACTCTATGTTTTATGGGCCCTACGGTGAGAGGAGCAAAGGAACACGACTACAGGTGAAATAACACAAACTACACATTAAGGGTCTGCCCCGTACATGCTAATTGAATATACAACGTGTCTCATCTTTAGAGGCTGTGTCCTGCCTCTGAAGGAGGAAAGATGTGAAGGTTTACAACCCTGAGCTCTCTTATCATCGTGATTTTCTTCAGTGTCTTTGACCTTATGGAATGCAAAATAAATTCCACCTGTGACAGACAAACATGACCCTTGGTACACACTTCAATGTACATAGATTTGTACAGACTAAGAAGATATTGAATAATCCGATTGAATTTAAGAGGGAATTTTTTGTTCCATTTCACTAATGGCTCTTTTTCATACACTTTCTTTAAACATCTATGAATCAGGGTTTTATTTTCTTCTGACTTATGACAGAACAAATGAAGAGTTACTAAAGAGAAGTTGCTAAAGACGCAAACTGATACAAAACTTGTTATAGGAAGATTTAAAGCACTGACCTCGTGCAAATGCTCACTTAGGAAAAATCAAAATTACAGTCTAAATAAAATTTTCACTGGAAATTAAATTATATTACTATATCTGACCGGTTATTATATGCTTCATTCTACTTTGTTTAGCTAAACAAGCCAGGAAAACAAGGAAATGTGTTGCAGATACCCACAATGAGTGGCATATGAAAGACTTCACTAGTCAAGAGTGGCTGCGTTGGGTTTTTTTGGTTCAACACAGCTTTGAAGAAATCTTTGATCTATTTACTCCCCAATCTGTTGGCAAACACACTTAAACTGAACAAAAAAAACCAAAACACACCAAAAAAACTCAAAACACACCAAACAAACACACACAAAGAACAAGCTATGACTTGCAGTGCTTGCTGCTATCATACTTCTTTATCTCAAAGTCAAGACAAGGTCAAATTTAACTTGACCAGAAGCTTCATCTGGCCCTAATTCAGTTTCACTGAATATTACCAAAAGAGCAATCAATCAGTGCTGGAGCACTGCACACACCAATATTCAAAAACATGATCTAAAGGAAACTTTCCAAAGATTCAGACATTGGCTTCTCTCTGTGTTTTACTGACCATAACTGTCAACAGGAACAGAGTTAGGTCAGGGAAAGACACTCCCCACCACTTTCTTCACCATGATCAAGGGTAACATAAATGTGTACGTTACTCACCCAGCTGAAATGAGCCTCCCAGACCACATTTCATCACCACACCTACAAGAGCCATGAGATCTCAAGCCTAAATTTGGAATCGGGATAATATCTGGGGAATTATATATCCTTTATAAACCTTTCATTCTCCCAAGGCCTTAGCTTCTTATAAAACTCTGGATTTAGTTTTACGCTATTCTGTTGGCCTATTAGGTTTTATAAGCAGCTGTCCAATACATTTTTACTTTTCATAACTTCTGTGGGAATTTGAATGTAGTATAACCCTGAGAATGCAAACATTTTGCTACCACTGACATGCAACTGGAATGCAACACGTTAATAAGTTGCTGCAAGTTTCATTTAATTTAGAGCAACTAAAAGCAAGTAGACAATTTTTCTGTCACCCATCCTTTCCTTTCAGGACACAGCCAAAAATAAACCTCATGTCCCTATGGAAAGATACATAGATAGCATCAGGCAAAATATCAAGAAAATGAAAATGTCACGGAGCAAATGAGGCAATACTAACATCTGTGTTTAAGGCAGCAAGAAAAAGCAACTAGCAACATCTATACACTCATCAGCTTTGAAAATATTTGCCCTCTGAAGACTACAAAAACTAATAAGAAACTCCTCGCAGTAATCTATGGGCTCTCAGCTAATGAATATTTGAAGCAACAAGTTGAAATCTAGATTCTGACCGTAAGTTATATCCCTCAGAGCCCCACAGAGTCTGGCCTGCAATACTGATTTTTTTCTTGAAAAGCACAAACCCAGAAAACTTCTGCCATTTATTTGGAGGACAAAAAAAACCTCAAGCTATCTCATACCCCAGAAAGAAAGTTTCTCAGAAAACGTATTAAAGAAAAGAGAGAAACTGAAAGCAGGCATCAAAACCAAAACAACACACACACCAAAGTATGCCAGCAGCCCTGCATTTAATGTTGGGTTTCCATCCCAGCAGTTGCCCAGCATTTAGAAAAGCACAGTCACTGTAAGCCATACTCAGCCGAGGTATAAGCAAGTGTGGCCTCTCCCTAATGAACTGACACTTTCTGTGCAATAAAACCAAACTTAGCATAGTATGTCCAAAGTATTCACACCACATATGGCAGAAAAAAAGCATGTCATTCCTCATACACACTGCCATCCAGAGGCATATCTAGGGGGCAATAGCCCAGTGGCAGAATGCGTGAGCGTGAGTATCACTGCATAACTTAAAAACAATTGTTAAGAATTGAACAGGAAAATATTTATTCTCATCAGACTAGACAAGAAACATGGATTTGGCCAGGCAGAGAAATTATGTTCTGTCTGAGAGCAAGGGAGGTAGCGGGAGGAGGGGAAGAGAGAGGCTGTAAAAATGAGCTTTTGTCCCACAAAGTCCCTTGTCCTATACCAGAGCTGCAAACTATGGAAATTAAAGCTACTCTTATTGCTATCTTTAGTAAGCAGAAGACTGGTGTCAAATTCCTGCTCGAGTAGAAAGCCCATCTACTGCAAAACCGGTTATGGGAAAGGACATTAAAGAGTTCAGAGCTATGGCACTTCATTTCTACTTCATTTAGTTTCCTCCTCTCATGCCTCTGACAAGCACACAACTGTCCATCACTGTGATTGCTTCAGCCTACACATTCCAGACTTAATCAGAACCTCTTACCTCCTGGGAAGACACAGAACGGAGACGGAAGAATTCTGCTCTCAGTCCCTCATGCCCTGCCATAGCCTCTGTGCTTCCTGAGCACTGCCTGCTTCACTTGTCATGCAACAATGACACATAGTGTCAGTGCATTTGTCAAACCTCTGTCCCTTTGTATGCTTAAAGGGAGGAAACTGACATTAATGTTTAACAGAACTAACAGTAGCAAAGTCTCTGCAATCTGACATGCTAACTTTGAAGGCACAGGTGTGTGAGAAATCTGGCAAGCCAGAAGTTTCCTCCTGGTTGCCCGTGGCCTGGAAAAAATCTTCTTTTGTTTGCATTTTTAATGTTGGAGGGAGCAGCAGTTTACATATTCATTCCTGAACCTCTAACTGCAGCAATCCAGCTGCTGGTTGCTAACAAAAAAAATCATAGAAGCTTTATCAAGTATTAAACCACATGCCTGCAGACACAGAGAACAAGCCTGCCAGACTCAACACGTATCTTGAAGCCCACACGGGTGACAGTACTGTTTGACAGGAAAGGGAGAGGTTCAAAATCCACATTAAAATGCTTCCAGGTCTCTGCCAACAGTTTCAACAGGCACAGACTATCTGCCATCTCTCCTGTTTGCCTGCGTTGACATAAAAAGGTTTTCCAAGTCAGCAGCAAACCAAGGGGGCAGAGGTTTCACATGAGAGCAGGCTGCTTTCTGGGCGTTTGTTCAATTGTCTGTACTGACAAGTCCTCCTATGGCCTCAGCTGCTGTGCAGCCACAGAGATGCTTCCCGGGGTAAACATCCTGCTGCACAGAAAACAGGTGAGTCAGCTGAAGTTATATACAGTGTGATAGCAGGAGGTTTAACCAGCACTACCCATACCTGAACATTGTCAATACTACCCCATTCCAATCCACAGACATCCCCCGAACCAGCAGTCCACCTGCCTGCCAGCTTTAGCTGAAAAAAGGCCTTCTGAGGTTTTGCTAGCAGGATTCAAAACAAAAGCATTTCTGTTCTATTGCCATTGCAATAAATTCTGTCCAGAGTTATATTGTTACCTGGAAAAATATTAATTCTGAGAAATTCTGATGCAAAATGGGCTTACTCTGAATCCAAAACGCATAATACCATTTCCATCTATTAGCCACTGCTAATTGATGATCACTGCTGTGATCAAGGTGTACTTGCTGCTCAGCCACAGTATTACAGACAGCCTATGTTGAAAAAGTGACCTTGCTTTGCAATCCTAACATTTTCTTTCTGTAGCTAGAGAGAAGAAAACATAGGAGTCCTTTTGATTTACGCCAGGGTTTTTCTGCAGTTCTCTTATTATAAAATTGTAACATACATATGCATTAAAGCTCATCATTAACATGACAACTATAATTTTTTTCCTTTTTTTTTCCCCTCCTCTACTTAACTTTTTTCTGTATTGCTTTAAGTGTTTCAAGAGTTAGATATGGGCACTCTGCACAAAATTCCTGTATCTGGAAAATACCAAATGTGCAAGATATTTAGGCTCCCAAGAAAGCAGTCAGGTTATCACAGGAACTGACTTTCCCATTGACTACAATAGAATTTCATTAATGAGCTAAATAAATAAATATGGTTTGTGGTTTTTTTTAAAGTCATATTTTTCTGATAGGAACATATATTTTACAATTGCTGTATTTAGTTGTGCTTTCAATACTGAAGTTCATTCTTCAAAATTCCTTCACCTTATTGTCTGTTGGTTCAACAATTGCAGTGGGTGGATGTTTATTACATTCCCTTGTGACACATCCCTACTTCAAGACCCCATTTTAGGGCTGCTTCTGTGTACAGGAAATGGCCAAAATGGAAATAACCTCAGAATGCGTGATGTGAATCATGACAAGTGTTTTGAAAAACACACATCTAATGCAAAAGATAAAGATGGATGACCCAAAAGTCCTATTCATAACTGAAGTTTGCAGGTACACTTTTGCAAGTCTCTGGTTCTGTGCTGATAGTGACACTACAATAATCAAGACCTATTGCTCTGCTACAGAGGACTCTCACTGACACGTCTTGCTCAAAGTCTCCAAGGCACTATGGGTATTTCTGCATGTATATATTGTAAGAATATGGATGGCACCTGAGCATTTCCATTAGCTCCTATTTTCCTGCTTGCAGGAAAATGCTTACGGTTTCAATCTGCTTTTAAAGGCCATTTGCTGATAATTTTCCTGAAGTGCAAATAAAATGTGGTGCTCAGTGTGGAGACTCTTAGCTAATTCCCGGTTTCTGGACACCATATTACCTGGTTAATCAGTGTTACACTATTTAGAGGATAAAGTCTGTGAAAATACTGAGAGGATGATGTCAAGGACTTCTTGCTTTGGTTTTCTGGACAAACAGGTTTTTTTCCAATCAGGAAAGAAACACATAATAATTATTTTGATTATTTTGTTATGTTCAGATCTTGCTTTCCATCTTATTCTTTACAAATTCTGCTGTCTTCTAATTTTCTGTTCTGCTCAAGTGGAAAATATCATTTTAGGATTACTAAACAGTGAAGAAAACTTGTGAGAGGACACAGACTCTTTCATTCCTAAGCCAAAGATTCAAATCCGGACTGATTAGGATGCAGACCAGAAATTGTTCTCCCAATAGCTTTTCAACAGCTCAAGTGCAAAAAGATGGGAGTCTTAGACCATCTCCTAATGGATAGATATTCACAGAACATGAAACATCATTAGTAATGCTCATTAATTGTATCTTTGTTGGTCTTTTCAGTGAAATTGCCAGAATTTTCCTGGTCCAAAAGATTTTCATCCCTAAGAATTACTTCCTCCGGAAAAAATGAAATATTTGCATTATTATGTAAAAATGTTTTGCACACAACTCTATGCTATATCCCCTGTTGACTTCTGTCTCATTTATAATCACCATCCAAAAGACAAATTCACAGAAGAGTCCTGCTCTGTTTTCCTGATACTGCATTGATGGGGATTCCAGCAAGTGTTTTAACAAGTATCTTGCTCATTGCCTCTACTCACCACATTTCATTGCAGTAAAAGCACTAGAAACACATCAGATACATTTCCAAAACCATGTTGTTGTAATAATTTTCTGAAAACCATGTAATAGTTTAGTTCAGATCTTAGTACTACTGAGTACGGTAATGTAAATATGGTGATTAAAGAAATAAAGATTGCAGTGTTAGTCTGAGTACTTTGTACTGGAACAGAATATGGTTGTATTTAAAAGGTCACTTTTAGTCTAACCTGACAACTACAACTCTCTGCTTTTTAAAATATTTCTTACTTTTCATTTTTATAGTTGGTTCCAGTGGTTTTAGCAAGCATAAACCTTAACAGAAAAGGTAGTTTCAATGATGATGTATAATTTGCTGCATGTAAAAGCATAAAGCAGTAAAAGTGTCACGAGAATCAAGTTACAATGGGGAGTATTTTGCCAGGATACATTCCTGCAGCATCCAAGTAATAATAAAGCTAACTTGATCTGAAGCTGCATGAAGCAAAATGCAATAAAAACTTAAAGGTTTGTTTGTTTGTTTTCTTTTTCCTTAAAAACCTGTGCAAATGGGAGGGATATACTAACACGACTTCCATCTTTGCTGGACTGACAAGGGCATATAAAGTAAGTAACGCTTCTTCCTGAGCACACATCCAAAATTAAAAGTGAAACAAAATAGCCAACAATAGAAATGGTATAGCAAAATTCCCCATCCCCCACCATCAACTGTTTGAGGAAGCCCAAAGGATGTATCCAAAAGTAGGTCCATTTTTTCAATTGTATCTCTTGGTGTCATTAGAAGCTGTTACCTCATCTTACAAACCATTCTTCTTTTATGTCTTTAGACCACTGTGCTTACAAGAAGATTTCTGCAGCTCTGCTAGAGAGATTTCAGAATATTTCAGTATGCCCTCTGATCCACTCACTGCCCTGAGGTCACTGCTGAGCAGGGCAAGGGAGGGGAACACCATGTCTCAGGCCAGTGGAAATCAGCACCCCACTGATGCCACTTACCTAGACAAAGGACAGCAATAACTCAAAGCTTGTGTTCAAATTGTTACCAGTTTCAGGGTCATTTGAATCAGAACTTTGACTTGTTTCCACTGCTGATGTTCCTGTTCCTGCTGACAGTAGGCACCCTCCAGCCTCCCATGGCCCAGTTCAGAGTTGTGCTGCCAGAGCTCTGGGTCCCAAAAGCACCTCCAACCCCTCAATAACAGCTTTTATTCCTTTCTGAAACAAATGTAACTTTGCTGGGAACCAACCTGCTGAAAATGTGTCAGCTGCACAGTTCAAGCTGTTTCTGCTTTTAAAGGAGTACGATACTTGCTAGTAGATGTCCCATCATTTATCTCGTCTTCATAGTTGTTTCGCTGAAGTTTTTTTGTATTGTTTTATAAACCTCAACAGTTTTTAATTACAAAAAAAAAAGTGCAGGGTGTCATTGCCAATAACTTAGCATACTGCTTAGTCTTATCAGGGTGTTACTGAACCACTATTTTTCCTATTCTCAAGCTCACTGTCAAAATATTCAAACTTTATTGTTTCCTAAAGTAACAAATATTTTCTGGAGGGTTTGTTTCACAAACACATAAAGAGCTGAAAAGATTCTCCCTGGTATTTCTGAGTAGTAGGACATTATTTTGGCAGGAAAATCCATCTCAGCAGTTCAGTGTGGAGCTCTTTGGTGCCTTAAGCCCCCTCAGCTGCCAGGAGCCCTCCCGCAGCGCAGACAAGGGGTCCAGCCCTGCCTCAGCTGCTGCCCGGCACGGCACAGCCAGCCAGGAGGGGCAGAGGCACTGAAGAGGACATTGGCTGAACTGGCAACCTGGGCCTCTTGATGCTCTAACAAAGCCCCCGAGGGCTGCTCTGACTGGGAAAACTGGGAGCTGTTTTAGCCCAAGCTACCCCTCAAATGTTGGAGCAAAAGAAGCTTTTATTTTAAAACATAAACTAAAGACTTGGCTCCCTGCTTTAGGCTTACGTAACTCACTCTCCTCTCCAAGTTGGTCTCGCTCCTCCCCCTCCAGAGTTCCTTGAAAACACAGACTTGTACACCCAAATATGCATGAAATGGCAACACTCGCCTACCAAACCATGCACAAATCTCCCTAAAGTTGTGCAAAACCATCAACCACTTCTAGACCCGCTGCCTTCTCCGTCACCGTTTTCTGCATCTACACCTGCGTGTCTCCTCCAGGGAAAGGTTTTCATGGAAACACACCACCCTTGGTTGTTTGGTAAGCACTTGAGGACACAGCTGAGGCAGCAGCAAACACAGCAGCAATTTTTCCCACGGCATATCATTGTAACATATTGAACTGGCATCCAAAACTCCCACTAAGCTTTCTATTAAGCACGGATGGGAACATCATCCCACAGAAAAATTTTATCCAAATGTAAGGAATAGTATAGCCATCTATAACTATATATGACCAATGTTTTATGGAGACTCCTTAAACCATGCAACCAACTGCAGAGCCCAGGCAGAGTGAGCCTTTCACCTGTAATTGAAATGCAGCCACTCACAATAGGGAAAGCAGCAGCTTTTCTATCACTTGCAGCAACACCTTCCACATACTTAGCAAAGAAAGAGCAAGGGATGATACTTCATCAGAATTGTGCTAAGACAACAGCAATCACACATGTTAATTAGTGTGAAATTTGTACACATTAGAGTTTTAAGTAAGACCAAAACCTTATTGGTTTAAAACAATGTAAGTAGATGAAGATGCATCCTTTGATTTCCAAGTTACCACTTTCTTCACAATGCTCTCCATTCAGAAAACTGGGGACATGTAATAAATATCATAGTATTTAAGTTTACATCTACATTAAATACATAAATACAAAAAAAAAAACCCTTCTGTTGATCTCACTATTCTTTTAATATTTTTCTTACAATAGGATCAGGGCTCCATCGTGGTGGATGCAGAGTTATCTCCCTCACCACACTGTCACAGTACTGGTGAGGGAGCTGCTGTGCATCAGCCTGCCTTATCTGCCCCCCAAGGCATCCAGCCCTGGATATGAACACAGCTCTTTGGCATTAGTTGAGAGATATTTCATTTGCCAGTGCAGACTGAAGCACATCTGGATGAATGACCTGACAATAAATTTGGACAGTGTCTATATTTTAACACAGACCTGAAGGGCACTGGTTTGGTTTTATTTTCTTTTATTAGAGGTGGGGAGTTACATTAGCAGAAAGATTTAAATTATACGAATTAAGTTAAAATCATATTGTTACTTATCAGGTAACAGGAGTTAACAGCAAGCAAAAGGCACTACGGTTGCTTCCATGAACTGATCTCTCCAAATGAGAGAAAGTACCACACAGGCATTACATCTCTGAAGACAACACTTCTCCCTATACAGTTTTTCTCCTGACATGAGATCACCTTTGAAAAGAAAAATTTGCTGTGGAAAGGTAAGAGAACAGAGCAATCCCAGGACAAGCCAGCAGAGTGAACAACTGCTTCTGCCACCCACACTGCAGTGGAGTGCTGCTTCACCCTGACACCAGGCATACCTGCACTTTCTTTTATCTAAGAATTCTCAAGGTCTCAATTCCTAGAGGCAAAATATTTCTAGTCCTCTGCCCAGGCCACAGCCACATAATCCCTTCTTCAAAGGAAACAAAGGATTTCAGTTGGGTTTATTAATATGGACCAACGATTGATTTTACTTAAAAAAGTAAAAATTAATCTATTTGCTGTAAAACTGAATAAATATGGCTCGACTAGGACTGATTTTGGAAGTGATTGTACAGCTCGGTTTCTTAAGGCTAAAACATAGACGTGAAGTCTTCCTTTGACAAAGATTTTTCTTAGAGCTCTTGTTGCTTCTGCCTTCATCAGAGCAAAGCAGTAATAAAACACAGGACCTCACTGGGCATATAAAGTAGCTAAGCATGGACATCCATGCACAATGGGGACAGGTACGCATCCCTAAATACTACTTCTAGTAACTAATCCAAGTAAGACTTCTCCTACACAGCCCACCTTTACTGTGTTCTGTCATGCTCAAACATCAAGACTTCTGCTGTTAAAACAAACAAGAGAGGCTTTGTTTGCTCACGCAAATGCAGTGATTATCTACCAGGTTCCCAAACAAAAGAATCAGGGTGGATACTGGAAGCCAAATACAGGAATACTGCTCCAGGACTCTGGTGGTTCTGCCAACATTGAATTGGTCCTCCATAGCCTTGCACCTCCTGCAGTCATCTGTACCACCCCAAAGCAAGAAGCAACCACCACGTGCTCGCTCATTGGTTAGGAAATGAAGTAATTATTTTCTTTGATTTTTTTTAAAGAATTATAAACAATTCAGCCAAAACACTCCTTAGGTACTTCTAGAGTTATATTAGTCCAGTTAGTCATCTGGTTTATCTGGTGCATCTCCAATGCCTCCACTAAAGGTAAGCTAGCTCCTGCCAATTCAAATTCTGTCAGTTTCTTAAATTCTGAAGAAAGTCTGAGCCACAAAGCCAGTGTAAGAATATCTCAGTGCATGTTAGACTAATGAGGCTAACAAATTGCTGGTGACAGCAGGAATGGTCTCACACGCTGCTGGGAGACAAAAACCACTATTTTTAGAGGTTTGTGAGTACCCACCTCTGTTCTTCCCAGGCAAGGAGACAAATACAACTCAGAGATCAGATTTCAGTTTTAATGAAGCAAGATTATGCTTGATGCAAAGATCCAACTGAAAGTATTTACAAAGGAGAAGTTTTATAAATGTTATTAGACTAGGAACTTAACAACTTGCAACTTTATGCCTATAGCAATTTTCACGTGCAATCCTTTCCTAGCATAAGTTTCTGATGTCTTGCTACACGATCCACTGACATCAGCACCCTCAGTTTATGGCCTCATTAATTATGATGCTCAGCTGGAGAACATTCTCCAGTTCAGTGAGGATGACACCTTTCCTGTGCAGATTGAGTGGAAAGATGACAGCCCATGCCACAAAATCCAGTCCTGAACAAAACTCAGGTTATTCCAGTTTTCCTCAAACAAGCAGCCACATAGTCCTTTTGTGCAACTGGAACCAGGATTGGTTCCTGCTTTGGCTGTCTTTCCAAATCAAGCCCAGTGACATTAAACTAAAAAGGTGTTTGTTCTAGCTCATCCTGGCAGTCCCTCTCTATACAACACTAAAGTCACCATGCTATTAAATGCTTGTGGTGATTTTCATTCACTTTAAAAGGTATACAAACGTGCTTAAGCTTTCAAAAGTCCAGTCCTCAGTCTTGATTTATGAAACTCATATGCATGCATTTTAAATGTTCTTTACATGGGAGAGATTTTATACTGTTCGATAAAAATCACAGGACAATCACCTTGTTTTTCAACAAATTGAAAATAACTGTAAAGACATTATTCTGAGATACCTTGTAAAGTCCATGTAATGTGTAATTAATTCAAATATCTTCCTAATATTGTCTACATTAAGTATTTCATTTACAAAAATAGATATTAATGTGTTTGGGTTTCTTTTTCCCAGATTAACAGAAATTTAGCCAAAACCTATTAATCAAGAAAGTACATCACAGCAAATGTCTAAATAAATCTGCTTGCAGGGATATATTCCATGCTTACAGCAGAAGGATACTGCTCTATTTTTAAATGTTTCTAATTAGAGAATTTTACAATCCTATCCTATAGTAATAACGTGTCTTATTTATTCTCTTTCTTATTCCATCACTGCCTGTATCAGGGCAATAGGACCTGGCAGGAGCACAGTTCTACTATTTCCAGTTCTGCACTCAGCTTGCAAAGTGGGATTCATAGGTCAGACACAGCCTAACTCATAGAAAATGTCAGAGGTAAAGGGAATTTCTACCACTTACAAATACACTAGAAGTCTGTCCCTCCAAATCCTGAAATTACTTATGCCTCATGCAATATCATCAGATAAACTGTAAATTGATATACTCCTCCTAAAACAAACACTTCCTGTTCTCAATTAGTTTACTGCAGCAGGTGAGAAGGCTCAAGTAAAGTAAAATACGCCTTGAGATCCTGAGTTAAGAGATGGAACATTAGCCAGAGATGAAGATACTAGAAATGATTTACAAAAGTTCTGTAGCCACAATTACTCTAAATATTTTTCAGCTCTGGACTGCTGCTTGACACATCTAGCATCTCAAACTAAGGTGCAATATTAAGATAATGATACATTAATAGACAATTATTTTGACCATAATTTTTGTCTCCTTTCCAGATCCAAAGGTTTTCCCCTCCTGTGCTCAGAGCAGAAACCTATGAATCCCACAACCAGTTCCTCAGGTGACACTCACTGTAATCCTCCCAAATAACATCCTCAGTCTGCTTTGTCTCTCCCTCATTTCCTAAGATACCATTAGCACAACTCTGGTGGAAAAATGGCTCTAGTACCTTATGCCAGTGGATCCACACTCCAGTGAGGACCAAGAGAATCTTAGTTACTGCAAGAATCTTGATGCTTGCAAAGCATGCAGTTGTATAGATGTTTGCTTGTAGGCACCTCCTTTCCACAAAAGATTTTTATTACAATTTAAATTCATTATCTACAAGGGTCTGATTCACAGACAAAGTAATTAGAAAGACTTCCATAGACTTTAAGGACCTTTGCTTATGACCCATAAGGAATCACAAAAGGTTGACTCAGATGGACATACCATATCACTGAAACACACCTTGCATCTTAGAAGCATAGAATCATTTAGGTAGGAAAAGACTTTAAAGATCATTGAGTCCAACCGAACAGTCTTGCAACAATAAAGCCCACCAAAACCAGGAGTGATAGGAAAATAACACTAAAAAGATGTCTTAGGCACCAGAAGACTAATCCACCTGTGTTATGCCAGTATCAGCACTTCCTGAAACTCTACTCCTACAAATTGTAGAGAAAGCACATTTGCAGATTTCCAAATCTCCAGTCAAATCCCATACTAAACAGAGACAATGACTGTTCAGTTTAAGTGGATCTTTGAACACGTTTGCAATAAATCCTGGAAGCCTTTAACTTTTATTATGCCAGCACTTACTCCACTGATTTACTGTCTGACTAAAATGAAGAATCCTGATGGCTGATGCAAATAACGTCATCTTACAGGGTTTCACAAAGACAGGTGAAGAAGATTACATAAGGCAAAATAATGGATGGAGAACTGGTTCATAGCAACCCATTCATCTCCTCATTTGTCATACAAAAGTGCAACTCAAAGATTTTTCTTTAGCTTCAGGTCCATACTTGTATTTATCAAATCTTCTCCTGACAAATTCTAACCAAAACAGCTTCTGATTGTAAGGAAAGACAGTTGATTTGACAGCTATTATCCATTAACTTAGTATCCCACAGTATTTTTTAGGCTACTTAGAATGGAAAAGATTTTAAAACAAAAGAGCAGGTCCAAAGTTGGCTAAAGTCTAGACCCAAGTTCCCAGCACCAATCTGTCTGCACTGGTGGAAGGATGATAAACAACTTGAGAATGCCAGATACCATTAGGGATCTGGTTTTAATATCCACATATTAGTATCTCTCTAGTAATTCCTCTATCTGCCCTCCTCCCTGCTTTATTTTATGTTTTTATTGTTTTATACTAAGAGATGCCAAACATACAAACCAACAAACTGTGAAGTACACAAGGATATCGAGTCCATTTCCACTGAGCTTTAAAGCAGCATAATACATCTAATAAAACATACTAGAATAGATGCTGCTTATCTATCTCTTTAGTTGACTGCACAATTTAAAAAGTGAAGGGAGAACAGCACCAAGAGGAAGAATGGCAAATCAACCTAATGAAAGATGGAGACATGAGAAGGGTGTGACAATGCCACGAAGGATGTCACTAGCATCAAGGATCTACCCAAGGCTCTTGGTTACTAATTCACTGCTACTTTGTAAGCCAACCTTTCTGGTAATCAGAATGAGGCCATTTCATCCAACTCAGGAAAATCGTCTGGAATTACTATGATTCAATAATATATGTAGATAAGTGGAAAGGTGTGGCAGAGAGCTGAAAAAGAGTAATAAGTTATTAGATACAGAAGGCAATGCAGAGGCAGCCATATGTGCATGAAATATGAAAAGACAACCAAAACTGAGAACAAATCCAGAGGGTTTAAATGCAAAACAGAGGTGTGTCATTAAAAAGAGGTTTTCCTCTAACTAAAAACAGAAAAGAAATATACTGTTAAAAGAATCTTTTCCATTGCTTCCATCCTGAAAATCTCAGAATTTAGTTTCTATTTTTTCCATTGTTTGTGGTTGGAAAAGTTCAGAATACAATGGCAGGTATGTCAAATGAAGCCAGTATTCAATACAATTTTCAAGTTGACCTGCAGCTGCCTGCTAGGACCAAAGCCAATTCTCCTCAATTTCTCTGTCTGAGCTTCCCCATTTGTGCTGGCTCTTCGACCTGGCAGCTGCCAACACAGGGACTTTTTGCCTCTGACAATTCAATTTCAAGTGGATACAATCAAACTGTAATTCTGTGACCTACTCACCTGAATCACAGCCTTTACTAATGTGATTGAAACAGCAAAATTTTCCCAAAATAACCCCTGTGCAAATAATGTACTGCTGTCATCTAGGAGTAACCCTGCTTATCTGATGTGTTACCCTCAGTCAGGGATGGCTAGAACAGATGCTGCCTGTCTTGGCCAAAGTGTCCAGAGCATTTAATTTATGTTGATACAACCCACACTCCTATCCCAAATATCTGTCCAACAAATAAATAGGAATTCCATTGCTTTTTTCCTCTACAACATTCATTTCTGGGCACTACTTTCAATTTTACTGCAGCCTACCTAATGCCTTACAGAGTTCCATGTTGAACTTTGTAGGGCAAAGAGTGTCTTCCTTGTTTCTATGTCCGAAATCTACCACAAAAAAAGTATTATTGCAGTACAGAGACTCCATCAGGTCAGTGCAAGTTATTTGCACGTTCCTCCTCCATGCTGCTTGTAATGGGATTAAAGTCTTGTTTTGAGCCAAAACACAAGGAAAATAAAGATATCAGCATGTTATTGTGTAAGGTAGTACAGAACAGCCCCTCAAAAGAGAAAGAGATAGTACACTCATGCAAGAATCCCCTGGAGAGCTGGGCAAAGTGCTACAGCCAGGACAGAGAGATATGTCAGTAGATATTTCATGCATTTGAAGAAACACCCTGGATAGTTTTTATGGCTTTCTGCTCACCTTACTAAGGTGACACCTGAAGCCTAGAGCTTTTGTGTTCAGTTAATTCATAAAGGTTCTTTAATCCAATGGTTGTCTAAACTTTCACAGTCAAAGCATATCAAGGCTGCCCCAGTGGGACTGCAGATCTAAGTGAGTTTGGCAACTGTCAGTCCCAGAATGAGAGGAACTTGTGGGCTTGCCCTGTGAGAAGGCCACAGGCTGAATTATTCAGCCTGACTTTGTAAAGGCTGTGGCTGAGATCAAGACTCCTTCTGACACAGATACGTGAAATTGTTGGCTGCAGGTGAGTGGTTTACTTGCATACCAAAGCAATACTCCAAAGCCAACTTGCCCAAAGAAAAAGTATTGTCCTGAAAACGCTGTCTTTTATCAGTGTAAACTGAAGGAAAAGGGAGCAATAACTGACTCTACCCTTATTGTCATTTCACTGTACTAATTAATGAGTAAAAGGTGTACTTACAGGCATCTGCATCACTGCATGCAGTCACATCACAGCCTTCTGATGGACTGGAACTTTATTAGGATAGTGTTTCTTAGCCACAAGTAAACATGCACACATTTGCAGATGCACTTTGTTTTCTGGTCTAGTCTAAGTAGACTGATTCCCTCAGGATTGCCAGGCTTGGAAACTTAAGGTGTCATAGGCTACAGTTTTCCCCTAGCTGTGAGTGATTAACTTGATCTACTTACTCTGTAAATTATTTCATGCTACAGAAAGGAGGACAAATAAGCAAAGTGACAAAGATGAGCCCTGTACTTCACATTCAGCCCCTTCATACGCCCTGCCTAACCTGCAAAAGGAGGCAGTCTCTGCCCATTGTCTGTCAAGGCAGATACAGCAGGGAAAATTTGACAGAAACCAACACAAAATACAACCTGAAGACTGGCAATGGAGAAAAGTTGGCTTGCAGCCATATGGCCAAGAAATTTAGTTCAAAACACCTGAGGCCTACACAGTGCCTTCCATACAGTTCCGTCCTTGCAATCACTGTCATCATAACCAGCTGGCAAGCAGCAGTAGCACAACTGAAATATTCCAGAAGCAGGCCTTTTTTCATAACTTGGTTCCTCCAATCCCCATCAAAAACTTCTCTCAGCCCAGCAAAGCTCTCTCTGTGTCAGAACAGAGGTTGCTTACCTCTGAACGGAGATTTTGTTCCAAATAAAGTCAGACCTCTCTCAGAATCTACAAAGCCTGCAGTTCACCACTTACCTATCCAGAGTGTCCTGAGGCACTTTACTCCCTCCAGCTCTGCTGTTGACACTGGCAGTCTTGTTGGCAGTCATGGTCATTTCTGCTTTCTAGAAATGTGGATATCTGTGAGAAGAAAAGCCAATTAAGCTTCAACAAGCCCAAATGACAATTAACATTCAAGACTGCTCTAAGTATTACACTGTGTAAAGCATAGCATTCTGTAAAATGCAATTAATCTAGATCCTGAAAAACTAAACCCTACCTTCCCCACTGCTGCTCTTCTACACCCACAGCCAAGTTTACCAAAGCCCAGTGCTGTAAAGGAGATATCTTATGGGAATTAGGTGTATAGTTCAGGTTCTGACACGTCTGATGAACAGAGCTTGATAACAAGTTCACAAAGTATCAAAAGTTCAGTGTGCTTCTTTCATCCACCAGTACACATGGAAAAACCAGTAACTGCACTGGGTGATACTTGCAAATATGATATCTATGACTGGCATTTTGGTCACAAAAAGCTGTTCCAAGGAAAAAAGAAACTTTTTGCAATTTTAAAGTGCAGCTCTACTATGGAAACATTTTCTAATAGTGAAATATATTCAACAGCAAATATGTTGAGTATAATTTCCAAATATGCTTGTAATATTAAAATACGTACAAATAGTTTTCTCTATTTGCCACAAGATTCTTTAAGTAAAATTGTTATAAGACACTTTTATGACCTTGGGTAAGATAATAAATCATTACTGATTCCTAGTTATTTCCCAGTCATGTTGCAACTGAAGGGAGAATATGATGATATGGGTACAAGCCAGGATGTAATCCCAAGGATGTAAAAGTGGTAACCCCTGCTCACACGTGCTCTGGGTGGTTTCTTAGATGGTCCTTAGCTTATAGGCTAAAATATCCACCATGGTTTGCAGAACTGCCACCTGGGGCCCAACCAGAACTACCAATTGTAACAATCATTAATGGCACAGTTAATGCAAAAATAAGGAGTATTACAAAATTTCTTGTTTACTCAAACCCACAGTAAGTCCAGACTGCTTGAGAAGCCAACTGTAATGTGATGCTAAAAGCAAGCTGGGTACTGACAACACACAAAATCCTTGTACAAACAGACCCATTGCAGTGAAGAGGATGTTCTCAAAACCACTTTATTCCAAACTGTTCTACCACAAATACAGTCAGAAAATCTCTCATGAATTGCAGCTCCAAAAACAGAGTCAATCACGCTGACCACAGACTCCAGGTCTACTTTGCTTTCTCCAATGGCCTTGTGTGTATCGATTTTCCCAGATTAAGTGGAGAATTTTTTTTCAAGTTGGTAACATTTTTTCTATGCTGAAGCTCCACAAATTCCTCCAGTGTCTCTTTGTTATTGTTAGCTTTACATTATCAAGATAATGGGACTGTAAAGAACTGCCTGTTCTGACTGGAAAAGGCCTTGCTTGCGACAAGAAAGGAAACTTGCTGATGTTGGCCAAGCTTTCTAGGACTGTGCATTCCACAGGGAGCCAGCAGCTTTTTAATGTTTTCCACTCACCAGTTCAATGCCTTTATTGCATTAAAACAGAGTAACTTATTATCAATTAAGGTGGGAAAACTAAAAGATATAAATGTGGCATAAGGTGAATAACTCTAAGCATGTGTTACACTGACTTTCCGAGATTTGGTTTTCTGTTCAAGATCAAAAGAAGCTGAATGGACCCTGAAAAAGATGAGATACTGACACAGCACATAAAAAAATGATAGAAAGCACACAAAAGCACACTGACAGTCCACTTTTCCCATATCCAAAATCCAACGAAAAAAAAAAACAACATGTATACGTGTGTATCAGGGTGTTCATTTTTCAAGGGAATTTTGCCCTTCTCAAATTTCTGCTCCCCAAAAGCTCGATAAAAATCATTGTGGTCAATATAAAAAAGAAGTTACTATTTTAAAACTACATTTTAAAGCTACCTTAATGTCAAATAAGCTATACTGGTTTGTTTGCAAGTAAATGAGGAATTTAGTTCTAAAAGAAAATGTCATAAGTTAAATTTAGTGACGTAAGCGTGTTTCTTCCCATGCAGTTGAGACCCTGGTATATATGGTGAGATCAACTGACTTTTCTATGCAATTTTTCTTTAATGCTTATTTTGCATGAATACTTTACTCCAGGTGATGCTAGTATCATCCCAGCATATGCAGAGAAAATCCAATGAACTTCAACATGGCAGAAATATAGTCAATCAGCAATTGACAGAGGTGCCTGGACTTAAGCAAGGGCTTAATACCAAACTCCCCCACCCCTCACCCCCCGCACCCCCCCAAAAAAAGACCAAAACAAAAAACCAACACCCAACCCCAAAATCTAAACAGAGACAGAGAAAAAAAATGAACTAAACTTTATGGTCATGTAGCAAGTTATTTCAGAGCCTTCAAACAAGTCTGATAGCCCTCTAAGTTTATATGACTCATTGTATGGTAAGAATCACATCCCTTGGGCTTATGTGAGAGCATTCTCCATCACAGTACTGGCAAATTATTCTTCACAAAGCAATGAAAACCAAAACCTCTCAAGTATTGTGACATACTGTTAAAAACAAATCCAAAAATAGTCATGTCACAGAGACTCTGCATCGCCTAGTTAACCATCTAACTACACTTTGCCTAAAAATGCAGAAATCTATTTTATTTGTAAATGTAAATAATTACTCTGAAACCCCTATTTAGCTGTAATTCCTGTTTTACTCCAGGCATGGTCTCACTGATTTTATTAGGACAACTCTCAAATTGGTAATTTAATGAGCTCCAATGGTAGAATCTAGACCTTCTTTATCCATTTTTTCTAAAACCTCCTCAAACCATTTGGTAGGATCAAAGAGTAAAGATGACAGACAAATGTAAAAACTGGTGTGACGGCAACATGGGGTTTGCTGCTAGTACCTGGCAAGGTTCATCATCTTCACTGAAAATGGCTGCTGCAATGCAGAGTATTTTATTTCATAATTAATTTTATTTAATTTCCTAACAGATTTTATCATTGCAGGAAGCCCCAGTGACAGAATATTCCTTATGGTCCATCTGCCCCCCTCCTAAAGGCCTCCTTCCACTTCCAAAATGGTACACATGCAAGTTTGGCTGCAGTTTTTTACAGAGAGGTGAAAAAGCAACTGGAAAAGCATTGGAAAAACCAGACTGAAAACCACCACATTGTGCTAGTGAACCTTATGGCATCATTAAATCTTCAATTCCATTAACAGGTATTAGCAGGGGAGGTGTAAATCCTACGCTCCTTCCCCCTGCAGTTCAAAATTATTCTTAATTTCCTAAAGCATCCCAACACTTTGGAAGCTCTACTCCCCATCCCACTAAAGTGCAAGTTTTCCCTCAGCCCAGTACCATTCACAAGTGATTCAGGGCTAGAGCTAGGTTTGGAGCAAGCACCTGAAAAGTCATGGCAATCAAGAGTGCAGTATTTGTACTACCCAAAAGACTCTTGAGGTTTCAAGAATGCATTCTGCTTTTTTACCCACCAAGTATCCATCATTTCCTGCATTCCAAGAACTGATTCTCTTCTCTCCTGCTGTGTAAGGTGAGTAACACAGAGTCTAGTTAATTCACCTCTAGGCTCAGATGTCTGGTACATGTGTTAGACCAACAGATGTCTTAGAGAAAACATGTTCATAATTTGAATCATTTCATCTCCCATTCTGTCATTCAATGGGAGCAGGAGAGGACTTTTCGTTTGAAATTGCTTCAGCTCAACAGACATGGATGATGTTTGGTTTTGTTTGTTCAGATTTTTTAATGGTTTTTAATACTATGGTCAATATCACTTCCTATTCATAAGGTCCTTTTCCCTACTTAGACTTGAAAGATTAATTGCACTCCATTTTCTGCACTCATTTCTAAAGCGTATTTTCCATTATACACACAGTTCCAACAAAGAGTCCTTAGACTATGTTGCAATGCTTGAAAGACAGTTTTCTGAGCACCAGGAATACTAGCACTGATTCTCTGGCAGCTTAATGAAGAAGAATCCAGATTCTGCTGCTTACTGATGAGCGCTGAGCTTGCAAAAACAGAAGAAAACCCACACATGGCTCCAGCCCACTGAGCAGGCATTTGCTGGGACCCAAGCTACAGCACAGAGCAGATGAAGTTAGGAAGGTGGCAAAGAAGGGTTTCTAGTGACTGGAGAAGGCAGCATTTGAATGTAGGGTCCCGAGTTCTCTCCTGGCATTACCACTAACATGAGTGCAAATTGTACAAAGAAAATGTGTCCAGCAAAGACATGAGTATGTTCGTAAGACTTCCCTGCTCTGGACTCCTGCCAGTGTTTTTGAGAGGGGTTTGTTGGTGACACTCCACTGTATGTAAAGTACTTGTTGTCTCACCTGTTGCAAAGATTAAACTACACTTCGCTGTCTCAGGCTGAACTGATGTGTACTGCAATCAATACAATTTATAAGGTATAAGTAGGATTCTTGAGATCTGCATATATTCTGAAGCTTTTTAAGGGAGATTATTTTCCTTTTGAAATTCCACTGATCTGAGATCTGGAAAACATGGGGAAATAGTACTGCTTTGGTCTGCCCTGCAGGGCAGAGACCTGGAGACATAACAGGAAGGCATTAGAGGGAAGAACTACCAGCTGCTAAGACCAAATCATGCCTTTGAAAATTTGCCTTTTAATAAAGACAAACTGTCAGAAAGATATTATTAATAATAACCAATTTTGTCTACTTACTTTTGTCTCAACTGTAGATGCAGCAGAATGTTTCTAGGCATTGAGAAATTCATTTAAAATATTGATACGCTTTTCTGAGTGCTTCAAGGAAATCTCAACCACGTTTCAAGACGTGAGGTATAGCTAAATTTCTAAGAATCACAGATCAGCTTTGTGGCAATTTGCCTGTTCCCTTCCAGTAAAACAGATAATTACGTCCCCTCAGAACATCAGTTCCGATGACCTTGAAAGTCCACTAAAATCTTTAAAGATTTCTGCCTTGAGAGGGCTTCTGCAGAGACTCCAAAGAACGTTTTTATAAGAACTACATGCTCTTATCAGGTGTATCTGTTCTCTGAGCTGGGCCACTGTAAGTTTAGCCACACAACACCAGCATAAAGAGCTAAATGACCTGCTCAGCAAGGACTTGGCATGGAAATATTAAGAAAGCATTAATTTAACTATCTTATCCCAAGTGCAGTCTTTACAGCACACCGATAGCCTGACTACGATCGTATCAACAGACTTCTCTCACAAGACACAAGAATTAACTGCCCTCAACGCTGGTCCTAAAGACATGAGAAACAATCTTTAAGTGAGAACACAAAATCAAGCCATTCACACAGCTACATGTACCCAAGTCCCTGATAGAGAAAAAGTGACAATGTTCATTGGATAACCAAGCCAAAGGAAGAGGGTTTGTCAAACTTCTCTGTGAGGCTTTCACAGCTAGGTAACAAGTTTACTTCCAGCACAAACTTCCTAAAACAACCAGTAGTGGTGGTGGACCTTGGCTGTCATTGCAATCTTGCAACACCAACCCACCTTCTCAGCAGGTAAGTCCCCACTGAACTGGAAGTGATTATATTAGGAAACTGATGTTGTGGTGCTTATTGGAGGGGAAACAAGTTACCTCCCCTCAGTGTAGGTTCCTAGACTGGGTGGCTGCAGAACAAACCAGACAGGTGAAAAGCAGGTGTGCTGCCCAGAGCCAGAACAACTCTCCACTCACCCCTCACCCACCTTTCCTATTTTTCTACCACGTAGAATGCCATTCCCATCTTCTGATATTCTTGCACCTGTTTATTTTGTGCCTTCCTCATTTTGTTCCCCGTACCCTTCTTTGCCTTCTTATTACTACATTTATCTTCACTCAAGCTGTTTTTCCTTTGAACTGAAAACAAGCAATACCCAGGTGGAGAGAACAGACCTCACCTGAAACACATTGCAGTCCAAAACTTGTGTCCAAATGAAATAATTCAGCACTAATATCTTCTATTACCTTCAGCACTGCTGAGGCTATCACAGCTTTGAAATGGAAGGAAAACAACAGGAAAATCAAAGAGACCAGTGCTACCATGCATACTCACTTGTCTTTTATGAAGGGATTTTCACTAATAGTAGGGTAACCATGCTCCTCAGACCAGCACATCGTACTGTATTGTATTCACAACTGTTGAATATAATTATGGGAACTCTCTGGAACTTAGGACATTTTCTTTTTCTTGCTTGCTTTGATATTTAAAAGCACCAATAAGGTTTTGTTTGTGCTTTGCTCTGTTACATCACTGATATTGTATCCCAGCTGAAGAAGCTGGACTGAATCTTTCTTACTTCCTGCATATGCAAAAGATGGATTGATTCATGCCACATCTAGTACAGTCTCTGATAGTCACTTTTCATCTAGCTAGTAGCCTATGCAAGATTTCCTTCCAATTTAGAGAAATTACAGCCATTGTTTTACCACCACGGAAGCAACTTCACTATGACTTCTTCTGACTCATTTGTGCTAAATGAGCACATAAAGAGCTCTCACTGAAAATAACAGGTTCATATTTACTGAGAAATCAAACTGGAATAAACTGAAAGCTCCTTTAAAAGTGATTGCTCCCCAGGCAAGTGAGAAGGAGCCATTAAAAAAAAAATAAATATGGCTGCTATCAAATCAGAAGTTAGTATTTCCCTGTGTAGGTTGAAGAAAAAGGTTGTTTTTAAAAAAATACGTTAACGAGCTGAAGCGTAACTATCTTGATTTGAGACACAATGGTAGAAAGAGTTTTCAAGACTTAACAGTACAATTAGCTGTTAACTAGTATAAGCTCAGAGGAATCTTAACTGTACATTTTTGTGGCAGTATGAACTCATATGGCTTTAAGCCTGTCATGAAACACACCCTCACAGTGCTTTTAAAACTAATGTCAATCTAAAATCCTATGGCCTTACTTTCTGGTGACTACTCTAGCCTCACATTGTCACTGCATTCATTCAGCCATCTGATTCAGGGAACTGATTCATCTGAAAACCAGCCATTTGGGCTTTTTTTTTTCTTTTGGTGAGGCTGATTTTTCAGCCATTCAATTGAATTCTTCTGGACTGTCAGGAAAACATATCTTAGAAGTTCCTTCCATATGTGTGTTACTTAAAACTAAAGTTGCATGCTTTCTCTTTAAGACAGACATCTTTTTCATTGTGGACAGCACTCTAAATGCTATAAATATGTTCCTACAGTGTATAACATCGAATTTTGGCCTTGCAAACATGCAGGCCATATTTTCTTTAATTTTTTTGAGAAGAAAAAGGGACAAAAAGAGTAAAAACAGTCACCAAGACATTTCTCTCTCTGACATGGATGCAGTAGGAGCTCATGTATTTGATGTAACAAAAACTTTTCGATTTCATACACTAGAATTTCATTTTAGATGCAAGCATCTACATTATTTTCACGTGGCTTCAGCAAGCAGCATATGTGTGCACCCCAGATCTGGATCAGGCTTTATTACAGAAAAGTGATTTCTTGTTTCCTCCTGCTGTACTTGAGTGTCAGTCACAATCTGGCAAGTCCTCTCAAAAAGCCCAATAATAAACTTGATGCTCACTGGTTTGTTGAACGCCTTCAGTCATCGCATTTTGCAAGAAAAGCTTAGTACAAAATAATCAGAGGCATATATTTTTTGGCCTTTGTGACACCAACATTTCTAGGTAACCAGGCAAGGCTATGAAAACTGCCTACTTACAAATTGTGCCTAACATAGTTTCTCAGTACTATACTTACTTGGTCCTTTCTCTTAATTTTCATGATAAAACCTGTTCAAGTCTCAGGAGCTCACCTGCTCCTGTTGCTTATTCCTCAATGAAGTCATAATCTTCTAATTGCAACATCAACATAATTTGCACAATGATTAATTATTTCTTGTGACACAAAAAACACAATTTTATTAAGGAGTGAGAGTAGGTTAACTTTAAAGAACAAAAATACTTTTTCATTAATATTTTTTGCATCACAAAGAATATGAGAAAATAGAATGCCCTTTGATATTTGCCACAGCGTGCCACCAATCCCTAAAAACATTCCAATACAATTGGAAGCACAGTTCAATGCTTAGTACAGACTGCCTGGGAGTACAAGCTGTGGGGGAGATACAAAGTGAACAAAACAAGCTAATAGTCTTAGCAAGTCTTAAAAGGAACTTTCTTGTTGAGCAAACCCTGATGGCTGAACTACCTCATCCCCAGACTGATGTCTGGCAGACAGCTGAGAAGCAACCTGACTTTGCAGCTGCTGTAAGTTCTGACTCATTAGAGCATCATGCAAGGCAAAACATGGGTCACAGCTGTAATACAGAGCAAGGTGCTGTCCCCAGTGTTGCTAGCACACCTCCCTTCCTTCCTGCCAGACACACATGGCTCCCACTCAGAGCACCACTAGAGTGCAAACTGCAAAATTAATAGCTATTGTATGCCTCATACAAAGTTTTAATAATCCATGATGGGAGGAAGTGAAGGAGGATCTTGATGCAGCTGCATAAAGGCTAGAGAGAGGGAGTCAGTCTTCATTTTGCCATACTTTTCTTACTAGTCACTGCATAAATGGCTTGAGTTATGCTAGTTGAGCTACTTACCGACTACTTCTGGGTATGGGCATCTCTTCTAGAAGCAAGTTGTGCTACCCAGGAATGCTTGAAGTACACTCAGCCATACAGAGTGCAGCTTAACAAGATCTCAATTCTATTGTACTTGAAACCTGAACTAACTTTCCAGTGTAGGCGAATTACCTTCATTTTCATTTCTCAATTTGTACTCTATAAAGCAGAAACAAGTCAGGAGCTGTCTGTAAGCAGAGAATTTACAGCATCCTAAATACTGCACACAAATTCCCCATGCAGATGTTCTTAGTACATGTTTAGGATGGGTGACACCCTTTCCAAATCACCTTATGTAAGGGCATGGAGAAAGAATATAACCAGTGAATTACCTCAGAGCAGGCAGTGAGCTATAAATTAATAACTTGGCTTCCCTCAGCCCGAGCAAACAGACCTTGAGCTTCTTCTCCCATACCCTGAGAGACAGCAGTGAAGTTGACACTCACAAAGCTTGAAAACCCTTGAAATGGTCTTTCATTTTGCAACTGTTTGTGACAATGTGGGAAACAGTGCCACTGAGCAAAGCACAGAGATCAAAGGGTTTAAATGGCCAGCTTGGCCACTGCAGCTGGTGGCACTATTTTCATCTGTTTTCAGAAGGCCACATGACTTCTTTAAGTGTGTTTATATCAGACTACTTCTGCAGAGCCCTTCCTGAGAGCAGAGTGAAGGAAAGACACCTACCAAAGACCAGGATGGCCAGGTAGACCATGAATGGTCAGTGATGGCAGGGAGGGAAGAGGGACAGATTTGTACTGCCTCCTGACTCTCCTCCCCTGACAAAGTGAACACCAAAAAAAGGAAAAGCTGTGAAAGAGAAAGGAAAAAGGGAAGATAGATGTGCTGAGGGACATGGGTGAAATAAGGAGGCCTTAGTGGAAAAGCAAACACAGCAGCAAAATGAAAAATAAAACAAGGATTTATAAAAATGTTACTCCTAAATCCAGTGAAGAAACTTAGGTCATTTGTCACACTGAGTATGCAGTTTCAGGTATGTTTTGCTAGGAGATGAGGTGACCTTCAGTGTACTGGCCCTAGCTGTAAATAGAGAAACAAAGTAGTTGCATTGTTCAAGTCAGAGCAATAAAACAAAAGCCTTGGATCAGCATCTAGTGAGTGTAACTGCCTTCCCCTGACACTAAGGAGAAAGGAACAGGCAAGATGGCTAACAGGGGTAGAAGAAAACCTGAGACCATTTAAGGACCAAGTTTGTACAGAGATCCAAACAGAGTTTTGTTCCCAGAGAAAGCTATAAGGAGCATTCAGCAAAGGACAGTCTGAAGATAACCAACTCTCCTGGCCAATGCAGGTACCACCAGGAAAACTAACTTCAGGGGAAGGTGGCAGGGAGCATATGGAGAAGCATGTGGAATGGATATTTCGTGAGTGTCAGGCTTGAAAAAGAGAGGTCTTCATTAGAAGTAACTGATGGCAACTACTGATGCTGTCCCAGGCAGAGTCCTTTGACTTTTCTCTAATGCCATGCAATAAAAGAAAGTGAAATTCATTGGGATAAGCAGAAGGTGAGCTGATATTGTCATAAAGTGCTGTTTTAAATTACAAACAGCAGTGGAAGATCTTTGATACTGGTGCCTCAATAAGGTCAAGAACTGATATGTGGTGCTACTATGAATCTCCTTCTGTTTAGATCACTGTGTCCTAGTAATCATGTTACTGTTTTGAGTCAGTATCTCCAAGAAGCAGGTCCCGTCCATGATATATAAGCTGCCAATGCTAACACTTCCAGTGAAGCAACTATTAATTTGAATGCACTGTCTCAATATGATGATATAAAAGCATCCTGGGAGGATGAGGAACTAGCTGTAGACAGATGTAAGAAGAAAATACTAGCCAAAACTGTCTTGGCTGGTACAAAGAGATGAAAACAACCTTGGGTCTGTCTCTTTTGCTCTTGGCAGTTATCCAGGGAATCTGAAGGCACAGAGATCTTAATTCCCCTGTAACCAAAGTACATCCAGAAGTGACCCTGGACACAGGAATTAGCAGCAGCAAATGGGATGGCACGCAAGTCAGTTGTTTGTACTAGGGATTTGTGCAAGAACCATTCCGGAGAGGTATCTGTTTACATTTAGAAATTATATTATTGCCCTTAAAGCAACATCTACAGGATACAGGAGCTCTGAGCTGTGTTTGAGCTCTGACATGGATTTCTTTTGTAGTCTTAAGAAAGTTCTTTAGAGGTGAGGTCCTCAATTTCTGTGCCAGAGAATAAACCCCATCACTCACATTCTGGCATCTGGTTGAGTGAACGATTAGCTCAGAGCTGCTCCTATTTTTCCTACTTCAGAAATCTATGGTTTGATGTCTCCAAATACCATTGCTCTACCAATGAACCAGGAGTAACTTTGTGACTGAACTCGCACACAAGCAGTGAGGACACGTTCTTCAGTAAGTTCAAGTTCTCTGGGAATATAGTGAGGCCCAGACATGCAGCTATCACCAATGGAAAACACATCAGTAACAGAGAAGAGCCATTCGTCTCCAGGTTCTGCATACACCAAAATCACACCCCTCTCCTGTTTGCTGTGGATGCCTTCCTGCAAACTGGCATCTCTTTGGGCAATGAGAACATGTCTACATGTCTTGGTGATGGTATTCTGTTTCAGATCCCCTTCATGTTTATGAGCCTTTTGGCTACTGCCTCCATCGTCTTCAATCTCTACACATTCTAAGCCTAAACAAATACAACCAAGCCCCATGTGCTCCCAGGACAATAAATCACAGCAGGGTGTAAGCAGGCTGACAGAGGGTACAGTCTGTGCCCTGCCTGTCTAAGCTCCATCTCCCACCTCGGATGACTGAACAGACAGAAAGGAAACACGGGAGAGCAACGTGGTGCCAGCAAAATAAGTGAACCTCAAACTTTCTCCTACCCATGCCACTGAAACAGAGGATGCACACTAAGGAAGAAAAGGGAACGAGCGGTGAGGACCAGACGAGTGTAAGAAGAGTTAAAGACTAGTAGAACAAGCGTGAGATGAAGGACAACTATCATACCAACTCAGAAAAAATACAGGTGACAAATAAGAAAGTTAGAAGGTTTTTAGAAGGAAAAAAGACAATTACAAAACCACTAGGAGTGAAGAGAAATACACTTCCCTTCTTCCCCTCCACACTAGGGAAGGCACCCTGCATCCCTCAGAGAATCCAGCCCATCTTTGCTCATGCTCAGGAATGTTTTCATTCCACAGCTAAAATTTTCCTCATGGAATAAACTTGGAATTTTCCCACAGATGCTTCAAGAAAAACTCATTTGAGACACTGTGATAACCTGATGTGAGACTTCACTGGAAGAGAGAGAAACTCCCGCTGTCCTGCAAGGACTCTGTGGCTCCATGAGTGAGGGAAGTGATCAGACTCTGGGTAGCTGCTCATTCAATATACAAGCACAAACACAAACTCAAGTTTTTGAGTCCCTAATTCATGGATAGAACACTCAAGCCTCCTGCACATACAGCCCTGTAGTGATTGCAAGAGACCAGCAGCTCCCAGACTCCTGCAGTTTCTTTAGAGAATTGACTCGAGTGCACAGGGAGGGAGAGGGAAGAGGAGAAAGGATGGAGAGAACATTGGCAGCTACACCAGAGTCACAATAACAAACTAAGCACAGCAAACTACTTCTTATTGCTTTTGTTAACACAAATTATAGTAGCTATAGCAACAGAAAAGGGGGAGACAAAAAAGCCCAAGGCTTTTAAAAATCCCTAAAGAACACAGCTTTCTAATATGGAAAAATCAAGATTTATTGCACCAGCAGCTCCCACAAGGCAGAGCTATAGTAGTGCACAATGGTTTCAATTAAAAGCACGAATCATTAACCAGTGCAGCTGGGCTTAATAGTTGGCAGACAACATCATCTCTTCCAGTGAACCACAACTTCTTCAGGGACTGAACTAGCTTCTCTTGCTGTGTGATGTGTCCTTCAGACCTGTTTCTGGTGGCTTTACCTCATATCCTCTGTCAAACCCTGTGACAGAGTGACTAATGCCACTGCTCAAAGAAAATCAGGGAAATCACTGCTGTGCTCAAGTCCTGCGCATACACCCTGTGCCAGCTGTCACACACTGGCATCCCTATGGGTGCTGCCCCCAGCACTGCACACTCAGCAAGCATCTCAGAGAGGAAAGCATTTTGGTCCCATGCTGCCTGTGTGACTTTCCTTCTCAAATACACACACTCACAAGCTCAAAGAGGGGAGCAATGTCTGGCACTTCTGCGGTGATTATCTGGCAGAAGCACTGCTCCATTTTCTGGCAACTCGACCAGAGTCTTAGAACAATTACTTCAGTTCCTGATTCAAGCACTGGAGACAGAAGATCAAGTTACATTTCTCTCCAGCCATCAGCACTAATTCAGTTTTCACTAAGTCAGCCTTGCTGGAATTTCACTCTTCTACACCGAAACAAAAAAGGAAAGTGCAAATCAACACTGAAAAGCCATTAGAAGAAACTTAAAGAATTTCAAGAGTTACCCTTCACAAATGTAAAAAATACCAGTAAGATCCAATGGAGAAGGAGCTGTTTCTTACTAGAAGGTGTATTTTATAAGCTAAAATGATGAAGAACTAAATCAATTCCAAGGGAAATGGTACCACGGTCCTCAGTTATATCCGCTGGCTTTGTAACTACTATGTAAATAAGCTTTCTTCTCTTACTACTACAAGCTGGTTTGTGAATTTGTAGAGCAATGGCTCAGTCACAGGTGTATGCAGACATCAGAAGAGGTGCTTTTCTCAAGAAAAGAGTTCAGCTCCCACAGCACTGACCTTTGTCATCTGCATGAAAGGAAAGTTTTGACAAGCTACCACAAGCTTAAGTATTATAAATCTCCTTTCATCAGGCCTCCAACCACTAGACAGCGAAACAACTGGAAATGCTTAAACCTGTTTTAACATTCCTTGTAGTAGGAGGCAGCAAAACACCCACAACACCCACCGGAGCTGACTGTGGCCACCTAACCACTATGGACTATGGGTCCTGCCAGCAGAGGGCTTCTGTTGAGCCTTCCTGGAGCAACAGCCTCTCCCAGCAGAGCAAGGAAGCTGGGCAGCAGCCACAGACATGCTACCTCTGTTCCTGTGTACACTGCACTCAGAGTGGCAGAAGGGAGCAAGGGGGTTTTAGACACAGGCAAACAAAAACAAACCGTGAATTATATAAAATATCTTTTAAGCCTTTCCAGGCTGCAAGGTGGTATTTGATGATTTGAAAGAGCTTCTCCTCTTTCCTGTCATGAAAGTGATTTATGTACTGCAGCGTACAAGACATGTTAGAGACCTCTCAAGAGACCAGCCACTGTTCCAAAGGACTTACACTTCTATAACAGGAATTTCATAAATGAAGGCGCTATCTTCCCAGATGCACGCTTGAATAGACCCACTGTACTGGTGAGCTCTGCTGAGGGAACAAACTTTCTTCACAGTCTGTAGAGCAGGAGTAAACCTGATGCAGAGCAGTGTTACAGACTTAACTATCTAATTATTTTATTGGAGAGGACCAAGACCTGCAGCAGCAGTCAGAGGAGCATCACTGCCCCTGAGCCCCTGAGCCCTGCAACTGCGACCCTGTCCCACAGCCTCAGGCAGACTGCATCTTGCATCCCACTTCTCTGCTCATGTTGTACATCTTAACAGCTGTACTGCTGGGGAGGGCACAAGAGGACACAGCCTCAAGAACATGTCAAGAAGAAAGTATGATTCCACTCCCTTCCACTCAGCTGGATGTGTCTGGTAAGAGCAAGTAGCTGATGTGTTCAGGAATAGGGTCCTCTTTCTTGTTTTCAGATTGGCTGCAGTGCTGTAATATGCTATCACTTACGTTAAACAATATTAAAGCCTTTAACATTAACTTGAAGTATTTGTGTGAAATGATTAATTTTATCCAGGCAGCATTTGGAATGTCACTCCAGCACCAGCATTTCTAACCAAAGTTTTAGCACTAGTGTTCCTACGTTAACTCAATTCAAAACTGTGAGTAAAATATAATTTAATAGCAATTTGATTTTGCAATGATCTCATTGAAAAGGCATATCCAGCATTGCCTTTGCAACACAGAAACAGCCACAGGATAAGCCTGAGGGACATAGATTAACTCTCAGATCAGATACAATTTCAGCCCCTTCTCCCTTGCAGGGAATGTTTTGGCCTCTTGCCAAGCAAAGAGCATTCCACATGCAGTAGGGTAAATTTGGTATAGCACCCATATGGAAATGTCTTCTTCAAGACAAGACCAGGATGTAAAAACTATTATCTGAACACATGCTCTCTCACTCCAAAAGTGAATGAGCCTACAACAACTCAAACTTTCCCCATCTCATGGGAGTCCATATTTGAGCAAACTTTGGAATTGTGCACCCCAGCACTGAAGTTGGCATTCCTCTTCCTTCTCTTCTTTCTTATAGATTTAAGCTGAATGCAGCTGAGGTATACTTTGGATCTGCTCCCAATACAAGGGTATTTTTATTGTCTCTTTTAAAGTGTGGTTACTATACAAAAGTAATTCTGCATCAACCTGTCCTTCAGAATTACACCTGTCTAGTCCCAGTGCAAGTCATCAACAAACAAAAATGTCACAACAAATTTTGTTATGATCAATCATAACACATAGTTCACCTAGTGAAAGGGCAAACCTGAATTCTACTTTGCTTTCATAGACTTTATGCTTATGCAGTTCTCAGCTGAACTCTAGTTTCAGACACTCCTTTGCTAGTGTTCAGAGAGTATGGTATCAGAAATGAAATCATAACCCACACTTCTCTCCTGTCTCCTACTCCTTCACCATTCCTCTTTCAGTTTGCTTGTATGCACAATGATCTTTCCACTACCAGTAAGCTGAGAACTGAAAATGTGCATCTACAAATAGACAAATTATTACAGATATATAGGTTTGTGCAGTTATGCACAGTTATAGATGCACAACACTGGACACACAATTTGTTAATAAACTTCACAAGCAAAACATGTCTTCCAGTAAGTAAATTAGCTGGAATAAAGCACACACAGAGTATATATAATGCTTTCCTACTAAAAATTCAAATAAAACAAATAAGGCCGGTGAGGCTTATAAAATCTATTATGCAGAAACTCTTCAGTTTCATGTGAATACATTTTTTCCTGAGTTTGATTAATGAAAAAAAACTAAACATTCAAGACAGAAATGAATCGGTTTTGTCTGGCACAAAGTCTGCATTACCAAATTCCACATGGTTTCCAGTTGATACCACAAACTTGGCCACAGTTCATTCAAAAGTCAGACCTAGTCCTCCAAAAGGTAGGGAAATACCTGTGAAAGTTTTTATGATGCTGGAACAGTGATTTTTACTAAAGAGGCAGATAGAATCATATCTGTGCCTAGCACACAGCAGGCAAAAGCTGATTAACAGCGATTTCATCCTGCTAGAACAAAATAAATGCCTTTGTGACTCCAAAAGGTAATGATATGTTTGAAGAATATTCCTAATCTCATATATTTTGTGATTATCTGCTTATCTGATGGTTTGGAGATGGGGTATTTTAACTTATAATTTGCCTTGAAATTTATCAGCATTATAAAAGAACCTGGATTCACAGGTTCCTACAGAGCACAAATTCCTGCAGCTTCCTAATGGAATAACTGCATCTCTTTTCTGGTGTGTGCCTAATATCTGTGACAATCTGAACTCCTACCTCATTTTCACCAGACAAACCTTTTCCTGTTTAACCTGAAGAAAGAATGCACAGTGGGACATCCATATACGAGGGGTTTTCTATATCCTATGTTTAAGATGCAAGAGTCATGCTAATAATCTTTTTTCTGATCCCAGGAAGACTAAGGGTGTGAAAAACAGGAAATTCAATTTAGCCGAATCTTCACAGCAGGTATACTTCAGGTGGGGCTCTAAAGAAAATACATGTATGAAGATGGTTTGAAGTTTCAGGGCTTTTTTTCAAACAGCAGCTTAATTTTATGGCACAGGTCCAAGGTATTATCTCTGCCATTCCAGACATCTGTATTTTCTCAACCATTTAACCAATCTTCCTATTAAAAAGACAATACAGTTGGACTTCCTGCGAGTGCCAAATTCGCCTCATACTTTAGCTGTACCACCAAAACGTCAAGTAAATGTTCCACTTGGTTCTCACCGAAACAAGTTTTGGCCCTTTCAGTTTTAATGGGAAAACAGGAGCCACAATACAAAAAAATGGGAAAGCTCTTTAGTAATGCAACCACACCCCACTGCTTGAAAGAGTCCAGCGCAGAGCTACAAAGATGATTAAGGGAGTGGAACATCTCCCTTATGAGGAAAGGCTGAGGGAGCTGGGTCTCTAGCTTGGAAAAAAGGAGGCTGAGGGGTGACCTCATCAATGTTTACAAATATGTAAGGGGTGAGTGTCAGGGAGATGGAGTTAGGCTCTTCTCAGTGATGACCAGTGATAGGACAAGGAGTAATGGATGTAAATCGGAGCATAGGAGGTTCAAGGTGAATATCTGAAAAAATTTTTTTACTGTAAGAGTGACAGAGCACTGGAACAGGCTGCCCAGGGAGGTTGTGGAGTCTCCTTCACTGGAGGCATTCAAAACCCACCTGGATGCGTTCCTATGTGATGTGCTCTAGGTGACCCTGCTCTGGCAGGGGGGGTTGGACTAGATGATCTTTCGAGGTCCCTTCCAACCCCTAGGATTCTATGATTCTATGATTCTATGATATTCTGCTCTGTGCTCAATATTCCCACCCAGCCACAGATACAAAACAGAGAAATAGTAGCTGTTGAAATTTTGCAGATGGCAGCTCCAATACTGTGCCATTTTGGACTTTCTCTTCAAAGGAGCACTCTTCCATTCCATTTTATAGGGTCAGAATTTTTTTTTCTAGGGTGGGTGGATATTTGGGCATGGAAAATAGCTGTAGGGAAGAACAATGGGGAAATACCATTTATAAACTGAAATAAAGTCTTTCAATTTGTGGAAACAGCTGGAGGGAGGAATGAATCCGATGAATAACGTAGCTGAAACTGATCAGACTGTTGACAGCAAGTTCTTTCAGATGCTGACTATGGCTACACGCTTACATGACAGTACAACATTTAAATCTAGAACAAAAGAAGATTTAATGCACAATGATGTATCTAGCATTTTCTCTTTTACTATGCTGAGATTAATGAGTCCATCCTTTCCCTATATATAATTTTTAGGGAAGAGAGAGTAGTCTCTGCTGCACTTTGAGTACTCACAGTGCTGTACAAGTGAGCATTCCTTTTCAGCGCTATGTGAGAGGCAGGGTCTACCTGTGCCAATGTAAAGATGCTCCTGAAAAGGAAATGCATACCACTTGGAAGTCTTGCTGACACATACAGTACAATCTCTATGTGGGTGCACTTATTCAAAGGCAGTTTTGTAAAGCACCAAATGATTCTTCTGTGCAAGAGCTACAGCAGGGGCAACTGAACATTTCAGAGGCAAGTACAGCAGCTTGGCATCAAGGGAACACATATGAGCATGTATCTGCCTACAGGTGAAGTACAGCCAGGCTTCTACTTGTTCTGACCTCTCACTACTCCTGCTTCTATCTCCTCCCTGCTCATTTCATTGGTGCATAACATCTGTTCTTCTGCTGAGAGGCCACCAGACACCATTGCTCCAGGCAAGTACCAAACACTACCTTCACACAATTTTTAACCAAAAACATATTCCCATGCCCAGCAATGGCTTGTTTACTCAGGAGCCAAAGTATCATTCAAAGTCAATAGCATGCAACTGTGTGAATCATTGAGGTACTTTTGAAAAGAGGAATTGCCCTCTACACAGCTGATATAAACTGAGTATTATCAGCTTTAAGCGGGCAATTCATTTAATGCAAAAGCATTAAGCAAGGCAGTCAGCCTAGGACATACATGTGCACAGGCACCTTCAAGTGAGCATCCACTGAGCTTTATGTTTCTCAGAAGATATTTTTCCCTCCTGCCTCACAGAACAAGGCTTTCAGGAGTCAAGAAGGAATCATGCTTCTTAAAAGAAACAAGAGGGAGACTTCCAATGTGTGTCATTCAGTACAGAATCTTTTCAGAGTAGCTGCACAAGTAAATGTCCAATGAAAATAGACAGGAAACACAGAGCCAAAATCACACATGAGGAAACAGCTTAGTAAACTCTGTAAATGCATTAAAGAAATCTTTCACAACACTGTCAACAAGGTACTTTGCCCATGCTAAGGACAAGCAAAACTATTTCAGTAAAAACCTTTCTTATTTCTTGGAGAAAGGAAGAAAAAAAAAACCTATTTCACAGCTAAATCTTGTCTTTCAAAGCTACCCTGCTTCAACCAAGCTCCATTATTCATTGTGCTGTTAGACAACAAGATTCCTTTGATGTCAATGGATCATACAGATGATTTAACACAGTAATCTGTCTGAAAAATTCAGTGGTAAGGTCAAGGGTAAACCAAGGTAAAAAGCATTTACTCAGTTCTAATCTAGGCAAGAGCTTTACTTGTTTCACATAAACCCAATAATTTTATCCACTTTTGATTGCTATTTCATTTCATCTAGCACTACATACTGCAAAACCTCCATCTTCTGTTATTACTACTGCCTGACTTGTCCAGTCACCTGGAAACTCAACCATCTAAGGAGAAACGAAGACTAAACTAGAAACACTCTTGCCTAAAACAGGAGGTACAGAAGGCATCTTGCTTCTTAATTGGCTATTGAGTTTAAGATTACAGGTTAATGTTTCAGTAATCAATTGCTACACAGACATGAAGATGAGGAAAGGACATGGCCAGGCTTATAGAAAAACACCACACCCAGAGAGTTGGGAACTACTTGCTTTTTGATCCAGTTAATTGACCCTACAGTCAGTCAACTGTCAGCACAAAAGCTCAGTGAAATCAGCTTACCCAAAAATCAAGTATTTTAGCCTGCTTGCTCAGTACTTTTGCAATTGGAAGCAGCATTTCTGTTAGTTTTTCTGTCAACAATAGTGTTTTGCAAATAGGAAAAGGTGTACTGTTCCAACACCTGTCTGACCATAATATTCTTGCAGAACACTCTTTGTGCCAACAGGTTGAATCCCAAACTACTTTTATTCCTGAAATTAATGGAGTTTCATGTGGATGATTAAGGGTCCCTATAACTTCCATTAGGCTTCAAAGGGAGTTCAGACATTTGGACTTAAGACCAAGGTCCACTATATTTTGGTCTGAACCTTATTTCTAAGGCTTACTTTAAATAGCACCTGTGAGTTGTACATGATCAAAAAGACAATCACAGGAACTAGAGAGGGAAAAAATGTTGATTTTGAGTGAGGGGATCCAAAGACCCTGTTTAGACTGGCCAAGTAATTTGAGACTTTACCTTAGCCGACAAGTGGTATTTTATTATGTGCCCTCATTCAAGGCTGTGAGGAGATGAAAGATTCCACACAGACACAGGGAGGTGAGGTAGGGTCTTCCTAAGCATTCATTATGAATGAAGATAGGTATGGCTGTAGAAACACCACTGTGCCTGCTTTTGTGTACACAACAGACAGGCAGTTCACCAGGTTTATAATTCAAAGGATGTGACAGAGAATTTTTTACTGACTGGATCTAAAGCAAGTTCCTACTTTCTCTAGACATCTCTTTGAAAGTTAATCAGCACATTTAGTGTCGGTTACTTCTCACTGTTGTTCTGACCAAAATCTCCAGTAATGCCTTAGAACATGGGAAAACACAGGGTTGGGGTTTGTTAGGGCTGGAGGATGTGAAAATTAAAGTTCTCTTTTGGCACTACAAACAACAAAACACCCCCACAGGAACTACTTTCAGAAGAAGCTACTGTATGACTAAAAATTGTTTAAAAATAGTCAAGTTATGGTTTATGGACAGAAAAGTATATTAAAAAACATCTACATTGGTACTTCCATTAGGAAACCAAAAATAGAAATGTATGGACAAATAACTATTTAAACTAATCCTTTGTCGACAGAAGAATTTTAAAACACCACTTAACAAATGGATTTGACCCAGATTCCTACCCTCTCTTCTAAAAGAGCATTCTTGAGAACAATTCACAAGCATGTTGGTTCTCATAATTTATCTCAATTGTGTAAAAATTTTCAAAGCTTCAGTAAACAACTTGCGACACCCTTTCCTACTTTGCTCCCTGCACATCTCCTTACCAGTGAAGGGAACTAAAAGAACCTGAACTACAGCAGAAAACAAACAAAATTTAAAATCATATTAATCAGTTGAAAGGGAAAGGTGTAACACTTCTACAAAGAAAGTAAGGAATCTGAAAGATCTGCCAGTGCAGCAAACCTAGCTCCCTCTGCCACTTCAGATAGTCCCCAGTTCTTGTGACAACACTGTTTTCAGTCTAAAATGCTGTTTGCTTGTCTTCTGCTTCTTGTTCCTCTTCTATTCTTCAGTTCATTTACTGGGAGATAACAAACCTCTTCCCTGCCTTCATTTTGCTTTACTTTTGCAAAGCTTCACTCCTCTGTTCCTTTTTTTGGTCCTCCATCCCATTAAGCATCCTGACAGCTACACTCTGTGCTTGCTCCAGGTCAAACATGACCTTTCTGAATGTAGATGACCAGAGCTGCCCACAGTATACCAGCAGCAGCCTCCTCTGTGCCTCTTCACCAAAAAAAAAATGCACACTAGATCAGGTTTGCCCTGATTCACCACATTTTGTCACTAATAAGCACACCCAGGTTCTTGTCCTCTTATTCAGGTGGTGGTACTGCCATGCCATTTTAGGAGGAGAAGCAAATTTAACTAACATATTCCTTTTAATGACTGTTTTAATGGAGATAATGGATTAAACCAGTCTCAAGATGCTCATGTGACAGTTCATTAATAGCGTCCTAGAAAGTGATATTGCTCTCTCAACAGCAGCATTATTTTTTCATCCTTATCAAGTCACTTCACAGTTGCTCCACCAATTCCAAATTTTTGTCACTTAGTAGTTTCCATTGTGGCTCTGCTATCAGGAAGAACTCCAAAAAGAACCAATCTACCAGTTCCTGCCTCTGGAATAGGGCTATCAGAGGGAGCTATCAGATTAGTCAGCACAATCTACCTTTTACTTTTAAATTCCAAGACTTCACATACCTTTTCCTTCCAAGTTTGGTTTATCATGATCAGAATCACTGGGCTGCATTTTTCCTCTTCTGCAGCACAGACATCGTATTTGTGACTTCTAAGCACATCGCAGAAGTTCTGCCCTTAAAGGTTTTTTGTTGGACCAGCTGTTTTCATGTGTCTTTTATTCTAATATTTCTTCTTTGCTTCCACAGTTAATCTTATCCACCAGGTTGACATTATTTATCACCCCCTTTCACTCCCTTGGGAGTGGAGGCAGAGCATAGTTTAGCTTCTGCATATTCGGTACAGTCACTAACTTGCTCTTCTCATGTTAACTATCCCACCTATCCCATGCCTCTTTTCTACTTCTGTTTTCATAAAAATTGTGGAGAAAACTGCTTTGTTTTCTTTAAATATCCTTAGCAGTGTCTAATCCAGCTTCACCTCTGGCAGTCCTCACTTTGTATTGATGCTTCTTGACCTCAAAAATGCACCTTTATTTCCCCATGAGTTTTTCTCTCATTTGGTTGTAGACTTTTCCTATTTATTGTTTGTGGCTATGCCCTGGGACTCCCCTCTGGAGACACTGATTCCTGGTGGCTCTAGAGACCCTAACTTCAGGAAATTCCAGGCCTACTTCCTATTTAGGTACATGTTCAATTCAGCCCAGCTCATGCTACGAACTAGTTGCTATAGCTCTATTACAATTTGCTGTTTGAAATAAGAAATCTTGTTACAGAACCATTTTTAAGTCTTTCCATTTATTTTAAAAATAAGAGTAATTGTTGTTTTAAAAGACTCAGCATTCTGTTTGACCAAAGCTCCTACATCTCCTTATTAATTACTAAAACCAAAATAAAACCAAAACTAAGCTCTGTCCTCTTAGTTAAGTGATAAAGAAATTCCCAGACATCAATAAACATGTGGGTCCTGCATTATTAGCAGTATTTTTCACCCATTTACTGCAAAGATGATACATGCATCACAATAAATTAGCATTTTCTGAAGAATCTTCCTCTACATTATCACAATCTGTGCTCATAAATTTAGTATTAACTGAAAATCAAGGGGCAATTCCTGTTTTCAGCTGCCTGGATGAGATGCAGACTAATTAGCTGATTTCAGTATAGGCAAATTTAATTCAGTTGGTATGACAGGGTGAAACACTTGACTCCTAGACTTGGTGGGATGGGCAACAACACCTCTTTTGGAACAACAGGGAAAAGAGAAATTCTCTGCATACTTCATCAGAGTCCAATATACAAACAGTCACTTCTGCTTGCCCAATATCCATAAAGACACTTTTGGCAAAGTGGTCAAAATAAGCTGCTTGTATCGTCCCTATCATTCCACCTCTCTCAGGTACAACTCAAACAGCTGCTTTTGAAACTCTTGCCTATAGCTCAGCTTTTATTTCAAACTCCACTTACTTAGAAAATATTTTTTACTAGCTCAAAGAAAAAAACCTGACATTTCTATGTTTTAAAACAAGGACCCAGCAAAACCAGCAAGAATGAAAACATAAATAAATCCTTAAAATAGAATTTACCTTTTCTCAGCCAGTTACTGGAGCTTAGCATCTCTGAATATCACAGAGAGAAAAAATGAATTTTAAAAATCAAGTTTCCCAGTAACAGATGTAAAGTAACACCTCAAACTTTTTGCCTAAGCTTCTCTTTTTGTATCTTATTTTTTTTTCTGTCAACATTATAACATAATCCATCTGAGAGGTTTAAAACTAAACAGTTTTAAGCAGTGGGTGAAACCACAGTATGTTAACTGACAGGAGCTTTTGGCTCCTTCATCTGTAAGCATCAATTTTTTAGCTGCTGTTTCTCTGCAGCAGGACTAGAAAGTTTATACACTTCTGTCCAAGACTCCTAATTTCCTAATACATGCTGCTTAAGCATGTTTTCTCTTAATTGTTTGTTTCTTTGATATCTACAACATTACTGTCTGCCAGCTTGTCCATCTGAATATAATCAATACTAATTCACATTTAATACAACTAAGGGCTTTCACCTAAACAACTGATTGTATCAGGTGATAGTAAGCAAGGCCCATGGCTGCAGAGTTATCCCCATCTGGCAGGTGACAGAGCTGAGGCACAGGTGGTGACCATAACACAAGACATGGATAATGAGAAATGGGGGCCAAGCAGAAAGATGATTGTGATCCCTCTGCACATTAGCCACTTCTCCTTTGGCCAAATATAAAGCTATTTTCAAATTCTAAACTGCAGACAACAGTTACTAACCTGCTTCTTTTCAAAAATAAAATGTTTCTCCTATGGCATATACTCCACAGCCATCTCCAGAGCAAGAGATATTATATTTGAACAATGTGAAGAGTGGAAGAATGGAAGCTTGTAAAATACATGTCCTTGTCTATGTTGAAAACAGCACAATTCTAAACCAGAGGCTAAGGCTGTAATACAATCCAGGGGCTGTGCTTCCATTCATAAATTGTTCCATTCGAACACAGGGTCTGGAATGAATTTTATCCTCATGTTCAACCAGAGACCCACAATTTATTACAGAGCCGTACTTTTCAGTTTCAAAACCATATCCTTAATATTTCTCCCTGTCAAGTTCAATGGAGATTAGCAGACTTCTCAACCAGGATCATCCATAAAGGGAAAATGCAGCAAGATCCAACTCCCTGGAGACACAAGGATGCAAGTGCACTTACGTACCAGATGACTAAAAGAAAAGGAAGCCCATTGCATACAGACAGCTCAAACTGTTTAAGCTGGAAAGGCATCAGAAAGCATCCTTCTGTTAGTAACAGCATAACTGGGATCTGAAATGTACTTACTTCAGCTCTGCCTCTCACTCACCACTAGACTGTGTATACAGCAGGCTAGCTGTACTACTTCTGTGTAATGTCACAGTAATGCTCCCTGACAACTTCAAACCCCAAAATGAATAACCAGTGCTTCCCATTCATTGCAATTTCTGCAGATGAGATGTGCCACAAAGGTACAGAGTTATTTACACCAGTTACATTTTCAGAGCTGTTTCAGGAGCCTCCCTAGGCTCTCTAGGGAGTCACTACCCTCTGATGTTCAAATTAAAAGGGAAATTTGGATCAAACAACACTGGTCAGTATGGCAAACTTCAATTTATAAGCTCACTGCTTTTTGCAGCATTTGTCTCCAGTTTTCCACAGTGTCTTAAAATATTTCTCTGGTAAAAAGACCACACCAAAAATGGCAACAGAGCTGACAAAATTCTCATCAATAGTTCTCTCCGTTCAGCAGCATGAAAGAAGCATCTGATGCCAGGATACCACAAACCAAAAGCAATTTAAATAACTACAACAAAACCCCCATCAACTCCTGGGCTAGCACAGTTTCCACCCTTGGGAGGGGAAAAGGAAATTAAGAAAAAAAAGAAAAAGGCAGAAGTCATTTTACATTGGTGACATGGTCCTTTGGTCCTTCAGCCCAAATGTGAGATCCAGCAATCCGATCTGTAATTTAACATGTCATTTCTAAATACTCTTTTTTCTAGCAAATCTTACTGCACTACAAATCTCTAACTTGATCAGAATATATTCATACCACACTACAAGTCCTAATTCCACATGGAGAAGCAGAAACTAGACTTAACATAAACCCTTAAATGAAGTCAAAAGAAATTATGACAGCCACCAGGTACAGAATTCTTCTAAAGTAAAATTTTTTAATTAGTTAACTATTAACCAAACTTTCAAAGGCCAGTAAAAAGCTTTCCATTTGATAAGTTAAAAGCATGTGTTTCATCCAGTGTAAAACCACCACCACATCTCCTTTGCATAGCGTTATTATGTTTTATCTATTTGGCCACCTAGTAACACAGTGAAATCAGTACAGATCCCTTCACACATTCATAACACTGAGCAACCATTTTACAGGAGGGATGACAATTTTAAATGAACCCTGCTTTGACTACAGGTGCTGTAGAATATGTTTTTCAAACTCAGCTCTGGGTGGCTTTGTTTGTGAAGAAATATTTTTAACGCAGCAGCTGTAGCTCCATCAGAAGAAGCTTCCCCATCTATTCTAGAAGGCAATGTTCAAAAAGAACTGTGGTGCATTTTCATTCACTTCTTGGCTACTTCTTCTTCCAAATCTTCTGTCCAAAGGCAGCCAAGACCAAGTTTTATGGATCATCGCTTGAATAAGATCTAATTATTCAATTATTTATAAAGCCTTTCCTTATTTCTTCACAGCTTTACACTCTTCTTACCCTTCAGGCCATTGGTCCTCATGCCCTTCCCACAACTGGAAGTGCAGGCAATTTCTTTCCCACCTATTAACAGCTTCCAGATTGAGAAAAGAACATCCTGCACAGCCCCTTTTGTATATATTCCTTTTTATCTAGGGAGAGAGAAAGAAGATAAATCTGTACAGTCATCTTCTCATAGACACAGTTTTCTGAGACCTGATCTGCTGCTTTGTGTACATCACAGATCCACTGCCCCTACTCTAGGGGAAAGTTAACTCTCTTACAAAGACATTTGTCACATTTACCTTTAGCTGAATACCTACAATTACTAATATATCTTCAGATATGAAACTCCAAATATATGATCCACCTAGCTATGTTTAAGTAGTGGAAACATAAAATGAGACTGTAAAGCACTAACTGCTTCAAAAAGTGTATTATTGGAAGGTCTTGATGATGGGGAAAGAGAAAATCTCTCTCAACCTTTGTTCTATTGAACATCCCTCTTAATTTGTATGGAGCAGACGCTTCCCCCTTACCTTTTTGCTTTCTTCACTTCTTTTTTTTTTCCATCTCATAGTGTTTACTTCTTAGTGCTCTTCAGCTTCACAACTGTGAATGAATGCTGCTCAAAGCCCCAGGCTCCCAAATGTCTTTGCTGAGCCAGTTTCTGCACAGTTCAGGACAACTTGGTATCAGTTTCTCTTTCCATCTAATGTGTACACTGTCCGCAATTCTCACTGCAGTGAAATGGCTGCATAGTCGCCAACCTGTGTTATAGATTCTATATTGACAGAGGTACTGCTCCTCATGGAGGGAATGAAAACCCAGGAGCTAATAAAGTACTGTGGAGTACTGTGTCCAATTCTGGAGCCCCCAACATAAGAAGGACATGGTTGGATGGGACTCTGAGCTACCTGATCTAGTGGGTAATATCCCTGCCCAGGCAGGGGGGTTGGACCTACATGATCTTTAAGGTCCCTTCCAACCCAAACCATTGTATGATTCTATGACTTGAAAACAAAATTTCTATCTGCAAAAAGTAAATAATATTTCTGTTTCAACAATGCCTTCAGAAGTAGTTTGATGATACAGTATTTTAGCCCACAGGGGAACAAAGACTATGCTTACGGGAATACTTTGCAAAGGTGCTTACAGAATTTGAGTTCTGCTTTCAGAGCACTCAGGACTTAAGCATTTCTTGAAGTCAGTGGGACCTCAGGGCTTTTGAGAACATTGTCCTCTGACCCCAAAAGCACAGTTTAATAGATTTCCAAGTATCTGACTGTTTAGTGGAATTGCTACATCCATTAACATACCAAATAAATTTTTATTTCAATGGAACTTCAAACTGCGTCTTACAATTTTAAGATTTCCTTGTGCAATATATCAAAAAACTGATTCTATGTGTCTTTAGAGGGCATTCATGACTTTGAAGAATGGTTTTACCTTCAAGCTGGATCATCACATTTAGACTGCTCGCTGGCTACTGTGGAATATGTTGCTACGAGCACAGAGACCTAACATTGTAACAGCCTCAATGTTAATTCTTCAACTGACTCCTTGTGACTGGTGCCATTTTTTATTTTGGTTGCTACTACATCAATACAAATGTCTGTCTCAGAATGGTGACATCTGTTTTCTCCCTGTATTACTACACTAAAAAAAAAATAAAGAATGGTATACTATTAATTTACCACAAATTCCTATCTGTTCATCTTAGTCATTAAGACCATCATTCCAGGCAACAGTGATCCCTCAGTTCCCAAGGAAGATGACCCAGTCACTTATATGGGAATACTACCTGGGCTTCAAACTCATTTTTCTGGGGGAAGATTTTAAAGGCAGAATAAAAATTCCAAACTTGGAAGCAGATAGCTAAGAGACAAAACACTTTTTCATATTTCTAAGAAGTTGTTTTCCACTTCCCCGCCTGTGCTGCCTGCAGGAATGTGCTGGCTACAGAAACACAACAGAAAAGCAAACTTCCCATTGAGATACAGGATGGAGAGATTTTCTAAGTACTGCATTTTTAGCCACAGATTTGTGCTAGGATTGGGAGACAGTAACAAGCACATGGATATGCATTGACTCGTTCTTCCTTCTTTTTAACCAAAAGATATTTAATGGCTCTTCAAAATAAAGCATCTGTATCTTTCGGAGAGCTAGAAAAATGCAGATTTCTAGTCCATTCAACAGTGATGCTTATCAGGCCTGATTTTTATTGACCCAGTTATTATTACACCACTACCTCAAAATTAGCCACAGACCTGGACAGGCTGGAGGGCCGGGCAGAGAAGAATTTAATGAGGCTCAACAAGGGCAAGTGCAGGGTCCTGCACCTGGGGAGGAAGAACCCCATGCACCAATAGAGGTTAGGGGTGGATCTGCTGAAAAGCAGTTCTGAGGAGAAGAGTCTGGGAGTCCTGGTAGATAGTAAATTATCCATGAGCCAGCAGTGTGCCCTTGTCACCAAGAAGGCCAATGGAATCCTGAGGTGCATAAGGAAGAGTGTGGCCAGTACGTCAAAGGAGGTCATTCACCCCCTCTGCTCTGCCCTGAGAGGCCACATCTGTAATACTGTGTCCAGTTCTGGGCTCCCCAGTTCAAGAGAGACAGGGAACTACTAGAGACAGTCCAGTGGAGGGCAACAAAGATGATGGGGGGGATTAAAACATCTCTTCTAGGAGGAAAGGCTGGGAGGGCTGGGGCTCTTCAGCCTGGAGAAGAGAAGGCTGAGGGGAGACTTTATTGATGCCTATAAGTATCTAAAGGGTGGGTGCAGGGAGGATGGAGACAGACCCTTTTCAGTAGTTCCCAGTGACAGGACGAGGGGCAACAAGCACAAGCTGGAGCAGAGGAAGTTCCATTAAAATATGAAGAAAAACAACTTTACGGTGAGGGTGACAAAGCACTGGAACAGGCTGCCCAGGGACATTGTGGCGTCTCCTTCTCTGGAGATATTCAAGACCTGCCTGGATGCAGTCCTGAGCAATGTGCTCTAGGGGATCTTGCTTTAGCAGGGGGGTTGGACTAGATGATCTCTAGGTCCCTTCCAACTCTGACAATTCCGTGGTTCCATGATTAGGACTTAGCATACTGAACACTATGTAAACAGAACCCAAAATGTTAGTCTCGCTTAAGTAGATTCTCTTTAAAATTATGCAAACTGAGTTTGCTAGGATGTTTTCTCACAGTTTCTTACACCTACCATCACTATCTCAGAAAGATGCAATGGAAGAGGTAACTTGCCAGGACCGATTTTTACTAGGAGAGGAAGAAAACTGCAGTAACTCCATGAGTCATCTAACACTACATTTTGCATTTCAATGCCACAGATGCAATAGAATCTCAAATCTTGCAGAGAAATACTGTATTTTTTAAGCATCACCTTCCCCTTCTTAGTAAGTCTTTTCCCTCTTTTTCAAAATAGAAATTTGCTTTTGCTTAAAAAAGTAAAACAAAAGGTATTCCCTCACAAAATACCTAGCTGAGGTACATGTCATTCTTTGAGAACAAACACATTTCCATCCCATGTCTTTCATTGTTCTACTGACTATGCTTGATCAGTCATAAAGATGCTCTGTTCCCTCTCTCTGCCATTACTCCCATAGAGATCAGGAGAGCAGACATTTGCCACACATTTTGTCTTTCTAAGGTATCTCCTGATTGTTTTTTGACTCAGCTTGCCCATCTCCACCTAGCAGACACGAGCTATAAAATAGGATTCACACATTTCACTTAGCAGTTTTGTCTAGAAATTCCAACAATGCTTGAAAAAACATTGACTTAATTTGTAGCAGTAGTGCATAAATTGTAATTAAATTTATTACTCCCTTCTTTAAAATAAATATATTCACCTCTGTGTGTTTCAAAGTCATCACCTTAGAGTTTGGAATTACACTATAAACAGCAGTGCACTAGGGAGCAGCTGAAGCATCCACCACTTCCTATATCAGAGATAATACTGGAAACCTCAAGCCAAGGAGATACTCAGTCCTGCCTGTGCACAGGCTTGCTGCAGTCTAATGAGACTGTCAGTCCCAGTCTTGAACTAAGCAGTTTTGTCTTTACTCTCTTGGAAACCTCTCTTGGGCAAAGTTAGGATGTCCTAAACAAAAGCTTCTACCTGGTTTGGAGAGAAATTGTTGCTGGTAAGAGTGTTAACACTTGGAGTGTGCTAATACAGCTAGCTGAGGCAAGCAGTAATTCATACATACATAAAGTTACACACACGGAGCTACGAGCAGTGTGTAGCACCAGGATTCAACTTCATGACCTTCTGATACAGAGCCCTGGGGTCTACCACTTCTGGTAAAAAAACCTCCATTACCTGCTAGTGTTAGCAAAGCTGCATCCTGTTTGCAGTTCCCAAGAGATGGGCTGAATGTTTATAAGCAGATCCAATTCTATTCAGGAAAGGACAATCAGGTTATACTTCACAAAGTTCTGGAGCCCTCCTCATTTTCTTATTTATGTCATGTTATCTAATTCCTTCAACTACTGCTTCCTTTCTTATAACTTCCCTGCATAAGAGGGGCAAACATGTATAATACAAATCCTGTTAGATTTCAAGATTCATACATCATTGACAGAAAGAGATCTCTCCGTGTCTATAATTTTATCCTTTTTTCCCTCAATTTATGTACAAGGGTGATTTGGCATGCAACGTATTAATAGATAACCTACAGATAACAAACAGTTGCAGATTGCTTCATCTTGTAGTGTTCCATGAGGAATCTCTAAGGGAGATACTAGCTGAAAATAAATAAAATTATCCTGCTTCTTCTTGTTGTTGTTGGTTTGGAGCTTTTGTTTTAATAACTGCAATGGAACAAGTCTGACTGCTTACCCCAGAGGTTCAACCCTGGCCAACATACCTACCTGATTCAAGGGTGCCCAAGTCTGCCCTGTAATAGTCAGAACATCCATGCTTCTGCTCCATTCCCAACTTCAATCTGACCTTTAGAGTTTCCTTGGTCACTGAAACAATGACTAGAACTTTTTCACACATGGAAAAAGGTATTAATTCCTCACTGGTCCAGCCCCATACAGGAGGTACTGCAAATTACAGAAGAATGCAACTAGTCCTAGACGGCTGGTTCACATACAAAGAGCAGAATCAGTTCATAACAAAGAGCAGGAAGAATAATTTTCTCTTCTTATCTATATATTTTCCTGACTAGAGCCAGCAGGGGATTTGCTGGAGGATTTGCTGATAAAACATAGCTTTGTTACATTTGTCAGGCCCGAGGCTGTCATGAAAACATAACTGATGTGACAACCGTTAATGAGCCACTGTCACAAGGGCAATCTGTCCAGGCCAACAGATTTGCTGCTCCTGTTCAGTAGTGGGCAGCAGTGAAACAGCCCAGCAGGCTCTCAACATCATTCTGCCACCACAAAGGTCCTGGAGTGTTTTGTTTTGGGAATGCTATGTGCCTATGTTATCAGAAAAATATTTTACAGGATTCCCAGTCTGCAATGATGGGTTGGTTGGTTTGTTTTTAAACCAGATTGTAAGCAAATGTTGAAATGGTAAGTGTTATTCGGAGACTGAAGTCAGGGCTTTGACTTTGCTTCTCCTCTGCACACCTTGCAGAAACCCAACCAGTCATCCAGAAGAACAATTACCTTTTAACAAAACCTTCTTCCCTCTTTCACAGATAACTAGCTGGCTCTTTTCTCACTCTTCCTTCAACATATTCCTAGTATCTCCCTTTTCTCCTCAGACTCAGGAGTAGCAGACTGTTCCCTCACTGTGAGCAACACATACCTCCTTTTCTTGTGACAAAGCATTTTTAATAGTAAAAATTGTAATACTTCAATAAGCCAGCACATCATTTGGCACCAATACAGGCAGCCATAAATCATCCTTCTTAGAACCAGCGGTGGTTCATCTTGGAAACTGTCCTGTCACTGTGTCCCCAATGGGCACGTGTGATGCCAGATCTCAGTAAGACCATGTGCACTGCTACTGTGGACAAGGTTCATACTCTGCACCGGCATCATAACCACCAAAAATTACATTGCACACCTGATACAACTCAGCAAGAGACTGATGCACAAGACAGCTTCATCTCATGCAGCCTGGTTTTCCTCACGGGCATTTTAGTCAGGTGGAGAATGAGGAGTATGACCATTTGTACAGTATTTCAGGACATTACACAGCCTGGCTGGAGCAGCCATTGACAGTAGTCACTTTGCAATCAGTCTGCCATATCCAGAACATGAACTGCATTGATTTTCCTGGAAAATTATGGGAACCATCAGCATAAATCCACTGGCTTTGTCTTTCTCTACCTGAGGATCTGGACATACTTTTAGAATAGGTAGGTACACCCATGTTATCAGAGTCATCAGTGCCACAGGCACAGGAACTGCTGACAAGGTGCTGCAGCCAATGACCTCGGGCTGCCCCTTGGACCCTCTCTTCTCCCAGACAGTTATAAATCCCCAGGAAGCATCCTGTACTATTGTAGTACACAGCACTCAGTCATGTTTACGTTTGTTTTCTACTGTCCATGCATGTCAGCCAATAGTAAATAAAACACAGCAGGAACCTTAGCTCTTTATGTGTCTCAGCAGAAAACTGGATAATGTCTCCGTAGGAGACAAAAGCAGATCTCAATGCAAATGCCAAATTTGACAGTATATTATACTGTCCAATGAGTCTGGCACAGAAGAGATTATAACCTACTGATGGGGTCCCCTGCACAACCATCTTGTGTAACAGCCCCCTTGCCACACACAAAGAGCTCCAAACAAGCTCCAAACATGAGGACATGAAGTAAGCATTTCTAAATGCAATAAGGTTCAACCTCTCATGTAAAGGGTGGGTGCAGGCAAACAAATCTCATTTCCAGGGAGACTTCTATGGGAAAAGGAACCTGGGCTTATTTGCTGGATAGATAGTGAAAAAGTCCCATTCTCATTGCTACCCTTTCCACTGCCTCCCTGGTCCCTAAAGTGAGGAGAAGGAGGGAGGAGGTAGCACATGGTGGCAGGCAGGGTCTGTAAGGACCTCAGGTCTGCACATGATTTGAGACCACCTCCTCCATGCCTTAGAATTATAGAATCTTTTTTGTTGGAAAAGACCTTTAAGATCATCAACCCAATCATTAACCTAGCACTGGCAATTCCAACATTAAACCATCTCTGGCATGGCCCACAGGGACAGCGTTCCTGCCCAGCTGATGACCCAATCACTGTCAAGGACACAAGCTCTCTGTGTTGAAAAACATGCAGTGTCCTCCCAGCCACAGTGACTAATGGGCAGTTTAGCCTTCTCACCTAGTGCCAGTCTTTGCTCTTACCTTTCATGAGAGCATCCCAAAGGAGGGCTGACAGGATAGTTCCATGACATTACAGCGTCATGGCAGAGGCTCATTACTGCAGGAGAGGGACGACCTAAACAGATCATCTTAGGCAGCTCCAGGGACAGCACTGGCTCTGTTTCTTCCCTAAAGCCACAGATCAAGGAGAGGGAGCTATGCTTCAGCTGCCCAAGCTGAGAGCAGGGTCTTGTTTACAGGTGGTACACAAGGGCAGTGCTCTCCAAGGGAAACTACAGGAGTGGCTAGACAGCTGTCTGGGTGTCCTCCAGGGTGATAGCACTTGACTTGCAACCTACTGTCACGTGCTGCTGCTGCTAAAAGACAAGTGAAAAACAAATGTTTGCCCTAGGTCTTCATACATTCCCAAAAGCCAATCTGCTGCTGTGAGCATGAGTGTAGTGGGGTCAGTGCAATGGTGAAACTCAGCCTGACACACAGCAGAACAGCTCTAATCCAGTGCATCAGCTGATTACACGAAGCATATCCAGTGTCAAAAAGTGGGCTTTTTTTCACTCCTCTTTCTGAAACCACGTCAACTCCTCTCCAAAAACCAACACCAGAATGAATCACCTGAAATTATTTTTTAGGCGGGTTCCTGAAGACTGAGTTGCAATATGTCCCCTTCCGTGTGACAATGTGCTAGGAAACCCCCAGCAAGCTCCCCCAGGAGCTGTTATGGGATGAACACAACAGGCTGAGCTGTTCAGCTTCTTACCTCCTCTAGCACAGGCTTGAAACTGTTGGCAGCAGAGTGGTATGAAGATGGTTTTGTTCCCTACAAATCTTTTGGATAAACAGGATTGTGCTCTACATCAGATATTTTTCTTTGCAACTTCAGTCAATACTTTCTTGGCTTGCTACTCTTGACAACTCTGTCATAAAAGGGCTTTCTCTGGAATATGCCATTCAAATTAATCAGCTGTCAGCTCTTCTCCTTTTAAAACTAATAATAGGAGGTCTGCATGGGCCTGTGAGAGACTGAAACATGGGAATGCAAATTGTGCAGCTGCAAATGTTTCCATACTGCTGCAGCTCTCAAATTGCTTTTCACTCTCTGCCAAGAAGGCATGAAATAGCAAAGCAGGGAGTAGGTTTTGTACTGTCAAAATTGTCCAATGGTCCTCAGTATGTCCGTAACACGGTAAATGCTTAGCAATGTCTTTTAACTTTCCAGCACACTTTAAGGAGGAGAAGGATGTTCTGGTCATAAATCAATAAGTTCAGCTGGACCAGGAGCACAAGATAATTTGATGGCTTGTATCCTTTGGATGCCAGCTGCACAAGGGTTGCCAACTTGTGCTCTTGCCTTTGGCAGAATTTTCAGCCTCTGATTCATCTTCTTGTCATCAAACTGCAGCTGGATCAGGAAAAAAAGTTCAAGGAAGGAGCACTGCCTCTGACAGGGTAAGGAAATGGGACTCATTTTGAACAGTCCCTTGCATACAGCAGGTTGGCTCTAAGTGGGCAGAGAAGATTAATGCTACATGAGGCTTGAACTCAGAGTAAGAGCTGGCACTGGAGGAAAGCCAACTGTGCAACGCTCCTCTCGCTGCTTAGGGGACTTTGTTATTGTCACGTGAAACTGAGGAACAACTAGGAGTCTCTGTTCAAAAAACACTCAGGAGGGAAGCACATTTACAAAGCCTGATGAATGAACGAACAGCACCTGCCTCTTCCAGGTCTGCCTGTAGCTAGTGCTGTCAGGGGACTTTGCCTCTATTAGCAGTAGGTTCATTTTCAGCCTCAAAAATATTTTTAAAAGCCTCTCAGGCTTTTAATAGAAAGAAGAAGTTTAAATCTCTGGCCAGAAGCCTTAATTATAATGGATTCGTGTGAAAGTTGCCAGATCTCTCCCTGCTCTGTGATCAGGGCTGTGCCAAGAGTCTGCTTTGTGTCACACTTGCAACTGTGTTAAGTTCAGCAAAGCAACTGGGTCAAAGATGCAAAAGCAGAACAGAGATCACTGATTAGCACTAATGAGAGCCTGAACCACAGAGCAGAATGACAGTGCAATCATTTCATGGTTCTTGCTGTAAGTACAAGGGAGCCACTCATATTCAGTGTGATCTGCTCAGAACAAATATTTTTGCACGTCACATTTTACTCCTTAAAAAGTCACTCAGAGTCACCATGACCAGAAAACATCACATAAGATAAAACAACTGTGAGAAAAGAACTAGTTGTTCATAACTGCTCGAATTGAAATTTACTTACAGAAAATAAGGAAAGATTTTATCATCCTCATAAGAAGCTCTTTTAAATATGCAGCACTGTTTTTTTCAATCAATGAATTCCATCTATTGTGAGCATAAGGTTACAGATAGAGAATACTGATCTCAGGTTCAAGAATGTAATGGTACATCTGTCCACAACTGGAACACCAGGTGCTCTGAAGACCACTCAACCTTCAAAGAGAACAGCAGAAATAGAGACAACTACAATGTTTTTTAAGTGTCTCACAGGCTTTCTCTAAGAATAAAAATCAAAGGGCAGAGAGTTATTTAGAGAAGGAAGTAAGAGTAAAAACAAGTATTGAATGCTAAAAAGTCAGTCCTAGGCTTCTAAATAACTTCATCTCACTCTCAGAGAAATCAGTGTATTTCCAAGAAATAAAGGCAGATACATGAACATAGCAATTAATATGGAACTCACTGCAACAGACAACAGTGAAAAATACACTGTCAACCTATGGGTAGAGTACAAGCAGTTACCCAGAATATTATCTTACGCAAGATAAAAATTAATTCAAAGATTATAACTCAGAATATGGAAATTAATCATTAGATAATCAAAGAGAGAGAACAAGATAAGATTTCTACCATCTCCTTTCACTTTCCCTCTAAGTGCAATGAGACTAGATACAATTCCATCAAAAAACCACATTAAGCTCTCTGGAAAAGTCAGAGCCCCTGACTATCCACAGCCAGAACATGGGCATAGAGCCACTGGCAGAAACGTGGTGGATACGTGGCATAAAAGGACAACCAAGGAAAATGTTGGCCCCCTCCTGAAGGAAACAGGAGACCTAGCTATGCAGGATATTGAGAAGGCTGAGGTTCTCAGTGACTTTTTTGCATCGGTCTTCTCTGGCAAGTGCTCCAGCCTCATCGCAAAGGCCACAGCAGGTGAAAGCAGGGAGTGGGAGAATGAAGTACCCCCCACTGGAGGAGAAGAACAGGCTGCACCCAGAGAGTTGTAGTCAGTGGTTCAGTGTCCAAGTGGAGGCAAGTGATGAGTGGTGTTCCTCAGGGGTCAGTATTGGGACCAGTGCTGTTTAACATTTTTGTTGGAGACATGGACAGTGGGATTGAGTGTATCTTCAGCAAGTTTGCTGATGATACCAAGCTGTGTGGTGTGGTTGACACCCTAGAGGGAAGGGATGCCATCCAGAGGGACCTTGACAGGCTGGAGAGGTGGGTCCTCTCCTTGTGAAGTCCAACAAGGCCAAGTGCAAGGTCCTGCACCTGGGTCAGTGCAACCCCAGGCACAAATACAGGCTGGGGGAAGAATGACTAGAGAGCAGTCCTGAGGAAAAGGACTTGGGGGTGGTAGTAGATGAGAAGCTCCACATGAGCCACCAGTGTGCACTGGAGCCCAGAGGGCCAACCACATCCTAGGCTGCATCAAAAGAAGTGTGGCCAGCAGGGCCAGGGAGGTGATTCTGCCCCTCTACTCTGCTCTGGTGAGACCCCACCTGGAGTACTGTGTACAGCTCTGGAGCCCTCAGCACAGGAAAGACATGGAGGTGTTGGAGAGGGTCCAGTGAAGGGCCACAAAGATGATCAAAGGGCTGTAGCACCTCTGCTATGAACACAGGCTGAGAGAGTTGGGGCTGTTCAGCTTGGAGAAGAGAAGGCTCCAGGGAGACCTTATAGCAGTACCTTCCGGTACCTGAAGGGGCTACAGGAAAGCTGGGGAGGGGCTTTTCGCCAGAGAGGGTAGTGATAGGACAAGGAGTTTTAAACTGAAAGAGGGGAGATTAAGGTTAGACATCAGGAAGAAATTCTTCACCATGAGGGTAGTAAGGCACTGGAATGGGTTGCCCAGGGGGGTTGTGGAAGCCCCCTCTGTGGAAGTGTTTAAGACCAGGTTGGATGAGGCTTTGTGCAGCCTGGTCTAGTGAGGTGTCCCTGCTCATAGCAGGGAGGTTGGAACCTTATGATCTTTAAGGTCCCTTCCAACCTTAGCCATTCTATGATTCTATGAGCAATGAGGAGATTCTTATCAGGATAACCACATAAAGCAACTTGCTTCATGATACAGAAGGGAATGCACTTTTAAAGTGACAGCTACAGCAGGCTGCAGACACTGTAAACTACGGGTCCATAGGAGCTATTCTGAGCACAGAGCAGCTACATCTGCACAGACTGCTGCAAGAACTCCACACGTGTTGCCTTCTTGAGTTGCTTACTCCCTTAATAGATGAAAAACTATAGTGTTCCAATGCCTATGTGCTGTTGGTTACATTAATGCCCAATCATAATAGGTCAGCTATAAGGCATCTTGCTTTGAGCATACTTATATTTTGGGTTTTTTTAATTATTACTTTTTTAATTATTACTTTTTTAATTTCCTACTGGTAAGGTGTAACATACACAAACTTCATTTGGAACCATTCAAAATGCTAGGACATATGGACATTATATTTATATAAAGGACTCTGGGAATGATGCCTTGTATCACTTTTCAAAGTAACATGTAAATACTACAACATCATTCAGAGAAATGCCACTCAGCCAGAAACACCGGGAGAGAACTCACCAGCCTTCCTGCTGCACACAACATGTAAACACCAAAAAGCAAGTGTTGCCCTTGGAATGCCAGATTTATAACACCTTGCAGAGATCTGTCAGGAGTCTCAAGCTGGCCATCTGTAAAATGTAAGCGCTTAAAAGCAGTGGTTCTGATTTTGAAAATCATAATCTTTTTCTGTCTTCAGAAAATTCAGGGACTAATAGCATTTTCCCACAAATGAGCCTTAACCTGGGTAATCATCACAGTGCTCCTTCTTAAGGAGGGGAATGGTTTGAATTAACACACCAGCTCCACAGATACTTCATTCCTGGTCAAGAATGGCAGAACGATTTCTTATTAAACTGCTCCCAACCATCAAATAGATGAATTATTATTATTATTGTTGTTGTTGATATTATTAGTAATCACTTAACCAGGTTATTAATTTACGTTCACAAACTGCAGTATTTTATTTATAGAATCAAGCTGGTCAAATCTGGTGTGGAAGAAAGGGACACAAAGCTGCTGATCAGCCCTCATTTCACAGATGACAGCTGGCAGTTCTGTACACATGTTGTAGAACGATTGCCTACTTCAGGACAGCCTGCTTCTCCCTCATAAGCACCCTACTGGCAAACCACAGCAATAACAGAGCTTTCCCCCTAAAGTCTTCTTCAAACTCCTCCCTGAAGCACTGCCCTTTTATCAAGGAACAATTTGCACTTACAGACCATATGTGTCATAAACAACAGCCATTAGTGAGGGGGGGAGGTGGGATAGAGAGATCCGATTTCCATTCACTGCACTTTCCCCCTCTAGGACACTTTTAGGAGAAAGTGGAAATGAGCATCACCATTATCTCCAGCATGTGTCAGCAGCCATCCTGAAGCCAGTCAGCAGCGCCTGGCATTGTTTGGAGGAACACAAAAGACCTTCTGTTTGGAAAGTTCAAGAAAGAAAGCACAGAGCCTGTGGCCTGGTCCTACAATCAAAAAACTGAAACAGAGACTGAGAAGTTCTCAGGCAAAGGCTGATCTGGAGGCCTTTGAAGCTGATGGGAAAACTCCCATGGACTGCAGTACTCTTTGGATCATGCCTGAAATGCACAGAAGGGAGCAAAGCAGCATAAAGGTAGAAATTCACATCTGCTAGGGGGGAGTTTAAAGGGTCTAAGGTTGACCTAATCTTTTAATCATGGTTATGGATATGGTGCATTTTTGTGATGTTCGAGCACGTAGGGTTATATCCATGTTCTGTCTTTTCATTAGGACATAGAAGTCGTACATTAATCATTAGGTATTTTTCCACTTCAAATGCTATGCATGCTACCCTAGTGTTGAACACAGCATTTAGCAAATGTCTTCAAGGAATGGGGGAAAAAAAAGCCCTTTCACATTGCCAAAATTACTACTTTTCTTCTTCTCTCCCCCACTATCTTTTCCCAAAGAGGCTGGTTTAAAGCTATGAAAAAGAGTCCAGGACTTAAAACCTTATTAAGAACAATGCTGCCAGCATCATCTATTCATAAGCAGTAGCTTGAGACAGAGCCTAAGCCAGAAGAAACTCTTTAGCCACACATTCTCCAAACAACTGCTGAAATATCCCAAGTGTGTGGAGGTTCCAAATCCTCTGCTTAATTATGGTGCAATTCATTTTCTCACTAAAGATGAATATAGGAGCATCCAAGAAGAAAGAAATGCCTCCTGAATGCTGTAACACATCCATAATTATTTATTTGCATATAGAAGTAATAGTTGCAGTGGTTTTAAAGCTTGGTGCTGTCTAAGTCCCAGATGAAATCTCTGGAAATTAATTTGTCAGAAACTTTTTGGGTTTTGAACACTTCTTTCAGCCTTTGCACAAGATTCAACAAAGAGACAAAGTTTTCTGGTGTTTTTTGGGTTGTTTTTTTTTTTTTTCAAAAGTGGAGGATGTTTCCTCTTTCCCTGGCTAATAGAATCCAACTGTTGCCGCATGACATCACTCCCCAGAGCTAGGGAATCCAGGCTTGCTCAGACACTCGGCTGGGAGTAAACACCATGGAAAACACTGAAAAGCACCAAACTTTAAAAGGGGAGGAAATAGCATTAAAAAGGCAATTTTTGTTACCTGAAATTTGCAGCATTTCCCTTTCCACTCCATTCTCAGATTTGTATTTCCCAGGCAAAACTCTGTCTTATTATCTGAGGCAATCAGAAAACCAGTCCTTTAGCGTCTAATACCTGCTGTGTTTCCCACAACTCCTTCATATGACCTCTCGCAGCACTGATTCCAGCTAAAATGATTGCAGAGAACACAGACTGGCCGGGCTGGTTGTCATGGAGATCTCTCTCTCTCTCTCTCTCTCTCCCCCTCTGTCCTCATACGCGCGCGCATACACACTCATACAGACTTAAACAATTCTGGGAGACATCCACAAAACAGCATGCCTTTTCATCAGCTAAGTTTTTGAAGCATTCCACCCCTCCTCCAAGCCTTCCCTAGAGGCAGCCCAGGAAGCTGAGCTTTGGTCATGAATTGATTGTCGAAATTAGAGATACTACCTTTTTTAAAAAAAAAAAAAGAAATAAAAAATAAAAAAAATAAAAATCACAGGACATGTACGTTTTCCCCCGGGAAGGAAAATAGAGATGTTTGCTTACCAGAGCTTTGAACTAAAAGTAAATCTATTGCATTCAAACCTGCAGGCTGTTTGTCTTTGCCCGACTTGTTATGAATTTGATATCTGAAAGCACTAAGGTTTTGTTGAAACACAATCATGCAGATTACAAGAAATGCTGCTGGCATGGCCAGACTCCCTACCTTACTGTTCTCCCAGTACCCAGCCAGGGACTTAATTAGCACAGGTATTCATCGTGGTCATGCAGGACTTCCTGTATTCTTTCATGTTTCTGTAATTAAGAAGAAAAATGAGCAGGTCAGGAACAAGCAAACTCAAACAAAAAAACAGAAAAAATCCCCCAGCCAAACAAGAAAAAACAGATATATTTGGAAGTTTTCTCATCTGACCATAAGTTTACGAACCTCTTACTCAAAACTCACTATCTCCCAGTTAAAGGAGAAACCCCTTTCAATGATGTTTGTGAATACAAGAACTGATTAATTTCCCATATTCGCTGGCACCGTGGTTGCAGAACAAAACTTATTCCAAACATAAATAAAAACATACAAGATTTTTTTCCCTTGACAAAAAAAATTCTAAGTTAATCAACAATGCCATATAGGAAAGCCTGCACTGACAAATCAAGAGAACAGAAACTACTTTAAAAAAAAAAAAAAAAAACAAAACAAAAAAAAAAAAAAAGAAAGAAAAAAAAAGAACATTTAGTAAAAATTCAGTTAGAAGTATTTGGACTCAGAAAAGCAGCACAGTGCTCAAGGTTTTTGCGTTTTGAGAAATAGCTTGCATACTTACTCTTTAGAGGATTTAACTGGAATTAGTCATTCAAAGTTTTAAAACTTCATAAAATATACTAAAGGGACGGCATGACTCTGCTTTCTGCTGTGAGTTGTATAAGCAACAGTCCCTCTAGCGGGCGTAAAATTGCAAAGCAGACTATGCCACCCTGAGTAGGAAATCAATGCCTTTTTTCTCTATCAGGCACTTTGTTACACTGTTACGATACTCTACCCCTGCATTAAAAATTAACATACGCAACCCCTTGTATGTTATTTAGGGAGCTGAATACAAGGTTCCAACCTTGTTACTCTTAGCTTGTGTTTGTAAAACGATTGGAAGGGTGGGATTGAAAAAAACTAGACAATAAGAAAGTGGACATGTCTTATGGGAACACCTGTCTCTCCATATTGCTGTTATAAAATATAAACTACACTGAAGCATGTTATTGTTTGCACTTCTGAAAACTACATTTTGTGAACGACAGAGGTCCCAGTGGATTGTATACTAAAACCACCTCTCTTTCTATCAAAAACACTGCCCAAAGGTGTATATATGAGCCATATTTTACACTGTTACCAAAAACTGCATGCAGGCTATTCACAGGTTGATGAACATAAAAAGACAGCTACTTCAGCTGTCAAGAAGTCAGAAGATGCTAAGACGACATAACATAAAATCTTTTTTCTAGACATGAAAGTGCCACATGCTAAGCTTCCGAGTTCACACTAAGATCCCTTAAGAATGCACCAGTGCAGCTCAGCAGAACCACAGGAGCCAAATATTAAAAAAGTATGATGTTTTTGTCTTGAAAAGCTCCCTTTGGTGTATGACTGAGTTTAGCTCATTGCATGCTGCAAGGGGGCACAGTTTCAGCAGTGTAACAGGGGAAAGACGGAGACGGGTAAATCCTCCCAAGAAAGGTATGTTTTACCCTAAATCACCATGAAGAGAGTGCTTGAAGACACAGAAGTAATAAAAAAACAACCTAGGAATCGATCATCAAACAGGTGAAATGGTTGATCAGCCTCAGATTGTCTATAGATCCAATTACTGGTAGCATGGGAGTATGTTCCAACCATCTGCATCATGTCCCACTCTAGAGTTTATCACAAGGCTCTGTAGCACTTCTGCATTCACATATACAACTGCATATATGGCAAGGACCTCAGGGGAACATGCAAGCCAGCATCTAGAAACAGTTGAAAATGCTCACTGCATTACGTATACACTCAGTTATGGTTTAAAATTCCAAACAAAACAAATGAAATTGTTAAATACACTATGCATGCAGAAATGTGTAGGTAGGTACAAAGCACGGTAGTAAAACTATGACCCAGGCTTTGGTCTTGGGCAGGTGACTACCACAGAAGACTCCAGAAAAGTTCACTTCTATTCTAAGCTTCATGAATACACTCCCAATCAATTCCTTGCCGAAAGGTGAAATGTTTTGCTCAGGTTGGCCCCAGTGAAACAAAAACAATTCCCATCTTCTACTTTTTTCTCGTTGGACTCTTCCATGAGCACATTAACACCCCAGAACAAAACTTATCATCAGGAAAGTGTTTAGTATCATAAACAGAGGACATGATGAACACCTGATATTAGGTTAATTACAGTGTCATGGCTACACTGCTATGTAAAAAAAGCATTAGAATATGTATCCTCATCTCCTGCAGGAGACAGACAATCCATCACTCACATACATCTGATGCTGAGTTTCTTATTTCCAATATACTTCCCATTTCTGACTGGCTGAACACACTCCTTCCTATGCGCTGCAGTCACAAGTGCAGGATGCAGAAGCCACGTGACACATGCAGGAGCAGACACACTCTGACAAGGATGAGTGTGCAGCCAGACAGTCCTCACCAGGGCACACCTGGCGTCTCTACCCCTCAGACTGGAAAGGGAAATAGGAACCTCTCTCTCCACAAGCTGCATGGTCTGAGATTCGTTACTGAAGATTCTCCAGATCAAGCAGCCATTATCAGCAACAGGAGAGGAAACAAAAATCAGATTCGCTCCTAAACAACTCATGAATTCTATCACTTTCACTAGGTGAAAACTCAACATCGACTTTGGAATGTAAAAGGACAAAACCATAGATAAGCTACAGAATAAACTGCCCACAACACACAAATCTCTGGTAGGTATAAATGGAGATTAATCACTGCACCAATTTTACTAACGTTTCCTTTGCATCTTTTAAATAGAACTAAGTCCCCCATAAAAATACTCTTGTAAAGTTATTTATTATTTTTCTCCCCCTCAAAAAACTTTCTGCCCTTCAGAAGTGCTTCTGCCCCTTTCCCGTTTTCTCTTCCTCTCAGGTCACCTCTACACCACAGTTACAGGTCATCTTTCCAGTGACCCCAATAGATACCTATCTGTTTGAACTTAAATGAATTTAAGACTCAACAGCAAAAAGTGACGTGTAAGTTCCTATGTCCCAGTACATATTTAACCCAATACCACGTAAAGGCAGCTCCTGCTGACCTCACTGGGAGAGGCAGAGAGCCAGGCAGCACTTCCTCATCACCAAGCAGTGACTTGCAGAGGTATGGAAAAAAGGGAAAAGGCCCCAGGCAGCTCATAACATAAAGTGTGTAAGCACTACAAAAGCTGTGCTCTTTGCACTTTATTTAGAGGAACAGCACTCAATACTTTCGCATAAAGCATTCTGTGACTACCAGGTATGACAAGAAGATGACAACCAGGACAGCAGCTGCCATACTCTTTGGAGCAGTCCCACAACACCATTGAGTTCTCCTTTGAATTAACAGTCCACAGTACTGGCCTTTATTGTTAACACTCCAACACAGTGGCATAAGAGCACAGCAATACAGCAAGTGGCACAAGAGAACAGCTCTGACCCCCAAAGCATCATTCTATTGAAGTGAATAAAACTTACACAGACTTCAGTGACACATTAACTTCAATCTGGCCTCACTGAGTCATGTTTCTCTAGGATCGTGGTATCATATAATATAATATAATAAATTATATTATATTTATAATATAATTATAATTATATTATATTATAATTAATATTAATATATAATTAATATATAATTATATAATTAATATTAATTATACAATATATAATATATATTAATTATATAATTTATATATTAATAATAAAATATAATATGATTAATTAATATTAATTAATATAATTGAAATTATATTATATTTATAATATAAAACTATATAATATGGCCTTGCAAACAATAAATCGAAGGGATGGACCTGACATATGAGCCCCCCAGTTGCAATGGGACTGCACAGGTGTAGGTCCAAGATTAGTCAGCTATGAACTTGTTCTCCCATTTCAGCATCAGATCCATTACCAACAGTATTTCCACAAGCTTCTTTTCTAGCAAAAGAATTAAAAATTTCCATGACCTCTTTAATAAGCTAACAAGGATCATGTTTGAGGCACCGTACTCTTTTATTTAACCCAGGAAAAAAAAGAAAAGTAGTGTGCGTGCACACGAACATGCATATATATATATATAAATATATAAATAAATATATAGGAAATGAATAATCATAGCTGTGCACTCTTTGAGATGCTGCCAATCCCTTTATGGCCATATATGCCATTTCAGTTTGATCTCATTCTGCAAATGAAAGCCTGCCATAGTTGGGTCTGACCCTGTCATCTCAACCAGGTGCAAGACAGCAATTTGCAAAAGGTGCTAAGTGATTCAGTGGAACTAAGAGGATATCTGTACCTGGGGGGGTCATAACAAGTTGACACACACTCAACTCCTGTGCAAACACTTTTTCAGAAATAAAGTGGCTTAAATTTGTGGCTATTATTGTTTAGGCCCTGATTCAGGAAAGCACTTAAACATTGACTTCAAAAGAACTTAAAAATATGCCAAATGTGCTACAATCTTGTACCAAAGTAGTGTTCTAATAATGTTGTATGTTTCAGAAAAGAGAGACAGGAAGAGTTTTTATTTGGCACTTAGAGCTTTAAGATGCTGTTTGGTAATATAACCAGAACATGCTCCCCATGCTAAACACACTAATGAGGTTGAAAATCTGCTGAGCAATAAGCTAAATAACTCCCTTAATAAAACAACTTTAAACCTGGACAGTGTGGAATTAACTCTTGTAAATGCCTGCTTTGAGAATTATCCATACCTATGGTCTGATTCATGGCAGGAGACACGTATTACAGCTCACCCTGTTAGGAAAGCAATGCAAAGGCAAACAAGCCATACAAACTGGCTCTGGGCCCAGACAGCCAATTCAGCCAGCCCTCAACATCCCAGTGCTGCAAACTGTGTCAGATGGCACCAGGCCAAGGCACAAGCCAAGCCACAGGGATAACCAAAAGGTGGGAACCTCCTGTAAATAAGTCCTTCTGCTCCTTAACTCTCCAGAGGCAGCTCTGTCTGCAACCCATCTGCACTCCAGTCAACACCCTTCCCGTGCACAGCTGCGCTGTATCTCAGGCATGCCTGACAAGAAAAGACAGGAAGCCCTAGGACCAAAACTGGTGGAGGGGGGAAGGCCCTGAGGGGAGATGATTTATCCTGTCTGTACAAAGCAAGAAAATTTTGCCCTTTATAGGTATTACTGTCTTCCTATACCTTTTTTTTTTTTTACTACATATATTCCCATCAAGCATGGATTTATGTTCCAAGAAGAGGGGCAAATGAGACAAGCAGGCTTCCTCTGGAAAATAACCATATCAGGAGAGATGTCAATGAGTTGCTTGAAATTCCACAGGAATGCTGATTTGACCCTACGTGAATGTGAGATATCTCAATTTGTTTTCATTCACTACTGCTTCTTTTAAGTAAAAGCCAAAGGACAAGTTTCTGTTGCCCTTGTTGACAGTACACATCCTGCGACAGAAGAAGCTACGCATGGGAGTAGAAAGCAATTTAAAAAACAGATCCACTCACACCTGGAATTGCAATGCAAGGAGGACTCAAGAATATAACTCTGGGAGGACTAAATCTTGTGTACATCTGAGCAAGTGCTGCAAAGCTTTGACTTAATGGGAACAGAGGGGCAGAATCCTTCTCAGAGCACAGAAATGATGGGAAGACAGATGCTTTAAGCCAAATCCCCACCTGAAGAGGCACTTTTCAAACTGTCAGACTCCTGTATTTGCATTCCAGTAGTGGGACAAAGAAGATGATGCTGTTGGGAACCACCTCTAGTGTTAGATTAGCTCTACAGAGCTAAGCAAGGGAAGAGCATCTCTTAGCAAAGTAATGGACACAAGCACAGGTATATTCAATAATGCAGTGCTGGTTTCTGAAGCAGAACATGGGTCTCCATGGGTGGCGGTTGCATTTTTGCATTTTTATCCTCTTGCAAAAGAGCTCTAAATTTAAACTCAAAATGGAAAACTGGAGTCTAAGGCTGAGCAATCAGTATGATATCACCTTGTTTACATGAGAAAAAACACAACTGATATCACTGTGCACTCTTTCAACCTATGAAGAAATAAATAGATATACAAATAACAGCATGTTTTGTGATTTCTTCTGATCGTCAATTATGAAAGTTCACAGGAAGTTTATTCAACGCTCTCTGACTGGATAGATCTTATCTTCTGAAGCCCATTAGCGAGGAGACTCCAAGAAGAAAGTGTCAACCTGAGGTTCTTTTGGACAAAAAGCAATGACTTTTCTGTGGGCTAACTTCTGCTATTGGTTTTCTTTATTTTAATCATGACTTGAAACTCCAGTTGGTCTGGAGACCCTGTAAACTGCTGGCCACATGCTGGGGAGACTCCTGTGAACCATGCTTAGCATCTCTGAGGAGGAAGAGTAGTGTGAGCATCAGTCCAGCACTACTTCCATCACCTACACCCCAAAGCCAGCGACAGCCTATGTTTTCTTAGGCATATAGTGAGTTTGTCTTTCATATTGCCATAATCATCACAGCAGGCAGATTTTTCAAGCCACATCTATTTTGGATACAGCAGATAAACCAAATATTGTTCTGAATATACAACTCCTTTCTTTCTTTCACTAGCAGCCCTCAGTGTGCTTTGCAAAGCTGGGTAAATGTCACTCCTGTGTGGCTGCTTGCAACAAAGGAGTCGAGTGACTTTGTGTGTGAGGCTGCTCAGTAGCCCCTCAGAAACTGTGTGACCGGGGTACTGAGCACCAGGCTCTGCTGCCTCCCTCAAGAGAATAGTTAGGACCTGGAAGGCAGTCAGAGTCAGCCAAACTCCAAGGGATATCAGGACTTTTTACTTCCTGGAAAACAATTTGTTTGGGCATGGAAAACAGCTGAAATTAAACTTTCCTTCTAGCTGGTTTCCACTTCCATGGAGGAAATGAAAATCAGGGACAGTGCAGTGACTAGGATAATCTTGTGCAAAACAAAAGAAATCCAAAACCAGGGCATGCAGACAGCTGAAAAACATTCTGTGAACTCTGTGTCAGTTTCTCAGTACCTCAGTGCTTCCCGGGTTTAGCAATGGAGTATGGTACAGAGATGCCCAAATGAGCCACAACCATCATAACTCCAGAACTGGAAGCAGAACAGTCCCAACAGCACTAGGCAGTGCTTGAAGTAGTGCAGCTGTATTTTTTTGGGAAGGAGGCCGTGCCTCCACACTGTGCCCCCACTGCGCTGTGGGGCTGTGCAGACCTCCTGGAGTCAGCTCCAGGGCTCTCTGTGCTGAGCTCCATTGTGCAGCACAGACATCCCCTGAGCAGACCACAGAGGAAGCCAGTCCCAGCACTGGGAATTTAGCTCCCACCGCCCAAGCTCCAGATGGAAGCCTTAAAAACAAGGTCATTCCTCTTCCTCTGATTCTGTGCTCTCTTCCAAACAGAGCTGGGGGAGGCCTCTGAAAGCAGCCCCACATCCAAGGAAGGACTCTCCCTTTTAGGCTGCTGGGATATCACACATCTACTTGTCTCCTCTTCATCACTAACAGTAGAAGTTATTATTTAAAAAGAAGAAAAAAAAAGTACACATTCTGCCTTACTCTCATCAAACAGATGACTCAGAGATAAGATTCTTCCTCTTGCCATAAAAAAGCATAATTTCTTATTTTAATTAATGTATTTCCCACTTATGAGACAAAAGAAAAGCAAGGATCAAATTTTTTTTACATCAAACTGGAAAGGGCGGAACTTGGGAAAGTATCCAGTGCTTTTCTTCCAAGTCTGGGAAAACTATACAGTTTATATAGGCCAGGACACTGTTATTGATATTTTTCCTTTAAAACACTGGATAAAGTCCATGTAGTCACGTGACATTCCCCATTGCTACGTACACTCTTTCAAGGGGATGGACAACTCCCTGGAACTGCTGCTGCTTGCTGTTCTTACCACGAAAATGGTGAAATCCCACAACACAAGCAGCATGTTAGCCGTTTAGTGTGCAAAGACCACACACCAGAAAGTTTTCAAAAGACCTCACTGCCAGTGAAAAGTGCTAATGCCCCACTAAGAGTCTTGATTTCTAGCTAACCCCTAACTTGGTGCACAACAGGACGAGCCCTGGATGCTGCATCAGCATCTCCATCCGCCACAGAAAGAGCAGATTTCTAAAGGCACCGGCCATTCCCAATTAAACACACAGAGTTATGCCAGGAGTTAAACATGTAACTCATGGATGGCTCTTACCCTTGCATTTAGGGATGTGTATGCTCACTGCAAACAGGGGTTAGTGCCTACAAAGCTGGAAGCAGTTAATGGAAAGTCTGAACTGCAAGATTCAAATCATTAAGAGCATACATCACAACTTGCTTTGAGGAAAATTCCCCATTCAAGAACAGACATGCTGATTACGACTCCAGTTTTCTAATTTCCTGATGTGTGAAAGTCCCATCAGTAAACATGAGAGCTCTGTGCTTGCTGAAAGCATAAAGCAACACACTCAGTTTTCCAGAAGAGCTGAAAAGGGTTGGGTTTTTTTTGCCCATACACAGGAATTGAAACCCTCTTCGTTGGTTCTTGCGCTATGTGAAGGGAACTAACAAAGAGTCAGAACAATCAAATGTTGTTCTCAATTTTGACACCATCCACTTATGACCTTGGATAGCTTTCTTCTCCTAGGAACCCAATACCTGTTTAGTTTTCTGAAGCACTGAGAAATCAGAAGCAAACAACACTTGAATGATGCAGTAAGTTGCAATCTCATCATAGATTTCAAACAAGATGTATATTTGATCACATCAAACAATTGTGTAGATTAATTAACCTCCAAGACTGTTTATAGTTTCTTAACCTGCCTCACATCTACGCATTTTTCAGCCTGAAAAAGGCCAAACATGAACAGGGTTTCTTCATCTTCCCTACCACTCAAATACAGAGCTTTCTTCACAATTCACACAGTCCCAGAGTACAAAAAACCAATGCCATCCTGAGCCAGCAAAAGATTTGGAGCCTGATTTTCCTGCCTGCATATGACTAAGTCAGAACTTTGCACCATTTTTTTCTTGGACAAAGATTTTGGCCAAAGATTTTGTATCTGGTCACACTCTGAAATAAAAGATACTTGCACTGCAAGATAAAAAAAAAAAAATCCCAAAAAACTGTGTTGTGGGCCATTTTTTAAATCCCCCTCATCCAGCTGTGTTCCAAATAAGCTGCAAGAACCTCCATAAAGGTTAAAAACTCAATGCAGAGCCGTGTGCTTTATCACAAGTTTCATCTCTGGTTTACCAGGGTGTGACCTGGAGCAAATCTTAGCAATTCTAATACCTCACCTCCTCTACAGCAGCTCCCAAGTGTTATTCACATGGCTAGCGAATCAACTGTAAAATAAAACAGGAGCTTGTAATCCCAGTTCCTAGAAGTCTAAGACACTTACAGAAAGTCAGCAAACCAACACAATATAAAATAAGATGTTTGTAAAACACAGTGCCAATTTACATCCATTTGGAATGGCACTTTGATACTTTAGGAAATACAAGTCTCCCCTGCAACTCAGCAGGAGCTACAGGTAACTGAAACAGCTTTCTGCTTTCTGTCTTGGTTTCTTTATTGCTAAAGAGCTGAGAGTAAATTAATCTATTAGAAATAGTGTAAGTGTAAATTTATTAAGCTTCATAAGGTTGTCACAGACTGCTGGAAGGAAAATATAGCTACATTAAGAAAAAAAGTTGATTGCACCTCTTTTAATTTAACCAGATTTCCACTACTAAGCCCATTTAGGAGGCTGCATTAATATAATGCTCAGAAACATTTTCACTATACAATTTTAAAATCACAAGCTGAGCTAGAGAATGGAGAAGAAATATCATGCACTGTCATGCATACACAGAGAATGAGAGACAACTGCTCCAAGGCTGTCTGCTGGATGAAAGAGCAAGCCCATTAACAGGAGAAGGCAAAAAAAAAAACCCCATATGCAGCACAGAGCACCTCTAAAAGCCAAAACAACAACAACTGGCATTTGAGGTGGAGAGTGGAGCAGACCACTATGACTCATAGGCTATAAGTCTAGTCAGTGAAAAATCTGGCAGAAGTGTGCTGTTTGACTATGTCTGTACATTCCCAAGAGATTTATAGCTGCTTATTAAATCATCTGTTCCTGTTAAAACCAAAGAAACTGTATATGTTTCACTGGATTTTACATCTGCTAGAAAGACCCATTAACACAGAGTAGAGTTTTTTTTTCTTATTGGTTGAGCCATTCAAAAGATTTTAAGACATTAGTTGTGACAGGAAGTAAAATCTACACAAGGGACAGACAGCCTGCAGTGGGATCTGAAACCTGCTGCATCAGGATTGGTCTCCCTCACTGGCATCTCTGGCCTGCCTGGCTAATCTTCAAAACCAGATGGGTCTTTTGAGTGACAAATAGTTTCCGCAGAGGAAAGGAAGGGAAACAAGTACTTTCTACAGAGGAATGTTCTGCTGAGGAAATAGTCATGTCTTCAAGAAAATTAGTGTGGCTTAAGACAGGGTTTATTTAGCAGGTTCATGGAGTATGGTGATCATGGAATATGGTGACACACAGGCGCATGCTGGTGGCAGAGGACCTGTCAAATGGTGAGGAGCAGGCAGTGGTATTGGCCAGTTAACTTTCTTCACACCAAAGCTGCAAAATTCAGGAGCTGGAGGGAAAACAACACTAGCCCTGCAGTTTCATCTCAAACCCCAAGGGAAGAAGAAAAGGAGCTGTGCACAACCCTGCTTCACAGACGAGCACTGCTGCTTGAGCGATCATTATTTCACAGGAGAGCAAGGGAGAGGATGGGTAGGGCTGTCATTTCAATGCAATCCTGTTTAGCCAACCAAGCTATTTTGTTATTTCAGAATGCTCCTTAGCTAATCTCCACCCCTACCACCCTTCACACACATTATCCATTGAAAAAACCCTGCACAAACAAAGAACATTCCCTCTCCCATCTCCACTCCCCTCAGCCTTACTTTTTGTTCTTTTTTCACCCTTGGGCACATCCACAGCTTAGCTCTCCAAGATAGGCATCTCTTAATGGTAATGTACAAAGATGTTATTAAAAAGAAGCCATTTGCTGAGACATACATGGACTGAATGTCTGGAATTCCCAGAAGGTAGGAACGTTTTACACATTTTAAATTAACCCCTTAAAAATAAACAAATATCCAAGTAGCTGTGCCAAACATCTGAGAATGCAGAAATGCTGTATCCAAGGCTACTTCAGTGCTGACACTGGAATAGAGACATACTTTAAAAAACACAGGAAATGCCTTTCTGTGTCAGACCAGGGGTGCATCTATCTCAATACTCTGCTTTCAAAGGCAGTGAAAGGCAATGCTAGTTGGGACAAGCCCAGGAACCTAGTTGCTTTCTGGTCATTTTTCTTTGTCTGTCTGAGACTGCAGGCTGTGGGTGAGCAGAGCTGAAAAGCAGCAAGATTTGCAAAATCTTGCTAATAGTGTATTTGTTACTCTTGCTTTACCAATGAAATCCCATTAAGTCTGTAGAGTGAAACATGACAGAAACCCGTGTCTGAACTGCCATACTTAGTTGAAAAGTCAGCAACTTCAGAGTTTGAGAGCAAAATAATAAAATCAAGACCCACACATCAGCTTACACATGCAGAATGCCCAAAGCCTGCAAGCGAGGGAGCAGAGCACCACCATGCCCGTTGGGTGCAGCTCTGGCAGATTTGACAGCACACACTGGATGAAGGGACAAGAAGGGATGGGTTGTTCAGCACATTTCGCTTTCATGTTTTTGAATTGCTGCCCTGTAAAAGTCAATTTGCTAAAAAACATGACAAGATAATGGTAGGTCCTGCTGAATCTGCACAGCTATGCTATGCCAAACTGATTTCTGCAGAAAAGCATGTGCACTCTCAAAACACAAAGGCAGGGCTGTACAGCTCTGCAAACTAGTTTATACTGTACATTTATTTTTGCCAAAATTGACAAACTGTCTGTCTTTTCTCTGTATTGAACTATCTTCACTTCAGCACACTGAATCAACACAGAAGGAACTAACACTCATGGTAAATCTGATTTTCCCAGCAGTTTATGAAAACCTGAGTCAGTATAGTTATGCTCAAAAGGTTGCCATCTCCTGCCCTACAGCTGCACAGACCCCAACCATCAGGGTCTAGGACAACTCTTTGCCACCAGCTTTCCAAGGGACAACTCTCCACCAGGACATCTCTGCACAGATTGGCAGATGACACAGGCCTGTGCTGGTGTCCCAGCACAGAGATGTCCCTTCCTGCAACCATCAACACCTTCCTACCCTTTCCACTAACTAACTTTCTGGAATGTCAATTAGTCATTGACATGTTGAGGCTCATTTAGTGGCTTTCCTCCTAAAAAACACTATGAAACAACATTGGGGGCAGCTGGGGGGGCAGGGGAGGAGAATTATTGCAATATCCATACACAGCACAGTAATACCCCATCTCAGCCCACTCAGGGTGAGACATTGTGACCATGGCATATAATCCCTGCAGCAAATTTCTAAGCAGGCTTTGGTCTAGTCATATGTTACACGTCTGGGTCTACTCACTCCAGATCAACACCACCGCATCAGTGGATGTCAACCCACACTTATACAAACACCTCCCCAGTTATCCAGCCACATAATAAGCTTTTTCTTTGCTTTGCAAAAGAGAGTCTAGCACTGCTAAGGAGGAGGTGTGATCATTGTATTTCACAAGCACAGGAAGCACTCAAATATTGCTGTCCACTCTCACCAGAGGAAACACTGTATGAGAATAGTTGTGAGAAAAACAGCAGCCTTCCAGACCAGCATGAAACCTGAGTCAGCCCTTAGTAAAGCTACTGAAATGAATGCTTAGCTTTCAAGCACATGGCTCAAGTATTTGGCTGACCTGGGACCATTTTCAAGTGTGGGATGCAGAATCCCACTCAATGGTTGCTCCAATGACAGACAAAGTATTCTTGATATATAATAATGCAGTAATTTATGGGGGTGCATTCTGCCTTAACCAGAACCTCAGACTCATCTGTTCTTCACAAGCAATTGTTTCTTAAGGAGTGTTGCTGTGTCCCTCATCTGCAAACGCTGAGAGAACAGCTGCCAGCCACAGTAGGAAATGGTTTACATGGATTTAAAGTATTTCTGAAACCCCACCAGCTCTGCTCCACAAGAAAAAAGAAAAAAAAAGACAAAAAAACCCACACCAACCCACCAGTAACTAGAAAACCCATGACAATTTGATAGTCTTTATGATAGTCTTTATTCTGCATCTTTGCTGAGAAGTAAGGATCTTTGTTATGCACACAGTGAATTACAGACCTAACCAATTCTACAAATGGTTGTTCCCTGAACTCACAGTTTAAGTTTCGGTCAAAGGAAGATCATTCATCTTCTCTGGCAAAGTAAAGCTATTCTGATTCCTGGCAATGTTATATTTAGCTTATTTTAACTGTCCTGATCTGCTGCCTCTTTTCCTCAAAGTCACTGAGTGGTAGATGTCAGGAGAAAAAGATTCTGCAATCCTCAGTTAGAAAGGTCACCTGGAGGCAAGTTTGGAGCCAAGAGCCAGGCACTGCCACCCCCATTTTCGGCCAGCTTGTGCTGCCTGCCCACAAGTGCACACCACGTCAGCACAGGTGCAGCCTGTCACCTGCTGGTGAGAGTGGGGGCAGATAAAGCCTAAGGTTCAATTTTAACATGGTACCACTGATGTACCCAAAGTTACATCAAAATCTCAATGCCTCATTGCAGGTTTATAACACTTGTTTGCCTAATTCATGGGTTATCATAAAGATGTAGTTGTTAATAAGCCAGATGGTTACTGTTTGTAGATGACTAATGCTCTTCTGATGCCCAGAAATCTGTGACTACTACATGTGGACTGAGACCATTGATGAAACAACCCTGTAAAGGTGTTTTTTTTAAAAAACAAAACAAACACACATTAGGCAATTCAAGGTTAACCATGTAACCTTCAGATAAAGCCAGGTAAACCATGCTTGCTCTCCACAAAGGTACAGAGAGCCTCTACCAAATAGAGGCTGCTTCATTAAGTGGCTAGTATCTAGTTTTTAAGTCACGGTTCATACCTAAAATTAGTCAAGGTTTCAGGTGCCCAAGTACCTGTTTGCACCTGCTAATCAGGTGCTGAAATGACTGATAAGAAAATCTATCCACAGACACTTGAAGGCAAAAGATTGTTCCTGTCAAAAAGGTGTCCACAGAAACACGCGGGCTCGAAAGCTGTCCCAGAGCATCCGCCATTTGAACACAGGCAGCACCCTGCTAATCTGCTAATCTGCCCAGTTTTAAAGCCGTAAGGAGGCAGTCAAATAACAGGCTGTCTGAAAACCACACAGCAGAGCAGCTAGCTACACTCCACTCATTTTGTTGTTAGTGATGCAAAGACCTTCCTGCATGCCTTACTGTCTAAATCAACAAGTATTTTCTATGAAAATTCAAATCCTGGAAAGATTTTTCAGAGCACGGCTGTTAGGGGAGGGTTGGATGGATTCTGTTTTATTTTTTAAACAGTTCAATGCTTTCAACCTGTTTGCATTGTACCAGATAAAACTGGATAGGCACTGAAGGGTGCTAAGGGCAAATCAAACCTTCAAGGGTCTGAAAACGAAACCTCAAAACACCTTGTGCCCAATTAAAAACCGTGGAATCAAATTAGACTAGCCTCATCTGGGTGACTGGCAGGAAAAAAGACCCAATAGAGAGTCACATCGGATTTCCTGCAAAGCTGTGCTCTGGAAAGCAGGTGTTAAAGGAGGGGAATACCTGGGTAGCAAAAAGCCCTGGTCAAACACCCCTGCTCACCATCGCTGCAGACTTCAGTGCAGTTACTGGAAAAGGAGCAAAACGGGGAGTGTGGTCATGAGGCTGCACTATCCTGATGCAGGAGAAAGCTTCCAGCTTGTGAGTTAGGATCTTGTTTCAAACGGAAGACAAAAGCAGTAGGAGATTCTATCTGAAAATGTATTCCTTTTCTTTTTTTACACCTCATTCTAGAGGAAGTATTCTTTAGACAAACTGCATACACTATGTGCAATCCTCCTACTTGGAAAATTTTGCCTGTTATTAAATTCAAATGCAAAACAAACAAAAAAAATCAATTTTTGATGGGTTTGCTTGTGATGCCAAGGCCTCCAGCTTCCATTCTCTGGGATTTACTGAAATATGTGTTTATTTACACAGAGCTTGAATTGTGGACTACCGGGCTCTCTTCTGGCAAGATCTTTGGCTATGCTAAGAGGTGGTAGCAATGTTAAATATATTTCCAGTGACATCAGTAGGAAAGTAACTATGCTGTATATAATGGTTACACAAAGGTATGGGTTTGGCCATCCCTTGTAGATACTCATCCATCTTAAGGATAATTGTCAGCCCTGCTCCAAGACAAGGTGCTGGTTCCTTTCCATTCAGTAAATGCAATTGCTTCACCAGTCCAGACAGACAGTTTTCTACTGTTGTGCCTATCAGCTGGCTGGGAGAGGGGCTGTCACAGTCTCATCTCCTGCTCTCCCTCCAATACCACACCAGCAAGTGGACACTGAGAATAAAAAGCAACTTGTACTATTAGGTTTAAGTACTTCAATGCCCTCAGATAGGTCCCTGAGATGCTGTGAGATGACCTAAACAAATTGCAACATTTTAGATGTAAATGAAGGTTGAACTCCTCATGTTAGCTTCACAGATTTCAAGCCTATGAAACTCATGTTTACAAGCTTTTCCACATAGCTATAAAAGCCAGAGTCAAGATTTCTAATGATCACTGAACTCCAGGAACCTGGGTCTTAAAAGAAGGAAGAAAAAAACAAACTAATATTTTTTTAAATCCAATATTACAATTGGTAGATGAGAGTAAGAAAGAAAAGTTGTATTTTTTTTTCTTTTGCATTTATCACCCACCATCTACCACACAATCACCTTGCGTAAGAGCACACTGTGACAAAAACCTCCTAGCTCTCACTTGAAATGTCCTTAGCCACTGTTACTGTATACACAGCAAACAAACTGCTTCACTTCCCAGCAAGAAGTCAAGAGTGACAGAGCACTGGAACAGGCTGCCCAGGGAGGTTGTGGAGTCTCCTTCGCTGGAGACATTCAAAACCCGCCTGGATGCGTTCCTGTGTGATGTGCTCTAGGTGACCCTGCTCTGGCAGGGGGGGTTGGACTAGATGATCTTTCGAGGTCCCTTCCAACCCCTAGGAATCTATGATTCTATGATTCTATGAAAACACAGCACCATGTAGACCACAACATGGCAGTCCTTACAGGATGCATAAGGATGAAGAACAGTGAAGAGAAATCTACCAGACTAGAATTTGAACACCTGAAGGCCAGACCTGCATACCCTGACCCAAGTGTCTGCACTACACGATACAAACAAAAGACATTTGATGACCATTTGTAGTTTCAATGGTAGCTTTATCTTCCTCTGTGAAAGCTGACTAGTTCTTCCGGTGTGCTGCCACCAGGTTGGGAGCATGACACAGTGGTAGTCTTCCTGAGGAGACGGGGATTCAGGATGTGACAAGCCCCATATTCTGTCACCACATCCTACCTACTGAAGCTCAACTCTTCCCTGCCCCAGACCTGCTGTGTTTGAGAAATCAGAGGAATTAGTATGCTAAAAAAAATGGCATTTCTGCAGGTGAAAAACAAGAACCAAAGGCACAAGTTTTCACACCATAAAAACTTTCTGGTATCTTCTTGGAGCAACTATCAGCATATTCATCTGCATATCAAGGTTTTCTCAACAGGTTATGGTGTTTGAGAACATCTTCCATCTTCTTCCCATTCACTGGCTGTACTTGTAACCCTCTGTAGCCATTCGTGCAATTGTTGAATCATTATGTGCTGCCTACACTTCAGCTGCACTCCCAAAAAATAATTGTGTTTACCTCAAAAAAACGTGCTACCAAAGATCTTTCTCCCAGATTAAACTGTAAGCAAGTAAGTTGCTGTGTACGCCTGACCTAGACAACCTGATCAGTACTTTTACAAAATAAACTCAGAAGAACCCCACATGCAGTAACTTCATCCCAGTCCCCAGGAAACATGTGTGTACAACTTGTAATCCTGGGAGACCAGGGCACATCTGATGTTCCTTTCTTTGGAGAGGCCCCACACTGCAGATGGCAGCTGTGTGAAGGTGTATATACTGCTGAGACACAGAGCAGCCTATGAAAATTTCCCCTGGGTTGTATAGCTCCCTTTGAACTCTCTTATAATTACACTAGCCTTGTGCACACATGTTCATTGCGTGAACTGTGGGTGGGAGACACATCTGGTGCCAGCTCTATGCAAGCCTTGTAAGGCTTTAATTCTCAAGACCACTGAAGTCAACATGGGCCTTTCCACAGGCTTCTCCTAGCTTAGGACCAGACCCACGTTCCTTCATTTTAAAGGACAACAGAATTGCACTCAATATTTAAGGCAAGTGTAGAGTCAGAAGCCTAATGCTGCCAGAACAGAAGAGTGACCTGCTCAGCAAGCTTTTTCCACCAGCTTTCAAGGCAGACCTCGTTCATTGCACTAGGCATTCATTTTTCTTCTCATTAACTTGAGAACAAATTAGACAGAAACTGGCCACAATTAATCCTGGGCTAGAAATAATAATAAAAAAAAAAAATCCTACCACTGGACTAGCAAAGTACTGGAACAGTTTTCCAACAAGCAGAACCACTGGATCGAAATTGTACTTGCTGCATCATTTAAAAAGGATTCATCCACCTCCCAGTAGGAAGGCATTGGCTCTGACTGCCCAGGAGGACTGTTCTAGGGCTGTTGACACCTGAGGCACCACTGCACTGCTGTGGGGCAAGCAGGTAACCTCCCCACAGCAGGAACCTGATTTCACCACACCCTGGGCCCTTCCTGCCAGGACATCTCATGAGCACCGTGCATCCAACATCCAGCAACAGAAAACTGGAAGAGACTGTTTCCTGAGCTTGCATTGCTTGGAAATACTAGTCCCTGAAAATTTGCCACATGCCAACAAAGCCAGTGATGCAAGTGGTATCAGAGAACAGAAAGGCTGCCTGAGGGGTCAGTAGATTACACTTTTCCCTCCCCAGCCTTCTCATTCACATGGATTCTGCACCTGGACTTTTCAGCAGCTCTATCTAATATTCAAAAACAAAACCATACACAGAACCGGATTTAACATTCCTTTAGTGTGTAGACAGAATGTCAACTCATCCTAAAGAAAAGATTCAGGGAAAATACTTTTTTTCCCCTCTTCCAAAACTTGTATTACCTCAAATTCTTCATTAACACAGAAATGTTGTAGAATCATAGAATGGTTTGGGTTGGAAGGGACCTTAAAGATCATCTAGTTCCAGCCCCAGACAGAAGCAATGCCTGGAAAGCTTTAAATGAAAGATGCTGAAGGGCAAAATATGCCTACCCTGCACTTTGTAAGCATCTCCAGAGAGGAGTGGTCCCCATTACTCAGTAGGCAACTAAATGGCAGCAGAGCAGTTTACAGTTTAACCTTAGGGACATGTGAAGTGTTCTTACAAGGACTGGCTGGAACAGCTCCTTGGGTGTAGATGCACAATGCCCTTCCCTGTCCCCCTGTGCCTTTACAAGAAGCACAGAGGAGACACTGGTTTCTGCTGACCCAGCATAGGATTTCCCACCCCAGTGGGCAGAGGCATTGGAGAGTGCTGGCAGATGTGGACAAACGATATGAGGGAGGGAGTGGATCACCTACCTCAGCTGCAGAGAGCTTTACCATGGGATTGCAGGGGAATCCAACAGGCAGAAGACAGCAACTCCAGCCCATCAAGACTCATAACCCATTTCTCAAGTCTGCCTCTCAGGAAGTGAAATGTTGGAATCTCCCTTGCTTTGGGTTGAGCTACACTCATAACTCATCATTTGGTCTCCAGAAAGGAAGCCCTACTACTTCTTACTCACACTCAGTAGTGCTTTATTCACTGAGCTGTCTCACAAAGCCCAAAGGACTTCTTACATAGTAAATAACATGTGCCATGAGCACGTCAGTGTCTGGCCCACATCAGAGCAGCTATCAGGGCCCTGAGTGCACCAACAGGCCTTAAATGCCCTGACCAGCCTGACTTGGGACCTGCACCCAAACAGCCATTGCCCAAAGGCCCAGAGGCCCCATTTCAGCTCAGGCTGAGCCTTGGGGCAGGTTCACCCATTCCCAGCCCTGTACTTCCTGGGCTAACTTGCTGTCTGGATTGAACCTGGACCCACCTACTTCCCTTTGCATCTGCCAAATGATCACTGGGCCATCAGTGAAACCTGTCATTGTCACCAACCTGGCCCCACTCAGGTACTGTGGAACTGCACTGTCTGTGCTGTGGTCACCCTCAGCTCCTGGCTCATCCTCCCTCACAGGAGAGCCCTTACTCTCTGCTCCCAGACAGTACCATACACCCCACACTCTGCTTCCATTTGCTGGTCATCCTCCCTGATTTGATGGACCCTGAAGTAGGGGTTAAGACAAGTATCAAAGGATAACCAGAGGGGCTGGCATTAAAGGTGAATTTTGGAGGAAGGCGAGGTATCAGAAAATCCTTTCCAGAGGCATTCAGCACCTTGCTTTTGACCCATGAAGGAGCTGCAGAAACAGCAGCTATGCTGGTATAAGAGCAGCTTTGGGAAACTGGGTCACTGCTTTTCCTGGTGATTAATTCCAGGGAAAGATACTGATCTGGTTCAGGCAGAGTTCAAAATATCCCTGCTTACACAATCAGATGGAGTGAACAGGAAAGGCACTTTTGCAAGCTAGCATCTTTCCTTTGAACAGAACTACTGCACCACAGAAACATAAGATTTCCTGTTCAAAGAATGGGCTGATGAGTACAATCAATTATTAACACTTAGCAACATTCTCAGCTATGCAGATTTTCCTAGGTAACCTGACAGTAAAAAAAAAAACTTATTTTAAGTTTGCTACCCCTGGGGGAACAAATTACCAAAAGCTTCTGCCATTTTCACTAAATGCAATGTGGCAGAGTGCTTTTTTGTGGCCCCACAGCAAAACTAGAACTACAACTGAAAGCTTTCCTTAGGATACACAGCAACCCTTGTGAGCACTGTGTTCTCTGGCCTTGTGTAACCCTGCCTGTGTGGAGCACAGGCTGGAGGCATTGGCAGAAAACTGGAGGCCAGTTTTGGAGCTGTTTTATTTTTGGTTTTGAAGATTCACTCCTCCTCTTTATGTGCTAGCCTTTCAAACAAAGGACTTTTTTTGTTTTCTTTTCTGTTCATAGGTGAAGGCAAAGAAATCCAGATAACTGATTTCTGCTAAAGAAAGACACCAGTAATTACAGAATCACAGAATGTTAGGGGTTGAAAGGGACCTCAAAAGATCATCATAGGACAAGGTGCAATGGATTCAAAGTCGAGCACAGGAAGTTCCACCTCAACATGAGGAAGAACTTCTTTACTGTGAGGGTTACAGAGCACTGGAACAGGCTGCCCAAAGAGGTTGTGGAGTCACCTTCTCTAGAGACTTTCAAGACCTGCCTGGATGCCTTTCTGAGTGACCTGGCCCTGATTTGGTTCTGCTCTGGCAGGGGGGTTGGACTCGATGATCTTCAGAAGTCCCTTCCAACCCCTAACATTCTGTGATTCTGTGATCTAGTCCAACCCCCCTGCCAGACCAGGATCACCCCAAGTAACTCACACAGAAACACATCCAGGCAGGTTTTGAATGTTGCCCCTTGTCCTATCTTGTCAATGATGTCAATTATTGGACATCTCTGAGAAGAGCCTGTCTCCATCCTCCTGACACTGACCCTTTACATATTTATAAACATTGATGAGGTCACCCCTCAGTCTCCTCCAAGCTAAAGAGACCCAGCTCCCTCAGCCTTTCCTCATAAGGGAGATGTTCCACTCCCTTAACCATCTTTGTGGCTCTGCACTGGACTCTTTCAAACAGTTCCCTGTCCTTCTTGAACTGAGGGGCCCAGAACTGGACACAATAGTCCAGATGCAGCCTCACCAGGGCACAGTAGAGGGAGAGGAGTACCTCTCTTGGCCTACTAATCCCACCCCTTCTAATACACCCCAGGATGCCATTGGCCTTCCTGACCACAAAGGCACATTGCTGGCTCATGGTCATCCTTCTGTCCACCAGGACCCCCAGGTCCTTTTCTCCTGTGCTGCTCTCCAATGGGTCAGTCCCCAACCTGTACTGGTACATGGGGTTGTTCTTCCCCAGATGCAAGACTTTACACTTGCCCTTGTTATATTCCATTGAATTTCTCCCCACCCAACTCTCCAGCCTGTCCAGGTCCCACTGGATGGCAGCACAGCCTTCTGGGGTGTCAGCCACTCCTCCCAGTTTTGTGTCATCAGCAAACTTGCTGAGGGTACATTCTGTTCCCTCATCCACGTGAATTAATGAATATATTGAATAGTACTGGTCCCAGAACTGACCCCTGAGGGACTCCACTAGATACTGGGCCTCCAACTAGACTCTGTCCCATTGACATAACTCTCCGTTGTCTTTCCTTTAATTAAATAATTAGGTGAACTGTATGAACTTTCAGAACTTACTGAAGGTTCTGCAGTGTCACAGTGATGTGCAAAACTACAAGCCAGAAATAGGGCATATGGTCACTAGATAAATTACACATGTGAGTTTCAAATCTGTTTTTTTCAAAATGGTATAGACTGCATAAGCACCTTCATAATGGCTTCCTATAGTAGATGCCACCAGGAAACCAAGATGCTGTTTCTGGATATAGATAATTTTGTTTAGGGAGAGGTACCATTTTACATACAGCTTTCTACTTTCTAAACAACCTACCTGCATTGGATTTTTGTTTCAATTTTCAGAAAGCAGAGATTGCCTTAAAAATCACTATATCACAAAGATCTATAGAAGGTTGGGACTAAATGATCTGGATGTTTCCATGATTGTTAAAACAGACAAGAATATTCAAGCAAGTTGAACTACTTTAAACATCTTGTTCATCAAAAAGTAAGATTTGGTGGTATGAAAACCACACTGAAATATTTTGCCAGTAAAGAATTAGAGACATTTTTCTGCAACATTTTCTAAAATGAAGTGTATTGAGATTTCACTTCAAATAAAAAAATTGTACTTTGAAATGTATTTAGACTTTAATTTCAAAATTAAATTAATTATTACTTGTCATTACACACAAAAGCTTCATGACACACCAGGGAGATTTACTCTTCCTTGGTAAATCTGAACAATTTACATTTTCTTGCTGAAGTGTACAAAGTAAGGTATACCATTGATTGATATTTTTGTTCCCCAGAAAAGTGTTGTCTCTGTAAACCACCATGCAAAACTCTCACGGTGCCACTGCCTACCTATTCTATTTTGAGGGGACTGGTTTTTGGGGGGGTGGGTTGTGGAGAGGTTTCCCCCCAGAAGATAAAGAAGGGGTTTTTCTCACCAACATTGGCCTCTTGGCCTTTGGAGATCCTTCTGGTCCACACACCTACAAAAGACACACTCATGTTCTGTGCAAAGACAGGATGACAAATAACAATAAAGGGCAAAAAAGGCTAGCATGGATGCCCTGGGAGTCCCACAGGTAGCCCAGGTTTTCTGTAGGGAAACCTGGAAGAAGAAGAGATCTCCTGTATTTTCTCTCCATGAGGACACTTTGGGGGTCTAACATCTCTCTGTATTGCTCTGTTCCAACACTACGTTCTTGCTCAAAGAACCAAAACTCAGTTTCCCCAAGGGATACTTAGTTCTGCAGATACTTGTACATAATGTTGACCACATTCAAAAGGCCTTTAATTAATAAAGAAAATAATAAAACAATGCTCAGCAATGAACACAAGCTTTACGGGAACATAGGCCTTGTGGAACTGAATCCAGAAGGTTTCTGGATGTGGGGAAATCAGCCTGGCCCTATCACATGAGCAAACATTCCCACAAGGTTCAAAACAGGACAGGTTGTGACTAGGAATGACAGTAACTGCAAGAAAAGAAACTTTATCTGAAACTAATCAGGTATTAACCATTTGAGGAACATTATGTCAACTCCCTATATATAGGCTCTTTATCAGAAAGATAGCTCAAATAACAGAAGTGAGTTGCACATAAATTTGGATTTAATATACATTTTCTTAGATTACTCTTCTCAGGTTCTTCAGAGGAACAATGGAAAAAGATTCCCAGTGTCAGAGGAATCTCTGCTGAGGGGTCAATTTATACACAGTCCATACATTCCACCTTCCATGTGGAAACAGAATCAAGTGCTTTCTGTGAGCTTTTCTAATGAAGTAATAAGATTAAAATACTTTCTTGATAAATTAAAAAAAAAAACCAACAAACAAACAACTCACAGCACAAGTAATACAAGAAAAACTAGGGCAGGTGCATGAGGCAACTAAAATAGGAGGATGAGGAGACAGAATAAAAGTATTCTTCAGAGGAGTGTGAAGCCAAAAAGTGGGTGTGAAAAGAAAGATGACAGAAAAGACAAGGAAAAAGAAAAATTGTTAAAAATAATCAAACTGGAGTAATTTGGAAGAGGTGATACAAATAAGAAAATAACTGCCCTAGACCCCACTTGCCATCAAATCAAAAATTAGCAACTTTGGATCCCAAAGTCTAAAACATGACTTGGGCACAGACCTCAATGAGCTCTAAATACAGAGACAGCTCCAAAAGATCAGTAAGAATGGTAACGGACTCGGGGCATCCACTAGAAGGAAAACTGAGTGATAAGACATTTGCCACCACTGTTTTCTTGCCAACCTCTTCACAAACAACTTATGTGATTTAGGGTTTTTTACTGTATTAAGAAATACAGAAATAATCTCCTGTAATGCAGGCAGAACACAGAATATTTCACAAGATTTTTCTATTGCTTCCTGCAGAATTGCTGGCTGGAACTCAAGATCCAGGGGATTGGCTCTTGATGCTTGTCCTTGATCAAGTATTAGCTTTTCAGGTGCTCCCCTGATGCCAGCCTGACAACTTTTCCAGTATCTGTTGTAAATACTCTCAGATCACACCTGTCACAGGTTCATTTGTGCTGCAAGACCACAGGGCAGCTCCAGTTCAGAGAAACCAGCCCCAGGTTTGATGGGGCCCTGAGCAACCTGGTCTAGTGGGAGGTGTCCCTGCTCATGCAGGGGGTTTGGAACTCGATGATCTTTAAGGTCCCTTCCAACTCTAGCCATTCTATGATTCTATGAAAATATGCTGGAGGCCTTAGCCATATAGCAGAAAGCTGTGCTGATTACTCCCCAACAGAAAAATGAAAGTGCTTCACATCCACATGCATGGATTTGTTGGAATATTTTGCCCTGAATTTTGAAAGGCAAAAACTTACAGTACAATCAGTTCAGTGTCAATTATACACTTTTATAACTGAGGCCCAGCTCCTTCAAAGAGCCAAATTTATTCAGCTGGAAAGGCCAACAGATGCTTCATTCTCAGGATTTTGTTGGGCAGTGTCCTGAAGTTTTACAAAAAGGCAGATGCAGGAAGAATGCCTCTCTGTATCTTCCACAGGCATCATCCTTGCATGAAATGAAACACAAAGGTTCTCACTGGACACACGCTTAAAAATGAGAACAAGAGTTACAGCAGGTTTTGCTCTATCCCTTTGGGCAGCCTTAAGCCTCATACACAACAGCTGAGACACACTAGCTATAATCCCCTTAAAACTATTGTTGCTGATGTGGTTTCCTCTGACCAGGGAGGTCAGGGACATTTTTTGGCCAAGAACCTTAATGACCTAACAGCACTAGAGACAAACCTTTCTCAGCTATTCGTCTGCATTCTTTGGGCATGAGGACATAAGGAAGGGGAAGCATTGAACTATGTAAAGCTATGAAGGAAAAAAAGAGACAATCCACACTACAAAGCTATTCAAGTTTGCATCTCATTTATATTCTGGGATATAAACATAAAATTCTCTCCCATATGTGATGAAGATTCCCATACATAATTTTTCAAGACCAGTGCTGTGTAAACCTGCTTTGAGAGCCCTGTCACCCCACAACATTTGAGAACTGTTAGTGTACAACATATTTGACCACAGTTTAGTGTGCTACCAATAAAAGGATGAAGGTTAACATGTATTTCTCCTCCTGTGCACTTCTTATAGCTGCCTTTTTCCAATCAAAAAGGAACCTTTGTTATTCCTTACACACTCAGTTTATGCATGTAGAAAGATGGAGAAATCTGGCTTCAATCACTAACTGGTGGTTGTAGACAACACTGGAATATGAAAAAATGTAATAAAAGTCAATCAATGGAAAAGACATCTGAGGAGATCATGGACTTATTAGTGGACAGCATGATAGGGATGATGAAAGTAGACAGGGAGACAAAATGCAAGGAAAAGCAGGAAGTGATGTAGAGGGTGCTACGCCAATTCATGCCAGTGCCAATAGGAATGAGAGAGATGGGTTTAGATAAACAGCCAGGCCTGTCTCCAAGCTAAAATCCCCAATGTTCCCAAAAGAAAACAGGACTGAGTTTCTCTGTCTTATTCATGCATACTTTAGAAACCTCCAGAGACCACTCTGCAAACTGGAACGATAAAACAAAATGTCAAGACAATAAATGGAGCATTTAATCTCTGCTGTTTATAAGAGGAAGGCCTTTTCTGACTTGAAGACAGTACCTTGTTTTTACTTCATGAACAGCAAAACAATGCAGACTAAGTGTTGTCTTTTAGAATTACCTAAAACAAGATGGAGCGGGGCAGCACAGCATTACTTAGCTGGATCAGTTTGCTTCAAAAACTTCAACATAAAATCCATTCTGCTACAGGTATATCTTAGTATTTTCCTGCCATCTATTCTGTAGTGTCATAACAGGTACATTGTTAGAGATACCAAGAAATAGCAGGAATCTGTTTTATTTTTTATAATCCAAGGAAATTAATTCCAGTTCCACCTCTGCTCCCAAGTTCCTACTATAAGCTGAGAAAGTCAGAACTGTTGCACTGTATCAGCAGTGAAACAGTTAATGTTTTGTTCTCATTTACACTATAAGCATTTAGGTCTACCTTTAGCCTTCCCTCTCCTCTGAACAGGACAAATTCACTGTTACTGTTTATCTATACACTTTACTTGGAACTGTAAGTTTAATTTCTGGAAGACAATAATAGTAGTTATATAGAAATGGTGAAGTAAGTACATTTTTAAACTATGGTTGAAGTATCAGACAGCTCTGCAGCTGGAGGACTCAAAACCCCAGCTCCATCTTAGGCATATTAGGCAACTCCAGTCATGCAAGTCATTTTATTTCCCTCCACTTTGATTTCTTAATCTACAAAATGGAGATACCGGCTAAAGTCATTCAAGGACATTACAATATTCACAGTTTCATTCTTATTTAATGTTTCAATTAAATAAAAAAAACTTTGTGCGTCACAATAAGATGGTTGTGCTGACACATCCATTTTCCCATAAAAGCAATTGCTGTGTTTGTTTCTGTTTTAGTTAAACCTTTAGTCCACTCTTCATCCTTAGGAAGCTTTCCTAGTGGCAACCTAATTCCACAGAGTCTTCAGCACCACCAAAATAGCATATTTTAATTATGTTTCATTTAATCAGAAACTTTCAATTAGCTCTAGTAATGGCTCTGATCAGCTTTGCAAAGCACTTTGGAGAACTGCAATGAAATGCACTGTATTGAAGCTAGGTATTAGCACTTGCACAAATATGACCTGAAGATTTCAAAACACAGACAAGAAACATCTTTATCCCTTGACTCAAACAGTGCTCCAAGTCATACGCTATTCCTCAAGGAAGAATTTCAAAACATTTAACAATTAATAATCTTGCAACACCTTTGAAAAATAAATAGCGAAAAGTGGGCACTCACACAAATTGCTTCACCTACTGCTGAAATAAAGCTGCCTCTGGAGAAAATAATCATCATTTAACAGTACAAAGCCACAGAAGTACAAAGGGCACAAAGGAAAAAATATTACTGTGTCTGTTTAGAGCAAGAGGGGAAGTCTGTGGAGGCAAAAGTGCAGTTAACCAAACCCAAATTTAAATAGCACCCTGTGCTTGATGCCAAATTGGTCAGAAATATCCCACGTTTCCAAATTTGGTAATGTTCCAAGGAGGAGTCAAAATCAACAAGTCTCTGTATGGGTTGGTAAGGACACCAGGGAGGTATTTTCCTGGTCTGATTTACTGGCTAACTGAATCTGCACTGTTTATGATTGTTTAATAGCGTTGGTGGGCTGAGCTTTTGTTATCTATAGATGACACTTCAGTGTTGCAGGGCAATCATTATTACATTCTTGTAAGCACAGAGTGCTTAGAATGATTGTTTAAATGTAAGAGATATAATAAATCCTCAGGCAGAAAGGCACAAGTGTTAAATCACTTTAAGTTCATCACCTGATCCCTGGTCTCCAACAGAACTTCAGCTCTTTGCCTGACCACTGACAGATGTCTTATCTGTTCATGGGACAGATGCCACATGCTGAATCACAGAACCAAACATGCTCTTGGGAGGTCTCCTACCCACATGGCGAGCCTTTCCCAGTACTGTTTAGCTCATGAGAAACTGTTTAGCCAGAAAGTCTTAGAGGACCTTTCAAGAACTAGTTTCACATCACACAACTGGCTTTGCCAAACCCATTAGTTATTCAAAGGCAGATTCCACGCTGCTTCCTATCCTGTTGAAAAATTTACATTCTTCTTTGAGTAAGAGTAAAACACAATCATACTGGGATTTTTTTCACGCTTTTACGTACAGTGGAGTAAGAAGTACTCTGAGAAGCAGAGGAGTGGGACACAGGTTACTTTTCTTAATGTCTCTTTTGAGCATCATTGCAGAAAATACTGAGATTCAGCCTGACGGTAAAAGGAAGAGCATTGTAGGTGGTTACTGCAAATTCCAACCAGGAGCATGCTCCTCGCAGTGCAGCAATCCCCCAGGAGCTGCTTTCTAGACAAATGGAGCAGAAAACCAATGTATTAAAAGCATTGGTTTTCTTACAACTGCACTCCCAGGTGAACAACAACTGGGCATCACTCAGCCTTAAAGAAGGCTATGTAACCTTGATCTTTCTAAGTATCAGCCATGGAAAAATGTACCTTTGTCCCTGCTTTTAAATTCACTTTCTGTTGCTACTTAACATGGTACAGAAAACAATTAATGGATCAGGTTTCCAAATAGGAAAAAAAAAGTCACTGGGAAGATCTAGCTTCATTTTCACCTTGCTGGGAATTTTTTCCATTACTTCACTATCCTCCTCTGTGAACCACAGTATGATGCTGTTTGCATGCACTATAATGCACTTGCATTCTGTTGAGGTAACTCAAGTATTTATATAGCTCAAGGTTTAAACTTCCAGTTCTCCTATTTTGAACAACATAATTTACAAAATACAAAGGACAGGGACATTTTCAGGGTATTTTTCTGGCTAAAAAAAAAACAAAAAAACAAAAAAAAAAAAAAAAAACAAAACAAAACAAAAAAAAAAAAAAAACACAACAACCACAGATGGGGTTTCAGTCCCAAATATGTAACTGGCATTTGGCCCAGTGTAAAGACATGCCCAAACTGCCTGAGGATGGAACAGCTGCAGGGCCAGGGGGCAGGTCACAAACTGCCTAAACCAGGGAGACTTTGCAGGAGTGATTCCCTCAGGCCAGAGAACATCTCTGAGGAAAACAAGCAGTAAGTATACTAAAATCACCTACATTCGGTCTCATGATACACAAGTGGAAAACATCTTCTGTCCCTTTATCATTCCTTCTTCCCCCATCCAAACCAGACATTGCCACTCAGCCTGTCCTCTTTTTTAAACCATCTCCCACCATCAGCTTACAAGGAAATGAGAGTTTCCAGAGTAGCAACAAATCTCATATGCTACTAAAAGAAATTTTTGGTAAACACAATAAAGTGCTCTCATGAAAGGTCAGCCAACTCAGCTCATTATCCAAGCTCTGTGGAAATGTCTACAATAATATAGAAAAGGACTAGAAAAATTACTGGAGAAGGAAAAAAAAAAAAAAAGGGCAGCTCACTTAGCCAGCCTGCATCCCCTCAACAGCAGAGGGAACAGAAGAGAAACTTACAGCTAGAGTACCGAGCATGAGTAAAAAGACACTGCAGGAAAAAAAGCACAGTTGCAGATGTAAATAAGACTCCTGTTACCTGCTTATTCTCCTCCTCCTGTATTGCAACCACAGAGCTTAAAAAAAATAAATTGGCCCGAGTGCAATCCATGTACACTCTACAAAAATGCATTTTGGAGAAGTTACAGTGAGTTTTGCTCCAGTGGACTGAAGTCGCTAGCAATTCAAGCAGGCACCATATATAAAAACTAACAGAGTTCCTACAGCATCCAAGTGACTGAGAAAGAAATAAAGTTATTTGAAAGGCTTTTCAGGTAAAATGTTATCTAAAACCCAATTTAACCTGAACCTGAACAGTTTAGTGCCCGGTAACTGTGCAAGACAGACCTATACACCATTTCCTATTAGGTGGCTGCTAAGCAGATTTGTTACACATGTAACAAAGCACTAAAATAAGGTGTTTATGTAGCACATTTAATGGTAAACATATTTGTGCTATTTTGTTTAAATGAAAGTGTAACCCAATAGATGCTACAATTACAGAACAATGGGAAATGTGATGAGAAAAAGGAAAGTCAGAACTTCTGCTGCATCACAAAAAATAAAGCAACAGTGCCCTTGCACAGTCCTGCTTTAATAGGCCTATAAAACCTGTATGCTTTGAGCCTCTACCAAGAGTGCCCAGCTGGTGAATTTTCAGGTGCCTTGAACGGTCCAGATACTTTGGAGGAGTAGCCTTGAATACTCTTTGCTGGGTGATACATCAATGCTATTCCTTCCCTTCGGGGCTTCACCTCATATTTGGTGAAGGAGCATAGCTGCAGCTCCTTCCAATGTCAACACCTTTTCTTGGCTTGGCTAGAGGTGTCCGTGCAGAACAAACACAAGGTATTGCCTTCCTAAATTCAGAGCTCCCCAAGTCATGTGCACTTTTCAGGCTCAACCTTCTGCTCACTTAAACTTACAACAAAATTGCCATCAGCCTTCAGAGTGCATTTTCAGCTCCTCACATCTTTTCCAGGTTAGGAAAGAAACAGCAAAGATGCATGTCATAACAAATAGCTTAATACAAACACCTAGTAATTTTTGCAGATCTCAGGATACATGGAGAGATCTCAGTTATCCCTTTACAGATGGAGAGAGAAACTGAGGTTGCAGGTAATGACTTGGAGGACCTGAGTAAGTGAAAAACCAAGCAGGGAACAGAGCAAGAGACTCGCAAACTAGCATCTCTTTACCTGGGTTTATCTCTTTCTGTAGACATGGTACATAATAGTAGTTGCTTCTGAAAAAGAAGTAATTCTTTTCTGGAGAAAGATGAACACACTCTTCTTTATGGGTGATTATTCCCAGAGTGGATAAAAACCAAAAGGATAAGAGTACAAAAACATTGATATTACAAAGCAAAGCTGTTTTCTTCTTAGTTTGAGAACAAAAGTAAAGCAGCTATTTTGGGGTAATATTGTTTTAAGAAAGAGGTACTTTTCAGTTTCAGTAGAGATACGTACAGACATGTATAAGCATCCTTAATACAAGGAAAACACTGAAACAATAAGTTGCTGGCTTTTGCTTGCAATACTTAATCAAATTCCTGATGTGAAGATCCTGAGTTTCTTCTAAGAAGAGCATGTGGATGTTTTATTGTTAAACAATTAGGCCAAAGCCACACTGAGGATTTTTGTATCTGGTTCAAATTGACTTTAATGGAAAATGAGCATCTAACTCTCCCAAGCGACTTAGCAACTCTCAGCAGGATTGTACAAAAACCCAGAGAGTTTTTTTATTCTATTTGAATCTAGCCTGGTTAAGGCTCTGTAGAGAACTGAAAACCCATAAATAAATATAGGAAATTGTGAGGACAGAAAGGGCCTTTGTCTCCTCCACTCCCTGGTCAAAATGAAGATTAGGGATAACTGAAACCTCTGCTGTGCTAACTTGCACATTGAAGATAACCTCTGTTTACATCAATAAAAGGGGCTTTACAATCTAATTTAATGAGTATACAGAAAATGCTGCCTGGAATATTTGTGAAATGGTATGGATAAATTGCTATCTTTTGAATAGTTATGATAAATATACTCTACACAAGATGTAAACCTGGGCTGCACATTGGTGTATGAGAGTGTATCTTTGCCTCCTGGCATAGGTTTATGATATGGAGGGGGAAGAAAAATAGGTACAAAACTACAAAACTACCCCCTTGCAACCAGAAATAATGGTTATGACAGTCTCAAAAACCAAACATAGGTATATACAGAAGAACTCATGCTTTCCAAGAAAAAAAAAAATTATTAACAGCGTATCTCTGTATATATGTTAGTCCATTAATAAATATTTGGTATTAAGTATTTAGGAAACATGGTATTAAAAGCCTAAACTACACTGCTAGTCTCCCCACCTGTCATACACATTTTGAAATTAAGTAACTTCACATGAAATAACCTCCTAGTTGGAAAAAAAAGCCTTTTGAAGAACTGAAGGGAAGCAGCAGTAATGCCTCAAAAACACCACTCTGGGTATTTATTTACAGTTCAAGATGAAAGAAAATATTTTGCCTTGCAATATATTTCTGATTTCCTAAGACTTAAACTGAAAATGGAGAGAAAAGGTTTTATCTTTCCCCAGGATTACCTTTTTGAACCTTCTGATCTGTATCAATGCTTCCCTCATCTACCAAAGTTATATGTAATCTTTCATTCATTCACATTTTGTTCAGTGTTTTTACAAACAAAAGATGTTGCACTGCTGCAATATCTCGTCATCCTTCTGCCATCATCTGAATTCAGATTGTTTCTTATTGTCAGTTGCCCTACTCTAGAAACCACTAATCCTAATTTGCTTCAAAAGTCCTCATCCTTCAGATTTTTAAAATCCATGTTAAAGCCTAGAGATGAAAATAACTTATTTCCATTAGCCCCAGGCATAGGATTCCTGCATTCATGTTTTAGAAGTTATGGAGGTAACTCCCTTTGTTGGGTATTGGGGAAAAAAAAGTATCTCAGTTATGTCAATGAGTGTGGGATCAAAAAGCCTCTCACTGACTATCCAACATTTAGGATCATACTAAGCCTCCACAAAAAAGCTTTCTTTCAAAACAGCTGACATGTACTTACCTTTTACTCTTTGCCTAACTAGAAGGGAGGGAAATAAAAAAAAAAATAAAAGGAAAAAAAAGAAATAAAAAAAAAGAAAAAAAAATTAAAAAGAGAGAGAGCTGGAATCAGAAACAATTTGAAAAGTCACAGCCAGAAATAAAGTGCCAGGTGAGGAAGTGTTGAGTAGATGCCACCTACATGCTGGGATAATTCACCTGGTTCAAATCACACTGCTTTGTGTGTTCTCCACCCCAGCTAACCTTCTGACCACATGTCTGTCTGTCTCTCTGGGCTGGACAAGCAGATGTGGTTGCCAACCTGTTCTGCTGCAATGCATATGGGAAAGTGAAAAGGAAATTTTGGTCCAATACAAACCACTAAGCTATCCAGAGTTAGAGTCCTGCTGTGTTATCTGTTATACATGGGCTCATGAATATGCATATCCCTCAGAATTCATTACATATTTTAATTTATCACTTGAATATGCTGCTGAACTTAATTATTGTGCTTCCAGGGCATACCTCCAGCCCAGTAGCTCAGATACACTTCTACAGGGCAAAAATCTCTACTATCTCTCCAAACTTAAGAATAGGCCAGATTCTTTCTTTCATGACCTCAGTCTGTCCACAATAGTTCTGGGTCAACACTAGTATGCCAAAAACTACAGTCACATACTCTCCATGAATAATTATGCTCTCTGCTAAAATAATGATAATGGACCAAATAATTAATCTTCAAAAAAGAAGCTGGTTTTACCAGCAGACAAAGTGAATTCTCTCACCTTTCTTATGGGCTGAGCTTTTATGCCAGGTATTAACCTCCTCGGTTTTTCTGTTGTCAGAAATACCACAGTATACAATGACCCACCCAACTGAAAAAAGAAGACAATTACTCATATCCTGGACTGTCCCCACACTGGAGCAATCTCATGGAGATGGATGGGTAAACAAACCAGGTGTTTTTCTCATAACTTTTTACCCTCCACTGTTATTCTCTCTCTGAAGCATTTGCTTGCCACTGAAAACTTCATGACTCTCTTACTGTTTCATTTGGGAGACATCATCTTAGCTGCACATTCATCAGCTTCTCTGTTTATCCAACTCAGAGATAACTGTCCTGCAGGGAGACAACTCAATGGCAAACAATGCCAGAATTATATCTTAATTTTAAGGGTGCAAAGCACAGTCTGACATCTCTCTTGGTGTTCCACTAAATACAAATCTGAACATCAGAAAAAAATGACCAGCTGACTTCTTGCAGCTTAAAAGCTGCTATCAGAGAATGTTTATGACAGACAAGAAGCCTCGATGCTCGTTAGCAACTTCAGAATCTCTCTGTCACCATTTATCCCCTTTGTAGAGTCTAATGAACCCCAAGCCACAGTTGAAGAGATACCCACAAAATCTAGGTCATATGTCCATATACAGCCTGGACACAGTGGCAGCACAACTAGAGGGTATGACACACACACAGTTCATTAAAGCCCAGCTGATGGTTTTGGAGTACTCAGAGAGGGAGGCTCAAGGGCTAAAATGAGAAAGAAGAAAAGAAACACACTAAGAAAAGCCAAAGAGGAGAGAATGACAAATGTTTTCTGGGAGCTAACAGGCAAGTTTCCCTGAGGCCCAGGGGTTTAGATGAAACTTTACTTGCATGTACAATGGTAGGACTCTGAGAGCCCTTGCCTCTCCATTTTTTCTAGGAGTTACCTGCATTGTTCAAGTTACATAGAAACAGGAAAAGCAGGGCAGGACCATCAGTTCTATCCCCAACTCACCTTGGCACTGAATGAGAAGATAGCTCTAACACTGGGCAATATCCCCCTTTGCTTCCCGGGCCTGAGGACATCTCTGGAGACAAAGACCAATTCCTCTGCTAGCTGCTCTGCAGCTATAGCAGCAAAAGCCTCAGAAGGTTCTACTCAAGGTGTTGGTTCCGAGGAAATAAACCACTGATTCAATCAGCAGGAAATTGCTCAGCACCCATCCCTGGCTCTGGGGAGGGCAGAGGTGAAGTACAACACCTGTGACAGTGGGAAGGGAGGCTTAGAACATATCCTGATGTCTGTTAATATCAAAAACAGGCAATCAAGTTTGTCCCATTAAAGCTCAGGAGTACCCAGGAGAGTCACATGGGCTTTCAGACAAGACAGCAGCTGAGGAGACATCATGTGCTCCTAGTGCTTGTCCTTGGCTTTCCTTGCATTACAGTCAAGTAATTCAGGATATTTATTCATTTCCACAGGAGAAAAGGTGATGGATATATCCATAAAACACAAACAGAGAAATATGCATAAAAACCTAAAGGTGCATGAATTGTATCAACAAGTACTGATGCCGTTTTAGCAATTTTGGAGATTAAGTTAACTAATATTTACATAAAGCCTATAGGGAGGTTCTGATTATTTTAGGCCTCCTCTTCCTGGTCCCTTTCTGTTCTTTCCTAATCTGTTCTTGCCCCTCTTTCAAATAAGGCATTTCTTACAGAGTTTGAGTGGCATGGGAGATGTTCTGCTTAAAGTCTAAAGTTAACAATATAGCAGGGATATGGCAGGCAGTAAAACTCCAGCTGGGATGTAGAACTGCTGCCCGACTCACAACTTAACAGTGGAAATAACCAGAGCCTTCCATTGCACAGGAGATTTGGTAAGCTTTTGCACTTTGCTGATCTGCCATATCTTCAAAACAGTATTTCCTGTTAATGAAGCTCCCTCGGAACACTGGCTAACAGGATCTTATGAGCCTAGAGCTGGCATTAAGATACAAGGTACACTGGAAACTCCAATCAGTACAATCCTGTACAAATGAGAAGCACTTTCATACATAGCGAGTCAATATGCCTCATTTTTCTTTAGCACACTGTGTCTGCACAAAAAAGCAAGATGACTTCGAGCCAAATATATTTCCCTTTCCAGTGACTTTGAGTGATAAGAGTTTCCACCAGGACAAAGGATCAAAATCATTAGAGCTCTTCATTCATTCCACTCTGTCTTGCAAAAACTATTTGCACTCCCTCAAAGAAGTAACTATGTTGAAAGCAAAAATATCAAGGGACAGATCCATCTTCTGACTTGAAGGACTTCTCAGAACAATGAACAGAGTCAATGCCTTGAACATCTGCTCCTCCCTGAGGAACAGTTATGAGATCTTCCGGGGCAGCCCTCCTAAAGTATTTTGGTCTCTGCCCTAATACTTGGAATAGCAGGCCAAGCAGGGTGCTTTGCACAATGCTAGCCCATTAACATCTGTCCCCTATGATTGCGACTGGATGTTCCCTGAATTCAACTAATCTTTTTCTTAAGGGGAAAAAATGCAAACTATTAATTCAATGGGATGACCCCATCAAAATAATGAAACAAATAATAGCATTAAAACTTTACACAACGAGTGTTTTTAATAACATGGGAGTTAGGGAATATTGTTAAATGTTTTAACTCAAAGACCTAGTTTCCTGTGTTGGCACCAGTGCTAACACTAGATGTTCATAGATCAAGCATTTTTACATCTTCATTTTGAAGAGAAATCAGGAGACAGATATAGTTAAACTGAAATAACATCCCGTTCCTGTGTGTGCGAACACACACAGGGTGCATTTCCGACAAAAACTCACTGTGCTTTCACCATGTCCTTAAGGACCTCTCCATTGGTACAAATTCACTTAAGTCTCAGGGACTCTGCAGCCATAGGCAGGTTTTCAGCAGACAGATACAGCTCAAACAAACATATATTCAAAGAATGGTAAAAGGTGGCATTAAAAATTAACACCTACTCTTTTCCTTTGTTCCTCAAGCTAACAAACACACCTCCAAGGTCAGAGGCTTACAGCAAAATGTATCAAAAGCAGTGGCTATAGGAATTATGCAGTCTTCTTCCAAAAGAGATTGTCTAAGAGCACAAAGTACTGTGTAAGAGTACAAAGACAAGGGGTAATGGGCACAAGTTGCTCCTGGGGAGATTCTAATTCAACAAAAGAGGTAGATTTTTCACCATGAGGACAGTCACACATTGGAATAGTCTCCCAAGGGAAGTGGTAGATTCTCCCACATTGGACAGTTTTAAGTCTCAGCTTGACAGGGTGCTGAGCCATCTCTCATAAACTATAGTAGTACCTAGAAAGGTTGGACCAGGTGATCCTTGAGGTCCCTGCCAACCTGACATTCTATGATTCTATGAAAGTTACAGGTCATAAATGATGAGTTGGAACTCTCGCTGTAACTCCTTGCAATGCAATCACCTTCATCTATAGTATCAAGCTCTCTGCAATTAAACTTTCATATCTAATTTCAAACACTGATTAACAGCAACAGATTCAAATAGGAAGTTATACCCAAACAACAGCGTGGTTTGGCCATGAAGCATTAATGTACCAGCTGACCCATATCTCTACAGTTTGTGGTAAGGTTGACTTCATAAGGTTCAATTGCAAATGGAGAAAAAAAACTTTCAGGCTCAGTCCCTAGTGAATAAAAGTTTTTTAACACAATCTGACAGCTGTTCAAAGCCTATATGAATGAAAAGAGCACTTGAATCTGATTCTCCGTAGACAAACATCCCCACTGCTCAAATCAGTCCTTGGACTTTATTTCTGCACACCTGAACACCAAGAAGTGGGAAAAGAATAGCTACAGAGGGAGGAGATACTTCTCCATTGCCCCTCCCTACCAGAGCAGGGCTCTAGAGCTGCACAGGAGGCCAGGATTTCCAAGTCTGCACAGCACCTCATAGTGGACAAGACTTCTCTTTCATGACATTTAACTTGTCACATCTCACCAGCATAGAAGCAGGAAGAGATTTTGAAGTTGGATTAAGGGTAAGGGTGACAAGTTCTAATTCTCAAATGATGTATATATACCTAAAAAACATACCAAAACCCTTCCCAAAAGGGAGGATTTCAAATCTTGTAGGGTGTGACTCTCCAAGGCTTGGCGAAGTCACTTATAACCTCACCAAAGTTCAATATGACTATGAGTGTTTACAAGCACGAGGACTAGGCCAAATCAAGAATGTAAATATTTGCATTCAGTTCCCAAACTTGCCTGTAACTGCACTGCCAACTAAATCCCAACCGGAGACCAAAAAAAATCTGAAAAGCAACACTTGCACAAACTTTACTGCATAGAGACAAAGCTAACGTACATGGCATTCAAAATCAGGGGAGGGGGGAAATTAATTAAATAAATAAATAATGGCAATCTAAACTGACTATATGTTAAACAAGACAGTAGTGAAGTTTGGACTGAAACTTGCCTTGATTTAGCTATCCTTTGGTACACTTTGAAAGCCTGATCAGTCCAGATTTTGGTCCTCTGCCCTGCAAGAGACTGGGTTGCATTAACCATATCTACATTACTCAAGATCCCATAGATGTCTTGATGGGTCTAGCACACAGTGGTAACTTTGACCTAAATCACATTCTCTTAAACAAAGCAAGAACATCTATCTTCCAAGCAGATCACAGAATCGTAGAACACTTTTGTTTGGAAGGGGCCTTTAAAGGTCATCTAGTCCAACCCCCCCCGCAGTAAGCAGGGACGTCATCAAGTAGATCAGGTTGCTCAGAGCCCCATCCAACCTAACCTCAAATGTTTCCAGTGATGGGGCTTCTACCACCTCTCTGGGTAACCTGTGCCGGTGTTTCACCATTGTCATAATGAAAAACATCTGTCTTCCATCTAGCCTGAATCTATCCTCTGTTAGTTTAAAACCATTATCCCTTGTCCTATTGCTACAGACCCTACTAACAAGCCTGTCTCCAGCTTTCTCAGATGAGCTAAGGGAAGTCTTCTCTGGATTCAAAGTCAGTCCCATATTCAGAATTGATTTAGGATAGCAAATCACCTTGAGTTCTCAACGTCCACACTTTTTTTTTCCCCTTTTAAAATTTTACCCCAGTTCTTTTAGCTATAGATCAGGATGACAGACAGAGATCCGTTGAAGAGAGCTGTGACCTTCCACAAAGATCCTGAGGGATACACAGTATTCTCAGCTGCCAGTTCCCAGCCCTCTCAGAAAGTGTTAAATGTCTTTCAGTCCTACATCTCCATTGCAGACACTCACCGAAGGGAATCAGAAAGCTAAGTGTCTCACCAAGACCAGGATTTTTTTTTTGTATGACACAGATTTGGTCCTCCTCAATCCCACTAAAGTAAACTAACAAAAACTCCATCCTCTCCCTCTTCAGTCAAGTGGGAAAAGTTCAAATCTGGTTCTTCAGCTTTACTCAACTGTGGGAAACTTGGTTTTGCTCTCCAGCTAAAAGCAGGCTCTTCAGTGCACTTCACAGTGACCTGTTCACAAGGGGCTTGTATCTTTTCTTTAAATGCCCCTACACTAAAAATAGTCCTGCTTCCTAAACATGAGTGCTTAGCAGTTCCAGGCATTCTGAAATCCTGCATACCATTTTATTTTTTTTAAACTGGCAACATTTATTTAACCAGCAATTTAAAAAAGGAGGCTCAGCCACTCCAGTGATTCTTCCCAGAGGGTCTTAGATGTTTATGAAACACAATGAAAACAATAAAGTGGATAAAATCATGCTATTCCATCAAGTCCTTGGCAAGACTTCCAAACCAATAATAAATTGGCATGGTACGTTACAGTCAACAGATTACACAATGGTTTACACGGTCACCAATAATAAGGGGTCACACACTCCTTAAAGAGCTACAGTATATGTCAGAAGTCACTTGCCTACAGGGAAATGGCAATGCTTGGTCCTGAGCTCGTTGGAGCAAATTCTGGCAGCCACAGCACAAACACACCACTTGGGTAGGAAAGGACAGAAGATGCCTCTCCTCCCCAGCACCAGGAATGGCAGTGACTACACTGAGCAAGCTGGCTGGGGGAGTTTAGCACCCTGAAGGGAGCAGAAGAAACCCAGGCCAAGGAGTGCTCTCTTGTTTCTGCATGTAAGAGGAGAACACACACTATGTACTTCTAGGACCAGGACAGTCTCTGTTCCCCAGTGAGGCCCAGCACCACCCACCTTATCACTGCCTCCCAAGAAGCCCGGCTCCCCACTCCTCAGAGGTAACTTTTTCCACCCCAGAAGCAAGATGGCAGTTTCCTGCCCGTCTAGTCACTCTTAACTGTATATATAGACTGTAGCCTGCTTTAAAAGGTGCTTGACTGTACTCTTAGATAATTTGATAAACTAATGATAGAAAGTAATCATACTTGCTTAATGTGTTGCAGTTTTCCTTTAAATAACTACTCTTTAAACAAAAGAGAAATGAATGGTCAAAGCCATAAATCTTAGACTCACCCTTCAATCTGGTGACAGATTTCCACTATGCCACCTGCACAACCTGATCACCAAAAGTAAAGTTAAACTTAGATACTCCTAAACACACATTATTTTCTCAAACCTCAGCCTAAACATAAAATACTTCCGCTTTTGCTCTGTTAACTTACCCTTCCACTATATGGAATAATTTCATCTACTGAATACATATTAATCATGAATAAACAAAATATTATCAAGTCTCAAAGACAAATCAACCTCACTTCAATTCATCCTACTCTGCATCATCAGAAATCAGACTACAACTAACAGTTTCTTCCTTTATCTTCCACAAGTTTTGATCACTCTGCACAGTTTCTACAGAATTATTCAGTGTCTGGCTGAAGTTAAACACTAACAACTGAATAAAAAAATGAAAGAAAACCTATTCCCCGAAGTCAGTGCAACAGTAACACAAAGGTGCAGAAAGCACTACTATTGACATACTCTACACAGTAAGTAATGCATCCAGCTTCATTTAGCCTGACTGCTAAAATTCAAAGTACATTTCGGTGATAAAACTGAAATAAACATAGAATGCTTTCTCATATGTAGCCGCCACTCTTCGGTTGTGGCGACTCACTGCTCCTCAGTCAAGCAAACACTTGGTACCAAGCCAAGAGCAGTACATCTGATTTTCCCACAGAGTGAACTGCTGAAGCAGCTCCCTTAGCTCTTCAGCTAAATTTGTTTTGGGATCCTAAAATCTTCCGCTGGAATCCAGGTGTCTCCTCTACTCTTTTCAACACGCATGCAAACATTTCAACCGGTTGGCTAGACGATGCGAATGGCCACTGGAGGGGAAAAGGAGTGCCATAGCTCTGTCTCTCTCCAGATCAGAGCCCCGCACGAGTCGGGCTGGCTCCCCAGCTCGTTTATAGCTAACCCTGTCCCGCCGAGGTGGTCTCCTGGGCTCTCTGCCTCCGGGGTGTCTCTACCCTCGCCACCCACGCGAGAAGAAACGTCCAGCGAGTCACGGCGGTGGTACAGGACTCACCAGAGCGGGAGCACCAACGCCCCTCTCCGCCCGTGCGCAAGGACCCCGCGCCCGTCTGCGCTCCCTGCGTGCACGGATTCCCACCAGGGTCGCGGTCCCAGCCCGTACCGGTACAGCAGCCGTAGGCTGTGTTGCCGAGGGGGCTCCGCGGTCCGGGGAGCCCCCGCCGCCGCGCATCCTCGGCCCGCCCCGCTCCCGGGAGGCGGGCGGCTCTCAGGGAGCAGGAACAAGCCGGAGCATGATCAACCGTTTCTCCCCCCAGCCCCGCTCCGCTGCCCGGGTCCCCAGAGGAGACCACCGAGCCGGCAGCGCAGCTCCGCGAGCCTTACCGAGGCACGCAGGATGCGCTCCCTCCGCCAGACGCCTGCAGCCCCGTCCCGCAGCACGGGCGGTTGTAGCTGTTTTAGAGAAGCTGGGAAGAGGGAAAGAAAGGGGGGAGGGAAAGGGGAGGGAAGGGACTGAGATCGAGGGAAAGAGAAGTATGCAAAGGCAGGAAGTGGAGACGGCCACGGCCAGTGCGGGAGATTAATGGGAACCAGTCACCCGGCAGCTAACAAAGAAACCTGCTCCCCCAGCGCAGCCCGGCCCGGGCTGCAGCCCCGCCGCAGCCGGGCAGCCCCGGGCGGCCGGGCCACCGCTCCCGCCGGCAGCGCTCGGCCCCGGCCCCGCGGAGGGGTGGGCGCCGCCCCCCTCCCCCAATCGGCCCCAAATCCGGATCCAGGCAGGACCGGCCGGTCCGCGAGGGGACACGATGGGCAGAGGAGGGGAGAACCAAGCCTTTCGTTTGACAATCTTCCTCCCCCTACCCCAGAGGATAGATACCGCCTATTTTTTATTTGAATAACTACTAGTGCTGGGCTCTTCTCCGCGCGGAGCCACTTTCGGGGAAGAAAGGAAGGAAGGAGGAGAGCGAGCGGCGCGCTTCCTGCGCCCGGGCGCCGGGCAGATGGTTTCAATCAGGGCGCCGGGGATGGGCGAGCCCCCGGGACAAGCAGCGCTCGGCCGCGTTTTCCAGGCTCCTCGGGGTAGCTTTGGAGTAGCAGTACCTGTGGAGAAAGAGGGAGAGGAGAGGGAGCCAGCCGCATGCCTCTGAGTTTCATTGCGGATACCTCGGTTCAAATCCAGCCTACTCGGACCAGCTACTGACGGCGATTTTGTAATGCTCTGCTCCCTAGGGAGTGGAGCCCGGGGTGCCCACTCGGAGGCACGACCCTTCCGCGCGCCAGGACACAGGGCAACGAGGGCACCAGGGGGTGAAGAAGGTCTCCCACATAGCACAGGCGATAAAGCACACACATACCCCAGGCAGGCCACAAACACCGCGGGAGGGGCCAGCTCCCCGGTATGCCTGGCCGCCCACTTCTGCCCGTCCCACAGATGGGAAACCCGCACCAGACATTTGATGTAAAAACCATACAAAAGAGGCAGGATACTAGCTGTCAGCAAACCATGAGTATTGCAAAATACAAAAGCAGCGCCGAAATCTTTAAGTATTATGTAAGCATTTATGTATATTTACCAAATTATAATAGAAACAGAAGAAAAATAAAGAGCAACAGGTATTCTGAAATTGGAGAGGAAAATTCCAGCATTGCACATTTCTTGAACTTTAAGCATATTCTTACTTTCCTTCCATTGACTGAAATGGAGCTGAAACAGTGCTCAGCATTAGGCAAACACTTCAGATCTTGCCTACACAACGATACTTCTCTGAACCCAGAGTCAAGTACTCAGGATAAACTGTTCTTGGCTTTTGCAACCTCATCAACACAACAAGATACCTTGTCTTGAGATATTCTGATCTGTCATCCCACACGACATGGAAATCTCGTGTAAATATCCAGCATGTCACAAACCTCCATTATATTTCAAAAGAGTGAATGCACAGGAAATAAGGGTAACTCTCATCTGGATCCTGATGTGAATGTGTGTTTCAAAGCAAAAGCTATTTCAGCTGTTGGCCTTCTTGGGAAAAATGTATTTACTCAGCTGCAAAAGGAGTACTGTGTCACCAACCATCAAAAAATGGTGGGAGTTTACATTTCAACACACAAGGAATAATTTACCTACTGAACAACAACCTATAAGTACTTGGCAGGAATATAAAATTAATACAATTTTCTTTCCCCTTTACAAAAACAATATGGGAGGGCCTTTTCAAGTTCATTTCACAAGTGGAGAGAGGTAGCAAACCTTCCACCTCCCCAGGAGACCTTTGATAACAACAAACAATGCTTAAAGAAAGATGCTCAACTTCCAGTTAAGCAGGAAACAGACTATCCTGTATGCTCCTCCAGCACATCAAACCTCTCAAACACACCAGCATTGCTTTTATCAATTATTATTTTTCTCCCTCACTTATGCTGCAATTCAGTGCCTCAAGCAACTTGGCAACTGCCTAAATTCTTCATTGACTACAGGAGACACAACCTAAAGATGTTTTATTTGAATGCTGAATTGGGGCCTCCAATGTGGTTTAATGAACAAACAGCCTGTGACGGCTTCTCTAGTACAGAAGCTGGCTGCTGCTCTGGTTCAAGCAACTGGAAGATTATAATGAAACGCAAACTAGGAGAGGGGGTTTTTTTTATTGTTTGCCAAGCAGATTATAGCTAGCAAAGCTCCCCAAATGAGAAAAAAGGACTTGAAAAATCAGGGCCTGCTTGTTAACCTTGACCATACTGCACTTAAGGAAAGTTTCTGTGCAAATTTTGCCCTTCTTAGTGTCAACTTGGTGCAAGCAAGGTTAGCAAAGCCACAGAGTGGCTCTAATTTGCATGTAGCCACAGTGGCTTTCCAAGCCTGTTTGATAGCTCCAAGCAGCGACTGCAGCCTCAAATGCTGTGGGGCTGATGAAGGCCTCATGCATATGTGCTGCCCTGATGGAAAACCCTCCTGAGCCAGAAGCAGCTTCCAGGGAGCAAATTTTCTTGTTTGGCAAATCTTGCTTGCAGTAGGCCAAAACACTTTGTGCTTTCTTTGTAACAACCAAAGTGGAAGGTCTTTCCTTCGGAGTGCAGACACAGTGATAGTCTGCATGTGCTCTGCTCTGGATGCTCACCTGGCACTCTGCCCTCTTACCAATACCCGTTTCACTCAGCCAACCACTGTAATTACTCTTTTGTACCTCAGAAATTATAAAAAACAAACAAACAAACAAACCCAGGGAGTACCGCTTTCCACTACAGAGGGCACGGGGCTCAGCCCCTCCGGCCCTAGCCGGCCTCCCGCCGAGCCGCGGCTCGGAACCTTCCAGCTTCTCTCGGCTCTTCTCCGTTGTCGCGCAGCGGTGACAGCGGCGGAGCAGCACCCGGCCACCTCACAGACGCGGCGCCGCTGAGGGAGGCTCACGGAAAGCCTGTCCGGACGCTTCTTCTCCGTCCTGGGCGGTGGCTTTACCTCAGGACAGGGCGCGGACCCACCCCAGAAGTGGTGGCGTTGAGGGGAAAACAGAAACCTCCAACCACTCCACAGGATCAGGCGCCCGGCGGGATCTGCCCCTGTACCACCGCGTGGGGCGGGACAAGGGCAGCGCTCCGCCGCGGAGGGGCGGGCAGCGCATCACCGGCGGGGCGGCGGCGCCCCCTAACGGCAACGGGAGAGTCGGAAGGGGGGGGGGGGGGGGGCGGATCTGGGCGGTAGCGCGTGCGCAATGTGACAGCGCGCGGCGGCGGGATGGAGGGGGCGCGCGCGGGGCGGACGGCGGGGCTGGCGCGCGCCGTGCTGGAGCGGGCGCGGCGGCGGCGACGGCGACCGGCGGGACGGGTCCCAGCCTCAGCCTCGGCCCCGGCCCCGGTCAGTGCTGCGATAACGGGTCCTGGTCTCGGTCCCAGTCAGTGCTGCGGGCGGCGGGGCGGGTTTCAGCCTCGGCCCCGGTCAGTGCTGCGGGCGGCGGCGGGGCGGGGCGGAGCGGGGCGGCTGTGCCGGCAAAAACGTAACAATGAAAATAAGACGCGCCAAGGAGCTGCGTCCTGAAATGGTGGCAGAACAGCTCGTGCCCTGTAGGGGCCCAGGGTGTATAAATACCTGTGTATGGGACTGAGATGCGTGTGTGCTCTAATGCGCTAGCGGCACTGAGAGACACGTAGAACGGTTTCACTTAGTTACTTCCCTGCTTTTTATCTAGTCAAAGCCACCGTGAAACGGCCGAGAGCACTTACAGATACATTACCGGTGCTTTGCGGGACGGCGGAGAGCCGCGGCCGCTCCACGCGGTGATCCCCGGCTGTAGCACGTGCCTCGGTGGTGCCCGGGGCCCGTGGGGTGTGCGCTGCGTTCACACCAGGCACCGCAGGGCAGGGGTGTTCACCCCAGAGACAGCCTCCAGCACAGCCCGTGTTCTGCCACTTTTTACCTCTAAGCAGCGAGCACCATGTTATGAGTTACAAAAAATGCCTTTAATTGCAGGAAGAAGATTCAGAACGTCTCAGTGCAGCGTTCGCTTCAATTGTGAACTTGATGAATCAAGCCACAAAGGAATGTGAGGTGAGGTTTTACTCCCCCACCTCTGCAAAGGGGAATGGTTGTGATTCTGTGATGCCTGCCTAGAATAAGAAATTTGGGGCATGCACCATCATGGTAGAGGTTACATGGGTAGGTTACCACTATCAACATTTTCCATAGACAGTACCAGTAGTCAGGACAGATTTTAGCAGAGTTTCTCCACTTCTTGATGGAAAGGCAATATAGTTAGAGAAGCAGAAACATCAGGTGATGTCACAAATGACATAATATCAGCCACTGCACTGGCTTGTCACATGTCACCATGTACAGAGTTGTTTCCAGTGCTGTGAGGTACTTCTGCTATGGAGTGACTTTGTGACAGAGTAACCCTTTCTTTTCATCATGCCAGCATGAACTTCTTATGCTGGCTGATAAAATTAATATGTTCTGGGTGGCAAGATGTAAGGGGAGGGTTTACATCTTGAGGAAAGAGATCACTCTGTCAGCATTCAGTCTGAATTTAGAGTTATCATAATGCAGCAGGGAGCTCACTGTCTGCAGAGTTAATAACAGAGGCTAAGTCTTCAAGTAAAATAGAGAAAACAGCAATTTAACACACCAGTTGATTAGCTCTTAAGTGTTTAACTCCTTTATCATGTCAAAGCACTGCATACACAGTAACCAGTTATTTCTAAAACAGCTCAGGCAGAATAGTTTTACACAAGATGAAACAAAAATGTAACAGTGCATAGAGAGTGATCCTGTGCCCTGTTAGGAGTATGAGAGTTGGAATAAGCAGTGAATGACTTCCACATTTATGCACCAGCCAAGACACTACTGCTTCAGTCATCTTCTGTAGAGAAGGAGTCATAAAAGGGGGGTGAGGGAATTCTCAGACCTACAAGTTCATGGATAAACTTTACAAAGTGCAAATAAAAATCCACAGCCAAACATAACCATTTAGACCCTTGAATGCAAACAATTAAAACTGTGATTTAAGGTCAGTTGTTTACAGAGTTACTGGGGGACCAAAGTTTACTCACATTTCTTACCAAAAGTTTGGTTTAATTTCTTTACTCTGTGATGTCATGTAAAAGAATCCAGCTCATGTTATGTGATAAAGAGATGCCCCGTGAAGTATTATGAAATAGGTCAGAGTATTTTGTGTATTTGGGGATGTAGCTCTACAGTAAACCACAATACAAGCGACCAAACCTGTTGATGTTTCCCTAACCTCAAGGAATAAAGCACAGCAGTAGATTTGGAAATAAGAATTGTTATTTGCCTTATTTTTGTTAAGTTTAGTCTTGACAGTCAGAGACAGGGAAAATATAAGTAAAATAAAATAGATTTTTTTTAAAAAAAATTTTTTGGTCCCTGTGATGAAAAAGGTAGCCCTGGGAGGAGTTCTCTGGTGACAACAGATGGCAGCAGAGATGTACTCAAATATTTAATTTGCAATGAGGAAGATTCAGGTACTGTGGAGCCAGAAAAGGGCTGCCATGGACTTAAATGCAATCTCAAAACCACTATGCTGCTGGTACCAGCCTTGAAGATACTTCAACTTCTTCACCAACTCAGTATTAGCACATTCTGCTTTTAGAGCACTGCTCTTGCATGTGCCCTGCAGAACCAGTCTTCACTGGCTAGGTTGTAAAGCACCTAGCTTGCATATACATCCTATTAAGGACCCATAAACTATGCCTTCTTCCACAAGAGCTTTTCTTGAAGAGCCTGATCAAGTAGATGTTTCAGAGCATTCTTCTGATATTTTAATGAATTCAGTTCTGAGGTATCAGGGAGTCCCTTATGTATTGTGTTGAGAGATAGGCTTCTAAAGTCAGGGCTGACAGTTTTGTACCAGAAGGCAGATGTCCTGTGGACATGGAGCCATTGTTTCCATCCTCACACAAGAACAAACCAGCCAATCATACAGAAGGTCAGTAGATGTGCAGTTCCGCTTTTAATTGTAAATCTGCAGTAGTTGTGAGCATGGCTTTGATGCTTTTCCATATAATATTCTGTTTCTATTGCTGTCCAGAAGTACTACAGCTTCACAGCAGCCTGTAGATGCAAAGAGCATGAAATCAAACACATCTGCAGATATCATGGTAGGCAAACAGGGGAAAGAGATCTGGAGTCCTCTGAAGAAGAGGTAAGTAGGTGGTTTTGGTTTTAATTAAAGGTTATTCCTTCCCTTGCTATGGCACAATTGTTACCCATCTGGTGTCTGTGACACTTGCACCAACGTATGTTGTTTGATATAATGGGCATATGAACACCTGGGCTGATCTGAACCTTATGTTTGAGGGGAGGCAGAGTAACTTCTAGTGGCACTGGTCAGTGTCATATCAGTCCTTTTGTGGAGAGGAAAATTTCATGGACATAAACCATTCCCTCTCTCTGGGGCTGAATTTGCCTTTTGTGTTGTATCATTAGAAAACAGTATCTTTTTCTTTCCAGAGGACTGAAGCCTCTGTAGCACCTAATCAAGATCAATCTTGCCAGCAACACGTAAGTTTATAGAATACTTGGTTTTAAATTGAGGCATAGTGTTTATCATTTTGCATCAAGCTGGTAAAAAATTGTGATCAGGTGTGGCTACTTTGTGATGGCACAGAAGATTATCCAATAGTGCATTCACAATCCTAATGTATTTGTAGGTGGGCAGGACAATGGGCATACACAGAGACTTGCACAATTAATTATAAACCTGATTGTGAAATTCTGGCACATAACTAGTTCAGAATCTACTTTATATTTTGGCCTGGTACAGAATGTCAAAGACTGTAATTAATCTTTAGGCTCTCAGGAATTGCATCAGCAACAATAAGGCAGCAGTTCTCCAGTTTCACCTCAGTTGTGCTCTCCTAACATATCCCCTGTGCTGAGGAAAGGCATGCAGCAGGTGCTTGCCCAGTTATGCTTGGCCCTCCAAAGACTTCTGTTCCTCAAGGAGAAGAAAGCTTTTTTTTAATTATTTTTCAAAGCCTAACACCCCATTGAATCAATCTTGGGAACTTGTAAGCCACAAAAGATGAGACACATGGAACCTACACCACAGTACAAATTAGTGGGAGCACCTTTGTTGTATAGATGTTTTTCCAGGTTTATGTTCAAAACCCTTTAGGTTGGTAACTTTTGGTTTTGTGAGGCAGAGATTACAGCATAGTGATTATTTCCATTGATGGAAACATTAGATTAAATACTTTTGAGTATGGCAGTTGCTAATGTTTGTATTGACAAACATTTTGTGGTTTTGTCCATGCTGCTTGTATATTTTGAAAAATCTTACTACAGTTTATATAGCAGCTGAATAGTAATGTTTTTACCCACATTTAATTTTTTTTATTTTTGAGGGAAATCTAAGATGATGAAACAGTAATGAAACTTTTTTCCCCCCACTTAAGACCAGACAAGCTTCCAAAGACATCTACATTGAAGTTTCTCCTGGCATCTATTCTGTCACAGCAACCTCAGAGGACATGGTGCAACAGACCCACACGGTGGATGTCAGCGCAGGACAAAGCATTGATTTAACTTTTGTTCTATGATGTTTCTTTCTTGGCAATCATGGGAATAAAATACAAGGCTGTTTTAATGCACATAATGAACTATGTGTATCTTTCTTGTTAGCACTTTAATAGTATCCTCCCTCTTCGGGACTCCATTTTTATGGCCTGTATATTGTTTTCTACTTAATGCAATTATATTTAGCCCACTTTGTACACTGATTTTAAAAATATTTGTACATTGTGTGCCTTAAATCTAATTATGTGACTAATTCCAGGTTTTTATGCTTTAAACAATTAAAGTTACAATCAGTGTAATAAAATATATAATTTAGTCTTTGTGATGACAGTTTCTTCTACATTTTCCTCAAACAGAACGTCCATCTCATTCCTGACCATAGAGAGCACGATCCATGTGGTATGAACATGGATGTACTTAAGCTTCTGTGGCTGGCACTGATTTTAGAGCAGCTGGCTCACAATGCACCTGTCCTATCTGTACTTTTACTATTTTGATAAATAAATAAAATGCAAATGAAATTCACTATCTAGGACCCCAACTCAGGGAGGTGCTTGAACATGTGTCAAGATGTTTAGTATAGGCCGATGAAGTATTGACACTTCAAGTCCTGCCTCTTTGCAGACCCTTACCTAGGCTGAACACCTATTAGCTGCCTTTTTCAGTAGGTGGGACCCTGATTGTCTCCAGTTTCCTGCAGGGAAAAAGTACTGCTGAGCAACTGCACACTGCAGCTTGTGGCCAAGTTCAGAATCTTCCTGGAGGACAGAAAACAAGTTTCTTGAAAGTCTAATCTAAAAACAGCATCTTAAAAAAGTGTCTTTGTAACTGCTGCTTTTCTGGCTGTAAGAGAGGTACCTCTGCCTCACCTAGCTTAAACAATGGTATCATTTTGGTGCTAGTACAAACTTTACTGCTGAAACTACAAAGTGTACAATAAGACCAAAGGGGTTTTGAGAAGCTATTATGCTTTGACCAAAAAAAGTGCTCCTTTAGAAGTCAGGAGTATTTTTGGTGACGACAGTGGGAGGACATTAGCTCCACAGAGAGCCCCTCTGGGAAGCCTGCTCTCTAACTTCACTTTGTTTGTTGCAAGTTACTTCTGATGTAGCCTGTGTTAGCTGAGAAAACTGCTTCAGCTATCTCAAGGAGTAACAACGTATCTTCTGGTTTTAAAGAAAAAAATAAAAGAAAAAAAAAGAAACAAAACCAAATAAACCAGGGGCTACGTTACCACATTGTGTCCACTACTGTAATTCATGCTACCTGAGGCTACAATGAAACCACTCTGGTTTCTTCTTAGTTTAACCAAAAGGCAAAGCTGTCACTTCAGGGCACAGCTGTGACACTTGCCAACATAAGAGTATGTCTGCCTGGAGCTGCATTGGCTTGAAAGTTCCTAGGAAATCAATTACAAAGGTGTGTCATTACCATTATTTAGATGATAAAGCAGGAACCATACAGTTAATAGGTTGGTAGGCATCTGCTTAAAATTAATGCATAGAATTATGAGAATACAAGGTATATTCCAGTATATTCTCCATTCACTAAGACGTCATTAACAGATTTCGCCTAACGAAAATCATGCACATTTAGCATGTTCAAAGATTTACTCTGCAGTCAGCTCACAGTAGCAAGAGCATGAAGGTACAGAGGAGCTAATATTTGATTTCTGGTACAGAATTATTAATTGTACCCTGATGGTCTTGTGTGGAGAGCACTGCTTCTGTTCATCCTGCCATTCTCTTTTATCTTCCCCTTGTTCTTGCAAGCTTTTTCTTCCTCTTTTCTGTGCTCACTTTTTTTTTGGCATCCATGTTCTGATTTTTTTTTTTCCCCCTAAGCTTTTCTAAAGCAAGAAGGGACCATGCCCAAATGAAACCAGGCCTAAAAATCAGGCTGTTGTCCTTGTTCCTAGCTGTGACAAATTTGCTTACTCTGTATCTCCTAGCTTCACGGTAGGGTTTAACCTGTTTGCTTCTTGTGAGGAGTAAAAAAACCATACTGAGTAAAGACTGTTTACTACTCCAGATCTGCTTTTATCTTTCAGAGATAGAGATCATGACTATCAGAGTTGGACCAGCAGAGCCCAGCACCTCTCCAGACTGAATCTTTTCTTGTGTTTTATTGCTGCTGACAGTCACATCTGTCCATTTCAAGGACCATTTATCTAGGTTCCTACTTCCATAGGACTTCATTGGGTTGACGTCAGTGGGCATTTGGGCAGGTTTGCAAATTGAAATCTGCATTATTGAATGCTCGTGCAGTTGGTGGCATAATTTTTTTCCATTTTACTAAGTAGCTTCAGCCCTTCCTTAGGGTTTTGGGATTTTTGTTTTGGATGGCCTTAGCAAGCAGTTACATTAGCAATGATGTATTTTTCTAGCCAACTTCCAGACCATTAATAAGATTATTTCTTCCATTCAAACAAACCACACACTTACATACAGTATTAATACAGATTACCTTACCTCCAATGAAAGCTTGTATTTTTGGTCTCTTAAGATTTCTTTCCTTGTGAGTTGCCCTCGGGGAGGCTGCTTGATGGTTTCAAACATTGTGCTCCAATTAGTTGGGGCAACATGGGACATGTCCCCCACAGACATGGCTTTGTATTCCAGCTTGCCCTTTGTACAAGTGCTGCTGCAACTGCCAAGTCCTGGGAAGAAGTAAAATTGTATCTAAGAGTGAAACTAGAACTGAAATGGAGTAACATTTATTTCAGAAAAGAGGAAAATGCTCTTTAAGCTTGAAAGGAATTCTTTCAGGTTATTCTGCATGGACTAGCTATAAATGTTAATGAAGACATTGGCATCATAAAAAAGGTAGGAAAATGATGGGGAACAAGCTCAGAGAGAGGTATCTATGCTTCCAAATAAAATTAATTCTTCAGGCAGTTCTCTGTTGGATGAGTTGCTATAAGAAAGCTAGCATGCAGGATGAGGCAGCAGAAATGTTGGGGAAGGGAAGTTCTGTATCAGAGACTGGTATGCAAATTTATAGTATTTATACCAATAAACCACAGGCAAAGTGTCTGCCCAGAACACATTTGGTTTCTTTTTCCTCTGGCTGCTGCTTCCCTGTGGGGTGTTTAGAAGTACCTGAATCACTGGGATGGGACTTGTGGTGGCTTCTTTTCCAGTACTTCCATCCAGGTCTTGCAGAATCCTTTAGCCTAGACATCTCAAAGCAGCTGGAGCCTGTGTTAACAGCACTGTCCACCACAGTACTCTTAGTGGGGAAAGGCTCCAGGTCCCACTCTGAATCAGAAGATGGGGAAGACACTGCCACAGTTTCTGCTTCTTCTTGTTTTGAGTCTTGAAGTTCTAGAGGGCATGGAGAGGGTTCACTGCTGGACTCTGTCTCTTTGGTTTTGCTTTGAAAGACCAGAGACCTGGATGGAAGAGGCCACCAGGCATCAACATGGGAATGGCAGCTTTGCATAATGCTGAACTGTAGCCTGTCTACGACTGTTTCTCTGGCAGTAGCACTGTGACTGGAGTTTATCCTGGAATTCTCACTCACATTCCAGAGCAAGGCAAGAAAGAAGAGGGAAGCATCTTTCTTACCTCGTAAGGGGTCCCTTGTCCCAATGCCCGTAAGGATGGTTCCTGGGCCATACCTGGCCATATCTGGCTCCCAGGGTGCCAGCACTTTGTCTCCAGGGAATAAGGAGTGCTTCATCCCATTCACATATTCCAGGATATCATCCTTTGCTGGTTTTTGCACACACACTGTGTACCTTCCACATGACACAAGCGGTTTGGCAAACTCTACCAGGAGCATGCCTCTTTCACTCTGTTACCAGGAACAAAATAATAGTTCCTATGAAAAACCATCCGTAATGCATCAGATCACACAACCTTCACCAGGAGGCCATTCTGTGGCTCTGTGGCTAGGTCAAAACACCAAGCAAGCCTGAACAGTAACTAGTGTGGAGTGTTAGTCTGGCACTGAGACAGCCAGAAATACTTCTGCAAGGCTCATCAGACAGCAGGCTGAGTGAAGCTTTAGTACAGATTCACTGCCACTAGGACCTGTATTTTTTTCCCCAAAAGCTATAGAGTGCAACTGAATTTCACAAACCATGCCATTTGCACCAGATACCAAGGGACCCTGAAGCCATTCAGACCTGTTTTTCAGTCATGCCCTAGTCCTTCCTCATTACATACAACACTAACTTGGCTTCTTGAGGGGACCGTTGGGAAGTTGTTTTTTTTAAATTAAGACCTGTCAAGAGGTGTTCCATCAACAATGCAACAAAGTACTTCCCTGTTCTTGAGAAAGAATAGGCTCTTTTTTCTGTTGAGTTTGAAGTGCTAACAAACTAGAGAATTAAAGGTTTCACTAACTTTTCTGAAAAGACACCAATCCATTGGTCTATAGCTGACTCAAGCTGGAAATGTGTACATAAAACAATAACACTTTTCCTGTGCTATTGATGGTTGTGTCTACACACAACAGTAGCTGGCTCACTGCTCACAGCATCACTCACACTGAGCCTGGCTCAATGCCCAGCGCCAGCAGAAGCCAAGGGCCTGCTCTTGCAAGGTGCACAATAACACTGCTCTCACCAGGAACTGGGAGTTTGGGGGGCATCCATCTTCTGCATGAGATGAGGATCCCTGAAACACACCTGCTCACTCCTAGAAATGGACTCAGTAAAGGAGGTTGAGCAGAGCAAGGATCTAATACTTTATAGTTTATTGGTGCCCAAGGCTGTGCTGCATGCAAGAAGCTCACCCAGCATGCCAGGCAGCAGGAGGTGAGGACAGCCTGGAATCAGGCACATCAGGAGCTTTGTGAATAGACATAGCCACATGCATCACTCTCCTGGTGATCTGCTCTTCAGTTCCTGCACCAGCTGAAATCAAACCTGCTACACTAAACTCAGGTGGTGTGTGAGGACTGCTGGTGGACTGGACACCCTATTGCACATATGCACAACTACTGCACAGCAACCACCACTCACCTCTATCTCCTCTTTTATTGTACCAGGATAATAAAAACCATCTTGCTCCCCTCTCACCAGCACAGGGACATTGCTGTCTAAGCCCACTGATCTCCCTGATATGCTCAGCCTCTTCCACGCTGGGCCAGGAGAGAGGAGGCAGCAGCTAATCCATTGGCACCTTGACACAAAGAAAATGGGTGACTGTAAGAAACAGCTTCTGTAGATCATGAAAAAAAATTAAACTTGGAAAATTTAAGAACTGGATCACTCCACCTCCTTTTGTAGCACTCCCACAGCCCAAAGCACGTGGGAAGAAACAGAAAACTTGCTTGTGCTGGGACAATTCCTTGCTCTTCAGTGCCTGTTTTTATCCAGATTTCTTTGGGTTTGGGTTTAGAGAAAATAAGCCAGGAGTACAGTGGAATCTTGGGCCAGTTGTACCTGCTCCAGCCTCTTTACTGTTTACACAGCAAGCCACTGCAACCCTTAAGATCAGGAGAAAGGATCCATTTCCAACACAGTGTAGGTGCACTCAAGAGTGCTGTAGCTTATGGTTTACATTGGAACATTCAGGAAACAACAGAAAAGTAGAGAAGTAAACAACAAAGCTGCTGGTTGATGACAGCTTCAAATTCAAAATGGGAAAAATAATCCCTTGTCACAGAGCATTAGAAACATTTCACAGAAGACAGCTGCTAATGCAAGATGCTTTTATTTATCCAAATAAAATTAAAGGAATGTTCCTTTGATAGGAGGTTTACTCAGGCTATGCTTTTCATAATCTCCAGGGTAACAAATCACTTCAGTTAATACCATCTAAAAAACTGCCAGTGTAGGGGAGGGGAGAGCTCAAATGATGTTCAGGCTGATAATTTATTAATCTGACACACCAGTCTGTTTTATCATATTAGATATAATGAAAAAGAACAAATCACAGACTCAAACAAGAATGTGATTTTACCTCTGGGGAGTGAGGGGCTTATTGATCCCGGTGGGATGCACTACAAAAGAGCTCCTGCAGCAGGGGATGGCAGTAGGTAAGATGCTGGAGCATAAGAACTTGTCCAGAGCTGGCAGGCCACTGCAATACCTATGACCTCTGGGTAGGAAACCTTCCAAATGAGTCATTCTTGCAAAAGCAGATACCTGCAAGGCTTGATTGTGACCTGTTGGTGGAAAAGAGACAGTGTACTGGCATTTTTCAACACAAGCAAATGCTTAGCTGGGTAGCTCAAGCACTCAGTAACTTCTAGTATTTATTTTTATTTAAAAAGAATGAATGAAAAATACCCAGACTGGCATTTGGTCAGATGAACCCATGTTACTGGCTTCTATGATCTTCAGACACCCAAATCCTGACCTGGCTGAGGGACAGAAACATCCAATGAAACCAGAAATGCTGTGAAAATCCCCAGGAAAGCAACAGCTTCCACTTCTCTCCAACTTTTGTTTCCCTCTGTAACATCCAGCTCTCTTTTCTTATACCTACACCCTCCTTTAAAGCTTTCTTGTAAACAGTCACAGCCAAACCTTCCCTATTTTACAAGCTGATACAGAAACCACAGCAGAAGTTGATGAGCTGAGTAAATGTGACTAGTTTTATTTATAGTGATGTAAGAGGAAATATTTTGATCTTTCAGCTGTCCTGTCATGTTTTATAACAGTAGGATTATGGCTTGCCATAAGAGAGAACAAGATGCTTGGATTTGACTAGTGATAACTATTCAGAGGCTGTCACAGTGAGACTGATGATGTGATGCTATCTCTGTTAATCTGACAAGATGCAGTAGATAAGCTTTCATTCCTTTCATTTTTTTTCTTATTTTGTTTTTAATAGTGCTTAGAAATGTTTAGCATGCTCAGGGTAAAATTTGCATGTAAATTCAACTGCACAAATTTTAAGTGCCTAATTTATTTTTACAAAATGCAGTTTAAGTGCTAAGCTTAAATGTTACTTTATCTCTTATCTGAGAGGTGACCTGGGAGTCCTTTTTATGAGGATTCCCAGATGTATGTAATCTCAGAAAACTAGCACATCAAACCCAGCAAAGAGTGGACTAACTCCTGGAAAATGCATCTTAAAGTCAGCAAATCAACACATTGCATTCACTTGTTTCACAAACTGTCCCATTATAAACCAAGATGAGATGGAATCAGTAAAACTTAGTGAAGAAATGCAACAATCGGTTCTCCATTAAAGCATTTTTTAAACTCGTTCAGCTCTGTTATTGCTAAGAGCCAGGTCCCTCATTTCTGTATAAAACAGAACACTGACAAAAGTATATATGCAATACTTCAGTATTTTTTTCTGGATAACTCCAAGTAGTTTGACACAGCAGTGTTTCAAACTTACCAGGTATTGATAACACCTCATCTGACTGATTTGGATTTATTCCCAATGCAGGAATCTCACCCCTCTGCCTGTTTGATGTGGGAAGCCATTTGCTGCCAGTGTTTCCAGTTGCTATGGAGGTTGCTACAGCCATTACTACCAGGATTGGACACCCTGACCTCACCAGTTAAAAACCAGTGACCACTTGTCTGCCACACATCCGCTCAAGCTTCAACTTTCCCTGTTGATCTGGATATTGCACTGAAAGCCTGCAGGGGCAGAGAAGGGATTGTAAGAGGGCACAGTGTCCTCTAGGCTGCCTGTTACTGCAGGGCAGAAAATAGCCTTGTACCAAGTTACAGTTCAGATTTAGGGAAAAAAAGCCCACAACCATAGGGTGTGACAAATAAATTGGTTTGAAATGAGGACAGAAAGGCTGAAGCTCAAACTGAGGTCAAATCACTTTAGAAAGTTTCCCTTTTCAACATGAAGTGGAAGGAATAATGAATTCTACACACTTTGCACTCTTCCCTGCAAAGAGTGTATCAAAAACATGCCAGAGTATAATGCAGAAATCTACCTGCTAATCTCTGCTGTGATCCTTAATCTTCATTTTCTCTTTAACAAATGTTAACTCTTTTGGCAGGGGGGAGCAATACTTAATTGCCTTTCATTTTGTGGGCATTATTCAATTCACTGCTATAAAAACAAGGTAACAGAGGGGATGACTGCAACTAAGGACAAGGATACAGCACTTAGGAAGTCTGTAACCATTTTCTGTACATTCTGCTGCACCCACAGACTGCTCTCATGCTGCCAGCAGAATTGTTCTTTAATATCAATAACACAACTCCCTTACATGCAGCAAATCACAGGAACATTTTGCCAGTTATGAGCTAAACTCTCATCACCATCTTCACATAAATCTAATCCTTTAGCTGAAGTCATCAATAGTACAGAAGAACAGTCAGGGAAGACCACCCCAGACCTCAACCATTATCAGTGAAAGGCTTGAAAAATTTGTTGCAGGATTATTTTTTTTCCCCCCCAAGGCCAAGACGTTGCCAACCCTCTTTATATTCTGCATTGTGTGAGCAGACCTAGTCAATTTTAATGGCACTGACAGCTAAAGAAGAACCCAATTTTAAATAAAAAATAGGCTATGTCAACAGTTTTTAATGGGATTACTCATTAATAACAGAAGGATGGAACAGCACTTGCCAGAGATTATGTTCTTCCTATGTTCATTAACTGTGCTTCAGAGAGCTTCTAATCTCTTTTTATTTTCCCCCTTTTAAACTAAGTTACCCTTTCTGTTGGCATCTAACAACACTCCTGGAAACATCTAACAAGACCTTTTAAGAGATACACTGGCAATTAAAAATCTTTTAAGAAAGCGCACGTGAGAGTAAACCAGAAACATTACAGAAAATGAGAGGAATCTCAGTCACATCCGTGAAAAGATTTTATTTTAAAGCACACAGGCTACAATGACACAGACAGTTACTTCACATGTATAGGTATTACTTTTGTTTTGGTGACAATTTTAGAAATATTTTCTAAATCCCATGAAATAACTGTCTTGGGCTATTCAGATATAATTTCCCAGTTGTCTCTTTGTATCTAAGTGTAGTTACTATCTGCAAAATTAAAATTCTTTTCTGTGGGCTGATACTGACGCATGCTATGATCTGCTCTTAAGATGTGCCAGGAACATCATCAACATAGGGGCTACTAGGTTCCCAAACAGGATACCTTCTGCTCCGTTTGGAATGGTTTAGATTGTTTTCATGAACTGATTTTGTTTGTTAATTGCTTTAGGTGCTTGGCTTGGCTCCATGACAGTTTTTTCTGCCGCCACAGAATCACTGTACAGAACAGACTGTAGGTAGCTGATGTATTTTATTGCAGCACGGAGCGTCTCCACTTTGCTGAGCCGTTTCTCCAAGTATTCCTTAGGCAGGTGATGCCTCAGTTTAGCATAACCTTCATTGACACATTTAACCCTGTGCCTTTCCCTCTCATTCCTCTTCCTGATGAAAGCTGGCCCGTTGGAGTACTCACTTCTGCGGTAACTGGAATGAGGCATTTGGTAGGGAAAGGTGCAGGGCTCACTGTAGAAGTTCTCCACTATCAGATGCTCAGACATGAAAGGAAGGAATGACAAATCTTCAGAGCAAGAGACCTGGTTTGGTGTTTCTGGGTACATGGGGAATGTGACTTTTGGGTTGGCACATGAAGGACTAGCCAGCTGTATGCGCTGAGTCTCAGTACAGATGGACAACTTGTGCATGAGGTTACAGTAGTTTTTGACATCCATCAGGTTCTGCATTTAACCTGGAAATGCATAATTACAAAAATGTTTAAGCAACTCATACTGAACTGTAGAAAAAAAATGCACCTGGACTTACCAACGCTTGGCATTACTGGCATTTTCCAAGAGAGACTTCTAATGCATTTGTAACTCTTCAGAATGGTGTTGGAAGATCATTACATAGAGCAGACAATGTCCCATTAGAAAATGGAAGAAGGTGTAAGTCGGCCACAGTGGTTAAAACATTTCACAACAGATCTTAAGAAAATAAAGCCACTAAAGCTTCCTAAAGGAAACAGAAGTCTCCTTTCACCTCAGCTTTAGAAATCAAGATCTACCTTTATATACCTACATGGGTATAGCTTGTTTTGAATCCTCCAAAACTTTCACCTCTACAGACAATAAAGAGAGCAGGCCAACATCTGACGCATTCTCTCCACCCCCTTCTCCTCTCTGAAAAAAAATTAAATCTACAATTCCAGTAACAGACTTCCTATGAATACCAAAAAGCCTTCAAAGACAAGTTACTTTTTCTCTCTATTAATTCGATGTCTCTTTCACTGTATTACCTTTATTAGATGGAAAACCTGTGCAGAGAATGGATCTCAATCTAAATTTTATGTCTGTCAGGCATTAAATCCATTCTACATACAAAGTTTTACAAGAAGTTTGTAGGATTAATTTCTGCAAAGCCTGACATCTCCTTGGGTCCTCATGCTGCTTCTGCACTCACCTACATATTAAACACAGATATGAAATACTTTATACAATCCTACTGCTATGAATTATGAAATAATCAATGTATTCAAGGAAAAAAATGCATGTCCTGATAACATTGTTCCAATTAGAAGTTATTTTACTGAGAAGGGACTGCACATAGAGGTTGCAGCACTGCTAGAAACCTATTAACTCAGAGTGGCCTACTAGAACCACACACCCTTTCTTCAGAGCAGCACTACAGCAGGCCTAACAACTCAAATCACCCTGATATATTTATTAGAAAGAACCTTGCAGTGTTTTATAGGCAGCCTACAGGAAAGCTGGGGATGGACTTTTTTCAAGGGCTTGTAGTGAGAGGACAAGAGGTAATGGATTAAAACTGGAAGAGGGGAGATTTAGGCTAGACCTTAGGAGGAAATTATTTGGTGTGAGGGTGGTGAGACACTGGAACAGGTTGCCCAGGGAAGCTGTGGAAGCCCCATCCCTGGAAGTGCTGAAGGCCAGGTTGGATGAGGCTTGGAGCAACCTGGTCTAGTGGGAAGTGCCCCTGCCCATGCAGGGGGTTTGGATCTTTAAGGCTCCTTCCAACCCAAACCATTCTATGATTTTAAGAAGTTACATTATCGTGCCTTCCCAAGATGATTATTCAAACAGCTAAGTAGCAGCATAACTGTAATGACTGTTACCTAATAGCTCTTTGAAAATAAATTCTAAACAAATAATTTTTAAAGAATTACTGTGAACCTTCCTCACTGACGGCAAGCAATACTTGCATACACAGAACCTATAAAAAAATGCTCTTACCATCCACTTGCACATCTGTACATTGCTGTCTAACACCCTTAGGTTAGATTATGCCCTCTAGAAAAGAAAACACATCTGAATATTAAACTAAGTTACTAGAAACATCTACATTCCATACTCACAAAAACTTTGCAAACCTTCGAATGTTTGGACAATGGTTCCATGACATAAATGGGATCCTCTTAATACTTCACAAAACTATGGGTATATTTTAATGTTTTCCAATTATTTCATACCTGCCTGCTTAATACAGAATTTCTACCCAGTATGGACCTATCCTCACAACACATTCTATCAGAATGCTTCTGTATTCAGTGTTGTCTCTTTTTCTAATGTCTTGGAACAAAAATCCTATGAGTTAAGACTTCATTTATAGCATGCTGTTAGATAAGAGAAAAAGTCACACATATCTTACAGGTAGTTCTGTAGGTAGGCTGAAAGGATGAACATATCAATTTTACATTAATATATATGCAGAAAATCAGAGGTGAGTATATACACTCAACATAAAATTTATATAGTAATCTTTCCCTTGTCTAGTTACACAAGTTGGATTATTGTCTAAAATCTTTCTACTGCTAAAAACTTAAAAACATTGTCTGAGGAAAAGTCTGTTACATAGTAAAAAAAAAAACAACTTTATACCACAACCACTACAGAGCAAGAAACCAAACCCAACACAACCCAAGACACTTGCAGTATTTGTTGCTTAGCACTGACATTTTTGCTGCACAATAGCATTACATAAAACAGTTACCTGCTACTGCACTAAGTGCAAAATGCAAGTGTCCAGATCGTTTCCCTTTTAGAGACTCACCAATCTTCTGATGAAAGTAAAATCCAAGGAAACAAGACGTGCTATTTTAAGACTGATGAATAATTCCTGAAAATACCTGAGACAAAAAAAAAAAAAGAGTTAACGTTCCACTTTCCTCACACCTTATTTAATAAGAAATATTAAATGCAGTCCATTAAAAAGCTATGGAAGGATTGTTACTGAATAGCTGGAAGAAGTGATTAACAAAAACATTGACATCCAGTGAAGGTCTGTTGCTAGATACAGCAATACACAAGTTTCTTACCTGAATTATGTAGCTTGTTCCGCTGGTTCAATGACTGCTGCAATTTATAGTCAATTGACAACATGCAAAGTAGCTTACAGTTAGATCTGCTCATTTCTGGTTTGGTTTTTCCACCCACACCACAGCTATGATGGCAACAGAACTTGGCATTAAGGGCTAGAAATTTCCAAACTGTATTAAGCACAACCAGATTACCTGAAAAAAGTAATCAAGTATGTACTTTGTTTAATTGCCATATGTATTCTGTTACAGTTTACTAAAGCAGTATTCTCATTTATTGGCATTTCATTCTTTAATGTCTAAATATAACAATCAGCTAGAATTTAGTTAGTTACCATCATGGCATAAACAAACTAATTTTCATAGCTTCCATTTTAAACACAGAAAATCAGCAATTATTCATAAGAAATTTGCAATGGATTTGTCTCCAGACTCGAGGTGAGGCTGCATATTAGTTAGCTTAACACCCTCAAATTTAATCTTCATTATATCTCTAATTTGGGGAAATTCCTATAGTGTTAAGAAGTACAACACCATATAAAAGGTTTCTAATAAAACATGCATGGAGGTAGACAAGACAAAATTTGAAAACAGTGAGCCAACAGTAGCAAGACAATTTAAAGTTTTGCTTAAACTTAGAAACACAGTATGGAGCAATCAGTCTGTATAATCAAATATATATGCATTTAGATATGTATATCTATTAGATCTATCTGTATATAACTGTCCAGTTGCACAGGTGCAAGGAAACAGGACATCTAACCTCAAACCTTCTACATTTTACAGGATTACCTTCACACTTTAGACTATTTGGCCCTTCTACGGATCAAAGTAAAACCACCAAAAAAAAACCCCAAACCAAAACTGTTTATCTTAAAACTTTCAGAAGACATGTAAGATTATAAACAATTGATCTGCTACCAAGAGAGCTACATACATCCAGTCTTGTCTTCTTGGTACTGTCAGCCATCAGAGAAAGCATTCTGCTTCAGCTACCCTTGGGTGGGGCCACCACAATGCTGTATTGTGCATCCTCCTTCCCACGCCTGCTTCAGGTCTCATCAGAAAGGCAGCCAAAAGGTACAACATCTACTAGAACTGGTAGACCAGCACATCTTCAACAAATAAGTTACATTCTTTTTATTAGGGGACCCTAGGTACATCACTTTCCTACCAGTTGACTTACTGGGATGGGATGTCAAACACAGAAACAGAACCAAGCCTGGATTTTTGTGAGTTTTTTGCTGTTGTTGTTGTTTATATCCTGTATCTGCAAAAGAGCTGCAGTTAGTGCAAATGCTGTTATGGGGCAACTATGATTCCAGAGCTCTGTGTGCAAGGTATAGTTTATTTCCCACACTCCTCTGTCCCCTAGGCTGTGGGGCAAGCAAGAACTGCACCTGACAACACCCAGTGCTGCTCCTTCTACCATTTCCTTCCACGCCAAAACTGAAAACTGTACAAGACAATAATGTAACTACACATGGATAGCTAAAGTGGAGTAATGGATTAAAAGACTTCTTTTAATTAGCAATTTGGTGAGCCTTTCTTTCCTTTAAGCATTGAACAAGTGCATATTTCTACTCTGAAGCACTTTCAGAGATGTGCTTTTATAGATGGAATGTACATGCAGAGTAATGGGGGAGAAAAATGATACAGATAATGCAGATCCATTTTTCAAAAATCAGTTTTAACTTTAATTGTTACATTCCAAATGGGATATATGAAAGTTAGTTATCTAGCAACTGTATACCTCTTAAGAGAGATAAGTACAGGATCACAGATAAAAAAATACACCTAACTCCCAAGACAACAGGTGCTAGATTAAGTATGTGCCTTACACAATCAATCCAGACAAATGCAGAAAGATTTTTCTATAATAAATATTTCATCATATACTAACTCCTGAGACTTTACCCATGAAAAGAAAGGGAGATCTTTTAAAGAGATATCATACACATACAATATATTAACCTATTAAATCAAAATAGAACAAAATGCTAACACTGTCTTGATATGCACTGCATTTGAGTTTATCTACATCACAGTACTTGAAGTATGCAGCTTAAAGAGTCAGTGTCCATTTAAGCTTTGCCTTAGATCTGCAAACACCACTTGACGTACAAGCATCTTGGAAAGTATGAGTGCAAGAAACCAAATGATGAATACAGCCAATCAGGATTTCATTCTCTGATATGAAGACTACACTGCAAGATTGAGATTTCCAGTACCTAGCATTAGCGAGCAGAAAATCCAAGCATATTTACAAAAGGTCTTTACATAAATTGATTAGTGAGTTATAAGTAATTACTGTGTTCCCAGGTATTTTTAAACAAATAGGAGAGAAATATATAGTTAAAAACCACCATCAAGACACAACTGTAAATAAGGTACCACAGTGTCAACCCAAGGTATTTTAGGGTTTGTTTTCTTTTCAGTTTTGTTAGTAAAAGCCATTTGAAAATGTAAAGATTTTAGCATTTGGTTAACTCATCTTTTTAAATTGCTTCCACTCCAACAAATTCTTCAAAGTTCAAATACTTTATTTTTTTTAAATCAATAATGAACCATTCAAGAAAACCCTTCTGAATTGGCAGGATCAGGAAGACCTAAGTCAGCTCTCTCAATCAGTCCACTTTACTTCCCAGGAGTTATTTTACTGAGACACAATTAACTCAGCACAACATGACGGTCAAAGACAGATTTGCGTTGCTCTTGGACCTGTAGCTTCCAACGCTGCTGGGCATATTCCACCTTGTTCAACACGTTGGCACGGCTTCGAGAACGAGCCAGCACATCATGAGCATTTGCAAAAGGCTGGTGGTCCTGGAATAGCAAAAAATCATTCATTAGATCTCAACAATTCCACTGAGCAATTACATTAGTCTTTTTTGTTGTTACATTCCAAAGGATGTGGGTGTGACAGGGTTTTTTAAGGTAAACAAGCTGGTCAGTAACAACAACCAAGCAAGTTCTTGAATAATTAGGACTGTACCTTCATTTCTCATTCCAAGTAACTTCCACAGGTTTCCCAAGTAGACCAAACTTAATTGTACTGTCAAACAATTACCTGCTACTCAGGGACATCGTGGTGAGCTGCAAGATCGGAACCACCATCTTGCATCATTAGCAGCTGGTGGGACAGAAGCCTAGAACAGACCTAGATGCTGGGAGCCTCCTGTTATTGTGACTGCACTTCACTTTAAAACTGAAGAGCCAATTCTCTGCCAGCTCGTGGCCACTTATCAACAGGCAGTTCAGGATGTTCTCACATAGCTTCTATATAAAACCAACACACTCTGATGTTTACCAAACTAAACCTATTGTACTGAGCTGTCTAAAAGCAAAAGTGTCAATACAGCTGCTTAGGTGACAGAGCTCGACAATAACAGAGCACTTGTTTAATATTTACTCTGTTTTCTAACAGTACCTGCAAAGCTATATTTTTTTTTTATAGTATATATAACCAAGTTATAAACTGTAAGAGTTGGAACTGAACTTATTTGTTATCAAACTGTTTTGGACAAAGTCATGTTGCTAAAGCTATGTCAGATAGCCTCATATATAGAATGCAAAATGAAAAATAACAGAATTATGTCCTGTGTTAAATAACTGTCTTTTTTGAATGTCTACACTTCATACTCCTCTTTTTTCCCCCAGAACACTTTTGAAGACATTTACACTAATGGATACTTTGTGACATGACTGTGTAGAGTAGCTCAATTACAATTTTTAGTAGTACTGAAATGATCATTAATGATACAAGCCTCAAAGCCACACATGAGCCCCACTGGGCTAAGAAACTTGCTAACAGAGAACAAGAAACAATCCCCGACCCCAAAAGCTATAATCTCACCATAAAAAAATATGTAGTTGGATGTATGTAGAACGGGAAGTTAAGAGGTGACAAATGACTTAATTCACAGGAAAACAAAATCACAACAGCCACACATTTCTACCATAAAATATATGGCGGAAGGGGAACAGAGGACAAGCTAGCTGGTAATGGTTTTCCTGATAAATAATCTCATCTCAAAGGCCAGCTACTGGCAATTTCTATGTAGACAACAAGAGGGGAAAAAAGAGAATTTAAGAGGAAAGAGGTCTGTGGAAGTAGCTTATATTCATCGGTGGCCACTGCCATCAAGGAGCAACAAAGAGCAAACATACTGGCTGAAATTCAGCAACAAAATCGATTCAAGTGGTACTTCCAAAGTGCAATAAGAATCAATATCTCAAGGACTTGTAAGAGGGACAGCAAGGATGGGGATAAGCCATGAGGGACCTTTAATTACTTTACATTCACTGTCACAGAAGGAGGACAAACTGGAAAGGAGCAACATGAACTAAGCAAGGATCTGAAGTGCTTTTTGCTTGAAGTACTACTGCGATATAGGCACTAGTGACTCCACAAGCACAGGCAAGGGTCACAGTAACAGTTACAGCAAAACATTAATTTGCTTAATATAGATCTGGAATTTAAGGTAAATTCACTCTGCAGTCAACCAGAGCTCTGTCACAGGACTTATTTCAGATCTTCCAGCTACAACTAGAAGAGTCTAACCCAGATTTGGAGGCACTAATGTAATTTATAAAAGGTATAAAATAAATACAATTTGTCAGAGGTATAGCATACAGGACATGTTCATTTAATTTAAATAGGAAACTGCCCAATTTGCTAGAATAATGCAGACAGAAAAAGGGTCATTCAAATCCCTCCTTTCCAAAAAACCAAAACAACCAACCACCAAGAAACACTCCACACAATATCCTCCTAAAAATGACTGGAAAAATCTCAGGATGTCAGTACAAAGCCATTTGGAATGTATCTCCATGTAATACACAAGGAAACACAGAAACAGTGGGACACAACAGCAATAGTATACCTCTGTCCAAAGAGCCTTCATCCCAGACAATGTTAGCTCAAACTTGAGTAACAATCACACATTTTTATTGTGAAGTCAAGGTAAATACAGAAGGCACAGCTGATAAAAGCTATTATCTAGGAAAATGCTTGATTTTGAATACCTAGTATCTGCCCCTGCAGAACAGAAAAACCTATTTAAGTCAAGATTTCTGATGTGGCCACTTCAGATGAAAAAATAATAAGAAGAATGTGCTTTTCCTCAGTTCACTAGCAATGCCAGTTGTCACACCAAAAACAACCTGGAGAAACCGAGTGCAGCTCACAATAAAATCTGCAGATGCAGGACATAATAAATCATAGCTTTAACACTTCTGATGCCTTCAGATCAATGAAGCCACTGAAGTGACAGTCAGCCAGAACTAGAGGGCTTCTAAACAGATTTTAGGAAGTGTTACAATCATAATTTTATTTCACCAAGAACAAACTTACTTATCTCCTCTTACTAGCTTCCTGTTTACTTAAATGATTGGAGAAAATATTTTTAATAATTCTACTGTAAGATACTAATAAATGTTGTAAGTCTTTTTAACTACCTCTTTACTTCCACAGTAATGAAGTGCTCATGTCTGCTGAAAGGCTTACATTAAGCAGACAGCAATCTTCCTGATTCATACTCTGGGCTTGATTTCAGAAATTCTTTCTAAGGTTACACCCCACCTGAAGCACACTTCATCAGTAAAAAGCAGCACTGCTTGAGGGCTCAATATAGAAAGAACATTGACGCTGAGACTTCAGAATTGTTTTATCAGTTTGTGTGGTTCAACACTGACACTTTACCAACAATCCAGCTGCCATTTTAGAAAGCTTTCCTCGCAGTACTTTATGGCAACACCTCTTCCAGGCATGCAGATTCCTCAGGGTCAGGGGCAAACAGATGCACCAGATCCAGAGCCATAGCTTGTATTTGTACACTTTTCTAAGTCCCCCTTCCATACACAGACAACCTACTCCCAGTGTTCCTTATCCACACAGATCAGGTACTAAAGTGTCTCACTCTTTCCAACACAAGGATTCATACGATCTTGCATTCCCTTCTTGTAATGGCACTGAAGACAATTTTGTTCCATTTTTACTAGAAGTCAGAAACACTGTGTTGGAGATTGGAAAGATCAGTAATGACAGGAAACTGAGTCACTAATGGCTGACTCCCCTTTTCCTCCCAAAAAAGGCTGTTCTGATCTGTTGGATCTCCTTTCTAGCTGTAGTACAAAGAAATTATTTCAGCATCAATCCCTATTTTGCTTCACTATAGTAATTTCTTCTTGAATTTTAACATCAACAAATTCAAGCTGGAGCAATAGAAGATGCAACCCCTCTACTTTCTTTTTGTAGAGAGAGAAATCTAAGCAGTAAGCAATCTGCATAAACTAGCAAGACTATACAGACCAAACACTAAAGAAGTTGCACTTACTATACTTGTTTAACTCCATTCCTACTCTGCTTCTTCTCTGAGAAAATAATCTGTGTCTAGAGCTGGGATAACTGAAACAGACCTCATCTTACTACTTTCTAGCCCAGTGAAAATGGAAGATAGGCTTCACAGAAGTCATCTCACAGCTTTCTTTTCCTCTCTCTTCAGGAAAAGCATTTACAACGCCTGGCAAAAAAAACCTGCTCATCCCAAATAGTTATTTAACAACTAACCATCTCAATCTTTATGTTAACCCAAGTACACAAGCACTCCAGTGAACTCACCCCGATGTCTTCATCACTTTGTATGAGCTGTGAATGCCCAAAGAGACGTCTCTTCAGTATAGGTTCCACCAGTGTAAGGTACACCATGTACAGAAGAAGTAGGCCCAAAATAGACAGGTATATGATGATTGTAACCTACACAATGCAAGCACAGTTTATGCCAAAATTGTGACATTACCCCCCACAATCTCTCAGCAGACAGCAAGGACCAAAAGGTGACTATGTGCAAAGTTTGTGATGAACCTGTCAGTCTTTGGTAGGGACACCAGATGACTTAACACCCACAGAGAAAAAAACACCACAATACGACCTGGTATTAAAAGGGTTTGGGAGAGACAGATGTCAGCTTGAAACAGTTTGTCTTAGTAAGGCCTTGCTAAAAATCTTACACTATCCCTCTTAAAACAACTTGGTGTTAAAAATCTCACCTCAATCAAGACAACTGTTCAGTTTGGCCATTAAACTGGGCTGACAAATTTGGGGGGGTGCCATTCTCTAGCATAGATCTGCATTTAAACAGTCGCTAAGAAAAATGGGAAGGCAAAAAGAAATGGCAAGCTTCTAAAAGACAAAAAAAGGAGCCTGTGTTACAAAACAAGAAAAGATGCACTGCATAATCTATTCACACCTGCCTAGGGCTCAATGTCTCCAACAGGTTAAGAATGTGAAGAATACAAAAAACATCTGTTAGCGCAAACATGGACAATTTTGCTCTTTTTAGCTTGCCAAGGTACCAAGTAAGACAGCTGAATAACGAGAGGCCCTCTAAAGTAAGAACGAAAACAGAGTCCAAAGCTTGGGGAAAAAAAGGTAAATCTTATGCTGCTTTAGAAAATTTTCCCTTTAAAAAGAATGTTTCTCTAAAAGGCAGACACATTTACTAATCAGTTGAAGCATTTAATATACACCAACAGAATTTCATTGTTTACCTTAATTGTGACAGAGCTTCTCTCTTCATATTTGCACTCACAGCGTAAACAGTATGCTTCTACATCAGGTCCAGGGACAGGCATAGGCTCAACCACATGAAGACAGTCACTGAAGACAGACAGAAACTGCTCAGTCAGTTTTGAGCTGGTTTTAGCTTACCTTTTCCACTATGCATGCAGACCCCAGCTGCGAAGCCACCTTTAAGTTCAGCTGTTCTGAATTATAGGTATCCAAGATTTTAAGAACAAACAAAATAACTCACTACTCCACAATTATTTTACTTAAACAACAAATTCAGCTATTGACAAGCTGCTGAACAAGACCTTTCTTTGTAACTCAGTAAAATGTTTTCATTTTTCATTGAAAATACTAAAGCTGTTAGCATAACAAGTTCAAGGATTTGAATCCCTGCATGAAAGCATCATTTGACCCTGACATCATGGATGAAAGGTAAACTCCAGCTATACACTTCTTTCTTCATCATATTCAAAAGAGCCTTATTCTATCCTTCCACTATCTGAAGGGAGATTAACCTCTCTGGTGTTCATGAACAGAAGGTCTCTTCTTCTTGCCATCACAAGTTACAGGCATTGAAAGGAAAAAAAAAAAGTCAGATGGGTTGTTTCTCTAAGCAACAAGATAGTGAATGAAGAGCATTCAGTTTTCAGCACTGGGCCCGGATACAAAAGCCTAAGTTGACTTAAAAGACTACAAAATGTAAGTCAGTCCCACACCAAAGAATGTGGCTGACAATCTTATGGACACTCTATACCACAGCACTAAAAATCCAGTTGTCATGAGACAACTGCTTCCACCAGTAACTTATGCAATTTTGGTCTTATTGCTGACTGAGGTTGTTCAGAGATCACATCCCAGGGTCCCTGCAGAGCACTGACAGAACAAAAATCATGTTTTGCTTTATCCTGGTTAGCTCAATGTTAGCACAACCAGAGCAGGTAATGAAACAAAATTCCTGAAGTGACAGCAGCAGCCTAGGACTCAACACTCTACTGGGATAGATTACAATGCTGCAAACATGGCCAGACACCAACTCATCTCTTCTATTTTCTTTGTGCTTCTTCTTCATAACTAAAACTACTAAGTGTCAAGTCGCGTCCTCTGGAGCAGAGTGGAAAGCTTATTTTTCTCATTTATTTGAAAGTAGAATTACATTCTCCTCTGTGGAGGAGTGCAGCATTCAAGCTACAAAATGAAGAATACATGCAACTTACAACCTACGCAATTTCTGTTCACAGGATTGAAACCTGGTACCATCATGTGCACAAGTATAGCAGAAAGCTGGTATGCAGCTTAAGAACAGTACACCTGTTTTCTCCAGTTGTTTCAAGTTGCTAGGAAGTTTTAAATCTATCAGAACCTTAGAATTTTGATGATGTCTTTCCCTAAACTGTGAATCCATGGCAATTTTAGAGGAAAATGTAGAAAAGGCAGATCCTGTCCTAAAAGATTTTCCCACTCAACTGCCTCAACATTACAGCTTCTCCCTTGCTCCCACCATAACAGCACCAGGGAAGCAGTTCTTCCAAGGCAAGCTAGGCTAGTCAGAAGAGCAGCTTCTGCACAGACAGATTTCCAGATCACTCAGCTTGTAGACAGGGTGTCCTCCCTCTCTTCATGTCCACTGCAGTCAGTCTCTGTACACCAGTATTTTCAAAGTACAAAATATGAACATTAACACCTCCCAATGGGGTATTTAACCCTGCAGGTGCTTAGGCATCACTGTGCTTGCCTAGCACGTTGTGCATCAGGATGGGATTGCCTGCAAAAGTTCCAAACCTGTCTCCAGAAGAGTGAATGGTGTTATTGGTGTAAAAGCATATTGATGTTGGCATAATGCACTGTTTGCCAGTCTGAAGCCAAAGAACAGACCACTCCAAGTGAAAGAACTTCAGCAGCTAAATTAGAGTCTCAAGATGCATGTGAAAGGTTCAACATTAAAATTTAAATTTTCATTTTACGTCCGGACAAGCCAGCAGTAAGTGGTCATTATACTGTACATAATTCATAAAGATACTAAAAATTGATCTGGCTCTTGTCTCATGAGATCTAAATTGCTAAAGGATGGTGAACATCAGCCAGTTCTATTCAATAACAAGTCACTTGCACCGATGCAGAAGTCAAAGCACAGCATGAATTGGTTGATGTTATTGCACATAGACTAGCAATCGAGCCTTTTAGAGGTGGTAAGAAGACATCTCAAACAGAAGATCAAAGCCATAAAATGTTCTCAGATGGTCACTAAGAAATTATCTCAATAAAACAAGATTTAAGATAGGAAAACAGATTTTTGAGATTTTCTATGCATCAGTATTTGTCACCATAAAATCAGCCAAGCCTTCAAAGACAGTTTTTCCTTCTATCAGTACCAATATTGATTTAAAGGGAAACAGGGTCTTTTCTGCTAGTAAGGCACATACTAAGTAGTACCCACTGAAAAAAAAAAACAAACAAAACAAAAATATTTTCATTTGCAGAGCACTCATGAACAATAAAACCAGTTAACACTGCTACTCTGACATGTCTGCCTCAGCTGGAATTCTCCCAGTATGTTTCATCACTGCAATTTAATTTGTCATAGTGGGACTGAGGCTAAGTTAACCGTGTGGAACAAAAAACAGTAATTTCAATTGGGTAGTACATTTTATGTTGATTAGTTGAGATTGAAATGTATAATGCTGTTTCTCACAGTTCTCCTGTAAGGAATTTAATAAGTCAATACACATATCTGTATGACTAGTTTTATTCCTATAATTACTTTTGTGGGCCTATTTAGGGACATGAAATTTTCATTATCCAGATGTCAACCTGCTGCTACTGGTCACACTGAAAAGTCTTTTATAAATTCTTACCATAACAGAAGAAAAGCCAATACATCAAGAAGTACATCATGTGTTTGTAAGCTGATCCAAAAATCTCTGAGCACTTTCAATATCAATGCAACTCAAAAAACGTGTTTTATTTGTGTGATTCACACAGACAATGGTATTAAGGTGAAATTACACAAGGAGTTACGCCAATGTAACAAATCATGGTAATTTTTCTTCCCCAATTCCTCATCCCTGGCCAGGCAAATCAGTCCTCAGCCTGGAGAGGAGTCTGACAAATGCCATAGCTGGTCTAAAAGAAAAGTTCCAGTAAGTTAAGCAAGAGATGGAATTTCTCCTGGCACCACCATAGGAGACTCACATATAATCACTATGGAACAAATCTTTAATGAGTAAAACTCGTTATAAATTTTTTATGCCACGCACACTCACCAGTCTTTCTGTGAAACATTTTTGTTGAAAATATTGCCCGAATGGTCTTTGTAAGGAGGGCAGATGCATTTACATCGAACATCCTCAGAATTCTGTAAAGTAAACAACATGCTTAGAACAGATCATCCTCAGTAACCATAACAGGGTACAGAAAGCACCCTGCACATAACATAGAGAAAGACTTAACATAAGAAAGACTTAACACAAACTATTTGCAAATATCTTTGAACAGTTTTACTCAGGATTTCCTTCAAGTTTAAGAACTACCCTTGAAATTACTAAACAAGCAGAGCAGCTTGTCAAGCAACACTTATTTTAGATAGCAAATGAATTCTTCATGAGAAAAATCTGGAATGTAAGTTCACACTCCTTTTTAAGAGAAAACACACCTTCCGAAGTTACAGACGTTGGCAGACTCAACTATTCAACTTAGAAGGACAGCTGTGTAACAGACATAATGACAAGCTTAAAACAAATGAAAGAATATTAACCCCAGATGGAGGCTGACAAAGAAATCTCTGTGGATAACACTGTCCTCCCTGGCCATAAGAGAAACAAATCTGTAAGGAAAACTGCTAGAGGGACTAGTACAACCTACGGTTCTCTTGTCTTAAACAGCAGCAGAACAGTGTGAGGCAGAGAGAAAAGTATAAAACTGGAATTCCAAATGAAGGGAAAGTGAAAAATTATGGAAACTTAAAAAAGCGAGTTTTAGAGAAGCAAACTGACTGTTATGGACAGCAAGAAAGAAATAGCACCCAAAATTAAAATTTATACCACTACTGGGAAAAACGGAATTTCAGAAAAAGATAACATTGTGTAGTATATTAAAACAGGATAATTCCTTCCTTTCCCAAATTGCACAAGAACAAAAAAAAACCTATGGAAAAAAAAGATATTATTAGCAAGGAGTTATAGATTAAAGCATTTTCAAACCCAAATCAGAGCAACTTATTAATAACAAGAGATGGGATAAAAAAGAATGTCTTAAGAAGTATCAGCAATAAACTTCTACACTGAACAATCACATCAGTTGGAAAACCTTCCCTGCCCTATACACCAAGTCATGTCTGGTCTCACCAGAGAAGTCAAAAAGCTGACAATCATTAAAAAGGAGAAAACTCAGACGGGGGGTACCTTGAAAATAGGAACGACTTTTACTACCAGGACACACGATATTTCAGTCTCTAATATTAGCGACACTAAGATTACAGTCCCAAATACCAACCCAGGGGGACCAACAGCAGAGTGCCTGCGAACACCCGACCCAGGTAAGGCAGCGGGAGCCGACAGAGCCGCCGCAGGACCGACGGGAACAGCTCTCTAGGGAAGCGGAGCACCGCGCTGAGGACGGGGCAAGACGCGGGCAGACCCGCCCCCCGCCCCGGCAGCCACAGCAGCAGCACGTCTGCCTCCAGCAAGGCCTCCTCAGCCGACACCCGACTGTCACCTGGAGTCCTGCGGGACGGCGTCCCCGGGAGCCCCTTCAAAACTACACAGATTGCTACAAACGTTAAGGTTGACGCTAGGGCTGAGGCCGACACCGCCAAGCAGGGCCCTGCTCCTCCCGCTGCCCCGCGGGACGCGCCGTGCACCCGGCGCCGCCGCCTGCTCCTGAAGCCTGCGGGGCGGCAGCGGTGCAGGGCAGTGCCTGGCCGAAACCACCGGCTCCGACCTCCACCTAAAGCGGGCCAAGGCGGCGGAGGGAACGACAGGCGGGGCGGAGGAGAGGAGGGCCTCGATACCGGGCCTCGAAGTGGGGATCACCGTCATCCGTTTCCCTCCCCGCCCCGCTCACCTTGGCCTCAGCGCCCAGCCCCGCCAGAGCGGCCAGCGCCAGCAGCGAGCAGAGGGGCACCCAGCCCCGGCAGCAGGCCGCCATCTCCGGCCCCGACCACTTATCGCCGCCGCGCCGCCGGCCCCCCAGCGCCCGCCGCCATCACTTCCGCCTTCCGCCGGCCTCACGTGAGGCGGCGTCCGCCGCGATGGCGGCCCCCGCAGGAACGGCGGCGCCGCCGAACGGTTCCGGCGTGGGAGAGTGTGTCCAGCACGGCAGGCCCAGGGCGGCTTCCCTGCCCTGCGAGTCTGCGGGGCGGTTTTTCAGAAGAAAACCACAAAAGTATTGAAATTGGATTAAAAGCGATAATAAAAAGCACTCTAAATGAGATGTTCAAGTTGCAGATAATCCAGTTTTTCCATGACTGCACACACAGGGGCAATTCATAGAAAACTTAATACATTTTATAGAGAGGCAGATGGACAGACAGGTGTTTTTCTGAGAAGACGTCACTAAAATCCAGCAATGTCCCCTGTTTGCGGTGCGGCTGTTGATTATTGCCACCGCAGAGCAGTGCCCACCTTCTGTCAGCAACCTGCGTCGGGGAGAAGCAGCATTTCCAGCCGCCCCCACTGGAGGCCCGGCAGATCCAGCGGCTTCCAGATGTTCCCTGCGTGGGCAGGAACCCCCAAAGCTGCCTGGTGCTGCTGGGGCTGGACCCATGTGCGCCAGTGCCTGGAGAAGGCTCGAGACCAGTCGGGGAGACCGCTGGGACTCGTGTCAGCTTCTCTGACACCCTCAGCCCTTTTATTCCCCCTCCTCTTTTTATACTTTGTGTCTTTCTTATACCCATTTTCTGTGCTAAACTGCTAAGCAGCGACACTGCACATCGTCGAAAGCAGCGCTAATTGCCTCTGTCTTTCCCCAGCTCCCCGTAAGTGGCTGTAATTTCATGGGAACTAAAATAATCCTTTAGGTGCTCTATGCTTTTCAATTGTGCTGTTACACTTTATTTTAATACAGTGAGTTGTGTAACACGAGCAGTGCATCAGGCACCTCGGTAAGGTTACTATGGAAACACAGAACACCTTTATTCAAAATCCAGGGAAATTTGCCAGCAGAGTATAATGAGCAGACATCAGGTTTCAGCCTCTGCCAAACAATTTGTCTGTTCCATGATTGTATCTGCAATGAAAGTGTTTTGAAGCGTGAAGGTGGCTCGGTGTCTTCCTCACCACCCACTCTCATAGTCTGCGATGGGTGAAGTGACTGCGGAGTTGAAAAACATGCTGAATCGTTAGAAAAACATGGATTGAGCTTGGAACTGGAGAAAATAATGTACCGTTTCAGAGGCATCACTGCATCTGGAACAGCTCAGTGTAGGAAAAGATTTCTAATTGATAATCTGAGAGACTAATTTCTTAACAAACTCAAAGAATTCTAATACATGGGTATTAAATGCACCTTTTGTTAGATGGCTGGAATGGCTTTGGGACCTTCAAGCCCAGTCTTGGACTTCCCTCAGATCCAGGGACACCGAAAAAAAAAAAAAAAAAGGATCTTGTGAGACTTTGTGAGTCATAGGCTCTTGGTGCTGCAAAAGATAAAAGTTACTTCTTCTGGAAGATTAGTCCATTCTTCCCCTAGAAAACAGTAAGCAGTGATTTAGTAAGCAAAGCTGCTAGATGAATTATCGAGGAAAAGTACTTGAAGTTTTTATCTTAACATTTAGATTTTTTTCAGGTTGTGTTTTTGTTTGGGGGGGGGTTTTCTGTTGTTTTTGTTTGTTGGGTTTTGGTGTTGTTTTTTTTTGGTCAAATAGATTTGTCAGCACACCAGTATCAGAAGCAATATTATTAAACTGCATGTTTAAAAAAAAAAAGTTTAAGAATGTACAAAAATGTGATTTCAAGACAAAAGTTCATTAAATTGTTGCCCTGACCATAACTGCTCTTCAGCTACCTAATCTTCCAGAAGGGCTGAGGATGTGTGTCATCTTCAAGACAGCTCTCAAAGGCTGATCTGTGGAGTATGAGCTTTAGTGGTGTGCAGGCTGCTCCCTGCACCACTGTCACAGCCCTTACCAGACCAGCTCTCTTGAAGTTAAGGGAGCTGCATTCTCGCATAGAATTTGCTTTCTAAAAATAACATAGAATGTGCTTTAATATCAATATTTGCTTTGAGAGTTGAAACTATGCTCTGGCCTCTCTAAACTAAACCTTGTGCTTGGCTAACAGTGCACTGCGTTGAATTAAAAGTGAGCTTTGTAGCTTCTGTCATATTTGTCTCATCAAGATCTGTGCAACTAGTCACCCTCCCCCAAGGGCTGCTGGCAGTGCCTTTGATCATTCAAGGCTCTGCTTCTGAGGCTCTGAGGAGGGCAAAATCCTGGTCCCATCCCACAGAGGGGTGAGCTGTGGGGTGCAGCAAGCCCCCTGGGCCACTGGAGCATAGCCTGAGCAGGGCTTTTGGAGCAAATGGCAAGACTGTGCAACAAAGGTCGCAGCACAGGTAGTGCATCCCTAGGTGCTGGGGGGGTTGATCTCTGCAGGAGAGTATCTTTTCTGCTCAGTCTTCTTATAAAAATAGCTTATAAAGAGCTTTATATTTCCATGCATTGTAAGTGCAGATCGAGCTTCTACTTTTCCTTTCCTGCCACAGGAGCTTTCCCAAAGTCACATTATCCCTCTAGCCAGCAATGCACTAAGCCATGTCTCTGCTCCTCTTTACTGTGCTGCACTGATTCACATGTGAATAAGAGTACTTGAAAACCTTTTCCCTGTAGAATAACATTATGGACTAAGTTGTAATAACATTGGACTCTACTGTGCAGCATCAAACAATTTGTGTAGAACTGCTTCTGCAGCTGAATAGGCATTCACTGCAATGGGGTAGATGCTCTTCAGGGCAGGTAGGGTAGACAGTATTTACCATAATTTTAATCATCTGCATTATGATTATTTCTTACTGATGCAAATCACCACATTTTCATGTCAGTTCAGCCTATTCACATTCAGAACTTGCCTGCTTGCCTTCTTTTTCTCAGCTCAGAAAATCTTTCCGTTATCAACAATGATAGAAAAGAAAAATCTGAAGGGATTATGTAAATAAGTAATTGATTCAGCATTTCTGCAGTCATTGCCAACATGAAAGCAATGTGACATTTGCACAGAAAGAAAAACATAATAAATTCAGATTCTCTTTTGTCTATTCCTCATGTTTAGTTAAAAAATCAAAACGATTGCAGCACTTGTTATTACAGCAGCCTTTGCTCAGAAAAGAAGTGTGGGAAGCAATTAATTACAATGTCAAGTGCTCTAGGCTAATGACAAATTCACCTTTCAGAAGATCGGGTGTCAGCACCCATTTGATTACATTCTATCACTGGTACTGCATCCCCTAAAATAATCAGCACAGTTTTGTCTCATGAGTTTCTGTTTTGGACCAAAACCCCAGTGGCTCTGTTCAGGTCTAGCTGGTGTTCTGGCCTCCTGGTATTTGGTCTCTGGAGAATACAAAGAGAAATCAATGATGAGGAGGTGGATGGGGTACAAGGTTTACAATAAAAGCAAGCTTTCTAAATATAGTTCATCCCAAAGACCCATTACATTACAGTAATGCAGTGTAATGGCTGGTGGCTTCCTTCCATAACCCAGGCATTATTTTACAATCTGCTGTTAGAAGTTACGTAAAGGCTTTCACAGCAGATATATATGCATGTGGAAAGGGCAAGCTAGACAAACTGTTCACCTCTGTATTTTTATTTTTTTTTAATTGATATTTATGATATGAAGCAAGTGGAGGGAAGTGCTGAAAAAGCTCTCCATCTATTTTATCTTTCTGCCTCAGTGAATCCGCTCTTGACTTCTCTGCGGGCTCTGTGAGTTCAAGGTCCCTCTGTGTTCCGGCAAGGTCAGCCGGCACTCTCGCACGCTGCAGCACTTTGCTGGTCCCAGCTGGCTCCCTGTATCGCATGCGTGGGGAGCATGCAGTGTTCTGCATCTGTTTTCAATTAGTGACATATGTCATGCTCTTATCAATGCAATTCCTGGTGTGTGTACCTTCCTTCAGCAAAGGAGACAAGCTGCAAATACAAGCAGCTTGGAGATGAGAAGGTGGCTTTGACTGGTTAACCATGATCTTTAAGTCCACAACTCTGACTTTACCCCTTGCAGCATGAAGAACAGCTTCAGTGTTTATTTAATCTAAAAGTTATTAACAACCTCTGCTAGGCCTGACCCAGAAGGACCTTGGGCACCCTGCATGCGTTGCCCATAGGAGAGACAAGGTTGGTGCTGCTCCATACGCTTTGTCTTGTACTCTCTCTTCTTCTCCCTAGGAGAGATTTTGCCAGAGGAATGTTTGTATGGAGGCAACTATGCCCAAGGAGGACGCACAGTTTCTTCCCCATACAGAGTAATCCACTGGGATTACTCTAGTAAATCCATGCACCTTGTTCTCTGTTCAAAGGGATCAGCACTAAGAGTCAAGTCACTATGAATCCAGAGCGTGGTCTACCCAGCGCCAGCCATTTCATTCCAATCTTTGCTGCAACCTGCATGGAAACACCATAGCCATTGAGAGCTCTGTTAAAGGCCATGCAAGACTAAGATTATGATAAAACTAGAGGCTATTTGGCAGTTTATCATTACATTTCTCAAACTTGTTGCTAAGCAGAGGGGCTTAAATCAAGAACATCAACAAGTAAGCCGGGAACCTCTCCATGTGTTGGCTCCATTTTCTTCCTTTGCCTGCTGTTTTGGTCACTTTTCCAAAGCACACACCAAGCAAGCCCTGGATGGATGTGAGCCCCTCATTCACACTTTGGTGTTGATAGGAAATGAGGAGCATACACTCAGCATCTTGCTGGCCTGGGCCAATGGCAGCAATGCAGTTACACTGCAGATGCCTGCTCTAATTAGGACCTCTTTATCAGCAAAGCTGGGAAAGATAAAATGAATTGAGTTTTGCTCTTCTGACCTTTTTCAGTTAGCATTTTCAACCTTTCTCAGACCTTGGCTTGCCTATTGTGTTTCATTCTACTTTCACTGGTCTCTGTGGTGTAATGTTAGCGATATTCTTTTTTTTTTTCTTTTAGATACATTGTCCCTTTTAAGTGCAAGAGCAGAAATCTCCCTATTCTTTATTCATGAAATCAGTCTTAACCATTGCTTTTCCCTAGCAACCACAGTATCACACAGGATTTTTTATAAACACAAAGGAAATTCTAATAATTACACATATATAGACCTGCACAGGAGGTGAGTTGCGTTCAAAGACAGCATTGTGCAAAGAGAATCAGATACTTCAGATGACCACAAATATTGGCACTATGGCAGTATTTTGTATTCTTCGCTTGTACACCACGGTGACGTACACACCAGGCTCAACCCTTTGTCTTTAGCCATTAATCATTATGGATGCCAAATTATAGGCTGCTAAAATGGGCACAAACAGTGAAGATTGAGTGAAGTCATTTAAGTAAACAAGGCCCTCAGTAACTGCTTTCTAACATGACATTATTTCAGATGGTTCTTAGAAGAAATTGTGGTTCCACCAGATATTTTTTATGTCAGTCCTTTTGCTCTGATGTCTGTGCTCCATTCAGATTGGAAGGAGTGACACCACTTCCACACAAGAGAAGTCTCTGGCCTTTGCATTTCATTCAGATTAAATCTCTACTAGAGACAACCTAATGGCTGGCTCTCCTAGTGCTCCTGAGCTGCATTGATTTTATGCCACCACTTCACCAGAGTTTGTGCAGAAGACATGGCTCGGCGATGCCCTACTTGCTCTGTTCCCATGACAACACCCTGCCAAGCAGCTCCCTGCCAGCTTCCCCCTGACTGCCTCATCACATCCACTGTCGTGCCCAGGCTGCAACTTTCAACCCCAGATAATGCCTCTTCCTTCAATTAACAAAAAGTATTTTACAAGGGAAGAAAGGTCTATTTGAAAGAGTGATGTGTCGATTGTCAGAGCAGAGAGCATTAAGCTCAGCAGCACCCAGACCCTGGGAGAATGCTGAGTGTGGTTTCCCATTTTACACTGTGCTCTGCTGCTCCATAATGTAATCAGAATGACTTTTGTTTTTGCTCCAGGGACTAGATTTGTTTTCATTGGTGCTGTGAACAGTGTGCCTGATTCTCCATTGTCGCCGTAATAGAGTCCGTCTCTCACATCCATGTATGCTGAAGTGAATTAAAATATAAACAGCCCTTTAAGTAACTCCTGATTTCATGTAGTGGAAGGCAAGGAGTTGCTCAGACTAATTATTGTGGAGAGGAAGATCTGCTTTTGTTGGGGGCAAGCCTCATCCTGCCCATCCTCCAAAAGCTGTATACCTCCTGGGAGCAACCCAAGAGCGAGGCCTTCACTAGGGCCAAATGCAGATCAGTTAAGCCAGCAGCTCTCCAGGCAGAAGTCTTTGGATGCTTTTGGCTATGTAGAGAAGAAATGTGGAGCATAAGGATGAGCTCAGGGCATTGAAGCTGGGTGGCAATGGAGGAAAGTGAGCTAAGTTTTCCTGCCTGCCAGTCCCGTGCAGTGCTACAGTGAGTTGGAGGATTGTATTCCTTTTCCTTTTTTTAAGGTAAAAATATTTAAAAACATTTTTCCCACTACAGATTCTACGGATTTTTTTGCTTTTTATATGTAGACCAACAGCTCAGTTTGTGGCTTTGGCTGTACCACTCCCAGTTGTTCAGTATTTGCTTCAACAACTGCATGTTGTCATCTGGATAGGAGGGAATCAAAATTAGGCTTGATAACCAAGAAAGGGCTGGGATCCTTACTGGGAACCACCAAATAGCTGGAGACCACAAAGGGGTTTCTCCAAGGCTGCCCAACTGAGAGAAACTTGCAGCTGAACCCTTTCCCACACATGAACAACCCTGGGGGCTGACAACTGCTGTGTCCTGGCATGGCTGTGGCTACACAAAGGACAGGTTTTCTGAGGTGTGAGCAATGGGCTGACTTACCAGTGCTGGTGTCCTGGAGCATGAGTGTCCTTACGAGGGGATCATGGCTGTCTCAGCAACTTTGTGCACCCTTCCTGCCACAGCAGTCCTTTGAGCACCCCTCACCTTGCACCTCCATGTGGGACTTGAAAGGCCCATGTGGCCCAACTCGGGAGCCAGGTTCACCCACTCCCACTGGGCTCAGCATGAGATGCTCCTGCACCACATCAAAGGGTGCTGAGAGGCCCATAGGTGACAGCACAGAAAAAATCCCAGGCATTTGCCCCACCAGCAGCAACTGAACTTGTGCCCTGGCTGCTGTGTCTGAGCTTTACAGCACTGCAAAGATTTGGTATAAAATCTACTGCAAAAGCTCATTGCACTGGTAGGCAGAAAATGGTTGTGTTATGAGCTCAGGGTACCTGCTGAAAGGCTGTTTGTCCTGCCTCTTTGTGACCACAACCTGCATATTTTGATTTGGTCCATTATTCAGTGTTGTCCAGCCCAATCATTTCTGTGACGCCCAGCATCAGCCTGCATATTACCTTCCACTCCATTCAATTACTGGCTAATCTGCTATTCCATTTTATTTGATCTGAGCCTTAAAGACCAAATCACGTGTCCTGCAAATTGCACAATGTCCATCCTTAACTTGGACGGCTTCAAGCAGATGCTGAGGAACAATTAGATCACTGTCTGCAGAAGCTGCCATTTAACTAAGAAAGAAAAGACAACTCTAAATAAGACAGATGCAGAGAGAGCCCAAAGATTGCTCACGCTGATAATGAAAATTAATCAAACATTATTAGCAGTCTCCAGAGAGCCCAGTACATCATGTGCTTCTGAGATGTGCTTCTGGTTGTCCTCTGCCTGACAAGAGCACCCACTTCTCTCAGCTCAAGGGCCAAAAGGAGCATTCAGAAAAAGATTTAAAATTTGAGCTGTTTTTAAACAGAACAGGGTGGCTTTTTTTGCAAGCCATTTGGGCCAGCCTGCAGTTTAGTGGTGGCAAGCAGCCATGATCTCCGGGGAGGTCAATAAACACATGCAGGTGATTCTACTAAATATATAGCCTTGCTTTTCTTCCTAGAGAGTGGGACCCACCTGGAGGCAGTCCACCCTGAGCAATGCTCCCTGGGATGCTTCTTCTACACGCACCTAAATGCAACTGTAATGGGCTTTCAGGTAGGCAGCATATTCCTTGCAGGAGAGCCACTGGGAGAGTTGATTATTAATTTCAGTCTCTTGTGAATTATTTTAGCACACAGTTATTTCCAGTGAAACCTCATGTCCTTCCTTTTGTCATCCTGTCTTCTGCACTAGCTAAGTTGCCCTTAGTTTTAATTCACCAGCCTCAAAAGCTGGACACGGAGTCCATTCTTTTTTGTATTATGTTTAATCTGCTGGAGCCCTGATTAGAGCTTCTGGGCTTTACAACACTGAATGTTTTGTTTGAGTTTTGTGTATGTGTCTTTTGGGTTCCTTTGTTTGTTTACCCACCACCACCACCACTTACGTTTATAGTTTGGTGTTGTGGGAACAGTGGGGAAAGTGAATAACTGACCTTATTTGTTGAAGATGTGTAGATTCAGGCTTAATAATTAAGGGAAGAAAATCTAAAAGAGCAAAAGAAGTTCAAGGCTTCTGTTTGCACATGAGCATGTGATTTTGCACACCTGCAGCCCTCCCACAAAGCAGTCATATGGTTGGTGCATTTTATCCCTTCATCCTGTCAAGCAGAGTCCTGAGACTTTCTATCCCAAAGCTGGGCCCTGGGGGCAGCCCACTGATCTCACGGTGCCCGCAGCACTTCACACTGCTGAGGATGGGGCTTTACCTTTGTTGAGCCTGGCTTGTGTCGCATTGCTTACCTGTGAGCCTCAGGAAAAAAATAAGCCCTATTTTTCTCCTAAAGCAATAAGAGGTGCATCTGTATGACCTTAACTCGATTTGGGATGGCAGAGAGCGGAAGTGCAGGGAGAGCAACTCGTGGGCTCATCGCCATCAGCGGCCTTTAATATAATTTTCGAATGAGAGCATCCTATTAACTACCCCTTCGTACAGACTCTAGTGATTCATTCTGTTAGTTCTTTCTCCAAGCAGAAATTTTTCAGCTGCTTCTGTGCTCAGTTTCTCCCGGATAGGCACAGATGGATGCATTTTCCCTTCTTTACAATAACTACCTAGGTAATGCGAGAATTCCCAGTAGCACACTATCAGATGCTCTCCTGACGGCAGGAGATGTTCCCTGGGGTTGGAGATTGATCTTGGTAGAAGAGGGAGGACTTTGGTGAGAGTTAAATAACACCCAAATAGTGTCAACATAAAGTCACCACCCCTTGTCAAATCAAGCTTAGGTTTTCTGTCTTCAGCTTGTGCCTCCCTACTGCATGGAGCAAGCGCTGCCCTGTCATGCCACGTAGCCCTGAAGCACACGCACAGCACAAGCAAACAGGATTTTGGAGCTCCTGTGGTGTGACAATTTGCTGATGAGCGTGTCCTGTGCACCACACCTGGGGGGCCTGCAGCAGCAGGGACAAGAGGTTTTTTGCCTGCCCCATCCTGCCCATGCACCCGGGCTGTCCATCCCTCCCCGGCCCACAAACCATAACCACAGCATGCTCAGAGAGCAAATTATTTGGCAAGGCCTTAGTGTCAGAGACGGAGATAAATTCCTCACCTGCATAGTCTCCTTCCCCTCATTAGTATGACCTTTTCAGAGCTCCTTTCTACAGTGAGCAGAAACAACAGCAACTGTGCTGGTTAAATCATTGTTCTGTAGCAAGCTCCTCTAGGAGCCTGTCCCACTAGACTCTTTCTAGCTGTTAAAACATTGACCACAATCTATAAGGAGCCCCACTGAGAGATGTCTCAGCCCTCACAGATAAACTGTACCTGGGATCTTTGCTTTACTCATTACTTAATTGGAAGGCACTGAACCGGACATGAGAAGATGGCTTGTGACCTTAATATCACAGCATATGAAACAGCAGGAGGAAAGAGATGCTAGGCAGAAGCTTCCTTGCAACAAAATGTGGTCTCAGTTGGAGCAAATTTATCTAGGAGAATGCTAAGCTGTAAATGCCAAGTTAATTAGCTCTTATACATACTTTGTTTTTAAAAATACACTGTCATCTCCTTCTGGAGGAACAAGAGCCCATTTTCCCCTTCTGTTAGGCCAAAAATTCAATCCGAAAAATGTAATTGAAGACTAAACCAAGATCCATCACAATGCTTTAAGTAGAAGAGCTCTCTGTGAGTAGAAAAAGCTTAAAATCCAGATTTCCTCTCTAAACCTGTCAAGCCAGAAGGCCAAACAGCCCTTCCCAGGGCACCACTCACAGCAGACCCACTTCACTGGCTTCTCAGGCATCTGCACTGTTGAGACCCAGTTTTCCTCTTACCTCAGATCCAAGTCCTAGTGGCAAAATCCTTATAATTTTCCGTGTGTCCTGATCTCTATGGGCCTGGATAAAACCAGGTCACTGGGCTGCAGGCGTGCTGGTCTTTGTCTTCCACCCAGGGATTTTGAAGTGTTTTTTGGATTTGCGATCCAGGGAAAACCAATGATTCACCCCCAATTATGCTTTTATTTTCAAATTAATAGCCAGCACCGCCTGGTGTTGCAGAGTTTCTCAGATGGAGCCTGTTTGCCCTTGTTCTCTATGACTCAGTGTGTTTTGCAGCCATCAAGTGCCTGATCACTCACTTTGCTCCATCTGATCCGTTTGTGGAGGAACAGAGGACTGGGGTTTATAGCAACACTTTAAAATATATTGTTTTCCTCATTGAGAGCACAGGTCGCAATATTGTTCTTTCCTTTAAGCAGTATTTTTCAATACTGCCTTTGCCAGTGTTGCCAATGAGATGCTCCCCAGCTGGCAATGCCTGGAAAACATGGTGTCCAGCTGTGCACCATGGGGATGCAGGGAACAGCAGTACTTAGCCCTGCCTACCATTTCCTTACAGCAGAGAGAGTTTTGAGTCCAGGTCTCTTGCCCCAGTCTTCCTGGCAGCTCTCTCTTAGTGCTTCAGCCCTTGGGAGGAGCAACTGCTGCCTTTTTCCTGCCACCTAGCTAGGGTACCAGGTTTCTGCACCCCTTGTGTCACCCATGGGGCTGCTGCCCAGCAAGAGCAGGGAGATGTTGCAGCCTGCTGCACCCCAGCACATCCCTGTGGCTGTAGCACAAGGCCAGCGTGGCCGAGTGGGACACAAAGAGCAGTGTGGCACAACCAGGCACAACACACAGGGCACAGGATCAGTGCAGGCTGTGCCAGCCCCACTGGCAGTGAACCCTCTGAAGACACCTCTGGGTGGTAGAGGTTTCCTCACCTGCAGTAGCAGTGCCTGCACATCCACTGCAGGAAGGAGGTTGGTTTTCCTAGTTTTTGAGAAAGAGAGGTGAAAGGAGCGGAACAGTAAATCAGTGCTGGCCCTGCCACTGCCCAGGAGTGATGCGTGGGCAACAGAGATGAGACGTGCAGGGCTGAAGCAGCATTAAGAGCTCCCCACCTTCTGCAGATACACCACCTGTTTCTAGGATAACTGGCAGTTTTACATGTAATGAGCACATAGCTTTGCACCTCTTCCCCTTGTGTGAGCGAAGAGGCTCTCCTGCAGAGTTCAACTGCATCTCACAGCAGGGTCAGCCACTGTGTCAATCACTCTCTCACAAGCCCCAGGCATCAATCCTGCTGCATTCAAAAAAAGGAGAGAAAGTCCCTGTAGTGTCCCCCAAACTAGATCTCCTACTGCCATGTCTTCCTGTTATTCCTGATCTCCCAGTATTTTTAGGTTGTTGACTGTCTTCACACCCACTTCGAGGGTGACAAAGTCTCATCCTGGGGAAGTGGTAGCAGTGCCACTCTAGTAATAAAATCATTACATCAATTTGCCTTCTCAGCAACGCCATCACTGGAGAAATGTCACCGATACCTACAGTGTCATCATTAGAGTCTGTAGCCTTTTGTCAGTGATGTGGTTGCTAACAGAGAAGGATGAGACCAGCACATGGCTGAGCTAGTTCCAGCAGTGCACAGCCCATCAAAACAGGAGAAAAGAAGAAACTCAGCTTATGAAAAGGAGCAGACTTTTAATTGATGGAAATCCAATACCTCACCTCCATATATCCAGTGAGAAGGTGATAAAGCAATACAGACCTCAACTGATGTTTGCCCCATAAAATAAACCAACCAATTTTCAGCCCTGAAATGTATGTTTATATCGAAATAAGCCATCTAGTTAATTGCTTCTGAGACATACAAATCAGATTTGTTGTCACAGCATGTTGAGCATCACATTATCGGCAGCAAAACAGTAATAGAAAAGCCCTTAAAAAGTACCTCCCTGGAGAACTATCAGATAACAGAGTACCCTGCAGATACCTGTGGAGAGACCTCTAGCAGATCTCATCTAATCAGCTGCTCTGCTGGCAGAGGTGATGAAAAAACATTGGTGGATCTCAGCAGGATACAAACTGCCTGTGAATAATGTTGCTATAGGGCTACTCCTGGCCATGTCCTCTGACTTCCACTTGCATCAGCAGCAAGTGCTGCTGCAGAGTGGACAGCCCAGAAAGAGTTAAATTGGATAGTCAGCTCCACAGCTGTTTGGATGGATGTGAAGAGGAAAGTGGTGGGGTCATGGGAAGAGCCCCACTCCACAGCCCTGGGGTGCTCCTCCTCTGCTACTCCCTTGCCACATGGCCTCCAGTGCATCCCTTACAGTGAAATATAGACATGAACTGGGAGCCTGAAAGCCACCCTCCACCAGCTGTCCAGATCTCTAGTTTTCAGCAAGCGTTGATGTCTAAATCACATGGACCATCTTAATTGCAGGATCCCAAGCATCAAGATCCTGCACATTTCACCAGGTTTTGAACCACTGGGATGGACCTGCTAAAGCTGCTGTTAATGCCTTCCTCTTTGCATGCTTCATCTCCTCTTTAGGCATGACCAAAATGAAGAAAAGACAGTGGAGGAGGTGTTTTGTCCCACCACATTTTGCTGACTACATGAGCACAATCAATAATGCTGGGGAGCCCTTTGGCCAAGGAGCAGCTGGCCCACTTTTCCTTAGGCTGCTTGGGGGGGTTGTGCTTGTCCCCACCTGTGAGATGTTTGTTTGCAGCATGACAGCATTCAGCAGCTGGGGCACAAGTCATTAAACGAAGCCCTCCACCACCCCAGGGGCTTCTCATAACATCTGCTCATAGCTGCCTTTTTATCTCTGAGTCCTTCTAGTATCAGATTGTTTCAGACATTGCCCTCTTCTCTGTCCCCAGCCATGAGGCAGCAGGTCCCTCAGTTGCAAGGCCATGCACGGGCTTCCTGCAAACCCATGTCAGGGAGAGGTTGCCAGATGTGCACAGGCACATGCCTGTGCTGGAGATAAAGAGGAGCAAGGACTCAGGGCTTCCTGAGATGATCTGCAACACTCAGCTACTTACCTCTGTAGCCATGCAAGTGCTTGTGTAAATACAGAGATCTGAGATGACTTCCCACAGTCTATAATTCCTCTGGACTGAGGTGAGTGCCTGTCTCCTATAGTAGCTGTCCTATCTCATAGAGCACCTTGCTCACAGAAGCCACCTCTGAAAGGCCACCAGCATCAGGGCTACACCACTCTGCACAGAGGGTAACATTTTCCCCATTGATTTTTCATTTCTGTGTGCTAGGACTTTGCTCTCTAGCATCAGGAATAGTCTGAATAAGTCTAGAAACCCATAGAAGCTCCAGGAATCACAGGAATTTATTTTTGCCTTCCCATTTATCTTCCTTATTTTCCTCTGTTTTATTGCTGGAACCTGGTTTCTTTCTATGTCCAGAGAAAGGCAGCCCAGCACCGAGGAGAGCTGGGCTCTCTATTGCTGCTTGTATGGCTTGCTGTATTGCTGCTCCACCAGAAGTTTTTGCTGTAGGACTTGGGTGGGTAAAAGGATAATTCCTTATTGGTAGGAGAAATAAAAACTTCTGCTGAAGCACCCTAAAGCCTATCCAGGCAGAGACAGCAAGCCCCTAAATCCACATTCAAATCTTTGGGGAGGACCCTGCTCTCAGACTTCAGCTCTTCTGTTTGTGATCACATAGCTACTGCACAGATGCCTTACCTGTCTTCTGCTCTGACTACTTTCTTTTCCTAGCTTCATACAGTTTTAAAAGTCCCCTTTGTATTCTCCTCCACTGGCTGGCTTTGCCCCAGCGAGGCAGCCAAACACAGCAGAAATAAACTCAGCTTTCCAAAGGGTAAAACTCAAAGCAGCACAAGCAGGATCTCACAGCTCCTTTGGGAGGGAGGTGCATGGCAACATAAGGCTGGGATTGCAAATGCTCCCATTTCACCACAAGTGCCATTTAGCCTGCCCTGTTAGCACATCTCCACTGCCACTCTCTGTACTCTCTGATAGCAATTCCCAACAGCAGCACAAAAGCACTGTGGAGTCCCACCAGGGTAAAGAGTGAAATCAACTCCTGTTCTCAACAGACAAGTGCACTGAAAACAAACCACCAGCATATCCAGGGTACAAGCAAATCAACAGCAATAACAGTGTAACTTTATTCAGATTTAATTAGACATTTAGCACAGTAATAAGCACAGAAAAAAGTACCAAAATACCAAACTCATAGCATATAAAATAATCAAATCTATTTCATATTTAGTGAAATATTTCAAGAACACATTGGTGGGACTGCCCTGAGCAGCCCTGTAAATATATATATATATATAGCTGTGTTATATAAAATACTGTATGTAGAGAAAGCACTGAAACTTATCACCAAAATAGAAAATAGCTCAAAATATGGATAGTTCAGATTTGCTAGTCATACCCAATATTGAAAAGAGGTTCAAACCCACTGCAGGAGACAAAGCTCCAGCCAGATGAAATGGGAGGAATAACATGGCTTTCCTGGGCACAGACTGGCAAAAGCTGGCAGGAGCCTGGCTTGCAGGACCTGAGCCAATGGCCACAAATTGACAAAAGTCACTGGTCCTTGCCCAGGACTGTGGAGACATTGCCTAAGTGGCAATGCCAGCAACGATGCCAGTGCTGGCAGCTGATGCTGCACCTGGGCGAGTCGTGCATTGAAGTCTGCAGGGAGACTTGAGCACATGAACAGCCACTCGGATCCTGTAGGAGACCCTGCAGCCCAGCTGAGCTGTGCCACAGCCTGTGCCTGCCTGGGGCCAAAGGGCTTTTGCTAAAGGAGAGCTCCTGGAGCAGCATTCCCACTCCTGCAGCACACAGCTGGCCCTTGCAGATTTGGCTGCAGCGGGACTGGCCATTGGCAGATACACAACATCACAAGGATATTATTCTGACTTTTAAAGATGCCTGCTCAGAAGATGACAGCAATTAATTCTCATTAGCTTTTAAAAATCTAGAAAGCTGCTTTTGTACAAGGCCAGGCTCCCCAAGCAGTACCATACATTTGTTCTGGCCTGCAAGTGAGCAGCACGTGAAGTAGCAACCCTGCTGCTACAGGACAGGAACACCGAATGAAATGTTTGTCCTGGCAAAAACACCCACCTGCCCAGAGGGTGATGAAAGTTAGTGTTGTACTTAAGATCCCAAGCATTTTGGAAATAGATATAAAAAAAAAAATACGGCATTTCTGGCAGCAACACTAAAGTCCACCTGGAGTCAATAACCCGCAGCAGTGCCGTGCCCGGGTGCTGCCAGTGCTCCAGGCTGGGTGCTGGGCGGGCAGGGGGAGGTACCAGTCCTGGTGGCAGGGTAAAACCAAAGTCATGTGGGGACATTTGGTTCCTGATATACCAATGAGTCTCTGTCTCTGCTGCTTCCCAGACAAACATACTTTTGTGCTTGTTTGTTGCTTTTTTGGCTCAATACGGTTATTAATTTTCCTGCCTACTGCCGTTAGGAAGGCAGCTGAGACCTGCCCAGAGGATTCTTCCTTGGGGGGGTTTCAAGCTCCAGTGAGGCAGTGACATGATGGGCTGCCCCTGTGTGCTGGTGTCCAACCCCATGGTGAGCTGAGGGTTCCTGGAAATCACCCCAGCAGCCCTCTCAGACTCTATTTCTGTGCTTCTGCTACATCACTGCAGAGAAACCTATAACCCATTAATAATTCTGTAATTGCTCTTTCTCATCAAGCCAGCAGTTGCATCCCTAATTACATGGCAACAATACTATGTTAACAGGATGATCTACAATTCCTAGGTGGTATTAGCATTGTTACTTTACTCTGAGTAACTTCCTGGTAGTGGCCATTTGAATGCAGCAATATCAATTAAGTGAATATAAATGCTTAGGCCCTGGAAAAATCATTAATAAAAATTTCATTCTGACAGCCTCTAATCACAGCTAAATACAATTACTCATACGAGGCCACTATAAAAAGGATTTTTATCATCAGAAGATATTAATAAGGTTTTCCCAACTGTTTGTAATAAAGAAGACACTATATAGAAAAATCCAGAAAATAAGCACACATTTGTTTCTCAAAACCCATAGATAAACATGACAATATCTCTAAATTACTGGCTACTGAACAAGATTTCATTCAGCTCTACTCAAGCTGTAGCCTAGTATAAATGTTTTCAAAGCAGCACGCTGCTGTTTCATCTGGAACAGCTGCACAGAATTTCTTTGATGTCAAGCTCTTCCGTGGGGACGGTGTTTCAATTTCTCTTTATGACTCCAAATCACTGAAACAGGAAGGAAAAGACATTCAATAAAATACACATTTTTCATTAAAAAAAAAAAAAAAAAAAGAAAAGAAAAAGAAAAAAAAAAGCAGCAAAATTTGGCCTTGAATGTAGTACTAAGAAGTAATTAATCACTGCAGTGTCCTGGGCACATGGTGGGTGCACATGTGCTCTTGTCCTGACTCCCTGCACTAGCATTTCCACCCCTCATGTACTCCCCAGGGAGTATAAATACAATTAGCTGAGGAAGGTCTGCTCCTTCCCAGGCTCCTTGAGCTCAGTGGTGCCCAGCACAGCAGACTCAAGCTGCATAGGGGCTGCAAGATGTCCAAAATGACCGTGGCTGGTCATGGCAGGCAGCTAAAGAAGGTACTGCCCTATACTGTTCCTCAAAGATTTTTTTCTTATGCAGTGAGCAAATGTTTTTTAGATAGCTGTGTCCACAGTGCTCATCGCTGAGCAACCACAAGTGCTGTCTACAAAGCCTGAGAGGCATAAAAATGCAAATCCACCTCTCAGGCACCCAGAGCCTGCCAGTTTCATAAGTCTGAGGCTGGGCCAGTGATAGGTCTCTTTTTCACAGTGCTCAGCGAGGAGGAGCCCTGCGCAGTGTCTGGAAGGAAGGGGATTGCTCTGCCTGCTACTTGACTCCCGGCAGAGCCAGCCAGCACAAGCTACACACGTTTAGGAGGTACCAGAGTAGGTTGCACAGATTTCTCTTTCTACAGGGAGATAAGGCTGAAAAAGTTCAGGACATCAGGAGCAGCTAGGAGGGCAACTAGGGCAACATGGAAAGAAGACGCAGCACCATTATCTCCAGGCAGTATCTCTCTCCTCTGCACATTGCAAAACATTCATGTGGGTTTGTTTGCCTTGCTTCATAAATATTTTCCAGAAAAAGGTTTGTTTGGGAACACGCTCAAAGTAGGGCTCAAGGACTCTTCCTAGTGACCTCCAAAAAGTCAATTTCCTAAGGCATTATTTCCCTGTGCATGTCTTTTCAGACACCTCCACTGCTGTGGGGCTGAAAAGAGTGGCTGAAAAAGCCAGGACCTCTGTTTCAAAACTCAATGAGCTGATGAAAACAATTTCTGCCAGTGTCGGTGAGCTCTTTGCCTGCCTGCAGCGAGGGTCTGGGGGCTCCTGCGTGGCTGTGCTGGGGGGCACAGCTGTCAGGCTCAGCAGGCACACACAGCTCACCTCCCCAACCAACTTACTGCTCTCCTGCCGCAGCGCTGCCACCACCCACAAATGGGATTTCTTCCCTGTCCGTCTTTCCCAGAACGAGGTGGTGCTTCTCCATGTTTATGACACACTAGAGAACAAATGCCTTTAGGTAAGAGGGAAAAGTGCAGTTCACAGTGGTCCCAGCTCCCCCAGCCTGGGTAAAAGGCCTGCTGGAAAACCCCTACCTTCAGAGATTTCAGTGTCTGCAGCCCAAAAGAGAAGGGTTTCTCATTGTCTTCTGAAAAATAGGAACATTCAGATTTATACATTCAAAATATTCTTCCATGCTTTCTGTCAATTACTCCATCCTTCTTTCATGGCTGTGTTGCTAAATAAAACCCTGTTTATGAAGTGACTGAGTTATTCCAGAGGGGCGACACGGTCAAACAAGGGCAGGCTGATGCGCCTGCAAATGGACACAGTGGTTGCTCCATCAGCACAGCAGAGCATGAGCCTGGTGCTGCCAGCACAGCCCTGCTGAATGCATCCCCCTCCCTCCTTCCGTTTGAAGGGCCAAACAAGCGTTTCTGCTGCAGAAAAGCAGTATTTCTATTTTAATTTTAACATGTTTCAGAAGCTTCACTTTTCCCCCTGGGGTGAGAGCGAGCAGAGCCCCAGCCTGGACCCAGAGGAGCACACACAAACACACTCACCCACGACGAGGGCAGTGCACTCCACGGGGATGGCTCCCACTGTCAGGGCCAGGCACTCGATCTGGCCAATCACCCTCCCCTTGTATGGCACCAAAACCATCTCGTCTTCACCAGGGAGTGCTTTGAGGTGCTCCTTCAACCTGCACATTGAAAACACTTCTGACATGAAACAGCCACAGTTCAGCTGCTCTGGCAAGCAGCAAATGGCGTTTGGAGGGTACTAATACTTGAAGTACTCTTAGCTTGCTCATATTACCACATTATTATTGGGAAGCTGCTTTCTTGGCAGGTTTTTTTGATGCTCGGCATACAGCCAGCAGCCTACACCCACATCAGACCATCACACGACCCACGATGCAGCCCTGGGGCCAGATCATTCCCCACCCAAGCAGAGCTCCTTGCCAAATTTTGCTTTTTACCTGAGGAATCTTTTTTCCTGCATTTCCTCAAGACCTGGGGAAGCTGCTGATCTAAAATGGCTTCTAATGCAACATGAGTGTAAGGAAAGGATACTTCACTCCCAACACCCACCAGTGGTGCCACCAACACCATGTCCCCATGTGTCACAGCTGGGCAGCACACCCAATCCACGCTTATTAGAAAAAGCTGCTGCTGGGTTTATTCAAGGAAAAGGGGACAGATCAATCACATTCAGCCCAAAAAAAGGAAAAGAGGGTGTCAGGGATATCTCAGGTTCAGTAATTTCTTCTATCTATGCCCCATATACTACTCTGACAACACTGATTAATTATTTAGCTTCAGTTTCTCTTTTAAACTGAACTAGAATCTAATGGAAAGGCAGTTGAAAGTGGTGATCTCTCCCTCTGATAAAAGCTGTATAATTTTTTAGCTATTTGAGGGGCCTTTCTGCTGAGCTGTATTGCAGCAGTGCATTTGTCTGCCTGTCCATCCATTCTAGGGGGAACCAGCCCCCCTCAAAGGCCCCGGGGCTGAGGTGGGGATTGCCCATGCCATTTAGTGCAGGTGCAAGGACCAGGAGAGGTAGCAGAGAGAGGGAGCTGGATCCCCTCTGCTGCTTCCCTTAAGGACCAGCCTGAAAAAGCAGTGGGAACACAATGACAAGTTTATGAGCATTTTGGCCCTGAGCTGGCTTTGCTCTGGCCCAAGACAGGTTGGAGTGGCTTTTTTCAGCGCAGTCAACTCCGAAGGCTTCTCTACCCACTCAAGGGAAGACGTGGTCTTTGGCTGTAGTCTTTGTTGCCCCCCATTTGTCCCCACCACAGGGCACAGGACATGAACAGAGTCAAGATACAGGTGGAGATGGCTCCTTGCTCCAGAACCCAGTGATACAGATGGTTTTCACAGGTGCGACCAGAGCTGCTGTCAGGGTGCAGGGGAGGGTTGACAGGGTAAAGCCACCTTCAAAGGAGCACTTCATCACAGCTGAAACTGACCCAAGGACAGACAGATAGCACGTGGGCAAGGCATGGCTGAAAGCCAGCCAGGGGACTGCAGCACAGTGAGGAGAAACACTGAGGCATGATGCAGTGACACATCTTGGAGCTGGGTTTGAAAGTTTAAAGTTCTCAGCAGCGTGCAGTGACCAGAGCTGCTCACAGCTGCACCTCCACAGGGGATTTCTTAGGCTGCGGCAACCTGCAGGCTAACCCCACTGCTTTCCTCAGAGGCAAAGGGAAGAGCTGGAATGGCACCATAACAAGATACAACAAGATTTTTTTTAAAAAAGGGAGGAATTGAGCCTATGCTTCAGGGACATACTGCTTTTAAGCACTGAGCCCCCAGAGACATCAGCTGCTGGGCCCATCCCTAGAGCTACTGAGCCTCAACCACAGGCAGCAGCAAAGCACACTGTGGGGCCCCTCCTGCCCTGGCAGGAACAAGAGCAAAATCACCCAGCACTCTTCTTCCCTGCTGCTTTCCAGGACTGGATTTAAACAAAACTCGTGTTTTATCATTGCCACACATGCTGGACTGCTTTGAAGCACAACATCCTGGAGCCATGCCTGTTGTCACACGGGACCCACCACAGCAATGACGGAGCAAGCCAGGCATCAAAGCCCTGGTTGCAACCCACTTTGTTAACCTGGCTTTAGCTTCCGTCCTCAGCAAACACAGGCAGCAAAGGAGCTGTAGACAGCTGCCTGCAAGGCAGCCCTGCCTGCTGCAGGGCTTGCCTGGCAGTACATACAGCTCCTGCCCACCCCAGGCTCCGTGGGGACCCACTCAGCAGGAACCAAAGCTCGGTCCTTGCTGATGCATAACACTGGGCAGGGACACGGGCCTTTTACTGCAGCTCTCCAGCTGATGGCTACAGAAGCAGTCTTGCTCAAATCAGGAGGGAATCCCCGTGACCTGAGAGCAGAAACTGGCTCTAACCTGTTTCTTAAACCCTCTTTGAAGGCAGGACTGCTGAAGCAGACTGGTGCTGCAGCAACTGCATAGGTCACGCATGAGTAACACAGCGACCAGTTGAACTGTCACAGAGCATTGCTGTGCAACTCAGACATGTTGAGCAGCCAATACAGCATCTTGCAAGATGAGGCCCCTCCAAATGCGCTGTTACCGTCCGAGAGCTAGGCTGAGCAGCTCCACAATTTGTGACAAATTTGTAGCAAGCACAGCCACCTTCCAGCCTCTAAATGCTGTTGTGCAAAGAAGTAATTACTGTCTGGACAAAAAACAGGCATCATTCATTTAGGGCCATGGAGCAGTACTCAGTGAGCAACTGCAATTGGTTTTTGCATAATCACTGCAAGGCTATGCTGGAAAGAAATGACTCCATGGGAATAAAGTGCCGAAACCTCCTCGATATCCGGTGAGCTGATGCCTGGATTCCTGCTCCTCGGAGATCAGCAGGAGTTTTGCTGCAAATGGCTGGCAGCCAGCTATGTAAAGACTTTTCCTTTCCCTTCGACTGGGAGAAGTTTGTAGCATCAGACACCAAATTTCAAGCACATGCATCTACAGAACTCCACAGCTGCTCCACACCCGGTGCTGGGGCCAGCTGCGCTGCAGCCACCAGCGGGAGCACAGCCCGGTCCCTGCCATGGGGACCCGCAGGGCTGGTTTGACCAAGCCCAACACCTACCCCGGGGACACAGGAGGCTGGGGGGAGGTTCAGCTATTTCACGAGGTGCTGAGTGGCAAGCACGCAGGCACTGAAAAGACACCAGTACATCCAGCCGTCTGAAGGGATTTATTCAGAGGTCATTAGGTTGGTACAAGTGGCTTTTTATTTCAGCTCCCTGCAAGGATAAGCCAGGATTTGGTTGTAAGAGGATGCTCAGAGGCTTCCCTGGGCACAGCCCAAAACACTCCCTTCCAGAATGGCCATTCCTGGTGCAAGCAAAGCCCCAGCCCTGGGAGCACTGCCTATGCCATGAGTTCCTACAAAACAGAAATCCAGCTGGATATTTACCCTAGCCTGTCCAGGCAGGCTGACGACATGAGGTTGTGCTGTGAGCCAGTGTCCACCACGGCCTTCAGCTCCTTCCCTGCACACTGCAAAAGCAAGCAGAGACAGGAGATGATGCATGGAATGCAGGATGAGTGCAGGGTGTCTGGGGGTCTCTGCTCTGCACACACTCGTCCCTGCCAAAATGCCAGCCCATCCTCATTCCACTGCACGCTCAGTATCCACAGGGTATTGCCTCATCCACCCCAAGCACCCAAGAGTTGTATCTTGAGCTGCTTTTTGAATAAGATGATGCTGCTAAACATGGCACTAGGTCCTGAGCCCTTTCTGGCAGTATTTGCCCCTGCAGAAAGCAGAAGGGGCATTCCCAGGTAGGAGGGGATATTGTGGAGAGTGGAAAATACAAAAGACCATGGGGGTAAGGAGAAGAAGTGTGAAATTACCCTTGGGGAAAGAAAAAAGGGATGGCACTTGAGGAAGACAAATAGGATGTGAGCACAGGGATTCACTGTGGATAATATTACTCCTCAACATTTCAGCATGCTACCCCTGCCTGGCTACTGTCTCCACCTTGATGTCCAAGGGAAGACATCCATCAGACTAGTTTTCTTTGTGACACAGAGGAGGGTGTCTGTGCCACAGCAGCCCTGAGCTGCAGAGGGAGAGCATCCCCACAGCTGTGACAGCCTCAGTGGAGTGCAATTCTCATTGGGAAACACAGAGAACAAGAGCACTGCTTGAGGCTGTCAGAAATAAAATTTGCAGGGAAAAAAAACCCACAAGGCTGGGGAGGGGATGTTACCTGGCAGTTCACCACTATGAGCTCCTCATCCTCCATTTTCCCTGAGCTGCCCAATTGGGTTTGATTCAGCTTGTTGGCCTGCACTGAGATGTCACTCTTGGGAGTCCAGCTGCCTCGGCTGCTTCGTAATTTTGATAGATTTGTCTCCATCAAGCGCTTCTGCAGGATATTATGTGGTTGCTTTAAGGAAAAACACACACAGAAGAGCAGGGTGAAGTCAGAGGAAAGCCATGAAATGACTTGCATCACCAGACTGCTTGTGGTGCCCATGGGCCAGCACTGCCCTCACAGAAGATATGCTCTAAAGTCTCTCTCTCTCTCTGATTCCCAGACTACACATACTCTTCCTAGCCTACATCTATTTGCTCTCCTGCCAGCTCTGGCTTACCCGGCTTTGACTAAGAAGTACTACTTTGTATTGGCAAGGGAATCATCTTCTCAAAATATTAACCAGAATGTGGAGGGATGCCTTTCTTTTTACTAACTCAAGTTGAAGATTTGAGTCAGACTTTTCCAAGCTGGTGTTCCAGTCATAATTACCTTCATCTGTTGATAAGGATATTGGGAAGTCTACAGTGATGTGAAAAATTAAGAGGTAACAAATTACCTTTCCAGTTACACACACCACCGAGGTATGAAAAAGGTGTATGGACCTACTGAATCAACACAGATGTTTTCACTGAGCATTGTCATTGCTGGCTTAGGAAATGTGTGTCCAGCCTCCACCTGTGGCAATGCTCTTTGCATTAATTGACCCAGAATTTAAGAAGCTGATTTGGGTGTCTCTGCATTGGCTCTTACAAGTGTGAGTGAACAAGGTACAACTGCACAGAGAGGTACAGATGGTGTCTATTGTCAGACCTGGTCTGACCTTTAGATCAGAATTTGGTCTAAAATTACCTTGCATCTCTTTGTTTTTACCTGCTAAGGGTGAGTGAGTGGGACCAATCCTGGGTGCCATGCCACAGGAGGGAAAGGAGAAGAGGGGAAGAGGTGAGATAGTCTAAGATAGGTAGGTAAGTATGTAGGTAGGTAGGTAGGTAGGTATTCTCCTGGGAACCTTCACTCTTCATGTGGTGGTTTCTTGTTTTCTCTGTCATTTCCATTTGCTCTGTGAGTAACATGTTGCCTCTCAAAACCTCCTCCAACTGCTTTCCCAAAAGCCTTTTTATGTTTAATGTTCATCACGGATGGATGCACATACTCTGCTGGAGGTGAAATGACTGCTTGATTATCTGCTCATTTCTCTGCCTGGCTAATCACTCCCCCTTCCACCTCCCATTACTGCCCACTCCTTCAGTTTTTAACTTATACACAGTGATACCTTCTTACTAGCTTATCCCTGAATTTTTGCATTCATATTAAATATGCCTGTTCATCTGCAGAGATGTATAAACCAGTACACCTCCTCATTCCAAGGGAATTTCAGTGGGATCAGGGTAACTTTGAAAACCTCATGCTGCAGTTCCTTGAGTTGGCCAGCATGCACCCTCCTGTACATCTTCAAAATATTCTGTGCAAAGTTAAATAACAGCACTTACAAAAGGCTGATGCGACTTGGCATCATCCTAAAATAACTGCAGCCGTGTTCATGCTTCACATCCTGCTGTAGGCATAACACGGGTGGTTAAACTGGACCTGACTGATGAGATCAGGTAGATGCAGCCAACACCAGTGGTCACCAGAACATAAAAACTCCTTTTTCCCCCCACTTATCACTGTTCTTGCTACTGCATAACACTTGAGACTGGGAAGGAAATAAAATTGTTCTCTACAACCACCTTAAAGGAGGTTGTAAAGAAATGGGGATCAGTCTGTTCAATGAAGTTACAAGTGATAGGGACAAGAGGTAATGGCCCTAAGTTGCACCAAGGGAGGTTTAGATTGGATGTTAGGAAGCATTTATTGATCAAAAGGGTTATCAGGTATTGGAACCGACTGTTCAGGGCAGTGGTGGAGTCACCATCCATGACAGTATCTAGAAGTCATATAGACATAGTACTTAGGGATATGGTTTAGTTAAGGATTTGTCAGCATTAGGTTAACAGTTGGACTCAATGATCTTGAAGGGCTTTTCCAATGAAGGTGATTCTGTGATTTTTGGTTGCAGGTGCTATGTCTGACCAGCATACTAGAGAGCATGACCTGTGTAAACGCAATAATATTCATGAGCTCCTAATGAGAGGGAGAAATCAGAACCAGCATTGCACTGTCTCCTTCATGCACAAAAAGTAGTGAAGCTGCAGCACTGCTCTGGTGACCACTGTCTTCCCTGTGAGACTGAGCAATAGACACCAGTGTTACTTAACTAGAACAAAGGCAGGCAGACTGGCTCCACTAATAATGGACCCTGTGCTGAGGGACAATGTTTGGACATGAGGGCTCCCTTACATGAGGCAGAAGCTGTAGGTGCACAGTCAGCACTGTGATCACCTCCAAGGCTTCTTATCTGAGAAAAATGCAAGGCAGGGTTTGCTGACAGTGGATAGCAAACCCTTCTTACCCTTTACGTTTGCCTGCAACTTGGGCACGCATCTGGAGGACTAATTCTTCACATCATCAAAAAAACAAAGTGAGAGCATGGGGGACTAAAACAGTGGATGGGTGAAGTTCCCAGCTGGCCAGAAGACAGACTATTGCACAGTGGTCACCTCCTCACTCTCAGCCTCACTCAGCACGGGCTGAGAGAAATTTCTGAATGGCACCATCCAGGACAGTCTGGGTGCTCTTCTGATCTGTCTGGCCTCAATCACAAATACCTTTGATAGAACAGGCTGGAGAAGAACAAGTCACCAGCACAGTCATCATTACTAACTACATGTCATCTACCATTTATTTAAACCTAATTTATTTTTTTACTACAAGTTCTCCTATGGATTGTTAACCAGTTATATATGTGGGTTTTCTCAAGCTCTGGTCTTATGAATCCTATACGGGATCCATCACCAAAAAGGAAAAAATCCAGCACTCAGCAAACACAAGTTACCCTCACAAACAGGACTGTCTTCTGTTGATGCGTGCTCTTCTGAAAGCTGCAGTGAATCCTGCCTTCAGGGGGACAAATGTTGCTTATGTTGTGCTCCAGTACAGAAATAATCTAGCAAGAGGGGGCTGAAAAGGTTCCCTGCAGCACCATCTTGTTTCAGGCTATTAATTAGTTTGCTTTAACTTGTATTTCCCTTGACTTTCATGTGCAACAGAGTGAGGGCTGTTAGTCACAGAGATTACTCAAGTGACAGATATGTACTTGGCAAACAGATAACGTGCCAGGGGACATTTGCAAATGCACATTTGGCTGGAAAACTGCAAGCAGACCATATCTGAGAGCAAGGGAGAGGAGGGAAACCTCCCTGCAACAGCAATGGGGAAGGCAGCTCTCCTTCCAGCACGAGCTGGCCACACAACTAGGACCATGTTTGAAGTAACCCAGATTATCTGGTACTGTCTACTATGCATTGAACAAAAATGTTGCAGGTTTTATAAAAACGTAAAATGTTGCATACCATTGCATGTGTGCAAAAAATGTTATTCCCTAATATCATTCAGCACAATATAAATACAAAGTAGGACTTTTGAAATAAGATATCTCCCTTTCCATCTGTGAGACTTTGCAAAAAGCTATAATCGCTAAAAAAGTCATGGTAGAAACCTAAAAGGAGTGGAGACACCAGCTATTGCTGAACCTATTTACCACTGTCTGTCAAAACTACAAATTATTCCATTCAGTTGTATTCCTCTCTAATGCTGCAGCACATAGCTGCACCTCGCAGCATCCATCTCTCTGGCAGGTTTCCCACTATTTTGGTTTCCAGATCTGAGGATAACAAGACCCATCAAGAACAGTTTCACTCAGGTGGAGATGAAAGTCAGGAAGATGCCAGCTCCTCCCCTCCCCAAACCCATCTCAGGTTTGCCCTCCCTTTTGTACTAAGTAGAAAAAAAGAAGTTTTAACACAGCAATGGAGCTTGTCCCAAGAAATAACTGATTTCTCTCTCTTCTTCCCATCTTTCATCCAAATTCACCTCTTCTACCAGCAACCTGTGCTGTCAGTCCCTCTTGCAGGGGGACAAGATGGGACAAGGGATGGCCCCTGTGCTCCTGCACCCTCTGGGTGCCCAGGCAGTGGCCAGGTCTCTGACTAAGACAGTGCAAGTAACAATCAAAGCGTTTTGCCTTTTAACCAAGACACAACAGACTCAGGAGAGAGCACAGTGGGAAAGCAGGGAAAAGTGAATGTACTGCAATTAACTGTGATGTAGATGGGGCCACGGGGACACCCAGAGCTGTGCTGAGGACCTGGGCATCCAGGGGAGGCTCTGAGGGCATTTTGGAGGGAAAATGGGTTTTTTTGTTGTTCTTGTTTGTTACTATTTATAACTTTGTTTCACAGATTGTAAAATGATGGGGGACTGCTTCAGGCAAAGCCCCTCCAAACCAGCCCAGCACCTCTCAGGGTGAGGACAAAGTGTCAGAGCGCAAGGAGGAGCTGCCAAGCTCCAGCACGCCCTGCCCAAGTCAGGGGTTCATGGTTAGAGTGTCAGGAAGCCCAAATCCCAGCTAACAACCATCTCATGCCTATTTTCTGGGCTTTAGGGAGGAGGCTAAGAGTGAGGCATCAAAACAAACCAATTTCTGCTCTGTATTTCCAGCCCTGCATTTGCAATGTATGCGATGCTATAGCTTGATCTCATACGAGGTAAACAAAGTGGAATATGTAAATGGAATGAGGAGCTAGAAGAGTTTGGTCCAAGTCAGAATAATATACTGAAAAATATTGGAGACTTAACACAGATAGTTACAACCAGTGTTCACCGAACCTGCCTATACAAGGCATCACCAGGAGAGGTGGTTCAGCAGCTGAGTAAGGACACACAGCTGGGGGATGCCAGCACACCCATACCAATGCCCTGCTGCTGCCTCGCTGAGCAAAGCACCCCCCTGCACTTCTGCCAAAAGGGATTTCTCCCCCAAATCAAAATGGTTGCTGCCAGCTGTCACCATGACAGACAGGGTCTGTCCTCACCACCTGTCCCATCTCTGGGGAGCTGTTACCGCCTCTCTTCTCCTGCCAAGGCCACTGGAAAATCCCCATGGGAAACCCTGCATTAATGATGCCAGTCACGTCAGAAGCCCTTCCACCCACATCATCACAGCTGTCACACAGCTTTAGACTCAAAAAATGTGCTGCTTTGTTAGGAGGCATGCAGTTATTCACAAGAAAGGAAAGCAAAAGCCCTGGGCAAAGAACCTTGATGCCCTGGGCCTCCTGACTGTACAATTCAACCCCTCTGGACCTGGACCTCTCGCTTTGAGGCCATGCCAAGGTGCCATTCCACATTTCGGAAGCTCTTGGTGCTTCTCCAGTCTCAGAGATGCATGACCTCCCTCTCCTCCTGGGGACAACACTTGTGACACCCAGGCAACTACAGCACCCAGGGAGACACAGTGAGTCCTCTTGAAGCAATGTGGTGTGAGCCTGGCAGTGCTGGCAGCATTGCTTCACTGCAAAATGACCCACTGCAACAACTGTGAAATTCTTGGCATCTTCTCTGGGGCTGAAGGAACAGGTCTGAGGATGTGCCAGTACTGTCACTTTGGGGACTCCCCATATGTCCCATGGCACAGGAGGCTGTGGCCAAGGCAAGCCCTGGCCTCATACACCCACTGTCCCATCACCCCTCACTGTGGTGTGGGGACAAGGTGGTTTTGAAGTGCAGTGGCCCACACCAGCTCAATTCTCACCCCATCCCTGGCTGGAGACCCACCACAGCCAGGGTAGCCAGGGCAGGCAGCACACCTCTGCAATGCCACGCCACGCCTCCTTTCTGTCCTTGGAGAGGATCATGAGCTCAGGACCTCCCCAGGGCTTAGGCACAGCCCTGGAGAGAGCTCCTCATGCTGACCCTCCTCTCTGGGGCTGTGGGTGCAGCTGGGACAATGCTGCAGCCTTGGCTCAGCTGACACAGGCACAGGAGCAGGGGGGAAACCTCAGGTGATGTTTCTGTGACAGGGCTGTGGAGAGGACCCCCATGCTCTGCCCCTGGCACTGGGACTAAACCTGGTCCTCACTGCTGCGGAGACAAGGGTTCAGCACTCAGTGCCCCTGGCTCCTGCTACCTGTTGCCTCTCTGAGCAGAGCAGAAACCCTGTCATTGGGGTTTCAGGCCTGCACACTGGGGGTCGCTGAGCCATGGCACATTATTTAGACTCTGTAGGTAATAGTAATAACACCACAATTACACCCTGAAAGGCACTTTGTAGCTCCCCGATGGAGAGGTGCTGTTCAATGGGGACCAGGAAAGCTCCTTCCGAGCCTTTCCCTGAGCAGGAGTTTCACTCCCTACAACTGCAAAACATTTGGGATGTCAAAAAAAAAAAAAAAATCACACCCGTGTGCACTGCAGAGAACAACCAGCTCATTCCACTTATCTCAGACAGGCAGAGCCAAGCCTAAACCAGCTGTGCAGGGAGGCTATGACAGAACAAAACTACCCCACTAAAAATAAAAAGATTATTTTTTTTCAATGAACTTGTATCAAGCATTGAAAAAAAAAGCAACTACCTTGTGTTACAAGGTGCAAGAATTTTGCAACAATTAGGCAAAAAAAAAAGTAAAGGAGCTTTTTTTTCTTGGTAGGACATATTTTCTAGATTTTGCTCCTTACATCAGGAGTTTTGACATTGCATTTAAGTATCATTTTCCATTAGAGAAAACTCAAACATTTGTGAGTGTTAGTATTTAGAACTGATCTCCAGCCCCTGGACATGGTGAAGAATATTGTATGTCAGCTACAGGGTCACATGGATCATTGCATATATAAATATTTAAAACCTAGAATTATGTACCTTCATTTTAAAAAATCCAAACTTATATGTATAAAACTTTATCAAAGTGTAATCTTGGCAGTTTTATATTTGGCAGTACTAGTAACTGCACTTTACACAATCTTCTCTGATTTTATGTTGTGAGTATATACGCATCACAGACAAATGTGTATAAATGTGTGTATTATATGAAGCCATTTTGATTAATTCAGAGAGGATTTTTATACTGAAAACAGCATCCTTTTTTCTGACAGTCATGCAAATGTAAAAAAAAAAAAAAAAAAAAAGAATAAAAACCTTTTTTTATCTGAGTGCCAGACATCTGAAAACATCTACAAGCAAAAAGCAACCCCGGTAATAACTAGCAGCATATTTCCAGTCCCTTCCTTTTGCACACAAAAGCCTTATTTTTATACCAATTTGTACAACCAAACAACTTCTCCCCCTAACAGAAAAATGGCACAAATAATAATAATAAAAAAAGGTTGACACTGCCCTACCAGCTTCTTAAGTCTCCTTCCAGTGAACACAATAAAGCCTTACAGTATCTTTTGAAGTCCCCAGCTTCTTCAGCCCGTCCAGAGGGAGGAGATCTGCAGAATCCTTGTGAATAAACTGAACCGCCTGCTTCATTCTCCTCTGCTGGCGGAGAGACGCCGCTTCCCTTATCTCCACTTCTTTTCTACTCGGCTCTGTCAGGATACCCGAATAAAACATCTTTCCGTCCGTATACGACTCGCTTCTTGAAGATGTGCCTCTCGGAGAGATGGAGCTGGGAGCTGCTCTATCGCCTGCACTTTATAACCAGAGCCCGGTGACGTTTGGAGACCGGCAGGTACTCCAGCCAGCGCCGCCGAGCAAGGGAGGGGTTGGGCACCGTGCGTCGCGTTGCACAAACAGCGGCGGGTGAGCTCAGGCTCGGGCTGAGGAATCGACCGCCGCTGCTCCTCCTCGCTGCCTCTCCTGAAAGCAGGACTAGCTGCAGGCAACTGACAGCTCTCAAAGCCCCCCAGCAGCCTCACGGGCAGAAAAGAGAGCACTGTGCCAGTGCTCCCGCACTCTTGTCTGTCCAGGAGGCTGCTGGGGGGCTTTGAGAGCTGCAAACAGCCCCGGAAGCCAGTGCTGGACACATGGAGGTTTGCTACCCTATGCTTGGGGCCAGCAGGGTTAGGGTAGGCTCTGGATGCCACTGGCCTCAACCGAAGCATCACAGGCACTGATCTGCATTGTCACTGTCTGCTCAAGTCACCAAGAAGGGTAAGGACTCCCCTAAAAATTGTCCCAGACAAACTGGGGCACCCCAAATGTGGTTTTACATGGGGTTCCTATATCTGTCAAAAGTTAGGTACAGCACAATTTCACTAATTACTAGCATCCATTCCCAATCAGAATAAAACTTTGCAAAGCAACTTTAGTTTTGCAGCATTCTTGCTGCTTGTCTATTCATCCAGATGTTGCTGGAGTCAATCTTGCTGTAGTTACTTACCTCTGATGCCAGATGATCCTTGGGGGGTTTCAAAGACATGTTAGAGGGTGAGGATGCTGGTGTTACCTTGGTTGTCCAGGGGTATCCTTTTATCCTTCATGGGCAGCTCTAGGCTTCCAAGGAGCAAAATTCTTATTACTGAGCCCAGGCTGTAATTTTGCTTGTTTTACTTGAGCATGAACAATACCCAAGTCTCCAGTGAAATACCACCACTTCATTACATTACAGTGTATAACATGAACTAATACATATTAACAAACTTAATACACTTTCATACTATTAAGACTTCTTTATATAATAGTTAGGGAAGGGTTTTTTCTTAACAGGATTCACAGAGCACATGGGTTTCTTTCACTACAACAGTGAGGTTTTAAATAACCTATCGTCTTTTTTTTTTCTTCTTTTTTTTTTTTTTTCCCCAGAAGGGCCCACACACTTTCAGCAGTGCAGCTGGGCACCTGACATTCACCTGAACCTTCTACTTTCCAAGTAATTTGTTTCAAGGAATGAGTGCAGGAGAAAATGCAGCTCTGTCTCAGAGAGATAGTATGGATCCAGAAACACCTCACATGGGTTTGGTTCTTGTTAAACTAAGAGAGACCCTTGATACGCCAGATAAAGAGCAACGAAAGCAAAGTTTAGCACAGGATTTATGCCAAGCCTGACTTCCAGGGCACTCCTAATGTTTGAGAGGAGCTGGGTGCTGACCCCACTTTGCTCTCCTCCACCAATGCAGCCTGGACTCACGCTCTCCACTCACCAAGACACCATTAGCCTTTCACCAGCTTCAGCAAAAAGCTCCTGTGTCTGACAGGAAAGGGACAGGGGAGGCCAGCGAAAAATTATTCGGAAAGAGACTCAAAGTAATGAGGAGGAGGAAAGAGGAAAAAGAAGGCTTCCCCTAAAAGCAGTCAGGGAAAAACATTTCCCTTGCAGCAGCTGAGATATATTGAAAAAAAAAAAAAAAATGACAAAATGAAAATGCCAAGCAGGCAGAATCTCTTTAAACCACAGCACCAGAGGTTCTCCTTCCTCCCTCTCCTGCGAGCTGCTGCAAAGCCCTGAGCAGGCAAGGGGCCTGGCAGGATCCAGCCCCCAGCACCCGTGAGCTGCAGCCAGCCCTGTCCTCTCACCTGGGACCCACACGAGTGGGCCAGCCCCAGCAGCACAGAACCAACCATCTCTTTCTTTATCTTGGCACATTTTAAACACAAAGCTTATTTGACATGATAGCCTCAGGCTGTCGGCTTCCCTGCCCCCTTGCAGGAAGGTTGCTGACAGAACAGCAGTGCCCGCACCCCCGGCATCCTGAGCCTCAGCTCTGGCGTGGGGAGCGGGGCTGACACCCAGCAGGGCTGCTGCCAGCTGCTGTGGTGACACCAAAGCAGCCACGCTCCGTGAGTAAATTTATACATCTGAGCTCTGCAGCCATGGACAGACTCTGTATGTTCAGCCCTTCCTCATTCGACCTGGGAGAAAGGGGGGGGGGGGGGGGGGGGGCGGGGGGAGAATCAGGAGTGCAGAATACAATAAACTCCAATATTGCACAGCCTCACATAAAGGCCCTTAAACATGAGCCAGCTTGAGGTCGGTGAAGGTGTCGGTGTGCAGAACGACTACAGGGTTGACAGCCTGAAGAGGGATGTAATTTTTTCTCCCCATGCTGACTCAGCTCATTACACGACAGGACCATTTTTCCTCTACAGGCAAACATGCCCAGGAGGATAAAAGCACCTTCTTTTTCACCTTGGGAGCTATTTGGCACTTACCCAGCTGATTAAATAAAGACACACGACTACATTCACACTCACCCAAAGGCAAGGAGGCACAGAAGAAAGCCAAAGGACTGCCACTGAAACCAGGGGATAATTTTTAACATAAAAGCTCTATGGAGGAGTGGCACTCTGCCTGGCATACTAGCAAAAGCCCAGTGAGCTCTGACTTACAGCAAGAAGAATAAAGCTGCAGGAGCAGGTGGAGTATGAAAAGCCCCCCTTAACACTACAGGTCCAACACTGCAGCCAGCATTTTCATTCAGCAAACAAGCATTTTGTCTGAGCCCTACGATTTCAATTCTGCTGTATGTTACAAATGCACCAACAGATCAGAAGAAAACCTGTCCAGTGTTCAAGGGTAATAAATGAGATAAAAGCCCTAATTCCCCCCTTGATTTTTAATCCTGGGAAACAGGAAAGTGGGAGAAGCAATAAGTCATATGCTCAAATTATTAAGGATCCAGAGTAAAACAGGGGCTCGATTTGGATACTTCAAACCCAGTAGTTAACATCTGAGTTGGTAATTTGTTTGCAACAGATTAGCCAGGGGTATCACTCCCCACACACACATAACCCCCCATCCCGTGCAGTATGTCTAAATAGGGACACATTTCAAGAAAATTTCCATCCACTCACGGGAGACAGGGCTCTGCAGAACCATTGCCCCTCACTTCCAAAGAAAGCCACCTTTCTTGCTCATTCCTGACTCCAGAGTAGCATGTGCATCTTTCTGCACAGTAGAAGATCAAGGCCAATGGCAAAAAGAGGCTCCACAGGGCTGCGATGGAGAAACTGCCCCAGCCTGGGGGGCTTGGCCCTGCCCTCCAGGACAGGCTGGCTCTGCTACAGAGCTGAAATGCCCATTTCTGGTGGAGACAGCACATGCTGGAGACCTTCAGGCAGATGGCCTCGGTGGCTACCAGCAAAGCTGCTGCATGTTTGGATGCGCCCAGGATATCCGTTGGCTCAGCAAAGCTAAGGACAGAGGTCCTTTTTCCTCAGTTTCCAAAACCACTGCAAAGAGAAAAGAGGGAAACGTTGCTCTCCTCGGCCTGTCCATCATGCCCTTTGCCATCATAGCTAGGGACAGGGAAAGGCAGCACCCAACGGCAGCACAAGCAGCCCTGGAGGGAGGGTACAGGACACGCAGCCCTCGGGAGCTCATTAGCCACCCTGCACAGAGACAAAGTGACACAGGTCATGCATGCAAACACAATTTGCTTTACACATGATGTAGACTGACTGAGCTAAACCCCATCAACTTTATACCCCAAATTACAGCTGATTTATATCGGCTTTAGTACCCAGTCATGCTTGCAGCTTAATTAGCATAAGGAAAGAAGAGCTGCAGAATTTTGTTCACACACCCATTTTATCTTCTCTTGATGAAAAGGAAAGCAGCAGCAGGCAAAGCAGGAAGTGGGTCAGTCCTTTTTATTTTTTTTTTCTTTGATTTCTCATCTTTCCTTAAAAAGAAGTGGTTTGTTGGTGGTTGCCATATTCTGAAGAGATGCAGCAATGCACCAGAGAACTCAGAAGAAAGAACAGAGTGGTGTAACTTAACAGAAACAGAAGCAGCAGCAGGCAAGAGTCCCAGAAATAATAATTTACCCCAGCCCAAAGAGAAAACTTTAGAGAAAGAATCAGTTTCCAGAGGGAAGACACTGAAGAGCTCAAGAAAATAATAATAATTGATGCAGGAAAATAAGTTATTCCATCCATCAGTGCAGGATATCTAAAGATCAGCTCTAGTGTACTCAGGCAAATAACTGCAAAAATTTGGAGACTAGAAAACAGTTTTTTCTAAAAAGGTTGGATACGAAAAACCAGAAGGAATTAGTGAGCTTCTTAATAATAGTTTATAGCAAGACAAACTACAGATAGAGCTGAAGAAATCCTGTAACATACAAAGGTAGAATCAGGCTGAGATTCCTGAGAGATGTGGCCCATTTTGTACCGTAACTCCACTCCCACTGCCCATGTTTCCAGCACTTATCACAAGAAAGGACCTCCTGGGCTGGGATACAGGTCCCATCGCAAGTACGAGCACTTCACAGAGACAACTATTTCTGGGCAGCTCTCCCCACTTAGCCAGGGTCCAGCTGTAACCTCCTTTCCCCCTGTGCATGTTCTGTGCAGGAGCTGGTGGCAGCAGGCACAGAGCAGGGCACTGCTGATGCTAGGAGAGGAACCAGACATTGTGTAGCTTCTCGTAGGAGACTGAACTGAATTTATCTGTCTAGTTCTCTTCATATACAGAGACACCAGGTGGATGACAGCTTCAGGAACACAACAACTGCTTGTGGCATTTTAATCTCTCAGTTTTACAAGTATTGCAAGAGCTCTCTTACCTTTATTTTTCCTGTTTTAAAGAGGCTGAAACACACTTCTAAAAAAATAAAAGCACAGGAAAAGTTGCCCAGGGAAACAAATGGTACAATTTCTGGGGTACAATTTCTTCTACCACATACCTCAGTGACAGCCAACTCTTGGCTAGGAGCTATTTGTGGCTGAAGGAGCATAAGACCAGGTCCTGCCTCTGGAGCTTGTCAAGCCATGCTGGTAACTGTGCTGCACTGGGAAAATGGGCTGAGCCCTTTCCAGGCTTCATGATTCAGGAAAGAAGCTGCATGTTCCATGTGCCAACAAAGAGGCAGGTGAGGGATTTGGGACAGGGTGCCAAGGGGAAAGGGAGAAGCTGGCAAGGTGACTTGCCATGCACTGGAGAAGGGATAAGAGGACAATATGCATGGGGACCAGCATGGGGGAGAGAAAGCCTGACCTCATAGAACCGGCAAGAACAACCACAGCTCCTAACAGAGGTCACAGTGGCTGCTGTGCACTGAACTGCACATCTCCTGCTGACAGGTGGGGGAAAGTAGGGCTGATCATGCCCCCAGCATTGCTCACTAGCTGGTTCCATCCAAGACAAGATCAGAGTGCAACTCAGATGATGTTGCTCCTACAAAACCAGCTGCACACACAAGCACAGACATGGCCACTCGGTCTTTCAGAGCTTTCCCTAAAGCTGAAGACACAAAAGAAATTTCCTCTCAAGCAAATTGACAAATTTGTATCTCTCTCTCTCTCAAGAGCCTTGCACGGCTTTCTTCAGGAGCTCGACCTGGGCAGGTGGGCAGGTGTGCAGAGGGGGCAGGTGACATTTCTCCCCAGTATGTGGCCACACTGACCTCTGTTTATTTTGTGCAATAAAATTATTCCAGTATAACATTTTCAAAATTATTAATTTTAATAAATATTGCTACATGCTAGTTATCTCCCTCTCACACGTATGCTAGAGTGGAACTGCAAATATTTATTTTTAAGTAAGCTACACATATAGTCAAAGTTCCAACCATAACTACATCTTTCAGACTTCTCAGTCCTCAGGGGATTTCACTTCCTCTCCTATCCTGCCAAAGGCATCTTGTGTGCTGAAGGCTTCCTCTGCTGCTGGGGCATTCCACACCATAAATTTTACATTCAGGTCATTAAAGATATAAGAGGGATCTTGTTAAGGCTAAAACAGCACAAGCCATTTCACACTACACAAACACAATTTTCTCACTCCTTTTGTAACTTTCCAGAGTCCGATACGCAGAGACCAAGGAGGAGCAGGGCTGGACATGAAGGAATGCTGCTGCTGCTGCTAAAGATTTCTCTGCCCTGAATGGCAGGAGGAGGAAGGAGCTGCTCTTCTTCACAGCAGGTCCCATGTCAGGCCAGCAGGACCTCCTAAGAAATAACAGGGAGCTTGTTGTTGCTCCCCTAAAGGCACAGGGCCGGTGGGATGAGATGCTGGCTCTGAGGGGTAGGAGAGGGCAGGGAGACTCAGGTTGCAGCTGGGTTCTGCAATGAGAAAGATAACATTTACAGTCAAGCAACGTGGTTGGGATGCCTTGGCTCATCCTAGAGTCAGTGAAAGATGTGCAATAACCAGATTCAGAGTCCCTTCACAGACCCAGCTTAGAGCACCTGGGCAAAGCAGAGCTACACAACAAACTGGAAAAACCAGAGCTTCAGATGTTACCTAAGGGGTATGTTGGGCTGAACAGCAACCTCCCCACAAGGTTGCTGTGAAATTTTGCTCCATCTACTCCTGGGGACTTCTTGAAATAGTTCACAGCCATCCCTAACAAAGGGGTTATGGACTCCTCACATGAGGGGAGCTGCGAGATGCTTTCACTGTCATAAGCTATTGACACCTAAAAAGCAGCGTATCTAAGACACAGATACACAGCCATTGCAAGAGCAAGAACAGCTCTGAATTTGCTCCAACAGAGATAGGCCATTGTTTTCATCCCCACATTTTCCCTGCTCCATCAGCAATTTTCTCTCTTTCTTCAGGCTAAGGGATAAAGGTACAGCACCCATTACAAAGCCCCACTTACGCTAGCAGCCAACAATCTTTCTGTGTTTTGTGGACACAGAGGAGTCCATTGTTGCACTAAATAGTCCAATACAATGTTCCATTTCTATCCATCAACGCACTTAAGTGCCTGCTTAAATGCTTTACTGGATAGGTATTACAAGCAGAGGACTCTCTGGGCAAAAATCCTCCTTCCCAGCATGATGAAAAGTCACTCCTTATCACAAAAAAATTAGTATGCACACAAAATCATGTCAGATATTTTTGGAGCAACGGTACTGAAGCAAAGCCTTTTCAGTGCTTAATGTATACATTGCCCTGGGAAACTTAGGAGATCTGTGTTTGCTTCTAGATTTGTGTGGCTAATTAATCATAAGACAGCTGGCCAAATTTTTCCTTGAATCAATACCTTGAACATTAGTGGAGATGCAGTGGGGATACATGATGCCTAGAATGACATCCGTGCCTAGCTACAGTCACGGATGCAGTTTACTAACCTGTTGCTAACTTGGCAGCAAGAGGTTTTAAATATTTACCCATCAATTCCTGTAAACATGGAACATTTTCTGCCTCGTACTTTCTTTTCAAACTAAGAAATTACTCTCAGAAACAATTGGTACCATAGGCAGGTGCCCACAATGGGCCAGGAGAAGACCACATCACATTCATTTTCCACTAAAAAGTGCCCTGCTTCCTGTTAGCCGAGGTGGTTATGTCCAGGGCTACCTTCCCCACAACCCCATGTCTTCATCAGTGTGAAATGCTCACTGGCTCCAGGATAAAAGATGTTGTGCTGTGGAAGTGTGTGAGGCCACAGACTCAGCACTCTGCCCTCACCGTGTGATGACAGGACTGAAGTCGTCACTGAAACTTTTTTAATTCTCTTGTCTTTGGCTGACAAACTTAGAGCTGGCACTGAAGTGTCAAGGCACAGCGAAGCACAAGTATTTGGAAGCTCCCGGCCACAGGGGGGAACTCTTAGTCCTGAAAGGAGTTACACAAACTTTTTAAAAGCTCTCTGCTTTTTCTTGCTTTCCAGCTAGAGAACTTTCACTCTGCCCAAGTATAAATCTGCCACAAAGGCATTTCTCATTCCGGATGCTTTAAAGTCGTATGGCTCCTGAATAGCAGTACTTGGAGAGAGGGAGGGGGAACTACTCAGCCAAGGTCTGTGAAATACACCTCTTGGAGAAGACAAATTTCAGAACATAATTTAAAACCAAGCAAAAAAAAAATGATCACTTGGTTTCAGAAACAGGACTAGTACAGGTCAGCTCTGAAACAGGATCATCTTTTGAAAGGTTCCTGCACAGTGTACCCACCTCACCAGGTGATGGTGACAAAAATGACAGAATATCTCCAGTGATGAAGTAAGCAAGTGAGTTGAACAGATGTAATTTCCCAGCTCTTCTGCAAAAGCCCTGAGAACAGGTGCTTATTTCAACTTGTGTCAATGTAGGATTCACTGAGAAACAACATTCTCGTTATACTTTTTAAAAGACTGACTGTGAACCTCTCCTGCCTCTACCAGTTAAAGAAGTATTCATGGAGAGATTTCATTTGACATTTATTTCCACCTTCTTATGGAGGTCAGATCTCAAATAGCTTTGTACCCCTCCTTCAGAGGAGAGGAAGAGAGGGTAGGTTGTTTTATATAGATTCTTTATCAAGTCTGGAATTGCTCTGGTTTCCCAACAGACTAATATTCAACAAACTCAGGATGTGAATGCTTTAAGTTAAAAATATATATATATATATATATATAAATTTTGGATCTTAAAGCATTCAAATCCTGAGTTCCTTGAATGTATCTAAATATCTTTATTTTGGACATTTAAGCTAAATCAAAATCTGATCCTAAGGTATTTTACAGTATCCATTTAAGATAAAAATATTATTTACATCAACATTAGAGAGGAGGTCACCACTGTGTTAGTCAAACACAGGATCTCTCACCTCTGTGGAGCTCTCATGTTTACTTTATGAAGCCAAGACTCCAACCCTCTCAAGTGCTGCAAGTATAAGTGAGCTACCATTGTATCCCCCTCCACACAGCACACGCAAAACTGCAGCAACTCATAACAGGTAAGATTTAGTGAGACATGTTACTGGATACTCAGTGCTAATATTTGCTAATGCACAGAATCGTCAACAGTACTTCAATGTAACTCTCCTAACACAGAGTTTGTGTTTGCCATGTTGTGGTTTGGTTAAATATCTCCACCTTCAAGTCTAGTCAACTGAAAGATATTTCAGCTCATGCTGTGTCTGAAAAGGAAGGCAGCTGCCCCAGGAGGACAGGAGCATGAGCACTGCGGGCATGAACTCTGAGACACATGGTGCTATTGATTACATGTGCTTTTAGGTGTTTCTGCCCTACCTTGGGTATAATTTACTGCAAGACCATCTGTCCATCCACTGATAAGAGTCAAGCTGTGATCACACCAAGCAATCTCTCCTGAAATGATGGAGGAAATCAGTAACTGATTATACACACAATTTTGTCTCCAAAGACAAATGTTCAGACTCCATTATTGACATCTGTAAGAACTGAGCCACAAGAGGGATGGGGCCAGGCAGAGTGCCAGAATCACTCCCTGTTCTCAGAAGTAAATAACAGCAACAGAAGTTACATTCACAGCCCATTCCCTCCAGCTTCCTTTGAGATTTATTCTGCCTGGAAATCAACAACTTGCAACCTGCATATTTCCTTGCTAGTAATTTGGAAAAGAAGAGGGAATGGCCTCGACTGCTGGTCAGAATTTATTCTCCCACTGCAATCTGAAGAGGTAGCAATATCTGACCCAGCAGCATGGGTCTTCCTAGGCCCTGTATTTGCTTTTTTGTAAAAATATAGTAATGCAAAATAAAAGGTCATTTACAAAATCACTCTCTCTTTTTCAAAAAGATCAATCAGAGGCAGTAGTTGGGACCAAGAGCTGCTAAAACAAAGAAAATCTGAGTTGTGTATTTTGGCTAACGCTGCCAATGCCCTCGGGAAAGCTGCCTGGAGCTCCTTTTACAGCTACCCAGAAGAACATTTCACTCTTTGGCACGTGTCCTGCAGAGACTTGCCAGTGGGGTGGCAAGTAGTCCTTCAGATTCCAACAAAGCTGCTGAAGCCAGCCCAAGACAGCAAGATGCTTTTCCTCAGTACATTCACGCACACCATGGGCTGTTGTCTTAACGAAACCCCTCCGTTTCACCTGGCTGTTTGTTTTAGGCCGCCTGCTGCAGAAGACCTAACCCAAAACCTATCGCCATTTCTCAGCCTGGGCTTTAACAGCTATTTTTCTTTCCTAGGGCCACATGCTGCCCTCTCGTGGGGAGCCCTGCAGACGGTACCCGCTGCCTGGGCACAGCCCTGAGCCCTGTGGTGCAGACAACACAAACAGGGCAGGTAACACAGGGAGCTGCAGTCTGCCAACACCTGCAGGAGCAGCAGCTTCATGTAGGCCACCACAATGCCTCATTATCACAGCTGCCCAAGTCCTTCAAAATCTCTTAATTTGAGCCCCTCCGTAGTATGCCAGGCAAGAATGGACCCTGGGAGGTGTCTGAGAGCTGTGCCTCTAGCCTCTTAATATGAAGGAGGTTCTAGCCTCTTAAATGCCCACAGCATCCCTACACTCCAGACCATCTTCTGCATCAGATTTTAATTCTCCCTTACTGCATGCGGAAACACATCTTGCTGAGACAGAGAGCTATGGGCCTTTGTTATCCACTCCAAGAGCAAATGGTCAGGTTGGGCACGTATCTTGTATAGAGCTGGGACAGGTATTTGTAACGTGCTTATTGCAGCACTGCTGCGTCCATCGCACACCACAGGCACTGGCTGAGGGGCTTTCTGGACTAGCCAAGGAAGACAGCAATGCCTGCAGTGTTGGGTGTTCAGTTCCTAGAGCTAAGCTTCCTTCTTCCACTGAATGAAGGTGCTGTTTTCAGCATGGGTGAGCCTTTTCAGGGTTTTATTTTTGTAAGTTTGCTGAGAGAATTAGCACCTACAGGAGCCAGGGCACAATAGTTATGCTATGTAAGCCTGACAGGCCCCCTGTGCACTTTGCTATCCGTCCTGGTTTTAATAACTGGTAGCTCTCGCATTTTCCACACAGCCCCTCACATCAGCACTACCTCAATAATAGGAAACTGGGACCACCTAAATTCACGAGCATGGTTGTGTCACAAACAGGCTCGTCTGCTGGGCACAGAGATGTTAAATTTCCAGTTTTCTTGAGTGATTTCTTAATTTCCGCACTAAACCCCAGAAAAATCATGAACCCCTCTCTTACTCTAAGCTGCTGTCCATGGCTGGGTTTATTCCAGGCAGAACCTCCAGGAGCCAGCTGAGCTGGCATTCTGCAACAGATGACAAGACGTGTAGCTGCAGGGCCTGGTCACAAAGCAGGCATGAGGTAGATGCTAGTGCTAATGCAGTGACAAGCAACCCTAACCTCTGGCTCTAGATCCAGAGTAAACTCTGTGGCTCCCTGCTGCACCACACCAACAGCAAATAGTGCACAACTGAAGGACTTTTGGTACCTCCAAATGCAAATGCAAGGTGTGCTTGAAGCCTTGTTTGCTCGTTTGCTTAACCTCAACTCTTTCCTGTTGTTTTTGGGCATGTAGACGAACACAGAAAACTGCAGCCTTGCAGGTCCTACACAGCCCCCGAGGGCTGCCAGCACAGCAACAACAAGCCAGCAGGCTCCTCAGCTGTAATGCTGGCCAGCATGGAGTGCCCCAAGTTCTCCTAGTTGTCCGCCCTGCCCACCCTTTTACACTCTAAGGCTCCCAGCATAGGAGACCTTGTTTTCTCATCTTTGCCCAGGCACACGTTTGTCTGTGCCCGCAGCCACCACACACCCCTGCACCAAGCGCAGGGCCCCCAGGGTCTGTCCAGGCCAGCCAGCCCTGCTGGGCCCCTGGGCCACCCGAAGGCCACAACCCCCTGCCAGGACAGGGCATGGGGGGCCTGAGAGGGCTGCAGGAAGCAAAGCACCTTGTCATTGCACTGCAGGTGGCTGCCCCTGAAAAGGGTGAGGGGAGGCCTAGGCAGGCACAAAAGGAACCAGAGGCCTCCAGCAAGTGCAGTGTCCCACCAGCCACCCACATGTAGAGCCCACTGCACCCACCCCACCCAGCATCCCCCTCCTCCCAGGTTCACATCCTGAGCTGGCTTGCTGCTTTTTTGTAAACTTTCACTCATTTTATTTTCTACTCAAGAACTGTATTTTTGCATTCTCTTTTGATGACAACCAATGCACACATGGCTCTTTTCTTGTCAAATATGTACATACATAACATATACACAGATACACACACATATAAATATATGTGTATTTAACATACCTCTACATTTCATGCCCTGAAGTTATTTTGAGGTAGAGATTCTCCATCCAACTCACATCAAGGCTCCTGACGACGCTTACTCTTTTGTTTCATTTTTTCTAGCACAGCAAGTGGGAAAGAATGCACAAAACACACATTCAGGCTACCACTGCTATACTAGACTTAGGCACAGAAGATGAAGTTTTCTCTAAACCTAGTCAAGCATAAACTTGCTCTGTACATTACGTGTTTCATAGATGTTTGTAGTGTTATTGGTATTACACAAAACACTTGAACGAAAAACTACTAAACAACCAATTGCATCTCAAGTGATTGCTTCAGAATATTTCAGCTTTCAATGCAACTTCTTCTCTTCTTAAAACTATGATGCCCTTTTTTCCTGATCCCTGGAATTGTCAGGGATGGAAAATTTCATGGCACATGATTAATACCCATGTTTGTAAGTCTACATTGCTTATTGAATAAACTTCCCAGTGAAAAAAGCAGGCTTCAGTTGCATTAAATCAAGTTTAGCAGCTAGCCACTGTGTAATGAATTGTCTTTATAGACATGTTCAATAAAGAAAAAGATTTCAAGGTCATCTTCTCTGACCTGTTTTTTCATTGTGTACTAAACGGGCTTTACCTCATGGACTTAAAAAAAACTAGTACTCTTCAAAATTTGTTTAATCAGAGCAACAGCTGCAATAACATGTGTATTTAAACCTTTTTTTTTTCTTTTTTCTATCTTAACACTTCAAGAGGTTTAATAAGGTAGTTTAAAGGAGCAGCATGCAAAGTCATGCATTTGCGCTGACTTGGAGACAAACTAAATGAACTTACCTTCTGAGAGTGGAATCTGTCCCTGAAAACTCTAGCTACTTCTGTTTTCCCCACAGCAGCAAAATTTGCATCCCTGGTCACAGGTGTTCTACAGTGACAGCAGAATATATGTTATGAAAAGCAGAGCTCCACAACAGAGAGTGAAGATCTGCCTATGAGCAGAAGAACCGTTCAAACTAAATGGGCAGTAGCAAGAGGTGTAGAACAGGTTGGTCCCAGGGATGCCTAGAAACAACTTGTACCAGCCCTGAATTTGGCTCAAGTTCTTTAAGAAGTACTTGTTTGTGTCCTCCAGCAGCAGCCTTGCACAAACACAGTTGGAGTGAAGCAGCATCAAAAGGAAGATAGGAAGTATATGTACATTTTAGTTGTGACAGGTTTTACATTCAGCATCTGTTGCATTTACAGGGTATCATCTATATGCATGATAGAAAAAGCATTTGCATTTAAGTGTATTTAATTCAGAAATATTAGCAGACAACAATCCTTGCAGTCTGTTCCCAAGGGTGATTGTAATACCATTCCTTCCTACTTACCCAGATCAGACCTCTTCTGATTCCTTGGATTTAGATAAACTTCAAGTCTTGCTTTCTATATTCCAGTTTTACTTATTTCTGTTAAGTAAACACCCAAGACTCCCAGTCAGAATTTCAGCTCCCACTCTTCTGGGAGTTCAAAATCACATCCCCTGTCTTGGAGGGTCTCTCAGCACTCATGTGCCTATCGCTGTGATCTAGCAGGTGGCAGCATTCACAGTATCAGGAAGAATATTAGAATAACACAGTTTTCTGCTGTGATTAGCCAGTAATCATCGTACTTTTCCATGACCTCTGTATTCCTGTATGTTAATTACTTTGCTGTCTTTTCCATATAAACAAATGTCAGCTGCTACAGCTGAACTATACAAGATACACTTGTATCTTCCAAACCACACCAAATTAACCCAGATGGCTACATTCAGTTTAATACAAATCACTCCTTGTCACTGTGACCAAAGGAAGCTAAGGGTCAAACAAAGAACTGAATAGATCAGGAGAAGATCTTGGGATTATTTTTATAGAAGTTTGATAGACTGACTACAATTAATAATCTCAACATAATATCACAGAAACAAATACAGAAAAACAGTATTAAAATTATTATAGATAAACTAATTTATCATTTCCTATGACCTAATTCTATTTTTTAACTCCAAGGAATGAAGTCACTGGATTTAGTGAAAAGCTCTGATGGAGCTATGGTGTAATCTTAAACATATTCTGGGAATTTGTTGTCTTAACATAAGTTTTCACCTGCTTTTGTTTTTTTTTATTATTTTTAAGTTTAAACAAGTGGGTTTAGGGCGTTTTACTTATTTTTGATAAAAAAAGATATTAATCTTCATAGTAATAAAATACTTTGGAGTTACTTTTAGTTTATTCCGTCTTCAAACAGGCCAATTGACTACAGCTTGTAACACAGGAGAAGTTTTTAGCATAATTATTAGAATACTAGGATAATTCTGGCATTATACTAGCCAGAAATGTGTACCATTAATAAATGAAGAATGGTATCTTTATGGGTAGAGATGCAGGCTAACAGTATATTACATGAAACAGAATGCTATGGTAAGCAGATGCTCCCAGGATAAAGTCTATCTGATATGTGGTAACTGGCTACACAACCACTATTTCTGTCACAGAACTGTTACTTAGCACAGCAAAGACAACTAAAAATGCTACCCAAGGTTTTCATGCAACTAAAAGTTCACTGGTTTATTTCTCTTATTAAGAGTAACAGTCTGAAACATTTTACATTAATTTACAATCATGAAAAAAGATCCTTATGTTTATCTCATGTAGGTGACATTAAGTCATCCAGTGAACACTAATTATTATTTCAAAAGTTAAATCCTGTTTTATAAGGTTAGACATTTTTTTGAATCATTTGTTATCAAAAAATAACAGTCTACAACCAAACAGAAAGTAGAAATTCAAATTTCTACAGAGCCACTACCATCGCTATGAAGTTAATACCAAGTGTTACAACATTCTGCAACAGTTATCTCCCAATATTTAAGATGGCAAAAATTTCCTCTTTGCTTTTTACTGCCCACACAGGATTTACAGTAAAACAGAAAATTTTTATTCATAATGTTACATTCAAGGGTAACAGAAGTGCTTCCGAGTAATTTACTTTGTACGCAGAAAACAAACAGGGCTGTGGGGCAAAAAGGCTTCTTCTTCAAGAAAGGGCAGGTTTTTCTCCTATCCCCAGACCATACACCACACTGATACACTCCTCTCCTTCCACAGACAACAATGACCATGGCCTGTGCACACGGGGGCAACAGAGAAGCAAAGCTGAGCTCCACCATTCAGAGGGAAGGTGAGACGCTGCTCCTGGAGCAGCCGAGCAGAGCTAGAACAGCGTGCCTACAAAATGAGGTTCAGTGTTGCCAACCCAGAACCCAGTCAGTAACTCATGTACTGAGCAGGAAAGCCCAGTTTCACCAATTATAAATATCTGGATGTTTCACAACTTTTTGTTTTGTTGAACCCTTGTTGAAATCTATCACTCTGATCTGTGTGTCACTCAGCAACATGAAACAGAACCACACAGAACTTGTAGCCTTCTTGGGGGGGAACATGACAAGAACTGGCCTGCTTCCCTTGGCAGAGAGCACACAGACCACAGCAAAGCCACTCTGTTGGGCCTGGCCCAGAAGCTGGCATACCACGGTCCTCTCCTCCCAGTGCCCCACCAGCAGGACTCTAATGCACCCATGCACTCAGAGCATAACTGCAGCATCTCACCCATTTCCAGATGCTTCATTGCCACATAGAGATGGTTGATGGGTCATTGTGAGTTCCTGACACACTGCACCTGGCATGAAAAGCCAAGAAGTAGAGATGATGGGGCTGTGCAGCTAGAAGGAACTATCCTGAAATACCTTCCTAGCACCTCAACACAACAGTAACTTCACCAGAAGTAGCACACGCTTCTTGCCACCCTTCCTCTTGTTTTGGCATCCTTTAGCCATTCCTCTCACCAATCACACTGCCTCATACCTTCGTCCAGATAACCCCAGTCTTCTGTCCCCACCAAGGAAGCAGGGACCCTCTTCAGGATGAAGCACACCCGCCAGGAATGCACAAGGACCCAGGTTCTTTCCCCTCTGTTCTGCTAATTCACCCCCTGCCTCCCTGCTCCTGCTCAAGCCCATTTGTTCCCCTTTGCTGCAGGCCCAGCAGCTCTGTTTCTGGAATGGGGCCTCACCACCCTTCCACAGAAAACTACAAGCAGCTCTTGAGCTGGAGCAGGAGCCCCAGCACAGCCAGCTAGGATACAGTTCTCCCTCTTGAGAGCATCACAAGCCATTTCCCTCCTCTGCCCAGACCATGGCAATTCTTTCTGGGCAGTAGCAAGAGGAACACAGCATCACAACTCCCATCCTGGGAGGCTCTGCTCCCCAGCTGTGGCCTCAAGCCACTGCCCCATCCCACCACACCATGACCAAAACGTGTCCTTACCACATGACAAGGCTGCACTGCCTCACGTGCCACCAAACAGGGCTGCCCTGGAGGGACAGCTCAGCAAGGCTGCACTTGGTAGTCGTTTGCTTCTAATAGAGTAAGGAAGAGGTTCAGACCCTGGCTTTTGGTGAGGGTTTCATCTGTCACACTGTGGATGTGGCATTATTCACATGCAACAGTTAAATACCACATACCAATGCAAAGAAACCCATGGAGATCTGACTCCACACCTCAGGGAAGGGAGCATTTGTCCTGGCTACGCTGCGAAATTTCAGTGCCTTTCTGAAGGGGCACACAGAGGAAGTTTGGCACCCACTGCATCACTGGGCACTGCCAGTGACTGAAAGATTGAGGTGGTAAGTCCACCTCCACACGAGTGGGACTGCAGCCAATTCCTTTCAGGACAGAAGGCCCAGAAGTTACATTACACTGAGGAAACTGTTTGCATGACCAGAGGACAGTGATGGACAGAAGTGTGGACAGAAAAGCATGGAGACAACATTTTAATCAACACAGTTCTCCCTACAGGCCCTTTTAGAATAGCCTTCTCTCTCATAAGAAACACAACCTGAGTTGTGTGGACACAGAGTTTTGGAATCTTGAGCAGCATTTTGCCAGAGACACTTTTGTGGCCACAGTGTGATTGAACAATACCTTTGTATGTCTGCTTCTCTCCAGCAAGACAGGGAAAGCAGCCCTTCTCTGCTCAACAAGGTCATTGCAAGGTGCTCAGACAAGGTAAGGAATATAAGGATAGAGGCTCATGTAAGAACCTCATACAGGTTTAAAAAGTTATGTACATCAGCATAATCTATGCAAAGCCTGCATTTAAAATAGGGCTTGTGTGTTCAGCTGCAGGTGCTCAGAGGACAGAACTTCATACTACTTAGAAGAGCCAGCGGCCTCATGCTGTCCCAGGCCCATGCACAGGGAGAACACTGGGACTTAGCAAAGAATCTGTTCTGCTGTAACATTTGCAGCCAGCCCAAAACAGAAGTGTCCAGTGGGTCAGGGTCTGTTTTCCATTGCTGTGGTGCCCTGGTTTTCTTTTGGTATCACTCCATTTAAAGCAATAGGTTATTAGCATGAACACAGCATGATCCAGACCCAGAGCATTCAAGCTAATATCCAACCCTTTGCTTATTCCTCCATATGCTTCATACAATATACAGTTCAGAGAAAAACTACCTTGGACTCACTGATTTGGACTAAAAATATTTCAATCTTAGCTCTGAATTTCCTGCATAGCAAAAGTTGAGAGAGACATCAATCTTGTTCTCACTTTCAGCAAGATCAAACATGAACCCAGCTTTGTTGAGGTAACACGCGTTAATGGCAGCCCAGAGCTAACCCCAAACCACACTACTTAGTCTCTCTGTCCTTATTAGCTTTTAGAGTTACTGATGAAGCAACAGGGCAGAGCTCCACAAACTTCTGCTTGGCACCATACAGTTACAGAAACAATGGGCAGTCTCTAATTCAGAGACCCAAGAAGTGTCTTTGGTACCCAAAAGGTATTATCTGGAAAGGAATCAAAATTATGTTCACCAGAATATTTATATTAACTGAGAAAGCCAAACTCTTCCAAGAACGGAGCTGGCAAGCTTCCTTGGAGTTTCTCTGCTAGTGTGTAAAACACAGAAAGCAGCCCCACCTACCACAACCCCTCTGTGCATGCCCAGGGCTGGTTGGTTAGTTTTTTAAGTTCAGTGCCAATTATTTGTAAGGCCGCAAAAATCTGGAAACTTTAGAGCGCAGCAGTCGAATGAAGGATCTTGGGAACATCTCTCTTGACTCTTGGGCTGTGTATTTGAAGTAGTTCTGCGGATGTGCCAACACATCAAACAATGCTTTTATCAGTTTCTTGTCCTAGAAAAAGGAAAGCAGATTTTACAGTAATTCCACAGAGGAGTTAGGGTCAGTATTACCAAAGCTTAACGACTGATTAATTCATAAAAGATTACAGGCATTTTACTTTTCAAGTACTAATGTTTCAGGGGCTCAGAAACCAGTAGAGCAAAGCTGACATTTGGTCCCCTGGGAAGTCATTGAAGTTTAACATTTACCATTAGTGGTGCCAGGATTTCATCTCTCCTCATACTTCCAAGAACAGAAAACAAACAAAAAACAACAACCAAACCACCAAAGAGAAAACAAACAAAAAACCCAACAGAAAACCCAAATGAAACAAATACTGGATCTGACATCCAGCAAAAGAAAGGTTTACTCGGGAAAACATCCACCCAACTTGCCCATGCAACTGTCCCCTAACCAAGGGCAGAGAACTGAAATCCACAGAGCTATTTTTTTTCACCCAGGGAGGAAAAGCCCTTGCTAATCTACAGGTTACAAGTAGCAGCACCAAGTGCTTCTCTGAGATCAAATCCAATGTCCTTCAGTTTGCTCCACCGATTCCTTCCAGTACCACCTACATGAGGCTCAAGGGGCTATCTTCACCACACATTTCCCTAGTAGGTCTAATCCACCCTTAATCCCCCTGGTCTCCTATCCATTGCTCTGCACAATCAGGATGTGCTGACTGACCCCACTTCCCTGAAGTAGCATGTGTCTAGTGCAGCAAGGTACAGACATGATGCAGAGCAGGAGGCTACCTCACGGGCACAAGATAGTGTCATTTTCAATCAAAACCAACACGATTAGTGGAAGGAATTTACCTTAAGTATTTCTTGATGATTTTCAGACGCATAAAGTCTACCATCCCGGACAATGTCTTCTATTAGTTCTTGGTAATCCTCTGGGGAAAGCACATGACAGTCATTTGCAGGTTCAGTTTACTTACATACCAATACCTCCCCTGGTTACACATCTAAGCCCTACCCCCAAAAGAACCAGTAGTGTTTGGCCCTCATATTAGTAGTCAGAAAATATATCAAATGCTTTTCTGAAAAGAAATTACAAATACTGTTTACTATGAGAACAGTGTACTCTGCTGAGCTGCTCAGCATCAGTCTGCCAACAGCAAAAGAAATGATAATGCACCCAGGATTGTGGTGCATAGTGTAACCAAGTAGCCTGCTTCAAACCAACTGCACTGCAGAAACTTATCTGCAAATACCAAAAACCTGTTATTGACTTCTTTCTACAGCAAGAATGAAAAAAGAGGGGTAAGAGGGAGCTTTCTTGAAAGGCAAACCCTCTGGTCAATCAGAACTTAAAATGCTTCAATAGGGGAGGTCTCCCCTGAAAAATCAGTTGTCCACTGTTGATGAAACTGCAGACCACAGCAAGGACGACTCCTTCACAATGTGAACAGAAATGTGCCGTATCATTTTCACATCACTTAGGCTGAAGTGCAAAGCCTCAGCTCCAGTTTCACTCCTGGTGATTGACAAGGATAGGGTGAACATCTCTTGCCCCTCAAACCTCTTTTCAGTATAGATATTTTGCTGTCTGGTACTGGATTACAGATGGTAGTAGCAACACGATAAATCAGAGGCACTTGTACTCTGCCGTGTTCCTACCTGGGTGTACTCTACAGCCACCTGAAGCAACCCAGAACTGGAAAGGCACAAAAATACTTAAAACCCAGATTCTGGCTCGGACTTCTGCATTTTGCCAGTCAGAGCCCAGAATCCCAGCTCCTTATTTAGGTCTGTGGAAGACCGGAAATACAGTGGCACTTAAGCCTGCAGTGCAATGCAGAATTGCTCAAACTAGCTTTAAATGAAAACAGCTACTGGGAGTAGTCTCACAGTGATAGTGCAGAGAGCACTGAGTCTCCCTACTGTTTAGCAGGGCCAAGGAGCCCACAAGGAGCTCTGCACTGCTGCAGCTGTACGACTCCACATTGGCTCAGCTGCTGACATCCACTCACCATCATACGTTACATAAGGAACCTGGAATCCTTTGGCACTGTTCCCTTCATTCGACTTGAACTGGATCCACAACTTCTTAGACCTAGAAGTGAAAGCTATAGGGCGTTCATAGGTTTGACAGGTTTCGTACGTGGTCACTGAGTTGGAAGAAGCTATGAAAGGAAACACACAATAGGCAGTTACCTGACAACACTTCATACTAATGAACAATTAGAAAATAAGTTAAACTACCGCAACAAGAAATGCTTGCTGGTGCTGAGAAAACTCAAAATGTGGCAGGCCATCAGTGGATGGCAGGCCATCAATGAGTGACTTCTTGATCAAGGTATATTTTCTCTTTTCCTGAAAAACAGTCTACTGTTTTAAGGATGTGCCTATACTAGAAACTGAAGCTGTTTATTCACACCTCAGGCACCTGCAGGTACTATCAAGCATTTCCTCTTTCTTAATTCAGGCTAGAATTGCTTAGCATAATTCATAAATAGTTAGGTTGAAACATCCACCCCTTCTTAACAATATTCCTCTCGGAGTTCACTGACACACGATAGCCCCGCAACTTTCACAGGATCACAGAATGCCAGGCTGGAAGGGACCTCAAGGATCATCTGGTCCAACTTTCCTAGGTACTACTATAGTTTATGAGATGGCTCAGCACCCTGTCAAGATGAGACTTAAAACTGTCCAGCATGGAGGGAATCTACCACTTCCCTTGGGAGGCTCTTTGTTTCACCTGAACCTATGGAGCAGCATTACCAAACAGGACTTCTTCACTTATCATTTAAATAAATCTCTACTCTTAAATAGAGGCCAGCCAGGCTACATTTAGTTTACATAAACAGCAATGCAGGTAAGAAACCTGTGTTGCACACTGAGATAAATGCCACACGCCTCAGCAGATGTTTCAGACTTACAGCTTTTTCGCATCACCAGGTAGTCTCCACACTCATCTTCTATTGGTAGAAATATTTCTGGAACCACAATCAGAATACGGCGCTTTGGCGGTGGGTTAATATTCCAAGTGCACTCAGTGTTTGCAGGATAGTCCCCAGGATAGTTTGGTGATTCAATATATCCAGTGTAATCTCCCAGTTCACCTCCACACTGCCTATCTGAAAAAGCAATGCAGTTTGCAAGAGCAGGCAAATTGAGGTCATCCTAGAGCTCTCTCTGCAGTCGCTATCAGACACAGTACATGCCTGACAGATGCACAAACACTTCTGATTGCATCTGATGCAGGTACAGTTCTTTTTGCCAGCTTTACACTGCTGCCTGCTTCTGCCTTTGTGTTTGAATCAAGGTTGAGACACAAAAATACAGTCTAGTCCCTGTTACCACAGCACGTGCTATTGACCAAGCCACAGCCAAGTGGCAAGGCAGTTTTAAGAGGACATAGAAATGGTAAAGCAAAGATGCTCCACCTGCTTGCACCAGACAATGTTTTTATAGAAATATAAGCTGAAGTCTAACTGGAATCTGAGGTGTTCTGCTCAGGCACAATGCCTGGAGCAGCACAAAACAGGGAATATAGCAGGCCCTTTCTCTGCACAGATCAGCATTGCTGGCAGTAAGAGAGGGTGTACCCCAGTGCAGGATGCTTTGCCTATGCTTCCCAACTCTGTGTGGCCACAAGGGCACTACAGCATCATAACAGTAATGTGTGGCTGTGACATACCCAGGGAACAGATTCTTTAAGTCAGAGACATGCAGTTCCCAGAAACATATTTCTATTAATGTATGTGTATATATGTCTGTATGTATGTATGTATGTGTCTCCAGAGGTTCTTCTGAGGAGTTGCCTCTCTGCCCTCTATTTTCCCTCATTAATTTACCTTCAGCTTTCCACACTACAGCTACAATAATCCAGAATCACAGAATAACCAAGGCTGGAAAAGACCTTTAAGATCATCCAGTCCAATTCCAGAACAGTGGCTCTCTTTGTAACTGCCACTTTCAAAGGTTGTTATTAGGAAGAAATGATTACTAGAGCTATTAAGCTTTGTGAGACAACTTCATTCCTTTTAATAGAAGGGAAAGAAATCAGGGTGCTAAGAACACAAACTCTGTCTGCTATGCCATGGGAGAAAACATTTAACAGTAAGACCCAGAGTTACCCAGCACCAACCAGCAAGACACAATCATCACTTACCTTAACAAGAATGATGGAACCAGTCGGCAGAAATGGTCTCTCATGGACCTCAGTAAGTCATGCAGGATGAGATGCAGGCAGGCAGCAAAGAAGGAGCAGCAACACTACTACCTTCTCTCCAGGCTCCCTGGAGCAAAGCTAAATTTTGCCCTTAGGGCCATTCTAAATATTAACGGACCAGTCTTTTCATTTGTAAGATATTGTTAAAACATCTTAATGTACTTACTTTTGCACTGTGTTATATTTGTTGACCCATCAAAATCAGTAGTGGTGTTCCCAGGGCATGAAATGCAATAATTTTGTCCAAACTCAGGCTGGTATGTCCCAACTGTACAGCGAATACACCGGTGAGTTGTGGTGTTATAAAAATGGCCAGGTGAGCACTGAACTGGGGAGTAATTAAATACGCAGCATGGTTTAAAAAGTGGCAGTAGCACATTAGAATGTGATTTTATGCATTTGTATAGGACTTAATAGAATTTCAGTAACTGAAGTGCCATATTCATAAACTATGAGAATAATAAAGCAGAGGTAATTGAACATATTTTAGTTTATCAGGTCATTTTGTGCAGGTTTAAAAGTCCCAAATGCAACACGATAGAGCAGTTCTGTGTGGAAGCAGCAATAAAAGATACAGGGGAGTGAGTACAACCACCATGAAGTCATAAGCAGGACACCAAATAGAATAGTGTGTCACCAAAAATGGTCTGGCCACTGATACTTGACTTGGAAGATGAACTGTATGTGGAAATAGTAACTAAACCTTTCTTTCTTGCCAGCTTATGCCACGCAGCACACACACTGCTGCTGCATCCTAGTGTACCCCTGTGATCAGCTCACCACAGGTAGAGATGAAAGACTTTGGCCTTCTACAAGTGGCAGATTGTGTCAATATTAGTGACTAAATTGGTACATTGTTGCTTTCTGTCACGATCACACACTGTCCTGCAACAACAGGTCATGACTCAGGGTACAGTCAGCTCCACCAGATCTGCTGCTACTTCATTTCATGTCATGCAAATCATCCTGTTACCTGGACACATAAGCTACAGCCCTCACAGGGCTTGCTGGGAGTATCACCAAAGAAAGATCCCATTCTGACATACAAACTCTTTCATAAACACAACAGATTTTATAGACATTTTAGACTTCCCTAAGGTGAAAAATCCTTTCTAGCAGACTTGCAACTTTTTTCTAGTTCCCTGCATGCAGACAGAAAGATTTCCTTGCCTCATTGCAATCTGAGAATACAGGACCCCAGACACCTTCACTTCCATCTCTAATATGCTTCTTTGCAATTGATTTTGCTTAGCTATTCTGCATCTGCATCTATGCCTATCATCATTGTACTGAAACCTGACAGAAAGCAGTCAACAGCATCAGCCATATCTTACATTTGCTCTTAAATCCACCACAACCTTGCTTCTTTTTCCTTGCCCTTTTTCTTTGTGGGACTAAAAAAATTTAAATCTTTTCCTTTTATTTCAATTTGCAGTTTTACCTCTTTCAGCTCAACATCAAATAAGTCACTACCTTGCCTTTCAAATGTAGTTTTCTGTGCTGCACAGTCCCTTTTTTCTATTCCTGTTAAGCTCTGCTTGCTCCCAAATAGGTCTAGTCTTGTTGAGCTTTATAAGTCAGCTCAGCCTGGAGTCCTTCCCTACATGCTCAACCCCCCAGTACAAATGCTTCAGATACAAGTTCCAAATAGTTCTTGCATCTGTGATTCCATGTCTCATGTGGCCCCTTCCACATGCAAATCCCTGCACTCTCCATTCCAGTTAATACAAAAAATCCCTTTAATCTCCACTCTAATTTGAAAACTGAACCTTCTTTATAGACCTGTTTTTGTTTATGTTAAATAAAACTGAAATCAGTTCCTCTTATCTTGATCCAAGGTTTTTAACATGGAGTTTTAGTGCTTTAACTTTGCAAAATCAAGTATGAAACAGCACCGTTTGTGGATTCAGTGATTCTTCACTGAAGAAATCTATTAGTTGTCACATTATTACCAGCAATATTAATTCTTCAACCATACTGCAAAATTCTTCTATTATGTTGCAATTCTCAATAGTAAACATATCTAAACTGACACTAGAGAGATCACTTAATCCAAACAACTACCAAATGTTTGCATCAGGACCTTGTTTCTATCCCTTATTTCTACTCTATGGCAGTAGATTTTCCATTAACACCTTTTCTTCAGGTGATCTTGATGTAAGTATTGTCCTTTTCCCCACGCCTTAAGACATGGAGCAAACCACTGTATTGATTAACACTTCATCTCTCTCCATGGACACATTTTTATCAGCATTTTCAAAGACAACTGCACAGCTGTCTTTCTGCTTTTTACACTTTAGATAAATAAGATGCTAATGAAATTTGTTTTTAAAGATATGATCCCCACCCGATTTTCATTCCTGTAAGGAAAATCTTGGGAGCTGATTGCATGTCAGTTCCACTGTGACCAAATTGAGAGGGCTGTCTGAGCTACTGCAGGGTTAAACTGACTGCTAGCTTTTCAGGTATATCCCAAGGCATCCAAGCCAGTTTCTCATCATGAACATGAAGAAACTATTTTCTTACTTATCTCCCAGGACTGCAATTCCCTCCTTCACATTTTCATGTTGCTGTTGTGTTTAAACCCAAAATGTCAAAGAGGCCTACTGGTCTGGATTTTTCTCTAGAGACATTTTTTTCCCTGCTGTTCCTTCACAGATCAACGATTTCACTGACAACTTCCCTCTATTTCCCAGCTCTTTCAAGTCGTGTATAAAAATCAGTTATAAAAAGAATTGAGGCTTTACTGAGTTTCCTTGCAGCCAGGCTAGGCTAGCCAACTGAGATCCCTGGAAGGAGAGCTCCTTGAATTAAGAATGACCCTTCTTTGAATGCCCCACCTGTAGCAGCAGCAGTGACTTTTGCCTCGGAGCAATGCAGTTCATCAAATAAATCTTAACCTTACCTTTGGTCTCACAGTCCTGAAACAAGGATGCACTGCCATGTCTTGTTGTCAGACCTCCTCCGCAGGGAAAGCAGGATACTCTCCCAGCTTCAGGCTGGTATGTTCCAAGGGGACATGGCAGACAGGGCTTGAAGCCATCAGAAGAATATTCACCTGGTGAGCACTGATCTAGAAGAGGAAGAACACCCTTGCTTCAACCTGTACATCATAGGTGAAAGTGTATTAGTGAGCCTGCACAGAACCTGAAACCCCACAGTGAAAATGCTCTCTGTGCTTGGGAAGCAGGAGCCAGAGTTTCAGAACTGAGTGCTAGCAACAGGCAATTTAATACCTGCAATGTACCCTGAAGCACTGAAACAAACACTGATCACCTCTGGTGCTAGTGAGCTGGAATGCTTTGTTGGAAGCCTACACTGGACACTAGGCCTGTCCAGCACTCGGTTAATCTGCACAGTGCGATTATGTGGTGATTATCTCCTCTCTCTAGCTAAAGAACTCTTTGACTCCTCTCAAATACAATAATTTAGTACTGAACCTAAGATGCAAAAACTGTACTTCCAGATTTCTGTAAGTATTTTCATCTTGATATTATGGAATATTCAAACTTCATAACAACTAGTGTTACTGAATTGTGTGAAAACCTCAAGTGCAACAAATAATTGTGAAAATTCACTAAACTAAACATTACTCCAAAGATTTTTAAAGCAGAAACATTTTTGCCATTCCTCTGACACTGAATCTTGGACAAGAATTATCTGTGCACTGGATTGCTGTGTTCTGTATGGTGCATAGATAGCACTAACTCAATCCAACTGATCGTACTTTAACACACAACTCAAAATTATCTAAAAAGCCCAGAAATATTCATGGGTGTCTTTGAAAAATTGGGATTTTCAAACATTTTACAAAAGAACTGGCTTCAGTGCCAGTATTAATAATTACCCTGCTCTGGAAAGGCACAAAACACTGTTGCAGTTGTTCAGCTGTGCTGAAAAATTCTGTCCTTTTAAAGACCTGTTACGATAATAAACTGTTAGTTTTAGTTTATAGCTTCAATAAATCACTCAGTGAATAGCTGTTTTGTTAGGAAGTTAAATTGGCCTTGGCTTCATTTCAGGATATATGACTAACAACAAGCAGGGCATTAACTACCGGTCATGATCAATGATGAAGAGTTTTGTTTATGGCTGATACACTGAGAGGAATAGTGAGTGTTCCTCCTTAGTTTAAAAATAAAACACAGCAGGTTAAGCAATGCTCTGTAGCTTACCAGTGAAAGCTAGTGAGGAAGTCTAAGCTCTTGATTCTAACTTTTTCCACCACACATCACTTCTGCTCTCATAAGGACACACATTGATTTGCTCCCACACTTTTCAAGCCCTTCTTCATTTTATAAACATTCCTACAGAAAACACTCATCTCTGTACTCACTGTGCAACTCAACAAACACGACTAAATTAAGGCTTTCATTGCAGCACTCCTAATAAGGCTGGGAAAGAGCACTATTTACAATTCCATGACCAGGAAAGACAATCAAGGTTAGTAAATGTGATTTTGAGAAGTGGCTACTGACTTCAAAAACCCAGAAGCAATGGAAAGAGCAGTGCAAATCCCCTTCTCTCAAAAAACCCTGCAGTTCTACGAGAAATCAATGCTGAGTGGCCTCACTAGTGCCTATTTACTCTCTGCTATCTCCTCTTAACCATTTTCTCCCCCTCATTTTAATAATATGTCAAGTTTGGGGTGATTTGGGGTTTTTTTGCACTGGGGGTGTGCCTCTCTCTGTGTTGTTTTTGTTTTGAACAGAATGCTACTTTACACTGACATATGTAAAACCATAGAAATTTAACCTTAAAACTATATTTCAGGTTTCCTGAACTTGCTCCGAGTCCAGTGTAACAGTAGGTCAGCTATCAGAGATCAAAGGAAACCTGTCCCAGGCAGGAACCAAACCCTCCAGTTATGTGGAAGTGTTACATTTAAGAATTTATTCCATCAGATCTCTCTTGACAACTTCATCATCTGAACTTTACTTGCCTTGAAACCACATGTTGTAAAATCGTAGAGCTCCCTGTGGAATAAAACTGAGTTAATCTAAACCTTCCAGGATTATTTAGCAAAGTGCCTAATTTTTTAAAATTTGGATTGAGGAAGTAAACTTAAAAAGATCTCCTCAGGCATCACTGAGATCCTCAACATGGAGCTTTCTTAGATGTACTGCATGACTGAATTCTGAGATCAAGAGAAAGATGGGGCAGAAGCACAAGAAGGTCTGTTTCTGTGCCTCACCTCCACATGGACACACACTGGGAACTCCAGCTAATTTTTAGTTTCCAGGATTCTGAGGACTGGGGCAAGAATCACAAGTTATTTGTCCTTCCTCATTCTGTTAAGTTTTACTAGGGCATAAACCACAACTTCCTCATTCCCCATCGTACAGTGTCCCCACACTGCTACTAACTAGCAGCAAGAAAAAAATACCAGGTCATTAACATTTTGTGTCTGTGGATTCAAAGCCAAATTAGTCAGTCAGCAGCTAGATTACTAGCTTATGTGCAAGGTGATACAAAGACTACATTTCCACGAGTATCAGAGCTGATTAGCTGTCAGCACTTCCGCAGTTTGGCAGATTCCATGTACTGAAAGAAGGCTGACAATTTGTTTCAACTTTGTTCAGTGATAACCTGAGCCCATTAAGCTGCACTGCAGCTGTACTCTAACTGCTTCAGGCCCCATTTTCCTCCCATCTTCAACTTGCTGCCCCAAGGATGCACTGGGGCAGGTCAGCAGGCTGGTAGGCTATGCCTGTGACAGTGCCCACAGACCAAACACAGGGCTGAGAGAGTGCAAGAGTCCACCTAGCTATCACCACTGTGATGGGGTGTGCAAAACCAGCTGAAAAAAGCTGTGTACAGTGTGGTGGTTACAGTTGTGAACTAGCTTGGAGAGAAAAGATGATCAAGTGGGTGGACAGAGGACAGGCTGACCCAACATGGAGAGGAACCCATGTAATGACTACCCAGCTCTTTCAGCACAAGCTACTGCTTAAAAATAAGAATATCTGCTCGGGCAACAGCATCTTGCTGGAGACAAACCAGGCTGACAGGGGAGTCCAGCTGAATGAGCAATGGGCTTGTTCTTGTCCATGGGGTCTGGATTCATAGGACAACACCACCATAGCTGTCTGCTCTCTGCTCAGAAATCACATCATGATCAGAGCCCCAGCATGTGGAGTGGCCTTCCAAGCCAGAGCGGGCGAGGGGAACACTATTTGCCTCTACAACTGAGGTCACTGGTTTATGAAGCAACCTACATGGCATGCCTCCTGGAATTGGAGAGATAGGCTTAGATTGATAGATTTAGGAGTATACTCTGCACCCACTCATATCTGGTGTTACTACATGCAATAATGAGCCTAATTCTCAAGGGTGTTAAACATCCATGCTCAAGTTGAAATAAGTGAGATGTGAAAAAAGCAATCAATTCTGGATTAAGTTTATAAATTATGTGAAATTATGTAAAGAAACTGGCAAAATTGAGTTTTAAATATTGCACTGCCTAGAAAAATGCATAACCCTATCTCTTCCCCCACTATGACTTCTGAAAAACATTAAAAACTTCAAGCCTTAATAGATCCTATGTGCATATGAGAAAAGAGGTTAATACATCCAGATGCAGTTCAGCTATTTGCAATCTAACAAATACTCATCATTCAATGCAAATATTAAAATTACTCCAAGAGATGCCTAAGCTTTAATGCCTCAAGCTCTTAAATATTTAAGATTTTTCACATGACTACATCAAATCAAGCTTTTCAAAGTGGTACAAGTGTCCAGACAATTTGATCCACGAACATATTCCCTGTAAACTGCTCCCAGTTCCTTCCAATCTTCCACCTAGAAATGTTCCAAACATGGGGCACTCATCTAATCCCACTGGTGCACAGAGCAGAGGTAATGAGGAAAGCCTGTCTAGAAGCTCACAGCACTCACCAGGGTTCCATTTATCATAACAGACTTGGTGTTAGATTCAATTATAGTAACATTAACTGTAGGGACATTATGTCAACACATGTTCCCCACAGAAATACACAGGACTGTGTATTAAATTAGGAAGACAAAAATGAACCTTCTCTTAAGAAAAAACAATAACAAAAAACCTCTCAGAATTCAAACTTTTCCTGTCATCTCTTTAAATGAAACTAAAAAAGTTTATGAGCTTCATTTCACAAAACTAGAAACTGCATGGTCCCACCTGACATATGGGAAATACCCAGTTGCAACAAGATCTGAAAATTTGCAAATAATGATATTAAATCAGAATTCCACTGGCTGGCTTTGCATTTTTTTCTCCAAATTAACAAAAGGACCAATTGCCTCTAGTACACTTCATTTCTGCAGCCACTGTCTTTCTTTGTCTTCAATAACCACTAAAAACCCGGTCTTGAGTCTCATGCAGCTGTTTTAAAGAAAAAAAAGTGAGAGCTTTTCTAATGCAAAAACAAGAAGAAAGGGCTGGGGGGTGGGGGGGCCCACAGGGAACCAGGATTAACAGTTACAAAGACATTTAAAGGCTCTTCCCCTCTTTTCAACGCCTTAGGCTTTGAGCATTTGCTCCTATAGACAAATGCTGTAGTATCTCAGTGGCTGAGAAGGTGAACCTCATAAAGGAGGTCATGATCCACCAATTCACCATGTTCTTAAGAATGGTGCCTTGACTCTATAAGGAAAATCACTAACAACTGATGCAAATTGATTCTGAAGCAGCATTCTTTAAGTTATTGTGTTTTAGTGGTTCACACATTTAGGTCACATGAGATGGTTACACATCTAAGGATTTATGTCTTCAATCTATGATTGTCAGAGAAAGCAGGTTAGCAGAAAAATAGCATCCCTTCTCCCATTTAATAATTCATTTCTTCTTGTCAGATTTTTATAAAATTGAAAAAAAAAAAGCAACTTACAGTTCTCTGTTGTGTAACACAACTATCAACTGTAACAACTGCAAAGGCAGGCAATACTTTTGCTTTTTTCTTTAAATCTCTCACTGGCACTTTTATAATACCAGTATCATACCACATCTAAACCTTGAGATGTGGTTCATAATTTTGTATGAAATGTTAATATTTTATTTGCATCCTCTAAACTTGGGGGACAAAACTGCTGAATGCTGAGCAATAAGATGCACCAACACCTCCCACACGACATAAACTGCTGAAAGCAGTGCCTATACCAGTGCTACTCATCCTTGCTGTTCTCTAAAGCAACAGCTCTTTGGAGAAATCCACTTGCCACTACTTGTGCAGCAAGGGACTGCTCACACATCCTGTTACACAGCAAGTTCAGGGAATGGTCTTTTTAATTGCCTCCTTCTATTTCTTAAAGTTTTCCTGTGTCTGACGTAAAAAATACCAAATGGAACAGGCAAGGCATACTTTTAATTCCATGGGATGTGATCAAGGTATGACAGAGTTTTAAACAACAGAAAAGCAGCTAAATTGCTTGTTGTTTCCCCCTCCCTCAGTGGAAAGTGCCTGAGGACAAAATGGTCCCAATAGATATCAGCTTCTTCTCTTTCAATATGGAGGTTTCTCATAAATCGGTTTCTGATAAGGAATTGCTGCTATTTAAACAGTTGGTCTTTGGCTGTTAAACCTCTCTAAAGTCTAGCTCACAATGCAGGATGAATACTCATAGCCAGGCTAGTGAATGAAACTGCAATTTCCCCAAGACGAATCTCCTCTCAAAGAAGCACATAGCATTTCCAGCATCCTCAGATGGTTCATCCAGTCTTGAAGCACTGTCATTTAAATATGCTTGTTTTTTACCTTAAGATTTACTTCAGCCTGGAAAGATCACACTTCTGCTATGAGAATCCAGTTCTCTGGGAAGGTTGATGAAGGCTCTGTTTTGGATTTCCTGTGATATACATTAGTAGAGACCTACTGCTGGTTGCTCCTTGGAAGCCATTCACAGGACTTCATGAAATTAAACATGAGCCAATGCTAAATATGCTTACTCATTAATACAGAGCTCAGACATTAGGTAGACAAATGCAACACTTGAACCTCTAAAGCATCACAAACAGTTTGCTGTACCTTGAACAGCAAAGTTGAAAGAAAATACACTACGCCTCGGAATCAGCAGTGAATTCCCTTTTACCATCAACAGCTGTTTTAAGAACACCAGACCTACACGTGCAACCAATCAGCACAGTAAGAATTATTAAATACCTTAGAAATCATGCCTAATCTATTCCTGGTGCCCTTCAGGAGATTTTATTCTGTGCTGTGCCACACTGCGGTCAGTAGGCGTTAAGACAGGAAAATCAGGAAAAGTACTACCTCACCAGAAGTGTGACACCAAATGGAGTTCAGCTTGCTGCTGTAACTGCAGGCCAGCTGCCCAAGTCAAAAGCTGTCAGAGCAGGAGCTGGACTTTCCCTCTTATACTGCTCAGGTGCAATTAATGTTTCAGACAGTATTGTGCCAGGAGAAGTCTACCACAGGAAGAAGACCAGTACAAGACTGTCTGAATCAATAAAACTATATCTAGCCTAGCTATAATCCAAGTATTTTGTTTGAAAAAATGTATTTTAAAACAATTACCTGAAACCTGCACTTTACTCACTATCTGCATCATAGAAGTCCCTAGACTTACTCCCTCACTGCTTCCTGCTCCTCTGGTCAGAATGAGCAAAATCCCTTTGCCAAAGTTCTCTGCCTGTCCAGAGACCACATCCACCACCTGTACTGAATCCATCAGCTGACCTGGTTTCTTTTGCTGTGGAGTCATTTTCTCCCCAGAATCATTAGTGTGTTTAGATAAGCAGGGCCCCAATCCTGTCCAGAAGTTCTCAGCAGCTCTGCAAAACAATCAGATCAAAACAAAACACAAAACCCTGACTCGCCCATGCACATCCCCGAGCTAGCTTCTTCCACACTGTTCCCACTCCATTCTCTTCTCTGCAGTCTATTTCTTTGCTCCTGACTGGCAGTCAAAGCAGCAGCAGCCACTGCCCAGTGCTGCCTTTACCATCCACACTGGGACAATCAGCTTTTTCTAAGGAAATGAGGCGTATGTAACAACACTGCCTCTGTGGGTACTTTTATGTCCCCTCAGCAACTAGGTGAACTTTCTGTCGAACTTACAGCAATCTGACAAAGGATGCAGAGAGGTTTCAAAGACAGTGGGGAACATGCAAATGGAGGAGAGATACCCTCTTGGCATCCATGCAAGTAAAAGGCTGTGGTGCAAGTTCCATCTCCTGTTTGATCACAGCAAATCTGCACAAGGATATGGTCTGAAGAAAGGAAGGTGCACTTAGTGATCCCACTCTTTTAGGCACCAGCAAATCAAACCATAAGGCTTAAGACCCACAGGGAATCATATCAGTCCCTGCTAAGATATAAACTGCAGCACTAATTCAGCAAGAGAAAAGGCTTGACTTCTACAAGTTGTTCTTCAAAACATTTGCCTTCAATATGCCTAGTGTCTCTGTTTTAACCATGGACAGGCTCTTTGTGCTCACCATACCAAAGTTTTGCAGGCATTTGTCAAAAGCCCCCTTTCTCTCTAGCACACAAATGCCATGTAAGCTTCTTATTTGTAATGAGAAATTAAACTGGTTCTGCAGCTACCTAAAAAAAATAAATAAATTGTTTTGTTGTTGTTCGATTCCTAATTTAACTCACGTTGTTTTCTCTACCTGCAGCCTTCTTAGTTTACTCATTGCTATTGTTTCCAGATGAAATCACAAATGGCTTGAAAGCCATATTGTACTCTGTACAATGGACTGAGACAGAGTTTTTCAAAGCCTTCCTTCAGCATCCAACACAACAGCTTGAAAACATCAACATGAACTCATTTTGGTGAACTTTCCAAAGTTTTTCAGACTTACTACAATGTTACCAAAAAAAAAAAAAAGAAAAAAGAAAACTTACAGTTTTTTTCCGACAGAATTCCTGAGTAATTCCCTAGCCTGCTTGCTTGCACAGATGTTTTAAACACTAATTTAGTTTTATATTCTACGAACCCAAGTTTTTCCAGAGCTAGCAAAACTAGTTTGGAAAATCTATTCTGAGGCCGAATAGATTGTTGCTGGAAGATGAACTCATTCAATCTGACAACCATTTTAAAGGCTTGCTGATTCACAAAACCACCTACATGCTGCCTACCCCATGCAGCCTGAATTAGCTGCCATGGTTGTTAGGCCCCTGTTAAGATAACATCTGACCCCTCTTCTTAACTTTTGTGCTTTGGAAGCACTTATTATGGGCTGCATTACAGTGGTGCCCTCCGGTGCCATGATAATTAAGATTTTTCTCTGTACTGGCCTATAAAACCCCTGTTCTCCATGAATTTATAACTCTGTCATGAAGATTCTCTGGAACTCAGAACTTAATTGGTGAAGAGAATGTGACTGCATCAAATTCTGCTCAGCCTTTTCTTTGGAACAAGGGAGAGATTAAATGTTCACAAGCTGAGAAACAGTGTGTTACACTGGATATTAAATGTAGTCTTAAAAATAACACCAGTGATGTCAAGGCCATTGGTGCCTGAGGTTACTCCTAGGTTATCCACCTCTGAGCCTACTGTAGGCTGTGCATCAACTATGATAACGTGCAGTGCACCGAGCCCGTATTCTACTCTGTAACACACCAATTGCCAACAATAAATACACAGAGGGGCAAATCTCAGTAGCACAAACAGTAACCCCTACTTCACATGCAGCCCTCCTCTCTCCAGACAAGCATCCCACGGTCCCCCCAAGCTCACCAGACCTGAGGAAAACAGTAAAACACACATGATGGTTTGTTCCTAATTTACATTTACTTACCACATCTGTTACCCACATGCATCTGTCCTGTGCCACAAGACTGCTGGGGCTCTGATAGCTTGAGAGACTTTCTGGCCACTTCATGGTCTGTGCCAGAGACACGAACGCGGAACTGGTCCCTGCTGACCGTCTTCCGTAAGGTTCGAATGGTTTTACGGAACCTCTTCTCCGTCTTTTTCCGAGCACAGCGCACGTCGCACGTGTCTGGAAAGTATCAAGAGGGAAAGCTGCCTATAAGCGACCATGCATAAAAATCCACCCAATTCAAAAGACCAACCAATGCAAATCATTGAGAAATCAACTTCTGTGGACAAGTCTGAAATCCTTAAGGGCAGCATCACCAGGCTAGAAGAAAATTACTCAGATCACAAGACTTCATGGGAAGCTCTTTGAGCTTTGAATCTATCCCCATCCCTCACTATTTTTGAAGCATTAAAATTCATTTTCAAAACAGGAGATACTTTTTATTATTGTTTTGCTTGCAGAGAGAAGTGAAAAATACAGAAGTTAAGGAGCAAACAGCAAGAAGCTTCAAACCGCACCTTGGGTTATTTTCCAACCAACCTGTCACCTCCTTTCGGCTTGTTTCAAGCTCAAAGTCCGCAGTGATAAAAATTTCATTAGTCGCTGTCAGTCTACTGAGGGCTCCATGAACTTTCTTGCCAGAGCTGCATGTTAGGTTTACATAGTGGAAGCTCTCCATTACCGAATTATGTCTCTCTGTATGAACAAAATTAAAGGAAGCAAAAGCTTGGCCAGCTATGTCATTGAACATTCACTAGTGCTCAGCAATAAGTTGTCATGAAGAGTAAAAGGGGAGCAAACGACCAACTCCACCTACCAGCAAACAATGTTTGGCCAGTTTCTCAGCTGTACACCCTCACACTGAATCATGACTCCAGTGCACCTACAGATGCTGAGATTCTGGCACTGCAGTGGGTTTGAGGCATGATGCACCGCTAGGATGACAGCCTGGCTGCAGTGCTCAGCCCCCTTCCCCTGGGTTTTGCTAGCAGGCTCTAATGAATTGCAAAGCATCTTCAAACCATGACACTGCCTGCATCAGGCAGGCTACTGGAGGGAAAAAATTTTGCACTCACATGAAGCATGTGAAAAACACATTAGCTTACAATGGTGTTTAAATTAAGTAGTGGCTGCATACATGGGGCATTTGGAGCCCATTGTCAAGATTTCAATGAGGAAATAAGATTTAGTTAAAGAAAACACCCCGAATAAGCTTTGGTTCTGGAATATGTAACTCTTCACTGAGCATCTAGTGTAGTTTCTCACTGTTACTCTTATAAGGACAAACAAACTGACATGCTGATTCATCATATTGTTTAGTGACTTCTTCCCCCAGCTCTTTTTTTTTTTTAAGTGTACTCCTTTTTTTTTTTAATGTACTCCTTTTTTTTTTTTTTTTTTTTTAATGTACTCTTCATTTTCTGCTGACTTTGTGAATTCCCAGGCTATACTTTCTGCTTTGGAACAGATGGAAGAGCTGACCTCACTGTGTTCATCTGTAGCTGCTGAAGTATAAAAGAGAGAAGAGGAATAACCCTTTGGCAATAGAGTTGGCATAAAAGGCCAGGAGATTCTTCACTGGGGCATCAGACAGTAAAGAGCAGGTGAGAAAGGGAAGAACAAAATGGAAAGGCAAGGAAGAAATCAAAAGAATGAAAAGAATGGTAGATTTTACTGTCCTGGCAGCAGGACAAACAAAAGTACAAACAGAAGTCTTGCCTGTCTTGTGACAGGGAAGACTTGTGCAGTAACCATTGCAAGAATTATGGCTGGGAAGGTGGGTGATTCATGAAGTCACTGAAGAGCAGAAAGTTTGCAGTCCTCTCTGCTTTGCTTATGGAGTCCTTCATACCTGGAAAGCTCTTAGTAACCCCTGAGCTATGGCTCTAACCTGCTTACCTGCATTTTTTATTCATACCTGGTATCATCTGTTCCAGACCTTCTTGAAACATCTCAGTCTTTTTCAAACTACATTTTCCTTCATTTAATTTAAAGGTTACGCTTATCTTGATGGCTGAAGTATCTTCAGGAAGAAACAATGACACATTATTTTAAAAAAGGAATAGAAAATTTAGGTCACCCTAATGCCACATTATAATGATGACACCAAAAATATGCTGATATAAAGGAAAAAGTGGTCATCACAGAAAACCTACAGATGCCAGCTTCCTCCTGCTGCAAAGCTGGTTCACAGCTGGAATTGTCACAAACTGTGACAGCTTATATTTAAAAAAAAAGAAAAGAAAAAAAAAAAAGAGCTCAAGTCCAGACTGGGAAAATCAAATAAAGGTTAGATGAAATCAAATTAAACAGTCCAAACCAGTTCAGAATGTAATTTATGTATATATAAAATAGCACCTCTTATCTATTTAGCTTTAAATGCTTTCTAAACTTTTCTGTCCAACAGCTCAACCTAAACTTATTTTATGCTGCCAACACTGTCCAGTTTGGATGTCTTGCTGTTTATTTCACTATTAATCTTTTTAATCTTTTTCTCTTTTCTTAAGTTTTAGTTTGAGTGATGCTGATGAAGCAGCTCAAGGCAAATTTTCTGCTGTAATCATGAACTGCAACCATGAGGAAGAGGAACTAAAAACAGAGGGAGTATAATGGAGAGGGAAAATAGAAGGTCAATAGAAATACCCTTATTTCACTGTTATCTATTACACAAAATCAGTCAAAACATGCAACAGTAAATCTAGTGATTACCCAGCCATCTGGATGCATTTGTGTTTTCCTGCTTTTTCATAAGCTGAGATGACCTGCCACAGGTGAGGGTGTAGGCATCTTGTGTTCCTAACAGACAGACCAGACAGAAAGACAGTAAAGACACAGGCATTGTGCACAGAATGGAGACTCCTGTAGTATAAATTACAATTTTAATTTGTTGATTGGCATCATCATCTTCACCTTTTTCAACGTGGTTCATAAAACACCCCACATTAGAGCTTCTCTCTTCCTAAGCAATTTAAAGGGTTGAGGAAGAAAAGCAGCATCAATGCCATAAGCACCATCTGAGCCTGCATGCTGTGTCCTGTGGGGCTGGAGGGGTTGTGCAGGGAACATCTCAGACCCCACGCAGGGCTGGAATGCCTTCCCCCCATTCAGCCGCGGCTCTCGGGGCCAATTAAGGAATGGCCCAGGGAGCACGGAGAATTCTGCCCTGTCCTCCCCAGCTTCAAAAAGACAGTTGTCATGAGAAGGGAATCTGGGGGTAGAGCGGTTATAAAAGACAAGCAAAGGGAGGGCTTTCTTGGGACACTGGCAGGGATATAGCCCTTTATTATCCATAGTGAAAGAGGAAAGGTCTGTTGATTGTCTACTTCTTGGGGCTTCTGTGCTAGGAGTTCTTACACTATAGAATCACATGCTTGTTTTTGACTTACCAGAAAATACCTGGACATCTGAAGAGCAGCTTAAGAAGCACCTATTGCTCCCACCACTCTTGATGCAGTGCAGCAAGACCTTGGGTGACACATTATCAGGAAAGGGACCCTTTGTCTCTAAATTGGATAAAACAAATACTTACAGAAGTAAAACATCTACTTACACTATTAATAAATGAGCATGCAGCTGCTTTTGTAGCTGGTACCTGAGAGCACCTATACAATTAATATGCTGTTTGGACAGAAAATCAAAGCAAAATAAAATCACTGGAAGATCACACCACATAAGTCATTTCCTTTTAGGTAAAGCTATCAACAGCAAACCTTCTCATGCAGAGAAACAAAAGGAAGTAGAAGAATTAGCTAGATAAAAGCACAGGAAAGAAAGCATTAAAATCCCTCAAAGTATCTCCTGTTTTTGGGGCAGTTTTTTTGCTTGTTTTTACCAGTTTCAACATCAGTACCATCACACCTGACTGAAAAGTAGAATCCCAGGAACAATGACTTATACCACTGAACTGGACAAATAAAGATTTTCAGATTTGACTGTAACCACATGGCCATCAGACACATCAGGAGTGAAAATGTAATTACTAGGCATCTTACCAACACAATCCTTTTTATTCCAGTGTAATTTGTAGTTAGAGTGACACAGGCATTCATAGTCTCCCAGTGTGTTCACACACAGCTGTTGGCAACCACCATTGTTGACGCTACATTCATTAATATCTACAGAGAAAAGGTAAAAATACTTTTTGAAAGTTACTCTTGCCAAAGTTATGTACTCTAACTCGACTAAGCAATGCACAAATACCACTTAGTAGGGATTGGAAAAGATTTCAGGAATGCTATCTGGACACCCCCCTTGAAATAGTTTTGTTTTCATGGAAATCCTCTGATAAATGTCAAAATTGATCAAATACTGTCATAGGGGAGATGTTAGGTATGTCCTTAAGACACATAATTAAAAAAAACCAAAACAGCCTCAGCAATACGATAACAAATTAACTCAAAGAAAAGGAGACCAAATCAAGAATGTATTGCACTGTGTCTGGTTAACTAATACTTCTAATTTGGAATAAAGACAAACAACATGGACAGGATTCATACTGATCAGTACTCCAAAGTGCTCAGATACAACTGCCATGGAACACGATTTGACTCTATGTGAGTAAATAACACCATTGTATCACTACTGTCCATTCTGGCCAATTATCCAATTTCAGGGCCTTGCCCCACCCAATAAAAGCCAATAGGAGAAACCACTGACAGCACAACATACACAACGTGCTGCCTTTGGTGCAACCTTGCATGCTGATGCAGAATATACCATTCACCAGAGGTGTATCCCAGGGGTCAATACTGGGGCCAATACTATTTATCCTCTTCATTAAACCTGGATGATGGGACAAGAGTTCACCCTCAGCAAGTCTGCAGATGATACAAAACTGGGAGGAGTGGCTGATACACCAGATGGCTGTGACACTATTCAGAGGGATCTTGACTGGCTGGAGAAATGGGCCGACAGGAATCTCATGAATTTCAACAAAGGGAAATGCTAAGTTAGATGGCTCTGCTGCTCAGATCCACCCTGATGACTGCTTTGCTTCTCTCTGGTAGCTTTATGACAATTATACATAAACCTAGAAAGCTGCCATCAAGAAATCTCTTGCAAGTCCCAGAAAGTCTGTGCAACTGACTGTACTCACTTTTACATACACTTTTCTCAGGGGCAATAACAAGTTCTTGTCACTGCAATCCCCAAGCGTTTGTTCCCCCTTCTAGACAGGTAAAAATTTGGTAGAAAACACTGTGAAACAGATTACAAAACTGAGCTGATTTCAGGGGAAAAACATGGTACTAACAGAACTGAGACAGTGGGGATAGGAATGAGCAGCAGATGAATAACAGAGAAAGAAGGAACACCTTAAACTGGTACTGATGTCTAAGATACCGCAAAATCGGCCCAAATGATTTTTTTTCATTGACCTTTTGTTAGGATGTTGCACGAAATAGCAACCTATTATCTCCAGCACTTAGTGACTTCTTCCATATAGGTCAGAAGGTGTATACTCAATATACCTATCAGCTCTGACACAGCCTGCAAACACCAGTAAATGAAGGCCTTAATATGGTACAAGGATTAACATCTTCTACACAGGAGTATGATATGAGGATGTCAATTAGCATCAAGAAGTGAAGTTACAATTCCCTTCCCTCACTGGTGGCTAAAATAAATTGAATTAATGCAGAGGAATTAATGAGAACAAACTTCTTTTAGCAAGTAGAACACATGAACAGTGTTACTCTCTATTTAGACAGGTTTCCCTGTTCATCAGGATAAAATACAGTGATGCTTTAGTCCCATGATCTCCTTTGCAGACTTTCTAGAGGCAGAGGTTAGAACAGATCAGGCACACAGAGATGTCTGATTTGTTATCTCCAAGTTCCAGTGTGCTCATTCTGCCTCAGAGATAAACAGGTCTTACTCAGAATTAAGTCAGCATATAGAGTCAGTACGATATTGCCTAGAGCTTAAATTAAACAGGTTTCATTCTCTTTAGCATCCAGTTATTCATGTTTCCTTGTGTTAATTCTAGGCATTTGTTGCAAAAATATTCACACTTAACACACATTGAGGTTCTGTAAGTATCTTTTTCTCTTTCCTTGAACTTTTCTTGTAAGAAAGGTGTAGAAGATTCAAGAGCACTATCTTGGTCAATGTAAATCAGTGGTACTACATCAGCTAAATTCCCATCTACATCACATATGCACAAAGGCAACCTGCAAAACCATAACTTTCTAAGTCATCCAAAGCTTCCTGTTCTTTAAGTTTTATTCCACTGACTTGTCACTGAAGTCAATGAGACTTCTGCATGTGAAAAATCTATCAAATTATGGCTTTCATATCCAGGTGCAAAATGCATTAGCCACGAGTGCTTCCTGAATGCAGTGTGGGAAGGGAAAATCACTTGAGCAAAGACAGAAATATGCAGGATTAGTTTCTACTTTTGCTGTGTCTCCTTATCATGGCAAAGAGTACAATTTACTCTATATGCCTATTGCACACACATAGGTTTATGTCCTGCACAGTCACTCATTACACCTGTGGCAACAGCACTCTATCAGCATGGCTGATCTCAGTAGTGTCTTTTTATAACTCACCTCCACAATGTGTGAAGCCATAGAGAGCATATCCTTTGTTACAAGTACACTCAAAGGTGCCCGGATGATTGATGCACGTGTGGTCGCATGTTCGATCAAAAGAGCATTCATCAATGTCTGCAAGTTTTAAAGGGACACATCACTACTTTTCAGCCTGACAAGTGAGCACTGATGAGCTAGCAAAGTTGGACAGAGAGACGTGCAGATTTATGTAAACTAAGCAATTCTTTCAAAGCAAATAATGTAACATAGTGAAATGACAGCTTTTAAAAGAACAGTTAATTTGCCAAACAAGCTTTTTCTTGGCAAACACAAAAACTGCTACATTAACAATCATGTTTAAAATAAATTATTTCTCTTCTATGAGAGAACAAAATGCTGACAATACTGTTATTTCATTAAGAAAAGTCTACATAAGATCTGCAGAAATAGATTTACCAAAAAACCCAAACAGCTTTGCCTTTGTTTTTTCCCCATAAATGAAAGCAAAGGCCACATTTTTAACTCTACATGAACATGCAGTGCCTGATTTAAGTCTGCTGAAAATCACCATATTCTCTGAGATGCACCTGGAGATGGATGACTGGAATAATTGGGCGACTTTTTCTGTGGATCCATTATACTGTATATTTAGCCTTCCATGTCTGTCTTTAAAAGCTGCCAAGACATCAGATTTCTCCAATGAATCTTCTCCTTGGAATTACAATCACTTTACACCCATCTTCTTTGTAAGGCATAGTTAGTGTATCTAATAATCTCAGTGAATTGAACGGTAAAACGGTCACATTCCCATCATTTTTTGAGGCCCTGAATGTTTATTATACCATCAAAAGTGCCTAAAACTTCTGTGCTAGTACATTACGCATGCCACGCAAGAATGTTGAAAGACACAAAATAGTTTCCATCAACATCACTGACACATCATATCATTCTTTTTTTCTCAGGCTTTGGCACGCCACAAGACACCACTTTTGAAACAATCCAGGGAAAGTAACAGAATTGACAGGGACAAAAAGGAGGTGCAAGTTTTTAAATACATTCATTACTAGATTCCATTAAAAAAGCCACAAACTATCTTGAAAATCTTGTTTTATAGTAAGTTTGTTCCATACAAAGAGTTGTCCTTCTTTGTCTGGTTTAAAAATGATAAGAATGCACCAAAAACCCAGGTGAAAACTATTTTCTGTTGATCAATTCCGCTCGAAATTCATCATGAATGTCAGCTGGTTGTCTAGGAGACAGAATTGTTCAGCTTCCCAACTGGCTGATTGACTTTATATTGTTCATACTGTAGCTTTTACAAAACCACAGACCATTTTGATCTTTACATTTTGATGCATTTAAGCAGCCTAAGCAGGATTGCTAACTCTGTTTGTATAAAACATTGTACAGAAAAGCAAATACACTTTGTAAGTCTCACAGGAGAAATCCATGTCATCCTAAAAATCAAATGCTCTATGATGTTTTAGGGAATAGTGATTCCAGTCTGCCTACAGGCCTATAATTTCATAGATCATGTTGCATCTTTTTTTCTTTCAATAATGGACTCATGGCGTGTACATGTGCCACTAATAAAACCAGTTTCACTGTGATGGTGAACTAGTCAGTAAGATGAACAGAGAGGTATTTTTCCCTGTAAATTATTTTAAGAGAATTAATAGAAGAGGGAGAGGGAAGCATTATCTTCATAAAGAGCTTTTTAATATGATGCTATCTCTGTCACTTCCAGATAATAGTTCACTGTGCCATTAAACAGACCTCCTCTAACAGTATCAAGCCAACTGTATTAACTCAACAGCTGTTTCAGAAAGAAAAAAAAAGCAAACAAAATTGAGGCATGGAAATTATTCTGGAGTCCATTATCACTTCATCATTGTAGTAGATGTCCAAGCCACGCTAATTTGTTCTAATTCCATTGCCTCTCCAGTACACATACCTTGACAAGACTTCTCATCTGTTAATAATTTAAATCCTTTTCTGCAGCTGCAATCAAAACTGCCAACAGTGTTTTTACAGAAATGATCACAGCCTCCATTGTTGGACTGGCATTCATCAATATCTGCAACAAAAAAAAAGTGCTTCAGCAAATAAACACAGTATTCACCATACTTCCGTTGCCAGATCCAGAAAATGGTCACGTCCAGTTGGTTAGAGAAGCCCAGAAACAAAATTTAGCAAGACACTAAAAATTTAAAGGAAGATCAGATCCAGCTCTTAAGAATGATCTGGCCCATTCAGCCCCATGACAGTGTTATTTGCCTTCATTTAACATATTGCAGTCAGTTACATTTGGGCACACATTCACTAAAGACCATTTCCCTAAGTTTTGCCTGGAAACACTTTGACTTAACTGCTCTCTAACAGGTTTTAGCTCTCTAAACATTCTTTGTTTCCTCTTCCTAAGCCCTGCAGAAATCTCAGACACAGACTTTCTGAGCTACTCTGTCCTTTTCATGCCAATATTAGAATGAGTTCTTTATCTAATACTAATTGACTCAGGCACAGAGATCCCATCATTTTTGCCTAGCAGAACAGTCTTAATATCTAATTACTAGAAAATGTATTCAAATATACAACATAAATGTCCCTTTGCTCCTTTACAGTACTCTCCTTAGAGCTGCTTGGACCAGTATAAGTAATTCTACTCACACATCCCTGTTGACACACTGATATTTACTTATAAACTGCTCTAATACCCAGCTGACTGAGGGTAAAATAGCAGACCATTGGACTGTATGCCTGTAAGAACCTACACGCCTACTTCTCTCAGTACTGACCCCTACCACAGACTTTTATTACCTCCTGCCAAACTTCACCTGTGAAAAATGAGGCCATCTTGACAGGAGGGGTGGAAGTGGTGAGAGGGAGGGCAGAGCAGCAGAGAGTCTCTGCACATGTTGCACCTGATGCGATGGAAGCTGTGCCTGCCCCTGGCTGCAGTCCTTTCTTAGGTCAGATTACACACATTGGCTTTCCTCTGCACAACCTCCAAATGAAGTTTGTCCAGTAATACCTTATGGCAAGGTGTTGGTATGCCTGTGTCCACAAGTATACAACTCACCTTTACATGTCTTCCCATCAAACTGGAGAGTGAATCCAACAGGACAGCTGCAGTGAACTCCAGTCGATGTATCTTTACACGTACGGTCACAGCCACCGTTATTTACTGCACACGTTTCTGGTCAACAAGATAAAGCTGAAGTTTGCTCAGGGATATTATAATGGTAACAAGAGACATCGTGTGATACAAGGCACAGGTCCAAGCACACTGCCACTCCACCACATTTAGTCTAGTATACATGAGCAAGTGCTAAATGTGTGTGTTGGAAAAATCCCTGCCTCAGCTATGTCCAGTTTTTTCAGAGAGTTGACAGACTAAGGTACTGCCTCTGGATATTCTCGTCCTTAAACACAAATGCCTGCTCATGGTGATGAATCTTGCTGTCAGTCAGTCTCCTTATAGCCACACTCAATCCTGGCTGATCCTCTGACACTTCCCATCAATGCTCAGACACCTGGTTAGACTCAGCACTACTAAACCAGTTTACTTAATCCCTCCCAACACTCCTTCACATGCTACCTGTGCTTCCACTCATGGCTGATTACACCCTCACTGAGCATTCCTTCAGGGTCGTGAGCCAGGTGCCATCTCAATCTAATCTTCCTCTAACTTCCCTTTATGCAAACTGTGTTTAAATCTCACCAAACCTTTCTAGTGAACACTCCTAAAATACAGCTCTTCACATTCAATTAAACAGAAATTATTCACTCTTTGGCATTCCTCCTCTTGCAGTCAGTGTAACCATCTTTTCACTGGCTGGACAAATACTACTTTATCCAGCACATATTGATTCAGAGAGCTGCAAAGATCATTTTTCTCTATCTGCTTTTTGAAATTCTCTTTTTCTAGCTCTGTGTCCTAGTTTTATGCAGCATCAAGCACACATTACTTCTCAAGTTTTGGGGCCTTTCCTGGTTTATTCCCTCCCATTCTCTCATCTCAATATTGGGAGGCTGTGTCCAACCTGAAGACAGAGTGACCCTTCTTTCTTCCCCTTGCCACAGAAATGTCTTTTTTTTTTTTTTTTTTTTTAATGAGGCTATTCATTTAGATGATTCAGGAGCTCAGAGCTAATCCTATACTTTTGGTAGTTTCTTCCTCAGCCTCCATGCTCCATGCCACTTTTGTGGCAAATGCCAATAAGGACAGCAAATCACCATGACTGCCTAGAGTAAGGGCTTTTGAGAGGTGGACATCCACTGACCCAGCTGCCCCGAGACTACAGTGATTGTTTCTCATGTCAGTGCCTTCCCAATAGTGACAGACCCTCAGAGACTGACACTCTGGACCAGATTGGAACACCTCTAGGAAGAATAAGGTGGCCTTGTATCCTAACATGTCTTTCTAGATGCAATCCATCACTGGGCCCAATTATCTTCCATGCAGAAGTATACTTTCAATCTTTCAATTGAAGAGAAGCAGGTAAAACTCTGCTTCCTCCACAATCACTTGGCTAAAATTGTAGCACAGAGGGATTGTACTGCCTTCCTGTGATGAATAAGAACCATGGAAACATACACTACTTCAAGGGCAAGTTTCTGACACCTCCTTCTGACCATCACAAACAACGTACATAGCTTCTTATACATTGTGGAATAAGATTATTTCCTTAAAAGGGACTGGAGCATCTCAGGAAGAATTCAGCCCAGAGCTATGATGATTACAATTAAAAATAAATACATTTAAAAACTAACAAATTCAAAACAAAAACCAAACCACCAGTTCTTCAATCTAAAAGGTTTCAGCAAACAGCAAAATTATTTTGGATAAGCACTTTTACCCATAAGCAACCGTCGCTTCACCCTCTTGTCCACATCAGCTCCTGCTGTAGTGTTTCCCTCAGAAATTTCAACTGCAGTCTCTTCCCTCTCTGTAAGGAACATGAAAATAGGAAATGTAAAGGTGTTCTGACCAGAAGCCTCATCTGGTATTCAGTACATACGTACACGTATGTATTCAATACACATGGAAACAGCTGCATCACACACTGAATTATCAGCAACAGTCAGAACTAACAAGATAGACACACATCTTTTTAAAAAAGAAAGTAATAATGACCATAATGAAGGTCCTTCAATCAAAACCATGAGATACTTTGCTTTGTTGCTTCCTTCCAACTCATGTTTACTTCAGTATTCTTTACGAAACAGCAGATGTGCTTTGGATGCAATGAACACCAACAAGATGAAATAACTGTTCTGTTAAGAGCACACTGTCATCATCTATCATGGACCAATAAAAGGACCAGACAGTTACCCCTGAGCATTTGATTTCAATCAACAGACAACAAACCCTTCCAGAGACTGGAAGAGTTTATAAATCTTAAGTGCCCTCTTTACTGGGACAAATGCCTTGCAAAAATAGTACTTGAATTGAATTCAGAGCTCTGGTTTTAACAGGCATACTGTTTGGTTACACTCTCTAGCTCATGCTATACAAGAAACTGAATCTAAAATATCCCCAGAGGGAAAGGAATCTACTTTGTTGAGTGACAGGCCTTGTGCTTCAGAGGGACATGTGATAATCACAGGCTACAGTGGTATCAAGTATTAGGTAGCTACTTAAATAGCGAAGCATAAGTTGTCTAAACCCAACCAACTCACTCATGCACTAGCAGGTTTCTTAGTGTTGGAGTCCTTCCCATTTTCTAGCCATACTATTATGAGAAGCATTAATCATGCAAACACAGCAATGCCCCAACACTCTACAGTTAGTGACCAACGGAAAACTACTTCCCTCCACTGCATACTGACCCAGGCAGGTTTTCCCATCCACATGCATGATGTACTTGGGGTGACATCCACAAATAGGCCCATTATCAGCATCATCACAGGTATGTTGACAGCCACCATTTCCATGATTACATGTTACTAGGAAGAAAATATATGTTACATCTCACAAGTGCCTCCAGAATCTTTGAAAGACACTGTGCAATTTTGTCTCTGTTTTGACCATCCATTACACCTTCCTAACATGCCCCTTTCCTGAAGAACCCTGTGAGACTGAAACACTGCAGAGCTCTCTCGTGCAGCTGAACAACTTCACTAGGAATGATGGCACAACTCCCAAACTACAGATAACTGTAGCAGCCAATAGACTGGTGTGATAAGTGTCCAGCAAAGCCAGTGATTCTAGTTTAATTCAAATGCAGACAATTGAGGCGTGACATCCCAGTTTAGCTATGACATTCCAAATCCCATATCCCTGCAAACAGAACACTATTTGTTCACTTTAGGAAACCATAAGCATATGCAGAATGTTGCATACAAATGCAGCTCCTCTGGTTCTTGGACAGTTCAAATCCTGGTCGGCATTCACAGGCAACTCCTCCTTTGGGTGTTTCTCTGCAGATGTGGGCACAGCCATGATCTTTATTCATGCAGCTCATCCCTTCTGCAAAACAGGACAAGTGCAAGAGCATAAGCATCCCTGTGTGCAGGCAACAGTCAAAATCAGTTCAATACACAGAGACAACAGCCTGCTACTTCTGGCAACGCTCTACAGTGTTAGGACACAAGTATAAGCTTACAGAGAGGAAAGGCAGAAAGTCCAATCCTGCAAAGTCAATGGCCCCAGGGTTTCTTGATCTGTGATCCTTTCTATGCCCATGCTCTTTGACTGCAAGGTCAAAAAGCAACATCCCTAGATTTGTACAGCATCTGCACCCTTATACAACACTCCCACTTTATACCAGTGTTTATAAAAGCTCCTTATCTCTTTTATAAAAATTGCAAAGTGGCTGATACCTGGCAAGATCAAAGCCTGAAGTGCAGTTCTTAGTTCTCTGCTTAAATGAGCAACCACCAGACACAGGAATGCCTAGGCTGACAGTCACAAAAGTCATATCTATTTCAATTACTGGCCTACAAAACAGGTTCCCAAACCTAAACTACCTCAGCAGCGACCAAGTAGTGACCAGACAGAAATGCAGATTGTACGCATGCTGTACGTCAGATCTTTTGTTAACCTTTTTTTTGTTTGGTTGTCAGGTTTATTCCCTCATTTCAATAAATACCTCCCAAAATAACCCCACTGGGGAACATCAGTGTTGTGTATTTCTACACATCTTCCAAGTTGGACAGAATTTAGTGCCAGTGCCTCTCTTAACCAAATGAAAAAGCACTGTGACACTAGTGACTTTCTTCCTTTTGGTGCATCTCCTAAAAACATTCTGTCATTTTTGTCTCTGACAGTTACAAGCTGTTCATGCACCAGCACTCAGTGACTGCCAGAGTGTCTTGTCTGGCCTTGGCAAAAAGTTAAAGTCCATTAAACTGGGAGGAATTGTTCCTAGAATTATTGTAAAAACTTCATTCACCTTGTCCCATGGTTCAGCTACATCAATACCTTTCCCGTTGGCAAGATGGTGACACAATTTGTATACACACAACTTAAAACTACACAGCGTCTGGCTGAGTTATCAAATGGGCTCAGACTAAGTAAAAATACAATTTTTTTCTTCTACAGTACACCACAGATTTTTGCTGACGTGTTCTATAGTGCCAAATCAGGAGAGAAGACAATGAATGCTCTCCCCATGTATACATGGAGAACACAACTTTGCCATCAAAATCTCTGCCTGTAGTGTGTTTGGCTTTTATAAGACATGTTACACCAAAATGCTCTTTCCTTTTGGTGAGAACACTTCATTTGAGAAGACTAAGTGCAGCATACTTAGGCTGCAAGTGCTTATTATCCACATTACCTCAGTGAACTTCTCCTGAGTTGACCAGATGCACAAGAAGAGACAATGAAAATGGTGACCGTGCTGCTGAGAAGGGATTGTGTGAACAATTCCACACCCTACACATATTTTAAACTTACTCAGCCATTTTTGCAGCCTTTTTACTAAATGAAACAAAAATACTGTATTTTGACAAGGTCAGCTCGTCACTGTTATTCCACTACACTTCAGTTAGGTCCTTGCTCTGCAAATGACTGTTCTTGCCATCTGAAGCACAAGCTACAGCTCTCTATTAAGACAGCTTTAAGCAACAAAAGAATGGATACTGCAGAGCCTAGATTATTCTGCTCTACTGGCTTTTTGATTCCTTTCCCACCGTGAGGACTCTGTAGAAGTCTAACAAGACAATGACACTTAAAATCCTGCAGCACACAGACACAGCCCACATGAAAGCTGTCATCAATTGTGCTGTCACTCAAGGAAGGAGACAACCTATGAGGCCACAAATTAGCCTCATTAGCTCTTCTGTTTTTGTGGCATTTCTGCTCTTAAACATACAATATGGTTTGGTCTGTTAGCTCAGAGGCATTAGAAAGCATTAAGAGAATTAGCAGCTTAGTTTCTGTTAACAAAGTTATTCTTTTGTTTCTATTGAGCTACCAAAGAGGAAACTGTTCAAGCAGGTACTTTGCTAAAGTTCACTGACATCAGACAAATTACTTAAATGCTCTATTTGGGATCGCTCCATTCTGAGTGAGCAGAATTCAATCAAGTCTCCACAGAAGGCTAAAACTGCACTTCCCAAACCAGGGCACATTTTAATAACAAAGTACCCATTGTGTAAAAAGGTACACAACCAAACCCACCAAAATCTAGTTGACCCAAAAGACAGCCTTTCATAGGAGATCCGTACATACACACATTCTAGCATTTACTATGAAGCTGCTGCTTGCTTCCAAAGGCAGGAGAAGATTTCTACTCACCCCATTTTGTAAGGTTGTGTTAAAGAAATGTCTGTAAAACCACAAATATGGTTTTTTGTGACTTTGTGACTGCAAACTCCTTCATGGACACAAAGTCTCCCAGGTCACATTTCTGCAGAGTTGTTGCAATGGCAGGTTGTGGTTCAGAACCAGCCCCCAAATTTTTGTCAAATTCCACCACATGCTTCCCAGACACACAACTTCTCTTACAGGAGACCCTGCCCTATCGACACAGGAGTGTCTTGGGATGGATGAGTCTCTTCATTGCCACACTCACAGCCAAGAGAGCTGAATCCAGTGCCTGCCTGGCCTGGTGGACCCCATGCCCCTCAGAGAATCCTTACGCTTCAGAACACAAAGTTATATCAGACGAAAAATCAAAGTTAATTATCAAACTCTCCTCTAATAGCTACCTGACCTTGAGTCCCACATCACAGTAGGTGACAGGGAACAGAGAGGATAATTGCAGATAAAGTTGGAAGGGCAGATGACTCTTAGGCTCTCCTGTTACACTGGTCATCAGGAGGAATACAGCCACCCCAAGCCTCTTTCTCCTATCTCAACTCCAGTTCACTGTTTCTCTGTGTATGTAAAGGCCAGTACTGCAGCTCACTAGGAAGGTCTCTCAAGCATTAATGTGTGCACTCGTTTAACTGGGCTGTGAGATGGGGAAGGAAATACTCCCTTCTATCACAGGTAAGAAGCAACTCTGAATAGGTGCCAAATGCTGTTTCAATCAATGCTGTGAGGTCTCAAAAGAGAACTAATAAAGTATACTGAGAGATGCATACACAAGGCAGAGAATAGAAAACCCAGCAATGAGCAGAAAAGCGGAGAACAAAGTGAAGGGAGAGATAAAACAATGAGATTAGGCTTACAACAAACCTTCCCACCCAAGGGAAAAAAAAAAAAGTGGGGAATCCCAGGGAGCACTTCTTCACAGTAAAGGGGGGGAGGCAAGAGGGAAACAGGCACAGCATGATAACCTGAAAAAAAATGGCTTTTAAAGAGAACAAAACAGACATTTCTATGTTTTAGTATGAAAACAAAAAACACTTCAGGCAAAAACAGCAAGGATTTTTTTCTTAAGACTGGTTTTCACAAAAACATATTTTGTTTAGTAGCTTTTAGGGAAAAAATGCATCATTCTTTCCTTCTCACTTTTCATTTTCAAAAAAATCCAACCCTAAGTTACAGGGAAATTTGGAAAAAAAGGCCTTTTTTGCCAAAATGTTAAAATATGTTAACTGCATTTTGAAAAATAAGATAAGAGTGATAGAATTTCAAAGGTATAATTTAGTGAATAAATATTAATGAGACAAAATGCTACTGCTGTTAGTTCAGGAGTATAGAAAGTACTTTAATAGCAGCAAGTAAGAATAAACAGAGTTGGAAGTTATTCCTCTCTTGGCACTGGGCAAGACAAGGACTTCAAGCAACTGATTTTCATCTTTAGATCCATCACCCATGCACATGCACACATCACTTCTAGCAAGGCTACAAGAAGGGAAATGTCCTGCCTCACCACTGCACTTCTCCTGCTTGTCCTCACTCCTGGAGTAGCTCCTGTGGTGGCAAGCTGAGTGATGGCCTGAAAAATCACCATGCACCGGCAGACTCCCTGAGACCAAGCCCAGTACCAGAGAAGTTGAGGATACAAATTCTCATTTCAAACAAAAGATCAATTCAGCTATGTCAGATGACAGCCACCTCAGCACACTCATCTGTGGATGGCCATATATGTCTATAAATGTTGATCTCTCCACTATGGGGATTTTTAAAGTAAGATTTGTTTATTCATGCTCAGATTCGTCTTATAGTCATGCCAACGATAAGCCATAGATTAAAGAAAGCTTTGCAGCTTTAAATACTTCTTAATAAGATATTCACGGTACAGTTCAATGGACAACTGCCTGATCTGAACAACCACTTTAAAGTATTCCTTAAGGGCATCCAAAATAATTTTGTTCAATTCAATGTCTAATTAGATATCCAAGGCTCTCTGATCTCTCAAAGGTCGCTTCATAAAGGTTTCACTCAAAACAAAGAATGTGATTTGAATACCTTAGGGGCTGACAAACAATAAATCTCTTTGCTGAAACCTAAACACTGTACAAGGAATCTAAAAGGTATCTGAAGGTAACGCAGGTATTGCCCTGTAACAAAAGCCAATGGAAATGGTCAGAACCCATTGTCCTTCAATCTGTTGCTGTTCCCTGGATGAGAACACAGCTGAGCTGCACAACAGAGCAAGAAGTACACTGGGAGCACAGCAGTACAGCCTTTAACAAGCATAACACTGCAGACATACAGGTGGGATCAAAGGGGCAGAAGGGATGTAAAGAGTCTTCAAAGTCACTTAGAAGATTCTGATACACTGTTCCTTTTAAAAGGAGAGAGGAGTTCAAGACGCTTCACAGCTTTGAAAAACTCAACCAAAAATACTTTCGAAGCTCTTGTAGAGATTTTTTGCAATTAGGTTCTGTCAAAAAGTCCTGCTTGGTGCCTAGAGGGAAGCAGCCAGTACCTTCAGAGCGGTGGATGCACGTATGCTGGTTATCACTTAGAAAGAACCCTTCCTTACAGCGGCATTCATAGCTCCCCACAGTGTTGACACAAACGTGCTGGCAACCACCGTTGTTGAACATGCATTCATCTGTATCTGAAAGAGAGATAGAGAGAGATCAGCTTTGTTCTAACACCAATACACTCATACTGGCAGCAGCTACTCAATATGCAGTACAGGCAGACACCTACTTGGCATGTCATCACCCCAGCAGCTTAGACACCCCAGGCTAGCCTGTTGCTGTTGTTGTGCTTTCACCCTCAGGAAAGTGTATTTTTGCTGCTGCTCTTCCTCTGTTTGTACATTGCCCAGCCAGTCACAAGGCTCCAAATAAATGTTAGCCAGCTAACTGGAGTTACTGGTTACAACTAAGGCAGAACAGCCTCAGTGGAGCCAGAAGCAGAGCTCAACATTCCACCTATGTGAACATACTCTGCCTCTCAGTCCAGCTGGATAGCACTACCACACACCAGCCTAGCACATTTACATCTAGGTCAAGAGTCCATACATAGTTTGATCTTGCTTAGCGGGATGCAACTTTGGCTCCAGACCCACCCAGGCTACAAAAGGTGTTTTTCCAGAAAGTTCTGCCCCAGGAAAGGTGGAACAAGAAAAACACAAGCCTCAAAATAAATTTAGTTTAAAACCTATTCCCTGCTCCTTACTTTCACTCAGGCTAGAATGCACACATCACATCTGATGCTCAGTTTGAATTACTATTATCTTCCCTCACCTCTAGGTCATCAACACTTACCACCAAGGCTGCTGCTGTGTTGCCTGACTGCAGTCAAGGACTAAAGCAGGAGTTCTGGATATAGTGTTAATGTTGATTTTGCAATATTCAGAGCTTCAACAATACCAGAGAATAAAGAAAGGCTCTGCTTGCAAGATAACCAAGAGAAACAAAAGGTAGAAAAACTTCAGCTAAGCTTCTGAACAACAGAATGCTCATCCCAACCTCCAACGCTTTGCAATTTTACCTCTTAATAAGCAGAGGTTTTTGTAACTACTACCAACAGAGAATTTTCCTGCCCTGATTTTCAGAAATGTCAATTTAAACAGGAAGTAAAAATTCTCAGTCCCTTAAAAAACAGGGCAAAACATTGCTGAGGCAAAGCACTGGTCTCATTTGCAAATTTATATGGAACATCATGTTTGCTCCCGGTTCTGTTCATTGTTCCCGTGCTAAATAGTACAATGTTTTTAATTTAACATTGTAGCATTTCTGGCATAAAACAGCTGTCTTCTAAAAAAGGAGAAAGAGAAAGGCTTTTAGTAAGAAACATAACATAGTATTACAACAGATTTAATTCCTACTGAAGGCAATGAATAAGCCAATTGGATGCAAAAGAATGTGACCTGCTGTAGCAAAAAGAGCGGCTGACATCTCTCCATCACAGAGAAGCTGGGTATTTTAGAGTTCCACAGTAATGTGAATGTGCAAACAATCATGAATAAACAGCCACCATGAGTATTCAGTGCTACAGATTTGAACTCCAGCAGATGTTTCTGTCTTACAGACTTTGGAAAGCTTTCCAAAAAAATCATCTCTTTCCAACAAGTAATTGTCTATTTGGCTTAAACCCAGGCACACAGCCGAGATCTTCAAAAATAAGGGTGAGAGGAGGGCAACCCTGACTTGAACAAAGTAAATAAACAGATTAAGAGAAGATGTGATCCAATTTGCTGCATGCCAAAATATTTATTTAACATTTACATCACATCTCAACATTGGCAGGTCAGTGGTAAAAAATTTATTGTATGTCAATGACATTTTATTTTTATTTTTTGAAGTCTGCCATGCCATACTGAGCAGCTTCCCAGTAACACAGCAGGTGGTAGATTTTGGTCTAAGTTATGTCTATGTCTTAATAATCATAAACAAGCCAACTGAAGCATGCTCTAGAGGGGCTACTGGATACCAAGAGAATACACCAGTAGAGAGGGAAGCAAAATATCTGCTGATATGTTAAAATAGTAGGAAGGCTATCTTATTTCTCTCTAGTGCATTTGTGTAAATGCACAGTGAAGTTCAGTTGAGGTTACCATGAAGGGCTGAATGTGAACAAACACGTTGCCAAGGTTTTGCTTCACACTAACCACTCAGGGAAATTCCAAGCATTTGGCTTAGTCCCTATGTACTTCAGTGGTCTCTATCTATCATATACAGCTACTGTATACTCCTAATTGGCCTTTCCTTACAGCTTGCATGTCAGGAAGTACTCAGACACAGAAAGGGTTGACAAGCCCACAGTTACAGACTCAGCAGAGAGAAGACTTCTAAGCCTGGAAACATACCTGAGAATTGATCCTAAACAAACTTTGGAACCGAAAAGACACTGGTAGCACATGTTCTTTTACATAAACTGATTTAGTGTAATAATAGACAGCACTTCACACATTATAACCCAAAGTGCTTAAGAGAAACGTAGCATAATTATCCTCCTCGTTTACAGAGGGGGAAAGTCACACTGGGAGGGTACATCAGTACCTGCAATCCTGTATAACAATCTTCTCTAGCCAAGCTGATTCAGCCCAACAGACTGCCATGCATTTCCCATGGATGCAGTTAAAGGGTTACGTTGGCATCACCACTCACAATGTTCATGAACACACTACTTACCCAGGCAGTTGTGGCCATCATGAGCCAACATGAAGCCATCGTAGCAAGTACAGCGGTAATTTCCTGGAATGTTGAAACACTCGTGGACACAGCCTCCATTGAAGTCATTATCACATTCATCAATGTCTAAGGAATAAAGCTGAAGTCAATATGATGGATGCTTCCTTGACCATTATAGACAGTTAGAGATGCAACTGTGTAAATGTGAGCAGCAGCTGCTGTCCAAAATCATCATTGACTAAAAAGTGACAAAATGCCCCGAGATTCCATGTAGCTTTACCTTACAGCTTTTAAGGCTGCTGGTTAAACAACAAACTAGTTACTAGACGAAGTGGTATTTCTAAGTGCAACCTGTTTGCCTTTGATTTTATAAACAGTAAGTAAATTGGTGAAGAAACAATGAATACTTTTATTTAAAATCATCCTCCATATTCTAAAGCCATTATTTGTAATGGGTCTGTCTTCTTAAAAACCCCTTATGCTGACACAGGCAGGGCTTAGTGCTCCCATCACTTTACCTTCACATTTCTTCCCTTCGCCAGTGTAACCCACTTTGCACATGCACTTGTACAGCTTCGGGGTGTTTTGACAAATAGCATCTGGGTGGCAGTCATCAAGCCCCAGGGCACATTCATCCACATCTGTGAAAAGACAAGATTCAGAAGGGATATCAGAAGGTGGAGAACAGGAGACATGTCCTGCACACATCAGTGACCAGATGACCTAAGGCTGAGCGTCTGTTTGTGGCGCGTGCGCGCATGTTATACGTATTGTGAGACAGCACAGAAACATGCAGAGACTGTGTCTGAACTTACATTTTTATAATGCTCTACCTGCATATAAATGTACTGCATGCAATTCAGATAAGTTCGTATTAAGCTTTTGTACCCACTTAGAAATACATCCAAAATAATCCATTATGGGTGAGATCCTCCATGAGATTTAGCTGACAGTTTTACAGAGATTCATTAGAGACTGTCGATCTTTCTGCTTAACAAAAACCAGTTAACAAAAGTGTTCTTGATTACATCCATGACATCACCCTCAGGAAGCCAAATGATTTTTAAGCTAAAAAGAGGAATTTCCTGAAATGTACTTTCAAAGTCACCACCAACAACTTACAAGACTGACTTACCATTAAACAGATGTATAATTTATAAATAATGCCAATTTTTTAAACATTAGAATAGTATCTGATGAGCACCATTGCCAAATCAGCTGGCCAGCCATCACAAGGCACAGCATGCTGAAGCAAAATATCCAGGTGGAAACTTCAGAGCAGAGGAAATGAGGAAAAAGGTAAACATCAACAGGAGAAAGTCCTGGAGACAAAGAAGTGTAGACAGAAGAAGAGAAAAAAAAAGTTATGGGCAGCAGAAGACATCAGCAGAAGTTTTTCATAGAGCAGAATAGAATTCAAACACAGAAAAAGGAAGATTTCCAGCACCTGGCTAACAGGAAGAATTGCAGAAGCAGCACCCGCGTGTGTACAGAAAGTGACTCCTAAAATAACAGGATTAATTGCAGGAGTATCAGCAGAAGGTGACTACTTCAACAGGCAGCCACTTTTTATAGCAGCGATCACTTTCTAACAGGGATTTTCAGCCAGCAACTCTCCCATTTACAATTATAGCATTCATCTCTTTTTTTTTTTTCCCCTCGATCACAAAATATGCCTGTAGGTACTGCAGCAGTTGCCAACTTCAGAAAGTACTCCTGCAGTTTTAACTCCTAATGATGTTTGGCAGCAGGAAACGAGATAAAGAGCCAGCACTACAGCAGCAGTGCTCTCCTGGTTCTCAGGTGCACACAGACCTTCTAACAGTGATGGGGTCCTCAGACACCACCTCCAGAAAGCAAGGGAAAGGTAGAGAACAGCCAGAGAGAGCAACAGAATCCACTTCCTCTCGAAGTGGAAAAGTCAAGCCATTGAAAAACAGGGGAAGTGGTGAAGTGAGGGAGCAAGTTATGCAAGGTGGGGTGCAGGGAATTGCTAAGGGGCCACCAGCTAGTGGGATTCAGGTAGAAGGGGCAGAAGGAAAGGATAGGTAAGGAAGGAAAGACAGCAGGCAGAAGGAAGCATTAGCTGCATGCGCTGGCTGCATTCCCCTTGCACGGCCAGCGAACCTTCTGCACGGCCCGGGCCCAGCACGGGGGGACACACCTGCCCCAGCGAGGCAGGCTGCAGCGAATACACAGCAGGGAGGGGGCTTCTTTCAAAGCTGTGGCACAAGAGACCTCAACCAGACCTCATGCCACTGGCAAGACAGCCGTTCTGCTCTCTTATTTTTACACTAATCCTCTGTGGTCGGCAGCGCACTGGGAAGAGGAGCAGCAAAACTCTCCACCATTAATGCAAACAAAAGCATGGAAAAGAGGGCTAGAAAAAAATCACTAGGCACAGGGAGCGATATTTCCTCGTGTAGTGACAGTAGCCTGAGCTGAAGAGAGACCCTGGAGGAGGGAGACTGTGAGCAAACATCACAGCCTTAAACTTGGCAGTAAAGCGGACATGGAGGAGGCTGCAGGAGGAATTACTGGCTTTATTTCTCGACGACCCGAGACAGCTGACGCCGTGACAGACGCAGGGTCTACCTTCCCACTCCGCCTGCAAAGGTGAGACGCTAACCGGGTGCGCCACTCCTCGGGGGTCGGCCCTGCTCCCAGACGAGACCGCCTGGAAACCGTCACTTACAAGCCACCAGCGGTGCCCACAGCGCCCCGCAAGAAGCAGCCCCCTGCAAGAAGCAGCCCCCCCGCCCGCCCAAAAGCCGCCCCTCACCTCGCCAACAGCCTCCCCCGCCCGCCGGCCCCGACGGCGGCGGCCCGGCGACCCGAGGGGGAAGCCGCCCGCCAGACCCGCCAGGTGCCCCGCGGGGGGAGCCGCTGTCCAGGGCTGAAGGCGAGCGGGCGGCGCGGCACTCACCGGGCAGGGGCAGGGCGGCGGGGGCGGCCGGCGCGGGTAGCGGCAGTAGCACCGGCAGTAGCAGCAGCAGCAGCAGCAGCGATGGCAGCACCCGCGCACTCGCCGCGCCGCGGCGGCCGCCGGACCCCATCGATGGCGCTGCGGCGGCGGCTGCGCTGGTGCTGCCGCCGCCGGGCGGGAGGAGGCGGCGGCGGCGGAGGGAGGTGTCTGCGGGCGGCCGGCCCGCCTCGCACTGACAGCGGGCGCGGGGCGGCGGGGCGCGGCGGAGAGGGCTGGGCGGGCCTCCCCTGCCCGGGCCTCCCTGCCCTCCCCGCGGGCCGCCCGGCGGCACCCAGGGGCGGTAGCGCACCCGCCCGCCCGCGAACCGCCCCATCCCACATTAAAACCCTCCATCAACCGCAGCAGCGCACCCAGCCACGGCAGCACGTTCAAACACCTGCACAACACCCTAAACACAGATGTCCGGGAGAACCGATGGATGCTTCCTGAAGGTACATATAAAATACCTCACACGCAGACTGTGGGTGCCAGCGGCAAGTGCATTGGAACCGGTGCTCCCCTTTCTGGAGCAGCCCGCAGATGGGTCTCTTTCTAGTAGAGACAAGCCCGTGCAAAGACCCTGTGTATGCCTGCATCCTGTCACAACCCATAGATACACAACTCACTTGAGTCTCGCTTGCACTTCTTAAAAAATACCGTATTACAATTTTTACCAAGCAATTAGACCCCCCCTGCAGCATGTGAAGTCCCTGTCTAAGGGCCATACCAGAACACACATCATCACACCACGAGTCCCAGCCCCCATCCCAATCCCACCTCCTTTCCCTGCCAGGGACTTCTCATAGCTGTCCTTCCTTTGGCAGGTAAAAGTGACCTAGCCGTTATTAACTGGGATTATAATTTCTGAAATGTTGTTTGACCTTTCACTCTGCATGCAAAAGCAGGCAGTATTCTTTTCCACCCCTCCCTCCCATCCCCATTTTGCTGCCTCTTCTCTTTTGTTTTGTTCTGTGAGAAATACCAAGCTATTTCTAGTTGTAAGGGTAGTTTATACACATTAGTAAATCTTCAGAGTGAAACTTTCCCTCAGTCTTTGTCTTTGTTTCCTTAATGGTAGCTATAAATTACCACTTTCCTTTCTCACTGGAGCATCAGGCTTCATTGCTTTTGAAATGATCAAAGTTATTCTCTTCTAAAATCCAATGAAAAACAATCTATTGTATCTCCTGGATGGTTTCAGTCTTAGTCAAACTCATCTATAAATGCATAAGGCTGCTCATTAAAAGCTCCAAGGATTCTCCAGCCCCGCACTATGCCCCAAGCTTCCCCTACCAGCAGAAACTAATACATGAATAAAGACTTTCTCAACAGTTTCTATAATCTCATTAACAAAAAAATCACAACTTACGATGGGACTTCACACATCCATGCAACTCTCATGTGGGGATATCAGTCAAGGTGTCTCTACAAAAAAGTCTCCAAAAGGCTCAGAGGAGCCATCTCCCATAGAGCCACGTGACTACAAACCTCCTTACAGAAAAGCTGTTACGTATTTCAGGAGCTTGGCCTTCCAGGTACCTCAACAAACAACCAATATTAATTTAATTAAAATTCAGCACAAGATTTTATGAAAGACAGAAACTATATATGAAGAGTGTAGCAGAAAAAAAAACAGTAAGAGACACTGAGGAGAAAAGCCATATACACAACTAAAGCTGAGACACAATAAAAGCAAAGCATCTTATTTACTTCTGTAAACTAAAATATAAAGTGACACAAGTATTTGTGAATGCTTGACTTAGATCAGAATATCTCAATACAGATTAGAAAACAAACAGGAACAATATTTATCTTAGTTACTGAAACCATTTCTTATACTTAAATCTCAAAGTGCTTTGTGAAGAATCCTAGCTATTATTTCACATTTAACACTCATTTGTTTATGCTGAAAAACTGACATTAAAATCTCTTTAAAGACACAAAACAGACAGAAGCTCAGACAGATGTCAACTCAGACATCTTTCTGTAGCCTTCTAGGCCACTTCTATTCAACTACAGAGTCACAGTGACAAATGGCTGCATCTGGGACCAGTGACTTTTACTGGGAGGGAGAAGGTAGAAAAATTCTTAAGACTCAACTTCAGCAACAAATGAAGTATGATGAAGGAAAACAAACATACCAGGGGCACTTCAACAGGAAGAGACCCCAAATACCACTGTTTCAGTTTTTTTCCAGAATAAAAATAAAATAACAGTTTACAGTAGGAAAATTGCTACTGATAAATATCTGCCAAATTGAGTATTTTCATCATTATGCATACTGATCCTAAAACCAATAGCAAGGATTTTGCTCATCTAGGTGCTGTACAGCATTTTAGTTTTGAACTAGATTTTATCAGTATTGTGTGGACCAGAGTCCCATACAGTTATACTTCACAGATGTTTTGGGGAGAGAAAGGTTTGGTTCTCCTATGTTTGGAGAAAGGCTGCTCATCAGAAAACTTGTCTGCTTTTTCCAGCTGTAGCAACGTGTGTGCTACCTTTGCAGTCTTGCAAAGCCTAGAACTTCTTCCCACTAACACTGTTGGATCTTTTTGGACCATCAGGATCACAACACTGCTACAAACACTGTCTGCTGCTCTAAAGGAGCTCTTCCACACAAACAAGACCCCCAGTTTCTCCCTGCCCTCCACTTTAAGTATCACTCAAAGTTGCCTCACATAGGTTGAAACTAAGCTGCCACAAGAGCAGCTGGATATAAAAACTGCTCCAGAAATTCTGCACCTGACCTCCTGAGTCAAATACTTCTGTCTGAAAATTTGGGATAAAAACTGCTTTATAATCCCTGTTAAATTATTATTTAATGACATTTTGTGAAGACATATAGATTGCCATTAGTACTTTAATGTAGTGAGAAGCAGTGGGTGTACTGAGCTGAGCGATGGTGCATTGTATTGACCCAACATTTAACATGACTGAGTGAGCTTCATGAGTGCTTGTGACAGAAGCTGAAAACAACTGGAGGAGGAGGCCAGAACAAAAGAGGGGAAGGGGCAGACAGACAAATGAAGAAACACTTTCAAATATTCAATTATTCCAAAGCTTTTCACACACGTCTCAGAGCTGTAGTTTCAAGCCTTACCTCTGTATCTATGCTACATTTTGAACAATTGTTTTTCTTTGAAATTAATCACTCAAACTTTTGCACTTCCACTCTCCATCTTAGTATCCAAGTGTTTTCCAAGCTAACAAATAGGTTCTTTAGTTCTACATAAAATAACACACCTTCAGTAATCATCATTCTATTTTGCAATTTTACAGTGGCTTTCACTGGGAGCAGGACCTGCATATGGCTTATCTCAAACAATGAGGAAAAATCTGGGCTTCCTCTGGTCACAGGGAGGTTAAAAGATCTCATGTAATTTATACTCCTTGTCTGTCTTTTTATGCCACTAGTAGAAAAACTTCCTTGAAACAAACATCAGATCCATCTGTGATATTTTCAGTGTTGTAGGATCTGTATAATAAAATGCCATTGCCACTGAAGAACACTTTATTGCAAGACTGAATACAATATGTTCTATTAATAAATATATGTATTTTAGTTAATAGGGAAAAAAGGAGACTTCTTGCTATGTACAAAAACTTTTAGACAAAGATCTGCTTGGTGCAGAACTTGGACATTTGTACTTTGTAAGAACTTTCCAAGTCGCCGCTACAACAAACCACAACACAAGCACTTTTCTAAACCCTTGTGTATGGGCCAGTTACTTAACAATCACTGCTTAGCCCTCAAGCCCTCCTCATCAACAGACGTTTATAAGTATCACCTTCTATAAAACCACCTCAGACCTGACATTTAGAGAAGTGCTGTGAACTCAGCAGTTGCACAACACACTTTGCTCACCAAGGCTCCTGTTCTTTTTGTTCCTTTCCCTTGCAGGAAGTCTGAAAGACTCAAGGTCACCATGATGAAGTGAATGTTTCTGCAGCCATGCTTACCTCACAACTCCATCCAGGCCTGCCCTGTGTCCATCCTTGTAGTGACCTGCAGAGGAATTAGAAGCAGCAGGTCTAATAAGCCTAGGGGATTGAGATGGTCTCAGTTTCCAAGAGAGGCAGGTTTGGCATTCTCACGCAAGCGTGGCATGCCACAGCAGGTATCAAGTTCACAACTGCACCCTCCCAAACCTGTCCAAGGCTCAGGCCACCAGCACCACCTCCTCAGAGCATGGGGTGAGCTGAGTTGACCCTCTCAGCACGTCCCCCAGTGAGCCCACAGAATGACACCATCAGTTGCCAGTAGTAAAAAATTACTGCCAGCTCAGGAAGACTGATGTTGCTCCCCCAGGAGAGATCTTAACAGTTTTTATTTTGCTTTGCTTCAAAAACAGTCTACACCACAGACTAAGGGGGTATGTGTGTGTGTGTAAAGAAACAGAGATGGGGAAGAAGCAGAGATGCCTCCAAATAATGATCAAAGTCCTTCCCTTCTGCATTTTCCCTGGTGGTATATAAAACATCCAATGACAACCTCATACAGTTTGACACAGAGTGAACCTCACCAACTTCAGAAGAGTCCTAACTTGAACCACTGTTCCCAGGCTGAGAAAATTACCTTCTGTATTTGTCAGCTTCAAAACAGAAATCTGTCAAAGCAGAAGTTAGCCATTGCTACCATGCAGGTCAGAAGAATAAGCAAGTCTTTCTGGCTATAGCTGACAAAAATCATCAGCTCCCTAAAACACAGGAAAAATGGTGCACCTGAAGCACCTGAAGGATGAGCTCTTTTTTGCAGCTGCTGGGCTGTTAAGGAATGGCAAAAACCATACAACATGGGGAGAGGGCCATTCAGCCTTCTTACCTGTTCCTGTCATTGTGCGTGAGGAGGAACTGCAGAATCAGTGTGACTGAGGTAGGAAGGCCCTTTGCAGGTCATCTTGTCCAACTCCCCCAGCTCAATCAGAGATGTTCTGGAGAGTGCATTTTTGTTGAAGCAGAAGATGAAAGCCAGTAAAACTGACTTGGTCTCTCTGCTTCTCACACAATTGACACAGACAGCTTTCAGGGCACAGGCAGCAGAAAAGTTAAAAAAGCATAACCACAAATGAGTTGTTCTCACATTTGTTTACTACTCCACTCAAATCTTAAAACTAGATTTAATATATAGTACGGCAGGTAGAACCAGTTTCAAGGTGATATAAGCGAAGCAGCATCTAATGAACTGAGATTATACAGGGCTCCACTACATTGGTATGTATTTCAAATCATTAAAAAAGTGAATGAATGGAGAGAGAAGGAACCCTACTTTTGCCACTGTGCCAGTATAACCCTTCCACCACCCAATAATTACTCCTCCAGGACTGTCAAGTTAGATCTTACCCTGGGCAAAGATGCGGACAAAAAAGTAGGAAACAAGCAATATAACCAAAAATGCCTGGGCACACATGTGTGCCACAGATGCTGTCAGAGCCTCAGAGATGGAGGACACTGCTATTTTATCACTTAACCTTGTATTTTAATCATCAGCTAGTTACATTTCCAACAATTCCTGCTTCTCTGCATGGATCTTCTCACCTAAAGAGAAAGGTTAAGTACAAAGAGGTGACTAATTGTATTTTTCAGAACACAAAATTTAGAGACCTCCACCAAATTTGGTTATTGGAATAAAAACTTTTCCTAAGGTAGAAAAAGCTGATGTAAATGGCAGCACATACGTGTGTGTGTATTCACAGATACCTTCCAAGATTTGCCTTAGTCCCTTTGCATTCCTGTCCTCCCCATTCCCCAATTACTGAATAGGCATCTCTTCCACTGATGGCAGTCTGACCAACTACTGATTGCAAGAAGGCTGCACTGGTGCTGGGAGGGAGGGAGGAGTTTACTTGAACAGGTACAAAACTGTACAAAAAGCATCTCCTGAAACCAGAGACTAAAATGTTATAGGCACCTGCAGTCAAAGAAGAAAAAACTATTAGCCAAAATATAATAAGAGGCTTTTGAAAATAGCACATTAATGCTATTTCTCATGTTAGAAGACAAATTTTATTGCAATTCAGCAAATGAGCTACACCTGTAAAACTTTTGTATATCCATTTCACATTTAATGTCCAATGGATTGAAATGTCACAGCAAAAATAAAAAAGGGAAACAGTACCTGGTTTTGCCATTATAACATAAACTTCAATGTCCACCCTTAATAAAAACAAGCCAGTGATTTCCCCACATAGTAAAATATATAGTTTGTAAGGTATCGATGCTTCACCTTAGTTTAACAGTCAATCTCTAGATACAAAATAAAGAACTATAAAGATGTGAAGTATGTGTACAATTTCTTCAAGTATTTTCAAGTGTCCTACAGTATCTTCCACTATGGACAAAAAGCATTTGACAATATACAGAAAAAGTTAACTCTGAATAGATTCACTGCAGAAACCTTAATATATTCATGAATTAAAAACACAAAAATATGGATAATCTGGCTAGTAGGTTTCATTTGAACAATCTGAACAACTTGAAAAATACTCTTCATAATGGAAAAAGTTGTGGAATAGTCTTCAGTTCATTATGTTTTCAGCTATGGAATGTCAGATGGTTACGTTTATAGCAGGTAAAGGCTATTTTTTAATAAAGTTATCATCATGGTATTTCATTACATTTAAAACAAGTCTTTATTAATTTGCTCTTTTTTATATCATTGTATCACCTCTGACAGTATTCATCAAAAATGCACAAATAATGGATAGGTGATAGTCTGGGGTTTTTTCCTCACATCAGGTATCACCTTTTAAATGTGTCTGACCAATTTAGCACTATAAATTTACTGCATTATGAACTACTACTTTCTATCATTGTATTTCTTTCTACAGAATGTATGCCTGCTGTTAAAAAACATTATCTTTTCCTATTAACTGTTACAAAAAAACCCAAAAAAACAACCACCAACATAGCCACATTAACCTGCAGCTACCAAATCTGCTCCCTTATTTTAGAGAAGAAGCAGGAATAAAAGGTTACAATTGCATTATTCTATTTCTAAAAAATGATGCAGTGCAAGCTTTAAAAATTGAGATGAATTTTACAAAGCTCCAATTAAAAGACTGAAAGATGCCAACTACACAATTTTTTCTTACCCAGAGTCATCCAATTCAGCAGAATGGCATGGAAGGAACTAATGCTGGAACCAAACATTCTTCTGTGAGATTGATGTCAGCTACATCAATGAAAGCAGGAGGTTAGTTTGTGGTAAATACTGAAGAGTGGTAAGGACTATGGCTGCTACTACAGACTGAACTGTCCTTAGATATGCCAGCCACATCTCTTCCCAAGATCCTGGCACAGGCTACCACAGAGATATATTCAATATCTTATTCTTCCTTGGTAGCCCCAGGATTCAACAAAAACCTTTTTTTCCTCTGCATTTCAGAACCTTCTACTGTTCTTCTTCCAAGATTCAGAAGTCCATACCAAAAAGTGCTTTGAGAATCTTACTGGGATTAAGCATAGTCCCCACTGTAAGAGGTGCAGGAAGGGTCTATTACAAAGTGGTCTTTCCTGTGGCTGTAACTGAGGAGTTAGGAAGATGACCTCTGCATCTTCCTTTTCACCTGGACAGTAAGCAAAACAGGGTGCTGTCACTGATGGGCAGCTTCACCCTCACACGCCAGCCTAAGAACCCACCACTTGGGAACCAGCAAACCCAGCCTGTGCCCATCCCAGGTATTGCTAATTATCATAATGAGGCTGAAAAGATCCACACCAAAGAAAGCCAATTAAATCTCTGGTATGCCACACTAGCTGAACTGGTGCAAAGAAAAAATAAAGGAAAAAAAAAAAGCCTCAATTCAGGGTTAATTACCTCATGCAAGATAAAATTAATCCATACTTAATACTAAGCAAGATAAGATTTTAACTGGATCAACTAATCTGTTAAGGTCACAGAACCACAGAATCACCAAGGCTGGAAAAGACCTTTAAGATCATCAAGTCCAAATAATGAATCCAACCCTTCTTTCTTTTGTAGGCATATTCCCTGTGAAATACACAGGCCTAGTAAGGCCATCTTAAATATAGCTGAAAGCACTGTACATTTTTTTTTGCTATTATTAATACACAAATAAGCAATCTGGGGTAAGTGTATAAAGATTATCCCAATATATTCAGTGGAATACATGAAATTCTAAGAATAAAGTACATCTGTTTTATTTTTGCCCCTCCAAAGATGGAAAAAAGTAATCAATAAAACCTAAGCTGCACACACAAAATACCTCTGTGAAATGCTCCTGTAAGCCCCAGACTGTGGAAGAATTCACACCCACCCAGCATGAGGAGTGGCTTGGACATTGCCCTTGCATCTTCCTAATGCTACCGTGAAATCAAAAAAGAATCTTGCTCTGATAAGTAGTGACAAAGGAACTTCTCAGTTTAATAATGAAATAAATAAGACAGAAGTAAAAATAGTCAAAATTTAATACATGTGCTATACTTATAAATTATGGAAATAAAACTATCACAAGATGTGACTTAGCTGTAGGTAAAGAAAAGGTGCTACAACATGGTATGAACCAAAAAACTTGGACTCTGCTTCTCAAAAGAGACAATACTGAAATAGGTTTATACAGTGGAGACCTCTTAAATACATAGCCCTGAATTTCTGTACAGGAATTTGTGATGCTGATAAATCAGCCTGTTCTTAAGTCACACATCTATTTCAAAGAGATTTTTATCAGAGGTTTCAGATGAACAGAGATGCCTTTATGCATTTGCCAAGTTCCAGATCTCCAATACACTAAGCTTTCCAAATGTTTGTGTTTTATTGTAGAAGTGGACTAAAGCTTTCTCTGTGAAAAACAAAAGCATCCCAAATGAAGCAGGCTGTGATAACAAATTCCTTCAAAAGGAAAAGAAAAAAAAAAACTACTACTCACTGTCTTTTCTGAAAAATTAGGAAATCCTTATCTTTGTTAGTAAGATATACCACTATTATTTTGTGGGAGCACAAACATCTTTATCTAGTCATCTGGCATTTGGGGGAAGGAACACGTCCCTCTTTATTAGCAGTTAAGAGAATTACCAGCAGCAATCATACACCAAACTTCAAAAGGCTGGTTCAAGTGGAAACATTTTTGTGTTAGGAACACTTATTCCAGGTTTTTCATTTAAGTGGGCTGCACTGTAAATTCTGAATTACAACATGATATAGCCAGTTGTATCATAGAAGTTTTTTGTTTGTTTGCTTAACGGCAAACTTACAAAACACAACCATAGGTTAAATAAATAAAAAACATCAGTTAAAAAACACGAGTAATTTCTTCTGTGCAATTATGTACGAATATGAAAAATATTACTTTGATCTCTGCACATTTCATGGTTCAGTCTCCTGGATTTTCACTAAAAATAATACTGACAACAAAAATAAAGGAAAAAAAATGATTTGTTGACAAATCAGTGCTTTGGAGCTATTAAAAAAAGCACACGTCAGATTTGTAGTTCCCTTGCAGCAGAACATGACCCGATAAGTTAAAAATCAAACATTGGTAATAATGTTAATATATAAAATATTAGTTTAAAAACTATAGAATGACCTTCTCAGCAGAAATGGAGTGTATACATTGGGGTCTATGACATACAGCGTATCTGAAGGCAAGGTCACAGAATGCTGAAAGGCTCACTGCACATTTTCTATGGCAAGGAAATACTGCAGCTTTAAAATAAGCTGCACAATACTCATCTCTATCTCTTTCACATGAAAGTGTGTAAAAAGCAAATCAGCAAATAAACTCTAAAATAGATTTATACCAAAATCCTCTTTTTTACACTGAGTTTACAGCTTCTATCCATTGGCCTGTACTATTTTTGGAGTTTCCTTCAAGAAAAGTCAAAGTTTCATTTTAGGGCCATGAACAAGTTCACGATACAATGTACTGGCAGACAGAACTTTTGCATACTAATGGGAATCACTCCTTGTTGCTTTTTTTTCTTTTCTTTAAGCTTTTCCTGTGGGACAAGAGGTCAAATATCGATTCCTTTGACAAGAGATGCCTCCAGCGTAATGTTGAACTCCTGCAAGGTCTGCAGCACTCGAATCAAAGAATTCACAAGAGTATGATCCTTAATCAGTGCTATGTCTTCATACATCTGTGCTGTGATCGGGCAGTCTGCAAGCAGGGCGATCCAGTGATGCAAAAGGTGGTCTCTGACAAAGTGGCAATTTGCAATTTGGAAATAAAAATAAAGCCAAGTTAATGTCTCGTTTTCACTGACATGATTGTTATTCTTTGCCTTCTAAACAGGCTCACCATCTTCTCCACATTTTTATAAAGCAAGGAAGGGGAAGTAACTGTCTGTGGGAGTAGGGAGTATCCGTGAGAGCCACATTTCTATGTTTCCCTGTCCTCACATCAAAACATATGGTTACCAGGAGACCTGGAAGTCCCAAGCAGGCCCTAAGTCACTAGTCTGCTCCATGTCCTTTGCACCTAAGGGCTTCTAGATGGCCCCAGCTTCCCTCCTACCCATCTCCTACAAGAAGTAGGTGGAGGATGGGGGAATTCACCCAGCCATTGACTGGGAAGCCCTCACTAATGGATGGTTGTCTGTTTCTATCTTCCAACATCGCCAGCTGTACAAGACAGGGAGGCTATTTACACCAGCCTACTACCTTTCTCTCTTGATTCAGCTGCTCAGCTCTTTGGGATACTCATTTTTGTATCTCAGATTTCCCACACTTCACATGTCCAAGAACTCAGGGCATGGTTCACTCGATCCTTCTTTAGTTACATCAAATCACTGCGTAAGTAATAATCAAACTGCACAACCTAGTTGTGTGGTTTTATCTTACTAATGCACAACATTGTCTTCATTTTCTTAAAATATCAGTAATAGGAATCACAACAACAATAATAAAGAAGTTTCTTTATACCTGGCTCCAAGACACACCAGCATCTGAAACTTGCCATCCTTCCCAATGTTTCTAGGGGTGTTGTTGATAGCAGTGATAAAACGACAGAAATTCCTGGCCCTTGTCTGCCAGTTCTCTTCTGGGACCATTTCATTCTGCTCAAGGGTCTCATAGTATGTTTGTGCTTTTTCTTAAAAGAATGGTGGGAGATAATTACTTTTCATCAGTGCATAGAGCAGTCCTAAAATATCTGAAATATCCTTCTCCTGTGCTTGGAATAAAATAAATAGGTGCTATGGCCTTCAAATGTAGATGATTAAATGTAATACCACCTCAGTGTAATGCTTTCCCCTTAAGTGTGCTTACAAATCCATGGGCTATCTGATGACCATATTGGACCACTGGCAAATCAGCATGAGTGGCTGTCTCATGGAGGGGACAGTTAAAGTTTAAAGATCTAGATTCTAAGCTCATTCATTAATTTCCTGAATTATTATGTCTAGGCATTGTTATTTTCTGTTTGATTCAGCCCTGCATTTCCCATGTAAAACTGGGATTCCACTTTCTTCCTTCTGTACAGTGCTAATGAAGCTCTAGTATCTACTGAATTTTGAGATGCCACAGTAAAATGATGATATAAGGAGATGCTGCTGAGATGCCTCCAAGAAGTATGCTGTTGACACGGGCTGAGACACAGTGGCAATGATAAGGCACATGGATATACGGCAAAGACAAAGTAGGCTTGGGTATGTCTTCCTCCCACTTACCTAAGAAGTCCCAAATAAAGACATTTTTGAAGAGTCTTGGTGATTTAAATCCATGCTGAAACACTTGCTCAAGGGCTGAAACAAGTCCACTTTCTCCACACAGCAACAGTGTCAGACTGCCTCTCTGCCAAGCACACACAGAATACACACACAGTTATTATCTCAGTTTGGAAACCTGGGACACAAAAGTGTCTCATGCATCTATTACTGAAACCAGTTTTTAAACAGACACCCAAAATTTCAGTCTACTGTCAAACAGTGGCTCCAGGCAGGATGGCCCAGTTCTCACAAGTCCTGAGCATTCGAAAATGTGTTGACCCCTCTAAAAACATGGCTGAAGAAAGCAATCTCAGGGCCTTGTCATCATCAAATGAAGCCACAAAAAGGCCAAGATAAAGATCACGAGCACGTTTTACCTATAATAACCACTGTACAAAAATTTAAGAAAATATTTTTCTAATTTACTAAGTAATAAAGATAAGAGGTTAATTGTAGCAGGTGTCTCAGACTGTTTATCAATAAAACCAACATTTAATGCAATTTTTAAACGTCAAGAAAAAAACCCAAATTCTTCATTAGAACATGATGGTAAATGCTATTTTGCAAAATGAGTGCATGACCACTTGAGATTACTGTGTAAATGTGATCATCAACCAGAACTACCCTGTATATGAATTTGCCATGCTATACTGAACTTAGAGAAAATAGGAGCAGAGGGAATGGGGGGACCTCTTTGTAAAAAATCCATACAGGAGCCAGCACTGTTCTACACCACTCCTGCTCACAAGGGGTGGATTTTGATGCTTTGACAGAGGCATGGCTTTTTAAGTTTGTTTCAGGAAACAACTGCTGTGTCAGTCAAGATGATTACATGTACCAGAGTGTCTGAGAGCACTTCTGCTTCCCTTGCAGGGGAGCATGTGGGGGGTGTTTGAGTGTGGGTCTTGTGTTTATTTTGTCTTTTTAAAGTGGCCCATGGGTTTTCATGTTTTAAGTATGAAAGATATTACAAAACAGGCATAAAAACCTAGCCAATACTCAGTGTAGATGTAAAATGTCAGTTAATCTAGAACAAACTAAACAGCAGGCAATACTCTTGACAGTGATGCAGGTAAAATCCTTGGCACAAATAGACTAATAACACAATTTCCAGTAACAGAATGTTAACATTTAAATTAACAGAATGTTTCAGTTAGCAGCAAAACTGAGGTACTGGAAGATTAACTATTCCCACAGCATATCCTTGGTATCTCACTTTTGCTCCACTTAAGGACGTTTCACACAGATGGCTGCTCATCCAGTTTAGTTATTTCTGTTATGCATTCTCCAATGCTTACTAATAAGAGTTTTAAAGACAGGAGTGCTATTACACAGACAACACAACTCCCCACCTCCTTCTCTGGCTTGTGGAAATGCTTGACAATACCATTGACAGCTTCACCAATAGCTTCTTGTATCTGACCAGTATTTAGCTCTGCAAAATAGAAAAATATATTCAGTCACACTGTAACAGCTTTAGAAATAGTACCTGTGCATGAGGGATAAGGCATACCACAAAAAAAAGAGGAGGAGCATGAATTAGCACCACCAAATCTGGGCATCCTGGAAATACTTTCTGTAAATCCAGGCATGCTTGGAAGCAAAGTAATCACCTGATTTATCACAAATAAGACAACCCCAGAACAGTGGTCTCAGTGAAAAACTAAAGTCCATGAACAGAAACCACTAGCAAGCTTTTTCATCCATGAAGGATAGATAGAAACAGGACAGTAAATTTCTACCTGCCTCCATAGTATTCACCCCACAGATGAAGGACAAGAATACAGTAAACACCACCAGGGCAGCTAAGTACTGGACCAGAAGTCCAGAGACAACTTTCTTCCATCTTTGGAGACTTTCACAACTTGAGTAGATAGAACACATTGCTCAGGACTGTCACTGGGAAGTTAGCTGGACTTGGAGCAAGAGCTTGAGTTAAGAGAGTTTCACATGTCCTGTCCAAGTACAGTTCTAAAACACAAGAAATCCTACAGTTCTGTTTGCAAGCAGTTCTCCTCAGCAATGATTCAGAACAGTGCAAGACAAGATATTCCCCATCACTCACTTGGCTTATTGTTTGGTGATATAGTGACAAATCTTCTGATCATGCTTGGTGACTGCTGCAAAGGAGGGGTTCGGCATTGCCGCTCATCAGCCTCAGTGTGGGAAGTCAACAACTCTCCCACCAGGATCCTCTCTAAGCTGCCATCATCCATTCCCTTTCCAAGCCACCTTCCACATGGAAACCTACAAACATAAAGGAGATACTTGGATCAAGTCCTTCAACCCAGATAAAATTCCATGCCAAAAGACTTTCAACTGCAGTTGCATAAAACTCAAATTCTGCTAGTTCAATTATTATAAATACTTTGCTCATCAAGCAACAAGTAACGAAGTCTGGGTTTCGGCTTTTGCCTGTAGAGGGAGCAAAAGTAACAGCAGCCTTTCCGTTCCAAGATTGTGCTAAATGTCAGACTAAACGATTCGCAAAGCAAACAGTAAAAGGTTTTGTCTTGTGTCCTGCGCGTAGCACATGATTTGAGGGCTGCAGAGGAAAAAGAGGTAAAAGAAGACCCACTACACACTATAGATGGGGGTTGAAATACCTATGCTTTCATTGAATATGTTATGTAGCAGGCCAGCCCCCCAAAAAACCCCAAACATAAATTCCAGAATAGCAATACATTTATTGAAATTGGAATATTGTCAGACATTAGAAAGCACATGTACTCACTTGCTCATTATCATTTTCTATGAAGCAATGTTGATGACAGTTTAATCAGCTTAATCAGAAAACTGAACTGCATCCAAAAATAGAATCTTGCCTCTTCCTTTAATTACAAACAGACTGGCATGGAGAACTGAGTGGACTTACTCACCAATTTGTCATCAACACCACCCTGACAGTTTCTCTAAACAAAGGACAGGGCATCAAACTATGCTGTACCTAACACAATACATTTATTTGTTACTGTAGATCTTGTTCCCTTACTTTCACTGTGCAAACACAGGCTTCTAACGCCCATAGACCCTTGTGTTCCAGCTTGTGACCAAAGGTCTCCCTATGAACACCTAGAGTGCCCAGCCTCAACATAAAATAACACTTATATTTGATAAGCAGCAAGCTCTAACTTGCTATTTCTTCCTTGGGCTTAGGGCAGATGATTTTTAAGATGCGCAACAGTCACCTCATCTTCTCCACCAAATTTTTAAGGCACGACATGAGAGTCTGAAAACTGAAAAGTGATTAATCTTATATGAATCATGACTTGTTTAATGCTAGAAGCCAAGTGACCTTTTTATGCCCTTCAGGTAGCAGCAACTGTAAACAGAGTCTCAGGAGGTAAGACCTTTCTAATCAAACAAGCCCTACTGTGCCAGCTCCCTGTAGAAATTCTACTTACCCAACATGAAATGTCAGGATGATACTTACTTGTAAGTATGCCCTGTTATTTCATTTCTGACCATAACATATTCCACTAGCCACTTGGCATACAGCCCTGAATTATCATGTCCTATTTGCACCGTGGTCAGCTTTCCCAGGTTCTGGCACTGCAAATTAAACAGAGTTTGTCAGAGTAAACTGGAAGAAAGCAGCATGTCGGAGGAGTAAACTACTAGAGAAAATGCTCAGACAGAGAATGACAAATGTGGTTCACCTTTTCTGATTGTGTGATTTGTTCTGGACTTTTTAGGAGCAGGTTGCTTTATTTGTTTTTGTTTGTTTGCTTTGTTCTGTTAAATACTATTTTGATCAGCAGAGAGACCATCAGTTGAGCTAGATTTTTCAATTCAATTTTACCCAACGCAAGCACACACACAAAAATCAGAGCAGAATCACTTCTTTGTATCCAGTAGAGGAGGATACGACATCTCCCACCACTACACCACAAAGTTGTAATATAAAGACAGTCGTGTCCATGCTCGCACTAAGGATTTGTCAGTCATTTTGCTCTGTGTGTTATTAAACATAGATTAAATTTGCTATGTAAAGGCACAGACAGTATTTGCTACTGAGCAATGGGAGAGTTTAAAACTGAAAAAACAGAACAACCAAAGCATTTTTTGTATCAAGCAATACAAACCTCAAAAGTCATTTCTAATATATTCCTGGGAATCTGCAGGACTCCCGTTTCACCCAGTTCTCCAGAGATACAGATCCAAGGATTGGCAGTAAACATTGAGCCACCAAGTTTCTTGCTAGGAACAATCAATATATGGTATGGTATCACTGCAAACACAAGAACAATTAACACTTCAAAAACTAAGAAGGATAATTATGTAACCACTTTAATGAGGAGAGGGGGGAAAGACAAGTCATAAAATAATACTGCAGTGCCATGAAATGTTAAAACAACAGTCAAAGCTGCTTTTTAGTCATAGTAACACTTGTACACTAAGCACTGCCTGACAACCAGGAAGTGTACACATAGCAGTCATTAAGAAGCAAAGCTGATAGCAAAACTAATGTGAAATGAAAAAAGAAATACGGATTAATGACTTCATATGCATATAACTTCTCATTTACCAGCCTCCAAACATGTCATGAAGATGGTTACTTGTCCCCAGCTTAGAGACAAGGAAGTAAAAACAGAAAATTCATGTATCCAGGATTGTTTTGTAGCTCAGCATGCAACTCAATGCTCAACTCCTAACTGCCTGCTTCTGAGTGTTCATGTATGCCCACTACACAACTAACACCAGTTCCCATTCAATTACTAACCAAAGCCTTTGTCTGCAGGGCTTGCTTGCAGCAGCTTGCTCTCCTGAGGCTGAAAATACATTATAATGCTGCAAGTTTCTCTGTACCATCTTGCTCTTAGTTATGCTAACTGTACAGACTTCTTGACTTTCAAAAGAACACACAACTATTTTCCCCTCTAACTGGCACCACACACGTGTGCAAACACTTTCTGGTCCTCTGGTTTAACAGTGACTAATTCAGCACAGTATCACCCGAGTTACAGCCCCTTCTCTGACTCTGGAGGCATGTGCTCTTCAATCACCTAGCATCTCATGCACAGCCTCCAATTAACCAAACTTTTGTAACAAAATCCAATTAACTGAATGGTCACTGTGTTTCTTGGCAATCTGCCCTTATTTTATAGTGCATAAAACGATTACAGTCAGGGCTTTTCAGCTGAGGTGTTTAATGCATTTCTCCCTCCACTGTCATTGCCTCAAGAAAGCATTTGATGGTTGGATTTTCCTAAAACCCTGATGCTTCCAGCATTTAAGAATGAATTAAAATGTTTGCTTTTTTATTTTCTGTCCTGATAGTTTTAAATTAAGTGACAATTTAACTGCATCGAGCTGACCAGATTTTAGCATTGTCCCAAACTTGCCCACAACTGGATCAAAAACTATTTTGCTTAGACATTTGCTTGCTTTGTCTTTCATTCACACAAATATGGATCACAATATACCATATCAAGGATTGCTCCTGCCACAGGGCCAGAGGGGTCCTTTCACACCCCTCCACCCCCAAGTTTATAAGCCTTGCTAAAGTCTTCCCTTATTCTGTCTTACTGGTGAGGTCCTGTGGCAGCAGGCACACAAATACAGGAGAACTCTGTAAGACATTTATGCATCAGCAACAACAGGTTAAAAGTTTCTCTAGGGCATCTTTTTGAAGAAAAGAAAGAAAAAAGGGGAAAAAAAAAATTCATTGTGTTAATGTGTTGCAGAATTCTGATGCAACCCTCAATGGGCGTTTCATTGTTATCCCAACATTATCCTCAACTCAGAGACAGTCATGCAGCAAAGTAGGCTGAGTATGAAAAGGGGTACTTTTTTTTGTTTTCTTTTTATTTCCTAGCATCTGTTAGCTAATATTCTTACCTCGATAATTAATAACCCACACTGATCTTGTTTATTATAATGCAAACAAGCCCACCACAAAATTTTCTGTTGAGATTTCTCTCCCAACTAACAGGATTAAAGCTGTGTATTTTACCAAGTTAGAGGAAAAAAAAAAAGCCTTTAGTGACACAGAGAGACTACTGCCTACCAGAGAGGATCACAGAAATAGTGACTCAGCATACACAGGTGGGTATCAGGAAGAAAGCAGAACAATTGCATTAAGGCACATTGCTCAGAGCTGTTTAGAATTTTGGATAAGGAATCAACTGTATGTAGAAATCAGAGTTCCAGGGACAGCAAATACTTACAGATTGTTGTGAAAACATTGGTAAAGCAAAAGTAATCAACAGCATTGAATGACAGGAGATGATACAAGAATTGTTCTTTCTCATCATCACAGCGGAGGAATGCGTAACGCTTGTAGAGTTTTCTGAAAATGGAAAACAAATAATCTGTCACAGTAAAAAGACACTTCAGTGAAATGTTTTCTATTGTGCGTATTTATTAGGTAAACTATAAAGAATGTGCAAGTGATTCCAAATGACAAGTGATACTGGTAGAGGCAACAGTATTTAATGTGCCAAGGTATGTCAACACTATGCAAAAGTCTGAAGTCTCTCAAGTGCATCAGTCCAATATTTCACACAGTTTTCCACCCCTCAAAAGCCATTTCTGGGGTGGTTTGAGGGTCTTCTCCCACCCAAAAAGACTCCAAAAGATGGAAAAAGGAATTTTGTACTTTCTTGGAAAGAATTATCCCACTTCTTTCAGCCACGTAAAATGACAGAACTGAAGTAAAGAGAGTCCTCGTAATTTACCTCCAAGCAGATAGTGCCATTGGAGACTCCTCCAGCACTTAAGACAGTTGGAAGGCTTTTCTCAAAGGACACTAGGGCAAACACTGGGGCTTGTATTACTGTTTGTATTAAGTTACAGGTGATAACCCAAGGCCTATATCAACCCACACCTTAAGCTACAGAATAACTTCAGTGGTGAAAGTACACAGCTCCTGACATCACCAAAATAATAAGCATACAAAGGTGGCCTAAAGTCCTACCATTCCCTTTTACTGGGTTACAAACTCTTTGCTAGGACTACGATTCTGCACAGAAGTGCAGCTTCTTTGAATATCAAAAGATGTAGCTTAGCAGCCTTCTCACTAATGGAGCCGCTAACACCTCTGCAGAAGAATGCACTGTCAACAGAAACAATCCTATATACCTATTGAAATTACTCAAACACATTAGAGAATTTAACACTGCAACACTTGCAACAGAGAAACTTTGAAAGAAGTTTATAACCTTAACCTCTTCAAGGGCAAATTTTGACTGGAAAATACTCTTAGAGTTACACGCTTGTATATAACAATTACCACTATTACTGTTAATTATGCAACCAACAAATAATACCAGTGTTGGTGAACAATCATAAAATAAGAGCGTGCCAAGATGCACCAAAATCCAACTGAGCCTAGAAGAATATTCAAAACATCATGAACGCATGAATTACGTGCCAGAAATGCTGACAGAGCCATGGGTGGGTTGTTCCTGCAAGGAGGGCATCCTGACAATTCCCCTCAATTTCAGGTATCAATTACAAAAAAGTCAGCAAGTGACCTACAAGCCAGAAAAGTGCAAAACAAATCAATGACGATTAATGCACACACACACATTCTCATTTACATAACAAACATAACACTAGAGATTGGCAGGAAATGTTCAAAGGAAATAAATATACTGAGCCTTAAATCAATATAACCTGCCTGTAGCTGCAAGAGTAGCAAACCCACAAAGGTCTCATGGGTGACCATGTGCATGTCTCATCTGAACAATCTGAACCACATGTTTAAACAGCCTGCCCACAAGGCTGTCCTGCCTTTTCAACATGTAAGATTTCTCATTTTACTTGCACACATAAAGGTCTGAGGGGAGTGAAGCTATGGGATTTCCCCCTCTTCCCTAACTCTAGTCCCTTTGCAGAAAGAAACCAAACATGTTTCAGTTTTCTTGTTTTCTAGCAAATGTCAAGTGAAGAGAATGCATTAAAATATCTAACAATTGCTTCAAAAAAGAACAACACACAAGCATGTTAACTGTAACATGGCAGACGTTGCACAATTACTTTTAGTACCTCACTAACTGGGCACTGCTTCCTCTAAAAACAGCAAACAGAGCACACTAAATCCATGCTGCCTAGAACACCTCCCTAAGTAGCATTTCTAAACACGCAGCACAAAGCACACAAGATTACAAAGAACTGATGTCATTCCTATGCAAGTTGTTCCTTTGCTTGTCACTTTCATTCTAAACATATTTTTGCTGCTGTCTCCCTCTGTTCTAGAGAATCAGAGTCTGTCTGATAGACAAACAGTGCATTGGTCAGTGTTAAGAGAGTTGCAGATTGTTTTCATCTTTTGAGGGGGTAAGGTGGGGTGGAGTGTGGTGGTGTGTGGGAAGTCCTCTCACAGCACTTGTTCTGCATGGGACAAGCACTGCTAAATTTAACCTCAGCTGGACTCCTGACTTCAGAGGAGAAGCCTGACCTGAGGGATATAAGTAGATTTATTAGCTGTCCTCACTCTGTTCTTCAGCTTTCCTTGCTTGCTGTCGGAAGACCGCACCTTCATCAGGAAGTCCAACATAATTCAATACAAGGCAAATCTCAAATAATTAGCAGTTGGGGTTTGGGGGGTGCAGGGGGAGGGAAAACATTTCTTAGAAGGTAGTGTGAGTGGGAGGGAGGAAAAGCAAAGTAGACATCATAGGTGAAGCTGTGTCCAGAAAGAAGTCTTCAATTAAAGCTAATGACAATTACTAAGGGCCACACAAGAGAACCTTTAATTTCCACACAGTAAACAGTATATCCAACCTTATCAGCACTACATTTCTTTTTCTGCACAGGTTATACTGAATAAACCTCAAATCTTTACTCATAAAACAACTACTATTAAATATGGCCTGTACTCTGATTTATGCCACTATTTAAAAATGAATTATTTATGTTTAAAAAGAAAACATAATGTGCTCTGGACAGCACCATGTTAAGTAAATAGCTCCTTGTGCTGAGCATTTCTCCTTCTGCCTTTGAAGATGCATACTTACAACAAGCATTAGCACAGAGCACTTCTGACAGAGTTTAAGCCAGTAGAATTTGGAACTCTCTCTGGGTTCGAGTCTTCAGTTTTCACTCACATCCCTCTCCCCCTGTACTTTGTATATTTTTCCCACTTTCTTCCTATAGTACAATTACCCCTTAAATAGTGTTTTGGCTCCCAATGGTTTGGTCTTTTCATATTTTTTTCATTATTTCACACAAAAAGAATTGAAAGTGATGTATGATTTTGAAATGTTTAGGAGAAGTAATAAAAAATTGTCATAATAGCAGATATTTTACTATTATGAAAGCAATTCACTTTCTTAAGCAGGCTATAAAGGCAACATCTTTACTGCGTAGGAGAGGACAAACAAAGCTGAGACAGTGACAGTTTGATCTAGAGATGTGGACATTCATGCTCTGAAAGACTTGAAGACTTCAAAAGATTACCAAATCTCATCTTGACCTTATTGCTCCAAAATGAGAAGCAAGAACCGATCATTCCACCTTCCTAGTCACCTTCAAGGTACTGCATGTACAACATTCATCTGCTCTCTTAAAACACACCAGAAGTTGATTTTATCTACATTGTTTTACATGGCACTGAAATGAGTTAAAAGAACGTCTCAGATTTGGACACAGAAGCGAGAAGCTAAGGAACAGTCACTTGGAGTCACATTCATAAGAATCAAAGAAGCACATCTGGATGTGCCTTTACACGCATCATATCGTGACAGACTGCAACCATGCATTGCAAAAACACAAACAATCCAAGGGAAACAAAATATCCCACAGTTGCAGAGAGGGCCAAGATAAAAAGCTTGACTCAGCAAAGTAGTGGCATTTGGACTTATGCCCTGTTTCACTTAATCCCTAGTATATTTTGAAGATTTCAACTCAAAGTCACAGACTAACTATGATGACAGAGCTGATTCTGTATCTGAAGAACCCCAGCATTGAATCATAATTCTTAAATAGCTCATACACAGGTAAATATACCTATACAGGTAAAAATACCCTTGGAAGGCTAGTTGGTTCTGTTCATGTTGCAGAGAAGATAACAGGCACTTCCGGCTTTTTAAAGTCAAACTACTAAGCAAGTTTATTTTAAAAAAAACTTTGCCCAAGAGAAGCCATCTTACTTCGTGAGTTCATGATCTGAAAGCAGCTGTTTTAGATGCCTAGAGAGCAACTTCTTTTCCATAGAGAGACGAACCCAGGCTCTGGCCTTGCCAACATCTGTTTTGATCTCACTAATGTTCTGGATATGCCTGGAAAAAAAAAAAAAGACACTATTTGGTTCAAAAGTACTGTCATACTTTGAAAATAGGAAGCTAGGCTGAAGAAGGTATTTTGCCAAGAATGCAAACTATCAGGCAAACAACTGGAAAAAGAGGCATGATCACCGTAATATTCAGCAGTATCTAAATTCCTTACATATCCAGCTGAAAAAGAGCTTGAAAAGCAAGTATCTGCAATGCAGTGCCTTATTTACACAATTCTAAACCAGGACCATTGCTTCACATGATTTAAGAACCATTCTGGACCTTATCACTGCAATATTTAAGGCTGAGTGCTTTGGAAAATTAAATACTGGTTTTGTCAGTAGTAGCTTTTCTTGCACAGAAGACACAAATGAAATATTTTGAAAGGACACTCATGTCCCTTGAGTATCCTCCATTCACTTCTATCCACTAAAAAAATTAGATGCTGGTATGGAAAAAAAAGAGGAAAGAAAAATTGTTTCAAAACTAAATTTAGAAGTTCTGTATATTGTTTTTTATGTAGTGAAAACAGGACATTTAGCAGAAGTTATAACTATTCACACCACAGTATTCAGTATTAGATAAACTTATCCTTTATCTCAAATAAGTTCTTTAAACTGCTTTCTTCACTGAGAAGCAAGAATGAGCTCAGAGCTGCACAATCAACTTGGCAATGACTGGGAAAATACATCTGCTACACCCACATCTCTGGAAATAAAACAATACAGAATACTTATAAAAATGATGAAACCTTTGTGAGGGTTTTTCTATAAGCTAGTAGCTGTGACAACATAAAATCTCAGTACAAAACATGCTTTTGTAAAAGTCAATGGAAAGGTTGCACTAGATACTCTAAAAACAGTTCAGCAGGTTTCTTCCCCACATCCCCCTCCTGCTGTATGAAACAGACTTTTCTGTATGGTACACATTATACACAGAAACAAGTATGCAAATCTCACAGGTTTTCTGTGTTGGTTTTAATAGTTTAAACTCACCTCATGTCCTGGATGAGAGAGATTCTAAGAGGTGACATGGCTGGACTGGAATCAGACTTCCTCCTTTCCGAATCAAGAAGTATTCCTAGATTCAGAAGAACAGAATTTCTTATTAGTAGAAATCCATCTGAAGATTTTGAAATCAATATAAAAATAAGAAGGTGAATTAACAACAACTTGCACTTGTGTTACTGGTGAACCAATGTTTTGTGAAGATATCGTGTCATATTTCCACTTAAAATGACATGAAAATCTAAAACGCTACACAGACAGTTATTCAGATCAGCACACACTAATCATGAACACATTAAAGGGCTCAGATTCAGCTGAAATTGGTTCGACATCAAATGGCTTAAAACTTCTAACAATCGAGTATTGTTTTTAAAAGACTACCCTACCATTTTTCTATGTAGTAGAACTGGCACTGCTGACATCAGGAAACTGTGTTCAACATATTTTACTCAGTACACCGTGTCTCATACACTTAATTAATCTATCACTTTGCACACTCCTGTAAACCCCACTGTTCTTTTAAGCAGCATGTTTTGGATTTTTTTAAAGCAATGTTACTACTCTTATCTTTAAAATTCCACTCTAGAGAATCAAGTTGTATAATAAAAACAGTCCCTGCCCTCATTCCCAATTCAGAAAGCATAAAACTGATTGTAGGTTCAGTCTGATAGGTAAAAACACTATGAAGTGACATTCAGGAGACCTTAATACTTTCCAAATCAACGGTTTTGGTCACTTAAAGGACTTTGCATGTGATAGTAATACTCAGCTCTTTGCCTACAGCAATTTAAAAAAAACCAAACCCAACAAACATCCACCACCTCCCCCAAACCTATTTTTCTCTCCAAAGTTACACCCTATGCCTCCATCTGACACAAGAAGTACTGCTTGAAAAGTTACATTAATGAACTCAGAAACAGATTATCAATGGACCATATGTGCAATATTATTTTTACTGCAACACTTGATATAACAAAAAGTAAAATGTTTCTTCAGTGGTTTTTGTACTTTTTAAAATGTCTCTTTTAAACAATAAGCCTACTGTCCTGTATTTTTCAGGAGAGACTGTAAAACTTCAGGATGTACAGCACAACTGTATATGCTTATACATGTTTTCCACCCCCAACCATAACGTAATACGCTTTGCCAGTCATACAGTGACTATGTGTCATATGGAGGAAGGTACATCAGAGCAGATCCATTTTAAAACCTCTCTCTGAAACATTAGCTATTTCAAGCTACTTCCAAACAAGTGGGCTCAATCCAAACAAGTTTATTTTTTGCAAAATCTGTTGAGAGAATGCACTAGGTCCATTTTAATTCTGTAGTGGATACAATACTTCATTCGGTTATTTTGAGTGGAGGATGTTTCCAAGGAAACAATCTCTGCATGGTGCAAATCTGCAGGCAGCTCTTACTCATAGGTTTTTTTATATCATCTTCTTCCAGCTGAAGTCAGTCTTACCTGAGGTACTGAAGCTGCCTGATGTAGTTTTTCTCTGTCTGTTTTCTAGGTAATGTAGCAGATGAGACCACAAAGCAGACTTTCCCTAAAATTAAAATAAAATTAAAAAATTAAAGAAATCACTATCAGCTGAATTAAAAAAAAAAAGAAGTTTAAATTATCATTGAAAATATCAGCCATAACAAAAACTTGCTTTAAGTATGTTTCTCCCTATAAAGTCATTGGTGACAACCAAAAACAAGACAGAAGAGGTGCTCAGGAACTGTGAAGAGGTTGACAAAGAAAATCTAATTATTCTGGTAACAGCAAAAGTCAGCTGAACATTTCTCATAGTTCATTAACATAAGAAGAAAACATTTAAAGGCTTGCAAAATTCTATGTGCAAGTCGAGTGCTTTGTCTAAGGCCATAACCTGTACTATATCTCTTTCCCTTCCTGCCCCTCCAGCAGTGAGATGACAAGAGATACAGAGCCAGCCTGAGTTCACCCTCTCATACCCAGACCAAGTCTTGTGCATCCGATTCCTTTCAGGGTAACTCAGGGCTATGGATGCACACTGCCCATTTTCAGAACCTCAAAAGACCTCCTTCAATTTCATCAGGGAAAGGATTCGGGTAATCACAAACACAGTAAGAACCTAAAATCAAGTAGGACAACGAAAGCAAATCAGCCAGAATACTCCAGCTCTACAACAGCGTAAAACCAACTGAAAAGTTAATATTTGGGATGTAGTATTTAGGCCAAGATAAATCCATCAAATTATGTCAAAAGGTGCACCTTGCTCATTATGTTGCCTTCTTAAACCTCTGGTGGCTTAAAACAATGTGAGGAAATCTTTTACTGGCAAACTAAAAAGATTCTTGGATTCATCCTAAAATATCCTGCGTGATAAATCAAAAGCTTGCAAAGCCACAGAAAGGCAGCAGCAATTGAACAGGGGCTCTTCAGCACATAATTGGAATCACTTCAATTTGGAATAATTAGGAAATTAATTAGTATTACTTATCTTCCTAAATTACTACATTAGCTGGAAATCCCAGTGAAGATTTAGCATTTCTGCATTTCAGAAAAGCAGTCCTATTACAAAGCTATATTTTTATTTACTACTTGGTGCAGAAAGAAACCATGACTGTAAAGCAACAGTTGTTAATTCAGCACTATCAATGTCATCTAAAAAACATGTAAGTGCCTTCCTGGAGGTGCAGTAATTATGGTTCAAATCTGAATTTATTTTTTTTTTAAAGCCATCTTTAAAGATCTCTGAACACTTAAATCCTATTGCTTGCTACAGTTGACACAAAGAACTACTGGCCATGAGCAATTATTCCAGAAGTTGCATGCCTCCAGAAGATAAAACCTAGAGTGTCTGTTACATCTGTGTTAAGAAAAATTAATTAAAAATATGCATTCAGTGGTGAGGATATTAAAAAAAAAAAATCCAGGGAAGCTCAATGCCTCATTTGTGTACCTGACAGATCCAACATGGAAAGCCAAAACTGTAAGTCTTATAAAAACATTAAAAAAGAGCATTACAAATATCAACCAGGGAACAGTATCATCCAAAATGGCCTTTCTCTCAATAAACACACACATGCACACACAGTCTAGTGTTCAGCAACCAGCTGCCATGACAAAAACCACAACAGATCACATAAAGCAGCAAACAAAAGGATCCTGCAGCAAATAGATGTACAACAACATAGCAACAATCATGATGAATGTAATAACTCATGCAGTATGTATCTGCCCACTTCCTTCAACACGGTGTTACTCTCCTTTAACTTCACCAAATAGCAATGATGATGTATCTGTAAGGGAAAGGAAGACAGCCTAAGGAAAGTAATGGGACAGAGAATGGGCAAGGGAATAACCAAGGCCACCTGAAAGTTCAGACTACTTCAGTCATCAGACCCTACATCCGACAACTCTCCTACACTGCTCTGGGCAAGGGAAGGTGTGGAATCACTCTTTGCACATGGAAGAATCAGTAGGTAGCTAATGTACAACCATCAGGGTTCATCAGCAGGGAAGAGGTAAAAGCAGGGATTGGTGGAAGGAAAGCCATCGTCACTACTACAGTTAATTGAGAAAGAAGAGTTTTCCTTGGCTCGCTACGGAAAAATAAAATAAAATTGATGTACAAAACCACAGGCTTTTGCATATTTAATAAAGGCTAGAGCACATAAAGAATTAGTGGTGCTTTTTACTTTTTTTAACTGTGGATCATAACATGAGATGCACTGCACTTCCTCCATTAGGCCTCTATTATATTCCACCACTCTATTTATTCCACCATTCAGCACTGTTTGCCAACATCTGCAATCAATCCAAAGCATTAACCTTATGTAGGGTTGGCCGTCTGGTGGTCTGAAAGGCCCAAATCTGAGTTGAAGCAGAGTATGCTGATGCTCTGTCTTCTAAGACGAAAGCAGTACAGCTTCTATCCTAAGTGATATACAAGAGGGAAGGGAGAGAATCACATGATAAATCTTCACATAGAGAACTGCTGTATAGTTTGAAGGTGAGCAGATTTAAAAACACTGGCGCTTGGGTGCTGGGAACAGAGATACTGAATTACCGTTGTCTGGATTACATACATTTATTCTGCACATTCTTTTTAAAAACAGTTATAATCCTCACTGTCCTTGCTAAACCTTTGTACAAAGGAGGATGAAAGGATAAAGGCCTTTCAAACTCCCCTTGGTCCCACAAGTGACTCCAAACAGAAAAGCACAACAAACAAGTATATTTCATATGAAAAATAACAACTCTAACTAGTGATCTTGTACGCATCTCTGAACTATCTCTACATCATTCAGGAAGAACCAAGATATCAAGGGGTTTACTCTTAGAAACTAAATCACCCTTCAGGAAAACAGATTTCCCATATTGTGTCCCACTGTCAGCACCTTTTAGCATACACTGTCTTATAGCCTATGCAACTTCATAACAAAAGCATTCAGACCACAGAAACAGTTTTATTAACAATCCTATTTAAAAAAAAAAAACAAACATAAAAACCACAAATGAAACAAGAACCCCAGGTTAAACAGAAAGTTTTCCAAGAAGTCATATGTGGAACACATCTACATGTGCACTTGCACATACCCCAGAGCAAAGAGTGGAGACAGGCAAGGTGGGAGTAACCAACATAAAGGCCAGGTGGAACACAAGTATTTTAACACATCTACATACATACAGAAGGTGTCCTCTGACAGCAGAGAGAGGAAGAGCATAACATGACTTCAGGAAAGTACACTCTGCAACTTACAGGAATATTTGTTCCTCACCTGCTTGACTTGCAGACCATGGCTCCAAATCCTTTCTAAGAGGTCACACAGACTGGCTATGAGGGTATTCTCTTCTACACCTGTGATATTCACTTCTCCATGACCTAGCTCCACAGCTTCTCGACCCATTTTTTCAACCAACATCCTCTTGGTCTCAAAAAAGACAAGGCAAAAGAGAGTTTAATTATTTCCACGGGAACTTCCACAATTACTTACTCTTTTAAAATAACCAACAAGGAAGCACACAATAGCAAAGATGTAGCAGAGTAACTGGGTGTCTGCAGTATTTCTGAAGCTTGTGCAAGCTTTGTCCCTGTTTTTCAAGCCATGGCAGCACCAGTGTTGATCACTGTACAGCCTCTTCCATCTTTCTAACAAGGGGCTTGCAAATAGGCATATAAGCCTCCACAGAGCAACCCCAACAAAGGGAACAGCAGGCCTACAGCAAGGCCCTACAAGGCAGGCTTGGGTGTTTCTGAAGCCTGACAAGTGCTGGACTGGGAGCAGTACACCATGTCCACGAGGAGGTGGACATGCACAAGCACTTCCAGGTAGTAGGGAGATATGCCATTCCTGTGAGGCCCTGTTCTGTCAGAAGGGCATCTGTGTTTAAACCAAAGCCATTCTGGGGTGCATCTCGTGTCCCCCTGATGAGTCACATTCTCCTAAATCATACACAATTTAAAATGGTCAACAAAGCTCTCACTGACTCTTAAAGTACAGTCTCCCAGTCACAATATATTAATCATATAGCTACCTGGAGGGAAAAATTACTAGGGGACCACTTGTCCTCATCTCTTACACATTTTTTCATCTTTTTTGCTATTCTAGAGTAGCTCTCAAATGAGTAATACTCCCTCAGGCACCTATGCACTGTCTCAGTTGAGACTAAGGACTCTTAAGTTAGTCTCTAGCTTCTTCTCCTCCTCAACTACCCTGGTAATTTCTCTCTCTGCTAACAGCAGGTTCACTACATTCCCTAGAGTTGCATTCCCACAATGAAAGAGTGAAGTCTTATCTTCAAGGATTGCCACCATCAAATGCCTTTATTAAGTGAGGGGGATTATTTGGACAGTTTCATACACACAGAAAACTAAAGTGAAATCAGAAGTAGACACATGTATTAAACACCATTCTACAAGAAGTTGTACACAATTGTTGTATTACCTCCACTGACTTAAGGCAAGAATGTATCTATTTGATAATTATTCTCTTTACTGCATTAGCATAAACATTAACAGTTAATTCAGATTAATATATTGTCAAATATACACTGGTGAGGCATGTCTACAAAGTAGTGCCAAATTTCTTCATTGAGTGCTTGAAAAGAAGCACTGTTTGAGAAGTTTCTTAACCCACTTCCTTTAGTTATGAGCATTTTCACCACAACCTCCTCTTTCAGAATATATTCTTGAAATAGTAAAGTCTCATTAGTGATTACTGAAATAAGCTATAAAAGACATGGGCAGCAGGATGATAAAGACCCATCAGAATATTCAATCTCTTTCTACCATTTACATTCTCTATCATAAATCTGCTTGATAAAAGTTTCCACTCCCTGCAGAATTTCTAAGTACATTATCTCTTCATTAATTTCTCACTACCGTGCAAAAATCTTTATATGAATAAAGCAGAAACAGATGGCAGAAGAAGGGGGTTCAAATATATTGGCCAAGAAATGGTCCATAAAGGATGGATATGATGTGCAAGAGAACAGAAATATTCTCTGTATTACCTTATTTCGGCATTCCTTCAACAAGCCTTCCACAAACTTCCAGTTTGTTTGTGCAATTACTGACGGAGAGAGGTTAGACAGCTTGGGCTGCCGAATAGTGCTGCCCAGATTCCTGGCTTCTTGGATATACTTCTGTATTGGGGTAAAAAAAATCGACAAATACAGATAGAAGTGCACGTGAGACTACTTTGCCAAGAGAAAAGGATAAACTTAGCTTTAAAATCCAGCCCTGTGCAACCAGGAGGAAAGGATCAGATCTCTCCTTTCAGAAAAGGCCCCTTTTCGTATCCCAGCATTATACTGAGCTAAGACACTTAAGGTACTATTTCCTTGGAGGTCAAATCCCCATTTACATTGCCCATGTAGTATAGAAACACATTGCTGAATAACAAAAACACAATATAAACTGTCAAGGATATTTAGATGCATAGAGATTCAATTACCCCCTCCACCACTGAGAATTGTCTTGTTCTTTTTTCATATAAAACAAAAGTTTGTAATAATTACCCAGACTATTCAAATGGCAGACTGGTCTACAAGGGGACTGCAAGAAAACTTTGCCTGGAGCTTGACATCATCTGGGATCTGTGCTATGCCCTGCATTCCTGCCAATCTCCTGGTTTTTAGCCAACCTCCCAGTCTTTCAGGAAGCAGCTGCAAAATGCTGCTAACAGCTCTCAGCTGTGAACCATCTGCATTTTTGAGCAAAACAATTTTCTGAACTCACTGTAATCGAAATTGCTTGTCTGCTCCTGTTACTGCCACCAAGAACTTGCCATTGTTTTCACCTCAGAGACAAGAATAATTTGACAAATGTTTTGAAAGACAGGTGATCACAGGTTGCTTGGGGCACAGCTAACTGTGAACAAGTGACACAGAGAGTGTCCTGCACAGGCACTGACACAATACTCACTATTAGTATATATTTCAGATTAATAGGTAACTTCTCTACCTTACACTGAAATAATGACCAACTGAAAATTCAGTGAACAGACAGATTATCAAACACGATATGATCTTTGCAAAGAGGGAAAACCACACCTTCTACATCAGCCTTGCACTAAAGATCTATGATATACACATTTAATTATGCATCTTTACCCAGAACTGTAACAGTCATATTGTGCATTGGACATACCAGATAACGCTCTGACACAGATTTTATAGAGGGCATGAAGGGCCAATCATGCTGGTCCCAGTCTAAACATAACTGCAACTGAAGCTCTGACATGGAAAAGTCCAGGTGCTGGTAGGGCAAGTTGGTAGCAAAAAGCCAAGCAGACCATGTAAAGCGAAAGTGGTAAGTACATACGAAGTAATAAAAGCAAGCATGCAAAACAGAAAAGGAAAAGAGTGAAGACATAATACAATGCAGAACTCCCAAGCATTAAACATAAAAATAAATTCATAAGTAATGAAGCTGAAAGGAAAAAAGAAATTATGGTATTCAATCATTGGATTGGTGTAAACTCCGCCCTCCACTGGGCACAAATATTTGCAAGTTAAAAGCCACTAAGTCTAAATTCCATTTGTTGGCTGCCCCAAAACTTCAATTTGTCTAAAACTCACAACACTGCACTTTGAAACTGTTGCCTCCTGCTCAGCCTGATCCCCAGCCTTCATCTCAGAAGGGCTCTCTCCCCCTTCTTTCAGACTTAATAGGAAAGTCTGCTTCACCTGGGAGAGAGGATCAATGTCCAATCAGTAGTATGTAATCAACAAGGTATAGCATAAAACCCTACAACACCAGCACAGATTAACCTAGCAGTTAGTACCCTCACCTGAGCATGTATTTGTAATTTCTATTCCTCAGAAATTATTTGCCTTGTGTGACAGAATAAATCCTACAGGACTGTCAACATGTGAAGAGTCAGTTAAAAAACAAAATGAAACAAAAAAACCCAGAGACTAGAGGTAGATTTTTGCCTTTGTAATTGCCTAGGTGAAGTCTCAGAAGTTTACATGTGCTAAACATCATAATTGTTAAAAGCACCAATGAGGTTACAAATCAACTATCCTTCACTTTTGTTACTTCTAAGTAAAAAAATACTTCAAGAGTTATCTGAACTTAGGGAACATGTCAAAGCCAGAAGCTACTCATAGCTTTTTTTTATTATGCAGACACTTTTCTATTACATGGCTATGGATGATATGGATAACACTACACAAAATTTTAACAGACCAATTAGAAAATTGTGGAAATTAGTATACTGGGCAGGAAATTAAACTCATCACTACTATAAAAGAATGAACTGGACAGACAAAGATATTTGATTTTGACAACACTATCCTAACAAAGACCAGACTACTTTAAAATTCCAAATGCTTTTCTGAAAATATTTAACAAGGCAAGAGAATATTGTCTTCAATGAAAAACACAGATTTAAACAAATGTAAAGCTCTGAGGTTACTAAACAAAATAATGAATTCTGATCCTTTAAAGCAGATTATTCTTGCAATGACCCATAGATAAACACCCAGTGTAACAATTTGCAGTCTGTATCATATGAATCAGAAACTGTACTGCAAGTAGTTCACATCACCCAGATCTTTCAAAATCCCTTCACCACAAAAAAATAACTCTGTCAGCTGTAGAAGCACTGATGAGAGAAGTTACCAGGTTCAGAAGGTGGGTTAATTAACAGCCTGTGCCATGTAAAAACAGGCAGACACAAACCTGGCAGTACAGATGGGGTTCACATTCCCACCTTAGTGTGAGGTTGTCTGCATCAGTTTGCCACCTTAAGACCTCTTTTATGATCTATCTACAGTAGAAAAACAGGCAACTCCAAAAGGCAATGCTTCTGATTTTAGGATGAAATTAATCACTCTCTGGAGGTTGCTATCTTTCCTCCATCAAATATACAAAAGAAGAACAGGGTGGACAAGTTAATAAGAGACAGGAAATAGATGGCTAAAAGCTGTTAAGACTAATTCCTCCTTTCCCTCCCTTTAAAAAAAAACAACAAACAAAAACAAACAAACAAACAAAAACCCCAACAACAACAAACAAACAAAACAAAAAACTCTTGAAAGCGTGTGATGACATTTTCAGGGAACTCTCCTACACATGGGATAAAATAAATTTGTCCTGAGAGAGGTTAAAAATGACGTAACTTTTAGAATAACAAACTAAGTATTTTTGGTCTGCTAAGGACCAGGAACTTCATTTGTATTAAATACAAATAAAGGAGAGTAGAGATGGGCTGCAAATAACTGTCTAGACATTTCATAAAGGTTACAGAGCATTATTCAGGCAATTAGAAAAAAAACAAAAATCAGATCTCTATAGTTGAACAGTTTTCACCTCTCTCTGATCATTGTCAAGACGCAGGTGCTCAGTGTGTTGCTTCTGTCTGTCCTTCCGCCTCCACTGTGCAGGGGCATTTCTCTTTGTCCATCTACAGACAGGGGAATATTATTAAACAGATGTCAAGAGTTAGGTGAAGGGGAGCAGCAAGGGGGGGAAAAAGAAGTTTCTATCTTATAGTATACTGAACATGTAGACATCAACTGCATCAGAGCATGTGCAGCTGCAAATATATACAAAGAATCTCTGAAGACAAAACCAGCATTGGGCAGCCCAAGGAATTCAGAAAATTAGAAAATACTCTGTTTGTAGTTTTCCATTCTTTTATGATATCCAGTTACAATTTACACCTTTTTCCTCTTCCTCCAAAGTTTTTATATGATGACATCCTAAAATATTTCTAGCTCTTTACTGAGATCCAGGAGGAGGAGATCTGCTTTTATATTGAGAGTAATTATGAGTAACTCAAAGTACACCAGCTATAACCTCAAACATAGTAGGGCTTTCTTAAATACATTTGCTTTTGGAAGCCCCGGTTTAAAATAAGAAAAACTAAAGAAAAAGCCCAACAACCCAGGGACACAAGAAAAAAAACCCACCACACACAATCCACCCATACAATCTGATTTTTTCTCACTTGAAAAAAAAAATCTACTGAATTTGCATTCTAGTAGCTCTGCTTAGTACCATTCCATAGATCTCAACAAGATACAGCACCTGCTCTTCAAGCTTACTCACTTGTTGCTTGCTGGTCCAGTAGATAAAACATCAGATTGAAGCTTGGGAAAAAATCCAAGCTCGTATTTCCCTTGTCCAATTTTCATGTCCAGCAAATGTGGATGGACTGCAGTGTGATCTATTTTTGCTAGTCTTAATTCAATAGATTTCTCTGAAATAGTAAGAAAGTTATTTTTTTTTTAAAGGTGTCTTAATCGGACGTGTATCTATAATCACACATCCTCAACTAAATGCAGATCTCAAATTTAAGAGAGGAGGTTGAAGTTTCTTACTGACCCCAACAGGTACACTAGTACAAGAGACTATTAGATATGAAAGAACTGACACTGAAAGAAAAGAAATGTTTCTCTTCTTAAACTCAACCATTTTTCACACAAAGCATGCAGGAAAACAGTTGAGTTGAATTTAACTTTAATTTCATTTCACATCTCAGCCTCCTACACAACATTTATTTCCCACTTAAGCTTTACACCTCTGCTTTCTTGTTGTTCTTTTTTAATTTTTTTGAGGTTTCAAAGCATGAATCATTGCTTAACTTTAACCTAATGTCGACAACAAACAGCACGGACTAGTTGTATTTTAAGTGTCAAGAAAGTGGTTTATTTCTCTTACCAGCTTCATCAATGGTTGTGCACTTTTGATACATAGATGTGCGCAGAGTTGGTGTCCTAACATTTAGCAGCCTAATTTTATCCACTCTAGAATCAAATACTCTCAAAACAGGATCTTTATCATCATCATCATGGCACATAATCTTATTGTCAATAAAAGACGCAAACATTTGGGTCTCCAGGAATCTTGAGAGGAAAGGCAAGTAAGGTTCAGGCTGGTCCGACAAGAAAGATGCCTAACAGACAAGAAGAGATAAGAGTGTTTGGGAGTCTGCAGAGAGAGAGACATCCACCTAATCAAGGATGCATTAGAGTGCTTTGGTGCCACTTTCACACATTCATTCTATCCCTGAAACAGGCTATATAGTTTCCTTACAATCACCTACTATATAGTCATTAGTGTGAGGGTGGCGAGACAGTAGAACAGGTTGCCCAGAGAAGTTGTGGAAGCCACATTCCTGGAGGTGTTTAAGACCAGCTGGGATGTTTAAGACCAGCACCGTAATTGTAAAACTGCAATTTTGGCATTTCTTTTATTTTCTAAAAAATTCAACAGAATCCCAGCAAACTATAACAGTACCACAGGTGTGGATATTGTGTCATTCTGTCTGGGCTCAAAGCCTATGAAGCTGATAAGAATCTCTTCACACAATTTGATGGGAATCAGATTAGTGTTTTAGCAGGCACCACTACAACATAATCTTCACCCACATGAACCATCCTGCTGACAAATAATCTGAATTCCAGTAAAGAAGACAAAAGTAAAATTTGAAGAATTGGGTCTTGTGTTTCCCTAGAAAAAGCTATGGGTACATTTGGTATATATGTACCTAAGTGTTGTGTGGGGTCATGGCTTTATCCAGTAACATATTCAGCAATTCCTCTGGTTATTAAAAAAAATAATAATTTTCACTAGTAATATTTAACCTTAATGTAGAAGTTATCCAAGAAGTTAGTTTTTCTACAGTATCCTCAGAATAACAACTTTATCTCTAAGTGTGTGTATGTATATATTATTCCACATAACATACAAAATGTGACTTTTTGGGGAACGCTGAAATTTAAGGAAAAATTACAATTTTGATGGTACTGTTGTCCATTTTATGACCCAATAAACACAGGTTTTAGGTTTGAATACTGCTTTACTTTTCACTTTGACACACCTTCTTACTACAACTTACTTTATCGAAGTTTTGCATCTGTTCCCTGTTTGTAAACCAAGATTCCTTGTCCTGACTGGGTTGAATGACAAACACTTCATAATCTGCAAACATTTGTGTAAAGCGGTTGGCAAAAACCTCTCGGATTTGAATGTTCAGCTGGTAGATTTTGAATTCTTCTTCTTCACACTGAATTTTAAGATCCTTTTTGCTACTGGTCTCCTCTCGCACCTCCAACTGAGAAAAAAGTAAAGGAACACAAAAAAAGTTGTATTCTTGGTCAGGTATTCTAGGTATACAAAATCTTAATCTGCCATTCAGCTGTTACTCCTCATCAACATTCCAATTTAAAAAAAAATCACTTACAGTTTAAAGCACTGTAACAGCAACACCAAAAAATCTAGAAAGAAACCTTTGTCTAGAAAAGCTCTAATTTAAATAATAAACCATAATCTACTTTAGTACTGGTTGCACTTGATACACATTGGATTAAAAAAGGACAGATAATAACCATATCCATGCCCATGTATGCCATATACTTAATTTACTTTCCTTTACCCTTTAATCACCTGCATAGGTTTTTTAGGGTTTTTACTACCCCTGCATATTAGTCAAATACATATTTCTGTCTGGTGTAATACAAGTCCAGGTTTAGTACTGTTACAGTTCAACACATACCAGCCTTTCAAACAAAGACAGAAACACACAATAAAAAAAGAAGCCATGCATGTCTAGTAGCCAATTTCCTTTAACCTAATGCACAATTCATCACAGCCCAGAGTAATCTCTAATTAATAATGTGTTTTCAGTTAGCACATGGCCTAAAATTTCTGAAGATAGCAATATGAGATTCAGATATTCAATTCATATTAGTTTTGATAGTAACTGAGTAACTAAAAAAAACAACAAAGCCACAAGCATTCATGCACTATTTTGAATATACATTTGATACCCCCATCTTTTTTAATTATTATAAGAGGCACCACCACACATATTTAGCCATAAAATCTAGAGCTTACAATGTCTGGACCATGATGCAGTTGCTGCAGCTGTCCCACCCTTCTTAAAGCACCTTGGTTACAGCAGTCCAAGGCCAGTGATAAGTAACATCCTCCAGCCAAGCTTTCTGCTAGAGAGAGCTCTGCTATTCAGCCATTATTTCCAACTGTATCCCATAAGTAGCACTTGGCATCTATGCATTCTCCATTAACTGGGTATTTGGTATTAAACAGGTTTTTTTAATTATTTAAGTATTTGAGAAAATGTTGACAGTTATAACCTATACACTCCTATCATCACAAAAAAAGGCTAGTAAAATGGGACTTCAACTACTATGGAAGAGAGTGATAAGGCCTATATGTGCAAAAACCTACAAGAAATTTTAAAAGACCTGCACTTCTCCCACCACTTCCCAACCCACTCAGCAAAAGAACAAAAGCTTCTTACCAATTTTCCCCTGAACAAGAAGAAAACAATGTAAAAGGAAAACCTGAGAAGAAGTACACAGCCGATTCAACCCTCTAACCCTGTCTAGTAACCAAAAACTTCTTGTAACCCCTCTGCAGCTCCCTCTCCACAAAGTGGCCCTCCTCCCCAACCTATCGCAAGTCACACAATTTCTGTCTCTGTTTGGCCCTGCCTTGAGACCAAGTTACAGTTGCATGGGTAGGAATGAGACTCAGCTATAAAGAGCCAGTCAAGGTAATTTAACATGCATAAAATAAAACCTTTGCAGAGAACATCTTCATTCCATTCTACAAAGGCTTAAAAAACCTCACAATGGTCTTTCAGGTAATACCTTTTCTGCAGAAAGTGGAACAACTTTTTTTTCCCCAATTCTGATCACCCAAATAAGCCCAACCAGGGTCACCATGGGCTGTGCACGCTTACTTGTTGGCAATCAGACACCAAAACACTTTGTAACATCAACCAGAAAAAAAAAAGCATCTCAGTATCCTTATAGCAAGCATATTATATACAAGTATTCTACACACAATGAGAAAGAAAGATACCTATAGAAACCAAGATTGGATTCCAACTTCAAGATTATCTGGCTGTCAGTTTTAGCCACATAAATCACAAGAAAGTGGTGTAAATTCAGAATAGATTTTAAAATCAAGAATAAACAAGGCAAGGTGTAATTTTTAAATATATTGGCAAAAAAAACCAACCAAACAAACTTGGGGGACAGCCAAAGGTTTCCTAGATGTTATGGGGATAAATCCCACTTCCCTTCTCCCCCAAGCTTGCCCTTGTCTCTACAGATGTACACAAGGTTAGTGAACATGTTAACATGAAGATCTTTCTAATGAAGACAGACAAATGGAGTCTTTGGATCATGACTTCAGACCACCTGCTGCTGCAGGTCAAGAGAGAGTGCAGATAATTTTGTATCTTACCTTTTCTAGACTCACACCTGTTCTTTTAACAAGTGCTTGGAGTCTTGCTATAGTCTCATTTTCCTTTAGCAGCTCATAGGAGTTCAAAGGTGATCCTGCTATGTTTCCATTTCTTTTATCAGAAACCAGGTCACATGCTCTGAGGCTCTTCATCTTGGAGGCACTTTCACTGCAGTGAAGGTTTCCTTCAGGTGGAATTCCAAAAGCCATTAGTATCTCTGAAATCTCCTGAATGAACTCAAGCTTATTTGGGAACTGGGGCAAGTCTTCTGGCAGCTCGATGAAATGGTTGTCTACATCCACAAAGCACAGGTTAGCCTGGGATTTAATTTAGAACAGGATACCATTACAACATCACTAAGCACGAGGGCCACATTTTATTAATTCTTGAGTTTTATGCTTATTAAAAGATTCAAATACATTTGTGTTTGTTTGGTTATTTTGTAAAACAGGTTTGCCCCAACCATAACTTAACTGGTTGGTTGGCTTTGAAGAAAGCAACACAGGGCCTACATTTCCAGGTCTTTCAAGGACGTATTTACTATTTACTCATTTACTAGGTACAAAAGAGATTGTAGCATGTATTAGGCACAGATGCGCACAACTTTTTTCACACATACACAGATAGATTTTAACTACAGGATATTTGCAACACTACTTAATACACACGCATTCAAAAGCAGGTGACTGCCTGTTGCTCAGATTATCAGTCTACTTCTCTAAGAGGCTTGGTGAATTCCATTCTAAAAGGTGAACTGGTATTACAGAAGCTGCAATGAAGCTGAGAACCTGAAAACGAAGGCAATTCCTTGAATTAGTTTAGAAATTTGTTTCCAAAGGGAAAAAATAAATTGAACTAGTTTGAATTCTGTTTTCCTGTTCCATTCTTTGTCTCATTTGACATGAAAAAAGATCAAGGCGGGGGGGGGGGGAAGAAAAACCACCTATGTGACTTCAAGAGCAACATCAAAAGAAGCTACACATCTTAGAAGGATTTAACTCACCCTGTATTTGGTGAGGCGGGAGTTCCCCTTTTGGCTTCTGAACTGCAAAATCTCCAACAACTGGTTTTCTAACACGACACTATTATACACATCACAGCAAGAACCCCATTCATGTGTGAAATCTGCTTGGAAAGTTAAGTATACAGGAGAAACTTTGCTTTTTTTGTAGAAACATTTCAGTTTTTCTTCACTGCAGAATTAACATAGACTGACACTTAGCCTTCCCTATAAAATATTTCTTCACTCAGATTATGGGGTACTGCCAACTTATGTTAATCACATTATTCCAAGAAGCATGCCTGGACTCAGGTTTCACTATAGCTTTGCAGCAAAAATATGTATCAACTCATGAGAACTAACAGATCTCCAGTTATTTCTTATGGTTCAGTTAGTGCAGAAGGGTGGAAGCACTCTCACAATTTAACAGAATTGGAAGAGATTAACCTCACACTGAATGAATGATGGATGATCCCAGAAATCAGAGCAATGTACACAAGCAGTGAAGCACCAGTAAGGATAAAGTAGTTCCAGTACAGTTCTGCTGTGGGACTGATCACAGGTAGACTAGGATAAGCTGTGCCTAACAAGATACCTTCATTTAAGTAAATTGGTGTGAAAACATACATTTAATACTTGTGACAGATTTAGCTTTCTTGGCATTTCTACAGAACACAGTTAGGATGTCACTTCTCCTTAAAATACAGACATCTGTTGTGTTTGACTTCTTGAACTTCAACATTAACATTTTTAAAAGAACCATAATTCTTAAAGCAGAACTCCACTGGACATATTACACTAGATTCGCACAGAACTTTGCAAGAAAAGGTCCTATTTATACCCTGCTACGATATTACCCATAGCTACAAAGGTAAGTAGAAGAATTCCAGTTCTCCATTTCCTGATGTGTTAGTATTTTAACACTGGTATTTATTTCTTATGCTCAGAGGAATGCATATAAAATAGCTCAGGGGCTCTTTTATAGATCCTTTACTGTAAATTAAATCACAAATTTAGTCAGGTGTTGCAAAAGAATCCAAGGTCAATAAATAGAACCAAGACCTTCATTCTGAAACAGCTTCTGGCACACCCTCAAACAGTTTTTCTTTTTTAAACAGAGGAGGTAACATTGTTTAGATTTCCCCAGTATCAACACTGCTCAAACACAGCAGGTGCTGTGTGTGCCTACCTAGCAAGGCAGCTCCAGTGGCAGGCTAGGGATGCACACGGAGTGCATCTGCTTCTCCTTCAAAGAAACAGTCAGCACACAGGGACAGTACGTACACAAGAAGTTTCATGTTTCAAGTAAGCTCCTGAATTTAGGAACTTCAAGATCCCCACCATACACATGGTTCTGTGATGATTAGGAGTCTAGTCAGATAATATTTACCAGGAACACTGTAAGCACTTCAAGACATGAGAGAAATAAAGCCTTGAGACTAGGCACAATGCCTGCCAGTTCGTGCCAAGGGACACACAAAAATAATTTAATCTGTTACAAGCTGCCTGAGAAATGCCAAGACAGACTCATTAAGAATCTCTTCAAGTAGTTTAATTGTATTTCTTCCTTTTAGAACTCTCATTTATGTCATTTAACTTTCCTTCTTTTTTGGATTATCTTAACACAGATCCTGCAGAAGACATCACTCATGGCTAATCTTGGCTGTACCTAAAAAGTGCTTGGCCAAAAAGTAACCAAATGTTGACCTTACCACTGTAAAAATTCTAGTCTCCACATTGAAAATAAACACTTTGCCAATGACAAAAAAGCCACATTTAATGCTTGTTAAACTTCCTTATAAGTATCTAAGCACATCTGGCTAATTCTTGTAGCAGTTAAATATGCCTTCTGGAGAGTCTCTCTTTAAGAGCACTACACATAGTTTAAACACTCTAAGCCACTAGCAAGGATTGCTTATCATGAAACTTACTATTAACATTTCTCAGAATTTGGCCTATATGGAAGCATTTAAAAACAAGAAATATGTTAGTGTGCAGCAATACTGTAAAGAGTGTAAAAAGTTTTTTTGTGAGGACACACTCACTTACTCAGTGCCTGGTTAATAACCCTAAGTCAGAGGACTTCCTAGAGCAGCACAAGCAAAGGAGATTCTGTAGATGACTTTAGCCTTTCTTAACTTAGGGAGATTGAGGTCATCCCTCAAGAGCTGCATAAGCACTTCTTAGAAGGCCATATTCCCCAGGGAACAGAAATGGCAAAGACACCTCACCTCACAAGCCCTTTCAGAAGTACTAAACTAAAGTTTTCTGTAAAAATGAAATCTCAAGTAAATAAACTGTCAGTAACAGACATGTAAACAGTAAGTCTCCCAATACTGCTACACTATAGGTCAAACAGAAAGGAATAGCAGTATGGATAGAGGGGTCCACACCTTAAATTTATTTTAAGAAGCAAGATACATTAATTGGCATTTATTTTTTATGAAATCATGGCCATTCTGCATGCTAGGAACTGTGAAAGTAAACAAAATAGAAAAACAAAGGAACTCTTTCATCCAAAAGTTTTAGTTATTTTGTTTCTGGAGGCAGCAGAGTGGAATGAGCTGCGAATAGCTGATAGCTCCATATGGAAGCCTCTATGAATACATTTATCATTTTTCACACACAAAATTAAAGTTTTATAAAGACAAGATACTTAGCAACATGTGAAAGTAGAGATACAATTGAAAGAGCATCCTTAAGTTAGTCACTTGGTATTTCAGGTCTCTAGAACAGTCAAATATTCTTTTAGTTGTTGCTGAGGTATTGGTTTTCTGACCAAAAAAACACCCTCAAATAGTTACAGACCACTTTAATGGCAAACTGTTACAAGAGAGGACACACAACTTCATCACACAATAAAAATTTTCTCAGGTGAAAGTCTTACAAACCTTAGGAACGTGGATGTAAGCAAGTCAATGTTCATGTATCTGATGCCAAAGCCTGGTCCCCTGAGTCAAAAGAACAACCTTCCATTGGCTCAGCGGGGGCTGGACTACATGCATCAATTCCAAAGCCAGAGGACAACTGCCATTCTTCAGTCTGACCTCAAGCACAATAGGGCGAAACCCCCACATATCTAGCAATGCTTGCATCAACCCCATATGCTTCCCTGCAGCTCTGTTCAAAAATACAGAAGGAAATTATCTAGGTTCTGCCTGAAGGATGTCTAAGGAGGAACTAATATTCACTAATAACAAGTAGGCTTCCTGCCCCACTGACATCCTATAGAAAAATATGCTATATTTTAAACAGTAATACATAATTACATGGTGGGCAAATAGATGCCCACAACAACATAGAACAGTGAGTTCTGATAGCATAACCATCACTACTTGTCTGTGCAGCACAGGTGCTCAAACTATAGGTTACATACAGGTCCTACAGAGAGACTTGGACAGACTAGATCGATGGGCCAAGGTCAGTTGTATGAAGTTCAACAAGGCCAAGTGTCAGGTCCTCTACTTGGACTACAGCAACCCCATGCAATGCTACAGGCTTGGGGAAGAGTGGCTGGGAAGCTGCCCAGCAGAAAGGGACCTGGGAGCTCTGATTGATAGGCAGCTGAATATGAGCCAGCAGTGTGCCCAGGTGGCCAAGGAGGCCAATGGCATCCTGGCCTGCATTAGAAATGGTGTGGCAAGCAGGACCAGGGAGGTGACCGTCCCTCTGTACTTGGCATTGGTGAGGCCACACCTCGAATACTGTGTCCAGTTTTGGGCACCTCAATACAAGAAAGACATTGAGGTGCTGGAGGGTGTCCAAAGAAGGGCAACGAAGCTGGTGAAGGGCCTTGAGAACAAGACTTATGAGGAGCAGCTGAGGGAACTGGGGCTGTTTAGTCTGAAGAAAAGGAGGCTGAGGGGAGACCTCATCACCCTCTACAACTACCTGAAAAGGTTGCTGTAAAGAGGTAGGTGCTGGTCTCTTCTCACAAGTAACTGGTGACAGAACAAGAACAAATGGCCTCAAGCTATGCCAGGGGAGGTTTAGACTAGACATTAGGAAGAACTTTTTCACTGAAAGGATTGTCAGACATTGGAACATGCTGCCCAGGGAGGTGGTTGAGTCACCATCGCTGGATGTGTTTAAAAGTTGTCTAGATGTGGTGCTTGGGAATATGGCTCAGTGCTGGACTTGGTAGAGTAGGGTTAATGGTTGGACTCAATGATCTTAAAGGTCTTTTCCAACCTAAGTGATTGTGTTTTCACATGCCCTCTGAGAACCAGATTGAAACATGGTTCTGATTTAAAGCTTCTGCTTGAATACAGCATCGAAAAACTAAAACCCATTCATCTACAACATATCTACAGCATTTCCACAGCATTTATCACCTTTGTGCATAAAGTCCCAACCTTGAAAATAACTACCCACTCCACTTAACACACAGAAGACATGGATATGCAAATTTATACACACATGGCTGGCTTGTGGAAAATTTGTTTACAGTGGTCCTCAACTCTAATGGATGCTCCTGTGTCATTAAATGGTGACCTTCTGTATTTATTCTCAGCATCACTGTTCTTCATGTCAATCCAAAATTTGTGACCGAGAACAACTTGCAAATGCAGCTTTCAGAAACATTAAAGTCCTCAAGTGGCTGTTTAATACTGAAGTAGAGGAAAATATAAAACTGAAGTCTGTCAATAAATTTGCAGTATTATCAAGGATCTATCATATCACACCAGCAGATAACCTGAGAATGCATACAGAGCAGTGATTACATTTCAAAATAATTATCTTAGTCAGTCTGGTCTAAATGTCTTGGCATGAAGAAGGAAAAAGGCTTTTTGAGAAATCTTTCTTGTCTTCTAAAACAACATACAAAAATAAAAGCCCACTGCATTAGTTATGTTTTAGCACTGAGTAACATCTTTTAAATGGTTGAAATAAAAATACTGATAATACGTATCTGTTTTATATTAGCAGAGAACCGGGTTTTTAGCTTTTGTGATCTTTCAGCTTTTCTAAAAGAAAAAGCTATTCCCCAAGACCCTTGGGATCTCTCAATTAAAAGCAAAGTTTTTAACGAGATACTACTTCTGTTTGATTTAACTAGTGCTAGAAGACTGTGTTGATTATTTTCACTCACAATAATTTAAATATCCACCATAATCCTGCATTACAGAGTGGCAAGATGCACATGCAAATCCAGTAGCATGAAATGGCCCAGATTAACTTGCTTGTTAAAAATATATTGCCGGAGCACTGCAAAAGTTTATTTAAAAGGAAACTCAGGAACACATTAAAAAAAAAACAATTTTACTTTAGTATTTGCTGGGTTTATGATCTGCAGGAAAACTAGTTTAACCACTTTTTGATCAACTTTACTGATAAGCAAACCACACTTTTGCCAGCATCATCTAAAACAGCTACAAGCTCTTCCCTTCCCCTTTGATTTCCGCAGCACCTTATTCTAGCACCACTTCTCCCATGCCCCCCCTTTCTCTTCTGGGTTCCTTACAAGCCTCTGATGCAGCTATCAGTGAAACCACGAGGATGCTTATGCATACAGAAAGAGCCCTCAGCAAAGCAGCAATTCATACAAGAACAAGCTTAACTTTAGGTGCCCTGTATATCACTGACATGTATAGAAAACTCAAGTCTACAGTAAGCCTTGAGTCTTTCCTACACTTCTACTGGGTCACGGTCAGGTCTTTAAGTCATTCGTGAACTTTAACGAATTCTCCATCAGGCACTGTTTTCTGATGTATCCAAGGGATAATCTAAACTTGGATTTTGTACTAATGTCATTCTTTTGCTGAAGATTTTAACCATCAACTGACAAAGCATCAACTTCTAGGACACAGCTGGGTTTCCATGCTCCCATGGTAAAGCATTCCCTTAAAGTACCAGATGTGACCAAAATATGGGAGACTGCCACCACAAGCAAACCAAAACAAGCCTTATGCCATATGTGTGCAAGACTTACAACCTGTTCTACCTTGGTCAGGTTTGGTTTATTTTCACAAATATTAGCCTAAAACACTTTGAGCAAAACAAATCAGCCTTTTTTAAAACTTCATTATAAAACCACAATCAAGAAGCCTACAGTGACACCAAGGCACCCATGCTATGATAGATAGCAATACACAATGCCCTTCAGCTGAAAAGCACTAACTAGATTTTGTGTCAAAGCTCACTTCTTTGGCCCTTGCTTAAATTAGGTATTGCTTTAACAGCAGCTGTAAATAGATTAGCAACAGAGATGCAGTTCATGTAGTTTCAAGACAAAGAAAAAAAATCCTTGCAGAATTCAGAATAAACTAGAAGATAGAACAGCTCCTTATACACTTTCTGTAGTAAGTGAGGAAAATTCTGCTACTTGCTATATCTGTGAATCAGGAGCCTAGAGGCAGGATTTGGAAATTAAATTCCTCATATTACCCTGATTATTTCATAAAGGATCATATACTTCCCCAATTTTAGAGATAAGCAATGTTAAATAATAATATCCCTTTTGTTACTGATGATAACTTTTTCTTTATTGAAGTACAACTAACAGAATCTATATGCCCTCTTCCACTGTTCTTCAACAACACTTTTTATGCATGTTCCTTGTCAGTTTCTAGGTCAGGAACTAAGTGTGTAGAGCTCCTTTGGTTCTCGAAATGAAAGGTATCTCAAAACCTAATCTTAAAGCGAAGTAGTTTTGAGAGGAATCTGAAATCAGCAGTTCTCAATATATTAAAGCTGACTGATTAAGATATTAATATCAAAAATACTGATACTGGTCAATAGTTTCATTTAGTGAGGCCAGCATGCACTTTAAATTCTGCTTTACACTTTCAAATGGTACATTTACTACTTTTTGCAAAAGCAGGTTCTTATAGGGGTTTTTTTCTTGGGACTGTTTTTTAGATTTTTTTTTTAAAGTAAACCCTCTGCAATGAAAACCTCAACAATAGTGAGCTCCTATTCTTCCCATTCTACTTTGTCTCTTGGATAAGCAAATCTATTGGTATAAGATAACTTCTTAGTCATCATTGTAGTCCAACACATATTCAAGTCATAGAATCATAGAATGGTTAGAGTTGAAAGGGACCTTAAAGATCATCGAGTTCCAACTCCTCTGCATAAGCAGGTACACCTCCCACTAGACCAGGCTGCTCAGAGCCCCATCCAACCTGGGCTTGAACGCCCATCTGAAGTCCATCTCTATGCCATAGCTACATTCCCAGCTGGCAGCAGTAAGGACTTCAAAAGTTCACAAGAAACTTTACTCAGCAGTGACTACCAAGGGGATTTTTCTCAGACTAAGATGTACTCATCATGTACTGATACTCATCATGTGACCTTTAAGAGCTCACGTGTTGAACAAGAAAGAGAAAAGCTGAAGTTTCAGAAGGACAAGTTTAAGTCCTGCAGCAAATTCCATCACATGGGCACATTGCTACTGATATCAGTCCTCTGCATAATCCTCTCCCTTCCCTGCCTCCCAGACAATTCTTATCTCTGTAAAGTACTAACAAAAAATCTACTCCTACACCTTCATAAAAGGCTACCTGTAAATCAAAATATAAACTGAGGTGCCAGATTACTTTTTAAATACTATTTTTATTTCATTTTTAACATCTAAAAGTAGATCAACTACCTTACTTTAAACCTCCACACTAGGCTGATAAAGATCTTCAAAACAATTTGCCTTCTAAATAATTTAAATATCTATTTTAAATTAAATTGTTTATTTATTTGGAAGTATTAAAGTGACTTGAAAGCAAGGCAATTCTTTACAAAAGGAGAACAGTCTTTTAGAAGATTGTTGCAATAGTGAAAATATCTGTGGTGCATATTAACATGCATATCCACACATGCATTTTACTTCACCAGGTATCCTTTCTGAAAAGTATACTAACCCTATTAATTAGGCCTGCCAGTACAAATAAAATTTTGTGAAAATGTAGTTAACCAAGGCAATAGACTGTTTTCATGGCAAGAACATACACTACTCTGTTACTAATCATGCCAGTGCAAAAAACGAGAGGGAGAAAATAAATAAATCAAGGTACTAAATATTTTCATTTTCACAGAAAAAAAAACACCACCATTTGAAGAGATTTTTTCCTTTGAACTTGTGAGGAAAAACGAATTAAAACTATCAACATATGGATTTGAGAAAAAGAGCAATGTTGGCGTGGTGACCAGACTGGAGGTTCACAAAAATATCTTGTTTTTAATTTCAGGCAGCTTTTTTAAGAAGTTTTTTTTGTGTCAAGTTATGTTGCAGCACTGCCTGATATTGTAAATAAAAAACACCACCACAAAACCATCTGCCTGCCACACTTCTGCTCTCCCATAATACTAACAATAATAGAAGAAAACAGGCAACCAGAGAAAACAGCAGAGATCAGAGGATCCTACCAATGCCTATAAGCAGGGTGCTTCCCATCGTTTGCCCAGTCCCCACCCTGCAAAGTGACGCCTCCAAGTAAGCAGATTTCAGAGCTCTGTTGTTCTGCAAGGACGTGCTTCCCACAGGGCTACCTGATAGAGGTATGCAGCTTCTTGACAAGAGCCAGCCAGACCATACTGTAACGCTCAGTGTTTTCTGTATACAACAGCAAATAAACCATTCAGTGGTGCTCAATGAGAGGAGTCATTCCCATGACTGATGGAACTGCCTCAGGAGCCAGCCAGATGCCAGTCACCTGAAATGCTTCCCATGGGTGGTTACTGGCTCCTGCAGACATTTCCTTTACTAACTCGGGTAGCGTTCAACCACTCTTGGTCCCCTGACCCACACAACCAGCTCTTCAACTCTCTTGGCCCACCCCTAGAAAGAATATTCATAAACAGTGGGATAAAGTAAATGAAACAACCTCTAAGCAGTTTGAACATAGTCCCAGCCCCATGTATGAGCTGCATAACCTTTACAGACCATTTGCTTCTCCTTTATACACTGGGTGGTGTTAACAGAGCCTCACTAGAAGGCAGGACTTCCTGAGCCCTACCCCAGTTTGCCCACGCAGATGCTGACACTTTGCTGCAGACTGAAGTATGCATTCTAGAAGAAAATTTGATATAGTTCTGGTGCAGACACCTGACAAGCTAGGTCCACGTAAGCCAAACCAACTCAGAAATGCAGTATATGGAAACCCAGCCTAATCCCCAGCAGCCAGGAACCAGCCCAAGCAGAGCACAGTGCTGAAGCTGGTCAAGCTTTGCTCACTCAGAACCATGCAGAAGCAGCTGTATGGCCTTTTGGCCACAGTTGGTGAATCCACACTCTACTTTCTTGCATTTTGTAGCACTACAAGGCTAAGTTTTGCAGAGCAAAAATGTTCTTTCTGTAACCCTGCGGCATCAATACCTGTAAAATTATAGCTTAATTTTATCAGAGCATATAATTTCCAAAATAGGGGGGTTTTATATATCTATTTCACCAGATTTTGTCGAGCATCTCCAAAAAATAAAGAGCTATCCCAAATCGTAGCCAGCAATAACTTCACAAATGGCTATTACAGTTAGCACTAGTGTTTTGGTTCATTTCTCATTTCCCTCATAGTCACATACAATATTGAATCAGTCAAGATGAGCTCCTCTCACCTCTTGAGGAAGTTCCAACTTGGACCTGTCATCCAGCCCATTAGAGTGCAAGCCCATGAGGTAAGGGACAGGAGCATCTAGAAAATGAAGGAGGGATGCTGGAAGGATAGGAACATACACATGCTGCCACTGAAATGGAAACATTAGTGCTGTGATGGTCTCTGCCACAGTCATCAGTCTCTGATAATCTGGAAAAGATCAAGAAAAAAATATATTTCTTTCACAAACATTTTTAAGTAAATTAATCTATGTTAAAGAAATGAGAGTTTGCTTTAAAAAAGAAACCACAAAACCCAGTACTAGCTGAGCAGCATCTTAATGAAAGCCCAGACTTGTACACTCAAGCACATTTTGCTGAAACAACAAAGAGCTCAACGCAAAGTAGGTCATTCGACAAGTCACATGGAAATGAGCAAACTGAATCTTAGTATGCATAAAGTCACCCTCTGCTACCTATACCAGGGTTACCAGGAACACCAGTTTGAGTATGGAAGTAGTGTTGTAATCAGCTAAGAAACACATAGGAAATAATTTCTTTGTGCTTATGCCTTTCTATGGAGGCTTTTGGATGAAAACCAAGGCATCTGGTATCTCTCAGATAAACATTTTTTAAAAGAGTGTTTAAATCTCTGTAAAGCATGCTGTATAGTGGCCAACCCAACAGCGTGACCAAAATAACTGTGTGGAAAATAAAAATGATCAGCTTTGTTTATCCTTTGAATAAGCTTGGACTTGATGATCTTAAAGGTCTTTTCCAACCAAAGCAATTCTATGATTTGCAATGTATGACTGAAGTCTCAGTTCAATGTAAAAACAGTTAATCTCCTTCTAGAATTTAACTGCAGTGCTAAATGCACCTGTGCAACATGCATACCAAAAGATCTTTTTTTCCAGCAGCTGATGGCTAAAACAGTTAACATTGCAGTATGCTGGGCCAAAAGCTCACCCTCCTCTTTTAGGCTACAAAACCATCTTTAATGGGTTTTGATATCTATGCACCAGAACGGAGGAGGGAACATCAGATAAACTCAGAGCGTGTGGTCTAACAAAACTGCTGAAACATTCAGAATGCTTTCAAGCTGCCAGGCTGGAAAGAGTATAAAACAAGCTTACAAGACTAGGACAATTTCTATCTTCAGTCAAGCTATAATGATACTTCAACAATATCCAATTGCATCCAGGAAAGGGATGAAAGTGGGAGGTAACAGGAGGAAGGAGAAAATAGTTCAGTATCCTTCATCTGTGTGTTGAGGTGTGGGGTGTGCATGTCTTCTGACCCACTCATAAAACTACAGACACTATGAAACTGGAAAAGACACTTGAATGCACACGTTCAAGTGTTGAGGTTTCTGGAACTACTGTACACCATTGCAGAATGCAAATGAAAACTGCAAAAAGAACATTTGTTCTACACAAACACCCTGGAGATAATTTAAGCTTAACTATGCACTTTCTAAGGTTATGGCTTTAATGCTCTCAGCCATCCTCCACTCAGACTTCAGATAGCTGAAGACAGAGGGTCAAAAAATCCAGTTCTTGGCATTCATTATTAATTTTATTCAAAGTCAAAGTTGCAGAATTGTGGGTCTGTGAAGAGTTGCACAACCCAAGAGGAACTCAGCACAAGTTCTGCTAAGATCAGTTACAATTCTGCTTTTTGATTTTTCTTTTCAGATCAAGCTCTGCTGGTTGAAAAGGTTACTGCACAGAACTATTTGTCACTGCCTCAATAGTAGATCTACTGTGACTGAATAAGCCTTCCATCAACATGAACCAGAATAACTTAAACAGCTTGAAGTTTTCACCAAAAACTTACTTGGACTGTAACATGTTAGGGAACAATCAATGAACACCACCAGCAGCACTGCCTCATTCTGCCTGGACACCACCAGTTTCTGCCTACACAATTACTCATTGGTTTGCAGCTCTAATCACAGCCTGACTGCAAAGAAGTGATGAATTAATTATAAGCTTTAGGAAGAAGAAGAATCCACTCCATACCCTATTTTCTTCAGCTTTAAAAGGAACTTTACATGTAGCCATAGATATACAAGCATTCCAGCTGGTTCATACTAAGCCTGTTTATTTGAAAGAGTAAGTCTCAGAATAGCAATAGTGTTTTCCTACTATACAAAACCCTCCTGTCTAATTCTGCACGCTAATTTAAATACAACTTCTTACTCTGTCATTAAGCTAACTTTAGTATTAGCCTTTCAAATTAATTACAAGTAACATCAATAATTCAGAATTTCTACCCACTTAGCAGCTACCTCCTGCAACCAAGTTATCTGCAAATACAGCTTGCTGATCCTGGATATATCCACAAGGCTTAAGCCATTCCCAACTATTTTGCCTGCACGGTCAGAGCCTGCCAGTTACAATGACTACATTCTGCAGGCTTTACGTATGTCAGGAGCTGTTGGCAAAAGGCAAGGACAAAGGCAAAAAGCCTGCAAACATAAACCAAAACCACTTAAATGTTTTCTTCAGTGACACCTATCCTGAGAGGGTATGGAGGTTTTTTGGTTTTAAAAAAGAAGCAAGCAGCACACTTCTAGTAACAAAGCATTACGTACAAAAATACTAACAAAGAGAAGCCTATCAAGTGCCTACAGAAATTCTCTGACTTGCCAAAATTGAAACCATTACATCATCACATTCTGGAATTTTTTTCCTTCTAATCTTCCTACTTCATGGATCACAATTAAATACTGTTGTATTTATCAAGTAATTTCCATTCCACATGCAACTCCCATATTGCTGCTTGAAGGCAAAGAGTTGCCCATACAGTAAAGGGCCATTAGTACAGACTAATTTGGAGATCTTCAGAAAGTATATGGATAAACCAGAAAGATGGACTACTTGCCAGGATTAAGCTTCTCTTTAACCTGAAGGAGAGCAGAAGTGGAAACACAAACACAGTCCCTATGGATAGGTAGTATGCAGTGCAGCCAAGGCACCAGAATAAAGCCTTGCCTGCAGAGTTCCCTTCAGTCAAGCCTGTTCATAGCAGAAAGTCTGCTGTAAAAGAAACATTTCTCAACAAATTTTTCTGAGCACAGCCATCCAGTATGTCAGACTCCTTTAAGAAAACATAGTGTTTTAATTGGGCCTTTGACTTCAAAAAACCTTTAACGGCAGTAAAAGAGAAGCAGCTAACTGTGGTTAGCAGAAGCAGTGGGTCAAAGTACTTCCTATTTGTGTTCCTTTCTGTGTCTGACAGGCTGATTAAGGACATCTGCAACAAGCAGAAAGTTTCCTAAATCACTGGAGGCATAAGAAGAAAATACCCTATGTAAGTGATAAGAGCTGCACAACATGGAGCTAATGCTGCAAAAAAATACAATCTTTAAATCTCCAGACTGAACATTATTTTAAGCAAGGGAAAGAAAGATAGGAAGAAGTGATTCACAAGCAAAGCAAAGCAGAAAAAAAAAACACCAGAACTTTATTTGTACTTAAAAACAGCAGCAGACAGCAAATACTCAGAAAATAAAAACCATTCAAGATCATAGTCTGTGGCACTGACGCATTATATTTCTCCTTTTATTGCTTTCAGCTGTTAAGAAAATCTCCTCCAAGCAGATTTCACAGCTGTCTTAACTCAGTGCACATTTTCAGAAGAGCTCTAGGTGCTCTACAGAGATAAGGAAGAAGTCTATTTTACAGATACAAGAGCAACATAAATTGCAGGAGTGCAAACCAGCTCCTGCAGAATAATCTGGTGAGGGCTCTATCAAAAGCCTCCTTCGGCATCACTGTCTCTGTTGGAGTTCCTGGGCACTGGCTCAGAACTAGGAGCAGCTTTAGATTCTCCACTGTCTTACAGGCACCTGCATTCCTCTAACACTTTCCCAAATAGGAGACAACTCTCCCAAGAGGACAATCAAATCAAGGAATTCGTTCCCTACATTTGGCTTGCACTGATCCAAAACATTCTGACTGTGCCAATATAGTGGGACAAAAGAATAATTTTCAGAAGCATAGAGTCAGAAACATGTCAAAGAAATCTTGAAGCAAAAACACACTCACTGCCAAGTGAAGTGATTCCTATTCCAAGGACTGACTGCAACTTAAGATGCTACATAATTTGTTTCAAAAAGGATTGCATCTGGCAAAGCTCTCCAAAAGCTTTAGGTTGTTTTGTTCTGTTTGTTTGTTTTTAAAAAGTAAATCTTACAAGCAAACTCTCTGATCCTTACATGTACTGTTCTATAATTTAAATCCACCCAAAGGGTATCGCAGTCTCATCTGACTCAGGAGAACGAGAATGATCCCAACTACCTCAATTGTCACAGGTTTGAGCATCAAGAGATTTAACAAACCCAAAGTACATGTGAAAAATTTAAGATTTATATTCTGAAGGAGAACCTAGACCTCACACTACTACACATGAGAGAGGACATGAGCAAGCCCTTACAAAAGTTCAAGCAATTTCTGTTTCCACTTAGAAGTAAGTGCATCATCACCTGTTACCTACATGCAACATTCCCTGATTTATAAAGAACAAAAACTGGAAGAAAGAAGAATGGATTAGAAGCATATTCCAGTTTAAAACAAAAAACAAAAAACAAACAAACAAACAAACAAACACAACTAAACAAACCAAAACAAAGCAAAAGAAGGAAACTGGTAAGCAAAGATATAGACGATCAGAACCTCAGTCAGAAGTTCTATTTTCTAACCAATATCCTCCTTTTAAGCAAACCAAGCAATCACTTTATTAAAAATTTTCTAATTCACAGCCATGCAGACGAAAACTGAGTATCATGGTTAGAAAAGACAAAAACAGAAGTCATAGGAAGCAAAAGTTGACTTTCAAGAACATCAAAATATTTCCAACTCCCATTTCAAGTAATACAAAAATACAATACATGTGTACCAAAAGCATTTTCTAAAAGAGTCTTTCACTTGGTTGTTGACAACGCCAGCAGCATGAAGTAACTCCGGTTCCTAAGTGACTAGAAGCTTTGAAAGTATTCTAAGTATTAGCAAACTGTGACAAAGGGTTTTTTAAAAAAAAACAGCAGGTAAAAAAAGTGTCAGAGATTAGATCCCTCAGAAAGCACTTAAGCTAAGTTTCAAAAAAACTACGTCTGCTATTAATTAGAAGGCACTGTCACAGATAGTTCAGCAAAACTGAGAACCAAAAGTCAGCAAAATAACAACTAAAATTCTTTTTCTACTGAAAGAAGGCTTTTCAGCCCGAAACAGTAGGCAACAGATCAACTAACAGGATAGAGAGAGACAAGACACTACCAATAAGGTGCTACACAGCCCAGCCCAAGCTTGGGGTGAGATGGGGAAACAGTGGACAGAAACTGTCACAAAGATTCAGGCCCACAGGCCTTCAGCTGCATGGATCCCTTGAATTACATATGTCTGTGCATGCAAGCAACAATCTCAAGTGTTCCAGAGCTATTTTAGGCTTCTTTAATTAGTCACTGATCAGACACTTGGCAAGTGCCCAAGAAAAAAAGCTGAGCCCTATTTATATGACTTGGAAAGAGAGCCCAGAAGGCAGAAGCCTAGTCCAGAAGCAAGCAGAGTTCCAGCCCAGAAGAACTGAGCACTTCACACACCATGGCCTGAAGAGAGATGAGGGAGCACTGTTCCCGTACGGCGATGCATGCGTTCCTTTCCTTGTGGTGCTTCCAGCAAGCCGGGCACTCGCACTTGACCCACAGGAGGTCTCCAGCACAACTACAGGCCAACTGGACTGCACTCTTCTTCAGATGGAGCAGCTGATGTTTGAACCTTCCACTGGTGGGACCCAGATACCCACAGAAACAAACTCTCCCTACATGTCACACATGTAAATACATAATCCATTTCTGGAGAAACCACAAAAGAAGTTTGTCAGAAAAATATTTCTAGATTTTCTATGAATTAAGTACAATGAGGTTTTTTTACTGTGTTTGAATTACTATATAGTTTTTCTCTGGTAGTTAATAGTATTTATACAATGCAGCAGCTGTGACATAACACCCTGCTGCCACTATACACTTCTAACACCTTGACTGTACACACAAAATCCACTTTTGGCTTTAGTCTGTGCACACATCTCAACACACAAACATCTGTATTTCATGCTTGGAGAATGTTGCTAATAACTGCAGGTTATATTTTATAGTTACCATTTGTATTCTACACATTTCAGTGACAGCTCAATGGAAGAGAATATCAAAAACAGATTTCAGTAACACCATGGACTGCTCTTGGATTTGTCTTGGGGTCTTCTAGACTTCTTTACCATTACTATAAATCAGTGTTCAAAGTGCAGCCTGTCAACTGTAAACCACACCATTATGATGGGTGGGTCTGGACCAGCTTGAGCAAAAAAAAAAAAAGTAGAAAAATTATCTTTTCGCATAACTCCACATACACTGTGTTAGAGTAACAGGATACAGAGTGAGAAGCCCAGTATTCACAAATTTCAACACAGAAAATAGATACCACTACCACATTACTTATTAATTGATATAGAGATGCTAGTTCAGCTTAGTTGCTGCCTATTCTCTTCAAATAAAGACTTACCTACGTGACTTCTGCAGTAACTGTTTCAAGGCCTTAAAAGAGAGCTGGAATTTAAATTCAGTTAAATAAAACTTTTTTTCACGTAATTTTATTTCAAAGTAAGAACTGAAATGTGACTTTGGGTACTCCAAGAGAAAATTATATTTGCATCATTAATTCTTCTTCAGAACCAAATATAACTATCTATATATCTTCTCAAAATGCAGGGATAGTTTGGCAGAGATGGGAGGGAATTCAGCTAAGCAGCTGGAGAGGAACATGAGAGAAGGCATACTAACCTATCCAACAGCACACTTCCAGAGACAACAATAAAGGGGACAGTCAGTCCACAAATACAGGAGATCATGTGAAACCACAAAGTTTCAAGAGTCTAAAAACAGAAGCCCATGCAATGCTGTCTTTGCAACTCCAGTTCTTTCTTTACATTAAAACCTGCACATAGATCAGCCTGACTGCATCAGCATGCTAATGCCACTTTAATGCAGCTCTTCTGTTTGTGTGTTTTTTAAAATTAAGGAAACATCAAGACCTTGTGCCAGTACAACTACAAGATACAAAACCAAAAACCAAGTACTCACGCTGTGAATAAAGCAGTATCTGAAATTCCAAGAGGGCACAGGTAAAGAGTTGAACCACATTTTCTACTCCAAGCAATTCAAAAACTTCTTTAACTGGAAAATCAAATAATGGTAGTTCACTGGTGCTTGGCCTCTGGCAGATAATTGGTCCATAAACACCTGAAAATTTTAATGACCTTCCTGCTGGAGGAAGAGGAACCTCATAGAGAATATTGTAGATGTAGCTTTCTAAAGGTAGAGGTGGCGGCTGAGGCGAAGTCACTGCTTGGTGAAGTTGTTCCAGTACTTTCTTACAAGCTTTCATAAAAGACATTGGAGTGATCAGACAAATGCACTTGGAGACATAGAGTGTGTCTCTGCTGATGTCATAGGAGTTAAATCGCTGTAGCTTTGAAACAGAAGTGCCATTGCAGTCTCCAGTGCTGCTGCAGCTATCTTTCTCATTTGTGGGTGGAGTATGAAGAATGTCATACTCGGCATTGTGCATATGATACAATGTCTGCATTGCGCTGCAGATCTGTTTGCTAGTAACTTCCTCAAAAAACGTGAGAGAAAATCCAAATGTCCGTGAGCCATCTTCACGAGTAATAATAAAAGAGTGGAACTGAGGTTCTCTGGAATCTGCTTGTGTCTTGAAAGCAAGCCCTTTAGGCATACACAGCTAGAAAAAAGGGGAGAGGGGAGATAATATCAATTAAAACTCACTTATGTCTCCCTCTGCCTCCAGAAGCAGTGGTGAAAATAGAATTTAGAATCCACAGGCTTCCATCACATTTCACTTAAAATTCTATTAAGTGTTACATTTCTGTACAATACTGTAATATGCACCTAAATTTAAAAAAAATCAAGGAACATATTAAAAGGTCTGTATGTAGTTTCGGTTGAAACTCAATAACCACTTTGTTACCAACCTCAATGGGAATAAAATAACAGAATTCAAATTCAGATAAAGCTAAGTATTTTGGTCACCAAGACCAGAAACCTGACAGAGAAAAGTACTACATTTTATCTAAATTAAGAAACCACACCACATTCTATTAAACAGGAAAATCATGCAAAAAGAGGATTTATTAATTGCAGACTGATTTATTTCTCTACCAGTTCTCTACAGTATAGCAAAAAAGTTGTAAAAGAACAAAAAACTCTCCTAGGGACTTATAAATTCTAAGTTTTAACTTAATTTCCTTTTAAAAATATCCCAATTAAATGAAAAGGCCTTTTGAGTCTACAAAATTTAGTGGATATTCTTTCCAATCTGTAATAGACTTCACACTTCTTTGTCAAAGAAAACACAGATTAATTACTTCAGCTCTTAAGGTAGGTTTTTGTCTTAAAAACAAAAAGCCACTAAGTGATACTGACCATTCCCACTGCATCCTGATCAAAAGGATTCCATTCAACATTCTCAGGATAGCGAGCAAGAACTTTGGATTTAAATGTGCGTCTTAACGGAGTCTGTTCAAAGTTTTCCCCTGCAGGCGAAAGAAAAATACGGAAGTAAATATTCCATTCTCTTTTTAAGCTCAGACATGGCCAAAAAGCAGGACATCAGGTAGATGCGAGGATAAGTTAAGTAAGCACACACTCCTTTTAAGAGAAACAGAAAATGCAAGGCAGTTAGTTAGCATATAAACAGACTGCGGCTGTTAGCAAGAATTAGCATTGTAACATTTCTGTGCCGTTAAGTATCTGTGCTTTTCCTTAAATGTGACTATTATGGTCATGACAGCAAGTCTTTAAGCTACCCTTCAGATATTTCAGATTCTTAGTAAAGCACAGCTAAAGCTTCAGTTTCAGTGGAAATTTGTTACTGAAGAAAAGCACAAAGAAACAAGTTGCAAAGACGATGCGAGTTTAAGATAGACATACAAGTGGCATCACTTTATTTCTTCTTCAAGACTTAGGAAAAAAGGTTATCCACCATCTATTAGAAGAAGTTAGCTGTGAAGAAAGAGTCTAGAAGGTTAAAAGATTAAGAACCACGTAAATGCCCATGAAGAGAGCGAATCAGATGAACAAAGAATTGTGCGCTTTTTTACCCCACACTTTTTCCTTTACCTTCTGTTGCACTTGAACTGAAACGGCTGGCACCATCTCGGGTTTTAGAGGCCTGTATATACTGGCATAAAGCTACACAACAAATAAAAACAACATCACATTATAAATTTCATACTGTCGTCTGTAATTACATAGCTTACACATACCAGTAAAACACATACAAGTATTTTATACAGAATTAGCATGCATAATAGATCATCTACTCTTCTAGTATGCTTTTTATACATACACAACTTTATACAAATTTCTCATTCCAGTTAAAAGTTTCTTGAAGGAGATGATCGGTATGTGATAGAAGCTTGTAGTTTCTGCATATACAACCAGAACACTGATGCAGCAACCGGAATTGCTTGTTAAATGAAAGTTTTACACGTTAAAATATGGAATGCTCCCCAAGAATAGATTATTAAACTAACTCCAAGGTCAAGACCATTTCAAGGCCTTTAGAACTACATTGATTTATGTAGCATTGTCCAGCTTTTCACAGATGCTGTCCATACACTAGACTGGCTAATAAGCTAAGAATCTTGCTAATAAGCTCTCAAATTTCCTCTAAAGCAAAGATTGTTCATTGTGATGGCACACAACTTTCCAAATGTGTGTAGTTGCTTTAAAAAAATAATTTTAAAAAAATTGCACAAGTGCATAATTTAAAATAAGCTTAGCTATCTTACTAGAATGCAATTAGCTAAATGAGCATGCAGCTGTTGACAGCTCCACTAACAATCAGGCACAATTGCATGAAATCATGCTTTAGATAACTTGAACTATTTCAGCAACACCTGCAAAAGAGAAAACATACTTCAACCCTGTAATTGTTTTCTTACATGCAGCAATTACATGTCAATAGAAATTGATTCTAGAATTGGTTGAGTTTCTTCTGCACTTTAACAGTAATATTTAAAGTTCAATTTCTAAGCCAACTTAGAATCTTTACTTTGTATAACATTATTTTCACAAAGTGGCCATACACAGAGATAGCTATAACAGCGCCTATCCACAACAAAGAACTCAAACACCTTACACCAAACTAAACCTTGTTCCCATGGGATGCTTAAGAAGTTCTTTGACAGCTGAGAAGTCGTGCAACTCTGGATTTGGTTAAAACTAAATCTTAAGTATTACCTGGAACAGGGAATTTACCCTGAATCAGGACCTAGGAGAGGTCTCACAATCCCCAAAATACTCGCATCTATTTTGCTAATCTCTGGTTTTTAGCACTGAACTTAAAGGAGGGATTGTTTTTCCTGTTTGTCTGAAAAACTAACAGCTCAGCTGATTTTCATACAAAACCACTCAGCTAAATAATTGATTACTTTGTTCAATAATGTCATTGTTCAGACAGGAAAAAAAAAAAAGCATACTTGGGAAAACCTGAAACATGTACAGAGAGGGATAGTTAGGAAAAAACAGAACACAACTTCACAGAACCATAACCAGTTTGGGAAAGAGTAGAGTCAATGACAGAAAACATGGCATTTCTGCAAGACCTAAAAACAATCTTAAAATATTAAAACAAGCATTTTAAAAAACTTACAATCTCCCAGAAAGAAAAATTGACATAATGCCACATCTCTGTTTACTGACACAAACTTTACTCAAGTAAAGACAGTCCTCTGTAAAAGAGGTTTTAAAAATTAGTCAGGAGATTTAACACACCTACTATTTTCTATATTTACATCTGTGCAGATGATGTAATGACAACTTTTAGATAATTGATGAAAAACTTCAGGCATTTATTAAGCTGTTTTGTTCCTGTGTTTTTTCCTTCCACATACATATAAGGGAGAAAATATCTGAAGGCCAAATTTTCTCCCGAACTTGGAAACCACACACCACAACCACTGGGTTCACCTGCATGCAAAGTTACAAATGTTTTGGAAATAAGAATGTGAATTTAAGATTTTTTTCATTAAGATTATTAATATTGCAAAATACATGATGCTGCCCTTCCCTTCTGATAAGAATAAAAACACTGAATGGATGCTTATATTTTAAGAAGCCTTGACCCACCTTCTCGCAAGAGACATTCTCTCCAAAACACACTTAATTTTTTTAAACCTGAAGTCTGTCTATAATTTAGTGAAAGTACTGAAACTGATTTCTGGAAACCCATCCAGTCCTGACCCAGACAGAAACATAAGGCAACACTTGCATGTTTTCCTGTAATTGCACAGACACTGCTCTTGCCACAGTGCCTCTGTATCACACTTCTTTCCTACACCCATACTGCTCAGATACGTATTTGTCATTTGACTTCTGTGTGAGTGTGATGTTCATTTTCTGTTTCACTGCAGCACAGTCTTCCATTCTTAGCTATCTCTTTTTGTAACAACCTTCACGACTGTAATACTGCAAACCACTGGACCTTCATATTGGGCAATGCTGACTTCCAAAGATACTGACAGGGAAGGGCAAAGTTTTACTCTAGAACTGAAACAATGAAGATGTAAGAGAAGATAAACTGATAAAAATATTATATACCCCACAAGTTTCAGAGTGAGCACAAGTTCCTCCACTTAACTATCAAAGGACTGCTATCATCAGATCATGCTCTTCATAAGATTCCTCTTCTATAGCAGAAGCAATGGCCAGAAAGTACTTTTCTTACTGATCTGAGTTACAACAAAAGGTCTTCAAACATTATTTCTCTGTAAATAATTTCTTTATTTTGTGCAAGTTCCATGTAGAAGGGACTTTTTTTTTTTTTTTAATGGAACATAGTAGTGCTAGCTGAAGACTAAGGAGGCCTTTCAAACATGTTTTATGATCCTCACATGCTCACCACCACTCAGCTGTTTGTGACAGCACAGGAAAAGCTCTACAAAAATGAAGATTCAAACCACTCCACAGACTACAAACTTGCAAGTAATGTTTATTTAAAGCAGAAAAAATAATCAAATAGCTAAACCTATTAGATTGTCAGGAACTGTGATACAATATAAAAAATCCATAAACATACAAAATTCCAGGAAAAGGGAAAAAAAAAAATCAAAAAACCAAAACAAACCAGGAATACCTCAGAAAGTTTCAGGTAAACATGCTTCTCAACATGAAACCTTCACAACAGTAAGAATCCCATTGTATTTTGTAATGTAAATAATACTAAAAAGCATACAGAAACATAATTTCACTAGGCACTGTACAAATCCACAAACACCACTTTAGAATGGGAGCTGGTATTGCACCAAGCAGAGGAATGACAGTGAAGCAGAGAATCTCAAAATTATTTTTTTTAAATAACACTATCTGTGGCATCCCACTCAAAACACCATCAGTGAAATTATCTGGATTAAAAATAAATGAACAGAAAATGAAGAAGGGGTTAACAAAGATTAATGTTTCATTAATCCAATTCAACCCATGTCCATAGTGGTCTCCCAAAACAGAAGGGAAGCTGAGAAAATCACAGACAGAGATTATTAAACTGGTGCACTGAAGAAAACATGGGACTATAGTAGAGTTTTAATAACGTGCATGGGTAACTGAATGACTCCTAAAGCTGTTTCTCCTCCTGAGGTGTGGCTTCCCCACCTGCTGGCTTCTGCCATGCCAGGTAATAGTTATTTTTCGACACCAGCAACCACAATCTGTCTTTGGTAATGGCCTTTCCTTCTTCTCCCTTCTTTCACACTTCATCAACCCCCTCAGACTCCACCACAGGGTAGAAAAGATGCAAAGACACTACAGCAATCAGACACTTGAAAATATTTTATCCATCTGAACTGTGGCAACCTCAAGCTGTTCCTTCTGTCTCTTTAGAGTACTTGCTCACTCCTTATTTGCTACCATGTAATTTAAAAAGACATGCATAAAAGACTGAAGTTCTTAGACTAAGCTTGCTTATCAGAAGACAAGTCACCAGCTGGGAATAAGCTTTGAAGCAGTGTCCTTAGCTGAGGGATGTCCAGAACATGGAACACTGCTGCTACCAGGCCTGTGGGCTTGGCCCAGCTCCTCCTGTGGCAGGCAGAGCTCAGCTCACAGCAGTCTCCCTGCAGCAAAGTACACCTGGCACTGACTGGATTAAATCTCACATAAGAGGCAGGTCATTCTCCAAGCCATCCTTCTTGCATCTCTTCAGGAAACCAGACTTGACGAACTGTATTGCATGCATAAAACAAACTACACACCTGCTCGAGATGACCAAAGAGTTGAAACACATTACATTTATTTGGAACATGTAGTTAAAACCAGCCCCTTTCCACAGGTGCATTGAAGCTCACACCACTCCTCTGACAGCCATCTAATACAATTTGCAGTCTATGGAACAGCAAGGCCTGACGGACTTCCAGTTCTAACATTATTTATACCACCTTAAATGATGCTGGCCTACATATCTGTAATTTGGACTGCCTAACTACAAGCACACTAGAACAGCTAATGCGTGTACTTCAAGTATCCTATATTTGATCTAACAACTACACCGCATTTTATTGAGTGACATCTTCCTGAGTCACCAAATACTGAACACAAGCCGTATTACAATGTAGGGTTGTGCACGCAGGAAGTCACTCTGGCGCTCATTTTTATGCTGCTCCCTGCTCCTATCTGTATTGTTCTCCTTGCTGCTCAACCTGTGAGCAGAAGATGGCTGTGTCTGTGTCTTGGTCTAATGAGAATTAGCACTTAGAAACTCAGAGATACTAGACAGAGTTTCCAAACTGTGTAGGACAAAATCGCTTTGGAAGTATCTGCATGAAACTATCCACATCAATGCATACTGCTTTTCTACAAGATTATACAGAGGAGTGGGGAAAAAAGTTACAGAAACGAGAATTAACTAGAACATTATTCAGTAACCTGCAAAGCACTATCTACCAAGCTTTCCTCAGCTTTCAGGGGGGGGATAAAAAGAGTAAATTCTGAAGGTGTGATTTTAAGCATTTCCTGATTTACCACAAGAAAAATCTGATTCACTGTCTTTCACATTCCGCTTCACAAAAACAAACAAAAAGAGGTCTTCCCCACACAGTAGTAAGAAAAATGGTTAGACTGTAAAACTTTCAGTTTAATTTACTTATGACCTCCCCCTTATATAAACAATTAAAAGTTTTATCTGAAAACTGGATTTCATGTAAGTGAAAGAGACAAAATTTTGAGTTCTCAACAGAACAAGACCTTTTAAAAGGGATGGAAATTCAGATTTAAAACCCTACCACCACAGTCACACGCCTCTCCATTCCCTTTCATTTTTTCACTATGGCATATGCAAAGTTCTCTTTACAACCTGAACCACGGGGGTGTGCAATTTATGCTTGCTATCACTATTATGAGGTGCATGTAACCATGCTAAGTAGTAACATATTTCCTGTCAACCGCCCATGTGAAGTCATGAAATAAACTAGAACTGTACTGAAACCTCTTAACACATACACTATAAATTCAAGCTATGCCTGCCAATCATGTATGTCCTGTAAAGTAGCTTATAGCAATAGAAGCAACACATATTCGGATGGATTGCTTGCATTTCTAATGCAAATTCCCAAGAAAACGTCTACGTTACTGTAACAATTCAATTTTCCCTGCAGAGTAGTTTATTTATTTATAAGTATGCTTCTAAGAACTGTACAGGAACAGCCTTTGAGCAGCTATTTCAGAGGTTGAGTCTAGCTCAGTTTGCCCTCTATAACAATAGACAAGTCAGAAGAAGCAACCCTAGTTACCAGAAAAAGTGCCCAATAAAAGAACGGAATGGTTGTGCAGCACTGATTTTAAAGAATTGTTAATACTGCCACCTTTGTCTGTTCATTGAGTCCACTGATCTGCTCAAAATAATTACAAAACAAAGACATCCAGAAAGCTCTACTGATTCTGATTAAGTGGTTTGCTGCTTTTACCCTGCCAAGCAGCTTCTTTCTTTAAATTACTGTGATAACAGCCTGTTATTCACTCAATTCATTCAGTCCTGGTGTACACTTATTGTATACATGACATCTTCAATAAAAAAAAAAAAAAATTAGATAGGATGCAAGCAAAACACTGTTGTTATATTTTCCACAAAAGGACACACAGGAATCTTTAAGCATGCAGAGGCTGTATATGCAGCTCTCACTGCCACTAACATTAATGACAGAATGAAGTAAATATAAAACAGCTTCAACACGAAACAGTCATATTGCTGTAATTAATAGAATGAGTAAGAACAATGGGAGTCTGTATCAGCAACAGAAACTATGAGCCATACACTCAGGGCAGCTCTCCTGAATAATGCAGCATGCTGGAGAAACTGAACTTGGGATTCCTAAGACCCTGTAGAACCCTGTAATGATACCCTTTACTTCCACATATTCCACACCACAGCTGAAAGAACCTTGCAATGGAGGGAGTCAAGCCAACTTGTGCAGGGTGAGACAGCCGAAGAGGAGAGGTTTTTCCCAAGTGTGGGTTGCAAGTCAGAAGTCAATCAAGGGAATTTGAACAGTGCATGAATTATAAACACTACCCAGAGAACAGCCTAATTCTAACCTGCTTTCAACTAAAATGTACAGTAAAGCCCAAATAAATACTTAGGTGAAAATGGACATTATAGGACATTTTGAAAACAAACTTTATCCTTCTTGGGTTTTGGGTGAAAACAGAGTAACTGCAAAAATGTGCCTGTCAAAGGGCATAACACATAGGAAAAGAAGTCTGAATTGTTTCCAAAGATATAAGAATGGCAGCAGTCCATAACACATTTAGAATTAAGTTAATCTAAAACCAGCAGCTAATGTCATAAACAGGTAAATCATTACCTTTACCAAACATAAAATTACTCCAGCTCTAAAACTCATGGTCCAAGTGTAAATAAAAATAAATAAAAATAGTTGGCTAGCAAAACAGTGTGCATACTTCTGGAATCCTCACTGTAGAAAGAGTGAAAATATGGAGCAACTGACAGCAATATGAGGGGAGGAGGGCACTGCAGGAAGTGGTGGTATATACACAGGGATTCGAGGACTGCTTGATTAGTCAAACTAACAAGACAACCAGTAGTTGACCTGGTTACACTGTAAAAGCAAATATAGGTGCTTAAGATGCATGTAGGTGTAGAAAGACAGTCTAGCCAAGAATGAATGTATTAAAATCAAAGGCAAAAGAATTCTGTTAAAAGTAAGATTTGCTGTATTTCCACCTGCCAATGGATACAGTCAGAATATTTATTTCCAAGTCATAAGAGCAAAATTGGAATAATCAAACAAGTAACTAAATTATACGGCCTGTACCATACTAGATGTCAATCTGTTGATCCATTCTAGTCCCCAAAAAAACAGACAAAGCAGACAAGTAGAAAAAAAAAAGGAAAAATCCCAGATGTAGCCCTCTGGAAAGCAATACTATTTTTATGTTTCAGAACTTCATATTCTAATATTAAAGAAAAGTCCTCTCAATACAAAGCTAGAGAGCTATTAATATACTAATAATTACCCAAAGTTTACTTTAAAAACAAAAAAGTAAGTTTATCTGATTCCTTCTTTAACAAATATTAAACCATAAAGAAGTGAAAAAACCCCTCTACAGTGTAGGAACTAAACATCCAGAGTTTGGCAGACTAAGGTAAGAAATTCATTAAACAAGAATTCTTGGAAAAAAAACCCAACCATGATTCAAGAAAAGCTGCAGCTGCCAAATCTGTAAGCAAACAGCCATTCCATCAACAGACAAATGCCTTCAGATTATGACTTGTTTCCTTCCTTCCAGTTCCTCCTACTTAAGCAGAACTGCACGTATTTCTCATTATAGAGGACCCCCTTTCCCAGCAAACCTCTTCCTTGGATATGTACAAAAAAGAATTCTTCCCTTTTAATCTGAAACACAAACTCTCTGCCCTGCTCTTCTCTCCCTCCTTCCCTCTGTTGGCAAGACCACACAGCATAGTGCAAGCTGAAGTGGTGGTTACACCAGTTAATTTGTTACTGGAATTGGGACTTAAGCAGTTTTTAAAATAGATCAGGTTATCCACATGAGAAAATCTTCGGGGTGACATGCATTTTATTGCAGCACTGCTGTTTAAGCAACTGGAATCAGGGGTTTCACTGCCTCTAATGAACCAGAGGTTTCAGTCACTGCCTCTAGCAGCTGACATTCCATTGGCTTTGTAACAGATCTACAATCCAGGATTTTCACATCTGGCACTTACTCTAAAAACTTCTTTATGCAAATTACTGTTCCACTTCCCCTGACAAAATTTCTCAAAGGCAAAGTCCACCCTCTGCCTTCTAAAACAAAGCTGTAAATATGTGTCAAGGGCACACTTTTCAGGTACCTATCTTACATGCAACTGAAATGTATGTTGGGAGAGCTGCCATCCTTCATCTGTAAAAGTTAAAGGATTTTCTTTAGAGGAGGTAGAGAGAAGAGGAAGATAATAGTAAGAGTGATGAAAGGCTCTAATTTTTTTTTTGGCCTATTTGTCATCTAGGGAACCCAAACTTGCTTGTAACAATTTCTTATCCCAATTCCATGAGAACACATTTTTTCAGTCTACAGCATACATTTGAACATTCAACAGAAAATACAGTTCTTCCTCCTGCAGTCACTAAAAAGATGAGAAAGATGCAGAGACAAATTAACCCTAATCTGTCAAGTGCAAAACATCCTGTTGTTTTCCTACTTTTTTTTGCTTTCCAGAATTCAAGAATTGTCACATAAAGAAACTAATTTTGAACTGAAATAAAATGCAAGAGTTCATTTCACTAACTGGATATTTAGTGTAAACTCCATTGGTTACAATTAACCTCTTGACCATCCACTGCTTCAATGGCATAAATTCTTCCAAGCCCTCTATGGCAAATGAAAATTTAGAAATTAATAGACATCCATTCATCATTTACATTTCAGCATTCACCTAGTTGAAAAAAAAACATACTGCCACACACACTCTTGAATAGTTTCAAATGCTGTAACAATGATTTTAAAGCACCACAGAAAAATAGCTGAGGACATTTGCATTCTGTGATTGTAAGGTCAGGAAACGAAAAAGCTTTTGTTTTTATTTTTCTGGTACCATTTCAAGGAAGGCGGGAAGAGGTGGGACAGGGAAGTGGCAGAAGAAACCATCAGGAATTTAAGGCAGCTTTAAAACAAACAAACAAACGAACCAAACAAGAAAGCCCCCAAAAAGTCCTCAGCTTGCATATTTTTTTTAATACTACTTTGCATGTAACACAAGAAAGTAGATAAACACAATGTATTTTAATGAAGACTGCCTGGCAGAAATTTTCAAGAAAACGTTCTTAAAAATAAAATCGTTTTACAAAACTACTTTTCTGTTTTAGTCACAGTGAAAAGAATTACAGAAAGCTATTTAGGTCTGTTTCCAAGTAAACAACAGAAGCAGCACTCAAAATTACAATGACAGGCGGGTCCTCAACCACGGGGGTTGGAGGGGGGAGCACTTCCATTACACAATAGATCAGAAATACATGCAACAGAAGAAACTAAGAAAGGAAAACAGAATAAAACACAATTCTTTTATGTGTGCTAGAAATATAAAACAGAAGTGGAGACAAGCATATTTTAAGTGTATTTAGTATAGAAATCAGCTGTTCTCATGCCTATCTAAGGTTGGCAGACCCAGCGAGCATGTTTCAGGGAAGCCTGAGCAAACAGAAGCACAGACCATCTCAGGCAACCCTCCTGAACCACTGTGGATCTCCTTTTACAGTGACATGCCCCCCCCCCCAGTTAAATATCCCCACTTCCTGCACTCCCATTGCCCTCCAACTCCAGATCTGAGGACCAACGGAAAAACATCTGTGTAAAAGCACAAAAACCAAATGTTACTGAAGCATCTGTCCAGTCCTTTAACCAAGTATTTGTGTTCTTCTGGGAAGAATACACTACCACTGAGGTTTGACACTGAAGAAAGCCATATTTTAAAATTTACATGAAGCCTTTCAAGCAGGTTCCAATGAAATACAGAGATCAGCAGAATACAAAAAGTCCTGCTATACAACCATATCAATATACAAGTCCTGTATGTTTTGCTTTTTTATCTAACCTTTGAAAACAGTGTTTTGCACTAACCTACCTTAATAAGGACCACTCTCCTACAAAACAAACAAACAACCAACCAAACAAACAACCAGCACCTTGTAAGACAGTCAGGTTGCTTGATTTTTTTCTTCCTTATCTTTAGAATAGAAGTGATTTCTCATACCAGAAAATTAATCAGATGTACTGACAGTTTCATCAACGTGTATGACAAATTCTGCAGTTTATCTTAGCTCTGACCATATCCTTCATTATCATCTCAACAACCACTTCTCTCCAGCCTTCTTCCTTTTACACATGTATCAAGCTTACCTTTTGTCTTCACAAGGCATAATTCATGATGGTTAAAAAAATGTTTTCAATACGAAACTCTGATTAGAATAGGAAGAATAAAGTCCAGTACTTTTATTCAGCCCTGAAAACATGTCACAGGACCAAGTTAACCGCTTATAACTGCGTATCACCCCTCTGTTCAAAGTCATAAACAAAGATGATGGTTCATGGTTCCACAAAACCAAGATTATGAGTTGAATCTCTTTCCTGGTCCAGCCTGAGGAAAACAAAACAGTGTTACATACAGTTTTAACTACGGAAGACTTCATAGGAAGGAAAGAGAAAAAAAGACACACCAATAAAAAAGTCTGAATACCACACACACACACCACAATTACTTCCCAGAGCACACCTTGTCACCCACAGGTAATAGACTCAGGCCTATTTATGTAATGAATTATGAAAACAACCATCACTTCACCTCATTCAGTAGATATATCCAGAGTCCTTCATTTTCCAAGCTGAGATAAGGCCCTGTTTGTAAGGCCTCACCTGTGAAATGGCAGCCATTCTCAAGGCTACTAAAATATTCAAGGGCCTCTGCATGGGGAAGGTTAGTTCATGGATCTTGAGCACAATTCCAGGGGAGACATGAACTCTGGGACATCTATCCAATGCTCACTGCCTGTGCTGACTTTGCAGCATCGAAGCAAGATCACAGAACCTAAGTAACTTGCACTCTCTGGATCACAAATCCCTTAGAGGTCAGGTCAGTTTTCTAGAAGAGCATTCACGTGGATTTCAGCCTAAGTAACTTTTTTAATATGGCCCCCAATGGAGCTGTGCTTCAGGGCACCTATGCCAATTTAGTCAACAGCTGCACATTACCAACCTTTTTCCTCACACCAGCACCTGGTGCTCCCTGGAACCTGCTGCACTGAAGCACGTCTGACACAGCAAGTCTTCCTGCAAGGGAAGGAGGCAGGAGCACACACAACACTGTCCCTGCAGTAAGGACAGGGAAAGGCAGACCACAACAACCTACAGTTAGTTTGGCCTGGGCTGCCACAAAAATCTCTGCCATACTCATTCTCAGAAATGACCAAGAAATAGAAATTATAGAATAGAAATTTTACCATCCTTCAATGAAACTTCTGAATGAGTTATTTCACATTTCAAACTCCCAGACCACATGTATGAAAATGCCAGAAAGGGACATTACAGTCTTATGCTGGTTAGTGCTGGCACTGATGTTTTAACTTACAGGACTTTTTCCCAATGCAATTCTGATGGCAGCTCAGTAGGACAGTGGTGGGCTAGGGGAGCAAAATCAGGAACCAACAGTTGGTAAGGCAGCTTGCTCAAAGTAGCAAGTTAAGGAGGAGTAAGTAACACATGCAAATAGTAGAATAGATCTTAAAAATTTATGCTTGTAGAGGATGGAAGCAATGCACAGATGAGTACATTGCAGCAACCTTGAGATCTCTGACCACGTATCGCTGCAAAAGAGTACAACTGTAGACACAATCAGCAGCAACTAAAATCTGCAAAAATAAATTTTCAAACTCCCTTGAAGTCGTGATAAAAGAGTATCTGTTTCTGTAAAACCAACCTTTTTTCCTCACTCGGTTAAACATTAAAATGTTGCCATTTCTGAAAATGAAAAAGTTGCTTAAGACTGCTATGTTACCTGTCTGCAGATCACTTATCCATAAAATGCAATAAAGTTTCTTTCTCAAGATGCTTCAGTATCAATCTGTAAATGAGTCAAAAGAGAGGTGCAGGTTGCATCTGACTATGGCTGCATGCAACCAGCAAAAAACAAGAAAACTAAATTAAAACAGCAACATTCTGCAGGAATGTTTGAACGGAAAGGTCTCTTGCCTATCAAACCGTAAGCAAAGCAGCATTTTCCTGGAAAGACTGAGAAACAAGCTTTGAGCAGAAGCACTCCAAATAAACTCTTCATCATTCGTCAGTTTATGTTGAAATGCTTGATAATTTCTCCATGCAATAATATTTTATGCCTCCCAGGGTTAATATTCCAAACTTGACTACAAACCACAAATCCAAGAGGGTTGTCAAGAAATGTAGAAAGAATAATCATGACACAACACACATCAATAAGTAATTGCTTCTGACATTGTCACTTCATGTACATTATTTCTGCTACATGAGCCCTGCAGGTTAAAGAGAATTAAAAGATAAGTCATGATTACCAGGAATACACAAGTAGGACATCACTAAGTCAAAAGGCAGATAAAAACAGTTGCAGTATTTTGTAACTACAGGATCAATAACTTGAAAATTTAGAGGAGGGAAAAAGCATTTTATTATTTGCAATGACAGTATTTTGCATACAATCCTTTTAAAATGTTCTCTCTTGCAAAAGAAACTGTAAAGAACACAAAACACCATGGAAAAAAAAAAAAAAAAAAAAAAGAACAAAAAGGCAAATCAATGCATCTTAGTATCACAGAACTGTCAGAGTTGGAAGGGACCTCTAGAGATCATCTAGACCAACTCCCTCGCTAAAGCAGGATCCCCTAGAGCACACTGCTCAGGACTGCATCCAGGTGGGTCTTGAATATCTCCAGAGAAGGAGATGCCACAACCTCTCTGGGCAGCCTGTCCCAGTGCTCTGTCACCATCATAATAAAGAAGTTTTTTTTTCTCATATTTAAGTGAAACTTCCTCTGTTCCAGCTTGTGCCTGTTGCCCCTCATCCTGTCACTAGGAACTACTGAAAGAGCCCAGCTCCATCCTCCTTGCACCACTCTTTAGATACTTGTGGGCATTAAAAAGGTCTCCCCTCAGCCTTCTCTTCTCCAGGCTGAAGAGCCCCAGCCCTCCCAGCCTTTCCTCCTAAAAGAGATGCTTCAATCCCCCCATCATCTTTGTTGCCCTCCACTGGACTGTCTCTAGTAGTTCTCTGTCTCTCTTGAACTGGGGATCCCAGAAATGGACACAGTATTACAGATGTGGCCTCTGAGGGCAGAGCAGAGGGGGACTTCTCTTGACCTACTGGCCACACTCTTTCTTATGCACCTCAGGATTCCATTGGCCTTCTTGGTGACAAGGGCACACTGCTGGCTCATGGATAATTTACTATCTACCAGGACTCCCAGATTCTTCTCCTCAGAGCTATTTTGCAGCAGGTCCACCACTAACCTATATTGGTGCATGGGGTTCTTCCTCCCAAGGTGCACGACCCTACACTTCCCCTTGTTGAACTTCATAAGGTTCCTCTCTGCCCAGCTCTCCAGGTCATGCTGGATGGCAGCACAGCCCTCTGGAGTGTCAGCACCCCTCCCAGTTTGGTATAATCAGCAACCTTGCTGAGGATACATTCTGACCCCTTGTCCAGGTTGTTGATGAATATGTTGAACAAGACTGGACAGAGTACTGACCCCGGGGAGACACCACTGGTTACAGGCCTCTGACTCAACCCTGCTCCATTAATCACAACCCTCTGAGTTCTGTCACACAGCCAGCTCTCAACCCACCTCACTGTTCATTCATCTAGCCCACAGTTCCTGAGTTTCCTACTGAGGATGTTATGGGAGGCAGTGTGAAAAGCCTTGCTGAAGTCCAGGTACAGAACATCAACTGCTCTCCCCTCATCTAGCCAGCCAGTAACGATGTCATAGAAGGCAATCAGATTGGTCAAGCATGATTTCCCTTTGGTGAATCCATGCTGACATCTCCCAATGACTTTCTTTACTTTGACTTGTTTTGTGATGATGGCCAGAACGATTTTTTCCAACACCTTACCAGGGACGGAGGTGAGGCTAACCAGCCTGTGGTTCCCTGGGTCCTCCTTCCTGCCCTTTTTGAAGACTGGAATTATGTTAGCCCTCCTCCAGTCCTCAGGCACCTCTCCTGTTCTTCATGACCTATCAAAGATGATGGAGAGTGGCATAGCAATAACACCTGCCAGCTCTCTCAGAACTCATGGATGCATCCCATCAGGGCCCATGGATTTATGGGTGTCCAGACTGGCTTAAGTGGCCACTAACCTGGTCCTCCTCTTCCCAGGGAAAGTCTTCCTCTCTCCAGACCTTCTCTCTTATCTCCAGGGTCTGGGATTTAATAATGTGAAATTCCTGTGGCTTTTTTAAAAGGCTTCAAAAGTCAGACTTGTAAGCTTTAATTCTTTAGACACTGTTTTAGGATATTCAGTCTGTTCTCAAATCAAGAGCCTGTAACCTTTGTCCTTGCCCATGTCCTACCTAAGAGCCTTTCAAATAAGCCAAATTTGTAACTGAATCTTGAAGAAAGAAAGAATTAAGAGTTTGGGGTGTTTTGAGGGGATGATTCTGTAAAGCGCACAGCTCTGTTTAACCTAAAATACAAATATAATAATCACAAGACTGGCATTATAGAAACATCACCTAATAAACTGTAGCTTTAAATGTAGTTCAGCAAAGTACAGCTGCTTCCCCCTTACATCAGCTCTCCCATTCTTTCTTCTACATATCAGCTACCCTAGCACGTCTGCCTCAGTTCCCAAAGAGACAAAAGATCTTTTTGGCACTCAAACATGGCAAACAGCTCCAGCTTCTTGGGAAAAGATAGAGGGGGTAGGGAGGAGTGGAATAAATGATTATACAGATTAAAATGTTTCACATGTGCCAGTGTAAATCCATCACTGTCTGTCCACAGTGACCTATATGAAAACAGCATGTGGTCCCCGCCCTGGTGCTACTGGAGAGGCTCCCCACAGAGTTAACACCTTAGTTAGCAATCTCAGAGAAGCAAAGAAACTGAAAAACCTCCCTTTCAGTTATCAGAATGAATCCCCAAGGGAAGAGGCGAACCAATACTGAACTGTGGGAAGATTGCACCAATACCATCAATAGTATGGACAAAGAGGAAGCAGGAAAAAACCATCAAAAACAAAACCGCAAAATCATAGAACACTTCAGCCTTTGGAAAAATCAAGCAATGGCTCCCACAAATGCAATTTACTTCTGTAGCAAGTGTTGGTACTACTACCATAGCAAATAGACTTAAATCCTCTCCTCTGAAGACAAGTTGAGAGAGTTGGGGTTGTTCAGCCTGGAGAAGAGAAGGCTCCACAGGGAGACCTCATAGCGGCCTTCCAGTACCTGAAGGGGCCAACAAGAAAGCTGGGGAGGGGCTTTTTACAAGGGCATGTAGAGATAGGATGAGGGGTAACCATTTCAAACTGATTTAGATTCAAAATTAGGATGAGATTCTTTCCTGTGAGGGTGGTCAGACACTAGAACAGGTTGCCCAAGGAAGTTGTGGATGCCTCATCCTTAGAAGTGTCCAAGACCAGGCTGGATGAGGCTTTGAGCTCCATGGTCTAGTGGGAGGTGTCCTTGCCCATGGCAGGAGGGTTGGAACTAGATAATCTTTAAGGTCCTTTCCAACTCAAACCATTCTACAATTCTGTGATTTACTCACACACTATTTACCCAGGGAATAAACAGTACTGCAGAAGAGCTTCACTGCAAGAATCACAGCTGGCTCCAACCCCAAATGCCCTGTCTTAATTCCAAGATAAAAATGCCCAAAAGAGGAAAATACAAAACAGGTCAAATGTCAATCAGATAAGTATATCTGCTAATTTAAATTAAGCTTGCTCTTCTTTCTCTTTCCCTTTAGCTACCCCTTACAAATATCTTTGAGGAAGAATAAAACTCTAACTATTTAAGTCTGTTGAACTTGGAAACTAACAGAGGCGCTGATAACAGCGTTGCTACAGGAACTACCACAAAGGAAACTACTACCCCAATTCTGAAATCCTAAGCAATTTATTGGTTTAAATATGTGAAAAAGCCTTCAATCATTTCATCATGCTCGTATTTTTGAAAAGTTCATACTGACACTGAATGCTGTTAAAATAAACTCTATCAACAGGAATCACATGAAGATAAGCTGTCATTTTAAATCTGAAGCCAACTAAATAGAAAAACAGTGACACTTCAATTACAGATAGCGGGATGAGGTGAGATATTTCTATTTTACTGGTGTGGAGAAACACTTGCTCTAATATCAGTTTGTCAGATTAATTTTTAGTGGAGCTAGGTAAATGCTATAGCATTTCACACACTAACACTAATAAAGTAGCTACTGCACTACCATATAGATGCCTTATCCACAATCAGTCCTGTTATGCTACATAATCAACACACACACAGATCTTGCCTCAACACCATTAAAAAAAAATACAAGAAAGATATGAGACTAGGAACAATTTAAATGGTACCACATCATCATTTACTAGAGTGAAAGGAAGTCTAATATGGATCCTGAAAAGGCACATGAAGGGTGTCTACGGAAAGGACATTTCCTGGACCCATGGGCTTCCCCGAACACTCATTTTCATCTTCCTTTAAGGATGACACTCATGATCAACTCAAAGCACCATGATAAAGTCTTTGGCAAAAAGAACATGAGTCCATCTACTGAATAAACTAATTTTGGGGCCAAACCTAAAAACACAAGTTCAGACTGGGAAGAAAGGCAGAAAGAAATACAGATGACAGACTAGTCACTGGGTTTAGACTTCCAGAATAAGATTATTTTTTTTTAAAAAAAACACATCTTTTTTTAAACGTTTAATCTTTTCTTCATAGATTATAAGCTTTTTTCTTTTTTTACACTATTTCTTATTTGTAACACTCTTATTTCAGAAATAACTATTATCATCTTCATGATATGCCATTCAAGATTACTAAGGCATGTGCAACAGAAAATCTTTTATTAGAATATGGTGTCCAGATATTTGGGTCCGAGATCCGTATTTTGTAACAGCAACTCCCAGACTACAATTACACGCAAGTGCAATGCAATGGCAAGCTGATTCCTTGTTTTGCTGCTCCATAATAAATAAAGTCTATTGACAAGTGATTGTTAAAAACTAACATCACAGAAGGGGAAAAGAAAACAAAATCTTGAGTGGAAAAGAACACAGAACAAAAACTCCAACAGAACAAAAACTCCAACAGTTCCATACAGTGCAAGTACTTCCACCATCATTCAGATCACTTCTAACTCAACACATAAGGGACTCCAGCTGAAAGATGAGATGAGGCACCACTTCATTCTCATCATCTTTCCAGAGCACAGTCATACAACCTAAATTAAGAAACCTAACATAATGTTGCAGCATGACAGTAAGTTATATTACACACTGAAGCGTATTGGTTGTTGATGTATTTCATATTTCCTGCTGGACACCAAGTTGACCAGAAGCCAGCAATGTGCCCTTGCAAATCGTTTCTTGGGCTGCGTTAGTCACAGCATTGCCAGCAGGTCAAGGGAGGTGATCCTTCCCCTCCACTCTGCACTGGTGAGGCCACTCCTGGAGTGCTGTGCCCAGTTCTGCACTCTTTAGTACAAGACAAACATGGACAGAGTGGACAGAGCCCAGCAAAGGACTACAAAGATGATTAAGGGTCTGAAGCATCTCTGTTATAAAGAGAGGCTCAGAGGGCTGGGACTGTTCAGCCTCAAGAAGAGAAGGCTCAGGGAGGAATCTTATCAAGGTATATAAATACCTGAAGAGACGGTGCAAAGAGGATGGAGCCAAGCACCTTCAACAGTGCTCCGTGACAGGACCAGAGGCAATGGTCACAAACTGAAACACAGGGGATCTGAACATCAGGAAACACTTTTTCACTGTGAGGGTAACTGAGTACTGGCACAGGTTGCCCAGAGAGGCTATGGAGTCTCCATCCTTGGAGATACTAAAAAAATCACTCATCACTGTCCTGGGCAACTGGCCTTCGGTGGCCCTGCTTCAGCCAGGGGATTGGACCCAACAATCTCCAGAGGTCCCTTCCAACCACAACCATCCTGTGATTTCCTCTAAACAGGAAATGTATCTGTAACAGATCTTCACAGTATCCTTAGATTTCTGTCATCACTTTTGGCACATCAACACCATTGGGAAATATATCTCAGCTCCTCTCTTGTTCAGCTCAGCAGCTGACATTGGACAAAGCTCAATATCCATCTAGTGTTAGGTTTTTTGTTTGTTTGCTTTGTTTTACTGCTGCCTAGTAAATTTTTTTGTATCTGCTTTAACAGGTCACCCAGTGGGAACAAAATTACCAAAATCAGAAAGGATGCCCAGATAATTAAATCACTTGAATTTGGGGACAAAAATGCCTTAGCAATAGAAAACATGCTATCTTTAACCCTTGATAACTACAAAGCCCTAAATACAGTATTTCACACTATGTTAAAATAAAATAAACATATATAGATATACTGTGCATTTTCCACCAGTCAGCCAAATCTTTTAGGAAAAATTGTTACAGCTGTGCTATTTAGTAAGCTTCCAACATACAAAGGAAAAACGCTTTCAAAGGTGTCTCTTCAAGCAAAGTAACTACACTGAGCATCAATTCGTGATCTTACGCTTCATTTATAAGTCTGCAAAAAACGCTGTATCATCAATATTAAGGCTGAATACCTGGAGTACACAGTTTCATTAGCTTGGTGAGAACAGTGTCTGCCGGGAGCACCCCCGGGGGCTCTGGCAGCCACCGGCAGCTCCCTGTGGCGGTGGGGTGGCAATGACATCATGCCAGGCTGAGCTCCGGCAGCCCTGATGCAGGAAAACCCTGGAGAGACCCGCTGTGCCCGGCTTCACCATGCTGGGGAAGCATCCTGCTCCCCACCCCTGCACCCACCAGCCAAAGTGCCAGTGCCGCTCTTCCAACAATGGGCACTTATGAAGCCAATTGTTTCAACAGTACAAGGATTCAGAATTTATTTTTCAGCACAGAAAAACAAGGAGGGGGGGAGGGGGGGGGAAGCAGTGCACAATAACTCTTTCATTCAAACAAGAAAGCCTTCCAGGAAGAACAAAGTGTTTCAAAGCTTTATTCAAAACCCATTGATTTCAATAGAGGCCCTTTCCATTTATATCAGTGGACACTGGAAGAGACTATAACCTGAGACACAATTTGAAAGCATTACCAGTCACACTGTTGTGCATTATCAATAACACAACAAACTCTAGAACATGCATCGGAATTCCAGCTAGCTCATATGCTGTGACATCATCATAAATTTATCCTCCTCCTCCTTGTTTCTCCTCCCTTTTTTTAAACCCTTTCATCAAATAATGCAACAATCAGTCTCCTCCATAAATGCTAAAAGCTATTACCCACAAAAACCCCACATCTTGTCACAGGCAACACCATTACAGGATCAAGGTGGAACAGCAGACTCTAAGATATACTGCATACTAGGATTTTACAAACCATAGATGTAGTCTTTGACAGGGAAAGCAAATACAGAAAGAATCTCATGCTCCAGCTTTCAGAGCTGAGAACTCAAGAGTATTTTTTAAAAAGGCACTGATGTCTTCAGTTTACTATTAGATAGCTAGCCCAAAGTAAAATACTGCTGGCTTTAAATTTAATTATGTGAGGAGAGTTACTCATGTTCCTATCAAGATCAAGGACTATTACTGATTGTGCCTTGCACTATGTTAGATAAATAGATACATAGTAAATTAATAACAAAATTAAAATCAGAAATTGTTTTTAATCTAGAAGCTGTGTTCACTTATGATTTAATGAAGAAAAATCTGTGGAACCTCACATATCCTTCAATGAAATTATACTGCTTTTTGTTCTCTTGGGTTTCTTAAATTAAATTGATTCTGTAATTTATAGTGCCATTATGGAGCAGACCATTATGCTCTGTTCACTCTTCCAAGATTCAAACTGTAGTCTGCAGTTATTTAAACATTAGACAATCATAACTCCTTTTAGTGTAAGGTACTGCTCAGCATGAGGAAGAGATGAGAAATTTTAAGTCATTACAAGAAAGTTTCTAACATATCCAAAATTTGGGAGAGTTCAATGTAAAAAGTGAGTTCTACCAACACAAATTTCACTCTACAGGAAACAAGTGTTTATTTAGTGGTTTTTTTTAATACAATGAAGCAAAAAAAAAGCACCCTCATGACATTTTCTAACTGCAAGCTAATAAAAAAAAACAACAAAAAAGAACATATTATTGATCAAGTTCTGAGCTCAAACACACAAGCTAAGTACTGATGTTCGGCCAGGTTTTCACCACCACATTCCCATATCTTTCTGAACAGTTAAAGATGCTAAGCAGTAACCTAATTTAAGTCAGCACAGTAGAACTAAAGCTGAAACAAGGTGCTGCTAAAACAAGGAACAGATTTGTAACCTTAAAAACTCAGGTTTGACACAGTGCTGTGGGACAGACTGATACGGTTTACCTGTGTATTTGGGGTGAACATTCTCATCTAACAGAGTACTTCCAAATAAAATTTATTTTAAGATACTGCTGGAAGAGAATTCTTATCCTATGCTACAACAAAATTTAATACAGAACAAGCAAAAAGTCTTTGTTTTCTCACAAAAATCTGATTCATTAAGATTACTTGTGTGTTTCAGATGTCCAGGAGCCTGACTGAAAGTTGATACACGCAACCAAGCTCCAAAGAGAGTGCAGTACATCGCCGTTAAGACAGAGATTGTATAAAATAACATCACCGCCACTGCACAGCCGTCACTTTCAAGAGGTCGCTTAAAAGAGGCAATTTATTGTGTTTTTTTTAAGAAGTTGGCTACTCTTCCACAGATCCAGGGGTGCGCACAGCCGGGCATTTCTGCATGTCAAGCACTCAGGGCAGCTACACAGAGCCCGAGACGCCGGTGCCGGCGGCGCAGGGCTCAAGCGCCGCTGCCCGGGGCGAGGGGCGCCGGCGGCTCCTCTGGCTCCCCTCGCAATGCGCCTGGGCCGCCCAGACGTCGCCCGGGGTCCGCGGAACCGGGAGGCGGCGAGGCCGGGCCCCGCCTCTGGGGCTGCCGTCCCAACGCCGCCGCCGCCGCCGCCTCACCACAGAGCCGACCGCTGACGGCCGCCGCCCCCCGACACCGCGGCCACTCACCGGAGAGCTCGTCCGGCTCCAGCCCGGTCTCGGTGTCCAGCCCGCAGATCACGAAGTAGTCGGCGAAGCGGCCGGGTGCCGAGGAGCCACCCCCGCTGCCGCCACTCATGCTGGAGTCCGAGGGGTGCGCGGGGCTTAGGGGGTGCAGGGCCGGGCGGTGGCGGGCAGCGGGGCTGCGCCAGCTGCGCCAGCTGCGGCGGCCACCTCCATGATGGAGCGGAGCGGGCAGCGCCGCACGGCATTGTGGGTACAGCCCCCAGCTGTTCCTGCGGGGGGGCGGCCCGGGCCCGGGCACCGCAGTGCTGCGCCTGCGCTCTGGGCTCGGGGGATGACGTGATGCTGCTGCTCCTGCGAGGGGGGGGGCGGGAGCTGCCCGGGCGGTGCGTCCCCTCAGAGGGCGGACGCTTCCCGGGAAGTCTTCAGGGGATGCGACCTGACCACCGCAGGACGGCGGCTCTGCTCTGTTCCTCCGGGCGAGGAGCCTGTGGTTATAGCACCGGCCTAAACAGCGTCCGGAGGCCAGCTGTCGAGGGCTTTCCCTCAGAAGGCTCTCCTCAGCCTGCCCGCCTCTGCAGTTCAAGAGGAGAAGGAGGCGCCGCCAGGGCTGCTCGGTCAAACCACGGTTTAGTGTCGGTGCTTTGAAAGGTCATCTAGGCTTAGGTCATCCCCTGTCACCTACAGCTTCTCATCCCCACTCCCCGAAAGCTACTGTCCCAGTGGTTGTCATGACTCCTCAGCTTTGTGGAGCACCCATACCCTGAAACTGGCCCAGGTCATGAGGGAGAAAGGGTGGGTACAGGCCGAGTGGTTTTGGGATTGCTTAGTTTTTTAGGTTTAGGGGGTTGTTGGCTTTTGGTTGGTTTGTTTTTTTTTTCTATTTGAATTAATATCACAGACATAACTGTTAGCAGCTGGGGTTGCACAGCTGAGTGAAATCTCCCCCCTCTAGCCCCGTAGGGAAAGAAAAACAACCCCTGGGGAACAGGCAAAGAATGACTCAAACCAAGTTGCTGAGGGATTAATAATACATACCCATGCTCTACATTGACACCATGTCTTTCCACTCATCACAGAGGGATAGGGGATAGCCTTGCTAGACTAAAACTAGTCCATAAGCAGTTCCCCTTTCTCTCTGCACTCAGTTCTCAGTGGCTTTCACATCAAAATTCTTCCCTATCTTGTAGGGCTTATAAGAGGAAAAACTAAAACATTTCAGTCTTTTTGAATTATTATCTAGGACTGCCCAAGTAATTAAGGTTGCATCTAGAATGCTGAATTAATCAGACACCAATCTAATATAATGTGCTATCAAGCATGTGAAACTTCATGTATTTCAGTTTGCAGCACCAAGACATATAGAGTTCTTTATGGGCACTAGAGACAGCAGCACATGTAAGACTTCACTGTCAGTGGTCTACAGCCTTTTGCAATACAATAACTAAGAATTGTGGAGAGCTTTTCCCTCCTTTTGGGAAACAAGAAAAACTGTAAGAAGCACTGGTGCTATTAGTATTCAGTTAAGACTGTAATGGGACACAGAATGGCTTACCAATGAGTGAAAGTATTGCTTAGATTTGATTGACAGTTCAATTTTAAACCACTGGTGAACCTGAGGGAGAGGTTTCAATAAAGATAGCAGGATAATTAGGAGCAACATTAGAATGAAAGCTCACAAATTAACTCCACAGTAAGCACACACATGTAGATTATGTTGAACCTGCTTGGTGCTTTGCAGAGGACAGCAACAGAGAACAGAAGTAGCAGACTCTGGTCGCTCTCAGTCTGCTATGTTCTCTAGCCATTTTTTGCACATTTTGCTTCTCAGTCTGCTTTTGTGATGAAGGACCATGTATTCAACACGTGGTAAACTTCCTTTGCATAAACCTGAACTGTAGTTTAACCCTTATAAACAAAAGTCATAGCCTGAGGGGCTCAAAAGGACTTTTAAGAAAGTCTAGGGAAACTGCAGAGATACTGGAGGAACAGGGATAGGGTGTCAAATGAAGAGTAAAACAGGGAAATAAAAGGTTGTTCTTACTTGCACTGTTCCAGCAATAACCACATATTTATATCTAGCAAATAAAGTTAGATGGGCCAGTAAGTAAGCAGAGGATTACCAGAAATACTGTTGAAGAGCAATATTTAAATGCACACATGCCCTGCTGCACAGCAGGGTAAGGCATAAAAAGTAATTTTTAAAAGGAAAGTCTCAGACTAAGAAATTCAGATTTGTGCTGAAATCCTACTACAAGAAAGGAACAAGAAAGGAAGAACTGCATGAACTGGAATCAACAAAATTTTAATTAATCAAGATAGTCAAGAGTCACCACAATTTTTGCTGTGAAAAACTCATTTGTACTTTGCCAGATATATGATCTGGTTAACCAGCCAGTTTACAACCCAGTCTCTTTTAAATCTAGGCACCCAGTAGATGTACCCAAAGAGCTAGAGCTTTCTCCTCCCATTTTGTCAATGACTGCCTCTTTCCCATTGTATCATTTTCATCCCTCTGAATATTTTGTTTCTGAAATACCTTTGCATAGTGAGAGGCAATATCTGTGATACTTAACTCAAAAGCCAGTAACTTTGTCAGTCTTCTTGAGCAATGTTCCCATCATAAGAAACACTCTAAATACAGCAATTTTGCCAGTAAACTTTTCAAATTGCCTAGATGTCCTTTAGTAAGGCAACTACACCCAACTACGTTATGAATTATTGCAAGTGTTCTTTATAATGTTGAGAAAATCTATGGACTTGTGAAATCTGTTTAGCCAGAGAATCATAAGCTATAGTAGTAAATAGGAAGCAATTTAAAAGATCCATTGTCTTTGGCAAGACTATCACTGTTGATTCAGCTGCTGTTTTCAATGGCAAAGACCAGGATTTTCAAGCTTAAGCCTTAAATCAAAGAGAACAAAGTCAGAGACAGAAATTAATGTGAACATACCTTGATTATTCCTAGTATTAGTTGTCAGACTTATTTTGCCAACAATCACAATAATTATTGTATGAGTTTATTTAATAAGCAGTAAGAAACCCAAACAGCGAATTATAGTTTCATTCAACTCTGCTGAGAGATTTGAAAAAGTCCGAAATAGGTTATCTGCATTTTTTCTGTACAGCTGTTTCCCCAAGATGAGGTAAGCTCAGAAAGGTAACAGAGCTCAAACCATCCACAGATAACTACAGTTGTCAGGGTGCTGATTGTATATGGTGTCTTCTAACTACTTCAATTGGGATATTTAACCTGGCTTCTTAAAGAAAAACATCAATCACTTAACATTAAAGCAATCCTCTCCAGTCTGCAAGACTGGACACTTGGAACTGGCTGTGATTGCTTAATGACAATGTGTCTGGTGAAAACAATACCCATGCAATGGACTTCTGGAGTACAGCCCACACATGAGCTCACCTAACACACACACCCTCCCACATTAGGGCACAGATCAGAGGACAACTGTCATGTCAAGCTGTTGAACCTTTAAGCTCCCATGCAGCATTATCCCTCTTCTCCCCATCTCCAGGAGCCCACACCTGGTAGTGCAGCTTGTCAGCAGGTTACAGCAGGTGTATCTACTACTAGGCTCCCAGAGCCTCAGATGGGCACTGGCACCAGGCTGCTTGTCACTGAGGTCTAAGTTTGTCAACATGACAGTAGAAGGCTAGTATGTGAAAGTATGGTTTGTTTCCACTCCTTTCATTCCTGCTTGTTAAGGATGGTGCCCCTGCCTAAGGAGGCCAAGTCCTCCAAGGTGGAGGCAAAGGCAGCCAAGAAGGCCTCTTGAAAACATGTAGAGTTTTGAGAAGGTCTGCACATTTCCCACTTGTGGGCCCGAGACTCAATCCAGTGGCTGCAAATCAGCCCAGAAACCCCCTGCAAGTGCACACCACAGCAGAACAACATTGAACTGTCATGAAGAGGTTCCCTTTTACCACAGAATCAACCATGGAGAAAGATAATACTCCAATTTTCATCACTGATGTCAAGACCAAGGCAAATACAGGACAAAAAGGCTTTCAGAAAACTGCACAATATTAACCAATGTGTGACCTTAACTATGTCAAGTCTGAAGTCCCATATGAAGACTGGTGGCTGTCAGGCCTAGTGTCTTTCTTGAGACACTAGATCCACAAAGGGGCTTGGGTATCAAAATGTCTAATTTACTGTATCTGTGCAATAAATTTTACAGTATTCAGACTGAGCATTTAGGATCTCCCTTAACACTGGAGGAGAATCGGAGGATATTAGAGGATACAGTTCAGGGTAAGTTCCATCAAAGTCAGCATACCAAGATACAAATGGCCACAGGAGGGTCCTGAGTGCACTAACAGGCCTTAGTGGCCTTCACCAGCCTCAGCTTGGGTCTCAACCCCACCAACCATGGGTCCACTAGGCTGCTGGGCTGTGTCAAAACCTGGTTACCCTTGTTAGACCCAATCCTGACCTTGTGTTGCTGATTTGCATTTCTGCGTTGCCCTCAGACCTGTCTCATCACTGCAGACTTGCTTGATGCATGAACCTCTTGGTTGAGGCTACTTCCAGCCTGCCCTGCTCCCTTCCAACCCCTGCCCTGGGGATATTCCCTGTGAGAAATCACTGCAACAAATAGTCAAATGTAAAAATGATGTAGTGATCTGCTTAAAAAACTCTTTTTCATGGCATGGAACTCTTTCCAAGTACAATAAAAATTGACAATTCCAGATTATCTGATACAATTGCTCAAGGACTAGGTTGTGAAAGAAAAATTCGAAGTTATGACCATAATGTCAGATCTTCATTCCAAAGCAGAATCTTAAAAGCTATTTCCCACTGTGGCACTCCCACTCCTTTCCAGAGACTACTAAATTTTAAGGCTATGAAGGTATCACTGAAGTCCTGGAAAGTTGCAGAATTAGAGTTCTGTGTTTTGAAGATTATCTACAGAGGCTTTTAGAATGCCTCTTTCATAGTTATACGCCAGTCAATGATCTTAGTTCTCATACTCCAGGCCCAGATTCTTCCTTTTGTACTATAAAACAATGAAACAGGAATTGCTACACTAGGTAGAATATTTTTAAGTACACGAAGGAGAGTTATGGCATGTTAGTAAACATATTATGGTCTCATTCATATTAACTGCCATTATTAAAAGGCTTTAACTTTTCAGTTCTGGTGACATGAAGCTATAAAGCCACCAGCAGACAGTTAGGTAGAAATGTGTGTCACTGCAAAACATCAACTCCTTATAAAAACAGAGTAACTATCTTCTCTTTGAAGGAAATTTGAAAAGCTCACTCTGGATCCTACTCTCGTCAAAACTTCTCATTTCCCTCTTTGCACCGTCATACTAAAATATATGGCTCACAAACCTCATACTATTTATGACAGAAGTTTTCTATAGTTTGACCTGTATTCTTTTCAGCCTTCTGGGGAAAAAAATTCACCCTATTTTGTCATCTTGCAAAAGAGACTGTCTCACATTATGAAAAATAATTTTATATTTGAGGGATAAACTTACTTCCCCCTTCTAGCACTGTCTCTGTAGCAGGCGCTAAGGAACGGACAGGCAGAAAATGAAATGAAAGAAAATGTGTGACTAAGAAACAGGCAGAAATGCATTTCCTCATTTGTTCCTTTTCAATCTATTTCTAGTGCAAAATACTAGAGGTGAGGCTTCTATTCCTGTAGCAACAGCTCTCACACTGGTAAAAATGTACCTGCAGCAGCTGCTGGGTGTTTCAGTCCAACAGCTACCTGGTTGAGTCGGTTCTCCTGGCTGTTCAGATTAATCCAGAGCAAACTGGATGGGAATCGTACTTCAGTTCTAATACAAATTAGAGCAATCTACACTGCATTTAAGTTACTATCATTAAACAAGATTATCACAGAAACTATACATGAATATTCTCAGGAACAACACACCAAAATTTTCACAGTTAACTAACAACAGAATCCATGTTTTGACTTTGCATAATAGCATAGTTCACTAACATTCTAAAGAAAGGCTTGTCATTTTTTAACTTTTACTTCTTTTGTCTCGACCTTTCAGCATGTTTTTTACAAAAAGCAAAAAAAAAATTCCATAAACTAGACATTACAGAATAATATTAGCACACGAGCCTTCCATCAGGAATTCATGCAGAAAAAAAATATCAGATTATGCAAATGGTTCTATTTGAGGAGATAAAACAAGTTAGACCTAATCGCCTTCCAGTGCAAAATATAAAAACTTTTCAAAAAGACAGTTGTATGTGAGAAATTAACTTCAGACAGAAAAGGAAGTCAGGTTTACCTATGTGTTCTGAAATAAAGGTAAAAATATTAATCTCATCTACAGATTTAATCAGCTCAGTTTAATTTTTAATTAGTCATTAAAAGTACCATTTAAGAATAACTCATTGGTTAATAAAATTAAGCTTAATGGGGAGTTCAACATGCTTCATTGTACTCAAAATACAATGTTCAATGCTTTAAATAGTAGCTTTATTATCAAATGGCAAGAGACGTTTAGTAATGTCATGCAGGTTATCACAAAAAATTCTAAAAGATAAACAGGTCACCTAACAGCTCAAAATTCCTTGCAATTAAAAAACAAAGCTATGTCTTCCCATTTTCCCAGTTTGTTTCATGGTAGTCACTGTTTTCCTATTAAAATGTTATGTCCCTCTCTTGGATCACTAGCTAGATAATATAAAGAGTAGACTAGTACAGTATTCCACAGAACAGTGCTCTTTTGCCTTTTTCACAAGGCCCTCCTTACTCTTCACACCTCTCAGAAGCAGTCCTCATAGGGTGGGAAACTGCCTGAGGCCCCTGGCAGCTGAAAATAAACAGAAGGGACAAGTTAAAAAAAGCTCAAGTTTTGCAGAAGGAAAGAACCTTTTTTTCAACCTTTTTAAGGTCTTAAGGCTTTTAGCCACTGTAATGGGAACCCAGACTATGGCTGAAACGCAACAGGTTTTTCAGTAACATGGCCTGGTCCCATCTACACAGTGAAAAACAACTCAGTGAAAATGTCAAGTGATATTATGATTCACATTGAATTGAAACACAGTTCACTTCCTTCTTTAGTGTCAAGATTCCACCAAACATTGCCTTTATACACAACAGAAAGGATTTTACAACAGCGTGTGTTATTGACCAGAAATGGAGACAAATTTTGAGAGAAGTAATTAGTAAGTAATTTATTCTGAGAGTTCATCTGCATGAAAAACTAACTATGCAGAAAAGTGGGCTGTAAATCTACAGCAACTTCACACTCAATAGTCCAGGGGACACCTGCTCACAACAGCTAGATTCACACTCAGGTTTGCTATGGAATAAATCCCCTGGGTAGATGACCTCTGAGATTAGAACTGCAGCAATAAAAATAATCACTGTTCAGTTTTAAATGTCAATAAAGCATACTTTTAAATTCTAAATAACAAAACAATTGCTGAAGCTAAATGATCTTACAATAAACTTGCAAACAGATGTGATATGAATTCCTTTATCTACCTATGTAAAAAACACCATTTACTGTGCAGACAGATTTAAATAAAAGGCAAATAGTGTATCAATAATGTTTACTATATATTTACATGTAATACTGTAATGAAATGAAGGAGTCAATTAACATTATGTTACAAAATGAACAAAACTTTAAAGGTACCTTTTACATTATCACATTTATGGAGCTGTTGTCTTACATCTCAAATGATCTATCGTATGATGAGTTAACATGAGGACACAGACAAACCCTTGAAATAGAGAATATGCTAATGAGCCAACTCCTATTTCAACAGGATACTTCAGGGGCACCAACTTAAAGCACATAAGCAGCACTGGTTTCAGTAGGATAAAACTTAAAACATGCACCCCGGTTTCTTGCTGATCAGAGTCTCACTTTATGGGATTCCACTGACAATACAACAAACTACAACAGTTAAAAGCATACAAGGGAGGTATCATATACCTTAGAGTGAATATATATATGCTTCTGCTTAAAGATGACTCATAGCTGGTTGCCCATTGCCAGTTACTGACTTCCCAGATCATGGAATAGTCTTTTCAATTTTATATACACTGACACCAGAGCCTTCTGTTACATGATCCTTTGAACATTATTTGGAATCAGCTCTTTAGTAAGAACTGCACCAGTTGGTATACCTGACATTTCTTCTAGCTAACCAAGTTGCAATGGAAGATTTTATACTCTTTACATATTGCTTGAGAAAAGGTAATATTACACTGCTTAAAACTAAACATTTTAAATCACTTGAGAAGTGAAAGTTTTAGACAATCATACAATCATTTCCTTAAATTGGCAGGATAAATCTAGGAAAGTGAAATATTAGCAAAGTAATCAACATTTAAAAATTAAAATTAGACTCCAAAATCATTAGCCAGCCATGATAAAAATTCTAACTTGGTCTCTACCTTCCTATAGCCTCTCCCAGGATAAAATTTTACAGAGGACTTAGAGGGAATGATGTGACACTTTGCCTTTGTTAATCCAGTTAGTAAAGCAGATGTAAGTTCAAGTATTTAAATTCACACAGCACTAATAAATAGAAGTAAACAATCAGAATGAGACTATAATTGTAGTTAAAGTACTGCAAAAAACCTTTGTTTCTGAGTGAGCACCGTTATGAAATTATGCTATTCTTTTGGAACTCCCAAAGGCAAAAATAGAAGAAAAATATTGTTGATGAGAAATGTAGTCAGACCAGATCACATACAAGCCTATAGAGAATGTTACAAAATCAGACTGAATGATTAGGGTTTTTTTTCCTGCAACTCTTACAAAGCTGTTATCTGTAGTTTATGCCTACATTGCAATTTTTGCTCTGTATACAATCAGAGCAAAATGTTATATCTGTGTTTTCAGTTCCCTCATCCTGAGGGCCACACCCACTCCCAGAGTAAAACACTGATGATTTGGTTACAAAACTATATGCAGTACATTTCTGAACACAGTTCCTTCAATTTTAGGCCACGTGTTCATTTAAAGACATTCTTATCAATTACAAGCCTCCTCTTTAATTGCTTAAGATCCAATAGAAAAACAAATATACAAATATCGGAAGTGCTGATCCTGAGATGAAATATGGGAAAATCTGGTCCAGTTTGATCCTTATTCAAACTTCTGTTTTAGTTTCTTCTGGAAGACAGCTGGTAGAATGGAGAGGATGGCTAGAATCATGAGAACAAAAACAGAGTTCCAGGAAACAGCTTCCCCTGCTGTTGTAAGTTGGTACAGCGTTGTTCCTGCCTTAATAGCTACAAAAGACGGTGGTGCCACACCTGGGACGGAGAATTAAAAGGGTAGGAGGCACAAAGGAAGAAAAAACAGCTTGTTAGGGTGAAAAAGACAGAAAAATGTCATAAATTAATAACCTAACTTTCAACACAAAAAAATTCAGACTTTGTTGCCTTTACTTTTTTTAAGAGCAGTGTGCATACAAAATTCAAAGACAAAAATCTTATCAAAAGAACTGGTTTTAGGCTGTTTTTCATATTTTTAACACCAACTCAAACAGAAGACTAAGAAAATAATCTCTGCTCTTTAGACTCTGCAGTTTCAAGTTCTCTCTACAAACGGATTTTATTTAAGTTCATACTGAAAAAATATGGATTATATCCTAACCAGATTAAAAAGTATCTGTGAAAAAAAGCCAATTACAAAACTAGTGTTTAGCACTAAATTAGTTAAATTACTAATTCACTCCTAGGAAGATATGACAAACAAAATGGAGTGGGAAGGGGAAAAACAATCCTTTAGATCTAAGTCACATACATCCTCACAAAATTACACTGAGCCAACATAGGAGCTTTTGTAAGTTCACAGAACTATTATAGTCATGGAGTGGAACTAAAAGTTACTAATAAAGTGTTCATATAACATACATTTGGTTAAGTAAATAACTAGCCTGGGCTCATTATCTCTGATCCAGCCCATCAGAATAGTCCTGACTGCTAAAATCTTCCGATGCTGTAAGCTCCACACATTGAAAAGTACAAAAATATTCTTGTGTAATCTTTCAGCTGTCCAGCAGGTGGTGATCTCTGCTGAACACCACACACAAAGCAGCACATAATATCCCTTCTTCTAGCTACCCCCAAACTGCAATTCACTAACAAGAATTCTTACCTAGAAAAGTGCCAATGAAAAATACTTTCAGCGGCACATTAATTACAGGAGATGTTATATTGATAAACCAGTTGGGAAGAAAAGGTGTTATTCTCAAAAATATTATGTAGTTAATCAGGTGTTCTCTGTGTCGTTCAACCTGCCAAAACAAGAACAAAACCAAATCACTAAAAGTGTTCCTGCCTTGAAAATACACAATTATTTTATTACTAGAGGTTTGTTAAGGGGTTTTTGTGTATCTTTTGTAGAAATTTACAAGTTGCAAACATAAAAATCAGTTAAACAGTAAGTGACTCAATGAAGAGTCATCAGTGAACCACTTGTTAAATAGTACTGAAGTTAGTCTGGAAATACCAGTCTGTGGTAGAGCACAGTGACGATTTGTCAACAACAGCCAACTTAAACAGAACACAAGTAATTGAAAGCAGCTGCAGGCCTAACCTTAACTTCAGTGCAGCAACCTCTGCCTGGCTAACTGCAGCTGTGAAGTTCATCAGGTGACTGCTTCCAGCACAGGTGCAAAACCTATCTACCTATGTGTCAGAATGCCTAGCCTAAACATTACCACCACAGCCCCAACTTTATTTACAGTCTTAATTATATTCTCAAGTCCATCCCAGGTCCTTACACTAGTACTACACCAAAGCCTCTTCTCCTCCCTGCCTGGCTTTAGCACATCGGCCCTTTCAAACAAGAACTGTAACCTCAAACAACATTATAAGGACTTCAGGCCTATCCTGACACTTTCACTAAGCCTAAGCATGGTCACCTGGCCCCAACCTGTTGAAACCAAACCTGGTCTGATTGCAATTTCGTCTGAAATCTCATGTAGAAACTCAGCCCAGTCACACCCTGATTTTTCACCCAACTTTAGCTTTAACTGCAACACTAAAGCCAGTAGCTCTGCTATTGTTCAGTAATGTCATTGTGGGGTTTTTTAATCTTAGCAAAGGACAAATATTTAAACTTTGATTAATCCTGCATATAGTCTTAGTCCTCAAAACGCAAGCATGATATAGTCCAATTAACCTGGAAACAGTGATACATGCGCTGCACAAGTAATTACATAATTTTAAATAACATATCCAGTTCTACTAATGGAAACAGTAACTATTTGTAACTATTTGCTACTCAGAGGTTAGCCTCAAGATAATACTGCAATATTAAGATTTACTTGAGTCTAAAGTCAAAATACGACTATATTATTTAATATGGTCAGTTGTGCAGGACATAGCTCCGTATCTTACCTAATGAGGAACATGTTTAAAATATTCTTATGCCATTCAAAAATCTTGAATAGAGTACAGGAGTAAATTGTGCTTCATAGTTGCAAAAAAAAGATACACGTTTTTGAACATTTCAGAGTATCAAGGGATAAGAGGTCAAATACTAATCACACTACAATTTTGTACTGCAAATCTTTAACTTCATCTGATGATGAACACTTGCTGAAACTAATGTTACCAGATACAGTAAGAGACAGTTTCTAAATGCTCCAACTACAAAAACATCTTAAAATTATGATTTTGCAATCAGTTTCTTCCCCTATAAAAACACAAACCCAGATTTCATTAGTTCTGATGCTTAGAAAGCTATCACTTTAAACTGAAGCTGGAGAGGTTTTCTATTGACATTAGCTAAACCAGGAAGGTTATCAGGTGCAAACTCTTCCTCAGTAAAAACAACTTCCTCATAGGAAATACCATAAAACCAGGAATGCTTTCCACTGTTTAAAAACACTCAGAGAAAGTAACTACACAGTGTTAGAAAGGAGTCGGAATCCCAGAATCCTTTATTTGTAACTAGATACACAAGAACAAGACCCTAGTTTTCCATGCTGTTCCACTACACATTTCTATGATAAATTTCAGCATCTCTAGAAACTTTACCTGTTCTGACCATTTTACTGCTTTTTCTGTTAAATATCTGTATACAACAGGACGTCCCACTAGGTATGAAAGCATATAGCAGAATGAAGCTCCAAGTCCTGAGCACTAAAAAAAAAAAAAACACAACAAAACAACAAATGAGCAGAAACTCCAATTAATTTTAGCCTCATATCCCTATTAACTACACAGGCTGGACAGAGCCTGTTTCTATGCAATCCTTCACTGAGGACAAAGGGCTATCCTTCAGCAGTATGTGCACACTCCCTAAGAATGTTGTTGACTCAACATTCAAGTAGACAACGTTGATTACTTATCAGTGAATATTGAGTGCTTCTGCAGTTTTATTTTAAGATTTTGAACAGTGAAAGCTTTGCAAATACAGGGCAAAATGGCATTAAAGAGATTCAAACTTGAATCTTAATCAATTTGGTCCTCCATGTCTACTCAATTATCTCATTTGTAGGTACTAAGACTGCATCTTTTGTATGTGACATTACTTGAAGCTCGTCAATAACACGTTTCATATCCTAAACTAAGCTTCATGGGTATTTAAGCCATTTAAAACCAGATGTGTTTTGCAGTGCGATAATAAAAATGTAGTAATTGTGTTCTGAAATTACAATCAGGTTCTGGTGGACACTAAACAAATTTTAAGTAAAGGAAATCCTGGCTGATTCACACCCAGCTGCCTCCATTATTAAGAAAACCTGGAGAAACAGTTTAGTCTTTTGGATCACCACCTAACACTACAGTGATTTTGTGGGTAATGCCATTCTCAAAAGAAGGCTGAATGAGAACCCATTCACAGACCTATTTCACTCAGACTCCAACCATTTCAAACAGGGAGCAATTAGATGCTTGGTTGTATTCCAAATGCATAGAAATACATGCCCCCACAAACTATTATCCATACTTACCAGACAAACAAGAAATAAGGCCAGGGGAAAGGGATAAAGAAAACCTGACAGGATACTGAGAAATATAGACCCAGGAATAGCAAATGTTTGCAAGCTGAATGCATCTTAGTCAAAGAAAAAAAAGGAAAAATTAAAAAGCTATCCAATTCTTAATTTTATGAACAGTCAGGATACATACAATTTGGAAAAGCATAAATACAAATAAGCATAGTGTCTAAAGATCTTTACTTCAAAATGCACTTGCAGAGTAGCACAAGAAGCCCAGAGAGGAACAATGTGTAGATTCATAATTACACACACAAAAATAAGTCTCTAAAACATACTTCTGATTTTATATTGCTGACTAGAGATATGCAGATTTCACCCATTCTCTCTGAAAAGTTCACAGACCCCCTGTGTGAGCTCAGAACTACCGAGTTTCATGGAAGACTGACGTGTATGAAGGCAACTACTACTTCCTTACAAACAGTAAGGTGCAATCGCTAGATAAATAGGATACATGATCACTAACTTCAGTCAGAATTTTTCAAAAAGGCAAAAATTAGATTTTGCATAAGCAAACAGACTGTTGAGCTTAAGGCTTGCTAGGTGTACTTGAGACTAGGATATATTGCTCACTTTGGTTAGAAATCTTACAAATCAAAGAAATTTCCACACTATTTCATCTGAATTAATAATTTTCCATTATATGAAGTCCATTGAACCAGTTCAGCTTTTCCAAAGCAAGCGTCAAGGTTCTGAGATTACTGTAATGTGCTTGTTAACTGATCACAGTCTACTGCTGAGACAGTAAATGTCATCAGATCAGCTGCTACAGTAGTTCAATAAACAGCCACTTCTGTTCTACTTCTTGTTAATAAATTGACATCTTCATTTTCTTCATAAATCTATTATTTGTGAACTACACTTAAAAATAACACGTTAGAGGATAATTACTAGTGGCACATTCAGTGCTGTTTTTTCTTTGAGTTACAAAAGCTTCCTTCTTTAAACTATGAAACAGACCTCTTATATAGCTTTTAGAAGTTATTAACCTTCAGTTAAGTGTCCCTGTTAAGAGTTTGCTTAATGATTAATATTCAGCACTCAGGAAAAAAGAAGTTAACACAGAACACAGGTATGCTTTGTGTCTCCCTAGGCAGAAAGTACTTCAGAACTTCAGCTCCCTCTAGAAGGAAACAGAGATTTGTTTTTTCAATGTGGGCACTGCAGAGATGAAAGAAGGCTCAAAATACTTTCCTTGAGAAATGTTGTACAGTATTTTGTAACTGACCCTTATATGGCACTTCTTAATGTCTCAAGGAAGAGCAGTGCAGTAGTCTCAGTTTTCCTTTAGAATCAACAGTAATCTGTAACTGGCAATTCAGTTTGCAATTTAAGAAGACAGCATTACACTAAAATGAGATCAAGTCTAATATCAAAGTTACTAATACTGCCCACAGCAGACACAGTCAAGGTGAAGCTGCATGCAAATCCCCAACAGCACTTACTGCTATACATGCAGACAGCTATTTCCTTCCACTCAATCCCTTTTTCCAGTCTAAAAAGCATACTGAAACATGCAGGAAACAGTTTTAAGTTCAAAGATTTTGGAATATCTGTGTCTATTTACAAACACACCTGGGTATGTTAGCCTTCTTCACCCATGACCAAGAATTTAAGTTTGTATTTTTAATTTCTTTTTTCAGATAAATATGACTACATCAAAACTGCCATTTTTATCAGAAAAAAAAGGATACAAAACATATGTTGCAAAATAAGCCACTAATACTTGAACATAAAATGTGTCCTTGTATTTGGACAGGACTTTTCCCAAAGCCTTTGCATCATCCATATCTCTAGGAACCTTTATACATTCTCTTTCTTCTCTGGAAAAAAAAAAAAGAAAAGCAGGAATAGTTGTAAATATAAACCAACAGCACAGTAAAATTACTTACTGAATATATAGATAATCAGACACACTACACCACTTAACTACAACCTCAGCAAACAAACATTATTACTGCTGTGATAACATTCTCAGATGAACACTTCATATTTACAGTGTGTTTTGTATTAGAAGAACCTCAATTTTAGATATTTGGAAACCATGGGGGTTTTATTCAGTACAACAATAAGCCTCACTTCTAGGGTTTTGGGTTTTCTTACCAAGTACTGATCAAAAAGAAATAATTACTCAAACCAAACCTTGGCAACTTAACAGCAGTTAACATTTCAGCCAAAACCAACTGTAACTGCCTCGATGCTAGGGATCATAACATTTGAAGTGCAGCAAGAGCAACAGAGCTTTACCTCACAAACAAACAAAGCTTTAAGAGCAAAATCTCATGTCACACCTTAATCTGGTGCAACCCTGGGCAGCACAGTTGAGTGTCCTCTCTTCCTCTGTATCAGACTTAGTGATTGGACTGTTGCAAACTGAACTTGTTGAGCAAGTTATCAGACAGAAAATTAACTACTAAAAGAAAAAAAGAAAATCGTCAGAAAAGCAGGCTTCCATCTTGCCAAACTATCTACCTTCCTAACACAAGTACTAGATGCAACAAAAAGGAGAAAAAGAGAATGTGAAGCTTAGCTAAGAAGAATGTCCATTTTTTATGACAGCCTGCAATTACACCAGTGCACAAGGAATTTTAAAATAAATCTAGCCCTAACCATGCATATTTTGGCCCTCAACTGAAGAGGGTTAAGAACATAGTGAGTTACCATTACTAATGTGGCAGGGGGTATCTTTTCAAAACACAGTAATTCAACTGTCAAACAGAAACCCTAGGTCAAGTACAACTCTGTTTACATAGATCCTACCAGTTGGTATTTTAATATTAAGCTCTGTATCCTGACATTCTAGGATATGCACTCAAATTACCTTTAAAAAAAAAAACAAAACACAGTTATATCTATAATTAACTCATGTCAGTTTAAAAATTACTTAATCCCATGTAGGCTCCTCTACAATTTGATCCTGAATGAGAGGCAAATAAATTAATCTTTCCTGACATACTTACTCACTAAGTTGTGGGAAATTTTTATATACCAGGAACATAAGGAAAGCAGCTGATAAGAAGATAGACACTAAAATAAGAAGTGATGTCCGAGCTGATCCACCTTCTGCCTGAGCTTTCCCTGAAATTCAACAAAAAAAAAGTTAAAACCAAACAAAAATACAACAAAAACAACCCTCTCAAACTTTTACTTGAAGGAAATGTTAAGGTAGGCTCTCTACTGACATAATCTTCCCACCTTTCAGTAATATATTCAACACATTGCTCACATTCCCTGAAAGCTTTCAAACACACTGAAGTTCTTAGACTGGCAAGCATCCCATAGAAGTCAATGATCCATTATGATTTAAGCCTAAATTAATGAATAAATGTGTAAAGAAAAAAACAGAGCAAAACAAAGTAAGCCATAAATATTTTTTCCTTTCTGCCAGAAATCTGCCTATCTAGTTAACCCAATGTAACTTGCAGGTAAACCTTCAGTATGTATAATGCAACTTTGAAATAGGCTCATGAACAGATTATAACTTTTTTCCCCTCTCCTAAGGAAAGCACGAGGCACAACCACTAGCCAGCTAGGTGAGACACTCATCGAGAGAAAACATATGTAAACATACAAACACACACCAGCCTGGGATATAAAGATTACAGTTCTCAGACTTGAGAATTATGCATATTTTACACTGATTTAAAAAATTACTTCTCTTGGATATGTCTATGTAAGTTTTTATTAGCCTTCACATTCCTGTGTAAAGGAAGTAATGGGAGTATAAGTAACACAGTTACATTGTAGGCCTCTTCTATATTTCAGACTTTTACTAATATGCAACACACTCGTTGGCATAAATGCAGCTATACACACAAAGAATTTTAATCAGAGAATCAAATAGTAACAACTCTCTGCATCCACACTAGGGTATGTATGCGTGCATGTATTAAAACACTCTTCCCTCAGACACTGCTGGGCTAGCACAACTTGGCAGGGAGCAATACTCCTGGTCACAAATAATGCCAAGGCTGTATTTCCATCTGCAGATGCCAGCGGTTGTGACTATAATGCCAAAGCACAATATCCAAGTGGGTCGCACTGCCACCTCACTCTTGTGAAACACAGCAAAAGGATGATGAAACCCACGGATGACACAGAGCCGGCTAGACGAGCTGGCAATTTTCCTCCCTTTAATGTTTCTCGCTTTGAGGTCAGTGTGACCCCACAGGTGTGCACCGGCTCGGCTAAGGCCCAAGGGACAGAAGGCAGCATCCATCTAGCAGTCACAAACATGAATACCTCAGCAGGAGTTATTTTAATAACATCGCCTCCAGAAAAAAATAATTTTTAAAAAACCCCAAACCTCAGAGAACCAAAACCAAAACAGAGCGAACAGCACTTCCTGCCACTACCACCTTCTGTACTACAGTCGTGCCGCTAGTGGAATAACACGCACACACGCGAACCCACACATTTCCTTATGAGCGTGTGTGTGGAGCCGCCTTGTTGCCCCATTTTCAGCCCCCGGCCCTGCCACGGGTAGCGGCTGACAGGGCCCGCGACGGAAGCCCGTCTCACCCCCACGCACCGGCCCTCCCTGAGGCAGCCCGCGCTGCTTCTCTTCAGCCCAACCGCCCGCGCCGGATGGGGACATTGCCCGCTGCGCCGGTACTGGCAACATCCAGCGCGGGCGGCTGGGCGAGCGGCTGACCATTGGCAGGACGAGGTCGCCCGCTCCCGCCGCCCCAAGCCCCGGCACCTTCTAGAAGCTGCCGCTGGTGCCTGGCGCTCTCCGCCGCCGCTTGGCAAGGCCCGCGCTCCGCTGCCTTCCGCTGCGCCATAGCTTCGCGCTATCCCGGGGTCCGCCAGACGGCGAATCAGGCCCAGGGCAGGCCTCGCCGGCACCGAAAGGCAGGGGAAGGAGGAGGGACCGGCCGCTCCTCCTCACTCCACCGGGTCGCGCTCCCGCCCCCGGCCCCGCATAGCGCATGCGCTGCTCTGGCAAGGCGCTCTTACCGGGGGAATTGCGGGTTGCGCTTCTGCGCCGTGATATACGGTGGCACGTGTTGGGCTTCATGTCGTGAAATGCGGCGGTGGCTTAGCGGCAGTAATTACGGTAGCGCCTCCTTTCTGGGAACGTCCTGTGGGGTATATACGGTAACCGGGCGTACGCTCAATGAGGGTGCATACAGGGCAGGATGCTCCCTGAGCGCGGCGGGGTGGCGGCGTCCCAGCCCGGCCTCCTCGGCCCCGGCTGGAAATAAAAGTCGATCGCGTCTGTGAGAAGCAGGATAAAACCCGTCTGCGGTCTTGTTTTACTTCGGTAATGGCGTGAGGCGTGGGAGCTGCTTTACATCTGTGAAGCGGGGTGCGAGCTTCCCTCATGAGGGAGGGCGGCGGTTGGGACAGTTGGGCCTCGCTGGCGCCCCGCCGCGGCGGCTCTAGCGATGCCCGGGAGGCTGTGGGGCAGTGCAGCCCTCGCCGCGGCGCTGCAACACTAGCTGGGCTTGAGGAAAAGGGAAAACCTTATTTGATTTTTACAGTTAGGTTTTTAGGTTTTCGAGACGGTTTGTTCCTCCTTTATGAGAAGAAAGCTTCAGTGCGCTGTTTCAAATAAGCCAAATTGCTTTTTTCCGGGGAGAAAGAAAACTCCTCTAGCTGTCTCAGGATTTTCTTCACGTTTCTTCCTGTCAGGAAGAAGGCTTGAAATCCTTCAAAAACGCTAGTGTCACGTCCCAGTGTTCACAGATTTCTTGGCATTCAAGGTGAATCTGACCTCGCATCACCTATTTCCTCACACAGTCTTTTGGCAATAACCTCACAACTCTCCCCGCCAGTGGGAAGTGTAACAGTGAGCGTTCTCCAGAGAGAACACAATCTGTGGATAACACATTACCTAAGTGTCTGGGCAGACTTCTTGGCTGAGGGAGATAGTGTGTCGCCCTCTCTTCCCTTTTGAAACTGCATCTACTTATAAATCTCTAGCCCTTCTTTAGGGTCTTTTTCTAGAAAGGAAGCTCTGATGAGAGAGCTGGGCACTGTTCTAATACTTAACTTTGGCCTCATTTATCTGAATACTCTGACTACAACTAACTTTATACCATGACTAAACATAGCTTTTAAAATTGCTTGTACAGGATACAACAGATAAGTAATTTTATAGCAGTAGAAGTTTACAAATTGTGTTTCCTGAGATCACAGAATCATAGAGTGGTTTGGGTTGGAAAGGACCTTAACGTTCATTTAGTTCCAACCCCCCTGCCATGGGCATGGGACACCTCCCATTAAAGCAAGTTGCTCAAGGCCCCATCCAGCCTGGCCTTGAACACTTCCTGGGAGAGGGCATCCACAACTTCCCTGGGCAACCTGTTCCAGTGTCAAACCAACTACCTTCACAGTTTACCTGTAACAGGAGCAGTAACAACATAAAATTTGATGGACAAATCTATCAAACGTAAAAATTTTATAAGTGATGGGAAGAGATGAATGATGGTAGGTTTTCCAACACACAGACTTGGTTAAACATCCTGCAGAAGAAGCATGCCTGAAGAACAATAATGTGTCTTCAGCTTCCTGGGAGACAGCAGGAACCGATCTCTGTAAGGCAAAGAGGAAGATACAGTTGGCCAGAAGGCCAATGGCATCCTGGCTTGTATCAGGAATAGGGATGTAATTGTCCCCCTGTACTCAGCACTGGTGAGGCCTCACCTTGAGTACTGTGTAGAGTTCTGGGCCCCTCACTTCATGAAGGATATTGAGGTGCTGGAGTGGGTCCAGAGGAGAGTAACGAGGCTGGTGAAGGGACTAGAGGGAAAGTCTTCTAGGGATAGGCTGAGGGAGCTGGGGTTGTTCAGCCTGGAGAAGAGGAGACTCAGGGGGGACCTAATCACTCTCTTCAACTACCTGAAAGGAGGCTGTAGTCAGGTGGGGGCTGGGCTCTTCTCCCAGGCAACTAGTGACAAGACAAGAAGGCATGGCCTGAAGCTGCACCAGGGGAGGTTTAGTCTGGATATCAGGAAGCGCTTCCTCATGGAGAGGATTATTAGATACTGTCCCTGGATGTGTTCAAGGAAAGGCTGGATGTGGCACTTAGTGCCATGGTCTAGCTGATGTGGTGGTGTTAGGTCATAGGTTGGACTTGATGATGTTAAAGGTCTTTTACAGCTTTGGTGATTCTGTGATTTTGTGTTCAGCACACAGCAGACCTCTTAAAGCATTGCTTGATTGCTGCACTGTACAAAACCCACTTGTGTTACAGTGTAAGTGCCTGCAGGAAGCTGATGATTCATTTAAGACCTAAATAGTCTAATGTGCTATTACACAAGTACAGCCCCTGCCAAATCCAGGGGGAGGAAATAATCCAAACTATAAATTGTGATCAGATTCCAAATATAGCTTTAACTCATTACCAGGTTCCACATGCAGCTTTAATTTACAAAGAATTTCTTACATTTCAAATAAAATTATTTAAAATTATTTCATTAAAACATGTAATTCACAATTTTAATATTTTTAATTGGTATTTCAGAAATGCTAGTGCCCTGAGGAGTCAGTCAGGTCTATGAATTTGTTGCTCTGGGCATTGGTGCCAGATGAAAGAATCCTTTGTTTTTTCAAACCCTTTCACTAGAAAATTGTACATCCTAGCAAGATGGGAATTGCTGACACCATAGCAGATAGCATTTTTTCCCCTATTGTAAATGCACATCATGTTTCTCATCTCTCTTTGATTATCCCATTGCTTTTAGTACTCCAGGTAAAATGATTCAAACACTGGGACTTCTTTCTTGTCTGGGTAACTTCTGACAAAACATCCAGTAGATACTACACTGAAGAATGTTGGAAGTAAAATTGTAAATCAGATTATTATGCAGAAAAATGTTTACCCAATCATCCTGAAACAGAGGAAAAAATGCACATACTGAAAGATGTAAATAAAATACATATCAGAGCTTAAAAGCTGTAGAGTAGATTCTAAATGCTGCAAGGGCATCAGTGATTTTGATGCAGTGGTTTGTACAGTGGGGCATGAATCCCAGTTTGTCATGTGTGGTGTTAACTAATCACTCAGAGCCAACGAGTCAGGCAGAGCCTGCTTCAGTGGATGTCTGACTTCTAATTAACCTGCTTTGTATTGTGTAGCCCCTCTGTGTTATCCACATGCAGGTAACCTGACAACACAGGTTAGGCTAATATCCAACTCTTGCTAAATTCTCTACAGTTCCCATTGAGACACCACTGTCAGACATACAACAATCGCAGCAACACAAACTTGCTCCATGTGTCCCCTTCTATTTAGTACAAGCACGTGGCCTGCAGATGGTTCCCAGGATACTGATTCTGCAGTAAGCTCTGAGTGTCTCATTAAAAAATGGAGAAGATAACACTGAACACTAAGTTGATTAGAGTTATGGAGCTCCAGCTTTCTGTATTGCTGCCAGAGCGAAATGCAGGGATTCATTAACTAGATCAGTTTGAAGTTGAAATAAACTGGATAAGTGACATTAGTTAGATGAGATCATCAGAAGACTCTTAGACTGTCTGTTTTATGCTATTCTTGCTTCCCCGCAGGGGAAATACTGCTGTTGTGAATGTGTTGGCTGTTTTACTAAACTTTGAAACTGTCAATGGTGTTTAGTATCTGCTGACAATTTAAATAGTCCCCTCTAAAAACATCCACACCTAACAAATATCAGTGGAGCCTCTGCATTCACTCAGGAAAAAAAAAAAAAGACACATGTCTGGGGAACGTTCCTTAGGACTCACATCATTCAAAACCTGTATTTAAAATATTAAATTAGATTAATTTACTGGAAAGGAAGCAAAAGAATGAAAAATACCACCATAAACCACATCCCTTATTTGTTCAGAGGAGAAAGAGTTTTGGTAACTGGAACTCAGTGAGTGATCAAGGAAACTTCAGACACATGGTTGAGATCAGTGCTACTGGAAACAGCTTCACTCCACAGTGTACTGAGAATGATGGCTGCGGACTGAAAATAGGTTTACTCTCTTAATGTATAAAGTATCTCCTATACATAAAGTATAATTTCATAAACAACATAAAATCTGCTCTGTCTTTGGAGTTTCTTTCTGAGCCCTTCCTGATACAGAACACACAGTTTGCAATACTTTATTCAGCAGAGAAAGGATGATATAAGTGCTCTGGTCTCCAGCTGGACTCTGGTCAGTGGCTTTACCAGTAGGAGCAGGCCTCACTGTATTTGGAGGCTATAGACTGAATGAGGTAAGAACCCACAAGCTTTGTAAGAATTGTTTTTTGGAAAACATAAACTCACAATATGAATTCTTTCAAATTGTATGTGAAACAAAAGGAAAAATGCTTTTTTGACCTGCTGGAGAGAAACAAAATATATTGACAATTACGAGGGCAGTAGCTAAGTGGTGTCCTGGTTTGAACCAGGATGAAGCCAATTTTCTTTTTACTGATTTTTTTTTTCTTGAGTGAACTGTCTTTTAAGCGACACACTTGCTGAAAGTAACAGCAAGTTTTCCAACTAGTGGACTGATAACGCTCAAATGTTTATAGTTACTACTGAGAGACCAAGGCCACTTTGTTCCACTTGTTGAATCTGCTGCTTTGGACACTAAAGGAGCAGAAGGGTCATATCTACAACCCTCCCAAAGGGAGGAGTGGACTAGACCGAAGACAAAATTGGCCAAATGGAGTATTCCATCCCATATACATCCCTGTTGGTATACATTGAGGGATCGTGGAAGTAAAGCTCTTTCCTTTCGTCCATGGCCAGCACCAGGGAAGACTCCATCTATCCATCTCCTTTGATCCCAAGGCCTGTGTGTTCCTGACCCCTATATCGCTACCTTTAGCTCCTGTCTGCTCTGGCAATATCTCCAGAAGTGTTTTGGGACCTTTTCAGGACTGTTTGCAGCTCAGGGGAGTACAGTGGGAGTTGTTGGGGGTGGGGAGAAAATAGGAATTTCGTACACTCCTGCACATATTTGTATATATTTGTGCAGATTTTCTCTTTATCACTGCTATTTCATTAAAGCTGTCTGGTTTAGTTTTATATCCGGATGCCTCTCTCCATATTCTCTCTCTCCTTTCCCTACCTAGGTGGGAGGGGGAAGGGATCAAGAGCATTGTTGTCATTCATTTAATTGCTGTCCCTACATTAAAGTGTGACAAGAGGTCAGTTACATGAAGTCACTTCCTTCTATGGGTGGTTGGATGGAATCCTTTATTTTTACCAAATTGAAAGAGCTGTCTTCCCACAGCACAAAAACTTGTATTTGCTTCTGTTTAAATCATGCCTAGATAGAGCATGTGTCACATGGCTGAGTCACTGACACTGCCCATGCTTTGTAGAGTGAGTCATGGTGATTGTCAGCAAAAGGAAGGAGGAAGAAAGACTGAGTGTAATTCTAGTCCTGAGAGCTTCTATCTCAAAATTATCAAAACCAGGAGCATTAATAAGTAAATCATACATATAATTCCTTGCAGAGGACAAGTGCAGGATGTAACTGGTAAACTGATCCAAAGTATGCATAGCCTTAGCGATTTTTTTACTTTTTACCAACTTCAACAAATTGTTTAACAGTACTATCAATATGGTATATAGACATTGTTCCGAAAAATTTGCATTAGTGTAATCAAAGCATATCTAAATTAATTTAGCTGTATGGATGCAATGTTCATCTATAAACAAGCTTTAACAGAGTTCAGAATTCTTGAAAGAATCTACTTCTGCTCAGTTCTCCTAAGTATGTTTTTGCTGGAGTACAACTAAAAATGCTTGATTGCTGTGTAAACTAAGCAATACCTGTCAGAAATTAAACCTCTAACATTTATTTGAATGCCATTCTATCAAAATTCTAGTTTAAACCAAATAAACCTATGTCCTTTGCAAGAAATGGGGTTTGTGTGTTCTGATGAGGTCATACTTTCATTAGTTATGATGAGTTTGAGGATGTAACCGATGAATCAGCATCTGCAAAGAAGACAAGGTAGGATGGAATGCACTGATTAAAATTTATGGAAAAATGTCACCAAATGAGATATAAATAGAAATGAGCACACATTTGAGCTGAATGGCTCTGTTTGTGTGAATGAAGGATTAGAAATATCTTGGAGCTAGAAGGCGAATTAATGAAAGCTTTTATTTATAAAAGTCAGTGCTTAAGAACAGAAGCTGAAAAATTAATTAAACAGCAAGGGAGAGCAAAACTTGTCAGCATTAAAATGAGTCGAATCTGAACTCAGGAATCACAAATGCTCAACTTCATTTCACTCCTGGTATTTTATTAGAGAAGGTATGTTTTTAAACTCTATTGTCCATTTTATGCACACTTGTACCTTTTATGTGCATGCTGTACATATGTATATCCTGAATGTAAAACTGAACATACAATACACCATACACAGGTCTATGTCCCAATGTACAAAATGCACATTTTCAGTCGTGTGTGCCTGTTTTCATTACTGCTTAATTAATTAGAAACACAGTAAACCAGATGGCTATGATGTTTCTATCCCAAAAGGTAAAAATAAAACCGGGATTCTCAGTTCTGATGCAGGTCTTGCTGCTACTTAATAGTTCATAGATCACCTTAAATAGCCAGCTGCTTTTTTTTCTCTATTCCATGTGCCAATGTTGTGCATGAGATGGGGAGAGAAACTTTTCTGGTTAGTCTGCTCACACCCTGTAGTTGAAAGCAGTAAGACAGGAGTTAAAGGTTATTTTGTCTTGCTGCAAATTAAAAGTAAAACATACCCTGTAATAACCCATCCCAAGTAAGGGTCATGAAAGCGCCGTCAGGTTCCTTACATGGCTCCTTCAGAGGCCTTACTTCTGATTCTTTTTTTTTGTTCCCCAGAGCCAGTAAGCACTTTCTCTAAAAAGAGACAGCTCTTGTTAAAAATACTAGGAAAAGACAGAGTTCTCATCACAGTACAGAGAATCTCAAGTGTCCTCCTGACAGAAATAAGTAACTTACTGTTTGTAACAGGAAGAGGGCTGAACAACTCCACCTCACTCTGTCCATTACCTCATCCCAAGTTGTAGACTAGCCTACAGAGTTCTGAGAACGGGCTCAGGCAGAAAATACGTTAGAGTTCAGCTAATGTCAGCTCTTTAAGACAGGTAGCAAGGGAAGGAAAAATATTTCCAAAGCAAGAGAATCTTCCTGCCACCTTATTCTTGCTCAGTGTCTCCTTCTTCAAAGCTCTCTGCAGGCACCTGTGGAGCACAGCACAACCCACACATAATGCAGCACAGTGAGAAGTGGAGATTTCCAGTGCTCATTTAAACAGTCTGTGTCTGAGGTTTTTCCTATCCGGTCTTAACCCCATCATATCACCTTCTTGTGGGCCAGGTCACTGTTCCTGATGCAGCCACATTGCACTGTCCAGCCATATGGGCCCATAGCATGCCTTATCTGGACTTGGGGCTCATGTGAAGGTAACTCACAAAGATCATTGGTCTGGAAAGCTAGCTTCAGGCTGCCTCCCAGTATTGAACACATACTGGGGGTGTGTAGCTTTGACAGTGTCTAATCTGCTGGAGTAACGACAGAAATAAATGCTGCAGTGTGCTGTTGGGTGTTTATGAGCTGCTCTTTCCAGTGTCCTCACAAAGGCCCAAGTGGAATGACCTGCTGGAACTCAACACCTGAGTGATCTCCTTTTGCTGTCAGGTTCTTAAAAAGTAGAGAGGGGGTCAGATCATTGTAATTGTCTATTGACATTTCCTTTCTACATTTTGCTTTCTCACTGTAAACAGCCTAAGCAGGTTATGCTATCAAACAGAAAGCTCCCTTTTATTCTAATTTGTCCTGAATTGAGGTCCTAGCTCTGTCCTGTAATGCTAAGAAAGAAGCCAGAGGAGAATATGTGTTTATAAAAAATAATTGAAACTAGTAAGGTACAAAGAGTAAACACGGTGAAAGATTAAAAAAACAAGAACTTCTTGAGATCTGAACAGAAACCAGTTTGGCTTCCTCATTTATTCTACAGCTCTCCTGGAATGTGGTCTGTACACAAGAAGCCACTTGGTTACCTGAACTGGGTTACCAGCAGAAAGGATTTGTCAACAGCCAGTTGCCTAATAGTATTGCAGTGTCAAATAGTTAGATTACCAGTGATCATCTTCCATGTCGCGCTCTGAGTGCAGGTTTAATCTTCCTTCGATGTTAAGGGATAAATGCATTTGGCTTGGAAAACAAGGAGCAAATCAGCACTCCTGGCACACAGTTTTGAAAAACAGACCAATAAAGGAAGGATTTGTATGTCTTCTCATTAATCACCTAAATAACAGAACGACCTTAAGCAACATGACCCAGATTATGGTAAACATGCCTGGCAAAGGAAAAATTATAAAGACAGAGCTTGTCAGAAATGCTGATTATTGGACTTCTGACCTCAGCTTCTCTGAAATTCAGGCTCAGAATGTCTCAGTGTAGCACTGTGTCAGATGACACGGGGTTCCTCGGGTTTTATGTCTGGGAATACTTTTCTCTTTTACCTACATAACTTGGTAAACAATGTCACGTCACGCAGGGAGAACACAGTTCTGGTCCGATGGCAGAAGCAGCATGTTTTATGTGACACAAGGCCTTACACACCAGACTGGGTAGTGCTATGAGTGACAGGGGCACAGTTTACTCATCTTTCTTCCAACACTCATAAAAGCTTAATCTTGAAGATCTGCTGCTTTTAGGGTTGCTTCTAAATGTATTCTCGGCACCAATGGTGGTGCTGGAAGATCAAAGCCTTTCACTGCTCATGCTCTGAGACATAGTTATTTTCTTTGCTGAAGAGGATCGTTGCAGAGACATTGACCTGTAAAGTAAGCATGTACATATGTGGGATGAGAAGGGAAGAATATGTTGTTTATCACACATACAAATGCAGAGGCTCCTTCTCCTGCTCACCATGGGCCATTTCTCACAGCTCTGAGGCACAACATCCAGAATGATCAAAAATGGCTGAAACTAGAGGCAGTGCCCCCACTCAGGGGAGAAAGCAAGTGATCTTACGAGTCTGTCAGAAAGCACCTGCTGTACAGAAATACAGTACGGTCAGGTGGCTGGAGGTTTATTTCTGCAGTTTTTCCTAATTTGCACTGGAAACCTGAATGAAGATTTTTTTAATTAAATGCACCCTACTTTTCAGAATTAGTGATTTTCAGATTTAAATAGCCTGATCAGCAGTTATTTACAGTCACCTGTGAACTGCTGGCTGGTGGCCTGCAGGCAGAAGACTGCAGGTTAGTTGATCCTTTGCATTACTTCCAGGTATTGCTCAAGGGTCTCAGAATATCTGAAAAGAGAAGTCAGAGTTTCTACTTCGATTGAAAATTTCTTCTGTCTTGGAGGAGGAAGAGAGGTAAAAATTTGGGATCTTTGGAACTGGAGACTGGACAGACAAAGATTTGGAAAAAATGACATACTGTTTAGACACAAGATTCAGGAAGAAAACTTCCAGTGAAAAAGTTTAGAACTTCTAAGTATTTCCCATATTGTAAGGAGTCCCTACAGCCTTCAGATAAATTGCATTCATTGCATTGGAGTTTAGGAGGGGAAAAGTTAAAAAGATGGCTTTTTTTTCCTATTATGAAGTGTTTCACAATTCACAATTTAAGAATGCACAGCCTCATCAGAATATGTGCAAACGTCATGCCAAATTTACTTTCGTTTTGCTTCTTCTGTGAGATATAAAATGTTTGTCTGCAGTGAGACAGTATTTCTCCTGATCTGGCCTCTAAGGTGTAAGTTCTTCTAGAAACTAACTGTTCATAGTGAGTGGGCTGATAACCAATCCACAGGAACCTTTCACCATTGCCATATGTAACCACACACCTAGTAAGTTTTAAAGAAATATATTCAGGTCATCATTAAACCAGTATTTTGCAACAGAAAATAATTAAAAATCAGAGCAACACCAAAGGGCTCAGAATGTGTTTAATTGAAACATTTAAGAAAAGCTGCCAACATTCTGATAAATGAATTGCTGTATATGTATACCTATGGGAAATTATTAAATTAATTGAAAAAGCTATAATGTGACTGGTAGCACTATCGTAATAAATGAGCATCACAGAGTCAGTTGTTAATCAGGATTACAGATTAATTGGGGATGTTCTGGTAAGTATAGACTGTTTTCACCTAAGGCAGTTCTGTGAAGGAAACATCTTCTTTTCAATCTTGACCATTATGCACCCAGTCCTAGGCAAGTTTCCTGTTGAATAGCTTGGCTGAATGCAGAAATCCAGATTTACAAATATCTGTGATAAGGAAATTAGCACGTTTGCTACTGCACACTAGTTCCTTTTTGCCTGTGGACAGACTACAGGATCAGCTTTTTGGCTTGCTTCCCACAACAAAGTAGGCTAAAGCAAATGACTGCAGAAAAGAAATGTTAGATGCTTGTGTAAGACATGATTAATTAATATGATGTAACAATTTCTGAATACGCAAGGCTTACTCAGAGAAAATAAAAGGAATCCACAGGGAGACTGATAAGTGATTTTATAAGAACTACAAAAAGCTGGTATGCTATTATTCTGTAGAAATCTTTATTGTAGCTGAAACAGCACGTTGGCTTTTTATGTGGAATTACTTGCTGTACTGGTGATACAATTTCATGCAAATATTTTAATAAACTTTCAGCTTGATTTATCTGTAGGAATTCATTATTTTATCTTGTCAACCCAGCAGAAACATGAATGAAAATGCATTTCACATTCTGAAGCGAGGAATCCTGCTCAGGAAAGGCCATGAGTAGAACAGCAGAATGCTGGCAAGGAGTAACCAGGGTGTATGAGGAGGGCCCAGGGAGGAAGCTAACACAGCTCTTCATTACCCTGAGGACACAAGGTTGCCCTGCATGCATCATTCACGTGCCTTCCAAAGGTGAAATGAGGGGCATGTGTTTTACACTTTGTTACTTCACAAAACACACGGGAAAGTCACAGTGTGTTGTTCATCCAGAGATACGGGCATTGGCAATATGGTTCTTGTGTTTCCACACACATTCCCTGCCTTGCTGTTGCAGCTACTGGAATTAGCATGCAGCAGTGATGAGGTGTGTTTGTCCCACAGGCCAGGCAAGCCGAGCTAATCTTAATCTAGCTGTTGGCTACCAAGAGCCTGGAGGCCACAGGAGTTTGAATTTCTGGCCAGCTCTGTACTAACTCAGTTAGCCTCAGTCAAAGATAGTGCAAATATATCAGGGCTGCTGCTCCTGCTCCAGCTAGGTAAGATAAAGCTATGTGTCCTAGATGTTTGTATATCCCAAGCAGATACCCAGCTGTAGCACATACACACCCCAGCTCACCCACATATTATTCCACATAAACAGGTAGGGCTGCACCAATGGTCATCAAGAAACACACACTTGAGCCCACAGGTAGAGTATGAAGTTGAGTAACATAAATTTCTTTAGCAATTTACATGCAAGTCAGAATGGGTCCTATGTTTAGCCTTCCTCAGCATCATAAACTGGTTTTGTTAAATAAGGAAATACCACTATTTAAAACAATATAACCCAATAGAAAACATTAATCCCATTTGGACAGCAATACTGAATTCAAAGACTTGCAAAGAATAAACACTATAAGTTACCTAACAAAAGTGCTAATGAGATAACATCTAAAATGCAAGTAGAAGAAGGAAACAGAAATCATTTGGTCTTATAACAACAAAATGTATTTTTAATATCTTAAATTTTGATCTTTATCTTTTCTCTATCTAGAAAATACTTTTCATCTCTAATCACACTTTTCAACTCTGATTTTGTAATTTTTTACTCTTAACAGAAGCAGCTAAAGGTTACGATCTAGAGAGCTATTTCTAATAGAAAAGTAATTTGGTGAAGGAGTAAAATACTTTTATGAAATCCTATTTATTTAAAAATAGTATCAAAAGTTGTGCTTCACTTAGTGTAGCAGGAATCAAACAGAAAGGGGTAATATATTTCTTCTAGTACTTGTAAGTAAATTTTCCAGCTCATTTGCTGCTCACAAACTCTGTGTCTAATCTTAGTTTTTCTCTCAGTCAGCTCTAAGCACTCCTCTTCCTGCCTCTTGATATTTCTTTTATGCCTTTATTATGCTTCCTTTCAAACAGACAGAATTAACCAGGCAACAGTCAGTGTCCTTTATTTGCAGTCAGACCCAAAGGCACACACCGTGTAGTTCCAATCCTTCACCTGCCCTGCTTGGAGCCTCTGCTTTTAACACAGTCCTGATTATTTCAGCCCTTTATTCCATAAAGGAACAAAGCTGGGTTTACATTTTTTCTGCATAAAAGGCTTCTTTTCAGTCTACCTGCTTTCCCTGTATTATGCAGAAATCTGGTAACTGTGCTCTCCATACACTTTACTTTTCTAAAAGAAAAAAATGTTTACTTATCAAATGTGTGAGTAGAGAGTATATTTAATTGCCTGGCCTAAATTTTAATCTTAACATTTTGACATATAATGGATTTTAAAGGTATCTGTTTGGCATTGGGCAACTGTCATCTTGAACTTGCTATTTATGAAAATTAAACAGGGAAGTTTTAAAAGGTTACATTTAGTCCTTTATATAAAGATAAACTATTATTCATTATATTGACTTAGTAGTATACATAACTGTCTCCTCAAGTTTAGAAGGGGCAGAGGGCTAGGTAGATAAAATAAATACCAAATGTGCAATTAAGACTGTCAATAATATTTACTCATTTCTCATCCTTGGATGAGTGTTACCACAGCCATTCAATGTCATTTATATTGCATGGTAGACATAATAGACCTCTTGATCAACTTCACCCCTTTTACATCTACCTCTTTTTTTATACCTTCTTTTCCTGTATTACTTCCTTCTTTTCCACCTCTTAAATTCTTTCCCTGTATATTCTCCTTTTGCTGCCTCCACATTCTTCTTCTCTCCCCCCTCCTATACATCCTCTCTGCTACTGATGACATCCGTGCTGCTCACCATCTGTGGAAAACTGTGTAGTCTAAATACCTACTGGCAATTGAAGATGCTTGAAGGAACCTGAGCTTCCCAACCTGTCACCCCACTGTAGTATTTGGAACTGATGGCCAAGGGTGCAGGCAGCCCTCAGCACACCAGAGGTGGCTCCTCACCACTGCCCTGAGCACCACTGGCTACCTCACAGCCTCCCTGGCTGCCAGGGCTCTAGAAAAGCTTTCTAGGCAATTACATCTGCCACCAAGGAGCCACACTGGCACACCTTCTAAACACAGATGTGTTATGGAGGGAACTGCCTAGAATTGTACTGACTAGAATGAGTTAATGAACTGAATGCTATGTTACTAGATTACTAACATTCTTAATGCATGTATGTAGCTCCTTGCAAAAGAAAAGTTTTTCCTAAGTGCTGAAAATTTATTCTGATTGGATTTTTAATATAATCAAATCCTAGCCCAGTTCTGCTGCCCGCATTGTTATTTAATCAGTTTAAATGGAAAATGGATGTGATTATAAAGACTAAAATTATTCTAAAGAGGACTAACTTGAACTCTCTGCCTTGCTAAACAGAAATAAATATTATACTTTGATAAATATACATATAGCTTGCATAAGACTTACTTGAATACATAGTTAATAATATGGCTAAAGTTATAGCTTAAACGTACCTTTTTACTCTTAGGAAGTTTAAAAAATTTTTGCTTCTTCCCCATCTTGAATATTTTCACAGCTATTTCTGAACAATTTCAGTTTATTGCTGTGTCTTGGCTGTAAAAACTGCATTAGAAAGCTTGTGTTTTCAAGTTAAGCATCCATTTGAACACTAACAAATCATGGACGCATATCCCTTATACTTAGATTTTCTAAAAGTTTGCTTCCTTAACATGTTAATTCTACATTACATTTGATCCACAGGTGCCCATTTTAGGAACAATCATAAAAAATAAAATGAGCTTGGGGCTCTACTTAAGGAACAGTAAAGGAAAGGACATACACATTTTCTTGCAAAAATAAAACCATGCCCACCATGCACATAAAGAGAAAACTTTATTGGAGAAGACCATAATCAGTCGTTATTCTGAGGACACATTGTATCCACTTGCAGCTATTCTGTGATCTTCAGCATGAGTCTTCATTTCATAATAATACAACACATTCCAATCAATGCACTAATTAACTTCTGTGGTTGTGCAACTGAGCTAAAAACATGAAAAGATCATAAACTGTTAGTGCTATTGTAGTATTGCAAGTACCAGTTACTAACTCCTGCTTATCTCTCCAGGGTGTCACAGATCCACCAGTCTGCAGCTTTGTGAGTTTGGCATTTTCCCTAAGGCCCATGAAATTGAATGGTTTTGAGCACAGAATTCACCATTTTCTAGTGCCTGACATTCATTGTCTATGTCTATGTACTACTGAGGCTTAATTGAAACTGCCTCTTTCTGGTTTATTTTCCCTGCATGAAGGGAAACAAATTTTTGCACAATTTGGCAAGTGGGTAGAGTTACAGAGCTGTAGAGGACTCCATATCACGATATAAAAAACCCTGAAAGCACAGATGTGTATATAAATATAAAAATACAGGCTGGAAAAATGGTGCATGAGGTAGGAGGAGATCAAACTGCTGTAGTTACAGACACTTGCTGCACTGCCTGTCACACAGAGCCTGAAGCAGGTTCTGGGCTGAGTTAGCTGAACTTTCACATTGTGGAAACTGAACCTTCAGGAGCAGATACACCTAACTTGAAAGCTAACAGCAAAAAACAAATCATGGTGCAGCTTATGATCACAACATCCTGTATAGTACCAGCAATTCAAGCTTTATGCACATACTTTTTATTAAAGCCCTGTTGGTTTGACTGAAGCACAGCTTGTGTTTTTACTAAAACATATCTTCCAGAACAACATCCAGTCTCAGTCAGAAGACATCAAGAGACAGAGTACTGATTACTGCCACTGGGAATTTGTTTTAGTGGTTCTCTAGTTTCATGTTAGATATTGGATCCTGTTACATCTTTCTTCACTAAAGACCTGTTCAGTACCCAGTATTTTCTTCTTGATGGAATATTGTTGCTCTTTCTTCCCAGTTTGCTGCCTGGAGTTAACTGCCAAAAGTAAGAATTGACGAGGGAGTCCTGCATCTTTGAAGAGATGTTTCTTAAAAATAAGTTAGAAGTCCAGTTCTTCTGACGTCAGGACTATCATGCATCAGAGCTTTTTTCCCATACCACTCAAGCTTGCTTTTTTTTTTTTTTAATAAGCTATTGCTCTAAAATCTCTATAAAAGCTCTGTCTCCTTGGCATTTACTCAGGACCTTAGTAATATTGGCTCTATGACAGTGATTGGTTCTTTGCTGCTTCATCTCAGCATTTCTACTCCTGCTGTTCCACTTGCATATGCTACCAACTAATGACTGAATCTCTTCAGCCTCTGTTCCCTGGTAAACCTGTTTGAACATGGGCTTTAGGATCTGCTCAAACCTTGCCATCTGGCTGGAGGGGGTGGGGGTGACGGGTTTTTTTTTGTGGGGTGGAGTGACTATTAATCTCATGACTACACGAAGGAGCTTAGTGGCTTCTTTGCATCCATCCTGAACAAAATTTCAGCAGTTTACCTTAGGGGTGAAGCCAACTCCCAGCTGACTAGTGGGGATTAAAGGGAGCTGTGCAACCACAGGATGGGCATGCTATGGCATCCTGCATTCCCAACTAAACCCAACCTCAGAGCAGGAACTCAATAAGGAACCTCCCTTATGTTGTCCACGAAATCTCTGCTTTAGCTCATCGTTAAAGTAGTGACATACATTAATCAAGATGCCTCACAACTGTTGTCTTAAACCTAACTTGGACATTTCAAATAGGTCTCACACAGAAGAAGATTAATCTTAATCTCAAGTAATTCTGTGGCTCTATTTTATACAATCCAGTTTGTAAATATTTAAAAACATAAATGCTAGAGTTATTCTCTGGCAATATAGCATCTGTCTCTCCAGCACCAGAGGAAGAGACAAATCACTTCCCATCTCCCCCTTTTCAGACCTCTGTTTTCAACTTTGCCTATTGGCACAATATTTCTGTGCATATTTTTTCCTTCCTGTTGCCATCTTTGATTTAGCAGAAGTAGCTCCAGGATGAGTACTGGTGGTTCATTCACTCATTTCATGTCCAAACTCCCTTTGGATTTGTAGGATTGGTAGCGTTGATATTTTGAATGCTTTTGATGCAGGAACACACCATCTTTGCATAGCTGGAGTCAATTTGGCTGCTGTCAAATCTGTTCTGGCATGTAACAGCAGCATTGATCAGTTAGTACCTTTTTTGGAATATGTAGATGGCATTAAAATGTCTGCAAAAATTTTTAGAAAGATCTGGTGAAAGCACCCAGACTTGATGAGGCTCAAGGAAGATTTAGATAGCTGTGCTCCCTTTATACACAACTTTTGGCTTCTAGCTTTTCATTTAACATAAAGAGAATGGTACCCCAGAATGGCATATATGCTAAGCAGTGCTCTGCAGCCAGCTCCAAGGGAGTATACTACTTTATTAAAGCTGACAAATATTGTCTTTGTTACTGTTCCAACTTTCCAGGGAAAATACACATGACTGCTAAACCCAAGACAGTCTATGAGAGTATGTTTACCATCAGGAGCAATCGGAATTAATTTGTATCCAATGTTTGAGGCCTGCACAATGCCACACCTGCCTTTTATGAAATAAATTGAGAAGTTCAGTTCTCCCACAGTGGCCAGAAGTATTCATACACAACAGAGAACATTATTGGGCAGCTAATCTCTGCAGCATGTATATGTTTTTTTCTGTTCTGAGACCAAGAAATTGATGAGGCTTATCTGTCTAAGGCACACACTTCTCTCCAACATCAATGCTTATGATTGGAAATCTGACTTAAAATTAAATTCTTACATAAACTCATCTGTTGCATCTTGCAACATATTTATTTATGCTTTGGAAAAAATACATTTCTCCTCCTTTGTTAAACAGTTTTGGCCAAAGTCCTGCCAACTGCTGTGCTGTGCTGGCTAGGCTGAAAGTCTCTTTTGTCCTACTAATACTGTTCAAAGAAAGTATCTCACAGAAGTGGGTATATTTATTTGATCTTGATAAAATTTCAGAGTTCAAGATGCCACAGCTCACCAGACCCTCGTACTTTGATGTCAGTTTTCATCAGCTAAGTTGCTCCACTCAAACTGCTAGTATGTCTGTTCTCTTTGATCTTTACTGTTTCATCTCCCACATTAACACTGAACTACCCGTGGCAAATGTAATCCATCAAAAATTTCAGATTTGTGATAAATTATTTTTTTACCTTATGGATGTTTCTTCTTAAAGCTGGTGTCCAGTCTACATAAAATGTCCATCTTGACTGAATCTTGCATTTATTAATTTCTGTGAATCATTTATGCAATGAACCCTGCTGTGAGGCTAGTTACTGTTATTACCTCTGGGCAAGCAAAGACACCAGTGCAAACATCCTTGTGAATGCAAACACTCCCGGACATACAACACATTCTGGACTCACACGCTTGACAACTGCTTATACCTTCCTCTGTTTGTCCTCTCATTTTTGTATACAAATGGTAACAGCGCTGGTGATAACCTCCTCTAGCTGCAGCACCTCTACTGACAACAGCTGGGTTCGCACTCCCTTGTGCTTTTCTTTGGAGCATTTTGCATCTGTATATCTGACAGAGTATTATGTATAACCAGCACACCATGAGCCCTTTGTCCTTCGAAGGACTCATTTTTCTTTTTAGAGAAGATATATTCTGTTTCAGAAGTTGTTGATCAGCTTAGCATCTACATTCTCTCCGGTCAGAGGCATTATTGCTTTGCTCCTTTGATACAAAGAGCATTGAGATTTGATCTTGTTATCTGTGCTGCACAAAAGCATGGAAAAGATTTTGTTGTAGCATTTAAAAATGGCATTAAATCTACAGTATTGCACCTTTTTTTTATATTTTGGGCAACATCTAGACTTGGAATGTGACTGCAGAAGTGGGCATCTTATAGAAGAACATGCTATGACATCAAGGCCTGAAATTGTGCTACATTGCCACTTGGTCTTCTGGGTCCATCTGTCTTTTGGGCTTATTTAGAAAGCCAGCCATTCAGTGCTGGTTCACTGTTTGGTTTTATAAATGAGGAACTCATTTTCCTACTTGCAATAAAAAAAACACACCTGTGTAGTGTAAATCAGTTTGTAAAAAAAAAAAAAAAAAAATCAAAGCACAACAAACCATCAACAAACCAGTAGCAAGAGAAACTGAGAAATCCGGTTTCTAGTCCAGCAACAACCAAGGAAAAGTTACTCATTTGGAAAATTTCTATACAAAAGCAAATTTGTAAAGCTGTTTCATATTTGAAAAGATACTCTAGATAAACCTGACTAGTGCAGATTTTGCCATCTGAGATGGTATTGGTTAGCCTGCCTCAGGCCATTGTCTGGGACAGTGGCCAACTGAGAGAGGGTGGCCTTCAAAGCCAAGCTGGCTCCAACCAGGCTATGTGTTGGGAATAGCCTGTGGCTCACACAAACTCTGTGTATGGGAAATGTGTGCAAGACCACTCGGACAGTAGGGTGGTGAAGGAAATCAAGTTTTAATGTGGCAGTTCCTGAAACTGTTTGACTAAAGAAATAGCATCCTTTAACAGTTTTCTAAATTGTATCACTTTTAATTCCTATTGTTTTATATATGTGTTTGCATTTCTGCTTTTCTATTTGGCATGTGGTTTCTTTGTTAATGTGCCTTCATGTCAGAGTTGTTCCAGGATGGTCTGTTCGGGAAACTTTTTTCTTGACTGTTATTATCTGACTATTCAATAAACTCCACTCACAAAAGTAACTCTCAAAATGTCAAGTCTGCCTGTCATCCCCCAAATGATGACAGTGAATTACTGTATCCTACTGATTAAATTTTACAAATCACTATGTACCTAACTAATAAATAGCTTAATAAATTGCTTATTTTATTGTGACTACTCATGTAAGTGAAATTACTTCAGTGCCTAAATGCCTGTAGGATGAAGCCTGAAGAAGTGACTTATAGAGGACCAATTTAAGCAGCCCAATGCTGATTCTGTGAGTAATCCCCTCCAGAAATGACAGCTCTGTTCATAGTGATTTGCTCACAGATTTCTGACACAACTTCAGGACTGTTGTTTTCTTGTTTTGCTAGAACTAGCAGAACAAAAGGCTGGATTTTCCTAACTGCCTAAGAACCGTTTCCACCCTGTGCCCACCGTAAAACAAGCACCTTCAAAGGAAACCCATGGCTCCAATATCCCTCCTTCCTCACCAGCCAGCCAAACGGCTCCGAAAACGGGGAACGTATGTGATAAAAGGAGGGACTTTCGAGAAAACAAAGGATTACACTTAGTCTGAACCTGGCCGCTGAGTCCGGGGCAGTCCGTGTGCCGGCCTCCCCCGCCCGCAGAGGCGGACAGCCCAGCCCAGCTCAGCCGCCCGCCGCCAGCGGCGCCTACCGGAAGGCCGCGGCCGCCTGCAGGCCCTCTCCACAGGCCAGCGCCGCTCCCCGGGCTGCCCCGGACACAACACACCCGTGGAGGTGGAGGACCGAGGACCGAGGACCGAGCACCGAGCCCTCACACCGAGTGGGAACCCCTCCCTCCCCTCAGCGTGCGGAGGCGGCGGGGCGGCGGCGCGGCCTCCCTACAAGTGCGCCCACAGCCTGCTGCCTCGGTTTGGTTGTGCGGACGGCGTTTGTTCGAGCTGCGGCGGTGGTGGTGCCCTCTGGGGAGGCCATTAGACTACAGGTCCCGTGGCGCCCCGCGGCGCGGAGGCGGGGCGCGGGCGGCGGAAGGGGCGCCGCTCCCTGGTGGCGGCGGGGGGCAGCTCTATCCGGGCCTTTGGCGCTTTCCCTTCCTTTCGCGCCGGCGGCCGCTGCGAGGCGGCGGGTCCATGTGCGCACGGCGCGGCGCGGCCCCGGCCCCTGCCCTCCGCCTCCTCCTCTTTCCCCCGCCGCCGCCACCATGGACCCTAACACTATCATCGAAGCCCTGCGGGGTACCATGGATCCGGCCTTGCGGGAAGCCGCAGAGAGGCAGCTTAACGAGGTGAGGGAGCTGACGGGGCCTGGGCCGGGGCCGCGGCCGCGGCGATACTGGAAAGTCGGAGGACGGCAGCTCGGGCAGTGGGGTCGAGGCAGGCCTGTGGGGGCGGGGGGAGCGGGGCAAGCCCGGCGGGAGCGCGGCGGGAAGGGGCTGAGGGCGCGGGGAGACGAGGCTGGGGGAGGTGGGGGATTATAGGGTTATTTTCTCCCCCCGCTCCTTCAGCCCCGTCTCCCCGCTCCCTCGGCCCCTTCCCGCCGCCGGGCCCCACCTGGTGTCACGGCGGCCGCCGGCCGGGCCTGGCCGCCCGACTCGCATTGTCCCCGGCACATGGCAGTGGGGCCTCCGGCCGGGGCCAGGCCAGGCCATGCCATACCGGGCGGGGCTGCTCAAGGGGGGTTTAGCGGCAGAAGGCGGTCGGCGTTGGGGAGGAGGTCCCCGTTGTCTTTCCTGCCGGTAGCAAATTACCTCCATTGTCTTCCTGCTCAGGCGGGGAAGGGGTAATCTGTAGAGGGGTGTTTAAAATCGTCGGTGGCGCAGGCCCCCGGTGGCTCAAAGGCTGGACCCCGTCCCACCTGGGACTATTTAAAGGCAGTCTTGGGATGTGGAAGGCAGTCATTTGTCAACGGGAAAGGGAGTAGTAAGACCCCTATCACTTTATAAGGTAGTGTGGCCTATTAATGTAAGAGTGGCCTGAGCTGAGTTCAGAAATGCATCTGATAGCCTGACGTTATTTGGTGGCCGTACGAATCCTTTGGACTCCGGGTTCAGCAGCACTGTCGAGGTAGGTGTGCTTTCTGGGTGTAGTGTCGACACGTGCCCAAAAGACGGGGGAAGACAGGATTCCCAACCCAGATATGTCATCTTCTTAGGCTAAGTTCATGTGTCATATTGGGATAGAACAAAACTAGCAGGTCCTGGTTCTACAGGTTTCAAATTTGGAAGAAGGTTATATTTTTGTTCTACTTAACTCCACCCGGTAGGTGAAAATTTTATTCATGAGACACAGCCATGGGACTTTTAGACAATCTGAAAAAAAGATGCTCTAGTGTCTGGCTCAGAGAAAAGGTGATAGCTTGATGGAGAAGGTGAAGGATAAGCCCTTGTGGCAGCTCATGTGGTGCCTTGAGTTGGCCTTTTCCACAGACGACTTTCTTTGTTGCTTGTAAGCTGACTTTAGGCCTGACAGAAATACATTTAGTGCAACAGATGTTCAGCAGAGCTTAGATGAAGGTGGGCCAAATATTCTGCTTGCAGTAGAGAAACTTTCAAAAACTGAAGGTATAGCTTCTCATATTACAAAAAAAAAAGGATGGTTAATCTCAATTCTTGCACGTAGTTAAAGGCAAATAAATATTGGATATATTTCAAATAGATAGCTGTAAACTTAATGTTTGAGGTTTGTTTAAACTAATTGGCTCTGTTTCTCATATACTTCACTGTAAGTATTTTCGTGTTTCTTTTTTAAACAAAAGTGAAAATAATGTAATTGCCTATAAAGACAGTAATATATCTAAAATCTTAAGTAGGCTCCAAAGTGCAAGTTCTTGTGTGCTGTGCATGTCAATATCCATATATAGTAACTTGCTTGAAATCTACTTCAGTTATTTTCTGCAGGTGTTGAGTTGCTGAACATGCAGGAAATAATGTTCTCTACCAGTGGAAGTCTTCAGTAAATGGCTAACTGTTATATGGAGGATCATGCTTACTGGCAACTGGCTTTTGTTCACACTTTTGAGTCAAAATATCATGGTCTATCGTGTACTACACAAGTACTAAATTGGTACAAAATCCAAATATCTCTGCCCCTTTAAAAACACCAGACATTACTGAACCAGTGCCTAAGATTTCTTTGTTACTGGAAATGAAGCCTCATTGATCTTTCACAGACCTTTTGTGATAAAGATACTTGTTAAACCCTATATCTGCAAGCACTTATACATAAATGTAGTTTTAGTTATATGTGTGGTCTTGGTTTTGCATAGGTTTATTGAAGTAATGCATTTGCTTGCAGGATACTAGTCTAAATTTTTTTAACTGTTAGGGCAATTGTGTTACCAGTTAATATTTTATTTCAGGTGTGGGATCTCTTTCTCTGTAAAGATGAAATCACACAGCAGTGAATGCTGTTCTTGTATGTGGCCAGGCACACACAAGTGTTTTTATAATTTAATAGTTGTCCTTGGTTGACCTTTTAGTTTACCTTTAATTTGTTTGAAGTGCCTCTGTTGAGCTGATGAGGCTGGTTTTCAGTAGAATGGTCATTTTACCTTATCAGAAAAGAGTGTGCTTCAGTCAGTAATTGATATTTCCACTTCATAGAAGAGTTAAGTATCTAGATCTGTCTTCATCATAATCAACAAAGTTTCCACTGACTGGAGAAAGGAATGGGGCTGTATGATTGTTGTTTTGTCCAGGCTTTGTTATTTTTCCTTTGACCTTGGCTAAGTCATTAATTGTTCTATGCCTTATTTCTTGTTTCACAAAGTTTCATCGGGTTGTATTGCCTGCACTTAAAATGCTGTGAGAACTTCTAGTTGAGATACACTAAAAAAAAGAGCAGGTATTTCAGTCTCTCTGGCTTTTCTTTTCTCACTGTGAAAATAAGCTATAGCGAATCATACCACTAGCTCTTGTGTCTGACATCTTCTCATGTAACTTCCAGGTGATGACATACCCTGTGGTGTTCACGCATCTCTGTCCCTGTCTTACAGGGGAAAGCTTTGTTTTAAAGAACTTAGAACCAGACTCTTGAAGTGAGCTACTGGAAAACAGCAAGAATACGTTGTTGCCTTTTGAAACAGTGTTTGGACTGTGTGTATAAAGTGTTTCCCAGAAATGGTGATGAAAATAGATATTTTTAACTACGCAGCTATGGAATGACACCCTGAAAATAATACACAGTGTTGTTTCATCTTTTAATATCAACATATTTATAAAGGCACAGTTGTTAGATAATACTTTCCTTGCAGGTATCTTCCAGGGAATTAAAACTTAACTGTTATTTATGTCTTGTAAGTATCTGAGATTAACCCCAGTACATACAAGCTATTAAGGCATCTTTGCAGACTAACAACCCAATTTTTGTGTCTGAGAATGTTGTGGGTTTGGTTTTTTTTAAAAGCAGTCCCCAATAAGTCAGAGTTTAACAGTTTGTTTAGGAAAATGCTATTCTGTTGCTCTACTGAAAAAGTGCCTTTCAGAAGTTGGGCTTGAGCTTTTTCATGTTCTAATATAGGTGACAGGGAAAGGAAAAATGATTTAGCTTGTTGACTAGTCACCATACCATGCCATCAGTTTAACGGAATACAGTAGGGCCTAGTTCAATGTTTTTCATTGCCTGTTTAGTAGATATAAATATCAGAACGATTGAATGATTAAATGTTTGGACTCTAAACTACTGGGAGCTCTGGAGTGAAAGGTTTTCAAAGGGAGAAAAAGCAAGTCGCTTATTACATGGTGCTTTTAACCCAGAAATTTCCAAATGCTGAAATGCTGTTTTGGGTACTTTGGGGTAGGTATTTATAGTGTTACCCCCATCTCTTAATTTTTTTTTAACCTTTTCTAATGTGGTCTTCGTGTATAACATCTAAGACTATATATAATATATTGAAGGGTGAGTAAGAACAAGAGCAGAGCGTGAGTTTCCTGGCTCTGATTATTAGATCATGGGTCCTCTTTCAAAGTTGTTAGTATGGTGTTTTACCTAAAGTGCTTTATTATTTTCACTTCCCATATCTTCAATCTATATATTTTGGTGTGTGCTAGATGTGAGATGCTTTAGGAAAGGATGGTTTTAAATTTTAAATATCAAGGCTGGTCCAACACCAGAGATCCCCTTGGGGGCAGTAAGGAACCAAGGGAGCTTTGTCTTCAGAAGAAGTTACATTCTTGAAGCACGTTAACCAGTACCAGGTAAAATTCTAGCAGGCAGGGCGACTTGCCACTTTCTCATGACTTAGCAAATAGTTACTGTGTGTGCCTAGCTAGCGTTTGCTCAGAGCGCATTCCTTTTGCCTCTGCGAACAGCGGGGAAAATAGGCTTCAGAACTTGCAGACAATATTCTGATAAAATGAGCATCAAGGATGTTTGCAAGATCTGATAAGCATGTATCTGTTTTCTGTGGACCTTAAACTGCGTTGACGTATACATTGTAGCTGCGAAAGAGGTGGCAGAACTAGCTTGCAAAAATCTGAGGTCAGAATGACTTCCACACCTGCTGAGTGCTTAAAAAAGAATTGAAAGAGTGCTACAGGGCAGTTTGCTGTTTCAGCATGGCCTTACAATTCCTGACCTTACCTTTCTATAAAACAAACCAAACTGTTATGTCTCAGTGTGATAGTTATGTTCACTGAGTCCTGTTACCATCTTGATCAAAAATTGCTTATAGAGTTTTTCAAAACTGCAATGATGGAAATGCATTAGTATTTTCTTAGCTCCTTTAAAAATAAATTGTAACCTTTATTTAAATTTGTGCTACTTTGAATAACTGTATGAAGAGCGTAGGGTCTTAGTTCAGTGGCATATAGTAAATTTTACCATTCTGGTCTGCTTTTTTGATAAGTGAAGGAGATACCTATAGTACTGTCTGTTACTTTATGTTAAATTCTTAATGTCTGAGAAGAGCCTGAGTTGAAGCTTCTTGTTTTTATCATTTAGTGGCATGCAGGTTTTGTGTAAGATTATGAATAATTCCAGTGTTAAAGATTAGTGTAACTGACTTTAATGGGTATCATTACTGGGGAAAAAAAGTTATTCTCTACATAATTATTAACTGTTGATATGCCATTAACTGTTGGTTTGGTTTTTTTTTAACGTTAACTTCAAACTTCATTTATATTTAATATTATGTAGCTGGCAAGACACTTTTCTCAAAACTGTGTTTTAGCACATGACTAAGAAACAAACTCTGCTAGGAGAAACTATTGAAATATGCAAAAAGATTGTATGTTCTGGAACAGTGTTTGATATTAGCAGACAGTGGTGCAACGTTTGTAGTCTGATAGAACACATTCCTCAGCGAGGGAGGCTGCATAGCAAAGATTGCTCTTGGGAAAAGTCCCTGAATTCTTTGGCTCTTAAACAACAAAGTCATACCAGTGACATGGCATGTTGGGGAATTTGTAAGGGGGGAAGGACTTGAGATGAGTTTTGGTTTTATTTTTTTAAGATGCGGAGTTATATGTTGAGAAGCAGACTTTGACAGAACTATTTTTTTTTTCAGTTAACATTGTGGTTTTCTAAATTTAATATTTATTTTTAAACTGTATTTGTAAACAAGGAGCAAGAGAATAAACAACAAAGTTTTACTGATGTCAAAACTTTATGAAGTCATAGAAATTGTTTCTATTCTGCACGCAGCTTAGAGTATGTAATAGCAACCATTGTGAAATCCTGATTTTAATTGTTGCATGCTGGAGCCATGGGAATTGTCTGTAGAATTACACTACTTGCCAGTGGCTTTCACTAAAGTGGCATCAGTGCACGTGATTCTTTTGGAAGACCAGGGCATGCACAGGCCAGCAGAACCTCTACGTTTGTTTAGTTAGACCTGTTAGACCTTTAATGAATACTCACTTGCAGCTCACCTTTTGTATAGGAAAGTATTTAGGCTAATTGCATGCACTAAAACCAATGGCCAGTATTTTTATAGAATACCTACCTAAAATAGGTGTGGTTTTTCGTCTGGTTGGCTTTTTTTAGTAGCACTGTCAGTGAAGAAGAGCATGATGTCCTGAGAGGCAGCCATCTTTAAGGAGTAAAAATACTAAAGATTAAAATAGCAGAAATGGATGTGTGTTCAGTATTTTTTTATGCCTTGGGTACACAGTTGGCACCTACATGGTGTTTTATTTAATGTTCAATTGTTTTTTTCAGGTGCCAGTAAAACATTGGGTGTTCTTTTTAACAGTAAAGCAAAACAAGGGAGCAAGTGACAGGTTATTGTACCTGGGGTTTTATTTGACCATTCAGTACACATGTCTTCATGTAGCTGTCCTTACTCCTCCCCACATTTCAGCTTCCCTGGAATCACCTTCCTTTCAGTGGCATGGGAAGTGGGACATTGTAGAGAGTTTGGAAGTCCTTTATATTCTATATTGAATGCATGGAAGAGTTAATGGAGCTCTGTATTAATTTAGTTATGAGCTGAATAGATTAAGAGGAGGCTTTGTGAAGTGCAAGCTACGTTACTTATGCTACCTTGTGTTAAAACCACAAATTATTTCTAGTCTGAATCTTTGCTTTGAATGAGAAGTGGTAAAGTAGCTCATTCTTGTGGCTGGTTGGTGTCTGATGTTTGCAGTATTAATAAGGATGATACTTGTAAGATGTAAAAAAAAAACCAAAACAGGATAAATGGCATAGGTGTTTTGGTCCTGTCTTTTACAATTTGTTACAGTTCAAAGAATCCAGTGGAAATATATTAATCCCACATACTAATATAATTGACATTTGTAGGGAGCTTATGTAGTTTGATACAGTCACAGGATCAGTCCTGATTTTTTAAAATGTCTTTAATGATAATTTAATGGTATTGTATTAAATTTCAGTGTGTGGCAGTTTTTTGCCCTGCTGTCTATTTTTTTGTTGCTTTTTGCTTTTAAGACAACATTTTTTGTATTCAATTTGTTTTGTTACTTGCATTAGTTCCTTGGTAGTTCCTAGTCAGTTTCCATTTTTTAATTGAAATTAATAGTTTTTATTAAAAGGGTAGTTATCATTTATCATGAAAAAGGGAAATTAGTCCTTCATTTTTTAAATTCTAGGATTAAATGCTTTTCAGTTTCCAAACACGAAATACATTGCAAATTTTCACTATTGAAAAGGTAAGTGTTAAGTTTATCATAGTCATTGTTGAAATATATCAGTTTGCACTTGTAAGTTCATTTATGCAGACTGTAATATGACCTTATTTGTAGGTGAGTTCAGGGTTATTGACACGGAAGGCTTCCTTTAGCAAGCTCCTAATAACACATTTAGGTACAGGAGGCATTCCACTGACAATAATGTTGGGCATATAATTGAATACTGTGCTGAATTAGGGTCTAGTGTCATTTGGTGTGTGTTGCAGAAGTGTGTCTGTTTATGTTACTTAAGGAAAGAAGGAACTTAATGGACCTGGAGCTGTAGTAGAAATTAATATCTACAAGTAAAATTTATTTTATATTTATTTATTCAACTGTTACTTGACGGTTGAAAACAAATACTTTTCTTTTTTTTACTTGAAAGTATATTTGGTTCTTCAGGACTTGGGGGGGCTATCAGAGGAATGTGGGTCAGAAAGGTGTGTGCTTATATTGCAGTGTCAGTTATTCCCAATTAATCAAAACACAGTCTGCAAATAAACATTTCAGTTGGACCAGATAAGAGTTTTGCTTCTGTGGGTTCTCTGTAGACTGTAGATTTTTTTAGTGCCTAGAGCTAATATGTACAACAGTGTTTTAATATTTTGGGAAGATTCTTAAGTCAGTTAATTCTTCATTTAAAATCAGTTTTAAATAACAGGAGATAGAAAACAAGCTACACTAATCCAATCTTAGTACAAATACATGAACAAATGCCATGTCCCAGCCTGTCCCTTTTCGCTAGTTTATACTAGAATGTATAGGAGATGTTTGCAAGGGAAAGTTGAAGTTGAAGAGAAGAGCCTGGTGCTGTAGGAGTGAGCTGGGCAGTGTTCACACTTAGGAGAAATGTTGACGTAATTTTATACTGTCAAAAGAGCTTTTGGGCCCACTAAAAGAGTAGAAAGATAATTTCTGATTGTTTCTCTTTATGGTGTTAGCTTGCTCTACTCCAGTAACTGAGACAATTGGTTGGTTTTGATAAATGAATCAGTAGTTTCAGTGGTTCTCAAAGAATTTATTTGCTTTATGTAGGGAGTAATAAACTGGGTATCAAATAGGTAAGAGATGTTTTCCTAAGAGTTTTGTAGGTTATGTAGATCTATGCAGTTGTCTTTGATAGAAGTGCTGCAAAGAGTGTATGAAACAATATTGACATGTCAGTGAAGATAAAGCAAAAGCACATCTTGGCAATTTGAATCATGGTGTAATTAGTTTAGAAGGGACCTCTGTGCATCACCTGGTCTAGCTCCCTGAAGCAAAGCTGTTTCAAAGTTAGGTGGGGTAGATAGAGACTTGTCCAGTTGAGTTCTGAATACCTCAAAAGAAAATGTCTCTCAGCCTCTGTGGAAAGACTGTTCCAGACCTTGTCTACCCTTGTGATATTTTTTTTCCTTTTGCAAAACAGGAATTTCTCTCACTGCATCTAATGTCCACTGACTCTTGAGAAAAATTATGTTGTTGTCCAGTTATAAAAAGTAGAGTTAGTTTTTAAACGTTATAATTAACTTTTCCCAGGGAAATTAATGTCTTGAGTTTTTGATGCTTAGGAAAGGTGGATAAATGATGCTATACCCATGTTAAGGTTAGTTTCCATGTATTGAAAATACAGTATAGCATTTAGTGTCCCAGTGATGTTTCTCATTATTATAAGAAAAAACAACTTGTGTTTGTTTTGTTTTCTTTGTAAGTGAACTCTTGCAAGTATTTGCAAAGTTCTTATTCTGTGGATGTCACTCCATTTAGGTCTCCAAACTGCTGGTTTGCTGTTCTGTAGGTATGAGGACAGTTGCTGTACTAATGCATAAATAGTAATTTTTTTTTTTTACAAAGATCAACTGTGAGTTGGACAGGCTTGCTAAGGCTGGGCCTAGTTTTAGAACATAGTTGCAATCTGTTTCTTAGATGATTATATGCTGAGTTCATACCATGTTGAAGGTCATTGTAAACTTGCTGTGCTTGTTTTTTTTCTGGCTATTTAGATAGCGAGTAAGTATTTGTTTTGAATGAAGAAGATACTTGGTGACTGTAAAAGGCCGGTTCCTGAAGCCTGTTTAATGATTTCTACAACTGTTACTACCTTAGACAGTAGGGTTTTTCCTCTCCCATGCTGTCTTCAGTGAGCGTGAAACTCCAGAATGCTTTGGTTGATTAGCTGACTACTGTGAAACTGCCTGAATTGCTGGTATTCTGTTGATTTCGTTACGTCAGTATAAAGGTATTGTAAAACCTAACAGGAATATTCTAAAACTTAAACTGACTAAATATTTTTTTTATTTCCCTTTACAGGCTCATAAGTCAGTGAACTTTGTTTCAACTCTGCTTCAGATCACTATGTCCGAGCAACTGGATTTACCAGTGAGACAGGCAGGCAAGTTTTCAAATCCTTTTTCACAGTATCAACTTTATTGGTGCATAAGCACAAGTTACATATGCAGATACTGTTTAAGAATTACAATGGTTTAAATCTGAAATACTCAAGAAGTTGGGAGTTGCATGAATTACAGTAATAATAAACTGTATCTGGCACCATACACTGAACAGGGAAGACAGAAAGAAAATGTGGCTGGCTCTCCAGTGATTGCTCCCCTTTATCTCTAGTGAATAATGGGGAAACAAGTGCTTTATGATGCATGCTGGTATACTTACTTGGTCCAAGAAGGTAATTTAACATTTTAGTAGCAATGCTAATGTTTCTAAACATTTTTGGTGGGAGAAAACAAACTGTCTTTTGGATTTGCACATGATACATCATTAAAATTTGATATTGAGTATTAGCAGCTCTGAACATCACCTTGAAGCTGCTGTGATTACTTGATAGAGGTTTCCAAAAGGATACTTCAGTGGCTTTTCTGACAGTTCAGGAAGTATGATCTTGATTGCTTATTTGGATCTTCCATTTAATAGACCATTCTAAGTTGTAGCATACACCTAACTTGCATTTTTATCTTGTTGCTTGGAATACCATTTATATGATGATTCAAAAAAGTTACTACTTTTGCATGTACAGCATGCAAAAAATTGGGGAGGTTTGAAGATAGCCTCCCAAAATTCACCCTCAAGATAAGCCAATTAAAAAACAAAGCAGTCTGTAAAGAGTGGAGACAACTCATAAAACGCAAAGCTTACAAACAGTGAGTGTTCAGCAGAGCAGTTAATGGCACAGTAAATCCCAGAGGACAGATTAAAGTCTGCATCACTTTGGTCTTGTAATAGCACATATGTGCTGAGTGTTTCTTACCTCTGCAGACCCTTTCAAAAGCCCTTTGGTTTCTGAACCTTCAGAAGGTGCATATGAAATTTGGGAAGATAAGTTGCTTTATAGATTTGTGCAAAGAATTAGATTAATAGAAACCTTGTTACTGGTTTGTAATTTGAGATATCCTGTTGCATTTTGTAAATCTTTTTATTTCCAAGTGCTATAATCTATATTCTGCCACATAAGCAGTTTAGATTTGGTTGCCAACTGGTAAAGGCAGGCATTTGTGCCAGCAGCCTGTTTGCTATGAAGTGCTGTGGCCCATAACCTTGGTATAAAGGAACTATGTTTCTCGTTTGCGTTCACTCCTGTATCACAAACTTAATTAGACTTTCTGACAAGGGATGTTTTAGATAGTCAGTAGTATTGATTAGCTTTAATGAAAATACTGAGGAAAATAATAATAAAGGATTTTTCAGAAGTGTGTTGCTAAAATGCTCCACAACTATTCATTTGTAGCACAGATAAAAGCAGTAAGTTTAGTATTTTTATACAAAACCACATTCTTTACAGAACAAAAAATGCTAACATCTCAATAAACGGGTAGAGTATTAAATTAGTGAATTATTAGGTTAATAATTTGCATGGTTTTAAGTTTTTTATTCTCATAGTTAGAAATGGTCAACGTATTAGTCCTTTCAATCAGTTTTGTTGTAAAAATTTAGTTTGCAAAATGCCTGTGTGTGTTAGGCTGTCAGCTGATTTGCCACTTCTGTCTCACAGGGGTTATCTACTTGAAAAATATGATAACCCAGTATTGGCCAGATCGTGAAACTGCACCAGGAGAGATCCCACCTTACTCCATCCCAGAAGAAGATAGACACTGTATCCGTGAAAATATTGTAGAAGCCATTATTCACTCTCCTGAGCTGATTAGGTATGCAGTTTTAACCTGTTCATGAATAAGCTGTGGTTCCTGACTGTTGAGGTTTGTTGGGTTTTTTCGCACAACAAAGATCCCCTGTGTGCTAAGCATCATTGTCATACAGTGTATCCTAAACATAGAGAGAATGTAGATGGAAAAACAGTTTTCAGCTTGTGTAGCATGTAGAAATTTAAATTTCCTCAAATGGAGAATATTAAGCAGAAAGTACAGAACCTAAAACTTATAAACAAAACTTGAAATAAGTCTAAATTTGGGCAGTATTAGCTGTTTCAACCCCACAAGAATATTATTAATAGTTGTAACTTATTTAATCGTTGTGCGTTTGCTTTCCAGAGTACAGCTTACTACTTGCATCCACCATATAATAAAGCATGATTATCCTAGTCGCTGGACTGCAGTTGTGGAGAAAATTGGATTTTATCTTCAGTCTGACAACAGTGCTTGTTGGCTTGGAATTCTTCTTTGTCTTTACCAACTTGTGAAAAACTATGAGTAAGTTTTTTTCTACCATACAATGCAGAATAAGTGTATTTGTGTGTATTTTTTGTACTCGGTATGTATATTGTAACCATGTAGAATTGTGTGTGGGATTGTGCAAAGGTGATAGAAATCTAATTTTAGAAAATGTTATTGAATACTTGCTGTATGTTGACTCAGATACGGTCTCCACTAAGAAATTACAGAAAAATCACCTTCATTAAAGGTTTGAGGTCAGCAAAAAAGAAGGTGTTTAAAGCCTTGATTAGGTAGTTGGTTTTTATGGATTCATAGCAGTAAGAAACTCAGCTCAAAATAATGACTTTTGCAGAAAATTATTATTTATATGAACCAGGTTTAGACTCGTAAACAATTTGCATTCTAGGTATCAGTGACAGTAAACACAAAGGTTTCCAATTGTGAAATCTCAACTGTTAGGAAGTTCAGAATTCGTTGACTGGCTTTGCTGTGATCCTTTTGAAAATTCCAATAGCCTCATCCAACCCATCATAGGAAATGTTTTTCCTCCTGTATGCAAGGATTGAGCTAGGATTCAGGTATCTGGTATTATGATCAGAGCTTTATAGTTCAGATTGCACTTTGAGAAGTTATGTGGAGCTTAATTGCTGCTGCTGGCATGTGGGAAGCTCATTTGAGCTGGATCAGACAAAGGTGCAATCCTGTAGTCAGGGAATTGTAGTGGAACTGCTGGAATCCACAGCTTACTCTTTCAAAGCACTGTCATGTGTAACATTTTTGTTTCAGGTACTTGATTTAAAATGTTGCATCGGAAAATTTCACTGTCTTAATTCTGTGAATTTTGTGTAAATTAGTGTAAAATGGATGAATATCAGTTTCTTAAAAATTGTTTTTACAGGAATGCTATAAAGACCTTTGTAATCCCATGTTGGAGTTTTTTATGTGGCTGAAAATTGCAAGTCTTTCTAGGAAAGGAAAATAAACTAATTTCTCACTTGATTTTCAAATTAAACATCCTTTTTTTTACACAGCTTAGGTTTTTTTTTTGGGGGGGGGAAATCTGCATAATACTATGACTTTGATCCAGTTGTTACTGCTTGAGTTGCAGGGGTCTTTAGCTATTTATTTTTTTTATATATATTTTATTATAGAAGGTAAATACCTCTTAAAAATTATTTCTTCTTCTCCAAATCCAGCCAGCAAGATCAAGTGTTTTTTTTCTGGTCTTTTTTAATTGTGTCTTTTGGGAAAATTAGAAACTGAGTTTTCTTTAATAACATTTAGTCCTTATAGCTATAATAGGTTTCTATTTCAGAAAATACATTGAAAGTATATTATTGAACAGGATTTTGGGGCTCAGTGTTGTGTAGTAGTTTTTACAGAGCATGCCATCTGGCAGCAGGTTGAGTGCACTTGATCTTATATTTTTGCAAATTGGCACTGTTTAAGATGCTGAGCATTGATATTTAACGTTAGTGAAAGTCTACAAAAATTTTTTTAAAAACAAAACAAACCCCAATCTCCCAACTCCAAAATCTCCCACGAGAGTCCAAGAATACTACAGTGTTAAACACTTAAATGAAAAACAAAGCTAAGCAGTCTTAGTGTTACTTTGTTCTTATTGTCATCACCAATATGCACAAGATCCTATTCTGCTGTGATAACTCTTGAGTCAGTAACGACTTTCTTCTTTGTAACTCGGGGGAAGATTTCAAAATGTTTCCTTTCAGGAATTTTGGAATGTTTTAAGAGAGCATGGAACCTTCTTTTCAGTATAGACAAACTGGTCAACTATCTATCACCAGCATGGAAAGGTATCACAAGCATTCCAAAGGGGCCTTCTAATTGAAGCCTGGTTAGAGTCTGCCTCATAGCCTTGAAGCCTACAGTCCTTATCAAATTGTTAATTTGGGGCAATTTAAACAGTAAGATATGAGAGATACCTCACAGTTTAATTTCTTCAATGGTGAAGTAATTAGCTCCTGGAAGTATTTTGATAAATTGTGAACTCTTAAGTGTCTTTCTGAAATTCTACTGACTAGCCCAGCATCTGCCCTTCTTGGCAATGAATGTGTACCTTTTGCTTGCAGTTTTTGTAGTGCTTTGATTGCTTTTCACTGTAGTAATGGTGTGGCTGAACATGATGTAGTACTCAAAGTGAGTAAGTTGGCAGGAATGCATCGCCAGCAGAAAACTAATGTGGATATATGGTGGAGTAGCAGACGCTCAGCAGTGTTCTGACTTGCTTTTTAACTGTAATGAAGTCTGACTATAGCTTTATTTCAAATTCTGTAACAAGAAATAGCTGGGGGGTTTTTTTGCTTTTTTTAAGTCATATGTTGTTATGAACTGTAATATAACCAACTTGTTTCTACACTGAAGAAGGTGGACTTTTAAAATTGAAAAGCTGCCTGAAAAGTGCCTGCGCAGGTCCTGCACCTGGGTCAGTGCAACCCCAGGCACAAATACAGGCTGGGGGGAGAATGACTAAAGAGCAGTCCTGAGGAAAAGGACTTGGAGGTGGTAGTAGATGAGAAGCTCCACATGAGCCACCAGTGTGCACTGGAGCCCACAGGACCAACCACATCCTGGGCTGCATCAAGAGAAGTGTGGCCAGCAGGGCCAGGGAGGAGATTCTGCCCCTCTATTCTGCTCTGGTGAGACCCCACCTGGAGTACTGTGTCCAGCTCTGGAGCCCTCAGCACAGGAAGGACATGGAGCTGTTGAAGAGGGTCCAGAGAATGGCCACGAAGATGATCAAAGGGCTGGAGCACCTCTGCTATGAAGACAGGCTGAGAGAGTTGGGGCTGTTCAGCCTGGAGAAGAGAAGGCTCCAGGGAGACCTTCTAGCAGCCTTCCTGGTTTTAAACTGAAAGAGAGTAGATTTAGGTTAGACATCAGGAAGAAATTCTTCACCATGAGGGTAGTAATGTGCTGGAATAGGTTTCCCAGGGAGGTTGTGGAAGCCCCCTCCCTGGAGGTGTTAAAAGCTAGGTTGGATGAGGCCTTGTGCAGCCTGGTCTAGTGTGAGGTGTCCGTGCTCATAGCAGGGAGGTTGGAACCTGATCATCTTTAAGGTCCCTTCCAACCTTAACCATTCTATGGTCTGTGATTCTATGATCTACAAAATGAGTTTGTTCTTATCTAAAGGTACAAGAAACCAGAGGAGCGGAGTCCTTTGATAGCTGCAATGCAACACTTTCTACCAGTTCTAAAGGACAGTTTCATTCAGCTCTTGAGTGATCCATCTGATCAGTCTGTCCTCATCCAGAAACAGATCTTCAAAATATTTTATGCCCTTGTCCAGGTAAAAAATAAACTCTGTGTGTAGTTGATGGGTAAGTTGACTTAAAGCATTATGTCTTTCCTTAAAATAAAAAAATACAGAAATAATATTAGATTACATCTGAATCGTGTCCCCTACTACTCAGCTGTGGTATGAGTCACAGGTTTTGGTATGCTTGATGGTGCTGTACTTTTACTTTTGTACAGCCCTATTCCTGGTTGGCATTAGATAGAACTTTGGCATGCCATTCTCTAAGGTAATTTGCTTGAAAACCAATTAGAAAATCAGTTTTTGAATGACAGATGATAGAGGCCAGCTTACATAAACTTACCAGGGTAGATGCAGCAGTTTGGAATGAAAATGTTAATATGCTCATAATTGAAGTTCTTTAGTCTGCTTTTCCAAGTCCTTTGCTAATCTTTCATGGTAGCTAAGTGTATACAAAGATTTGAAAGAGCTAAAATCAAAACTGTGAAAGTAACATTGTTTTCAAATTGCTTTACAGTACGTTTATTTTTGTCTTTTTTTTTTTTAATAAGTACACATTACCCTTGGAGTTGATAAATCAGCAGAACCTGACTGAGTGGATAGAAATCCTGAAGACTGTTGTGGATAGGGATGTACCAGCTGTAAGTGAATTTTGTCTGTCTTTAAGCTTAAATATTTTTCATTCATTAGAATGTTCAAGTTTTAACTTTTTATTTCTGCATTATTTTTTTCTCAATAGATGCCAAGAAATTTTTTTTTAAAGTAAATAGGGTTTTTTAAACAAACTAGACACATTTTGATAATATGTAGCTTGTACAGGAGTTCTGTTTTCAAATTACAGCACAATTTATCTTGCCTTTTGTTTCAAGAATTTGTTGACCATTTATGCAGCATAAATTATGGGATTTATTTTTAGATATGCTGTACTTCATATTTCTATTAAGCCAGAAGTGCAAGTGGCATGTTAAAAGTAAAATATGCTATATAGTTGCTCAAAAAAAACATATAGTTTGAACTTTTCCTGAATAGTTGGTAAATACTTTTTTTTTTCCCCAAAAAGGAAACCCTTCAAGTTGATGAAGATGATAGACCTGAGTTGCCTTGGTGGAAATGCAAGAAGTGGGCTTTGCATATTTTAGCTAGACTTTTTGAGAGGTATTTTCTCTTCCATTATTATTAAAAAAAAAAATAAAAATACTGCTGCACCCTTGAATTTGCATACTGAATTCTACTTCTAGGTATGGAAGCCCTGGTAATGTTTCCAAGGAGTACAATGAGTTTGCTGAAGTGTTCCTGAAGGCCTTCGCTGTTGGTGTTCAGCAAGTAAGAAACACTGAATGTGGGGGATATTAGTACAAGTTTAGAGTTAGTAGTGATTTCTTATTTAATTATTTTCTGAAAAGGCGCTTTTTCTGTTTGTTACAATTATTTTCTTAAGGACATTGTTATGCAAAGTCTGTGGGTTAAAATAAAAGAATGATTAAAAAAGAATTGAATTTGCCACCTAGGACAATCCACTTAAAATAGCCTCTGCAGCATTGATGATCTGTAGATAGAGTGAATGTTCTCATATAACAAGCCCTCAGATGAGCTTCAGATAAATGCTATCAGTTTTTCTCTTTCTGGAAGAGATGGGTATAATATTATATTGTGTAGTTGACCTTCTTACCTGTCCTTTTAACTCTGATGATATGGTTCTTTTTTGACTCAAAGCCAGTAAATACTAAGCTTCCTAGCCTTCTGCAAAAGCCTTATCAAGCAGAGGCTAGCTTACAAACAGGTAAGTCTGGTCACTTTCCACTCATCTCCATGTCTGGGGGTTACCACTTCTACAGGGTCTGTTCTACACAAAGCAACTTCTGCACTACAGCAGTTTCTAACCTGATGTATTAGTGTTATGACAAACTATTTTTGATTTAGCTTTATTGGAGTAACTTAAAGTTTTTTGAAGGTAATCCAAGTGTTGAAAGAAGAGAACATTTGTCACATTGAGTGTTAGGAAATATATCCCAACGTTTTACTCAGGTGGAGTCGATATCTTCTGAGATGCTCATACCTGTAGGTGGCATCAGACAGATTAAACATTCTTCACCACCTTACTGTTGCTTTGCACTTCAAAGGTAAAATAAAGCTCTGACACAAAACTGTATGAATAAAAGAAATCTTTTAAAAGATACATATAAACTTTTCAACAAGATACTTCATGGTTTTCTTTACATTTTATTTGAATTGAATTGGAACCTAGCTGTTAATGCATCCAGGAAACAGCAAGAATTCAAGACTTTTAATGGAAATTGCTAAAAGCAAAGACATTTAAGTGCTTACAGTTTCTTCCTATACCTTCTTCCCTCCTTGTATAGAAATACAGATAATTTTTAAGGTGGTGTCCTCTGTTCCTGTGCAGAAGGTAAATCTTGGATGCATACTCAGTAAATTGAATCCTTGAGATAAATGTTATGGAAAATTTTTAAACAGGATGAATTTCTTTACAAAAATTGGAAATCTGCACTGAAGAATACAAGTTCTGACAATATACTTGACTGCATTCTCTTTAGTGTCCAAAGTGTACAAACCCTTTTACTAAAGGAGCAATACATAGATATAATGTGGAATTACAGGTTATTTAAGTATCAATTTGAACATGCTGCTAATACTATTCTCATACTTCTAATTGATTGTTCTTTTTATCTAGTCTGTATCTTCTTGTCATGTACGTGTCACCAACCACAAAAAAATAATCCAGTACATTCAGCATTAGTTAAAGCTAAACTTCCTTAAGCTTGGCCAAAACAGGCTGAGCTGCCTAGCTGAAGTACCCTGATTCTTATCTGGTGTGTTAGCAGCTGCTTTGCTTAATTTATTTCTCATTTTGGAAGACCTGATGAGCTAGAACTAACCCCTCGTTGAACACTCCTGCCTGGTTGTTCCTTGGCACAGTTGCAGGATTTTATTTGCCCTGGAGTCTCCATCCCACATCCTGCTTTTCCTTGCTGCAATTCTTGATGCTTTTCTTAGTCTTTTTAATTTCTTTCCTTATTGCATCTGAATCATAGGAGGTATCTGCTTAGATTTGTGGAGAGGACCAAAACAGTCTCAAGTAGTGTGGCTGCAAAGAGAATTTATTCCCCATCCTGTCATTGACTATTGATGAATTTAGGCATTTCTGTGTACTGCCCTGGTACTCTGAAGAATCTCTCCCACAAAAAAGGAAAACACTTCAGACCCTTCTAAAATTGAAATACACCACTGAACAGGACCTTTTTATATAAGCTTTTCCACAGAGGAGATTGTATTAGTGTGTTAGGTTCTAGTTTCCTGAAGACCCAGGTTTACTATTTTTTGCCTAGAACAAAGAGCCTCTCTTTTATATTTTTTTAAGTCTTTCCTGAGCTGCCACCATGGTGAGACTTAGGCTATGGAGCCTGTCTCAGATCCATGCATTATAAAAGTTCAGTATATGATATTAACATGGTAATGGTCATTTCTTTGTTGCTTGTGTTGAAATTTATGAAGGAAGCCAATCTTCAGAAAGTCATGTCCTCTGTAAAACCACAAGAATTCCTAGTCTTGATGAGTTTCCCAGTTGCTTCTGTAAAGACTGTATTTAAGGCATACCATCAAGGAAGTAAAATATGTTACAGAGTTGTTTACATGTTTAGTCAATTTTGTTAACTGTTAGACTCTCTTTAATGATTACTGTTATTCTTAGTTGTTCAAGAAGCATGTTAATCTTACCATGTATTCACGTTTTATTGATTCTGGAAGTTACAAATATCTGTCACTTAAGGTATTGTTTTTGCAGAGAATAATTTTGCCTTTCGGCTAGTTTACAAGAGACTAAAAAGGAATATTGACATATGCATTCTTTGATAATCCTCAAAACAGCTGCAAGTCTGAACATTTGCTCTGTTTTCCTTTCCTATCCTAAGTCAATACCTAATGCCACCAAAGCCTTGTACTGAAATGAGTAGCAACCAGTAATTTCATTAACTCCAGGAGGCTTTTAAAGATGAGCAGTTAAACTTTCAAGACTGATAATGCCTCTAGAGCATAAAACAGTTTGTAAAGCTATGAATTTCATGGTGAATTAATGCATCCTCTTCAAACTCAAGTACAAGGCATGTCCTGTGGGAGAAGTGCTTCAGTGCTTGTATAATAAATGTTGTCAATGGAATTACATTTCAAAATAATGAGTCTCATTTTCCCAAAATGTTTTCTTGGTGATATTGCAGATTGATAGATATCTTTTAAGTTCCTTCAGTTTGGGATTTTTTTAAACATTGTTTTATTTGGAGAATCAAATGAAACCCTGGAAATGGGATTTGTCATTTCTCTCTGATGGGTGCTGCTGCTCTTGAAGGTGCAGTGTTGCTACTGACCAGGGTTGTGCTACAAGGCATCTCCCTTGCATTACCAATACCAAGCTTTCCAGTGAGCTAGGATTTAATGACTAGTAGTGGTCCCATGTCCATTTCATGTCTTTATTTGTGGAAAGCCTTGGACTTTAATAAATGTAAATCCCTGTGAATGGTTCTGAATGTCACATCACAAGGAGAACAGAGGCCTGGAAGCCAAGGGGAGAGGCAGATTCATCAATCGTCTTACACGTGGATTCTTCATACGGTGTCATTGCTGTAAGGCTGCACAAAGGCAAGAATCAGTAGTATGCATGAGTGTAGAGTATTTTACCTATCCAGTGTTTGGGCATTAATTTCTGTCCCCAGAGAGTGGCAAGGTGGAATAATAAACCTCAGAGGGAAAGGTCCCCTGGATTATGGTGATGGAACTACCACGTATGTTTTGTCTTACTAAAGACTTGTGTTTTTAGAAGATGCGCAGCCCATGATATGAGTGGCAAATCGCCTCATAAAATTAACAATTATATTTAGTAGAAGGATTAGTCAGTACCCTTTTTTAGTCCAATGGATAACCAGAGGTTTTTTGTTGGATTTAGAGAGGTTCTTATGTAGGATTGGGAGGGAAAGTAGAACTCTTCTGTTGAAAATGGTCTGTGCTCAGTATAAGCTATTGATGAGATCTGATTTTTCTAGGTGTTGCTGAAGGTGTTGTATCAATACAAAGAAAAGCAGTACATGGCTCCTAGAGTTCTGCAGCAAACACTGAATTACATCAATCAAGGAGTGTCACATGCAGTCACCTGGAAGAATCTGAAACCTCATATTCAAGTAAACATTTTTGGGATTTAATACTTTGACTCAGTAGTACATTAGTCAGTCTTGTGTACAGTATTTCTAGCCTTGCCAGAATTCAAGTTTTAGGGATCTCTCTTACTAATTGCTGGTGGAAAGAATTTAAGCCTGTTTGGTGAAGCCTTGATAGGTTAACAAAGCTAGATAATTGCCTTTTTTTGCAGTCAGTCCTTTGCACTTTAATATCTTAACAATTACAAAGTAAATCAGCAATGCAACACATTTGGAAATGGTGGTAACCACTGAATTTATGGCATTGAATCATCTCCATATACCATTATCCAAAGCAAATCTAATAGCTTGTGCCATATTGTAGCTCAGCCTTAAAAGATCTCTTTTTTTGTAAGGTAGCATATAAAATCCACTATGTCCAAGTAGTTTTAGAATGTTACTATTTTATATGAGAAGTGACAGGATGGACAAAATCTGTGAAATACAGAACAGAGTACAGAGATTGATTTAGTAGTGCTAGCCTGTTTTCAACTTTTTTTATTATTGCAGGGAATCATCCAAGATGTTATTTTTCCATTGATGTGCTATACAGATGCTGATGAAGAGCTTTGGCAAGAAGATCCCTATGAATATATTCGCATGAAATTTGGTGAGAATTTGAAATCTACTCATGTTAAAATACAGTTTCACACAAAGACAGGATTTTTGTAGTTTTATGTGAATATGGAAATTACTGAATCTTCAAAGGAAAAAGAGAGAAACGTTTATCCAAATAATATACTATAGTTAACTTTTGGATATATTGGTGGAAATTACAGGTAACACATGGTAGTCAACAATGGCACAGGTGTTTCTGCACTTGAACAAGTAGCTAATTTAGACAAAGTTTTTGTTATAAGTCAAATGGTCTGGGTCTTGCTAACAACAATTGGATAAGTTTAATGCTATTTAAAGTTTATGCTTTACAAGAGAGAATATTTCAAAGCCCTTGAGTTTTTACGATCTTAATGAATTTCACATATGGCACAGTTCAGAGCAGATTTACCAGAATGGTAAAGAAAATATAATGAAGGAAGCCCAGCATTCCAGACTTGTCTAATTTCACCTCCTGTGGCTTGCTGCTTTGTTGTTGGGGTTTATGTTAAGTCTATGCAGTCCTTTCAGGCTGAGGAAGCAAGAAGATACTTCAGACTTCCTGAACAGACTTTTCCCTCCACTAGGACTTTTATGTGGACAGAACAAGGAAACTTGATGCGTTTGGGAGTTTCTTTTCCCTCAGGTCAGAGGCAGACCTGTAAACAGGTTTTATACAAGTCTCTGATGATGCTCTTCTGCAGAGCAATAAGAGACTGAGCATTTTTAACTCATAATCAGTTATGTGTGTTTGCCTGTACAGCAAATAATATGTCAAAAATTGACTGCTGTGTCTGCCTCTACTGTTACACAAGACTTATCAGAAAAATAAGGAAGACTGACAATTTTGTGTTAGATATGTAGAGCCAGTGATCATGAAATAGGTGAAACATACGTATTGGGAATTGCCAACCATGTGTTACTGTTGTTTGGTTTTGGAATATCTGTAGTAAGAAATTGTGATTAACCACCTGTACAAAAAAAAAGGAAAATTGTTGCACTTTTGTTTTGTATTAAATCATTAGATTGCATTAGGATCATGAACTGTAGTAAAGGACCAAAATTTATAGCTGATACATGTTTACTTAATAGATGTGTTTGAAGACTTCATTTCTCCAACAACTGCTGCTCAGACATTGCTGTTTACATCATGTAGTAAAAGGAAAGAGGTAAGCTATTCAAGGACTTTACTTGAATAGAATGTTAGCTAGATTTAGTTCATATAGTCTCCATTTGCTGAAAGAACCACTACTAATAAAAGTTTCACTTTTCTGCTCTGTACCACTTTTCTGTACCATATCATGGTACACTAAAATGTATAATTTCTCTCAGGCTTATTTTCCACTGCTCAGTAGGTGATTTTTGTATTTACCACTTCACCTAGGACATAAAACATTATCCAAATTTCAGACTTACCTCCAGGAGCAGATTATTAGAGATTTAAGTATTTCAGAGCACTGATAATGTTTCCTGAGACGACTGAAATACTTTTGACTAACTTTACATGTAATCTAGGTCTTGCAGAAGACAATGGGCTTTTGTTATCAGATCCTGACGGAGCCAAATGCTGACCCTCGTAAGAAAGATGGTGCTTTACATATGATTGGTTCTTTGGCTGAAATTCTCCTAAAAGTAAGCATATCAAAACTGGCAATTCTTTTGGCTCATTTTTATTTCCCTCCTTTCATTTCTTTCACATACAGTGTCTTAAAAGATATGAGAATAGCGCTTTGAGTTTACATATTTCTGAATCACTGCCAGCTTATTTTTAAGCTGTTGAACTTAATTGTTTGGTTTTGTTGTCAGCTTAATTACACAAGTTTTATTAGGTTGTGTTCAAGTTCAGATTATTGTGTTAAGCTTCTTTAAGTTCTCTTCTAGTAAGAATTGCTGCACCATTTCCTGCACTACACTTAACTACATTCCCTTTTTTATGGAAGGAAGGAAAAAAAATCTTATCTAGTGAGAGGCTGTTTTAATGAGATCTTTTCTGTGTATATTAGAGAGAAAAGAAAGCAAAATTAGCAACCTTGCTTAATTATGATGGTAGCAAAAAATATGAAAGGCATGGACTTGTATTTGGACCACAGCGCTGAGAAGTGTCCCTGACCACTTTTGCTTTAGATACCAGAGTAATGCACTGCCAAGTAAAGGTGTCTCTAGGAGTGAAAAAATGACAGGAAAAAAAGTGTCGCTATTTTGTCTGAAAATTATAAAAGTGTAAGGATCCAAATTTAATTACTAATATGGGATTTCATTGTTGCTTAATGGACTTTAATAAAGGGAAATTAAGGGTCTGAGGGTTTTGTTACATTGTTCGCACTTTTAAATGTGACTTTTTTTACTGGATTAGAAATGCATTTTTATATAAAGTTTTAAACTGATGTTTCTATTCATATTCTGACAGAAGAAGATATATAAAGATCAGATGGAATATATGTTACAGAATCATGTGTTCCCTCTCTTCAGTAGTGAGCTGGGCTACATGAGAGCACGGGTAAGAAAGTGGCTGATTTACTGTTAAGATACACTGTTTGCTTTAACTGAAGAGTTCAGGAATATTCTTTAAACTTTTCCCTCTAACAAATGTGTTCCTTTCTGCACCTTTAATAAGTTGTATGCTCATGTAAGAGTTTAGTATCCATCTTTATATGTGATTATAGATAGCTACCGTGTATTTTTGAAATGGCTGCAGAATTGTGTGCATAGTTTTCCATCTGTGTCTGGTGGTATGGTCTGTTTGTGTTTTGCATTTAGACTGTACTGCTCACACAAAACCTGTGGCCAAAGATGAACTTGAGATCATAGTACTGGTCTAGTGATGTCTGAAAGACAAGCCTCCCACTGGCCAGCCTCCACTCTCTCAAACATCTTAGTATTTTTAAAAGTTTACAGTCTCTAAATTCAGCGGTAGTTGTACTTCATGTTTAATAAATTGTGTAGGTTGTGTGTATATGAGTAGTTGATAATCCCATTGGTGGGGTTTGTAACTGAATTTGTTCAATGTCTTTTTTTCAGGCTTGTTGGGTTCTTCATTATTTTTGTGAAGTCAAATTTAAGAGTGACCAGAACCTCCAGACAGCTTTAGAACTCACAAGACGGTGTCTGATAGATGATAGGGAAATGCCTGTGAAAGTGGAAGCTGCAATAGCACTTCAAGTTCTGATCAGTAATCAAGAGAAAGGTAGCCCTCTTTTCTTAAAGCTATGGCAAGCTTTAAGGGAATAAGCATCAAGAGTGTGTTGTTCAGGGAGACTGGTTCTCTTCTTTCCTGATGTTAATTTACTTCTTGCAATTGTAATTTGTAATCACTTACTGTGCTTCTCCAGCTGGAAAATGGTATCTTTTTTGTAAATAAGATTACCACAATTTCATGGTACAATCCAGTTTTCCAACATCTAATCATTTAATTGGAAATATGGTGGTACTGTGAGCATATCTATCTCATACATTCCTTCATGGTAAAATTCAGTGGGTTGTTTTTTTAAAGTTGTCTTTATCCTGGTAGGCTTTATATTGCTTAGTATTCTTGAAGCTGGCATGCAGGCTACAAAACTAGGCTAATTTGACAAAAATGTGTATGTACCTATTCCTGTTCAATTAAAATTTGCATTGATAAGTTATCTTGCATTCCATAAAGGCTGTAGAACTCTGTTTTTCATACTTCAGTTGTGATCCAGTATACACTTTTATTTAAATAATTGTTCTGAGCATTAGTATTGCTATAATGATGAGTACTACCCATGGTTTTGGCAGATTAATGCCGAAGCACTAAATAGTGATAAAATATCTATTGACTTTTTTATACTGTAGTTTTGTAAGAATGTAACCTAAATTATTTTCACTTGTTTTTCAGCTAAAGAATATATTACTCCATTCATTAGACCTGTAATGCAAGCTTTACTTCATATTATAAGAGAGACTGAAAATGATGATCTTACTAATGTGATTCAGAAGATGATCTGTGAATATAGCGAAGAAGTTACCCCAATTGCAGTAGAAATGACTCAGCATTTGGTAAGACTTTCTGGTGACTTAAGAAGATGTTTAATATGCGAAAAATTGGTATTTAAAATTAAGATAGTTGTCCATCAATCAATAGATGTTGTTACTCCAGTCAGCTTAAGTGCATTGATACATAACTTTATTCTGCATACAGACTGTTTCTTCTCAAAAGTGCCTTCATAACTTGAACTAAATGGAAATCTCTAAGAACAATTGTAGAAATGGTTGAGAAATCCTTTTTTTTTCTTCTGATAGTGTTAATAATGATTTTTTAATAGCAATAGGTAGCCTCTACAATGTGACCTAGGTTTTCTGTTTTTAAATTGGAAATTAAAGAGTAGATTTTTAATATAAAATTTGGTGTGAAAATAATGTTTTATGTAATGTGAAAATAAAATTGAATCTGCAGTAGGGATTCAGAGCTTGAATGGCCATATCTTGCAAGTTGTACTAATGGTTTCAGAAGCAGAGGACAGCTTTGTGCTTCCCTATTATAAGGCCATTGCCTTGGAGTTAGAACTAAATTGTTTGCATGTCCTCTCTGGGAATGCCTACAAAGTGGTCCAGTCTAGCTTAGCTGCCAATTAAACCTCGTGTCAGAAAAACTTACTTGTAGAATATGTATTATTTTGCATGGAAAGTAATGTTATTTATATATCTTTATTGATATATAAAGGATGACAGCTCAAATGGCTTAACATTAAAATTTTATCAATCTTGAAAACAAACTCTGGAGTGGAATGGTTGCGTTCTAATAGTCACACGTGTTATCTTAGCAGAAGTCCTGAAAATTTTGTAGAATACCAGATTTGCACAATTGTTCTTCCATCTCCAAGCATGTCCTCGTTACATGACATATTTATGCGTTGTTCTGCTGTTACATACAGGCAATGACATTTAACCAGGTCATCCAGACTGGACCAGATGAAGAGGGCAGTGATGACAAAGCAGTGACAGCAATGGGAATCTTGAATACTATTGATACACTTCTTAGTGTAGTTGAAGATCACAAGGAAGTAAGTAAAACTACAAAGCTAGCAGGTATTGTGTAGGACAATGAAAGTCTTGTAGTTCCAGTGTTCCTGACATTTTTTCTGAAAAAGTGTCCTTTCAGCCAAAACCACCTTAAAACAGAAAACAGTGAAGTACTTCCCATGCAACAGAGTTGTTACAGAGTAGGTCATATTTTTAACACAATAGGTGGAGTAATAGAGCATAAATGTTGCCACAGTGTTTTCCATAAGAATCCAAGTTCTTGTTCAAATAGATGGAAGCAACTCGTCTCTAACAGATGGAACTCATCAGCTCAGCTGGAAAAACCCATCTGATTTGATGAGGTCTGCCCTTCAAAGAAAACAGATAAAACTTCAGTTAGCTTTGATTTAGTTTGCTCTCTGCAAAAAAATCAATGTCTGTAAATACAGCTGTTGTGGCTGTGTTTAATGATTATTTTTTTACCTGCCTAATCTGCACAGTAGAATTCCCCAGTGTGATGAAAGCTTTTGTTACTTGGTTTGAATGCACTAATTTCTGTCCAGTGTACAGCTTGTTCAAAAGATGCTGTTGCTGATTTAAGTCCTTCTTGACAACGTCTGCTACCATTTTCTGATAAATAAAGTACAGTTTTTTAGTGCCTGAACAGTTCAGTGATAAATTGTAATCTCAGGGCTCTGAAGACTTATACTAAGGAAGCAGTATAACACAAATTTTGAATGCCCAAGTTTGGAATCCAGTGCTGCCATGCAGTAAACCAAGGATCAGTTTGGCTCATTTACTTGCTAGGGCTGCTCAGTACTGGGGTCGTTTTTTTCATGTACTGTTTAGTGTCAGCAAATTCTTGCTACCTAGATGAAAAGTTTGTGTAGCAGTATGCTAGTCCTGAGGAACTCAACTGTAAGCATTGATCAGTAAAAATTTATATTTGGAGACATCTCACACAGGGTGACCAGTGTTTGAGGAAATAAGGTATTTACCTGGTTAGTTTCAAATCCTGTTCTGCATAGCTTAGACCAGAAACTCAACCTTTGTTTGTCCCAATGCAGGATGTGTGCCCTAACCAGGTTAATGACTGTTTTGTTACCTGTTGAATGGACTAATAAATACTAATGGGGAAAAGTATCTAAATTGTACACCAGCATTTAGACTGATTGTCTACCTACCATATGACCTTCCTGAGCTAGTGTCACGGTTTGACTTGGGATCGGCAAATAAACCAGAGGCAACACTGCTCTCGATCCCCTCCCCCTCCCACCCAGTTAGGGAAGGAGAGAGAGAATTGGGAGAGACTTAGCTGGATTGACAACTAAATTAGATAGCTTTAATTATATGTACAATTATATACAAGTATGTTCAGGAATGTGCAAAAGCCTCTTGCCTCCCCCCCCACCTCCAGCAGCTCCCGCGGCACTCCCCTGAGCTGTGAGCAGTCCTGAAATGTCTCAGAGCACTGTCTGAGATAACAGCAGAGCAGACAGGGCTGTGGGGAGAGTTATGAGGTCAGAGATGCCTGAGCTTGGGGTCAGTGGTGATGGATGGATGGAGTCCTCTCTGGACATGGACAGAAGAGAAGGGAAGAAGAAGCAGGAAGGAAGTTGTCTTCTGTGATCTCTGACCTTCCTCGGAGCTTACGTAGATCTATGGAATGGAATCCCTTTGGTCAGTTCTGCTGTCTGTCTAGTCCAGCTCCCCTACTGGGGCGGGTCACAGATACAACTCTCCTGCTCTCCTGCTCTCAGTAGCATCTGCCGTGGCAGAATCACTGAGTAGAACAGCTAATACTTCCTGCAGCTTCTGTTGCTTACCCCTTTGATATATACCTTACTGTGTTTTGATGAGACTGAACTGTTGCATAGAGTTACTGTGAGGCTTTTCTTTTCAAAGGACCCTATCATGAGATTATTCCGATAGAATGTTCCAAAAATGCCTTGTATTAAAAGCTGTCTTACATATCCTTAGCTAAGAGTGCTACTTTTACACATTTGATGCTCTAAAATGTGAGAAATGTTGAATTGTTTTTAGAAGACTATATTGTATAAATAGAAACTGCTTTAGTAATTTTATTTTAAAACATTTTTAATTTCAACTCCAAAGTACTGAAAAAAGTCATAAATCTTTTTTTTTCAGATTACCCAGCAGCTGGAAGGGATCTGTTTGCAAGTGATTGGAACAGTTTTGCAGCAGCATGTATTAGGTATCTGTACTTTTGTTGGCTTATTTTTTTAAGTGTATAGGATTGGCATTAAATTTACCTAGATTCTGTTTGTTTTAGAGTTCTATGAGGAGATCTTTTCCTTGGCTCATAGTCTGACCTGTCAACAAGTTTCTGCACAAATGTGGCAGCTTCTTCCTCTTGTTTTTGAAGTCTTTCAGCAGGATGGCTTTGATTATTTTACTGGTAAGTAATAAAAATAAATCAGAAAGCCAACTGGTTTCATACATATGATTTGAACCATACAGTGAATTCCATCTTGATTGAAATGTTAGAACACTCAAATGAGGTTATGCTTGAAGTATTTTATTCTACTGTTGCTGCAACCAGACTTTTTTTGCTAAGGCATCTATGACTAGATGCACGTTTATATTGACAAACATTAAGCAAGAACTGTAATTAACTTATTAATACATAGATTTCAACCTGATTTTAACAGCTTGTCTAATAAAACATGCAAACAATATCTAACTGTGGTCGTTCTTCTTTTAATACAGACATGATGCCTCTCTTGCATAATTATGTTACTGTTGATACAGATACACTTCTGTCAGACACAAAATATCTTGAAATGATCTACAGTATGTGCAAGAAGGTAAGCAGACTCCTTTGTGGTAGCAAAACCTGTGATCTCTGAAGTAATTCACTGTTAAACTGGGTACTTTTTTCCACAACAGCAGACTGTGAAACTGAAGAATTTTGATGTCTGCCCTTGAAGCATGATGCTATTTAACATCCTCTGTGGTTCCACAAATTATTAAGTTATTGTGGAGAAATTTAAAGAGGTCACATAAAATTTCAGATACATCATTTTGCTAAAAGGGAGAAGTAAATGGTACACAACAAAAGCAGATTGAATAATCCAGGTTTTGTGCACGTGTGCATACAGGCATGCCAACCACATGTATGCATGTTGCAAAAGGTAGATGGTTTCTTTTTCCTGAGATTTTTAGCCTCACTATGGCTAAGAGAGGCTACCACATACCATATGTACACTAAAGGTCTTAAATCTATTACCTAAACCAGTAGATTATGGATGGAAAGTAGAGGGATAGGAATAGTTATTTTGCCAAGTTCATGCCAAGTCAGTGATGAAAGCTGGGAGCAGAATGCAGTTCTGACTCAGTCCAGTCACTTTTGGGCAGTGTTTCTGTTACTTAACTTAGCTTCTAAGTTCCTGTATCTTAGAGGTAGCTGCCAACTAGGCTTTCTTTATCCAACCAATATGTAGAATACCAAGCTTTCCAGAATGTTAGCCCTATGTGAGGAAATTAATACTCCTTTATAAGATGGTGTTAATATTTTTTAATCTCAAAGAGTAATCTGTGGTGATTTCAGTTTTCCACTTCTGGGTATCGTGTGTTGTATCAATAGAAGAACTGTGGTGAACTCTCCAGCTGCCCTATCTATGGTATTTCTTGAGTAGTTCTTTTGAAGATGTTTAAATATTGTAGTGAATAATTCTTGCCAGCCTCTATTTGAAAACAAGTTGCAACCAGGCTGATGAGGCTGATTGTAAACACTTGAACATTTTATATAAAAAAAAATTAGCCTGTTTATAACCTCTTAGTAATTGGTGTTTTATTAGCTGAGCACAGTGAATCTTTCCCACTGCATATCCCAAATCTGTAAAAATGATTTTTACAAAATTCAGTACCTGAATGCTTAAGAGAAATTGTTGCTTTGTGTATGGAAAGAAACGTTTGAAAATTGCAGTTGATAGTTATATACAGTAACTGTTTTTGCTCTGCATCCACAGAGTTATTGAATATTTGTACAGTTAGATCAGTTTTACACGCATTCACCAATGTTTCAGTCTCTAGTTGTGATACTGAGCCATTGCTGTAGATTCGGCTGCTTCACTGATGGATGTTTTTGCTAGCATTGTAATAGAGTGGGGACATTTATATCAGCTTTTCAATGCAAAGCAATATATGGAAAATAATTCTTGAAGGGGTCAACAGTACTTACTATTTTTCAGGTCCTCACAGGAGTTGCTGGAGAAGATGCAGAATGTCATGCAGCAAAGCTGTTAGAAGTAATTATTCTTCAGTGTAAAGGGCGTGGTATTGATCAGGTTGGTAACAACTTGGGTTGTTATAACTAATATTTAAAAACTCTTATTTTCAAATATGAATTGATTATGTGTTAACATGAGTTCTGTTCCGAGAAGTTTGTGTAGTGTGACAAATCATCCTGTCTTCTACTTCAGTGTTAATTAACAGCACTGTAGGGATAGTTATTGCACACTCTGTCTCCAGAATTTAGGACACTACAAAAAGTGTTTTTGTGAATGTGGAAGGGTACTGTTTTAGGAGCATCTTGGTTCTAAAAGTCAATTAATTATATTCTAAGTTAATTCTAGTGAATCTTTCATTAAAATTATTCACTCTGTCAATAGCCTTGAAGTAAATAGGAATGAAAATTAATTTCCTAGAGTCCCAGTTAATGTCATAGAGGAACCAGGGACTTCATTATGCACCTATGGAAGCTGGAATGTGAGAGATTGAATTTGTGTGTTTCTGCTGTGCACATGGCAAGCACTGTATAATAGCTGTTTAAACATTTTTTGTATGCTTATGAATACTTGTGGATATGGTCCCTGGAAACTTCAGTTTTTAATTTATTCAGGGGAAAGTATGGCCTCTCCGAAGAGGCTGCTACTTTGAATAGCTGTTTTTCTTGAAATGTCAGTAATATCTCTTGATTTGGTTGTGGATATTTTTCTGGACTTCTAGTGTACACATTTCCTCGAATTTTTTTTTAATTCTTTTTAAAAGATTATAGAAACAGGAATTGCACCAACTGTGCATGATGTCACAAAACCAGTACGCTCAGAGTAGATAAAATATTTTCACCTTTTTATTTCTCTTCATATATGACTTACGCTGGCAATTATAAATTGTTCCCATTTTATGCCTTCTGTATTTAGGTGCCAGACTGGTTTTATGCCTTTTCTCAGTTTGACTGTGAAACACAGAACTACAAAATTTATTTGGGATCACTAAATTCGTAACATTTATCACTTTTTAGTGCATACCCTTATTTGTGGAAGCTGCATTAGAAAGATTGACACGAGAAGTGAAAACAAGCGAACTGCGAACAATGTGCCTCCAGGTTGCCATAGCTGCTTTGTATTACAATCCTCATTTACTATTAAATACATTGGAAAATCTTCGTTTCCCCAATAATGTGGAACCTGTCACTAATCACTTCATAACCCAGTGGCTTAATGATGTGGACTGTTTCTTGGGGTAAGTGTTTCTGCTTTTTCTCTGTGATACACTTCTGTATTACCTGCTTGTAAATTGGAACAAAACTGGTAACTGTTCAACTCTTCTGTTTTGTAGGCTTCACGACAGAAAGATGTGTGTGCTTGGCTTGTGTGCTCTTATTGATCTGGAGCAAATACCACAGGTTTTAAATCAAGTTGCTGGCCAGATCCTGCCAGCTTTTATCCTTTTATTTAATGGATTGAAAAGAGCATATGCCTGTCATGCAGAGCATGAAAATGACAGCGATGATGATGATGAAGCTGAAGAAGATGAGGAAACAGGTAGGGAAACTGAAACATTGCTGTTACTTTGTATTTTTCCTTTTTTCTGGTGTTAAAACTGAGTTCCAGTGTGGAACTCTGAAGAATGCCCTAGTTCCAAACATCAAAAGCTGTGGTAGAATACTGACATCTTTAACGAGTTTCAAGTATATCTGACTTACTTTCCAGTCCCTCTTAAACTAACTTCCTAGGCTGAGTCTCTTCAGAGTCACATCAAGCTAGCCTTTGTGTGTGTATGCTGTCATTGCTGAAATGAATTATTTCTAGGGCATATTTCCCATTTGAGTGAGGGGTAAGGGTCAGTAGAAGGAGTTTCCAGGAATCCTCCTAATCCATTGTACAGTTTGGACTAACGTTACAAATGGCCCCATGAGCTGCTGGTGTTTTCGCTGTTTATTGAGAATGACAGTTCTTGTGATTTTATTCTTTTTCATTTCCCTGGACTGATGTAATCTCAACTTTATCAGCCTTTATAGACTTGCTTCATCTTTTGCCATCTTTATATGAAGTTCAAAATGACCTACAACTTCCCTGTACTTCTTTCTACCACCTTTCGCTATACTCTGCTTAAGCTTTTAGTTCTTGCTCCCTATTTTTCTTTCCATCATCACTCTGGTGTCTTTGTGAGTGATTGTTTGGAATAGTTTTCCACAGTCAGAGGGAATATCTGTTGGTTTTAATCTGTCTACTTAAAGCCCAGTTTCTTTTTGATCTCTGCTGTTGCATTTTGGACTTTCTAGACTGTTGGCATTATATGACATTCATGCTATTATACATTTTGTATTTCTTAAGCATTCTTTTCAACAGCCCCTTTGAATCTACCTTTAAAAGTTTTTTTAGCAAATTATTTCAAACTTTCTTTGGAGCACAAGTATTGCTTTGCTGAAAGTCTTACCAAGTGCTGTTCCCAACTATCTGTATGTATGTTTTCCTGTATATATTTTTGTGAAAATGAAATTTTCCTTTACCATTTACACAGTTGGTGGGAGGGAAGAGTGTCTGGGGGGGGCAAGACCATAGCGCAAGGAGAGGAGTTAAAGGGCTTCCCCCTTTTGAATCTGCACTATACTGTTATCAGTTCCATTGCTTGTTTTGCATAATCATCTACCTAAAGAGTTGTTCTTAATATTCTTGAGATAATTTTTTTAATATGTGTGATATTTAACTCAGAGGAATTGGGGAGTGATGAAGATGACATTGATGAAGATGGTCAAGAATATCTAGAAATTCTAGCAAAACAGGCAGGTGAAGATGGAGATGATGAAGACTGGGAAGAAGATGATGCTGAAGAGACTGCCTTGGAAGGCTATTCCACAATTATTGATGATGAAGACAACCCTATTGATGAATATCAGATATTTAAAACAATTTTTCAGAGTAAGTAACATGTCCTGGCCAACAAGTTATAATATAACTTAATTTTAGTGTATACCATTGTAAACTAGAACCTTTTGAAAGCTTCCAAGCAGGCTTTTCAGTATGTGCTTTGAACAAGTTCTTTATTTGGAAAGGGGAAGCCAACATTGAACTTTCAGAGCAGGGAAGGTGCTTGAATCAATATGTGGTGGAAGGGGTCACAGGTTGTTTTAGTGCTTTTAGTCTTAAATTATGTAACCCTAGCAGAATGTTGTTCTGATTTCAAACAGTAGTGAATTAGTAAGGTTTGTGTTAACGTAACATTTTAATGAAGTTTCCTTTGGCTTATGTTTTCTTGTGCAGCAATTCAGAATCGTAACCCTGCGTGGTACCAAGCCTTGACACAGGGTCTTAATGAAGAACAAAGAAAACAACTGCAAGACATAGCAACTCTGGCAGATCAGAGGCGGGCAGCACATGGTATTTTTCCCCCTTATGCTATTAATTGCTTCTTTCACTGTTTGAATGCTGTTTGTGTTTTAAGAAGCATAATACAGAAAATATCTATAAATCAAGCCTGATAATATCTTCATCAAGGCAGGGTTATTTTACACTGCAGTGATGTTTGAAATTTTTTTTAAGGTTGTCAGGTCACAAAGCCTCAATGCACAAAATGGGATGGCATCCTACAGGTGTAAGAAATTATAGAAACACCTTAATGAAGTGGCCAAGTAAATAAAACTATGTTTGTCATAATTGCTTTAATTTGGAAACAGTTGATTTGATTACCTGAAGTTGAATGAACTCTAGGTATGGTAACAAACACATTAAGTGGCTGACCTAGTCCAGCTGGGATAGACAGTGATTCTATGGGTGGGAAAATACCACATTATGAAAGCAGTATCCATCTTTAAAGCTACATTATTAAATCTATTAAATTTTTCACACTGAAGAATAACAACACCGATAATACAAATTTCAAAATACAGGAAGTAGGCAGATCTTCAGTTTTGGTTTGGGGTTTTTTTGCAAGTTTTCCTAAGTGAGAATAAGCCTAAATATATAACTTCTGAAGTCAAGGCTGAACTTCGATTTATCAGTCCAGTCTCATATCCTGCATCTTATTCAGCAATTGCTACAAGATGTTTCAAAATAAAAGTAACCAAATCTTTCAATAAAAAGATTGGTAGTAAGAATGGACGTTTCATAAGTAGTTTTTGTGAGAAAATCACCTTACAAAGCTTCTAAGTGTCCAGAATAGTCCACTTTTTAATGGTAATAAAACACTGTTTCACTGTGACCCCTGTCAAGCACTGGACATCATACTGATGAGATTGTACCCTAGTTGTGCATTTTATGAAAAAAAATGTTCTGTGAGGTGTGCTTTTTCAGCTGCTTATTCATAAAGCAAGTTAAATTCAGGTTTTGAAGTTTAACTTAGGCAACTAGATCTTTACAGGGAATTCTTACATGCTTGTAAGAGCATACTGACACTCCATTTAGGCTACCTACCACACATGAAGACATCCTGTTAGAAAGATTTGGAATATAATTTTATCATTAATGTAGCTAAGAATATCCATAAGCTAAGAGATTGGTCTTCTGTGCACTGTGGAGCTGGGAAGGAACAAGGTGATGCTCCCCAGGTCACGTTCCCCTCCTTCAGCCAAGGCAACATTTTTCTGGCCTGTTTCCAAAGAAACAGACAAAATGCAGATCCCCTCAATAGTAGAAGTTGTCCTGTACGCTCAGAAAGAGAGAGCACAATTATTTTGAAGTAGGAGAAAGCTCTTAGACTGGAAATAAGACACTAGTAAGTATTGTTATCTTAAGCTGGGAATAATATAAACCTGCATTATCTAGATAGTAGTAAAGGTAGAGAAATATACATTTCTATCTGCTCTTTACCGACCTAATTTTCAGTTGATCATGTACTAGAGTGTGTAAAAACCAGTCTTGCAGTGGTCTTCAAAGGACGGAATATGCAGCAAGTAAAACCTGACAGCTTAACTGTCACTGTTAGTTACACTGATGGATATGTGGTCCTCAGATGCCCAAAGATCTTAAGGTTTCATTGAAAATGAAAAGTGGTAGTTTTCTCTCAAAATTATAGTATATGGTTGGGGGTTGGGGTGGGGGGGCAAGGAATGCATGTAAACTAAAAAGTCTGTTTCTGGTGCTTCAGTGGCTATTTATGCTTATATTGTTGAATTGAGATAGGAACAGTAAAACTTTAGCTACTATCTGTGTACTGTTGTTTTGTACATGTGCTCTGTTACTGATTCGACTGAAAAGCTTATTAATGTTAATCAGAAAGAATTGGGCACCTGTTAGCAAGTTCAGAAGTCCAGCATTCATTCAGATCCTGTTTCTGAAATGTGAAAATTACACACTCATTTCCATAACCTAAAGAGCAAGCTTTTAAAAATATAAATTAATTTAAACATAGCTATAACGATATTGAGAAATTTAAATAAATAATCAGTCCATCTGTTGTTTGGGGCCTGGTACATTTCCACTTCATGGGTGCTGATTACTTTCTTGGGTAATGCCAGGTTAAACCTGTATGTCTGAGAATTTGTCAGTGACAAATTCTTAATCTCTCTTCCCCCCCCCCCGCTAAAATATCTTCCTTCTGTTTTGTTTTTTTTGTTTTGTTTTAGAATCCAAAATGATTGAAAAGCATGGAGGATACAAATTCAATGCTCCAGTTGTGCCAACTTCGTTTAATTTTGGAGGCCCTGCCCCAGGAATGAATTGAATTATCACATTTCCTGCTACTGTGTGATTGTAGTGAAGAGCTTGTGTTCCTCCCAATAGTGGTTCCAGAACTGGTTCATGTTATCTACAACTCACTCTAAACTAATTGATAAATAGATTGGACAAAAGCCCCAGAAGTGGGACCTGATCGTGCAACCTAATACTGGAAAGCAAACCAGAGGGTTTTTTTTTGAAGATAGGAAGAATCTGAATTTAAAGCTTCAAATGACACACTTGGAAATCGGAAATCAAGAGGGGATGACATGAAGGCAGCTTTTCTTTTTTTCTGAGGAAAAAAAATAGGCATGGGCTGCAGGACTATTTAAAATGTCTCATTTACAGGACAAGCTAGAAGGCAGACGTGATTTTTACACCTGTGGCGGTATGAGTATTTGCCCAATTTCCCTTTTCTCCCTTCCTATTGGGTGTCTATTCTTTTAATGTAAATAAGATAAGGTAATCAGCCTTACTTAATCTTCATCACTTCCATTTATCAAGATTGTTCATATGTAGAATATTGGACACTTAATGTAGCACTACATAACTGATAAATCTGTAAATGAATTAGCACTTTCATATTGAAACAAGCCTGCTAGCCTATGTACAAAAATAGCAAAATGTTTGCTGTTTATAAAAAAATAAAAATAAAAAATAAGGGATATATTGGGGAAAATAATTTCAGGTTATTAATTTAAAATGAACTAGCAGTTTTGTACCTGGTGACTTTGTGGTGCAGTCACCTCTGGTTGTGACTTGAATTCGGTTATGTAAAAAAGGGTTAGTGATATTTCATTGCTGCTAAAAAAAAATAGCAACACCCTCTGTGTCCTTTGTTTTTCTTAAAGATCTCACTGTACAAGGTGAAATTTGGATACAAATGTGTACTGTAAGCACTGAGGAAAAAATTACCTTCTCAAAAGCAGGTACATAAGATGTGAAGTTCTGCTCTTAAGAGTCAAGTGTGTGGATGAAACATCTATTTATGCAACCTGTTAAAAACACAGTTTAATTTGGCTAATCTGGGCTATGATCTATGAATTTTTCCCCTAATTTTGTGAAATACTCTTTTTCCAGCACGTGGTGGTGCAGGTGCACCACTCTTGCATTTCATTCCCCCTCTTTTTGCACTCCCAGCATTAGTGTGTGCTTTTGTCTGCCTGATCCAGACAGTGTATTTGAAGTGTTGCCAATCTTTCATTTTTGAAGCCACAGTTTTCTTCCTTCAAAGTTGCTATAGTAACTAGTATTTTAGCTAGAGAGGCAGAATACAGTTCCCTCTGGGACCACTATCAAAACCACTGTATGAAGCAGCCAGCAGGGAGATGCTGTGAATGGGTTGGCTTAAATGCCCCCTTTTTCTTTTCTAAAAGCAAAAATCCATAGGTTTTTGATCTTGCCTTGAGATCATTGGTGTCAGGTCTTTTAAATCAAATGTTTGTTTGTTTTTTCTTTTGGCTGTTTTTATATAAAAAAAATGTCACCTGCTGTTACAATTGATATTAAACAAGCTACCTTAATTTAATGTAAGCCTCCAAAATTTAAATACAGGTTAAAAATAAACTGAGTTTATATCTGTAAAAATGAAATGCACATATATATATTATGATACTCAAAATGCAGTCTTCAGAAAATTGGTTTGTGTGGTGTGGTTTTTTTGCATCAGCAGAGTAGCAAGAATTTGTGGTTTGGGGTTTCCATGACAAGCTGACCAGCGCCATGCTTTGCCTTCAATTTGTTGCACAACCGCTAGCGCTTCTTTGAGCAGGTGCAATGAGTTTTTCCAGTCACTCCTCTCTGGCCTGCCTTTCTTGGGCAAATACAATTCCCTGCTCATGGAGTGCTGACGTGAGAGACTGAGCCAGGACTATGATGCCACGTTGCCCTAGCCGAATACCAAAGGGATGCTTTAAAAGCAAATTGCGGACTTAAAAGGATGGATGTTGCACCTGATGTGAAAAAGCCTGAAAAATTAAGCCTTGAATCAGAGTATCCATTATAGTAGTGGTATGAAAGCCACAGTAGTACTTTTGAATCTTTAGCTGACTGGCCAAGTACATATAGCAGAACTGGTGGTGTTTTTAAAATGTGTAATTCATGAGCACGTACAGGTATACTCTGGCCTCAAGATAATCTCTAGACAAGGTTTTATTTTTTTAGAAAAAGGTGACAGACATAATTACAGCATGCCTTTTCCTGTGCATTCCTTGACCTTGAAAAATGCCCAGTTTGACAAATACTTTCTGAACATCTGTTTATTGGCTGTCTGCTTATCTTGTAATGCATCCCAAAAAATGTAAGAACCTTTTAGGACAGATGAGATACTTCTGCCTCATGGCTGAAGAGACAACAGAGCAGCAGTGAGAAGGTTCTATATACAAAGCAGATTTAAAAAATGAGGGGAAAAATCACCAATTTAGTGCCATTGTAATTTCTGGAACAGTAATATTTTTCAAGTCAAGGGAAGAATTTTATCTTGGTGTGAAGAATACAGTCTTACTTCAAGGGTGCTTTTATGTGTCACTAGACTGATTAGCAAGGAGCATCTTTTTTAAGAATGGATCTAGAACTTTGCTTTCCTTTGCTCCAAGAAATGTATTTATATAAATTGCAAAACAATTTGGCATTGTTGTTGGTGGTGATAGTGCATTTTGTGATGCAATATATCAATTTCAGTGATACACTTACATCAGATTTAAAATTGATCTTCCTCCTAGAACTTGCACTTACCCATTCCATTTTCAGGGATAATGCAACTCTAAAGGAAGAGCTGGGAAATTTAAAGCCTCTGTTTTTTTTTTTTTTATTATGGAAGATCTCCTTGGATTAATAAACATCTAAAGCAAATCCTTATCTTCACTTATTTCATTGTGGTGTTCTGAATGTAGCTGTATTCTTACAGTACTTGGGAGTCCTGGTCTAGTTCTATAGCTGTAAGGTTTGTATTTTCCTCTCAAATATTTCTTCAAGCAAAAAGCCTTCGATACTGTTCCCCACAGCACTGTCATGGAAAAACTGACTGCCCTAGGCCTGGACAGGTGCATGCTCTGCTGGATCAAATGCTGCCTGGATGGCAAGGCCCAGAGAGTGGTGGTGAATGGAGTTAAATCCAGTTGGTGGCTGGTCACAAGTGGTGCCTCCCAGGGCTCAGTGCTGGGGCCAGTTCTGTTTAATGCCTTTACCAACAACCGGGATGAGCAGAGTGAGAGCACCCTCTGTGAGTTTGCAGATGACACCAAGTTAGGTGATCTGCCTGAGGGCTCTGCTCTTCAGAGGGACCTGGGCAGGCTGGATCGATGGGCTGAGGCCAATCATAAGGGCTTCAACAAGGCCAAGTGCTGGGTCCTGCCCTTAAGCTGCAACAACCTCATGCAATGCTCCAGGCTTGGGGAAGAGTGGCTGGAAGGCTGCTTGGCAGAAAGAGATGTGGGGGTGTTTGACAGTGGCTGAATGTGAGCCAGCAGTGTGCCCAGGTGGCCAAGAATGCCAACAGCATCCTGGCCTGCATCAGGAATAGTGTAGCCAGCAGATCCAGAGGTGATTGGCCCCCTGTACTCAGCACTGGTGAGGCTGTACCTTGAGTACTGTGTTTAGTTTTGGGCACCACAGTATAAAAAGGACATTGAGGTGCTGGAGCAGGTAGAGAGAGGCCAACAAAACTGGTGAAGGGTCTTGATAACTTTCAAGGAGCAGCTGAGGGAGCTGGGGCTATTTACTCTGGAGAAAAGGAGGCTGATGGGAGACCTTACTGCTCTCTACAACTACCAAAAAGGAGGTTGTAGAGAGGCAAGTGCTGGTCTCTTCTCACAAGTAACAAGTGATAGGACAAGAGAAAATGGTCTCAAGTTGCACCAGGGGAGGTTTAGGCAGGATATTAGGAAAAAAGTCTTCACAAAAAGGGTTGTCAAAAAGTGGAACAGGCTGTCCAGGGAAGTGTTGGAGTCACCATCCCTGGACATGTTTAAAAGTAATGTAGATTCAGTACTTAGGGACATGGTTTAGCAGTGGGCTTGGTAAAGTTAATGGTTGGACTTGATGATCTTAAAGGCCTTTTCCAACCTAAACAATTCTATGATTAGGCACAACTGTAGTTCTCTTAACTGTGTTAAATACAAAACCCTTGTTATACACTATTTTTTAAAATGTTGACTTGCTGGGTAAATGGTAATACCCTTTTTTCTTAAATCACTATCTTAAAAGAATTATTAATACAGCAAAGCTGTGTTCAAATCTCTTGTAGCCTAGATTCAAGAAGTTTGCAGTGGATTAATTACAGAATACTGAACAATAAACATGCATATGGTTCTGATTGTGCTTAGTAGTTGATACCTGCAAGTTTTATGGGTTAAGTTATATTTTTCTAATGGAAATTTCTTCCTCTTGCAACTATTAGTTCTCTAAAAGTAGAAACATCATGAAGCTTCTCAGCACTTTTTATCTTTACCCATTTCTGCCAAATTCCATTTCAGTCCTTCCTCATCTGTACTTTCTCTCACTACCCATATTCACTTTGTCCCCCCTGTAACTCCCTGGAGATGCTGCTCAGAAACTGTAAGCACTTTGTACTTCAGCAGTTCATACTGTAGGCAGCCACAGCCCTGCTGATGCTTTGTGTGTTCAACACCAAGGTGCACAGCTGCATCCTTCTCTGGAGTCAGCAACAGGATTGACACCTGCTGCTGAGGGCATGGCTCCTCTGTGGGTGCTGCAGGCTCCTGCGGGAAACAACGTGGTTCCAAAGTTAGTGTTGGTGATAGACCCAGCATTGTCTACATATGAGTTTTGATTTAACAGGCCACATTCAGTTAATGCTGGTCCACCAAACTTTGCATGTTGGTTAAGATTTTACCAGTCTTCCATGACCTGGGCTGCTAATTAAATTTTAATCTTTGGTACATGATGAGCAGCTGAAAATTACGCCAAAGTCAGCATTTGGTTTATTTTTTAAAATGTAGTTGGGAAGAGCACTACAATTATCCAGTTACCCACTATCCAAGTTTTAACCTGAACGTAGAGGTAGAAAAATTTATGAAAATTTGAGAAAAGCTTGGAAGGTTCAAGTCTCTCTATTATGCTATTACTGACTGAAAATGCTAGAGTTGAGCTAGGTTTTTCTCTTCCCTGTTATGTGGGACCTTCCACAGACCCAGAACTAGGAGTGTGGAAAAGCTGTTTGGTGTTGTGGCACGGATTATAAATTACTTTGCAATCAATAGGTAGCTTATTTAACTTAAGTGGTGTGTCACTGGTTTGCATATCTCTGCTTTTTATAACCAGACATTCTCAGATGTTGATGCTGGAACTAGAAAGCACTTCAGAATGGGAAATGGTAAATTGTAGGATTTGACAGATATTAACAAGTAATCTAGTAACATAAAGGAGTAGGTAAACCCAAACCAATTTGTGTTCCTGTACCTCAAATCAGAATTATGCCTGTAATTTGTATTTTGAGTGAAAGTTACCAATTAAGACAGAGGAAGGAAAACTTTAAACAAAGAAAGGAAAATTACTCTGTATTAGACCTATTCAGGAATAAGCTATTTTGGGCTGTCTGCAGAACTGACAGAATTTAGAACTATTGTTCTAAAGTTTCAGTCAAAAAATCGTAAATGCTTTTATATGTTGTATATACAGAAAGGGTCAAATCCTACAGAGCTGGGCAGGTCCTGTCAATGGTTATTGCTCATATTAAGTGCACGGTTCAGTTTTCTTGAAAACTCACCCACCAAAACAACTGTAATACCCTTGTCTGTGGAGCTATCGTTGGACTATTATGTTTCCATACAAAACAAAACCAAAAACAAACACGTAAGGATAAATAATCTAAAGCACAGCTTTCAAAACAGAGTCCTTATTCACAAGACCTGGGCTGAAGCGGCAGAAGATTACGAAGCTGGAGAAGGACGGGCTGCTCCCTCCGCCCAGCCCTGCCTGCAGGCCCTGCTCCGATAAGCCCCTCCGCAAGGACACCGCGCCCCGGCACCCTTCCGGCGACCGGCCGGCCTCCCTCCGGCTCCCACACCGCCAGCCGACCGAGACCAGCGCACCGCCTGCGGCGGGCCGCCAGCCTCCGCGGGACGGCGGCGCCCCGGACCCAGCAATACGCCCCGAGGCCGTCAGTGGGGGTCGCGATGGCGGGGCCGGAGCCCGCGAGAGGGCCGCGGCTAAGCCAACAGTGACTCCCCTCTGGCGCCCGGCGGCCCAGCTCCAGGCGCCTGCCTCCTCGAGCCGCGACGCTCCGTTCCCACCACGGGGGGCAGGCCGCACTGCCAGGGGCAACCGCCTCAGGGCTCGCCCAGCTCGCTGCGCTCTCCTCCATTGCTTCCTCCCTCCCCACGGCTCCCCGAGAGCCGCTACCGCCTGGCATCCTCCCTCGAGAAGGAAATGGCGCCCGGCTCCCTCGCTCCCCCACTGACGCACAAGAGCCTCACTCCCCGCGGCACAAAATGGCCGCTGCAACGGCCCCGAACTCAGCATAACTGAGACGCCATGAAGCCGCGAGGCGGGGCCTCGGGCGTCCAGCCAATGGGTATTGGAGCGGGGCCTGGAGGCGGCCAATGAAGAGCGGAGGCGGTGACGCATAGCGTGGCGCGCCCAATGGGAGCAGCGGTAGCGCAGGGCGCCAGGCCGCCCGCTCGGCTCGGGGCGGTGCTGAGGCGGGCGGGCGTTGAGGCGGCCGTTTCCTGTCCTGGTGCATGGTGGTCGGACGGAGGAATTGTTGGAAAATTTCTCGGCGAGGTTAGTATATAAATGTGTTTTTACCCAGTGTGCCTTATTCTAACCACCGCCATCTCCGGCGGGGGCCGCTGCGCGGGCCGCCGGGTCGGGCCTCGCCCTCCGCCCCGCGCGCAGGGAGGCGGCGAGGGGCAGCGAGCGGGGGCAGTCGGGCAGCGCCGGCACCGACCGGCAGGAATAAAGCCGCGGCTCCGCCGCCCGCCCGCTCCGTGCGGCCCGGCCCCTCCCCCTCCCGCTGGGCCTGCCCGCGCCTGCCCGCCGGCATCCCGCAGCGCGGGGCGCTCTGGGCCGGGTCGCGGTCGCGGCCCCCGCCGCACCTTCCCTTTCCCCGCCGGCGCCCCCGCCCTCGGGGGACCCTGGGCGCCCTGGCCAGCCCCACTGCCGGCTGCTCCTTTGCGGCCCGGGTCGCGGGGTGCCCGTTAGCCACTGCGTCACGGGCAGGGGCTGCCGGCGGCAGGCGCGCTCTCCGTGCGGGGAGTCGGGGGCACGGGGGCGACGGCGGGCGGGTGGGGGTCCTAGCGGGCTCCGTGCCCTGCTCCCGCACCGGGGCGCCCGGCACTTTAATGTATTAAATTAAATTGTTAATGTATTTTCACACTTTTTTTTAATTTTTAAAAAATGTGTTATGTCCATTTTGACGGAGAGCAGACTCGCAAAGCGGCATTACAACAATTGCCTTCAGAGCTCTGTCGGCCTAACGTGCGGCCTGATGCGCCCGCGTTTGGAAAGGAATAATTCGCTCTTCTTGCACGAACTTGCTTATTTTTAACGTTGCTGTATTGTAGTGCCATCAGCGCGGCTGTTCCTGTGCTAACACAGGAGAAGGTCCGTGCACTGAGCTTGTGAAATCATGTGTTTTACTTCATCATTGTCAACTCATCAAAATACCGTACAAAATAATTTTAAAGTGTTTTATAGCCTGCTCTCTCTTGTCGGGTCCTTCAGCTTTTTTTTTCCTAGAACATTTAATGGGACAGGATAATGAGAAGTACTTCAGAAAAATTACCTGCAATAATGCAAAGTCTTTTATTTTTTTATAAGGTTTTACTTGCACTGCTTGTTTGTCAAGAAAAAACTATGTGACTTTCATGCAAGTTAAAAATTCTGTTAAACAAGCCTACAGTTGAGCAGTTCCATGTATAAAATCTCTTTAGGGGTTTGTGTTGGTTTTGGCTACCAAAGAATTACATTTGACATCATATGTAGAGTTATACCAGTACTTTTAAGGAATGTTATTCCTGGGTCCAGTGATACAGAAACTTCAACCTTGAATTCTTTCAAATAAAACGTTTTTTCTTGTCATACAGCTTTCTCACGTTTGTGCTTCAGGTGTTTTAAAACTGTTACACCTTAGAGAACTGTATAGAGCATATTTTTGTCATAACTTCAAGGTGGTCATACCTGAAAAACTAAATTTGCCCTTGACTAGTAGCTTTTTAAAAGAAGTAATACGTGTATAGTGAATTTTAGCTTCTTGGAGTAACTGTACTTGTTATACAGCTTTAGAATGGCATAGTACAACATAACCATGTTTTCATGGCTCATCACTGCTTCCATTACGTACTGCTTCCATGCATTAAAGTCTTGAGCTTTCAAGCTGTATGTATGTTAGAAGCTATTCACCTTAATCAAAAATTAAACTCAGGAATGTGATTGTTTTGGTAATAGATTGCAGCTTACATGAGATGTAAAAATAAACATTTTAAACAGTTCTGAGAAATTTATTTCAAATTGATTTCATAATTTACATAAACTGTTCTTATTATTGTAATGAAATGATGTTTTATTTCTGGTATACTGTGGGAGGAAGAATTGCTTTATATTAAAGGCTCAAATAAAGCAAAAGGTTAAGTAAGTGTAAGTTTCTTTAGCTCGAAAGTCACACAGGCTTCATTCACTCTGTCTTCATGCCTGTGTAGTAGCATTTGATGCTTAAACATCAATACTTGTCAGGAGCTGGCAATCCCTTTTCTCAGAGCAGATGGGCAAAGTGATAATGAAGTGATGAATATTCTCTGATAATGCTCGCCACAATTAGGCTGTATATTTGTTTTTCTTTCTAGAGTATCTAAAATTACGTACTGCTTCAGCTCAGTTGACTGCTGGTGACCCATCATTTGCTTTCCTGTACTGTGGAGGAGAAGGGAATTGGTAGGAGTTTGAGCAGTGAACAGGGCCTGAGCAGCAAGTTGCTGCTGGCCAGGCCCGCTCACAGCTGTGCTCCTGGTGTGTGGCTGCCTGGGGGCTGCCTTCTCACCTACAGCTGTTGGGTGTGCAAAAGGATTAGGCTGAGGGTTCCTCCACTGAAGTTTGGTTATCTCTTGCTGGACACCATCTTTTCTGGGCATTCCTTAAAGCACCGTGCGTGTATGTGTATTCTTGTGGACTTATATAGTGGCCTTAATAAAATGTATGGGTTTTGTTTTAAAATAAATCTAAAAAGATGGCAGTTTTGAACTGGGTTGCTTCTCTTACAGGGTAATTTGTCCTCATTTAGATGGCGGGATGTTGATCTTCCCTTGCTGTTGCATGTAAGTCTTGGCCTTAGGAGCTTTGGGTCGAAACATGCTCAGCATAGGTGGAGTCTTTGAGAAACACTGTTATTAAATTCTTACGAGTCTTTAGTTGGCACGTGTAAAGCTATTTGTTTCCCAGAGCGTAGGGCTCAGCTGAATTTGGATGAGTTTCCACACACAGAGTGAATAGCACATTCCTGATAATCAGGGCAGTTCTTCCAGTTTCAAGCATAATGGCAGAATGCAGATACTCGCAAGGAAGATACAATTTGTCTCAGTGCTCTTGTGGTCAGATTCCTTTGTTACTCTTTTCCTTTCTGCATTTTGACTTGTACCCTCGTCCTTGATTGTGCCCATGATTTCAGCTTCCCACACTATCTTTTCTAACTCCTGCTGCCTCTGATGTGTATGTACATACCATAGTATCCCAGACCAACCTTTGTTTGCCTCTTGCCACTGGCTTTTTTCCTGTGTTGTCCCATCTCCTGCACGTTTTACAGCTCAACAGCATGCCTTCTGCCTGTTCTGCATTAATAGGTGGCCAGTTTGTTTTTTCATCTCTTCTGTGCTGCAAGGAAATTGGTGCACCTGGTAAAGAGAGCATTAATTGGGTAGCCTATTCCTGTGCTTTGTGCCACAAAAGGTCCTGAAAGATTGAAGGAAGGTTTCTGCACAGTTTATGAATCCCTAAAATGGATTGTGATCGTAATAAATGGATTCTCTTCTGGAATCTGAGAATTCCGCTCTGAAATTCAAGTTCCTGTAAATAGAGGTGTGCATAGGTATTGTTCTGAGGTTGGAGTGAGGAATCTGAGGGAGGTGCCTGTCAGGGGACACCACATTTCTGGGGGAGGAGGGGAAGGAAGTTGTTATGACCAATCTTGGCACAATGGAGATTATGGGGTTCTGCCTGTACTTGATCTGCTCTTATTTGTATTTACTTAAGGGAATACGGTTTTGGTCCTCTCTGTGCACCAGGAATGGTTGATCAGTTACTCAGAATTGGACTAAATTAGTCTATGCTTCCAGTGATTTAGTATGTTGAAATTTCCTGGGTTACACTGCTTTTTAAATTGTATACTGGGATTGTACTTTGCTCCACCAAGATAACATTTGCTAAATAAATGAAGTTCTCAGGTTTGAAGGGAATTTACGTTTCTGTCAAGTTGAGTGATATTCAAAGTTGACATCAAAGTTATACTTAAAACTGCTTAGTGTTTCCCTCAGTCTGTATTTAATTTCCTGCTCAATGTTTTCCTCCATACATTTTTTGAGGGGAAAATTGCGTTGTTTAATGCTCTTTGACTTTGTTTCTGATGAAAGACTTCTCTAGAATTGGAAGATAGGTGTGTATTTGCAGGTTAGTTGGTGTTGTCCATATCTTACGTACAGTCATATGCGACTAGTATGGTATTACACACAGTTTCTTAGAATATATTTAGATGTAGTTTGTATTTGTAATTGGGCTTTTTGCAATTCACAGTAAAGGTTGGCAATTCAGTGGGCTGTCCATTTAGTTCCTGAATACGAGCATAGACTAAAACACCATTGTTAACTTTCATGGCTAATAGGGATACATCTGTAATGTAGTTATCAGATTACTAATTAACTCATAACCACACAAAACAACCCACTCAAAATTCCCTGTTTTGTTGGCAGTCTCAACGGATTTGCAAGATTTGAAGAGGCACAGCCAGGATTAATTGTTTTGGTGATGTAAATTACACACACTTGTGATTTCCTGGCAGTTCAGAAACTTAGAAATCTGTTTGACATTATGTAAAATATTGATAGAAATAGTTTGTCTCAATTTCATGAAGATTTTTAGCCCTTAGGTATTTACCTATCTGCCAAATGTTCCTTGTTCTTTTTAAAACACAGAAATAACCAGAGGTTTTATGATTGAAGGATTAAGTAGCTTCCTGAAATGCTCGAGAATCTAACTGTATCCTTTTTTCTCTCTTTTTTTTTTTTCTTTTTCCTGCAGAGGCATTGCTAGGAGTAATTTGAATACAAATCTGACATGCATCATCTGAATGTCTTCTTTATGTAGCCTGTAGTTTGTGTATATATAGTTAATGGTAAAAACCAAACCTCAAAGGCCAGTAATTTTAAAAACATAGGTCAATTGGTTTAGTGCTTTAAGTCTCTTTCTCACTTTCTGACTTTCAGGGGTAAAATCCACTTGGAATGAAATCTAGTGTTTTATCTCACGAATGTGTGCTGAAAAATGATTTAAAGGTCTTGGGGTTTTTTCAGCTTTTTTAATACATTTTTCAAGTATAAACCAAAAAATCAGATGACCTACCATACATTCAGCTTTTTTCTGCACTCAGGCCCAGCATTCTATTTCCGAGTGGGCACGTTATAATTATTTATCCTTATTTTTTTTTACTATTAAAACAAAAATAACTACCAGTCAGTCTATGATAGGGAAATGTTTTGTGTTTTGGTTTTTGGTTTTTTTTTAAAAAAAGAAGGTTTGCATGAGCATTGGCAACACAAGTTTGTCCAGGAAAGAAGAAATGTGCCTTAACTTTGAGCAACGAAGACCATCTGAGTTCAGAGAAACTTGCTGGCTTGTTTCGGTAGGTGAGTTTTCATTGTTGCTGTGAGGAATGCAGCAGGCCATTCCATGCACACACAGAAGTTTTCCAAATGATGCGTAGGTGTTTTCAGTCATATTTTCATTTGATATATTGGTACAGATATATGGCCCTTTCTCACACTAATTCTAGGTGGCACTGTACCAAGAGCAACTGTCTCATTAGTGCATTGATCATTGACCAGGTGCATTAGTATATTTTTTTGTACCTTATAAAGCTTTTCAGAATCTGTCTGTGTACCTCTGCAAATGCTGTATGGATCTCAGTTGGGTGCTACCTTTCATGCAGGATTTTTGGAATCTCTCTCAAAAGACTCCCAGATCAGTTTCACACTTCTGGCCCAAGAAGCTGTGCTAGTCATTGGGGTAGTTACTTGGAAGCAGTGCTGTTGTAATCGTGCCATGCAAGGCCAATGTGATCATTGACCTAAGCGTTTGCTGGTTAGGTGCTTGTCCCAGAGCTGCAGCATGAGTTTAATTAGCTTTCTGTCAGCACTGTTGACAGTTAATATACTGATGGAACTACTCTGACCTCCAGTAATTTCTTCTCTAATATGTTAAAGAAACGTGAGGTTAGCGGTCACATTTGGGATCAACCTGACTTTTCTCCACATGTGTAGGATTTCTTGGTGGGTGTCTCTGATCTGCTTGCCTTTTTTAAACTGGCATACATTTGAAAATCATAGCATCCTTAGCACACTCTCACAGTGTGAAATTACACACACATGCCTAATCTCATAATATTAGAGTAAGGATTTATAAACATTCTTTATCTGCAGGGGTGAATCCCCCCCCTTTTTTTTTTTTAAATGCAAACATTGATCCCTGACAATACCATTAACATTTGGTAGACAGGATTTGCAGTGTAAGCTGAATGTATGGTGATGACTTCATGGAGGGAAAAGGCTGCTGGAACATAAAGTAATTATGTGAGGCTAAATGTGGTTCTCAGTGCTCACACTTAAGTCAAAAGAGTTCTGCTTGGTTATGGCAGTGCTAAATTTGGTATTGCTATTTATGTTTTTTGTGAAGAAATACCGAAGTCTGTGGCAGTGAAATAGTCTTGAACTATGTTATAATCAAGATGTATTGCTAGTGGAACAGAATGGTTGGAATACTGCAAAAAGAGTAAAAAGGAGCCTTGAGTTTGACTGCAAACCTCTGCTTCAGGCAACATGAGTCTCTGCATGTTAACTGTGCTGCCACTCGGAGTGTATACATCATGTTTATGCAGTTGACAGTGCTGTCAGACTTCATTAGGTTCTTCTTCAGGGGCAGGGTTAGAGCCTGTGGTTCATAATTCACAACACTTCGCTTTCTAGAAAATAATTGTGTATCTTACCCCTCTGAATCCAAATATTGTTACCAGGTTCTTTACAGAGATTCTGTGTTTCAGCCTTGTTTCCAATTTATATAGTAGATTATTAATGTGTAAATTGCAGTTCAATTATATTTTGCTTGCCTTTACAAGGGGCTAGAAAAAAAATACAGTAGAAGTTAAGATTGTATTGAGAAACCACATAGAAACTTAGAAATGCCTAACACTAAGTAGTTTGTTACATTTATTCACTAAAAGTCAATCTGACTATAGCATGAAATCAATGCTTCAGTACAGTGGTAAAATATTGAAAAAGTATGGGCTGTTGAAAGAAATCCATGTCTCATCTATTGAAGCATTTGATCAACACATTCACAGGTTCTGGTTTTCATTTCTGGCCCTGCTACAGATTTCCAGGGTAATACTGGAAAAGATTATCATACAGATACATATGGAAACATATTTTAGAGAGTCTCCATTTTGCTATGTTGTTGTTTTTGAGTTTACAGGTGTCAAATTACTTTATGTAATTAGTAAGCTATATACTTGGGTCTTACAGAAAGAACTTTGGACTAGTCAGTTTTTGAGTCTGTGTGTGTCATTTTTTTGCACTGAGACCCAGAAGGCTGTAATAATGCATGTTACCAGTGGAAATACATTTAACCAGAATGTTAGTTGTAGGTGCTAATTTTGATTTTTCAAAGATGCTTGTTAATCAGACTAGTTTTGGGAAATTACTGATGTTTGCAATCATATCAGTTGGTTTAAGGACCCTTAAAGCAGCCAATATTTAATTCAGAAAAACCTTAATTATGTTAGTGTGCTGACATACTTGAACTGATTCTGGGATCCAGCTTTATCAAACATGGGAATTCAGTTTCCTAAAATTCCTTAATGAAAGTTTCAGTATTGGAGTTGTGTGTCATTTGCCATTTTACTTTCTGGATTGGTTTTCAGTTGTTGTTTTTATAAGTTGTATAAAATTACAATGTTTTTGTACATTATTTAGAAGTGTATTAAAAATAAAAGTTATGTTTATTTTCAAATTAAATAAATGGGTATTATTTCAAGCTTCTCAGTGCAGTCTGTGCAAGGAGGGTGAATAATCACAAGGCTGCTGAATGTCAGGAGTAGCTGTTTCCCTGTCTTTCTTTCCCAGTCCTTTCTTCCTGCACATTCTAGATTGAATTTTATAACCATAAGTTTTCTTTCATGATTGCTATTACAAACTTTATTCCATTTCCTATTAATCATCCTCTAAGCATAATCTTTTTTTCTTTTTTCTCTAAGGAGTTTCTGCCACTGTCTCTGCAGGTTTTTACCTTTGTCCAGCAATACAGTGATGTTGTCATCCTTTAAATAGTAAATTCCTGCGATTTTCCAGAATTTTTTTTGCCACACTCTCTACTACATGGGGTCTCATCTTGCTGTCCTCTCAGCTGCCACAGCTCCCAAGTGCCCCAAACATGCTTTCTACTCCATGGTAGCATGCCCTCTACCAGCTCCTGCTTTGATTTTCAGCTCCCTAAATCCCATGTGCTGTTCCTTCGTTGTTCAATTCCTACTTTTCAGCAGAGACTCCCATTTCCAGCTGCTACATTGAGTTTACCTAAAAACTTCTCTTACAATATTACATCTTTTCTCCAAAACAGTGACAGGACCTAGCAGATTCTATTTGTTTATTATTGGAGGGAAAAATGCAGGAGGCACTCTCTAGATAAGCAGCTTAAGTCGTGATGAAAAATTCTTTATTTTTAACCAACCTCTCCCCTGCATCCCTCTGATTTTTGACTGTTGAGTATTTATTTAAGCATAATTGAGTTCACCTTTTTTTTCTATTCAGGGAATTTGAGGGGGGTGGTGTGGTGGTGGTGTTTTTTGGTTTTTTTTGTTTTGTTTTTAAATAAAAAAATGCACCAATGTACCTTGCTGGATGGCGTATTTTATCAGTGTTACACTGAGGGTTTCCATTGCTGGTGCAGCTTTTGTCAGAAAGCAAATGAAGTCAGCAAGGCACATCACTAACTCATTGCTTTTGCTTTATGACTAGCAGTGGAAGACTTGTTTCAGCATCACTTTTTGCAACTGGCCGTTGCTTCCTTCTATCAGATGCTGTTTTCAGGTCACAGAGCTTTCGGTCTAATCCTTTTCTGTTTCAGGCTGAATTATTTTTGGTTTTGGTGGAAAATCTGTTAGCCATTTTAAAGAATGGCAAGATTTTCTCTGCATGAATACCATAGGAGTATTTTGGTGACTAAGCACTTCAGGAATGCAATATGCATTACTGTCATTGTGAAAGTCTTCCCAAATTTCATAATTAACACGTCTTTGAAAATTGCAGCTTATGTGTGATCTGTGAAGATTTGCAAGAGTTCATAAAGTCAAGTCTCAAGTTTTAATTTCATTGAGTACCTCATGACTAAGCCTGTACTTGTGTCTTTTTTGCAGGACAGCTCTTGAGATTAAGCAGAATACTCATGCATTAATTTTGTTCAGCAACCATGAAGGCACTACTCTGGGTTTAATGTATTTTTCTAAAAACGGATGCTTTCAGCTGCTTTTTAACTAGTGAGATGCAATAGTGGGTAAAAGAAATCTTTCTCTCTCAGATTCTTGCTGACAAAATTGTTGGCAGGAGGTTTAAAGAAAAAGCTTAATGATACAGACACACAGAAATAAAAGCAATGAGGTGGATTAAGGAAAGAAGTTGGTGAGACTGGAAGAAGGATGAAGACAAATTTGCTGGAAGATGAGAAGAAAGCAGCATGTAAGCCAGTTAGCAGAAAAGGTGGGGAGGAGGGTGACTAAAGCTGACATAAGGAGAGACTTGAGTTTGAAAACAGACTGGTTTAAAAAAAAACCAAGGCAAATAAATGAAAATAGAATAGGAGATTATTTGCAGGGGTGATGATGTACCAACAGCACAGTGACACTGTTCTAAATGTATGCAATATCAAAATGATAAGATATCACAGAATAGTTTAAGTTGGAAGGGATCTCCAGAGGTTTAGTGCAGCCCTGGTCAAGGCAGGTCTGATTAGACCAGGTTGCGCAAGGCTGTGTCATGTTGAGCAAGTAGAGTCTTGGAACACCTACAAGTATGGAGAGTCCATAACCTTACTTGGCAGTCTGTTCCTGTATTTGACCACTCTTATAGACAAAAAAAAAACAACCAGTAGCAGTATCTGTAGCAGCAGTATCTCTGCGGTGGCCTCACCCATTTCTCTACAACATAGACCAACTTACTTAGTTTTTTCCCCATCCTCTTTGTCAGAGCACATAGTCCTGCCTGGTTACCCCCTCTTCTCCACTGGGGTGGAAGAAGAGGGGCTGAAAGTGAGCAGCACATCCACTTTTGGCTGAGGGTACTCCTCCCTGCACAGCAGAGTAACAGCAAAACTGCATCATAACCGAAGAGCGAGTGGAAGCTGGGATTTTGCTGTTTGGGAGGGTCCCTGTACTACACCTTCCATTAGAGGGAATGTGCTTCAAGGATGGATCCAAACATGAACCATTGTGAGACAAAGAGGCAGGAAGATCATAGACAATTGTGTGATGGACGTGTAGAGCAGGCCAGCAGTAAGAGAAGACTCGGGGACGAGTTGGGGAGTATTTTAGATTATTTTGACAAGAAGGATGGGATTATATTTGGGATGTGCTGGAAATTTGCTCCCATGTTAGGACTGGCCAAAGAAGGTTACTGGTACTTCAAGGAGAAGGGACGGAGCTGGTGATAAGAAGCTACTGGAAGGACAGAGGATTGAGAAGATGATGTATTGGAAGGAATAATTTTAAAGGAGTTGGAGCTGGGAGAAAGCAGCAGCACAGTCTGTGTAAGTTACAGCACGTGATTGTCTAGATCATCTGGAATAAAGTGAATGTGGTTCTGTGTGCAATAGTACCTTCTGATTTTATTTTTTTTTTTCAGTGTGTGGTAACTATTAATAAGCCACACTGTAATAACAAACACTGTAAAATAATTTAAACTAGTACTTTTGCTCATTTAGCCCTATAATTTTTCTTGCATCAGATTTCCTTTTCTTCCAAAATAGCCATTGACCCTTTAAGCAATTGGTTCTGCTGTGACTCTTGCAGAACTTCGCAGTCGTCTACAGTGCCTAGCTTCCTCTCTGCTCTTCCAAAATTGAGAGGAGAGACATAAAAGCTGTGCAGGAAGGGGTATTATTCTATTTTAAAAGCAGGTAGTGTATCAAAGATGCTGAGAGCTTTGTGTAATTTGTGTAAGAGAGGGAATATTCCAAAGTAGATCTGAGCTAAAAGGCCTTTGAGATAGAAGTCCCTGCTGCAGTTATTTCAGAATGTAGTTCTAACCAAAAACAGTGGTTGTGAAGCCTTCCCTCTCATGTGTGAAATGGTCTAGCTGCTTTTCCTACTTTCATGAGATGTCCTAAAAATTAAATGAATGGAAAACATTGACAGTACAGAACACTGTTGGCAGTTAAGAAGACAACCAACCTCTGTGCACCACCAGCATCTCATACCATAATTACTTAATTTAACTTGCTGCAAGCTGGCAGTACCTCCAGAGAGGTGATCCTTACAAACTAGTCTGGAAAAATCCTTTTTTTTTGGTGCTAGTTTATTTTTTTAACTGCGTCAGTTTTCTGATCTTACTTCTGATCAGTACAGAGGGTAGTTGTTTAAGCTGATCCTGTAGCTACAGCATGTTGTCTTTTTCGTTTATGAGCGAAGTGCTTTCTAAGTAAGCATTTTGTCTCTATTTTGATACAGCTGAGGAAAATAAGTAATAAGGAAAGAAGTCCAAAGTCACTGATGTGGTGATGCCAAAGGAAGGAGTTGAACTCAGGATCTCTTATGTCCTTGTACAATTCCTTGTCTCTTAGATTATAGTTTCCAAAAAAAAGTAGCTATTTAATTTTCTTCAGAAACATGTAGTATTAATGCAGTTTAGTCTAGATGGCTTCTCTTTTTTCTGTTGTATAACAGCTCTTTTGGAGATCTCATTTTCTATAAAAGCTTCTTTTCTTGAAAAGGGTGCTGGGAACAAGAATTTCACATCTTCCCTTGGATATTAAAAAATTTCTCAAAACCTCTTTTGGAATTAGATTTTGGTTTCTGTCCTAACTGTATCTTCATTTTGGTGCTCAGAGTTGTTCAATGTTCAAATTATCTGTTACAAGCCTGAATTTTGATCTTCTTAATGTTGCGGATAGGTATTATGTAGAATTTTAATCTTGGAAGGCATATTTCATACTGAATTGTGAACTGATAGTTAGTAGTGTACTTTTCTTATATGATTTTCAACATAGGGCATGAACAAATCTGCTTTTTTTACAGGAGGTTTAAAACCTTCCTAAAGCTACCCGTCCACTTCCTTTATTAAGCTCTCTCAATTTCATTATTTGGGCTCTTAACAGTTGAGCGAACTGTCCATAATATTCACATACATGCCAAGGTGATTTAGACTCCAAGTCCAACTTCAGGAGGTAGTGTGGTGCTTGGTATGGCATCACATTAGAAGTTAGCGAGCCTTGGACTGAAGTGACACGTTTGCTTTGTGCACAGCACTTGGGTTAAAGCACTTAAGACAGCAACAGCAGCAGAGCTGCAGCACCTAGGCTGGGGGTTGGTTTTTCTCTGCTGAGACTAAGAAATTTATGTAGCTGCCTGCCTCTCTAGGAGTCTGGTTCAAAGTCACTTGGACATATTTGGAAAATACTACTTGGATATAATTTTCAGCTACAAAATTAGTGTACTAAACCTTTTAAATAATGCAGGCATGCTGGAGTACCTAAATAATCTGACTTTGCTTTTGTTATTCTTTAGTTTTGATGTAAGCACAAGTTTCTCAGTGGTCTTTGAGACCACTGATGAGTTGCTCATTCAAGGGCAGAATTCTGGATTGTAGAGGTAAAAATAGTTATTTAGAAATGTAATCATAAGTAAATTAAAAAACTTAGATGAATCTTCTCAACTTCGAGTTAGTTACAAAACAGCAGGTCGTAGAACCATACTAAGATTAAAAGCTTTGATTGTTTATCTATAACTTTTTTGTGAGATTATCTAACTGCTGCTTATCGTTCAAAAAACTCTCAACTATCAAGATATTGGGGTGGGGGAAAAATTACTTTAGTGGTGTGTAGTCTAGATTGCAATTCCATGTGATTTTTTTTTTCCCCCCCATGTCATCCATATGTAAGTGTATGTTACATTAGCTGAAGGGCTTGCAGAACTCACTAACTCTGTTTTTGGTTGTTTTTCAGTTTTGTTTTTGCATATTTTTTTTTTACTGTGGTGAAAGCGAACATCTGAGTTAGTAAAATGCAATATTATATATTTCCATTATAGTTTCTTAATCTGGTAATACTGAAAATTAGTACTGGCCTTTCAGATTCAGTAGATTTCTTAATCTCCCATATTGAAACATGCCTGAGTAAAAAAATTAGTGCCCAAAGGGATGGCTGTATCTGGTTCTATGAGATACATGCCAAGTTGTGACTGGCACTCACCAGTCACTATCCTGTTGTCTCATTAATACATTTTATCATAAGATACTTTAATCTTTTTCAAGGAGGGAATTAATTAATTTTTATTTTTTTTTTAAATAGACACCTTTCTGGAAGGTTTAGGGAAGGAGTTGGATCATTCAATCAGATGTAATAATGAACTGTGTATTTCCCAGTGTGTCTGGAGAGATGCTTGATTTATAAAGTTAAAGCCTTGCTGTTGTCCTGCATGACTATGGATGAATTGTCAGTTTTATTTTAATTCTGGGAACAAAAAGATATCATTACTTACTCTAGTAATTTCTGCCATTATTCTTTATACATGGGTTGAATAATTAATATTAAAAAGAAATCTAAATGTGGTTGATGTTGCCTGAAGTTCTTAGTAGCTTAGTTAATTGAGGTTAATAAATTTACCTATTTCAAGTAACTTCTTTTCTTCTGAAGTATTTTCCAGGTAAGTCAGTCACTCCTTGCATCTTCTTTATGCAGAATGTAACAAAGTATTTGTAGCAGCTTTGTAAAAATCTAATAAAACTTGGATTGTCTTTCACCAGTTCTGGTTCTGTATTTAAATTTTCTATCTATGTTTTGTGAATACTTTCTAGGTAGACAATGTTATTAGCTCAGATAAATCGAGACTCTCAGGGAATGGCTGAATTTTCTGGAGGAGGAATGGAGGCCCAGCATGTGACTCTCTGTCTAACAGAAGCTGTAGCTGTGCAAGGTGAACCTTCAGGTTAAAATACCTCTTCATTACTGTGTCTTTTCTGTTTGAAATTCAGATAAAACTCTAAAACTTGCATCATTTATTCTAAATGAAAAATCTAAAATTATTCTTAGTTAACTGAGATTGATTAAGTTTGCTAATTTAATTCTGAAAGGAAATGATGTCTTCATGAAGGTAATAGAAGTGTAAATATGCCAAAATAGGAAATAAAAAATCTTTATTCTCACTGTAGTTTTACCGGTTTATACTGTGTAACTTCAGTTTATATCTAAGTATGTACTAAAGAAGTTGGGTTTTAAAATAGATTGGTGATTTAGGATTGGTTTAAATTTGTTTTCTGACAGCTTCGTTATGATATTACATGATTTAAAACTTTTTCCTAAATATGTGTTGTACTCTAAATAGGTTGGTATATATTAATGACATGTACTATTGACAAAACAAAATCGTCAATACAAATATATATATCATTATTTCATTTGTGACACTCATTAACTAATTCAAATTTATCCTAAAACAACAGCTTTGTAGGTATTTATTTGGTGACATTGTAACTTCTTTAGTTAAGGAAAATAACATCCCAGCTGTCATGTTGACAGAGCAAAATCTTGAACATATGATCCTACTAGATGTTCAAGGTTCAAAAGCTAGAAAGCAAGTAAGAACTGTTTCCTGTTATTATTTCTGAAGTCATAATGCTTTAAGGGGATGTAATAATTTATGGAGGTGATCTTGATTACGTTGTGATTTTGAGAGTTCAATGCTGGTAATAGTGAATTTTAACTTTTTTCATTGCTAGATGGTGACAATTTAGAAAACATGGAAGGTGTAAGTTTGCAAGCAGTTACACTTGCTGATGGCTCCACTGCTTACATACAGCACAACTCTAAAGGTAGGTAAATAACTAGAATATGATCGGTATTGAAATTGTAGTCCCTTTTTTAACCCTGTCTTTGGATTATAAACCTCTTTGGGTTGTGAAGTCAGGCAAAATCTGTACAGTTTTTATGAAGTTCCAGTTCCAGCTGGGAATTGCAGGTTTTACAGTAATGCTATAAAATAAGTATTTCTGCTACTAGTAGGATATAGATATTAAATGCAGGTAAGTCAAACAAAAGTGAGATGATCTGTACACTTCAAACGCAAATATCAACATTCTGGATAGAAAATCCAGCCTTTTCCATTTTTTTTTAATCCCAGAATTTTAACAGCTCTCTTTCTTTGTCATAATTTATTGATATTTTAATCCAGAAAGTATCAGCTATGTGTTTAAAACTGTGACGTCTCAAACAGAGCATTTTTTTACGAACTCTAATTGTGTATTTCAGATGGTAAATTAATGGACGGCCAAGTGATTCAATTAGAAGATGGTTCTGCTGCTTATGTTCAACATGTACCCATGCCTAAAAGCAGTGAGTGTAATAATACAAGAGATTAATTATAAAATAATGTATTACTGATAAATATTTATATTAAGTAATTAGCAGTCATTATAATAGCTTGATTTCTTATTTTAATGGAAACAGTCATGCAGAGATCCTAGGTACTTTCTAATCCTAGTGTTAGTACTTCATCTTTCCAACTGAGGGATTTTTCAAGTTATTGTTGAAGCTCTGTAATTCTTTCTTTCAAACAGGGGACAGCTTGCGTCTGGAAGATGGACAAGCAGTTCAGCTGGAAGATGGAACTACGGCGTTTATCCATCATACCTCGAAAGGTAGGGTTTTTTTGAAGGGTGATTTATTGCATTAGACTTAAACAGAACTTCAGCAGTATAAAATACACTACACTTTTTAGACTATGATGTCATTTAGTGTGATTTCCAATGTAGATTGCTTGTTGCTTTTACGTTCTGACATCTGGGAATTGTTGAAATGATGCTATTTCAGTTCTTATTTGGGCCTCAGGTAAACAGAATCAAACCTTGCCTGTTTCACTTTTTCTTAGCCCAGCATCACCTTAAAGTAAGTATATGTCACGTTAGTAGAGAATGTAAGCCCTTACACAGATTTCAGCAATGGTTGCATGTGAAAACAAGAAGCGAAAGAAGATAAAAATCAATCAATCCCTTTTGAACTAAAGTATGTGATATTGACTTGATTTTTAAAGATCACACTATTGGTAATTATGCCATTAGGTAGTAGGGCAGAAAATGTGAGAGCCAACAGTCAAGGATGCAAATGTATTTATTTTACATGATAACTTAGATTTCTGCAGAAGATTATTACACTAGTCTTGGAAATAGTACTACTTTCCTACAAAAAGTGAACAAGTAGATATTTTAAGTATGTTTAAACTAGTGTGTCAATCAGCAATACTAAGAGGAGAGAATTCAATATAGCGTTTCTTCCTTAAAAGTCATCCTATATTTTATGTTTCTTCTGCATATTCGCATGATTCTGTTCTTAAAATTATGAGACTTAGGATTTCCAAAATCTGAAGAATTGACATCAGTACATGTGTTACATTAGTTTCACGTTACTATGAATGGATACAAAATGGAAAGCACATTTGTGTTCCTGGCTTCCTTTGTAAATAAAGCTAGACCAATATAAAATCGGTTTTCCACTTTTACAAGTGTGCAGAAGTAAAGCTATGGGAGGTGTTGTCTTGAAAAAAAATTAATCGTGCTATTCACAGTAATATTTTAAGAGTTTATATTTCTCATATACTAGTGGTCTTATTTGTCAAACATTTCATACCTGTATGTGGCTTTAGGAGACGTTTCCTAAACAGCAGTGGTTTCACATATAACATGCAAACATTGTTATTCCTTTTCTTTCATAACACTTTGTAATACTATTTTTCAGACAGTTATGACCAGAGTGCATTACAAGCAGTCCAGCTGGAGGATGGAACTACTGCCTACATCCACCACACGGTGCAGATGCCACAGTCAGATACCATCTTAGCCATTCAAGCTGATGGCACAGTGGCAGGTCTTCATACAGGAGATGCTGCTATTGACCCAGATACCATCAGTGCTTTGGAACAATATGCAGCCAAGGTATACTGAAAGATACTTTCTCTACCCATAACATTCTAATGTAGCATCACAAGATATTTGGTAGCAAAAACTAATTGTGGTTAAGAATTAAAATGATAATTAAGGGAGTCTTCAGATGCTTAGAAGAGAGAACACCAAATTGTCATGACAGTGCTTCACTGTGTAGTGTTGCATAAAAATAACAGAAGATTGAACACTGAAATGATGTGGAGTCAGACTAATTTGGAAAGTTACTTAGACAACTAAATATTTTTCTCTTAAATATGGAAAGGAGCCTCACTGTTTTGAAAGAAGGACGAAGATAAATTATTCTTGTTCAGGAACTATTGCTGGGTATTCTTATTTTTTTTTAGCTTGCATTGGGAAGAGTAGGGCCTGGTGTACTGGGCAAGGACAAACCATGGTGTGAAGTGTAAAACAGACAATTACACAGCTACTGAGTTTGGGGAAAAAACTTTACTTTCTATATTAAAATGTAGCATGATCTTGTCTGCTTTACAGGACTTGTGTAAAGCATGATGTAAGTATAATAATGGGCAGTGCAACTTCCATGACACTATAGTTGAGCAGTGTCCCAGTTGCTGTATTATTATAATCAATGCTTGTATTGCTATGGAAAAAAAAGTAGAATAAATTTTAAAATTTCTTCCAGTGTTACTGAGAGTTGTCGTATTCTGGGAGAAGTCAAGATAACTAAATGGCTTATACACTGTTCTTTCCATTATGCTTCTGTTTGTTACAATTGATGAGATCCTAAAAGAGCCAGTCAGATTGTATTGTATTTGGCTGTGCCTTGATACTTCATAAAATAAAAGGTAATTCAAGGTTCATTGAGCTGTAGTAACAAGCCTTTACACATTCCCTAGCTTCTATTTAATTTAGGTTTAAATCAATCATAACTTTGTCCTTCTTAACAAGGATCTATATTAATCATAACTTGTTGTAAGTTTGTTCTGAGAAGGTGAAGAAGAAACAGAAGAAATGCAAATAAATTTTCATTTTTGTCCCGGTTAACATGTGTTCTTTAAATCTGTAATATGAATTTGTTTTCTGTAGTGTGCTTGTGTGTGTCTGGGAAAAATTCTATCTATTTTCTATAAGTTTTCATCTCAGAACCTCATTCTGAAAGGTACTGCTAGAACCTCTCATGAAAAGTAAGTAGAAGTGAGTTTCCAAGTATTGCACCTGTATTAAGTACAAAAGCAAAGACTTAGCTCAATCGTCACAACCCTGTCTTGCTCTTAAAAGGAGAAAGGTGGTTTTGTGACTGTACTCCATGTCTGTGTATGCTTCATAGTGAGGCAATGCATACTTTTCATAGCAGCTGGTATAGGTACAGGAAAAAGGTACAGAAAAGGGGCAACAGTGATGACCAACCATAAGAAATTACAGAATTCTATAAAATTTTAAGTGGCACAGAGAAGAGCAGTGACTTGTCATTGTCTTTACCAGTGTGAGAACTCGGAAATAGCAGGTGAAACTCTCAGGTGACAGATTCAAGAAAAACAAGGGAAGAATACTTTTTCAAATAGGACAAACTTATGCCATGGCACTGCTTGTAGAATACTGTGGATGCTAATATGTACCTGGATTCACAGAGTAATTAGATAAATTCATAGAAGAAAAATGTATCCATGGCTATTAGGTAGAAACATGTGACTTCTAGTTCAGGAAGCTCCTAAGCCACAATTGCTTGGAGGTTGGGAGACTATTTCTGGGAATGTGTCACTACATGCTTGGCCTGTTTCTTAAGTCTTCTCTAGCATCTGCTACTAGATTGACCAGTAGTTTGACTCAAAATAGGTGTTTTTATGTTCTTAATTGAAGGCAAAGTAAATCTTTCTTTAGAATCTATGGCAGTCTTTTAGGAGGAACTCAAAGATCTTTTCTGGACAATTTAATCTTCAGACTACAAGCGAAATGTTGGAGCAAGTTACCTTACACAACCATTCATGTTCTCAGAAGCCTACTGTGACCTCCTTAGTGAAAAGGCATAAGCATAACAGCTGAGGTAGGGCTTCTGCCAAACTATTTTAGAAAAGAATAAAATCACTTAGGCTAGATTCAGGTGCATCAATCTCAGCCTTGAGAGTAATGGATGGAGAGAGTATTGTGAATGCCTGTGCTCAGTACAGAGGCAATTAAAGAGTGGGAAACTATGCAAAGTATACCTTAAATTAGTTTCTCTACAGTGACTAATAAGATGCTCATTTTTGAGTTGATGTATGTGAGAAAGTCTCTGTTTTTTAAACTGGGAAATTTATATTTTTATTTAAATAAAATTTCAGATTAACATCTAATACTCTCTCAAGTATTTGCATAAGCTCCTTTGAAACCAGCAATACCTTTCTCATCCTATAGACTGATTTTAAAAATAAACTTGTGAAGCAATACACCAGTCTTTGCTTAGCTGTTGAAGTTTGACTATTTCAAATTGAGATGTAACACACTGTCTTAGGTTTTGATTCCATAGGAGTTGTGCTGTTTGAAACAAGTAAATTCTGCTTAACAGTGAGTGAGAGATATTTCCCTATTGTAAGAGAAGTAAAAGTTTTTTTTTCCTGTCAGAACTCAGTATTGTTAAATTTATTCATGTAATACTTTTGTCAGTCAATTTAACATACTTGATTCTTGTAGTCTTTCCTACCTTGTTTGAAGACACTTTTGAGGTGCTCACTTTACCTATTCTGTAACACAGGTGCTGCAAGTGGTGATTTTCATGTAAGCTAATGTAGTATAGGATAACCATGTTTCAAGAGGGAGCTAGAGAGCCATGAAATAATGAGACCTTAGGAACTGTCTGGTAACGCTCTGTTTTTCAGATGAATAAAAATAATCTGTAAATGTTTTTCCCACTTCAACTTTGTTTTTCAGGTGTCTATTGATGGAAATGACAGTGTTAGCGCTACAGGAATGATAGGTGAAAATGAACAAGATAAAAAAATGCAGGTAAAAAATGAAATATATCTATTTATTCTGTCTTCTTAGCGACATGCATGATCAGTAGTCCTGTGTAGCCATGAACTAGAGTCTGCTGCTACCCTTCAGAACTTTTAGATTTCAAACCTATACAGAGAGGTCATATTTCTCACTTTATACGAGGTCCTTTCACAGGATTTTAGAAAGATCATCTAATACTGCTTTCTGTGTTTTTTCTGTTAAAAGGTAATTAAAAATTATGTTGTATTTCTAAGATTTTTTTCAAGCTGACCCAAGTATTTAATCAGTAGTGTGTAGGTATTTCAGCAGCTCTTTTCTAGAGAATGAACTGACATTTATAGTCCTTAAAGCAGAAGGAATGCTGACTCAGTTAATGAATTCTTGTCTTCTCAAGAGAGACAATTCCAGGCATATGTTTGGAACTGTTCTGGCACTGGTGACTTATTTTGATTCCACTTGCTCTGTTATAGTCTCTGACTTTCACTGCAGGTTTTGTAAGTAAGCAGTAGATAAGACCGTTGCTCATTGTGAATGCTTAAAGAAGCAAAAAAATACTTCAATTTCTTTTTCTGTATTCATGGTGTTAGTGTGTAGAAATACAAAAACCTTTTCAGTGTAAAAATATTAGCTTAAAAGTTCAAAGGGCAATGGAAAATACAGGTGCAACTTATAAAGTCTCAAGCTTTTTTTGCCTGGGATTCACAAAATTATGTAAGGAGAGTGGCATTTTTCATTATAATGTATTTTATTAAAGGAAAACAAAGCAAAACACATTCTGGGCTTCAAAGAATTATGGCCAACAACAAAAGAATAATAAAACCTCTATATCCTCCATGTTCAAATGACAAAATAAAAAATTGAAAAGTCAGTGTATTGAGAGAGGTTTGGTCAGAGCAGCTTTGTTTTTCCTGTTTGTTAATTTAAGACTTAGTGAACTGGACAAGAACGAAAAATATTTTCCAAGGTAAAATACTGTGAAAGGAAGACTCACAGGCTCACCTCTGACAGTTACCTTAAAATTCCCTATTCTTAATTTTCTTTAAAAGCTCGGTCCCACAATATTTAAAACCACAGACACTCCACTGTTGGCTCTGTGGTATGACACTGAAAAGAGGGAATAGCTGATACATGCATTATTTATGGTATTGGAATATTCCATGAAATGAAATAAAGAAATGTAGAGGTTTTGCACACTTGTAGTTTGGAATAGGGATGCAACTCCAGCAAAAGGCAAAATTCAAGAAAGATTAAGATAAGATCTTTGTTGGTTTTACCTGGAAACAAGAGCCTGTTAAGCAAAATGACCTTTAACCGGTTTCCAGTTACATGTTGATTTCAGCATCAGCCCCAAAGCAAAGTGAATCTGGAGTTTGTTTAATCTTATGCATGTATGGCAACATATGTACCATATGGAAATGTGCCCATCTTATGGAGCAGCATACATTCCAAACAAAAAAAGATCTGATATTTCAAAAGGTATTGGAAGCGTAGTCTCAAATTCAGACCCTTATAAGGTGACTTCACTTGGCTAACTGAAGGGTCCCAAAGCTATCAATTATCTGTGAAAATCTTAATCATGTTTCTGTCTTGATTTAAGTAGATACCTACTTGTAACACATTCTGAAATAATATATTATTTGGAATATATATTAGGCTCATATCTAGATAAGAGTTAAATAAGTGTATGTTTATAAACGTTTTAAGTCCACAGGTAACACAAGAACAGAACAGATGTCATGTTGCTAAGCAGTCATTCAGACTTGCATGTGGTTGGGTTTTTCACTGAAGAAAAAAGCATAAAACCTGTTTGTGATGTCTACATGTGAAAACAAAAGACTGCATGTGCCCAAATGGATATCACACGCTATTTCCTTTCAAACCTGTCACGCCCATCTGTTCACAATAAAAGCAGAATCAAATGACTGAAGTTTGAATGCATACAATACAAAACGATGAGATCTCTGTTACCTTTGTTGTTCTCCTGTCTGAATTCAGGATGCATTTGTGATTTCAAAATCAGAGTTTTAAAAAATTTTGTCTATTTAAAAGTATTTTGAAGTACACAGTTCCTCTCAACAAGTTTCATGTTATTATAAAGGTGCTTTATTTGCTCTGTTCTGATTTTGTGCCTCTTAACATCTGAGGTTTTTTTAGTTTCTTTAGAATGTGTTACCTATTAAGCACAGTAATTTTAATACTATGTATGTCCTTGTTGAATGATAATACTAACTGAATTCTTATTAATCCTCAAGTCATACCAACTAATGTATTGTGAAGAAACACATACTTCTGCAAACAGTTGTTTGAACAAACAAATGCTTGTGATGTTAAACTGATCTTTTTCTTAAGTGCACTGTTTTTATTTCCCCCTCATTCTTTGTATCAATCTTAATATGGGTACAATTATGTCTGGTTATTTCCTTAGCATACTAATTATATAACTTGTTTAATTTTCTTTTGAACTTTGACATAATTGAACTTTATAGCAGATCTTAGGAACTATATACGTATTTTCATATCCTGAAATAACAAAGAAATACTAGCAAGTTCACTGATAGAAAAAAACAAATCAATGCCTAAGGGCAGGTGCTCAACCAAGTGTTGTCTCCTTGATCCTTAATGTATTAAAGTGACTTTTGTGATTCATTACATTATAGTTAAACAATAGTAATCGGTTTCTTGATTCATGAGGTTATGTTTTTCTGCATGGTTCCAGAGAAGCTTATTGAAGTGGTGGAGTTGTACATTTTAGTTGATTAAAAATGTAATGTTCAACTTTGCTTCTTTAGTCTTAAGAACAGCCTGAAGGTAAGAGGGGACATCCTCCCTGAAGAATTAATAGGCAAGTTGTTTTCAATCAAGTATCTATCTGAAGGAGGAGTTAGAGGTCTGTGTGCAGTTGCAGGGCTACAGTCTCATTGGGATGAGCGCAGTGTGGTGGGATAGGTCAGATGACTGGAGTGCTATAATGGATGGATACAGGTTCTTTAATAAGGCCAGGTTGGGAAGGAGAGGAGGGGGAGCTGCCCTTCATGTGAGAGAATGGCAGGACTGCACGGGGATCTTCTTTGGGATGGGTGATGAGCCAGTGAAGAGCTGATGGGTCAGAATTAGCTGGCAAAGCACTGTGGGTGGTGGTGTGGTAGCTGTCTGCTACATAGTGCCTTATCAGGAAGATGATGAGGCCTTCGAACAACTGGAAGAAGCCTCATGTTGACAGGCCCAGGTCCTCATGAGGAATTTTAACCACCTTTGTATCAGGTGGAGGAGCATCACAACAGAACACGTGAAAGAAGTTCTTTCCTGTGGGGTGCTGAGATGCTGGAACAGGTTGCCCAGGGAAGTTGTGGATGCCCCCTCCCTGGAGGTGTTCAAGGCCAGATTGGATGAGTCCTTAAGCAACCTGGTCTAGTGGGAGGTGTCCCTATCCATGCAGGGGGGTTGGGACTAGATGATCTTTAAGGTCCCTTCCAACCCTAGCCATTCTGTGATGATTCTGTGAAATCCAGGATGTTTCTGGAGTTCAGAGATGGCAACTGGCAACTTAGGTTATTGAGCAGCTGGTGAGGTGAGGCACTTTTCTGGACTTCCTTTCAGGAATCTCCATCCTTAGAGATATCCAGAACCCATCTGTATATTGCTGTGAGCAACCTACTACAGCTGACCCTGCTTTGAGTGGGGGTGTTGGACTAGAGGATCTCCAGAGGTGCTCGCCCACCTCATCCATTCTATGAAATGTTCTTTTGACAATTCAGAATAGATTTGGATCCATAAGAGAATAAGGGTGGTTTAAAAGAAGGATAGACCTTTTTTAAAACAGTCTTGATTACTTTGCATGAAGTTGTATCAGAATGTTTACATTTGGGCTTCTGCCTCTTTCTTCAGTCTGTATTAATGTTTGTTGTGTGTTAGTGTATGAATAAGCCTTTAAAAAGGGGTTAAAATTGCATCGCAAAGTTCTTCTGCATGTTTTCCTGTTGTGTCATGCCAGAAAGGAGAGTGGAACCTAGCTCAATTGCTCCAATTAGTTTGATCAAAACACATGCACCACTGACAAAGTACAAAATGCTTTCCTTAATTTTCAAAAAGTGTTCATTTTAAGTGCATTTAAATATTGCTTGGCCTTTGCATTAACTTCTCTTTGAAGTTGGACTGATTTATGCCTAATCTCCCTTAGGAACAAATGCAGTGCCTTAGGTGTAATCTAAGCCTCTTGCATCTACTAATTTGATCATCTTTCCATTGGACTTATATTTTAAATTATTTTTGTTATTTTGCTAATTAATGCATGCTTTTAAATTTCCTAGCTACATGTGAGTATGTTTTACAGTTGCTCTTCTTCCTTTCATCAGAACATACGCTTCCTAGGTTTTTTGTAGTTTATTTATTGAGGACTGAGAAATACATGGCACAGCAAAGACAAGCAAGAGAAACCTGTCAGAATCAGCTCTGGCTTGATAGCAAAATGAAGTGTGTGACTTTTCTGATCCATTGTGGCAGGGATTTTTAATGTGTTTTTTTTTGTTGTTGTTTTTGTTTTTTTTTACTTAAGATTGTTTTGCAAGGACATGGAACAAGAGTGACTGCAAAATCTCAGCAGAGTGGAGAGAAAGCCTTTCGCTGTGATTATGATGGCTGTGGAAAACTGTACACAACAGCTCACCATCTTAAGGTGATGTGATGTAAAATGAGTGTTCCTACTTTGATGTTTGGGTTTTTTTGACAGATTATGTGGTTAAAAGTAATGGAAATTAACAGCCAGCCAGTTGCAATGGTGCTGTTTTGTCAAATGTTTATTGGATTCATTTTACAATAATTGGTTGTCCCAGGTGCTCAGCTGATTTTTGCTTAGTGTTCTGGATAGAAGCAGGTGTGGGACCATGTTAGGCTCCTATATTGCCAGCATGTAAGAAATCTCTTGTTGAGATAGTTTCTACCAGCAGTGTCACAGAAATTCTGAAATCCAGTGTTCACTTTATCTCCTTTATGTGTATGCACGATCATGCAAAAATTCCAATTTTTGAAAGATTTTACCATCATGATCCAGCATTCAAAGTGAAAAGCTAGAGCATCTTTTCTTTACAGGTGGCAAATCCTTAATTCTTTTCCTTTTTTAAATTAAGTAGAGGAATCACTGAAACAGTAAGGGTATAAAGCTGTTCACATTCCAGTGACAGGGACAGTCACTTCCCTAGTCCTGCTGGCCACGCTATTGCTGATATGAGCCAGGATGCTGTTGGCCTTCTTGGCTGCCTGAGCATCCTGCTGGATCATATCTAGCTGATTATCAACCAATACCCCCAGGTCCTTTTCCACCAGGCAAAGTTAGGAAAAATGTCATTACAGTATTTTTTGTTTTTTAATCACAGATTTAAAAATAAGAAACTTGAATGTGAATCTTAGGAGGGGAAATAAATCATGTTGTCTTTGGGAATGAGCTGTTCCTGTGTTGAAGTAATCAGATGAAAGATTTCATTAAGGCAGTGTATTGCATGTCTTGACAGGTGCATGAAAGGTCACACACAGGAGACAGACCATATCAGTGTGAACATCCTGGATGTGGCAAAGCATTTGCAACAGGTAATCTTTCTAGCTCCTCCTGCTTGTTAATGTTTTTCTCTGTATAAAGGAAGTTTTTAATACTGCCTTTTTTAAACTGAGAATTAAAGAACTTGGTTGGGAGAACTGAAAAAAAAAATCATTTCAGCTAGTGTAGCATAGAAAGAACAGAGGATTTTACTCTTAGTTATTGAAGGAGGAATGAGGTGGAACACTTGACACTTTCCTTACTCTCCACCTGTCATACTACAGGTAGACATTCTCTTGAAAAAATGTCTTTTTAACATGAAACTAATAGTATGAGTTAAATGAGGTGATAATAAGAAGTTGAACCTATTGGCTCGACATAAATACCTCATCTTCTGTTCCAAATTTGAGAGGATCTTTGATGGAAGGTGGTGTTTTAAAGTATTCTTTATTGAATTTGTTTCAGAGTGACATGTCTCATGTAAGTGAACTCTACATTTCATAGAGACTACGCTGTTCATAAATGATGCTCTTCTCCCTGATATTTTGATTGTGCAAAATGCAATGATGAAGAATGAAACATGGAAGAAAGTAAAAGAGCAAAACTTGTTTATATTTTATTCTATTATTTTGAGTGTAAATTACTATGATGCTTAGAAAAGTTAGGCTGTAATGAAAAACAAACAACAAAGGTGTTTTTAAAATAACTTCCTCTGATCTAATATATTTAATACTGTTTCTTTGAACAGAAAGAAGTAAAAAAAATGTTGATGGGAAAGGTCTAAAGGAAGCAACCACACTTGAAGGGTTGCACCTAAGTTTAATGGCATAGTGTTTGTAAAAGGATTTCAAAACTACATAATGAAATATTCTCTTCCATTGCAACAGACTGTTCTACGGCTATAAACAGCTGTCTATCAATACCATTTTTTTGGTCAGAGCAATTGTACGACTTTAATTCAGTAATCCTTGCCTTTGATAAATTTAATTTTAAGTACTGAATGCTCTTGGTTTAAATATTCAGAACTCTCCTGGGTTGGATCATGAAATTGAGTTGATTTTAGATGTGAAAATGTATTATGCTCAGCTTGGTAGACATGCTTTGGGTTTTTAAAAACATCAATAGTAGAAATTTCAGCTGTTTTAGGGAGAACACACTGTAAAACTAAAGCAGATACCATCTGCTTACAGACTGTTACTTTATTTTATATAAATATATACATCACTTGTAGACACAAAATTCAAGTTCATTTTCTAAAATGGCTGTTTCAGGGTGTTTTAATCATGATCTTTTCAGGGAAGTGCAGAAAGGAAAATCTTGGTAAAATACTCTTCGCAAAATAATTTACAGAGGGCCTGATCCAAAGCTTGCATTGGACTGATAGAGTTTTAATGATGATGAGTTCCTAAAAGTAATCTTAAAGGGAATGAGTGTCCCTGACTGCTGTCAGTTGTACCCATATACGTGATGATGTTAATATGGTTTAGATTAGAGTTGAGAACCTGGCTAGCAGTAGAGCTTTTACTGCTGGCTTCAGTAATGGTAGTGGTTTTTGTATGAGTGAACAATTAAATCTCATTTTTATTACAGTAGTGATAAGAAATAAAAAGTAGATGGAATACAGAGCTTAAAGCCTCCTCAGAAGACTGAATAAATATTTGTCCACATTATAATCATTGCAGTTTATCCTTTTGAAGGGAAGGAGAAGTGTTTTGGAAGTGTACTTTCTTCATAAATGAGGGATGAAAGAATTCCTAAACTATCTAGAGTTCTGCTGCTTTGTATGGTAGAATGAAGAGCTCGTGAAGAGTGAAAGAGCAAATTTTACTCATCAGGGAACTTCCTGATTGGAATGACAAGTGTAACTTTTGATGGTGATGGTTTATGAGTATCCTAATTTTCTGTTTATACTATTCTAACATCTTCTCTGATTTTCAGGTTATGGGTTAAAAAGTCACGTCCGAACACACACTGGTGAAAAGCCTTACCGGTGCACGGAAGAAAATTGCACCAAATCATTCAAGACTTCAGGAGACCTGCAGAAACATATCCGAACCCACACAGGTACTATTACCACCTTTTTTTTAAATTTTGTTAATTCATTTAGGTGGATTGTTTTTTTCTCTTTGGTCATTCTGTGACTTTATACTTATGAAATCAGCCTGTGTATATTCTCTTTCTGAAGCCCAGTGAGCTCATCAGCATTGCAGCATGGTAAGCATTTACTGCAAACCCAGCATGCTTTTCTTGGAAAAGTGCTTAAGCATTCACACTGCTATTGCAAATGCACTAACTTTTAGCAGTGCACCACTTACATTGTCACTGAGTCACTTGGTGGCTTTACAGTTTCATTTGCAGCTGTAACAGAACAAGGCACTTTTCCTCAATAATATGACTTGCCTTTTAGAAATGACATCAGTGTGCGTAGCGTAAGTATTGGTGCTTTAAGTTAACTTGCATGCCAGCTTCACAAAGGTTGATAGTTCTGAGTTTGTTGTTATCATGATTTCCCTTCTCTTCCTGCAGCAAAAAAATGATGAAAAATATCAGAGAAAACCAACTGTTACTAAAATTTCCTAATGCATAAAAAAACCCTTAACATTTTGTATATTAAAAATATTCATTTGAAAGCCAAAACACAAATTCTAGACAGCATACACTATGCTCAGCAAAACTCTACCCATGCACACAAGTTTACACAGTGTTTTCTTTGTTCTTGAGATCTCCAAAAAAAGAGAAAAAACCCTTTAAACATAGGAAGACTAATGGATCACTTACTAGCCTATTCCATTAAGTACATTTACTTGCCTGCTTAGAACACCAACAAGTTTTTCCACTGAACTTTCAGAATCTTAGAGAGTAAAAAAAGAACAAAAGAACTAGTTTTTTCTCAGGTTAAAAAGAACAAAGGAGGGGATAAAAAAAAAAAACAAACCCTCAATATTACATTGAGATAATTTTGCTTTCCTGGACTTCTGTATTCAAAGACAGTCTATTTGGATTAGTACTATCACGATGTTAAATCAGTCATCAGAATGAAGATGTAGATGTGACATCTGTTTTCAGTTGTAGATGAGAACTGATTGACCTTGTTGTAGTAGTACATCAAGTACAGACTATGAACTGAAAGATTATGCAGTATGGACAACAACCTGATTAGCTGCAGACCATGGCCATAGAAGTTGTATGGTAATTTAATTGCTTTAATCTAATTTAGCAGTTGAGACAAAAGACTTGAGCCAGCCCTATGTAACCATTTACCCATTTGAACAATATTATTAATACAATAATAGACTCCTAACAGTCCAGAGACTGGAGTTCAGGGGTGTAATTTTTTAGATTTAGGAACGGTTGCAGGAAGCCAAAGAACGAGAAGAAAATTGCACCAAGTCTTCGTGCAGATGCATGGAGTAGTGTATTCTCATACCCTGTGCAACAGTGCACCGATGGAGGCAAGTCTGGGCTCTGCCCACTCTCTGTCCCGTGGCTCTGAAACCTTTTTGTTCCTTTGTCACCCAGAGCAGGGTTAGCGCTCTCTTCATTTTCTGCCTGTTTTACCCAAAAGTGATTTTTCCCTCTCAGTGGCAGTCCAGTCTCAGTTTCTGTTACCATCAAATGCTTGCCTCGGCTTCCTCCGTGATTCCCCAGACATATATTCTGGTATCAGAAAAGCTGGTGTGGATGGTTCCTCGTGGATGCTGTGGAGTTGCGCTTGAAGGCTTCTGACTTGCTTTGCATTTCTAGTGCTAGGAAATCTCCGTCACCTGGAAACAGGTCACTTTTCTAACAAGTACATTAGAAACTTACAAGGTGGTCTTCACCAACCGGTCGTATGACATTCCTGTGAGCATTCTTTAACAGCAATCTGTTGTGGTTCCTAATGCAGGGTCTGTTGTTGGGCGGGGTCGACTCTGCAACCCTGCTCTTTTCAGGCGTGATTTGAGGTTCTGTGCTGAAGCAAGGATTAGGGGAGCCATGGTAACACAACACTGAGGCAGTGTACGCTTAATACTCAACTCTGCCTTGGCAGGAAGCTGAAAAACCTTCCCGAAACAGCTGCCCTGCGGAGTGAATTATAGTTTCCTCTGCCAAGGAACTAACTTCTTTAGAGGTTCGCAGTATTAATGTCTCTAGGACAGTTTTTTATTTCTAAGTGCTTAATGTTGTATCCGTAGTGGTAATCTGCCCTCTCTTGCTCTCAGATTCTTCGCTTTGGTAAGCAGTGCAGTGGGTGGAATGTACTTAGCTTTAGAAAGTGTGAAACTTCAACGAGCCAGCATGTTGGTGGCTCGCTTGTCTCCAAAGTTAACCCCTTTCACTGTCTGTGTGATTTGATAGATCTGAAAGATCAGGGGTATTGGGGTATTAGACAGGGGTTAGCCTTATCTAGTGTCCCTGGTGAAACGTTTTGGTGCAGTCCTGTAAGTCATTGTGCTTAAACCTGTGTTACATGAATAGTCTTATTTTAAAAACCTGTATTTACGATTGCTTTGGTTTTGCGGTTTGAAACTTCAGGGCTGTCTTCTTTTAAAAATTTGGTTCTTCTCTTGTTGTTGTCCTGACAACAATGTCAGGTTAAGTGCTTTCTGTAATGAGTTTTACTAATCCATTTGTATCTTGGTTATATGCTGAATCATGAAGATGTTTTTCTCATTTTATGTCAAATTACCGTTGACAAATGTACAAATGGGATGATGCACTTGTGTTAGATAATGTATGTATTAATTGGGGGGAGTGTTAAATATGTTAGAATATGGACAATATGGAAGCATGTGAGTCTGATTTAATACATCATAAAGTACTAATCTAAATGCTTCATAATTTAGCTTACAGACTGTATGATTTAATTGACTTTTGCCAGTTTTGGCTGTAGAACACTTCACAGCAGCATGTTCATGATATTTCTGACTGAGGGTCTCAAAATGAGAATTAGATAGCTTTAGATTCCTACACTCACTCTTAAGTGTAATTTAGGATTTTTGTTCTTTTCTAACTTGTATATGTACCCTTTCTTTTATTTTTTTTTGTTTGTTTTGTTTTGTTTCGTTCCAGGTGAAAGGCCCTTTAAGTGTCCATTTGAAGGATGTGGCAGGTCATTCACAACATCTAATATTAGAAAGGTTCACATCAGGACACATACAGGCGAAAGGCCTTATTACTGTACAGAGCCAGGATGTGGGAGAGCTTTTGCCAGTGCAACTAATTATAAGAATCATGTGAGAATACACACAGGTATATGAGTGTTGTTTTGTATTTTGAAGTGGAATCTGCTTGGAAGAGGCTTTGTCATTCTCCTTCTGAACACTGTTTTGGTGCATTGTAATTGGGTATAGCTGTGTTTATGTGACCTGGCACAGTGCTCTTGTTTGAGCCCCATCTCCTCTCAGCTGATCAGAGTTAAGAAGTTAGGTTTCCTGCCTTGCTGTCAAGGCAGAATAATTTTGGTGTGGATACAAAGTTCTTTAATGCAAAACCTTGTCTTCAGTGGACATTGGGCTAACTTCTTAATATGGTTCTGGGGCTTGCCTCCGTTGTGAGCTTGACTTTGGCTCACTGTTGGGAGCCCCCTCCCTTTCATCACAGCTGTATTTTCCCTGCTGCTAGAGTGGTGGTCAAAACCTTATTTTTGTAGACTGGAGGTGAAAATACTCACCCGACTTGACTGTCAGGGTTAATCAGCAGAAATAATCGGTACGAATTGAAAGCTTCTAAAATGTAAAAGCCAGTGATAGCCATACCATCTTGGTAGCCTTTTATATTTTGTAGAAGCACAGATAAGTTTCACAGAGGTACATTTTATATTTCAGATTATTTTTTTAGATTATAATGTAATTTGGACATTTGTGTAATTGATTTTTACTTAAAACATGTTTTTATATGAAACCATTATTTAAACATATGCTTCCTATAGATTTCTTCAGATCTTAGACTCAAAAGTAAAGGAAATTATAGTAGTGCATCAACATACCTGATCATTGGGGAAAATACGGAGTCTCCAGTAGTAAGAGAAAAAAATTCTCAATACAATGCCAAACTGACATCACAGCTTTCAGCCTGTACCGTTCTGTCGTCATCAGAAGAATGTTTTAGATGAAACGATAGGGACGAAAAAGGGCCCAGCTTTTACTGGCAGTAGTTTTTACAGAAGACAGTGAGAGGCTGCATTGATAAAACTTTGTGAGCCTGAGCTTCATTGTTGCCTGTGAAATTGAAGTATGGTTGGTAATGAAAGTGTGTCACTAAATATAATTTGTTGACAATTTTTAATGTGCGTTCTGGATAGAGTTCTCTTCATCCCTTTTGTTTTTCCATATAGGGGAGAAGCCTTACGTCTGTACAGTTCCTGGTTGTGATAAACGTTTTACAGAGTATTCCAGTTTATACAAACATCATGTTGTACATACTCATTCCAAACCATATAACTGTAATCACTGTGGGAAAACATACAAGCAGATTTCTACACTTGCTATGCACAAGCGGACAGCACACAATGACACAGAGCCCATTGAAGAAGAACAAGAGGCTTTTTTTGAGCCACCTCCAGGTTAGAGTTTCAGTCTTTGAATGTCTTGTAAAAATACAGGGTGGGTAATATTTTGCTGTTTTTTTTTAATAACCAAGGAAATGAAAGCATAGATAAAATCTGAAGTACTTAATAAAGTTATTTAACTTCTTTGTTGGACTTTTTAGTGTGGTAGGCAACTTGTAAACAGAAACTGAGGGAGTAACTGACCAGATCATAAACTCATTTAGAGCAGTCCTGAGGATAAGAGGTATTTGAGTTGTGGTCCCAGCAAGCCTGCTGTAAACATGAATGTGGGAGGGGACCTTAGAGAGTCTAAAATGTTCATGTTCACAACCTACTGGATTTTTCTTAGGGATTTTTCTAGGAGTATGTATAAAACCATGGTTGGTGACAGTCTTTTGTGCAGGAGTAAAGGCACTGCCTTGAGAAATGGAAAACCTCTCTTTGCAGCACCCTCATACTGGGCTGGTTTTGCTGCAGTTAATAGCAGTTTCCCTAAACCGTCCGAGAGGCAAAGATGAAAAGCTCACGTGCTGCCGTACTTCTTAGAATGTGTTTTTCATGGTATCCTGAGTATTGAATCCTACGAGTATAAAAGATCAGACCAAAGGAAGTATTGTGATAGGAAAAACACCACCTCTCAGTTTAAGATTTTTAGATGTGACTGAAGATAGGAAACATGTGCACAAACAGTTTTGGTCAGAAAAGTTGCTTTACCACATGGACGTGGGAAACTCCACTGAATGCCTCAAGCAGATTTGCTATAGTCTAATTCCTTCTTTTAAGGGAATGATAAGATTCATTTGCTGAAGTTAAACATTTATTAAGATTATGAACTAACTTAAATCTTCACACAAAGGCATCACTGTGTTCTTCTGTATGTTTGTTAATTAATAACTCTTAAAGAGCTGCCAGCTGTGTTTGCATGGAGCCTTTTGTATGGAGAGGTTAACATTTAATGAATGAATGAGAAATGTTTGTCACCATTTTAATATTTTCTTATAAACTAAATGTATATTTTCTTTATGTGTAGTATTGGTGTGTTAAAGCTTACTGCTAAAAGATTATACCCCATGTTCCCAAAACAACAGACTTTCTGACTTGCTTTTGGTATCTTTCTTTTTAGTTTTCTCATCTTTCCACTAAAATTTTTCTGTTGGGAGTGTTTAAAACCTTCAAACCAGGCTGGCACTTAATTGTTGTCATTGGCTCTCCTAGCAGCATTTAAAAGTGTGTAAACTATCCTTCTTTGTATCAAATAGGTCAAGGTGAAGATGTTCTCAAAGGCTCCCAGATAACCTATGTGACCGGTGTAGAGGGAGAAGATGTAATTTCTGCACAGGTTGCTACAGTTACTCAGTCAGGATTAGGTCAACAAGTAGCATTAATATCCCAAGATGGAACCCAACATGTAAGTAACCACAGTGTTGAAGAGCTGGTAGAATATGTTGAGAATTAAGGCAGGTGTTTGCAGATGCTCCACATATGTGCTTTCTAAAATCTGATAGGATTTTTGATAAATACATGTGTGGGTTTCTTAAGGAAAGAAGCTTCTTTGGAGCTGGGTCAGGCTGTGTTTAGGGTTGGGCTTCCTGTGGAATACCTACATTAAACCACATATTCTGACATCTTAAACTGTATTAATACAAAGCTAGATTTTTTTGGTATCCTTACTGTCTTTGTCACTCTTAAAGTAGGCATGGGCTAATTTAACAGTTGTTATATATACAGCCTAGTTTCTGAGTTTTCTCAGAACTCCCTGATTATTAATATCTGATGGTTGTCTTCACTGTTGTCTGCACACACAATAGGGGGATGTTGGGGTAGGAAATATTTTTCATCCAGGTGCTCACTTCACAAGCAATTTGGTGGAGTGCAGTTCTTACCATTTCCAACATAAAAAAGAAAATAAGGAATACTTTGATAATCTAGTTGAAAAATCTGATGTATATATATTTTTTTTAAGGATTCCCATGGATATATTTTTAAGGATGTCATATGAAATTTCATTGGAAGGGGATTTCAACACAACTCTTCTGTTTAGCTGTGGCAATAAATCAAAGGCAAATGGGGGAAGGTTTATATTTCAGCTGGAAAGGTAGCTGAAATGCCAGTAGCATATGAAAGATATCTTCTAAATTCAAATTAGAAATGAAATATTAGAGAGGACTGTTATAGTGTCAGCCCTGAACATTGCAGCAATACTAAGTAACTCACATTTTTACCCTATAAAATGAAGGCCTGCAGAAACCTCGACATGAAATTCTTGCATTTATTTAAATAACCTTTCAGCTTGACTTTAGTTCTGGAATGTTTTATTACCTTGTAAATCAGACATTACAACACATATCTGATGTGCTAATGCATTTATACTGGAGACATCAGTAATTTATATAATTAATTTTTAATGAATTGTTTATTTGTGGTTTAAATTCTAAGCCCTCGTAGGCCTCTTTGTTGTATTTGCCATTAAGATAAAAGTAGGTCAGGTGGTACTACCTTGAGTCCCATTGTCCATTGTATAAAACACATAGATAATCTATCATGCAGTTATTTGGGATATGATTAAAATGGAGCTGCAGACTCTGGGGGCAAGTATGCATCCTTTTTCTTATTACTGAGAGCCATAATTTAATTTTTGTAAACAAATAAGTTTATCTGAAAGGTCATGGAATATCACATCCCAGTCAGTAAGATGAACGTGATAAGGGCTCTTTGTCCAAGATGGGGACTTGGCCAAAGAGTGATTCTCAAGGAATGCATGAGCATGTTGGTCAAGAGGTGGAATAATGGCTACTAGATCTTTTGGGCAGCATGTTACTGATTTTTCCCTGCTGTCAGGAACAAGTTTCCATTTTGTTCTAGATTGTTACACAGTTTTGTTTCAAATGAAGAAACTGAACTAGCAGAAGTATTCCTGTTGAATCAACTAACAGGAATTTGTTTGAGAAATGATATTACACTCCAAATGCTAATCAGATTTATTTTTTTTTTCTCCAAACCTTACATAAAAACGGATGTTGCCAAAAGCTTAAGACCCAGGTATGACTTGAGCAGCAATCAAACCTTTTTTTACTTCTGGAATGACTTTATGTTTCAGGTCAACATATCCCAGGCAGATATGCAGGCCATAGGCAATACTATCACTATGGTAACACAAGATGGCACCACCATCACAGTCCCTGCCCACGACGCTGTCATCTCTTCTGCAGGAACCCATTCTGTAGCGATGGTTACTGCAGAAGGCACTGAGGGACAGCAGGTAAGATATTACACTGCGTACATGTGCAATGTTTCTTTACAAGATTATGTAAAATAGTCACCTAAGCCATCACAGTTCTGTCATTCACATAGATTTAACTAAGTACAGCAGTTTTCAACACCTGGCCATAGCATTCCCCTCATAAGAGTATGATGTGTTCTACTTCACTGCTGTACATCAATATATGGCAGAATGTTTTATAAACAATAATTGGGGAAAAAAAAAGAGGTAATTCATTTAGGTATATGTAAAATAAGACCTAGAAATGCTGTGTTTCCCCAAAGTCCCATAGTAGATGAGTTTCAGATCTAAGAATAGAATCCAGGACTGCAATTTATTTATTTATTTATGGGACTGTAATTTATTTTATTATTTATTAATGCAGATAGGAAACACTTCTGTAAGTATATGTTTATGGTTTTGTTTTTAATATACAAATAACTTTTTTAGTAGAAATATAGCGATACAATTTTTATTATGTACGTTAAATTGCATTCCAGTGTTCTAAAAATACACCACAGGAAAATGAAGGTACTTGTTAATCACTGTGCTTTATAGGTATAAATAATCACGAGCTTATAGGCACATTTGTTGAACTTCTGTGCAGTTCTGAGGATATTTATATTTTGAGAGCTAATAGATGATTTTGATAAAACAGTGATTGCAACTTCTCTTTAAAAATGTCTCTCTTGCACAATAAATTATGCTCATGAATAATGACAGCTTTGAATTTAACTTTGAAGATAACCATTGTATGAGGACAGTAATGGTAACATATCTGTCATCCAGTTGATTCTCTTCCTTGGGTCTTGAAGGTTGCTATTGTGGCTCAAGACTTAGCAGCATTTCACAGTGCCTCATCAGAAATGGGACATCAGCAACATGGGCACCATTTAGTGACTACGGAAACTAGACCTGTTACATTGTTGGCTACATCCAATGGAACACAAATTGCAGTACAGGTAAGATGGTGATAAATGTTTTTTGGAGTGTTTCTTAATTCTAGAGCTAGGCTCCCCTGAAAAAAAAAACACAAGTCCATGACCATATTATTTCATATTTTAAATTATACATAGGGTTAGGAAGAGGAATATTAAGCACTTAATTTCCAAATCTACTCGTAGAACTTCCAAAAAAGGGGCATTTTAGGGGAGAGCCAAACTTCAGGTCACCTGAATTGTTCATGGAGTCACAGGTTTTCAGTGGAAAAGCGCTTTCATTCATCCTTCAGCGTTACCTACAGAGCTGATACATATAAAGCCAGACTCTCAAGGGTAATTTGCTAGGAACTTACACAGGTAAAATGACTGAGTTTGTTTTTTGACTCTTGAAATGCTAATAGCAAAAAGTGTAAACAGTTATATGGAATGATTAATAATCAGAAATCTCTGGAAATAGTAACCTTCTGTTTAGTGTCAAACCAACACTGTACGAGCAGCAGTCTCTGCAAATAGTTCTGTACATTGTCCAAACACTGTAATGAAAGAGTAATTTGTAGGTATGAAAGAGTATAATTTAAATTGGGCTAATTTAAAAGAAGGTGGAAACCAAGTGCAAATTAAACTTCTATGTAGAAAGGAACCAAACCCAATATCTAGACAAGTATTTTTGTGAATAGTTTATTCAGAGGGAAGCTTGGCTTGACTGGAAGGTTAAATGAAACTTCCAGTGCAAACAGTGACCAGCATGCTATCTTACTCCAACATTAAATTAATTACGTGCGTATTTTATTTCTGTTACATATGATATGATGGTAGGTTAATAGAAACTTTTGGAAATGTTAAATCTGGAGGACTTAGCATTTTAGAAGTTAATCTCTTTAAATGATATTTCAGTCAAGGTTCAAATAAATGACTGAAAGATCCTAGGGAAATTGCCACTCTGAGGTCAGAAGCCAATTTTAAACTCAAAGTAAAGTAAAAGGAGTCAAATTAGTTTAAATGTTGGGTTCCATAGTAGTATCAGTCCTGCAAAGTGCCTAATACTTTTAGTCCTCCTCATAGCCTTCTTGATTCTATGTTAAACTATGTGCATAAATAAGTTCAGTGGGATGTAATAAAGCTACTTTTGTATTCAAATATACTGTGGAATTAGGACTCAACACTGTGGATTTGATCTTGTTCTTGTCCAGGTATCACAACATATGTTTTGTTCTAGAGAACATGGGAGATCACAGGAACCATACATCCTGAAATAGTATACAATTAGGAGGAGGATAATTTTCATGAATGTCATGCACCCTATGAATTTCAAAGGGAGTTGAGTATATACAACTGTCTTGAGTATGGTTTGCGTGATGGGCCTTAGCTTTGACAAATACCAATATAAAAGAACATCAAGTGTGGCTATGCAGAGAGGAGATGCTCTGAAGAGTTTCTTAGCAAATCAGTATTAAGCAGTGTAAGTTAAATGTGTTCTTGGAAGGTTCTTGGGAACAGCTTCAAACAGGAAAATAAATGCAGAAAAGGCACTCAGAAATTTCATTTCCAGGCAGTAAAATATAATTTGCAGGTGGAAGTAACAGCAACTTAAGTCAGGTTCCTTCAAACTGTTCATATTTGCTGAAACTGTTGTGAGATCAAAACCCTTGAGCATTTAAGTCTCAGGATTAATGCTGCAGTCTAAGTATGTATGCATGGTACTCTCTAAAGAGCTCAGATGGAAAGGAATTGTGTTAATATCTTCACGCAGAAGTGAGGGATTGTTATTTTCCCCTTTGTTAAATGGGAAATAGCAAGTTGCATGGTGATTGTAAAGCAGTGAAAGTCGAGAAGCTCTTAACTCAGGTCTTTTGCGCTAAGTTGGCAATAATCAAAACTGCATGTAAGAAAAAGCATAGCAGAAGGCAACAGTTCTCCTGAGGGGAAGAAAAAAAAGTAACTTGCGCCCTCAGCGGTGTGTCTTTTGGGTGAAAGGCAAACGTAGACACTCTCTCCATATGCACCTCTTTTGTTACCAGCAGTGAAGCTTTTGCTGAAGTATCTTTATATTAATTAAACTTAAAATATACAATACAAATAGAGAAATCAAAATTAAAATATTGATTGTTCATGAGTTTTTGATTTATTTTTTTTTTATTAATCCATTTGGTTTCTAAATGCTGATAAATAAACGATAAATACTGGCCTGATAGCCAGACTGAAGTCCTAAGGACGTGGTAACAGGTCTTTTGGGTTTGAGTGGCTCCAGAATGTGATATCCAGTGACTGTAAAAACAAGTCACAAGCAATATTTAGAACTGTCCCATTAGGTCTATCCATCTGACAAATAATCTGGTTTTACTTTTCACAGTCTCATAGATCTTTCTCCCAGGCTAGTAGGTAATGGCCAGCTTTACATTTTTCTTAAGATGAGGTTGTCTTCAGTGTTCAAATCACTGGATGTAAGTGCATGGTGTACATATTATAAAACTCCCTGGATCCTTTCCCAAAAGTGTGTCAAGTTGTCTTTATTTAGGGTTGGTTGATGTTTCGTCTGACAGTGATGGCTTTGCAGTTATAACTACAAGATAATTTCCTCTCTAACCTACTGTAGAATCGAACAGTGTAATGATGACTGCTTTTTTATACGTCAGGATTCTGCAATAAGTGTACACTTTAAATACATATTAATGTCATATGGGGATCCAAAGAGCTGACTTTCTGCGAGAGTTACAAAAAATGAAGATGTTTGTTTGCCTTACCAATGTTAAAATGTAATTCAACAGCCACTATGACTTTTGAAAGCCTTACCTTAGCTTTGATATATCTGCCAATTTGAAATATTATCTACTTTGTGTGTTGTGAAGTAATGTTTACCATGCAGCAGTTCTTTGAAGAAAATTTGTTTGGTAGATACATAGACATTGAGTTTAATCTGCTGTCAGAAGTTATCTTAATTGTCATGCTGATTAGATAGCTGCTAGTATATATAGGTGTGACAATACTGATCACACTTACTGGTGCTAAAGTATTGATCATTTCTAGATATTTGGTTTAATCTTTAATTATTAATCTTAATACACATTGATATCCATATGTAACACTCTGGATTTATTTATGTTTAAATGCATTTGTTTCAGCTTGGAGAACAGCAGTCCCTGGAAGAAGCCATTAGAATAGCCTCCAGAATACAACAGGGTGAAACACCGGGGATTGATGATTAACCTCTAGAACTGCTACCAGAACAATAGAGTGAAAGGTATTTTATTTTCAATCAACAAAGGTCCATGCCAGCAGAAACCCATAAGAACTTTGAAGTTCCCTGCTTACTGATACTGTGTACACATTTTATGCAAGAGGAAGAACATTTTGTAAGTTTTGTGTACATAACCCTTGGAATGGACTGACATCATCTACTTCCAACAGTTGTATATTCAGGAATATGGAATTAGGATTATATAGTAAATTTCCTTGTTATCCTTTCATCGGATTTCAGACTGATCTACAAGCAAGTCAAACATGAAATAGAAGTATTGGAATTAATTTTAATGTTATGTACAAATAATGAAGGCATTACTGAAGATTTCAGATGCTTAAAATACTATTAAAAAAAAATCATCATTTCAGGAACCCTTACAAGTAATAAAGATGACAAAGCCTTTTAAATTGCATTCCATAAATGGAAGAGTCTTGGATTTTGAGCCTACTGTAAATTTTCGTATTTTGATTTGTTTCATACAGATTTGAATACTCTTTAGATGATCCACCCCATCTCATTCATTGTAAATATAGACTGTTAATGCTGGAAGTGTTAATTATATTATCTTTAAATTGCATTATGTACAAAGGAGAAACTTTGTTTGTTCAATATTAAAGGAAGTAAATCTAATGATTTTGTTTCTTTACATGTTTTACTTAAGATGATACTCTCAAATCATTATGCAATAAAATATAGCAAGATTGTATTGTCTAGATAGGATGATATTGTCATGTGATGTACTGGTTTACTTTTTAATGAAACTGAAGTTCAAATTATTTATTTACGGCCTTGTATAAATTTTTCCAAAGTTTATTTATCATAAACTTAATTTTTGACATTAATTTTGATCATAATCCACTATAGTGTATTAAGTAATTAGTGTTAATAGTTATTTTAAATATTCTAAAACACTTCAAGAATTATTAAAATAGTCAGTCGATTTTGACTAAGAGGTAAACTACCTGTTTTCAAGAGGAATATTTTCAAATGGTGCATTTGCAGCTTAAGTACAAGTACTAACAGTCTATTTTCAACAGTTCTGAGTGCCTGCTGCTACCATTCAGTACCTAGGATATACTGATAATCAGTGCTTTTGAAAATCAGGACACAAGTTACTAAAAAGGGATTAATTAATGATGATGTAAGTACAATGCTCCTCTCCACTTGTCATTCTGTAAAGGAAACAAATATGTTGTAGATACATCTAACACATACAGTAAAGCATAACTTTAATTTTTTTTTTATGAAAAAATATCTTTACTCTTGTCTTGTTAGTAAGCTTGTTAAGCAAGTTAAATTGTATTGGCTTCATATAAGATTCAGTGCTTATTTTAGATGAGTGTCAAGAGCACTTCTAACACTGAAGCCTCACCTTTTACCTTCTCAAGGGAGGATTAAACATCTTCTGGATGAAGTGTTAATCAAGTAATCATTTTATAAGTATTATGAGGTACACATTTTACAGAAAAAAATGAAGTCCGTAACTACATACATTGAGGTATCTGACCTCAAAAAAAGCCAAGTTTTAATAGAATGAAGCTAATTTATTGTGAATTACTGTATCAGTGTGGGTTGCAGCCTTTTATGTCTTTCATACAGATGGCCACCTGAAAAGTGCAGTGAAAGAATACAGAACTGTGGGATAGATGTGGACAAAGCAAAGACTATTCTCTGGATCCATTACAAAGTAAAACTTGTAAACACTGAGGTTGTCTGTAACTTTTGTGTAGGATTGAGGCTGCTTGCTCACTTAGGTGCCAGTTTTCCTCAATGTTGTAATACTTGCTATCCCATGGAGATAAATGTACTATGCAAGGAGGATTAATTGCCTGTCAACTAGATCAGTTTCTTAGTACTTATCACCTTTTAGATATTAAAGATGTATCATTTGACATGAACGTTCAAGGGTTTGTTTTTTTTCTTAAATTTCATTGCTAATAGTTTCTGGAAACAGTGGCTGGGACGGTGGCTTTGACTTAGCAAAGAAATAACTTCAGTTCTTACTTCTTCTCGGTTTCCAGGACATTTTCTGACCACTGCACAAATGTGAGTATTCTTTTCTCTTTTATACTAGTTGGTTTCCTGCAAGGGATTCAGAACTAGCCCAGTCAGGAAAACCTGAAATTTTTAAAAAATTATTTCTTACTGGTATCTTACCAGTTGTTATTGCAAAACTCCCAAGTCAACCTGTGCTTCTATGTTGAGCTAGCTGTCTCTATAAAGGAAAACATATTTGCTGACTAAATAAGCCAGACTGATTTATACTGCTTCGCTGTTAAAGAGAAGCTGAGGTGATTATATGTGTCTTAGCTGTGAGGCCTGTATTCATAAGACTTGTTTTCAGAGTGGAGAGACCTGTGTGATTTTTCCACCGTGCTTGCATGCAGTCCAGAGTGGAAAGAGCTGTTTTGGTAAGTTGGTGCTGCCCGTTGGGTGTCGGAAGGACCTGTAGTGGAGGTTAGACAGGGTGAAATCGGGTTAGATAGGAATATTGGTGAAAAGGATTTCAGGAAGAGGAAACAAAGCATACGATAAAAAGGACTGGATGTTTGGCAGTAGAAATCTGTATCCTTGTCCTCACAGATTGTACTGCTCTTTTTTAAAAAGTTCTGTCTCAAAGGGAATGCTGTGGCACACTAGAAGGAAATAATTCGTAAAAGAGGAATCCTGTAAAGTAAAGCAACTCAGTATATCACTTCCGCATAAAAATCGGCTCCCACATCTCCAGCATTCCCCCCAAGTTTTTCTCTCAGGTACGAATTCCAGGCTTACACCAACTCCTCCTTTTAAAGGAGTAAAAAAAAAACAACCCAACCTCTCTAGACTTCGCAGTCAAGTTTTCCCTTTTAAAAGTTTCTACAGTTTTTCACCACTGTGGGGCTTTGCTTGTCTTTACTGTTCAGTGCCTCTCCTGATAGTAAAAGGAGAGGCAATTATTTTCGGCACTCCAGGCTGATGGACCTACTGTGCCAGACACAGTACGCATAACAATAGGACAGTTTTACCTTGGCTAATGCCAAAGCACACATGAATAGGCTGACGCTGGAAGAGTGTGTTTTCGTAAGAGTAAATCTTGAAAGCTGACAACAAAGTTGTAAACAGCTACAATCCCTGATGGTATAATGAATCTCAGCAACATATCAGCTGACTGGTACCAGAGATATTCCGGCACAGCGTGGGAGAAAAGGCGTCTGGTGTCTGCTCAGCACACAAGAGAAGGACAAAGCTGATAGTGCAGATAAACAAAATGTCTGAGCTTGCAAGGCAGTTGTTCCTAAACTTTACTCTAGTTCCTAATCTTCATAACCCCTCAAATACTGCTGGGAGTAATTTGTTTGACTGGATGCTCTGTTTTATGTGATGATGAGGCTGTACTAGAACACAGAAGAATAACTCTGCATGCTGTGTACTTCTCGGAGTGCAGAGTCAGGGAGCCTTCCCCAGGGACAGGAAGCTATTTAATAGGTATTTAGCCACCAGGAAAAGAGGATATGGAGTAAGGATGTGATCAGGAGTGTTTCTGAATCTGGCAATTTCAGCATTACAGCTGTAAAGGTTAGTCAGGTTGCACACCTTAGGTTGACTATAGCTTGTACTTACTGAGATGCAGAAATGGCCTATAACAAACCTATTCCAGTCACTCTTAGTTTGTCATTGAATGAAAAGAATTAAATGTTCTGTAAAATTATCTGTGTAATTTTAAATTACAGCACAGATGACATTTCACTAATGGGTGGGAAGCAAACTGATTTTCTTAAGCAGTAAGAGACTGGGAATGAACTTGTATCCTATTTACAGTTATTTAGAACTTGAAAAACATATTTATTAAGTCTGCGTAATTTTTTTAGGCGGATAGAAATTAACACGTGCCTTGTATTTACAGACTCCAGCTGGTTGTTGATAGTAATGTACTCCTGTTTTTTTTGCAAAGCAGTATGTATTTGAACAACTCATCCCCCAAAAGTATTTTTTGTTCCGTTGATAAAAATCTCCCAAAGCTTGGACCCCCATGACAAGAGACCAACAAAATCAAGAGTCATTTCCAGTTCTTGTGTCATAAATAGTAAGCTACACTCCAAATAAGGCACAGAAACAAGCGTTTTTCCTTGTTGTGTTATGTGTATTCTAAAATGTAGCTTAGGTGTTGCCAGCAGTTTGACATTCCTTTGTTGCTGTTTTTCATTCTGTTAGGAAAGTTCACTTGGCCAATAATCCAATTAGACCATTACCATTAGCAGTAAATGGCTGACACCTAACACACTATCAGGAATGTGATACCAGACTTTTTCAACTGAGGGTTATATTCAAAGCAGACTTTAATTATCCCAATAAACATACAAGATTGTATCAACAAGCAAGCATTTTGTCCTACACAGTCTGTGTATTTCTCTGTAATGGGATTGTGACCCCCTTACATCCCATACATCTCAGGTTCTGTAGCAGTGAGAGATTTTATTTGGATTATTTTTGGTTTGTTAGGAGTATTTGAAGCATTTTTCTTAAAGGAATGGCAAAGTATTTACACTTTCAGGGTACAAGTGATTGTGCAGAATATTCTCTATAACAAGAAAGTGTCTTATGTAACTGTCAAACCCCCAGCATTTTACCCTTTCCTTTGTTTAAATCCCTCACCAGCCTTTAGGTTGACTGGCTGCTGGACTTCACGTAATTTTCTGGGGAGTTTTACACTCTCCTTTATGTTACTGCTTCCTTCTGTAGTATTTGGCTGAGAGGGTCCTGAGCAGGTATCTTAGTGAGGCAAGACAAGGTAAAGAGGCTGACTTAACATCTGGCCAGTCTGCTGGCATAACAGAAACTACCACATGGCTGTAGAAAGCTCCTGGAGAAACAACCATGTTCTAAAGCTACAGAGTTCAATACAGATTGTAATGACTGGAAAATCAGAAAGCACAATAAAGGTTTGTGGGACAGAGAGGATTTTTTTGTTTTGACTAGCTGGTCTACGTTTTTAAACAGATACATTCAAGACAATAAGAGATTTTTGAATGTATGAAGGTTCCCAAGGATGGTGTTAGTGGCAAGAAGGTGGCTGAGCTTCTTGAAATTCCTAGTGGGCTTTTATCTTTTTATCTGCATCTCTGAAAAATGTCTGCAAAATTACTTGCATAAGAGGTTACTAAAATGAAGAGTAGTAAATTTGAAAAAAGGCTGAGTACCTCTTCTGTGGTTTTGCATGCTCCCTGACAGCAATACTGGTAAATTAGCAGTGACTATTTACTGTCTTTGCATTAGATATTGTAAGGTTCTTAATTTCAGAGAGAAAATCTTGCCTTGTAATCATTTTAACTTCACTTCAGCACAGGAACAGGGCATTCTAATTGTACCTGTTTTCAGTCATGGCAATCATTCTGTCTCTTCAACTTTTAGGATGTTTTGGAGGAATTTCTGATCTGAATACAGCTCTTGGGAACAGATGCTTTTGCCAGTTTCTTTGTAAGCAAAGGTGTCAAGTGTTAAGAGACAGGCAAAAAGGGAGACACTAAAAACTGTTAAGGGTGTGTGCTTTCATAGCCACAGAGAAATACTGAATTGTATGTGACTGCTTGGCAAAAACTGGTTTTCTTAATGTACTTTGTACATTATAACTTTTCTGAGTATCTTCAGATCTTCCCTTAATTTCCCAGATTTTGGACCCATTAGCTACTCTTTGAGAGGCATGCTACATGCTGCCAAATTCCTAATTATATACTCCACCTTTTTCTCTTGCTCTTATTTACACTTCTGGGTGATTACATCCTAGAGAAATGCTGTATCTGCATGCAGACTATAGGCTAAAAAGAGTAAAAGGACTGGCAGCATCAACTACAAGTATGTATTTGGACACAAAGTCGACCTTTGATGGAGAACCCATTAAACTCTGGACCTTGTAATGAAGGAAAAGAGGTTGCCAGCTAACAGTGGCTGTTAGCAGCCCAACTCTAGAGAAAACAATCTTTAAACTGTTCATCTTTAAGCTATCAGTGGCCTGGAGACAACATCTCCCAGATGGCACACTACCACTGTTAGTCCTGTATTTACCACACCTTGCAAGAACACTAGAACACCATCACTGGCACTGGTGACAAGCATGTTGGAACCCCACAGAAGGGCTGGGAATAGCACAGATCTGTGCTTCTCTCGGTTCTCCAGCAACAGCCTTGGCACAGGCGGCTGTAGTGTTTCTGTTCTTCATACAAGCAACTTGACCTTCTTCCTCTTTTATTTTTCACTCAATTTATCCTTCTCATAATCAGATTAACTCATCATGGCTTCATGACTATGCTGGCTGGTGTAGAATGGGTTTAATCTAATTCTTGGCAGAACACTTCCAGTTTGATGAAGGAGTTTTTTGGGCACTGCAGATGAACTTCTAAGTGCAGGAAACCCTGACAAGATGACAGTGTACCCACTTCTGTGGCAGTTGCCTCTGACAGCTAGACAAATTGGCCATTGTTCCATTTCTTTCCTATTCATCATTATTGGGGTTTCCCTGCTACCCACAGAAGAGGGAACAACAGTTTCTCTTGAGCTTCAAAACTCCTAGTTAAATGCAGCTGTTTGTTAGTGAGCATGTGCTGCCCCAGATAAGTATTTCTGGTAGCAAAATCTTCAGTGTGCCAGTCTGATATACTTATTTTTTAATTTAAAAGCAAGGATTGAAGTAAACCAGAGGCAAATTCTGCAACTATATCCTGGAAATCCTTAAAACACTCATATTTATAGCAGTATCACTCAGGTACTGTTGGGCCATCAGATTATATGATGTTACATCTATTTAGATCATCAGGGCTTTAGTTTGCAAGATCTACAGAGGCTCAAAGGTGCATTTTAATCAGCTTCAGAGAATTTGGAATTAATTTGGCTCATAAAGAATGGCACAGTAGAAGCCTGCAGAGCTCTTCCCCACTTACCTTTCTTGCTCCTGTGATGATGATATTCATTGCTAATATGCTCTCTGACTGTGGAAACTGGCTTTTCTTGGGGTGCTTTTTAGCTAGGCTCTTGTCATGGTTTGACTCAGGATCGGCAATTAAACCAGAGACAACAATGCTCTCGATCCCCTTCCCCAGGTAGGGAAAGGAGAGCAAGGAGAAAGGCTTTGCTGGACTGAAAATTAAATTAGTCAGCTTTAGTTATATGTACAATTATATACAAGTATGTTCAGGAGTGTGCAAACACCTCTTGCCTCCCCCCACCTCCAGCAACTCCCCTGGCACTCTCCTTAGCTGTGAGCAGTCCCAAAACGTCTCAGAGCACTGTCTGAGATAACAGTAGAGCAGACAGGGCTGTGGGGAGAGTTATGAGGTCAGAGATGCTTGAGCCTGGGGTCAGTGGTGATGAATGGATGGATGGAGTCCTCCCTGGATACCGGCCATGGATGGAAGAGAAGGGAAGAAGAAGCAGGAACGAAGTTGTCTTCTGTGATCTGACCTTCCTCGGAGCTTACGTAGATCTATGGAATGGAATCCCTTTGGTCAGTTCTGCTGTCTGTCTAGTCCAGCTCCCCACGGGGGGGTCACAGATACGACTCTCCTGCCCCAGTAGCCTCTGTAGCAGCAGAGCTAAGAAGCGACCTTGGAGTCTCAGCAGCAACATAAACATTCCAGTGTTATCAGCCCACTAGCTGGAACACTTGCTGCTAGTTAAAGCTTACTGAAGGAGAAAAAAAAAAATCAGTAAAAGGAACATCAGCTTCATCCTGGCTCAAACCAGGACAGCTCTGCTTGTCGTGGTGCACAGGATAGCAGAGTTGCCACACTCGTCTAGGGGAAAACAGTATCTTCAACACAACCGTTTATGGTCCCGTCAAACTACAGCAAAAGAACTGATGCAAATTCAGAACAGCCTATATGTAGAGACTATGAATGCAGTCCATACAGAGCAACTATGGATTTTGTTATAGTTACATATTTTTTCAGCACTTCCTTACTTGCTTTCAGTTTAGGAATACACTTTCTTTTAAAACAATTATATTACTGCTGTTTATTTCTTTCAGTTTTTTCTTTCCTCTCATATCTTTTGTCTTCTCTTCAGAAATACTTCCTTCTGTGTACAAACTCTATTGTTCCATTTGATGTTGTCCTGCTTAAACTGTTCCAGTGATTAGCAATTCATTAATGTCTATACATTAGGGCTTCTGAATTTCAGTTTGCACTTACCCTCACTAAATACCTGTGTCTGTAGACTCCAGAAAACATTGCAGCACCAGTTATATTTAGGTTGAGTTTGGGAAGAAACTGCAGCGTTGACATTTCTAGGGAAGGCATTTATTGAAAGCTTAAATTCTTTACTCTTTTTTTAAATAGAAGGAAACTTCATATATGACTGAAGCAAGCCATTGCTAGTGGCTAGGTTGTTTTGAGACACTTATTAGGAATTGCTTTGTATTTCCCTCTGTAGGCTATTAGTTGAGAACGAGATGGAGGTTGCATTTTCTTAATAGCCTTCTCTTGCACCATCATTTCTAAAACTTGAATGCTTCGGTTAGTATTTGCTACAGAGTGCATTTCAGTTTAAAAAAATGAGTATTTTTAGTAGGACATTATTGTGATTCTAAATCATTGCACACCAAGGATGTTTACAGCACTTGCCTTGATGTAGCCATATCTCTGTACATGCTGTCCAGTCCTATTTTCCTAAGTTATGTTGGCTACTTTAAGTTTTCTGAAACTAGTTTCAGGAGGTTTCCATAATCTCAAAAATTGTGTTTGCATGGTTTGCCACTGCTTGTCCTTGAAACAAAAGCTGTCTTAAACTTTCAGGGCATCAGAAGCGTGAGAAATGAATAGGGATGTGATACTTAAGCAAAAATGTTTCTGTGTAGGCCTTACAAAAGAAAAGGGTAGTGACCCATGTGTCTTGAGGCAATGGAGCTCCGAGCAAAACCATTTCACTGTGTAGGCACATGGAGTGTGTGTGAGCCCAGAGTTATATTAGCCAAATTAATTTAAAATGCTCCTTATGTTAATGCCATGCTGGTGGCACTGGCAGTCACCCCTGCACACCCTGCTGGTTCAATCCCAGCAGGGTATCAGTGAGAGCCACCAGGGACAGTTGTGCCACCTTGTGCAGCAGCTCTCTGCAAAGAAATGGGTATTTTCAGGCAGACAATGTTAAAAAAGGAGGCATTGCTAGCAGAACTGGGAATATAGGACACTAGCATCCCCGTGGTGTTTCTAATGTCCCAAATGCACACAGATTTGGAGAACAGAAGTTGTGTGAGCAGCACCAGTGTGAAAAGGGGAGAAAAAAGTACAGTGGTATTTTTGGTTTGGGCTTCAACAGAAAATCTGTCTTTAATTAATTACCTGTTGGAGATACAGGTGTCCCATTACAGCGGGCAGCAGAAATGGGCCTCCAAGCCCCACTGTTGACCTCAGCCAGCCCTTTAGCAGCGGGAACTTTTGTGCAGCTGCGGGAGCTGGAACTGTGTCCAAAGTTGCTTCTGAGGCTTCTGCCCATGGACATTGGAGCTCAGTGACAGCAGATTGGCACAAAATGTAAACATCGTTAAGTATGAACTTCTGTTTTCTATTGACTGGGCCTTAGGTGTTTTAGTTTGTTACCTTTAAAACTTTGAGACTTGTAATCAGACCATGCCACTCTCTGTAGGGGTGTCCCGTTTGCAGCAGATGAGGTTTTTGTCTTCCAGATGAGGAGGGGTAGGCTTTGGGGAGGAGGCTGGCACGGTATGCTGGCAGAAGAGGGGCTGTGCCACAGGGTCTGAGCATCCCACATACCCTCAGCTCTCAGAGGAGAGAACCCCTGGCACTGCCTGCACATCCAGGGGGTGGTGTGCCTGCCAGGAGAGCCTGGGAAAGCAGGAACTCAACAGGGACACACACCTGTCTTTCTGTGGGTTCTCTGCGGCTCTTGTGGCTGTAAAAAACAGGGTTTTTTTCAGGACCTTTGTTACCAAAGGGTTAATTTTAAGGTGATTTGGAGATTTGTTGGGTTACATTTCATAAAGGTGGTACGAGATGGGAAAATAAAGCTGAGAGGTGAAGTTGTGGCATCTGATAATCGGCATGCACTGTGAATCACATTTTCCTGCAGTAACTTTTGGTTCATTTGAATGTGTCTTGTAGAAGTTATCAACAGTGTGGGGTGCTGTATTTGAGGCGTGTTTGCCAGCGTTTTACATCATGTGAATCGAGTTATTTGGAATGTAATTTTTTTGTTTAGCTAAACAAGGCTGTCTTTAACTGGGCTACAAGGACTTATTGTTTTCAGGACATGAATGGAGATTTTTGCACACTCTTCTAGCAACCAACAGGGAGCAAAACAACCCTGCTGCGAAACAGGGAAGCTGCACCCACAGTGAGCGCGCGGCCCGCCCCAGGCAGGCTGGGCAGTTCGGGGTCCCCGCCCGCGCAACGCCCGCTCCCCGGGCGGTACCGGCCCGTCGCGGCTGTCCCCGAGCTCCGCTACGGGGCGGGGCCGTCCCCCGGGCTAAGATGGCGCCTCGCCCGCGCCTCACCGGGCAGACACGTAACGTGTGGCCGCCTCAGGGCTGGATTCGGGTGGCGAACCCCGCCCCCGCTCCGCCCGCACCGCTCGCGGCATTCGCGCCAAAGCGCCCCGTGACGCGGCGGTGTGTGGGTCCGCCCCCGCCCTCCGTGTTTTCAAACCGACTGGGGAGGCGTGATTGGCTGGCGTGCGCGCCACATGACTAACGGTCGCGGGAAAGCCGCGGAGTCCGAACAGCGCGAGGGGAGTTGTGGCCAGGGGCAGTGCTGTGCGGAGCCGCCGCACCCAGGGGCGTAGCGCACCGAGGGGACGTGGAGCAGAACAGCGCGAGGGGAGTTGTGGCCGGGGGCAGCGCTGTGCGGAGCCGCCGCCGCCGCACCCAGGGGCGTAGCGCACCGAGGGGACGTGGAGCAGCGCAGCGACAGCGAGCGCGGCGCGGCCAGGTTCGGCCGTGAGCGGGGCTCGCAGCGAGCCGCCATGAGCTTTCTCAGCGTTCAGCAGGCGGCGCCGCCGCGGCGGGTCTCGGCCCGGCGAGCGGCCGCCCCGATCAGGCAGAAGCTGCTGTTCCTGAACGCCCACAGCGACTGCGAGGAGGAGGACGAGGACGAGGAGGAGGAAAGCGGTAACAGCACCGGCGGGGACTCGGCCTTCCAGGAGGCGGACTCGCCACTCTCGGCGGCTCGCACCCCGGCGCGGGGCGACCCGCCCCTGCTGGAAGAGGAGGAGGAGGAGATGGAGCCAGCAGCGGCGCCGCTGCCGGACGAGGGCGACTCGTGGGAGGAGGAAGGGTTCGGATCGTCTCCGGTGAAATCGCCTGGAGCCTATTTCATGGCCGGCTCGCCTTCGTCGCCGCCCCCCCATAAGGGCCGCCGCCCCTGTGTGCGCTCCCCGCCGCACCCGGCGGCTAGTGGTTACCGGGTGCGGAGCGAGGAGCCTAGCTCGCCGCTGCCCGACTGCCCAGGCACGCCGCCTCACAAGACCTTCCGCAAGCTGCGCCTCTTCGACACGCCGCACACGCCTAAGGTGAGGCACCCGCCTTGGCGCCGGAGCGCTCCGCCGCGCTGCCGGGCCCCCTGACCCACCGGGGTGAGGGCGAAGGGAGGGTCCTGGGCCGGGCTGGGCTGGGCAGCCGGCCCGCCCCCGGCGGGCTGGAGCGCCGCGGCAGATACCGCGCCGTGCCTGGCGGTGAAAATGTGGGGATTAGGGGACGGCGGGGGCCCAGGCAGTGCCGGCGGGGTCGCCGTCCACCCCGTGAACCGCTTACACCACCCCGCCTGCCCGCAACGGCCGGTTGGCGTCTGTCCCGGGACCTGCCTACAGCCCGGCCGTTACGGTTATGTAACTCGCGGGGACCACGCTCCGGCCCCTCGGCCTCCGCGCGCCGGTGGGCCCGGCGGGGCGGTTTGGGGGAAGGGAAGGGGCGGGCGGCGGCGGGCGCCGCCTCCCCGCGTGGCTCCCTCAGCCCGGCCGGAGGCCTCGGTTCGCTCCGCGGCGCGAGCTGCCGAGCTGTGCCCACCGGCCAGCGCTTGGTGAACGAGGAGGCGAGAGCAGTGCTGCGCACCCCAGCCGCGCGTTTTGTCCCCTGGGGTAACGGGGTGTGGAGCAGGCCGCCCTTATGTATATAAAATATGCTTTATCGACACAATTCTATACTTTTTGATAAATGTTATTTTGGCTATAAATATATAAGTACCCTGCTTTTGCTGTCTTCTGTGGAAAAGATTTTTACGGAGGTGCAAGTAGAATATTAAACTCTTAAAATAAATATTTTGGTGTCTTGTGGGCATTTGTACCATTATAACCATAAAGTAAAAGCTTGAATGGGAATTTGCTTCTGCGTGTCAGTAAAAGTCTTGTTCGAGTGCTACTGTTGTGCTGTATGTCAGTGCAAATACAGAGTCTGCACTCTAGACAAATGCCAGAAGGCTGCCTGAGTAGCTGCTGCTGTTAAACTGATGGATTCGAAAGCTTGAAGGGATAGGTAGCCCTTAGCATTTTCAATAACAGGGTTTTGCAAGACATTTCAACTTTTGAACCCGACGCTCCTGTAAAACATTGTATTTAAGTTTAAACCTACTGATCATAGGCTTGCTTTCTTCATTGCTTTTCATATAGCCCTGTAAAAGTAATCCTGGGATAATCCCCGCGGATAATCTCCCAGGGTCTATAGTCTGTAGATTGAAAACAACTGATTTAAGGTGCGAGGAAGGCAACCTTGTTAATTGGTTTTCTACGGCTTCCATCTGAAATGAGATGTCACTGGTAGAAGTCAGTGGTACATATTTGGAAATAGCAAAATTGATGATGATTTTCTACCAAGATACTTTAGAAATGCAAGAGGCTGGTGGACTGTGACACTAAAAGCAAGGTGTTAAGGCTGCGTTTCAGTTGGATTCTTAAATTAGGTGCCTAGATTCTACATGGATTATCTTGGAGAGGTTATCTTTGGAATCTGGAATAATTGGTTGGTTAAGGTGTCCAGTGAAGGTACTGAAATGTGTATCGAGACACACAGTGACTTAAAGGTCTTCATCTAGTCCAAATTTGGGGAGTGCAATTGAGATTCCCAAGTACTGATCCTTCCCTTATGCTGGTTTAGGCTTTAGTTAGTTCTTTACAAAATAAAGTGTTGCTAGGACAAGGCAACACTCCTGCTTGTCACCCTTTAAGTCAGTGGTTGGCATCCTTACTGGGATATAGGAGACTCAGGTGCAAACTTCCATACCTAACTGGGAGAGGTTTCATCGTGTGCCTGGAAAATGCCCAGTCTGACAAATTACCACCCAGAAGATCTGTTTGGGATGTTGAACTGACAGCACAACAGTGCTGTCAACTCTTGAGCAGTTCTTTGTAGGCTTATGAAGAGGTATCTGTGCATCAGTATTAAATCTCCTATTTGCTTATTTTTTTACCTTGCCAGTTAAGTTTGTAGTCACCAAAGATGATTTCCTATGTCTGATCTAACTCCCAGACCTTCTATGTGAAAATCATTGTGATAGTGCACAGCATGGTCCATGAGTTTCATCTGCGTTTCTTTCATGGACAGATAATTGTCCAAGAAGTTTGCATGATGACATGATAAAAGTCAGAAAAGCGGTGCTTTTTCCTGTATTTTAAAAATTATTTTAACATTCAGTGTTTCCTTTAACTGTGGAGTGTAAAGCCTAATACTTTATTTGGGATTTTTTTAAATGGAAATGTAGGTATTTAAACAGTTCATGCTAACTTTGATTAGACAATATTGTAATGATGGCTTTCAAGCATGACCTGACTTTTATATCTAAAGCAATATTGAGGCTATAAATGTCCTCTTTTTTTGTCCTTTTTTTTTTTTTAAATAAATATAGAGTTTGCTTTCTAAAGCTCAAGGAATAGGCTCCAGCTCAGTTAAACTTCGAGGGGGCTCTCTATTTATGAATGTTGGGAAATCGGAGAAGCAAGAAGAAGATATTAGACAAACACCTCATGTGAACATCAATCCTTTCACTCCTGATTCCATGTTCCTTCACAGTTCTGAAGGAAAATGCCGTAGGAGGAAGAGAACACACTGGAACGAGTAAGTAACTTATAGCTTCTTTTGTTAAGCTTATCTTTAGAACTACTTTCAGCTGCAAGTTTTGTTACAGATTGCTTCTATGAAAGTGTTTTTCCTTGCAAATCTGTTAGTATAGCTCTTAAATTACTTGCTTTGAGGTGCATGATGTTATGAAAGAACTATTTAGCACTAGATCTTTTTATTAGTATACAGAGAGCATACACCAAGCTGTGTCCTACAGTCTTTTAACCTTGTGCATAGTCTTTTATTGAAGAGAGGAAAAACACGTTAAATAATAGTACGAAACATGAAGAAAGAAATGACAAAGATATTAGCATGGTGCCTTTATTTTATGGATTTGCACTTACAAATGACTAATGTTCAGTTAAACTAAAAATCAATGGCTGCTAGATTTCAGTTTTAAATTTACTTAAGCCATATTATTTCTGCAAAAGTAACTGGTGTCAATTTCAGCTCTTGTGGAGAAGATATGGAAGCAAGTGATGGAGAGCCTGAAGATGAAACTATCAGACCTGCTAAGGTAATTAATCTTCAGACCTTGATACTAAGTTTGGCAGTTAGTGTATGGGGAGATCTAACTATGTTCCTTTCTAATCTTTGCAGAGGATAACTATAACGGAGAGTAACATGAAGTCGCGCTATGCAACTGAATTTCATGAGTTGGAGAAGATTGGATCGGGTGAATTTGGTTCTGTGTTTAAATGCGTGAAGAGGCTTGATGGCTGTGTTTATGCGATAAAGCGATCCAAGAAACCCTTAGCTGGCTCAGTGGATGAGTGAGTATTTCCTGCTATTAGAAGTCACCTCTTGGTGTTTTTTCCTCCCATGTCTCTCTGTATTGGTATCTAGAGAAGGCATTTAAGAGAAAAGTGTGAGTATACATGAATTAAATGTAAAACAGATACAATTTTGAAGTCACTTAACCTTTTTTTTTTTTCTCTTCTGTATACTGTGCAAAAAATAGTGAGGAAAGGCTACTTGGCCTTTCTCTAGCAGACATTTGTCCTAATATTCTGTGTGGAAACAGGTTGTTCTCATCTGGAAAGTAAAAATAATGCTTACTTGCATTAGTGGGAGGAGGGACTACATGAACAAACTGTGCAGTGGTAATCCTTTGAGATATGAAAGCAATATTCTCAACTATGTCCTTATCCTTGTCAACTTTAATGACATGCAGATTAGTTGTCAGCTGTGAGGTATTTTTAGCATTTGTGAATGAGCCTGTGATTCATTACTTTTTCCACCACTGTTGGAATAGTTATAATATAAAAATCCACTAATTTGACTTGCTCAAAATTGTGTACCAGACATAGACATGAGAAGTTATCCATTCTTCTGTATATTTAGTCTTTTAATACAATGTTAATTATTTTACCTGTTTGGATAGAAGTACAAGTCCATGCTAAGATGCCACAGAACTGAACATGAAGATTTTAATTAGAAACCTGAGCTGGCACAGAGGCATGGTATTACAATAACTGTGTCTATCAAGCTGTAATTTCACCTAATAATGTTTCTGTGTGCTGTTGTTTTTTCTGACTGTAATAGGCAAAATGCTTTAAGAGAGGTCTATGCACATGCAGTTTTGGGACAGCATTCGCATGTAGTAAGATACTACTCTGCATGGGCAGAAGATGATCACATGCTTATACAGAATGAGTATTGCAACGGTAAGTAAAGTTTATTGCTTGTTCTAAACTTGCTTTCAAAAAAATTAATTTTTGAAGATTCCTGTGTATCTTTAAAAATCCATATAACTAGTTAGGAATTTATTGCCCTACATATAGCTCATACCATCGTTGTATCAAATTGTTCTGATGTTCCTTTCTATTGGGAAAGGCATATGAGGGATATGAAGCAAAAACTATACAAAATTGCAGTCAAAGTCTCAAGCGTTCAAGAATATTGGAGGTATGATGAGGCATTTAAGAGCAGCAAAACTGTTTTTTCTTCTGTACAATAGTACAAGCTGGCATGAAGAAACCAGAGAATTTATTTTGAAAAGGGAGATGGACCTGATTACTGAAGCTTTTTGCCATGGTTGATACACTGACAGAGTGGAAGAAGGAGGTCTTTTCCTTTGTCTTGGTATCCTGTTAATTTGCGTGGCAACTACAGCAGAAATATAGTTTTATTATATTACATGGCTATGAAGAGGGGATACAGCACTAGATTTTACAATTCCTGTGTATCATCAGCAAGTTCTTGGTGATCATAGTTCATTTTGGAAGCAAGTTGTTAGTTTTTCAACTGTTTGATGTAAAATAATTAGTTGTTTTCTTTAATGTTGTTTAAGGTGGCAGTTTAGCAGATGCCATAAGTGAAAATTACAGGAATATGCGTTATTTTACTGAACCAGAACTGAAGGACCTGCTACTTCAGGTGGCTCGAGGCTTAAAATACATTCATTCAATGTCACTGGTACACATGGATATCAAACCTAGTAAGTGTGTCAACTGCTTTGCTCTGTATTTACAGCTTCCTCAGTTAATTTAATCTGCTGTAGAAAAATGAGCGGTTAGCCACACCTTACTAACTGTAAATTCTTCACTGAAGTTCTGAATAGCAGTACAAAGATGTCAGTTATAAAATTGGCTAGCAAAGTTAAACTGTTGAGTTTTATCTTGGGTCTTTTTGTGTAGTTGACTACTTGCATAACACTTGGCTCTCCTCCCAGCAGAGGGGCCAGAGCGAGTAAGTTACAGTTTCTCACTCTAGGAACTCCGCATGTTTACAACTAAAACTTCTGTGTGGATAAAGCAAACCATAGTTGAAGTAGAAATGGGACAAAAGAGGGGTTTTTAACAACTCTGCTCTTTTTCAGGTAATATTTTCATATCTAGGACATCAGTCCCAAGTACAACTTCGGAAGAAGGTGATGATGATGACTGGTCATCTGATAGAGTCATATTTAAAATAGGTGAGAAGGAGCACACTTGTGCTCAAAAGAATTGCTTTGTCTATTTGTTGTCTGAAAAAATAACTTTATTTTGGTTTTGCAGGTGACCTTGGTCATGTAACTCGAGTGTCTAGTCCACAAGTGGAGGAAGGTGATAGCCGTTTTCTTGCAAATGAAGTCCTACAAGAGGTAGCTGTTCTGTTTGTGGAATATAGTGATGATAGGTCTGTGTACTGTTTTCCTTAGAGTAACGAGTTGCTGTCTGCTGTCTCCTTGCTGGAGGAGAAGCTTTCTAAATGGTATTCCCTTGAACACTAGTAGTACTTAAAGGGGAATGTAGTATTGAGGATGTGTTCAGTGCTGTTTAGCTGTTAGATTCTTCTTATACTGGGTGGTATGTGTAGTAAATCTGTTTTTCTTTATTTTTCAAGAACTATGCTCATTTGCCGAAAGCAGATATTTTTGCTCTTGCTCTGACTGTTGTCTGTGCTGCTGGGGCTGAACCACTTCCAACTAATGGTGACCAGTGGCATGAAATTCGACAAGGAAAACTACCTAGAATACCACAAGTGCTTTCTCAAGAATTACTAGACTTACTAAAAGTAAGAACTCGTGTACCGGTGGCTCACTGATTAGCGTAACTTACTGTATTACTGGCCTTAACTAGAATGCTTTATTTTCTTTTTTCCAAGGTTATGATTAATCCTGATCCAGAGAAAAGGCCTTCAGCTGTGGCACTAGTCAAGCATTCAGTGCTTCTCTCTGCTGCTAAAAAGAGTGCAGAGCAGCTCCGGATAGAACTGAATGCTGAAAAATTCAAAAACTCACTCTTGCAGAAGTAAGTATTCCTTGGGGTCCTTAAATACAATTTAATTTCTAGTGGGTTTTCATGTGATGATAGAGTGAGGATAAAACAGGAATGTCTTTGTTTCTTCAGTGAGGTCCACAAATCTGTGTGCATGTATATACCTGAGAGTACAAGGTGGGTTATATAACTTTAAAAGGAACTTTCTCTATAGAAGAAACTTCTTGAACACTCTTAAGGGAATCTCAGCTACGCTATTAGTGTTCAAGGCATACAAAACATTACAGTTTAAAAAACATGTTTCAAGCCAAAAGCATACTTTTGTGATGTGTAGTGTAACATCTGTCTATATTTGAGTCTGTGTTTTCCTAGGTCATCTGTACATTGAAACGTGTTGGAAAATGTGACTTTAACAAGCTCTCTTGAACTTAAATAAAACCACACATCAGGAATGTTTTTGGACTAGTTTGACTTGTACGCAGCAGTGTTATTAGGTAACCAGAGAATCACTTGTATCGGGTGGTCATCTTGCCCTAGCCCTTGCTCAAACACTCAATTCTGAAGTAGAGCTTTGAAGAAGAGATTCCCTTTAGGAAAGTCTGGTTTCTGCTTAAGTTTCAGAGAAAGTTAATAAGTTAAGCAGTTATCTGAATCTCACTGCAGTTAACTTTGCCTATTATGTGTAACACGTGCAGGCTTTTACAAGGGAAAATAGAAAACAAATTACTTTCTGACTGGCTCATCTTGAGTGAGTGAAGATGTTAACTTCACTTGGATTCTCTCCATTGTTGTCTGCTTATCTTGCCATTGCTACTGTCTGAATGTAGCCAGACTTGACATATGACATGGTTATCTTTTATAATCTTATGAATCACACTGACTGCAGAAGGAATAATAAGATAGTTTGTGCAGGTTATTTAAGGGCAGATCTGCTGAGGTAACGTGTTTGTTTGTATAAAGACAACAAATTTTTTTATCATGTGAAAGGGGAAGTTGGCAAAGCTATTATTTTGTGAAGACTACTTCTGGCCTGGCCACAAGCATGATACATCCTTAGAAAATAATTTAAAAAGAACACTTATCCACAGTAATTTTTAACACCGTGGGATAGTGTTCCATAAAATAACTTAGCTAAATATTTTTTGTGTATTTTGTGGGGTTTTTTTCCACGTTCCTGCATTTGACCCATTAAAGGTACCACTTGTGTATGTAAGTTATAATCAGTGAAAGGAATCCTTGTGAGGAAACTGAGCTTTTCTACTGGGTTGTTTTCTTCAGAGGAAGAAAGAATTCAAGATTATATTTCTAGGGAAGAATGGCAGCATATTGTGAAACTTAATGTTTTGGTAATGGCATGGTGGGTAGGTGTGCACATGTGTGTGCATTTGTGACTGACATTCAGTCTCTAGGGAAGATATTTTAAGTGTTGATTACCTTCTCTTGCAGTGAACTGGGCCAGTGATAATGTGGGGAGGATTAGATTTGGGCTTACAAAGTATTAATCATAGAATCAAGCTAAGTAAATTGGCTTATGAAGTATTAATCATAGAATCAAGCTAAATACTAATAAGTAGCTTATTAAACTAAAACATGTAACTTCAAACTGAATACACCTACAACAATATGCAGCAAGCTTGTAAAATTTGATCTTGCTTTTGAGTCTAGATGTGAAATGAAATTACAAATACTAGTTCTTATGGTAGAGAAAATTCTTTGAGGGATAATTTGGGATAGGAGAAGGAAAAGAGTATGGAGGGAATCCTTACAGTTACCGATGTGTCAGCATTTAAGGAAAGGAGAAAAGGGACATGTAGGGAAACCCTTGATAAAGATAACTTTGTTCTTTAGTCAGAATATTTCATAGTTTTATCAACTTTGTCTACAGATTGAGTATTGGTAATTCTCTCAAGCAGAATAGTTGGCAGAATGTTGGCCTGGGGACAGTGTCCTGTGCTACTTTCATTGACTCAGCCTTGCAGTTTCAAGCTCATATTTTTATGTTAGGCAAAAAGATTTAGGTGGGGATAAGCTTTTTGATGTGGGTATGCAAAAGGAAAAGGATGCTTCATGAGTTGTCTGTTGCCAGTTACATTATTCTGTGTTCATCTTAAGTGTGTGTCTGTATTTTCCACAGAAATTCAGTTGTGGCTGAATGCTGCACTTGAGCAAACCTATTAGAAAGTAAACAGTGTTCTACCATGTTCTGGTAATTGGTGTATGAGATGAAGTATTGAGCTGCTGGATTTCGGAATTCATCTGAGCTGTGTGAATTTGTCATTTCCTTCCCTTGTTCAAAAGAAGAGGTCTAATGAACATCCCACTTCGGTACTCTGGGTTGTAAACAGGTGGATCTGAACTATAATGGTCTTAGTATGACCTAAATTGACAGCAAGTCTTAAGTTCTGAACAGCAGTAATTAATCTGAAACGCTCCTGCTGTGATACGCCTGTAGTTCTTGCCCTGATGCATTGTGTGTGACTGTCAATGTCTTGCAGGGAGCTGAAGAAGGCACAGATGGCAAAGGCCGCAGCTGAGGAGCGAGCACTGTTCACTGACAGAATGACAACGAGATCTACAACACAAAGTAGACCATCTCGTCTCATTGGAAAGAAAATGAACCGCTCAGTTAGTCTTACTATATACTAACTATGAAGTCTAAAAGAACTACTGAGGATGGCTATAGCATCTCTGCTGGACCGAAGCTTAAGGAATTGAAGGAAGCATTCAATTCCTGGTTTCTTGTCCTGTCTTTGATCAGTGATCCTAGTTTTACAGGAATTGTTTCTGGGTTTTCACTTGTACAGTACAGCTAATTAGCTGTATTATCCATTTGACTTAATGGACTCAGTAGTTACTATCTTGTCTATAAAGGATCCTGGATGTTAATCCATAAGCCTTTCAGTTACACTGTTAAATGTTACATGGTCCCAGGGTTAACCACTATAGTGGTGTGCTGCTTTGTAGTGTTACGGCATTGTAGTAAGAATAGCCCTAATCCTTTAAAGGGAGGGAGGAGGCCTTGCTTTGATAGTTACTGAATTTTTTGGAGCAGAGGGGAATACATTTTGAAAGACAGGCCTTAAGGCCAACTACACTCAAACGTACCTGATGTCAGGTAGACTTCTTTTGTGAATTTTATTTGTATATTCAACTGGGAGCACTTTGTAGGCATTGCATAAACCACAGCTTAGAAACCTGTGGAATTAAGTGCCATGTGGAACTGCTGCTATTTTTAGTTTGTTGTCCTTGCTGTAAACTGTAGCATTAAAACAATCATTATTGTGTTAATAGGCTTCTTGTTAAAACAATTACGTGAAACAAATCTAAGCTGCATTTTAGTGAAGGCAGCATTTTTCTTTCAAAGCTAGTGCATTGTAAAATAATGCACCAATTTAATATTTGGACTCTGTATTAGTGTAGTGCAATTGTTAATGTCTTGGCTATTGATGTTTTGTAATTCTTATAAGGTTCTCTAAATGTTTATTCTTTTCAGTTGTCTATTTTTGAGGCTATTGTATATTTTTTCTATGTTGGAGTACTTGTAAATAATTGTTTAGTGTAAGTGTTCAGATTGTTCTTCATTGTTCATGTACATAAGTTTGGTTGTGTTTATAGTATACTATACTGAAATTGCAGTCTGCAATGCCAACAGACAAAGCTAAACTATTCCGTTTTAAGTCCCAAAATGAAAACAGAATATGGCCATGAGAAGCTGTACTGATGTTGGACCTAGGCTGACACATGTTGCTAAAAAATAGAACTGTTCTAGTTGCTGGCTTTTCTCTTAATTTTAGTTTAAACAATGGTTCCCATTTGTGCTCTGTTTGTTCTTATTAGTGTTGAATTTGAATATTAAAGTTAAAAGTTTTGTTTAATATTGTCTAACAATTACTTAGCTCTATAGTTGTGGAAATAAAATACTGAGTCAGGAATATGCTATGGCAAGTCCTGATAAGATCTGCTTCCTGCTGCTGCCTAATGCTTGTGGTTCCCTCTCATGGGAGTGGGACTGAGATAACATACTTGCTGATAGTTATGTTAGGAGAGAAGCACCACAGTCTGTGTTGTGTCTATAGCAGTCTGTCTCTACAGCTTTAGAAATGTCACTGCACACTGGAAAGATGAAGCTTCTGGAAGATTTGAAGTGGAACCCGTGACTGTGAAGACAGAGGACTATATGAGGCTATGTGAAGACAGAAGTCTGAGGTAAGGTGGAAAACCATGAATTGCTGAGAATGGGAAGTGAACTGCTTATTTAGAAGTTGGGAAGAAAGAAAACAGGAGGAATTGGAATAGTCTATGGAAGAAATAACAGCATGTTCTATGGCATGGATGCAAAATACTTACACATGTATTCTACCTCATGCAAAGAAGAGAGGTACAGTCAAATTAATAAAGGTCTGGTAGGTAAGTCTTTGGGGAAACTTCTACATTGCTTGTATTGAAGAGTGACAGGTGACCATCAGAGAAGCTGTAACTGAATTCAATTGACTGTTAAGAATACTTAGCAGTTTTCATTCGTTAATGGCCAAGTTAAATTTTTAAGAGGTCTCAGTGTTATTCGTATATGACAGTGAAATGCAGAGGCTTGGTTTAGGTTACTTTATTCTCAGTTTTCATTGGTAAAAACTGATAGACTGGAATACCTTTAAGTTTTTGCTTTGTATGATACATGTCCTGTCTTTTTTGTATGAGAATTTACAATCTCATATGATTTTGTTTATTCTCTACACTAAATAAGACCTCTCAGCATACTTCTGAACAGTCCTAAGTATCAATAGGGAACAACAAACAATAATTGTTCCCCAATATAGTGTAAATAAATTAGATCTATCTATGATAGTTATCTGCTCTTACATCACTTGTTTTCAGAGACTTGTAACATCAGTACAGGTATTGCTGTGCAAACAAGCTGTACACAGTAGCTATGTAGATGTGTAAAGGTATACTCTTGGCTAGGTAAAAAACTGGCTGGATGGCTGGGCCCAAGGAGTGGTGAAGTTAAATCCAGCTGGCTGCCAGTCACAAGTGGTGTTTCCCAGGGCTCAGCACTGGGGCCAGTTTTCTTAAATATCTTTATCAATAGTCGACAAAGGGATCAAGGGCACCCTCAGCAAGTTTGCAGATCATACCAACTCAGGCAGGAGTGTTGATTTGCTTGAGGGTAGGAAGGTTCTACAGAGGGATCTGGACAGGCTGGATTGATGGGCAGAGGCCAATTGTATGAGGTTAAACAAGGCTCTGTGCTGAGTCCTGCACTTGGATCACAACAACCCCATGCAACACTACAGGCCTGGAAAAGGATGAAGGGGTGTTGGTTGACAGTGGCTGAATATGAGCCAGCAGTGTGCCCAGGTGGCCAAAACGGCCAACACCATCCTGGCTTGCATCAGTAGGGTGGCCAGCAGGAGTAGGGAAGTGATTTTCCCCCTGCACTCAGCAATGATGGGGTTGCACCTTGAGTACTGTGTTCAGTTTTGGGCTCCTCGGTATAAGGACATTGAGGTGCTGGAGCATGTCCAAAGAAGAGCAACAAGGCTGGTGAAGCATATAGAGCATAGAGCACAAGTCATAATTATGAGGAGCGGCTGAGAAAACTTGCTTAGTCTGGAGAAAAAGAGGCTGAGGGGAAAACTTACTAGTCTTTACAACTACCTGAAAGGTAGGTTTTTCAAGTGATGCTATGATTCTATTTTGTTGCTGATCAAAGGTTTTGTATCTGCCATAGAATGGATGCCCAGCCTAAATCATGCAACTTAAGTGTCTTTAGATGTCTTAACTGTCTTCTGTGTGCCAAGGAGAATATTTAAAAAGGAGCTTCAGGATTTTTAAGTAGTTTATAGGAGCAGTAAGAATGATGAAATTTTGTCTCAAATTTTCATAAGCTTTTCTTAGGCCAACGGTGAGGCTGGTAATCCTGACTCCAACCGTGGCCAGTGGGAAGAGGCAGAGAATGTGGAAAGTCTGTGTTAATGCTTCCCACGAATACTCCCAGCATTCAGTGAATCACAATCCAGATGCTTGCTGAGTGAGAAGTACTGTCTATTTTTACTGACATTGCAGGGTTTTTCTTTTTTAATAGAAACGACCTTGAAGTAATTTTGGTAGTTTATGCATTTATTGCATGAACAACCTTTGGGCGAAACTTGTATGTAATTAAACAAGTCACCATAGAATCACAGAATCACTTAGGTTGGAAAAGACCTTTAAGATCATTGAGTCCAACCATTAACCCTACTCTACCAAGTCCAGCACTGAGCCATATCCCCAAGCACCACATCTAGACAACTTTTAAACACATCCAGGGATGGTGACTCAACCACCTCCCTGGGCAGCATGTTCCAATGTCTGACAATCCTTTCAGTGAAAAAGTTCTTCCTAATGTCTAGTCTAAACCTCCCCTGGCACAGCTTGAGGCCATTTGTTCTTGTTCTGTCACCAGTTACTTGTGAGAAGAGACCAGCACCTACCTCTTTACAGCAACCTTTTCAGGTAGTTGTAGAGGGTGATGAGGTCTCCCCTCAGCCTCCTTTTCTTCAGACTAAACAGCCCCAGTTCCCTCAGCTGCTCCTCATAAGTCTTGTTCTCAAGGCCCTTCACCAGCTTCGTTGCCCTTCTTTGGACACCCTCCAGCACCTCAATGTCTTTCTTGTATTGAGGTGCCCAAAACTGGACACAGTATTCGAGGTGTGGTCTCACCAATGCCAAGTACAGAGGGACGGTCATCTCCTTGGTCCTGCTTGCCACACCATTTCTAATGCAGGCCAGGATGCCATTGGCCTCCTTGGCCACCTGGGCACACTGCTGGCTCATATTCAGCTGCCTATCGATCAGAGCTCCCAGGTCCCTTTCTGCTGGGCAGCTTCCCAGCCACTCTTCCCCAAGCCTGTAGCACTGCATGGGGTTGCTGTAGTCCAAGTAGAGGACCTGACACTTGGCCTTGTTGAACTTCATACAATTGACCTCAGCCTATTGATCCTGTCTGTCCAAGTCTCTCTGTAGAGCCTCCCTACCCTCAGGCAGATCAACACTCCCTCCCAACTTGGTGTAACTGAGGGTGAATTCTATCTCCTCATCAAGATGGTTGATAAAGATGTTAAAAAGAAGTCCCAACACTGAGCCATGAGGAACTGCACTTGTGACCAGCCACCAGCTGAATTTAACTCCATTCACCACCGCTCTCTGGGCCTGGCCATCCAGCTGGTGTCTTACCCAGCAGTGTGTACACCTGTCCAAGCTATGAACAGCCAGGTTTTTTTATCCAAATGCTATGGGAAGCTGTCAAAGGCATTACGGAAGTCCAGGTAGACAACACTTCCAAGCTGTTAGCCTCTCAAAAAATGCAGGAAGTCAGATGTCAGCTGAAGAAACTCTGCCAAGCATGATGTAACAAGATGAGCTTCAGCACTTCAAGAAGAAAGCTTCATCTTAATTTAAGAAGTAAGCATTAGGGTGGCGATTGTGCTGTTCAAAATACCTACATTTAATGTTTAACTTCAATGATTTTTCTCGTTAATTCATCTTGCTTCATTTTCCAACACAGTGGTAGCATAGTACGTTATCAGAGTCCCTGACTTATTGAAAACCAGCTTGATCTTGTCTTTAATATGTTTTGCAGTCTCCAGCAGCACCTGCTGGACAAAACAGTTAACTGTACACTAAATTTTTGTCTTCAAAGAGCTTGTGTGCTAGTATGACACTCGACCCTGATTGTTAGAATCATTATCTTGTTCTGCAGTAGTGATTGAGCAGTCTTGCCAGCAGTAGCTCAGGTAAGTGTTGACTTTGATTTTTTCATCCACACCCACCCCCTCAATGGATGGGGGATGAGGATGTCTTGGAAAAGGCATCCTCATGATTTCATCATATATGTGATTTGATATATAACACATATGCATGCTTAATAAATCTGTGCATGTGTGCTAGCTATGAATATCACTGCTGTAGCTTCTGCTTGAGGTCTCGGGTCTAAAGCAATAGCCAGCAAGAGTCAAAAGTAGGGCTGTTCCCTGCCTGAACCCTACCTTCTTTCAGTGAACCGTGGAAACTATCTGAGAGCGAGCTGCGAGCTCCCCCCGTTGGAGGCTGCTGAGCTGGCTGACACATAGACTGTCTCCAGAAACGCTGCAGAGGGAAACCAGGAAGAAGTAGCGACTGGTCAGGACAGCACACAGGAAATGAAGGTCTCCCTTCTGTTTAAACAACTGGGGTGGATGAAGATGCTATCTTCCCAAAGTGTAATGGGATTGGGGTAGGGGAAAGGGAGGTGCCGTAAGAAGAGAATATTGCTGTGCCTAATTAAACAGGAAGCGGTTTATTACTGTTTAACGTTGCTCAGAGACCTGAGGTTGTACACACTTGAAAATAATCTGAGATTCCAGATACTCTTGAAAAATCTGAAGAAATGTTTTCAAATATATTAATTTTGCCTGTCATTTGCCCCCCTTCCAATATTCAACATCAATATTTAACATGGCATCTGAATAATCATGCCAGTCTAAACTGATGTCTCTGTCTTAAGATGAAAGCAGAATAATTGGCCGAATTCTAATTAATGATCTTCTATGTACCCCAGGGGTTACTGCCAGGTAGGTGGGCTACTGGATGTAAAACCTGCTGCTGTTACTGAATTACCATTTATGCATGGGAAAGGATTCTGCACATTCCATCTGCATGCTGATGGAGAATTTCTTGTTCATCTATTGATTTGCAGGCAACAGAATGCACCACTAGTGATTAGGCGAGGTGTTCTGCAGGATATAGGGATGGGGGGAACAAGGAGAAATACCTCCTATTCCCAACCTTTGGTAGTCTTACCAACCCCTGATTTTGGGTGGTCTTTCTACCTCTGCAGCTGCTTCTTGCCTCCTTTCACTCTGAGCAACTTAGGAGTTAAGATGTTTAGGTGGAATCTCTCCATATATTTGTTTCATGCCTTAGCAAATGGAATTTTAATCTTTTGGTCTTGTAGACACTGAGACAATATTGATTGACAGGCTTTTACACTAACCCTGCTTAAATGGCTTTTTCCATTGACCATTTCTTTGACCAGTTTCATTTCATTTGACCAGTTTCCATCCCAAAACATGGTATCAGATAGTTACTGCAGTTATACACCTGGGATTTAATTTCCTCTTCCCTTCTGCAAATAAGGTATCTGTGGTATTCTGTTCTATGGTGAGTACTGTAACCAGGTGAGAAATACCATATCAGCTACAAGTGCAGAGTAAGATGTGTTACCAGGGAGGAACTGAAAGGTAACTTAATGAAGAGGTAAAACACAGAGCATTATACGTCTTCTGTCAAGTTGGAATAAAAATGCATGTGTTATGTATGTGTCTATAAATAGCAAAAAACCTGTAGTAAAGTAGGTGTGCTTTGCTGGAATTGCTTTAAAGATTGCTCTAAAAGTCTTATAAATGAATGGCAAATTAACTTTTATTTTTGTAGGAGACACTAAGCTGCCATTCTGATTGAGCATCTAATGCTGCTTCCTATTTTATGAAAAATAATTAATTTCTACATTGGTTTCAGTAAGAATGTTTGAGGCATGTGTATAAGGCCACAGATAAAAGTTTTAGAAGTATTTAATTGAGAAAACAAATTCCTTGATCCTTGAGGACTGGGCTACAGTGTAATGTCAAATATACTTACTGGTTTTCATGCTGTCCCCCAATGCTTTCTTGAAATGTTTTATGGTGGGACTAGGCTCTTCAGAAAACTAACACAATGATCACAAACACTAGCATTTGCTTTAGTTTTATTTTCCATTGAAACATCATTGTGAAATGGTAGATACTGGCAACACAGTTTTACTACAAAGTTGGCTTAATAGTCTTCAGTTTCTGTTTGCTTCACTTTAGTTTTCCCGTGGAGAATGAAAATAACCTGTCTAGCCACAGTTCAGGAAGATTTTCTCTGGGCTAACAATGAGCAGAAAACTGTGAGCTGCTGCTATGTCTGAATTCTTTCCTTGATGACCATTAGTTTAACTGACTCCATGGCATAAAACAAAATTAGTAACAGTTCAAATGCGTAATCCTTCCTCTGGTTAGGACCTCCCTGACAAATACTTATTATTTATCTAACAAGGAGTAATTAAGCTTCTGCAGGGAGGAGGAAAAGCAATTGACCTCTTAATGCTGAGCCTCAGCAGAGTCTAAAACATCTTCCTGAAAGTGAGTCACTCACTGAGACTGTGAGCCAGTTTTCCCTCCCTGATAACCTCGCCACTCTTCAGTCATGTTTTTAACTGTGGTGTGCAAACAAGGTTATAATAAGCACAGATTTAAAATAGGGTTGCTGAGATCTCAGACAGCTTTCAAGAAAAGCAGAAGTATGACAACTTACTTTTGTTCCAAGCAAGCAATTTAGAGTTTATGTAGTGATGTCAAGGACTTCATGGTTAAGTATAACTGTTAATGTTCTGTGGATTATATGTCAATCTTCTCTTCAAAGGTTTAAAACGTAAAGTCTTTGATACACAAAGATTCAGACTAGCACATTAAAACAGAAGAGCTGCTTAAAATAACTCATTTTGGGTGTGGATGCAGTTAGTCTTATAACTTTGTTAAAGCTATTTTGGGTAAGTAGAAAAAAAACAAAGGTTTGGTTTAACAGCAAGTTTATGTCTGCATGTGAATGTCAGTTTGTTTTTGCTCAATTCAATCCTATAAAAACTATTTTAAATATGAGTATGTCGATATAAAATAACTTACTAGCTTTATGCATAACTTTTATGTATACTTTTGATTAACCTACCAAAAGCTGGAGCAGCTGAGGCTTATATAAACTACTCATTGTAATGAAACATTTAAGCATGGACTGTTAACCTATTGACCTGAATTGAACTATTTCTATTCTTAGTGGAAAAGAAGTCCTATTCTGGCAAAGAATTTTAGCACGTAATTTCAATCAGGAATAACAGAAGCCAGCAAAAAGAATGAAGAGAAGCACACAGGTTCTTTTATAATTACTTTGTGGGGATTTTCCTTTTTTTTTTCCCTACAAATAAGCTGCTAAAAATCACTGAACTCTGTTCAAAACAGAAATAAAGTCCCCACCATGAGGAGATTCATGTGTCAGCTATATTAATTGCTATTCCTCAGTGACATTTCACAGAACCGAACTGTATTTTAATGCACTTGTAATAGGGATGATCTGTATTTACTGGTGACTTTGTAGTTGCTCAGCTACCAAACAAAATAGGTTGTTAGGTTATCTGCATATACAAAAGTGTCTCCTTCCTCATTAACTGGAATAGTTGTGGTCAAATTAGAGAAATGCTAATGTATTTCAAGATGACAGATGTTTCTGTTAATATTAACAGCTATAATGTTAGCAAATCAGGTTCTTCAGGCAGTTTAATCCAATTAATCTTTGATGTTAATTGTATAGTTCACACCATCCATCTTGAGGAAAGAGCATAAATAATTACATGTAGATTCCAAAGTCTTGAATTAACTATGGAGAAAAAAAGGTTCAGATAAATGAGGGGGGAAAGGCTGCTAGGATATGGCTGGTGAGTAAGGCAGTTTAACTATTCAGTGTGCTATGGAGAGACCAGGACATCTCTGCATTACTAGAATGTTTTTGCTACTTGCTGTGACCTAGAGAAGACACTAAAGAAAAAAAATTACTGGAAATCTGTGGATGAGTCTAGTCTTCAAGTTCCCACATGTAGAAATTCATTTTGTGCATTATCACATATGAGAATTAAAACTAGAATTAAAAATCCCTACAGTGGACTTTGCTATCTGCTCATCTGCAGGAATCCTGAGCAGAAGATCACTATACATCAAGGGTTAGTGATCCACATAAGTTAGGCCACTGCCTACTCAGCCTCTGCTGTGCTGTACTCTACTGCCCATCCATCGTGGCCTCCAGGCCCCTGTGGGACTGCCTGTCCTGCAGCCATTGGATTAATTTACCTGGCTGACTGTACCAGAGGAGCCTGTGGGCAGCTCCCCTTTGGTACCTTCATTGATACCCTTGTGTGGCCTGCCCTTTGTCTAAAAATGCAACAGGAGGTTCTCAGGTGAGCACCTTTCTGTCTGGCAGTAGAAAAAATGTGTAGAGTTGTTTTCTTGTAAGAAAATCCTGTAATAGCTTCAATGACCAAAATTCTGTAACTTGTCACACAGATTCTGCCTATGGAAATGCTGCACTTTGATCAGAGACCTGATTGCTGCTGCACAGCTCAGGGTTGCCAGCACCTGAAGGAATGTAAGATTATCTATACTGTCCTTTCCATTATAGGGTTAGCTCCAATAAATGAGATTTTAAGTGATACTTCAGAGACTGTGTGTCTTTCTTACTGGGATCATAATGGACCACCTAATGCAAAAGTCCTCTCGCTATACCTGCCAGAACTACTTCACTTGCAGAGTGCTGTTTTTGTTCTGATGATGTAGTTGAATGAAGACTAAAGTTGGATAAAAGTGAAAATATTTTTTTCCTTTTTTGAATTTCGGGAATTTAAGGTTTGGCTTAAACTCCATGAGAATGAACCCTTAATCATGAGCTGTACACTGTGAACAATCTCATATGCAGTATTCAAAACAATAGACATTATCTTCTTGCATCTTCTTGCATCTTCTTGCATCTTCTTGCATCTTCTTGCATCTTCTTGCATCTTCTTGCATCTTCTTGCATCTTCTTGCATCTTCTTGCATCTTCTTGCATCTTCTTGCATCTTCTTGCATCTTCTTGCATCTTCTTGCATCTTCTTGCATCTTCTTGCATCTTCTTGCATCTTCTTGCATCTTCTTGCATCTTCTTGCATCTTCTTGCATCTTCTTGCATCTTCTTCAGCATTATCTTCTTGCTGCTTCTGGTCTAGATGCAATTAACCATGTTGTTGGAGCAGAGAAATACCCTGGAGGATCTGCTAGAGAGCACAAGGAGTGTGGAGACAGCTTAAGTCCTCAGAGCAGCTGCTCTCACCGTTGCTTAGTCTGAACCCCCAGCACTTAAGAGGACTTAACAGAAAAAAAACCCAAACAAACAGAAGCACCACCACCAACATTCCTTCCTTGTGATGTTCTGTACTGCTCCTGCTCTGGAAGTAGTGGTGAAGTTGTTTTGTAGCCCTTTCCTGCGTTATTTTTGATTGGACTTACTTCACTCTAATTCCTGCAGCCTTCATTGTAAGTTGCATTTTGAAATTATTGGGGCTGAAACCGTCTACGAGGAAAACTACTTTTCTGTGTGTGAGCGTAGCCTCCTGTGAAAATCAGACGGTGCCTCCTCTTTGTACAGCTGTGGGGTGGTCTCTGCCAGGGGCGGTGGAGCCGGCGCTGCTGAAGCGGGTCCCTCGCGGGGCCGCCCCTGCCCGCGAGGCGCTCCGGCCCACCCCGCCAGGCTCCCGTTCTCCTCAGCGCCGCAGGCCGACCCGGGCCCTCGCCCCCGCTGCCCTGGCTGGGCCCTTGCCGCTGAGGCGGGACGCGAGCGGCTCCCGGGGCGGTGCCTGCAAGGCCGGGCACCCGCCTCCGGGGCGGTGCGGACGGGAGCAGCCGGGCCAGGCGTAGGCAGAGCGGCGGCGGGACCGGCGGAGGGAGCGCGGCGGCGGTAGCCGGCGGGCCGGCCATGGTGGGTCTCAAGGAGGAGCTGCTGAAGTCCATCTGGCACGCCTTCACCGCCCTCGACCTCGACCGCAGCGGGAAGGTCTCCAAGTCCCAGCTCAAGGCAAGCGAGGCGGGGCGGCCCGGCCCAGCCTGGGTCAGCGAGGAGAGAGGGGTGGCGAGCCCAAGGGGTGTGGTATGGGGCTGGGGACCGATGTAGGTATGAGAGGCTGCCGCCATGGACCCAGGTTGTCCCCACACCACCGGGCCTCTGCAGTAGGTATGGGGACGCTGCTCTTGGGTCTGACTGAGATGGTCGCACTGGGGCTGGATGAGGGGTTGCGGCCAGCTGTTTTCACAGCCCATCTAGGGGCTGTAAATTGCTTTTTCTCTATTGAGGCTGTCTTTTGGCCCACTGCTTGCTGTGGCTCCTGGACCCCTCCGTCCTGTGGGAGGCTTGAGCTGGCTCTTCCTTGTGCCCGAGGAAGCTTGTTTTCATTCTGCCTAGGCAAGCACTTCATCCTCCCCAAGATGTCAGCACACAGACCCTTCTTGTGCTTCTGGTCTGCTTTCAACTGCATGTCCTTGGTACCCTTTCTGCCCAAAATCTTTTGTGGGTTAGCCACAAGGTCCCATCTATAGGGGCTGGCTGCATCCAAGTGAAATTCATAGCTTGCCAAGGGGAGAGTGAGGTTCCACAGTGCTCTCTTATTTGGATATAAACAGAATTAGTCAAGAGGCTCCAACTGTGCCATTCTTTCCTTAGCTTATATGCTAAAGTAATGTTTGTGCTCTTAAAAGAGCTCTCAGGCAGCTCGCTGAATCCGATCCCATCTTGGCCGTGCTTTATGGGACTGCCTTGGCCTGGGAATAATAGCAGAAATCTGGCTAAATAAATATTTTGAATAAGAACGCAACACCTGTTGACATTTGAGACTGTGGGTCCTTGTACTGAGTGTTGGAGTGGTGTCAGCCACAATGATTAGCTGAAGTTTGCGCCCTTTGTGGGATTAACTCCATGAGTGAGAATGACCATGCTGCAGGCAGTATTTTCAAGTACAGTCAGTAGCTAATGGACTTTGTTTTTAGCATGATGTAGTAAGTATCCACAACATGCAACGTGCTGCAAGCAGCCTGTTCCTCTTCTCCTTTTCTTCGCTCGGGGCAAACAGGCTGTGAGATACAGCCTCACTCGGCTAGAAGTGACTGTGGGGCAGGAGTCAGGCAAGAAGCCAGGCAAGACTATGAGCTCAAGCTGAAAACATGTGCAGGTCCCAGGTCTTTTAGGGGTGGTGCAATGAAAGTGAGTATTTGTGTTGCAGTGCTGCAGGACTAACTGAAGTAGGTTGCAGAGAGGTGTTTTGCAGAGAAGTATTTTGTTATTGTCCTGTTGTTTAAAGGAATCATATTTTCCTGTCATGCCAGCACATGGTACCTTGTGTGCACTGCTGTGATTTGTGTGCTCAGTGCAGTCACCTGTAAGGCGTGTCTGCAGCACATGTTGTGCCAGGTGGTGAAGAAGCTGTTGTGGTTGCACAGGTGCTGGGGTGAATTAAATGGCTAAAGAAGCAGCCATGATGCTTATGGTCTTGTACAGCTTGCTCTGATGGAGATGTCATCACTTCTTTAAGATCATTGACTGACCTGGATGCATTAAAGCAGCAGTTGTATTTCCAAACTGAAGCACAGTTACCTGTCTTGTCATGCTTTGTGGTCATATTAGAGCCCCATGGCTACAAGTGCTTGTGTTTAAAAAAGGTAAAAAAAAAAAATAAAAAGGAAATGAAATTTGTCCCCTGGTTACTTATCAAACATCTCCTTAAACAGTTTTGGTGTTTCATTCTGTCTGTCTTTGAGAGAGAAGGGATGAAAAAATATGGGCCTTTCTGGGTCTGTTCAGTTCTGTCTGTGATATAAAGGCTCTCGAGGGAAGTGTCAAGTAGGGGATCTGGAAATACAGAAACAAGTCTAAAATTAGGCTGCTGCTGCCTCTCCCATGGCCACCAAGAGTTAGTTTTCAGGAAAGAGAGGAAGGAGTAGAGAGCATTCTTCTGTAGGCTTTTTGTGGCAAGTTACGAATGCGGTGTCAAACTGATACTCCTGCTGGGAGAAAAGGTGTATGTTGTGGCAGCAGCCCCACATCTATCCAGAAGAAGGGTTAGGCAGGACAGCAAAACAGAAGTTCCTGTCTGATTGACTTAGGGCTATGTTGTACTAAGAAGGTATTTCACAACAAAGTATTTCTCATCCACATTACCACCAGAACAATATAGTACCCCTATAAAATGAAGAGATGAGGCTTGGTTGGAGATAAACAGGTTAGTAGAGTTCTGTGGCATTAGAAAAATATGTTTAATAGTGTAGTCAAACTCCCATTATAGAAAAAAAAAAAAAAAGGGGAGAACTTACTGACAATTGGTCTTTGAGTTTTATTACCCAGTAGAAGCTATTGCCAACATGTTGCACAGGAAGTAGTAAGTATAGCATGTTGGTTGTTAAAGAGGGTGGTTTCTGGTTTCTCTAACTAGAAGTGATCTTTAAGCCTTCCATAAAAATAAATACTTTTTGTTAAATACTGTGAGGAAAAACTAGTGTGTGTTATATAGCTGAGGCCCTGCTGTGAAGGGTTTGCATCAGACATAATTTTTAATATATCTAGAGCAAAGAGATGGAGGTGAGTGAATTTGGTCTGTTTTGTAGTCTGGGGAACAGCAAATGCTTGGAGGAAAAACTAGGACTTGCTTGGAATGGGAAGGATTTAATGATATGACTTTTGTCCTTTTCTATGTGCTCTTAGCTACTGAGAGAAGGGACAGTTAAATCAGTCTTCTGTGTAAATTTTATTGTCTTCCAGTATGCACAGATTTATTTTTTGTTGTCTAATCATTAATCTTCAGAAGTTCTACTGTTATGCTGCAGATCTTACCCTTTTTTCTGCATCAGCAGACACATTTGTGTATTCTGATCTTAAATTACACCTTTAAATAGGCACACAATCATAATTTTGTCAGTGTGTTTCAGCTAGTTCAAACACTGATACAGCAAGGCTAATGTATAATTTCTGTGTATGCAGTTTTAGATGCTGTTGTAGTTCAAGCATGAGCTACATGCAACTACTTGCTTTCCTATATTTAAATCAAATTTAATCTTTCTTGGAATCTGCAGTTTTAAAATTGACTTCTTCGAAAAGTTTCTGTAATGTACCAACATTCAATCTGCTTTTCATCCTATCTTGAAACACTGTGGTGTTAAATGTCATTACACTTAGCAGCAGTGCTCCTAGTAGTATGTGTGTATGATTTGGTCTTGGAAAGAATACATACAATTTTATTTTTACACTCCAGAAGCTCTTCCTTACACTACTTTGTGTCTGCTTAGGCAGTGAGGTTATTTGGCTGCCCATGTTTTGTGTGCTACCATTGGGGTCGATTTTCAAAGTCTTGGATTCTTGGCGTGGTATCTGCAGAATGTGGATGGCGAGCACCTTGTGAAAATAGCAGTCTCATTTGGGCCCATAATATGTGGGGGACCAAAGTTACTAGTCATGCTTACAAAATTTAAACTGGTCTTTAATTGTATCTGAGATGTTACAGGAATATTATAGCTCTTATCTCTGTTTTGCCTTTTTACTGAATGGGAAGTCAGTGGCTGGTGGGAAGAGGAAGAATGGTATAATCAGGGGCAAGAGGGATGGTCTGAACAGAGAGGAAGACCTTGAACAATGTAGCAAGGCACTGGAAAGGTCGAGAGCCTGTGACTGGTGGGCAGGACCCCAGCCGGACAATCGACTTTGTACAGCATTGAAGGATGGTAGGAAATTAGTCATTATGACTCACTATGAGAGAGTTGTACTGTGATGTTATTAACAGGGCTCAGAAGCATTCGTATCAGGGTAGCCACGAGGAATTGTGTCTGTAAGGTGTGAGGGGATGGATACCTCTCTTCCAGAAGAGTTAACAAAGGCAGCTTGTAGCCTAAAAGTGGGGGCATTAGGAAATGACAGGGCTATGATTATACCTGAGAGGAGCAGCTGCCAGTGGATCAGTAGCCCATTTAACTTTTGTCCTTGAGGTTTTGTCAACTGGTTTCAAGGAAGATGTATAAGAAAGGCACAGTGGGTGGAGAGTGTTTACTGGGAGAACTTCCTAAGGCTGGGATCTGCAAGGCAGAAAGGCAATTCCCTGGGCAGCTGTACTAGATATAGGCTAGCACCAGTATGTGACTGGGGGCCAAGGAGGGTGGGCTGATAATGAAGGCAAGAGAAAGGGTGAGGTTGTCGAAAATGGTGACGGGTCTGTGAGAATGTGAGGGGGAAGGCAGCAAAAGAAGGAACAGAGAGGTGATCTGGGCGAAGGACACAAATGTCAGGAGCCTGAGCTAGTGGAGGCTGGGCTTGAATATGCTCATCCAACTGGGAAGGAGGTTGCAGCAGTAATTCTGATGTTAAATAATGGGACTCCAAATTGAACATTTGTTACCTGAGTGGATTAGGAAGCTGTACCTTTGAGATGCTGTGAGGCAAGAAACTGTATGCTTACGATGTGCCCTGGTTGAAAAGACCTTGTGCCTGTGGCAAGGGGCATATACAATGCTGGTTTCCACACTGGTCAAACAAGGAAAAGGGAAAGTACTCGTGAGTAGCCTTATTTTGGCTGGTTAGCTGCTGACATGGATGTCAGGAAGAGATGAGCCAAGAATGTCTTGGAATGAATTCACACAAAGCCATTGAATGGAGCTGTTGGCATCGCAGATGCCAACATTTTAAAATCTTAAAAAGAGACGGGGGAGGGAGAAGATCCTCCTGAAAGATGGAAAAGAAAAAGAAGAAAGTACTGAAGAAACTGACAAGAGCTGCTGTAGGATTAGTCTGCCCTGTTAATGCTCCTACTATCATCTGGGCCAAATTTTTGTTGCTGAGAAGTAGGTAGTCTAGCAGATCTCCTTTTCCCTTTAGAAACGCAGATCATTTTTATGGACAAGGTTCAATGGAACTGCTCAGATGATAACAATTCAACATAGGCTTAAAGTTTAGGAAGATCAGTGTTTTGGAAAATGGGAGCTCAGAGGGTAGCAGCTGTGGCAGAGTAGAGCTGGGCTGGAGATTTGCACTTCAGGTAAAGCAGCATGAGACTTGCCATAAAGAAAGTAAATCCACAGTTTGTAACAACCTTTGGTGTTCAGCTTGCTTCTTGTATCCATTTATTTCTATTTATAGCAGAACACCTTCAGGATTCCCTGGGCACCACTAGGCATCTTTCTTTCAAAATGTTGCATTGGAGTGCACTGGTTTTGTGAACCCTTTGCAGACTGCTTGTACTGTCTCATGGACTACAGTTTGGGGACCACCACTGTAACCATTTGCCACAGCACAGAGAGGAGTCTCTGGTCCAGGGTAGCAGTTGGCTCTGGCCAAGGAAGATCGTTAAATGTGGCATCCAGAGCATAGTAAGTGCTGAAAGAAAAAGCTGCCTAGCAACCCTGTGGGCATGGGGAAAATAATCCTTACTGGTCCAAAACTTCCTCATGGCTGACAGAACTTCTGCAAGGCAAGGCAATTTTTTGTACCCCAATTAACCTAATACTCAGCTAGATGATTTTTTTTTTTTTAATTGATCATTAAAATAGAGTATATCATGGTACAGATAATGTGATTTGAGAGAACAAAACAAAATGAGACCTCAGTGCAGAATTTTTCAGGCTTACCCTGCAACTGAAGAATTCAGCTGGCACTTGGCTGTGTTAGAGAATGGCAGGCTTTGGCAGGCTCTGAGGAATTTCCTGAGTTATGAAAAGAGAGCACTGGGCACAGGAGAGATCGTAGATAAAGCAGATCTTAGAAAATGATTGAAAGTGGAATTCTTTCCTGGTAAATTGGTTGCTTGATGTGGAAACCACCTAGGTTTCTGACAGCCCAAGCACAGCAAGAAGGCTGAAGAAGGGTGAAGAGAAGCATGTAAGAAGGACATGATGAGAAAGTGATTTATTGAGACTTTTAAGTTATTTTAGTAATAAGCTTAAATCAGTTATGCTTGTAGAGTATTTTTGTTAGCCAAGGTGGGTTTTTTTAGTTATAGTATTAGCAACTACAGTCTGGTTGGAAAACTGAGATCATCTTTATCTCTCAGAAATTCAAGAATCCCTCAGTCTTCCATAAATAACAGCAGAAGCCTTAAATAGAAGGGGAAACACGCATGATAGTATGTTTTTTTTCCCCCCATATGTAAATCACATGTACTCAAGTACTTGATTTGAGGTGGTGGTTAAAAATAAGGATAGATTCAAGGGAAATGTGCTGCTGATGGAGGGTAGCATGAAATGTGGTAACTTCTAAATACTATTTTCCTGCTTTGGGAAATACAGTTTTTGTTGTGCTGTGGCTGATGCTATTGTTTTTCTGCTTTTAAACTTTTGTACCTGTTTAGCTCCAGTGGCTTAATGTTAGCATGTGACAATGAAAAGATGTATTTCTTGTGGAAATGTGGGCTTTTCTGAAAGGAAGAGTAACTTTGGAGGTGTGTAGAGAGGAATTGTTCTCTGAACTGAACTTGCATCTTAGGCTGTCTTTGCAGGATTTTATGCTAACTAGCACTTAGATTCTGCATGTCTCCTTAACATAAATAAGAAAAGTAAATTTACATTATTTTGGGGGGGGCGGACCTTTTAAGTGTGTGGCATAGGTTTGATTTCCTAGGCTTTGACTACTTCAGACTTTCACTTCTTGTTTTGCAGCTACCCCATCTCGATGGCTTTATATGTACTCACTTAAATAAACCTGCTTATACATTGTCTGCATATTTTTTACTGCTTTCTCTTTGCATCGAGTATGGGTTTTTTTTAATTTTTGCTGCACAGTGAAAAAGTAAAACATATGCCAAAATTCAGTTGCAGTCTGTCCCATCTAGTTGTTGATTAAAAAAAAAAAATCACAAGCAGAATCCCTTTTAAAAAGATGCAATCTGTTTTACTTCTGCCTAATTTTATTTTACACCTAATCTTTGCCTTTGGCTCTTTTTTTTTCAATGGAGACCATCCCTGGGCATGTGAAGTTAAATCCTTAACCCAATTCCTGTAGTTGGTGTGTGGTCTTCAAGGCTTAACTCTGCATCATGCCAAGGGGAGGGGGCTCCTGACTGTTTAAGACCCAGTGGGCAGCATTTTACAGGATTGGCCTTGATTGACCTGACTCGGGACAGTGTGGATGGGTGCTTTGCCTTTCTTAGGAAAGTGGCACAGGAGTGACTGCAACGCAGGCTCTGTCTTCATGTAGTTGGTACTGAGGCATTAGTTTGTGCGTGTAAAGCTTGGCCTAAGTTGAAGTAGTTGAGATGCATTTGCTGCCAGTTAGTTTTCAGTAATTCAGTACTTCCTCAAAACTAATCAAGCATGTAGCCTCTTCTTGAAGGTCATTTCTCAAGAAGACAAGAGCTCTGGTTGTTGTTAAGCTCTTGACATAATTCATGCAAATACCTTTTTTAAAATAAAAATTACAGAAGCACGCCTAAACCCTTCCCCTTTCTATCATACTACTTTTCCTTTGCTAACTGAAACACAGGGTGAGTGTTGAGAAGTAACCCAAAAGGAAGAAGATGAGAGAAATCAGTTGTTAATGCTTTAATTTGAGTGGTCATTTCTTTGTAAAGTAAAGGTGCATATTGAGTTGTTTTTTTCATTACTTGTTTTCACTAGATAGTAAATACAATTTTAAAGGATAGGCAGTTGTGGTTGTTTTCCATAGCTATCTAATTTTGCTCTGTAAATACTACTTTGGTGTTTCTCCATGCATACCCTGGTTTTCAAATGCATATGTGTACAAAGGGTAGTTTCTGTAGCTGTGTTTGCACTTCTGTAGGAATGGAGCTATCTGTGATAGCATTTCATCTGCCAATGTGCAACTCTCTGAAGCTATAAATTCCTTGGAGTCAACATTTTTAGTTAAGCTTTGGTTTTTGACAAAAATCCACATAGCAATCACAGGTCTGCTCTGGAAGGAATGCAGCATGGTTAAGGCCAACAGCAGTGTCACTGGTTTCTCTTCTGTCCTTAGGTCCTTTCTCACAACTTGTGCACAGTGTTAAATGTTCCCCACGATCCGGTGGCCTTGGAAGAGCACTTTAGAGATGATGATGAAGGGCCAGTTTCCAATCAGGGTTACATGCCTTATCTAAACAAATTCATCTTGGAAAAGGTAAGTTTTGAATTCTTGTGTACTGTTTTTCCCTTCATCAGGCTGTGTAAGAGAGTGTCTTTTCAGTAGACTTCTGCTTGCAGGAAGCATGCTGGTGTGAAGACACTCTGGTGGTGAGTGTGCCTGTGGGGTCATGCTGGGGCGGGTACTCTGGAGAGCCTGTGCCTTAAAATGGAAGGATAAGCTGTTCTCTGCTTTTTTCTCTTCTTGATTTTTATTTCCTGTTACATCTGGTCATTATCTGAGCTGTGTTCATGCAGAGCCCTGTTGATATTAATAAAGCACCTCAGCTTGAATTTATATGAACGTGTCTTTGAGATACAGATTGTCCCACTTTTTACTACAGCTATATTGTTGTAGGCTCCTTTGCAAACAGGAAGGACAAAAACTATCTTTAATGTCTATTCACAAGGTATTTTAATAACCAGATCACTTCAAATAGTTAGAGTGGGCAATGTTAGGGATTGTTATCAAGTTTCATCTTGCAAGTTCTTTTCTTTCATGTGTGAGCACTCTTCAGTCTTCTGTTGTGCCTTGTTTGGGGAGAAGCTCTGGAAAGCCAGCAGGGTTTCCCCTGCTCTCCTTTCCATCTTGTTGGTGGATAGGTATTCAGTGGGACAGAGCTGGGCTCTGGGAGCTGTGTGTTTGAGATTTAGGTTGAAGTTTTTGAAAATAAAAAAACTCTATTCCTGCTTTTTTTTTCTGACAACTTTTGCATAGAGACTGGTCTAGACAATAAAAACCATCCCATGTGATAGAGCAAACATACCAATTTCAATACCACTAATTTCCCATATACTTGGGGCCTGGCCCTAGAAGCCCTCAAACTTTGTTGTTGTGGCTGCAGAGATACACAGATGTTTGTTTTCTTTTATAATGTTAGTAAGTCCTGAACTGACGTGCTGCTGAAAAGTCCAATGCAGCAATTTCCTTAGCCCGATCTGGTAATTTTTGCTGCTTCATTAATCTTCATTTAATACTGGTGGAAAATGTGTTGTATGAAATGCATTCTGGCAGCTTGGAAGCAGGAGAAGCTTCTTCTATCTAGCTAAGGCTGAGGCTTATCAACTCCTGTGCCTCTCTAGTCTGTGTTTCTCTCATACACAGTCATAGACTCCTTTTTATGTGTGAGAGTTGTTGGCTGTTAATACACATAAAGGTACCCACTTAATGTCTTGGCTGTTTGATATTGGAGAATCTAGCTCTGTCCTTAAGTTTACGATCTCACTTCCACTTTGTGTTGGCTGTCTGAGCTCCTGTAAGATTCAACACAGACCAAGCAGTATGTATACAAATCTGGGGTAAGAGAAAAGGCCTTACTTTATTTTGACCAAAGGATTACAGTAGCAAGCCATTAAGTAAAAGAAAGAGAGAGATGGAAGGCTTTTTAAAATATAAACATGCTTTATTGTTGAAGGGTGTTTACAGGAACAACAGCTATGGAAATGAGCCATTGTGTTTAAATAAAATTTTTATTTGAAAATGAAAGACCTGGCTACACAAGCTAGTTGTAAATTTACAGGGTTTAGCTAGTCTGGGGTACCTTCTTACCCCACGGTAAAGACAAAAGACAAGCTACCTTACCTTCTCATGAAAGCAAAGAGCATGACTGCATGTAGTTTCTTGTATTGTTTTATTCTTACACTGGTCTGTCTTCTGGTAATTGCCTGATAGACCCATACCATTAATTCCTCTTAACAGATGAAAGTGTTGAGGGAATAGGATTAGATTACCTGTAACTTCATGTTATTAAATCCTTACTAACTGCTTGTAAACAGTGTAGGTATGTACTGTTAAAAATTAGTGAAATTCTTCAGACAGAAGGTTTTCTTTGTGGACTGGAAAAATCTTGATTGTGACATCTTATCTTTTAGAGATGACTTTACATCAGTGCCAAAAGAAAACATGCAGCGGGATGAAGTCACTCGTTCATGTTGTGTCTCCTTTGTTTGAAACAAACAAGCAAAAAGAGTAAACAAGAAACCTCTTATTTTTTCATTCTTCCAAGGCATGATTGTAAAACACTAGCTATTAATTCATGCTAGTAAGCCAAGCTACTAAAAAAGGACTGATATTTTATACCCCCAAAATACAGAGGAAGTTGTCTCAATTTCCAGTCATGCATCTTCTGGTGAATGAATTGAGCTGAGCAAAAGCTACCTGCTCAAGAGAGACTTTTTTTTTTAATCTCAGGATATTTTGCTTTAAAACATTAGTAGAATATTTAAGGAATGAATCCTTAGATTTCTTTAAAGCAGATATGTTACCGTGACTTACAGTTTATTGAGAGAACTTTGTAACCTTTCGAAATAACTTCTATTGTACGCTTAGATGCAGCTGTAGCTTTTTATATATTTTAGTGCTGGCTTACCCTGTGTTACCCTGCAGTAAAGTCTCTTTATATAGAACCAAGGAGTTACCAAGAAAGGCACAAGTCTGTAGTTTAATGAGGCAAATTGGTTGCAACTAATTTCATTTATCTAAATAGGGCATTTGAATAGACAGTTTGAATAATTAGAATTGACTTACTGATGATTTCTAGTATCATGCTGCTTGTTACTTAGAAGACAGTTGTATCTACGTTTTTCCTGCATCTGAAACAAAATCTGTTCTTGTTCTGTAAGTGTCACTTTCAGGAGTGAGCTGTTGCTTGCCAGTATAAGGTCTTCATAATTTGTTTTACATGGTGTCATAGCCATATTTTAGCCTGTTCCATTATTTATAATGCATGTCTTTTAATACCAATTGAAAGTATTTCCTTTTCAGTGATGTTGATGGTGGTATTTTACAACGTGCCTTCTTTATGGCAGGGAAGAATCATAGCAGAGTGTGACAAAGAAGGACATATTTCTAAACCTCAGGTTATCTCATCTTCCAGATAACTTAGTGAATGCTATTTACACTCCACTGCTTGTTATATTTTTGGGGCTGATCTGATCCCTAGTACTTAAGCCAAATATTTTTTGTATTTTCTTATGTTTTAGAGTTATTTGGTAGGATATTGATGGTAAATTACACTTGGCATGTGTAATTGCAAGTAGAAATTAAAGATCTAAAATACTGTATGGGTTTTGCTGCATTTTTCTCTTGATTATTTTGTAAAACTTTTTAGAAAGGGAATGTATGTGTTTTTTATGTATTATGTTTTTATGTCTATGAGTTTAAGCAGTTTTAAGGTTGGAGGGGTTGGCTCATTTGCATGTTTCATCATTTGGACAGATTCATACAGGTTGCAAGCAGGATGAGTATTCTGGCCAAACACAACAGAAATTCTGAATTCTCGGTCGAATGTCATAAATTTCTTCTTTTAGTTTCACATCAAGATGATTTCAGTGTAGGATTCATAGTACAGTCTCACTGTAATTCAATAGTTTTTGGGAAATCCTCTTTAAATTTAAATTCCAGGATAGTCTTTGACCCAATCTGTTTTTATAAATATGTGTTTTTTTCATGTTATTAAAAAGCAATGTGTGTGTTTGTTTATGACTGGGTTTTTTACATCATTACCTCCTGTTTGAAAAGTTCCAACTTTTACAATCTCTTAACTAAGTTGGAAGTATAGTTTTGCAAATAAATTCAAATATAACTTCAGAAACTGTTCAAATATTTTTAATTTTTGAAACAGTGCTTAGAAACGATCTCTCAAATTCAGAGAGTTTATTCATTCCGAGTAATTATTATGTTGCCACCTACAGTGGAGTGTTGCTAGTAAAGGAAGTCAAAGTAGCACAGCCAAGACTTTTGTAGTATGGAGTTAGCTCTAAAGTACTTTTAGTTTAGTTGTGGCATGCAAATGTACTCGAAGAACACAGGTACAAAGAATAGTTGGCATTGCTACATGAAATTGCTGAGGAAAATTTTTATTCTTTTCTAGAGACCTATTTCGTTCCTTCCCCGACTCCCAGTATTTCCAGAACAACAATTTTGTTATTTCCTTTATTTAACAGACAGCCTGATCATTTAGGAAAAAAACCAGAGGTGAATCAGAGTTATTTTGGAAAGATGGGACTTGTGTGCTTATCTGATTATTGCTCCTGAGTAATTCCTAAGCAGCATCTCTCCTCTGGATGCTGCGTGAGTCCCATGAAGTCAATTTCAGACTCAAGTCTGGATTCTGAAAAAAGTATTTACATGTCTAAAGTGGGGCCTCTGGCACAGCATGACCTTGTTCCCTGTGGCAAAACGGTCCTGAAACCTCCTGCTTAGCTGTTGCCTCATCATAGCAGCAGTCATGTGCTCTAGGTGAGATGGATTTTGACACGAGTTTGAGGCACATGCGATCCAGCTTTGCCATGTGAGCAGAAACCACACACTTTCCTTTACCCCAGCCAGGGCTTGTGCCTTTCTCCACCCATCTCCTTGTGGTCATTGATTGCTGCTGTACTTTAAAGCATAAGCAGGTTGTAGAGCAACCCACTTTGTTTATAGTGCTTAAAGCATGTCCTAGGTGATGGCTGTAGAAAAGATTTCCTACCTACCCTATCGGCATCTTCCTTGGGAGAAGCATAACCACTAGGACATTCCCAAGGTAGAACTGCTCATCATTTGGGTGGGTGAGTCTGCTTTAGAAAAGAAGTCAAGCTTCATTGAGCAGGGCAGGGAGGACAGACAGGAAAAAGCACAGGAAAAAGTAGCCAAGGGATGAGGTGCTGGCAAATTGAAGGAAGAAGGAAGCCTGGCTTCTATCCCTTCTTCCAAAGGGTGTTTGTTCATTTAGCTGGTGTTTCATTTAAGACCCATGTTTCTTCTGCAAACAGCCAGGATGCTGAGCTTGTGGCTATAGCAGCTATAGCTCCTACAGCTTCTCCCTTCTTTGCAGGACAGCTGTAGTCTGTAGCCAGTCTCTTGCTCTGTCACTTACATTGGTGGCCTGCTCTGCAAGCATGCCGAGTCTTTGCCTTCCTTTCACAGTCTCACTTCTAGTCCTGGAAGCTGTACTGTAAAGTGAATCTTGGCATAGGATTGGTTTCCTGTTTACTTCTGTTGTGTTTTTTTTTTTATCTGTCCTTTTTTTCTTCTTTACTACCCACATCAGTTCGTCCACTTCCTTAGTCTATCTTTGACTTAGCCACAGTGGCTCACCCTCCACTATATTTGACCACTTAACAGACTGGATAGGAGATCATGCAGTTTACAGTGGTGTCCTTGAAGCATCTATGATGGATGGTTTGGCTTGTCATAAGAAAATATCACTGAACTTTACCATAATCTATTTCATAATCATGCTTTCTGAAATCTCAGGGGAATTCCATTACAGTGCAGAACATGCCTTTATCAGTTACCTATTGGCAAAGAAGTAGCATTTCTAAGCTGTAGGGAGATAAATAGATTTCATTTCTAACACAAATGAGGGTCTAAGAAGAAAATAGAGGAAATGAAAGCTTTCATATGTAAATCGTTCACAGATGGGCATGTACAGTCACTAGGTATTATAAAGGATAACGAAAACAAGAGGAATTTTTATAAATCTAAAAGGTGAAGATTTGCAAGTCTGAGAAAAAGTAAAGCTTTTAAGTGGAATAGTGTTTGAGAAAAAAACTATTACATATTTATTAATATCCTACAAGAGTTACATTTGAGTAACATGAAATGGAAAAACATATTAAAGGTCTTTTGCAGTTGTTGTTCCGATATTGCTTTTATCATATCCACACGTAGTTTTGGCTATAATGGTTTCCAAATTTGCTATATGAAATCTCAGAAACTCAGTGCAATAGACAGACAGTTGAAACTAATACAGTTCTGACGATGGTTTGGAAGCTAAAGCTTATGTGCTAGAGGAAACACAGAATTCAGCAGAGTCTCCTTCACATGAAGTCAGGGTGTTATTAACTCAACCAGAAATTGGAGGTTGGATGTAGATTTTGCTGGAAGAAATTCTGTAGTTGACCCCATGCAGGAAGTCAGACTAGGCTGCTACAGAGTTCTTTTTGGGCCCAGACATTTCTTGCAAACTAGAATTTTCTCGGTGCTTCTTGTATGACTTAGCCTCTTAAACGTTGTCTGTCTGTTATTCTGTGTCATTTGTGCATGTTAATTTTTTTTGTTAATTTTTTTCGTTTTAGGTTCAAGGAAACTTTGACAAAGTTGAATTCAACAGGATGTGCTGGACTCTCTGTGCAAAAAAGAACCTCTCTAAAAGTCCTTTGCTGATTAGTGATGAAGATGCATTTAAAGTGTGGGTTATTTTTAACTTCTTATCAGAGGACAAATACCCTTTAATCATTGTACCTGAGGAGGTAAGAAACAAAAACTTAAGCTGTTTAACACCAGTTTAGTTAATGTCCCAGTTGAACTATGTTAATGTTTGCTACTCTCTAGAGATTTAAGATAAAATAATTGTTTAATATAAAACTTTATTCCCCTCTTTTAAAAATGTAATGCCTTGGGTGCTTTTCTTTGTTTTCCAGGGTGCATATGTGGGCAATCCCATAGGATATTTTAGATATCTATGGCTATGTGTGTCTGTCATTTAAACAGCCTGGACTAAGTGGGACATGCTGCTTGCCCCCCAGTAAATGGCTTATTTTGCTTTTTGTGAGGACTGACTGGTGCTGGGGATACCAGCTCCAGTATCAGAGCTCGTGAGGTTCTTGCTTTGCTCGTGAGTAGTATGTGTATGTGATCTCTAATCGCTGCACTTGCTTACATGTGATTAAAGTTTTATACAATTAGTACATCGGTGTGATTCTGAAAAACAATTTTTCCCTCCTCTCTGTGTTACTGTGACTTGCAAGATGAGTCTTTAGTCTCATGTCAGCCTCCTGATGAAAAGGAGAAGTATGAACTTTTCTGGTGATGCCTCTTTCTGATGGAAAGCAGCCACCACCTGAGCACTCTTGCTTGAAATGGTTGAAGGAACAATACGGGAGATATCTCTGTGTACTTTAGGTTAATGAACAAGTATGGGCAGTGTGCAAATAGGTATTTTAACCTTCAAGTATGGTTTTGGTATCTTGACAGTTCTCCCCTTGGGGAGGGGTGAGGGAAGAAGCAGAAAGATCAGAACTGTAGGCGTAAATATTCTCCTGCAAAACTGTGTACTGAAATCCCAGGGGTTTGCAGTTCAGCACTAGAATACTGATTAATAAATGTTTGCAAACTGTTGAACAGTCAGAGATCAAACCAGTCTGATTTACATGTCACTGCAACAAAACTGCTGGACTCCGAGCTGTTGCCAACCAGAACTCCCTTATCAAGATTAACTGCTTGTTTTTTCTTATCATGTACTTTTTAGGAGGAGACTTTCACGTTGTACGGTGTTTCTGTTTTTCCCAGACTGGTGATGACAGGGCCCTACTTGGCATGCTATATTCCCATAAGAAATGGGACAGTCTTCTTGCTTGCTTTCCTGTTTTTTTTTTTGTCAGCTCTGGGAGACACGGATCATAGTTATAAAAGCTAAGACAGCGCCTTTCTGATTGGTGCCAGATTTGGCTTTGGCAGAAGGTCAGAGCCACTAACAGATATCAAAACTGGGGCTCAAATCCACATCTCTGGTTTGTTATTGTGTTCCCTGCTGTCCCACCTGAGGGCAAATATTTCACATTTCCTTGTTTGTTGGCATGATTAAAAGCTTCAGACCTGACAGCTCTGGAGCATCAGTGTTGCTCATTTGCTCCTCCATGAAACAAGTCCCCAGATTCATGCCATCTGCTGTAGCTGAAGCTGGGTAATGGCAACGTATCTGTTTGCTGGGACATGGGCTGCAAGGTTGGCTCTGTGCCTCACAGATTTCAAGATTTCATGGCTGCTGTTGTTTGCTTTCCTTCCCATCCTGAATGTCCAGGGTTAACCTGTTTTACTTTTCTACTTGGAGTATTTTTAAAATGAGAGTGGATCTGCACCCACATCTCCTTGATTACAGCAAGATTTACATTGTGTAATACTGTTTAAAGACAGCTTACAGAGCCTGACAAAGAAAGGCTGCTCTGTTCTAATCGTATACAATGCCTGGGTTCCCTCTAACCTTTTGCCTTAGACCACACAGGTAATTTAATCAGCCAGAGAAGGAATGCTGTCTGTTGAATGCACTCCTTTCTGGTTTGCATTGCTCCTCCCCAGGTTCTCTGTGCTTTTGGAAAATTCCACATTTTCTCATTTATGCTTTTACACAAAATTCAAAAAGTAAAGATGCAGTTTCAGTTTCAGTCAGTTTTGCTTTTTCTCTGTATGACCTTTTGTATCTGCCTTTTAAGTTCTTGTGTCTGGTTTGTTGTTTGTTTTTTTTTTTTAATATGAAATCTAAACTCCAGATTTGCAAAGCATTTTTTTGTACAAACTTCAGTTGTTGTCTTAGTGCAGAGAATTTCTACCTGAAAATAACTCTTGTCTATAATATTCAAAATTATACTGGTACCTAGTGAAGGTATTTTACTTTTCATCTACTTTTTATGCCTCTTGAGTTCATAATAAAACTTGATTATATATTTAGCCTTCACTATGTTATATTGTGTCCTGTCATTAATTACAAAATGGCTCGCTTGTCATGTATAAAGTGAGGGAATTTTTGCAAAGTGAAGAACACAGGACAGGGTGATGGAAACATTGCTGTTCTGTGATGTTTTTTGTAAATGTAAACCTCTCATATGTCACTACTGCTTCCCAGCCAGGGAGCAAGCTTTCCTTCCCTCCCTGTCTGTTGCTCTAATTGTTTGCTGAGAGTATGGCATCACATGTTTTACTGCAGTTTCTGGCTTGGAGTCCATTGTGTGGGATCCAGCTGTTGCACCTCCTCCCTCCCTTCCACCTTTGTGGGCTTTTGGGTTTTGGAGATTTTGTTTCCCCTTTATAAGTAATTAGGAAACTTAAGTCATACTTTCATGTTGGAAGTGTGAGCTCTTGAAGATTTTTGCTTCCCATCTTGTGGATAGAAGACAGATCTTCTTAGGTCTCCAGTGAATCATGGAATGGTTTGGGTTGGAAGGGACCTTAAAATTAATTGAAGTTCACGTAGTTCCAACCCTCCCACCACGGGCAGGGACATCTTCCACTAGACCAGGTTGCTCAAAGCCCTATCCAGCCTGGCCTTGAACACTTCCAGGGAGGGGGCATCCACAACTTCCCGGGGTAATGTGTTCCAGTGTCTCACCACCTTCATAGTGAAGAATTTCTTCCTTATGTCTAGCCTAAATCTACCCTGTTTCAGTTTGAAACTGTTCCCCCCCTCATTCTATCACTCCATGCCTTTGTAAGAAGTTCCTCCCCAGCTTTCCTGTAGGCCCCATTCAGGTACTGGAAGGCCGCGATAAGGTCTCCCCTGAGCCTTCTCTTCTCCAGGATGAACAACCCCAACTTTCTCAGCCTGTCTTCCCAGGAGAGGTTCTGCAGCCCCCTGGTCATCTTCATGGTCCATGTCCTTCTTATGCTGGGGACTCCAGAACTGGACACCATACTCCAGGTGGGGTCTCATGAGAGCGGAGGAGAGGGGGAGAATCACCTCCCTCCTCCTGCTGGTCACTGTCTTTTGATGCAGTCCAGGACAATGGAAATTCTGGGCCAATTTCACATCTGGAGAACTCTCCTTCTTGGGTGCAGTTTCACCTTCTTTTTTTTTTCACCTTCTTTTTTCACTTCTTTGCACTCAATCACTAAAGATTGAGGCTGCTGTCCTTCCTTCTTGCCCATGTTGTGTACTTTTGCACTAGTGCTGCTGTGTGAGGCCTTTCATATTTGACAGCTAATTGTGGTGGGGGTGTTAACCTCATCTGTAAAGTATTAAGTCTTGATTCCCTGCCTAGGTGTTGAACAGGCAGCAAACTGGAAACAGCTACAGCTGAACTGGAGAAGGGGAGACAGGCTACTTTGGAAAGGTTTTGGAGGCAGAGGAAAGCTTTAGAAGGAGCAAAGTGAGGAAAGAGTTACAAAGAGGGAATTTGAAAGCAGAAGAGACGTGACACGAGAGCCAGAAGTTGCTTGTTTAGAGGAGGCTGGACTGAAAGCCAGAGACAGCATCTGGCCTGTGCTCGTCACCTGCCATGGAAGGAGGGATGGCTGCCCCACACTTGAGGGAAATAAGGTTAGCAAAATCCAGCATGGAGAAGGGCATGGGTTGGGGTGTGCAATTTTGGGATTTGACTTCAAGCTTGAGAGGATCCTCCTATGTTATAGGAAAAAGTCAGATCACAGAGAGACAGGAGCTACTGGCTATGCAGGACACTGCAGGTCATTGCTAGGCCACTCTCCATCATCTTTGGTAAGTCATGGGCAACAGGAGAGGTGCCTAAGGACTGGAGGATAGCAAATGGCACTCCAGTCTTCAAGAAGGGCAAGAAGGAGGACCGGGGTAACTATAGACAGGTCAGCCTCACCTCCATCTCTGGAAAGGTGATGAAGCAACTTATTCTTGGCACTGTTTCTAGGCATATCAAGGTTGAGGGGTCATTAAGAGCAGTCAACATGGTTTTACCAAGGGGAAGTGATGTCTGACCAACCTTATAGCCTTCTATGAGGAAGTAACTAGGTGGATAGATGATGGAAGTACAGTAGGTGTGGTTTATCTTGATTTTAGTAAAGCATTTGTCACTGTCTCCCACAGCATCCTCGTAGATAAGCTAAGGAAGTGTGGTCTTGATGATCAGGTAGTGAGGTGGATCATGAACTGGTTGAAAGGAAGAAGTCAGACAGTTGTGGTCAATGGGACAGAATCTAGTCGGAGGTCTAGTGGAGTCCTCAGGGGTTGGTGCTGGACTGGTACCGTTCAATATTTTCATCAATGACCTGGATGAGGGAACAGAATGTACCCTCGGCAAGTTTGCTGATGACACAAAACTGGGAGGAGTGGCTGACACACCAGAAGGCTGTGCTGCTATCCAGTGGGACCTGGACAGGCTGGAGTGTTGGGCGGGGAGAAATTCACTGGAATACAACAAGGGCAAGTGTAGAGTCTTGCATCTGGGGAAGAACAACCCCATGTACCAGTACAGGTTGGGGGCTGACCTGCTGGAGAGCAGTGTAGGAGAAAGGGACCTGGGGGGTCCTGGTGCACAGGAGGATGACCATGAGCCAGCAGTGTGCCCTTGTGGCCAAGAAGGCCAATGGCATCCTGGGGTGTATTAGAAAGGGTGTGGTTAGTAGGTGCTCCTCTCCCTCTACTGTGCCCTGGTGAGGCTGCATCTGGAATATTGTGTCCAGTTCTGGGCCCCTCAGTTCAAGGACAGGGAAATACTGGAAAGAGTCCAGTGCAGAGCCACAAAGATGATTAAGGGAGTGGAACATCTCACTTATGAGGAAAGGCTGAGGGAGCTGGGTCTCTTTAGCTTGGAGAAGAGGAGACTGAGGGGTGATCTCAGTAATGTTTATAAATACATCAAGGGCAAGTGTCAGGAGTATGGAGCCAGGCTTTTTTCAGTGATGTCCAGTGATAGGACAAGGGGCAATGGGTGCAAACTGGAACACAGGAGGTTCCACGTAAACATCAGAAAAAACTTTTTCACTGTGAGAGTGACAGAGCACTGGAACAGGCTTCCCAGAGAGGTTGTGGCGTCTCCTTCACTGGAGACATTCAAAACCCGCCTGGATGCGTTCCTGTGTGATGTGCTCTAGGTGACCCTGCTCTGGCAGGGGGGTTGGACTAGATGATCTTTCGAGGTCCCTTCCAACCCCTAGGATTCTGTGATTCTGTGACACTGGGCTGAGCTGGTAACGGCCTCAGGCTCCAGTGTAGCTTCTGCTGGTGGGTGGTGGGCAACTGAGTGCAGTTAGGAGAGTTGGAAAGGAGCTTTCAGACATCCATGAATGTCTGTTTTGCAAAGGTGCTCATGTCCCAAGGAAATGCAAAATGGTATCAAATCTGAAAGCTCCCTCTGCTTCAAGTGGGATGCCTTGCTATGCACAAAGTGGAACACTTCTGTGAACTGTGTGACTGTGGTATTTCAGAGAGATACAGATGGACTGGAGAAAAACAATGCCTTATTTTATTTGCTCTAGTTAAAATTAGTCCTGATAGACAGCTTTCAGAATTAATACAATTCTTGGCTAGCAACAGAATTGCCTTCTGGTGCAGTGGGCAGAGCTTTACCAAGCAGTTGTATTGCTAATGTGCCCAGAAAGGGGGGCCTGGCTGGGAGCTCCTTCCCCTACTCGCAGCTGGTCTTTTCCACTAGATAATTTCAGATGCGGACATCCAAGTGTGTATTTCCTTCAGCTCTTGCAGGAATTACCTCTTCCATAAGAAGGGTAAAATAAAGGGAAGAAAGGTGGAGAGAACTGTAGCCATAAGAGCAGAAATATTTCTTGTCTGCCTTGAGCTCCCCTTACAACTTACCTCTTAGTTGCTACTGACTCATTTGTGTGCCTTGGTATTGTTTAACCAGACATTTTCTGTTTTGTGAAAAGGTTTCCAAACACTTCCCCTTTCCTATTTCTGGACGTGTGACTGCAGCCTTGGGAATGCTTTATCACCTGAAAGCTGTGGTATGTGGTTAGCTGTGTTTCTCAGCCATCCTTAATGGTGAAACTTGCAGATATGTATACTGCAAGCAGCACACTCTTTGTGTTTTGCAATCTCGTGTTCACATAACTTAAGTAGACCAAATGTATTTGTTGTCTTTGCTTTTTAAGCCTGACTTCTTGAGGGAAGAAGAGTTGTGCATTTTTCACTTGTCCTTTAACTGAGTTAACATGTGGCATTTCTAATCCTCCTAGTTTTGATAAAGAGGGTGCAAACCTGTGCACTTTTTTAGACAGAGGAGATGAAAGTCTGAAGCTATCCAGTGGCGATTCTTATGGAGGCTGATACAACTAGGCTGACATCTGCTTGTGTTGGGTTTTAATTGACCCATGACCTCTGCAAGTTGATGACAATGGTTAGAAAGATGCTTAGTCACTTATGACTTGCATCAGTTCTTCCCATTTCGCTACTCTTTTCCTTGATTGCTGCAAAAAATAAGAGTTGACAGTTTATGCAGCAGCTTGTCCTTAGGATTTGTGTGTTTACATGCTACACTGTTTTTTGAGTTTACCTTTATTAAATGACTTAATCCTAATTTAATTTTAAAAAAGAAAGAAGATAATGGCTTACACTGCATAATGAACACAGTTTTCGCAAAGTCTGTTAATCCAGAGTAGCTATTATCCTTGAAGTTAAATAAATTCTAGTATGGGGGTTTTTTTGTTAGTGGAAAGAAAGAAACAACTACTGGACTTAAAAGCAGTGTTCTGATGGGATTAAAACAAGGCATTGATAGTGACTTTGAAAGGGGATCTAATTGCTTTCATGTCTCTTGCCCAGTAACGTGCTTCCACAGAATGTTGTACAATGTGAACAGACTTTTTACATCTGCACCGTTAACATCACGAGCCTTATTTGAATAGCATGAACCAGAATAGCCTTGTCTGCTGTGCTCTGCTGGGCATGAAGGCCTCCTTGCCATGGTCTTTCATTTTTTGTCTTCCAAGAGACCCACTTGTATATTAGAAAAAATATGTGAAACATCTAAGATACTTCATTCCTCGTGGAGGATAGTGCCAGGAATACCTGGAAAAACAAATAGGTATTGAAACATGGGAAAAGAAAGTTCCCTCTGAAAAAAGGTACCGAACAGGTTGCATAGCTCATGTTAAAGAGCCTCTGCTCTTTGTATTATTTTTGCTTTCTCTTGGCAAAATTCTGGGTGAAAAGTTTTTGTTGATTCAAGATAGAAGCTGTTTTTCATACTGCGGAACCAGTTGCTCCATACTGGCATAGGTATGGCATAGTTAGCAACCCACCCCTTTGTGTTTTTACATCCATATCTGAAAGTAAGGTCCAATCAGAATAGCAGCAAACGTTGCTTCACATTTGTTTAACCACAAGAGTAGATTATGTTTGAGTCAGTAGACAATTTGTCAGTTATTTGCTGAGTTGGCATGTCTCTTTGTGGAGGAGGGGAACTGTCGTTTGCTCTCAGAGGTTCCTCATTTGAGCACATAATGAATGGTCTCTTACTTGCTTCCATGCTTACCAAATCCAGCTTACTTCTTCATATTTACCTCATGCAGTTCCATATTTATATCCCACCCCAACTATTTGATCTGCTATTGATCAGATATGTTAGATAATTTTTTTCTGAGGATTTTGGTTAGCCATGTACTTATCTGAATGCAAGATGAATCTTGATTTTTATTTTTTTTTTAATTCTTATTTATAAATAAAATTGTAATATGCACAGGTCCTTTTTTGGTTAGGAAAGCTTAGTGTATTTTAAAATGAGCTATTTTATGTACTTTAATGGGATTTGGGGTCATGTTAGCAACTTGTCAATGGGTTGTTAGCATATATAAATGTTTAAATCTGTTCTAATAATAAAAATAAGGTAAAATGCATACAAATGATATTAAAGAGAAGGATATATTGACTTATTTTTAGTGCATTACATAATTATGTGTACTAAACAAGAGTTTCATGTTGCTTCTTTTCCAGACCTTTAGTTTGATACACATTTTGTTCCATATGGCTTGAGCAAAAAGTGAAAAAAAACTATTCAGCAATGATTTTTTTTGTGTGTGTCTCTTTGTCTGCAAGTGGGTCCTAGTACTTTGAGATAATTAACCAAAGGAATTTGAGAGCTGCATGCCTGAAGCAGTGTTAACAGGTTGTGAAATCTTGGAATAGTACATTTTAAAGTTCATTAAGTTTTAATGTTGTTTTTTTGGTTTGTTTTTTTTTTAATGCTGTCTAGCATTTTGATAGATAGATTATCTACCTAATTAAGCCTAATTTATTTCAGCTTTCCTTTCAACTAAAGTGCAGGATTGTGGTTCAGAACTGATGCTGCTCACAGGGGCTGAGCTGAGTGGCAGAATGTACTTTCAATATGAGGAAAGAAGTTACTTGCATTGATGGCAGAGCTCAGTTCAGCTCATCAAATCCAGGTTATAGGAGGTTTGTTTTAAAACAAGTTCCCAGAGCTCTTTTGGGTTGTTTTTTGGGTTTTTTTTTCTATAAAACTTGCCTGGGATAGGAAGTAAGCCTCTTCCTGCCTTTAACAGACTGCCGAGGATTTATGGTAGTTGATGCTTGGCTTAATTTTTTAATCTAGGGGTTTTTGCAAATGAAAACCAGCAAAGCATATTTTAAAGATATTTAAAGGAAGTAGTTACTGAATTTTACAGAAATCTGTAAAGGTTGTATGTTGGTTGCTTGGGAGGGCATGCTAAAATTTCCCAGCTATCATGTGACAGTATTAACTTCAGCGATTCCGAGCTGTGCGTGGAACCACTGCAGAGCAGAGTTTCATGGCTTGTTCTGGTGACCATGAGCAGCAGTGAACGAGGCCCAGCAGAGCCCTGCCACTGCAGCAGCAGGAGGCCCGTGCCCCCCTTTCTGGCCTGCCCACACAGCCTGCACAGGGGGGTGAAGCAGGGTCTGTGTCCTCGCTGAGGAGTGCTTTCCTCAAATGGCAGATGGGCACAGCACAGAGCTGAAAGTCATCTTTGCTGGTTACCATAAACCTTGTACCCCGTGATAGTTGCACTTGACTACAGTTTGAATACTGCTTTTGCAGAGGCCTCTGTTCAAATGATATTGTTGCTAGTAAGAATTGCATGAGGAGCTAAAAATACTGAAATGCTCAGTGGAGCTGAAATGAAAAGCAATGCCCTTCACAACTTTTTTACCCAACCTGGAGGCAGATTTTGTGCTAAGCTAGCCTGTCTTCTCTTAAGACAGTTTACGAGGAGGATAGGATAGCCACATCTTGGTGGGCTGCACGCTTCCTGCTCATTCAGCGGAGCAGGAACTTTCCTCTAGACCTTGCAACAGATTTCAGTAGCTTCTCCATTTTGCTGTAGCATTAGTCCATATGCTACTGGAGTAGAGACTGTGAGACTAAGGACAGCTACTGAGCTGAAATAGTAAAGATCACCCATCTCTAGAGTGCATTGGGTGATTTACTGCTTTGCCAGATGAGTGTATTCTGGTACACATTTGCATGCTTCTTGATCATAGATGTGAGGGAAAGGAAGGGATTTGCCTGTAACAGTGGCAAGAGAGAGAAGCAGCAGCCACAAAATCAGCATGTATACTGCATCAAAATCTTGAGGCCTGGGACTTCTTGTGGTGAAATGTGTGGGGGAAAAACTACCACTTTATTTCATTGTACCCCCAAATCACTTGCGTAGAGACTGCTGGGTGCTCAAAAGCCCATTAGACCAGCTGAAAGGTGAATCCGAGCTGTAGTTGAAAAGTTAATCTCTTCTGTGATGAAACAGTCTCTGGCTCTCTCAGCTGGGGTTTTTCTTACCTGTGGGAGAAATTACACTGTGTTTTCAAGCAATGCTGAGGAACTGAGGTGAATCAGCATTGCTGATTAGACAAATGTAGTCCTGGAAAGCATTTGATTTCCACCTCTTTTTAATGAGGCATATTTATGCTGTACACCTTAGTCATTTTAGAGAATGGGATTCAGACTCCTGAGTCACTTAGTGATTCCAAAACCACACCTAAAATAGATAAACTGAAAGTGGAGCAGACTGTCCTGAAGGACTAGCCTTCAGAAAAGCAGCACTTGAGGAAATCCGTGTTACTTCCACGTGCACAGAGAGACCCTGAATGGATTGTGTTGTTTTCCCTTCCCACCTCCACCGGGCAGTGAGCAGCCACATCCCTCCTGCCTGTAGAGATGCAGGGCAGCCGGGAGGAGGCCTCGCCTGCAGCTTTGTGGGCCGACCTACCAGGAGGTGGTTTGGTTCTGCGCTGGCCTTGTGGTGGCTGCAAAGAAAGGCCAGCCCTTGAGGAGCTGGCGCTGCCCTGTCCCTGCGGGGTCTGATGCAGCAGGGTGGTCTGGTGTGAGGTTACTGAGCACCCTCACCCCTGACTTCCTCCTTAGGGAAGGCACAGGTGGCTTTACTTCGGTATTTAAAGAGGGAACAGTGATGAGTTTAAAAACAAGATAAAAACCAGACAGAAGAAACCCTGCCTTCTTTCCATCTTTTTCTTTCTTGTGTTTGACTAGTTTTATTACCCTGTATATGGTAGTGCTTACAGAATGATGAAAGATTAAAGGAAAAGGAGAGTTTATTTAGAAAACAATAAAAGTGGACATGAAAAATCTGTTCTTTTACTTGTCTTGATATATCTGCCAAGATTGTATCCAGTGATGGGAGTGCTTGAGAAGAGGAGTCAGGTGAAGACTAAGATGTGTGATCATTGTACTTGGGTAGTTTTTCATTTCACTTCTTGTCCAAACTGCCATATTTTCTTATTTTTTCTAATTTGTTTGCTTTTTAATCTTACAAGAATACTTTTTGAAACTTCTTGCTTTCTCACACTTTAGTCATAATGCTTTGGATGCTGTTGTGGGGAAGATCCCATGTGTTCTGTAGGGAATCTGAAAAATTAAAAGAGGCTGTTCTTTCTTCACTATGAAGGCAGTAGCTGTGGGATGGGCTTGGCAGTCAAAAGTTGAACTGAGGCAGGAGCCTGAAGTATTTGCTAATTAAACCACCCACCCTTAGGGGCCTACGTGTGAATGTAAGAATCTAGCTGTAGTGGTAGTCTCTGGAGAAGCTTATTTTACATCTCTGAAACACTTGATTTCCATGCCTGCTGTAAATGGTTAATTTCTGTTTGTATTTCTTTACAGATTGAATATTTACTTAAAAAACTCACTGAAGCAATGGGAGCAGGCTGGCAGCAAGAGCAGTTCGACCATTATAAGATCGCTCTGAACACCAGTCGAGAAGGTCTTTCTGCATGGGACCTCATTGATCTCATCGGAAGTGGGCAGTTCAGTAAAGGGATGGACCGACAGACGGTGTCCATGGCAATCAATGAAGTCTTTAATGAGCTCATATTAGATGTACTCAAACAGGTAAGAAGCACTTGAAGTAAAACTACTGCATGAGCAGAAAATGGTCCAACTTGTATTGAAAATTCACCTGATGGATAACAAACAGGGGGAAATTAGGTAAATTACTTATAATGGTTCTTAACAAGGAATTTATTTCCATAAAAGAGAAATTGTGCTGCTGTTCAGATTGTTGAAATTGTGATATTATGGGAGTTGCTTGTTGGGAGAGTTTGTTTTCAGAAAGCCCTTTTTCTAATGTTGTCAACTGCTTGGTAGCTGACAGAATGGCTACAACATGCTGTCAGTTCTTAAACGGGTGACAACTCTTCAGTCTTTGAAAATGCTTTTTTCTAGTTGTACTTACGTTGTAGCAAATATAAGTTGTGCTGAGCATAACCCCCATATTGAAACAAGAGGGTCTGGACAAAGGCATTGCTCCAGATGAAAGGTAAGTTGCCCCACTTCAAGAGGGCCAAAAGGCGTAGAAGAGCTCCAGAGCTCTGTCTTTTTTTTGTTTGTTTGTTTTTCTTAGCAGGCTATTTGAGTGAAAACTTATTTACCTGTACTCAAACATAAGAAATCATGTTGGCCTTTACATTCTTAGCAAGCTTCTGTTAATCTTTAGTTTCTTCAGATTTCCAGTGGCTGGGTTATCAGTTTAGGAATGACTTTAAAAACTGTTTTTTTTTTCATGGGAAGTATAAATATCACAGGGACCCAAGGGGTCACAGCAGAGCTTACCTAGAGAGCTATTTAAAATTTTCTTTTACCTAACAGAGAACTTTTTTCATCTTTGATTTCTTGGCTTCTTGGTTAGGAGAGAAACAAAGGCATTCTTGGCAGGCTTTCCTAAGCTGTTCTGAAGAAATCATCAGATGGTCTTGGCAAAGGAAATTCCCTCAGAATATCTAGAGAACAATGCAAAAGTCTATTTTTGTAACTGCTGGTTGCCTCTTGGAGGTGAGGGCTGGACACACGCAGACACACAGAGACGCGCACAGACACAGAGACACGCACAGACACAGAGACACGCACACACACACACACACAGAGACACACAGACACACACACACAGAGTCAGTCGTGGGCAAAAGGAAGTAATTCTGCTGCTTAATACCATGTAAATAAAATAACCAGTGTCAGGCCAGACCTTCCTCTTGAAACTTGCAATGAAATTGAATTTCTGTTCAGTTTTGATATTGCATTGTGTCTCTTACTTCCCACCACCCCTACCCCCCCTTTTTTTTTTTTTTGCCTTTTTTTTTCTTTTTGACTGTCTCTTTCCTTTCTTGGTGTCTGGGCTTCATTCTCAAGGATGTCTGAGTGCCTTTGAATGGTTCCTTGACACTTAAAAATAGTTTGTGTCAAGGTTTGGCTCAGCACCTTCTGGACAGTCACTGGCCTAATAGAGATTGCAGTTCCCCATGTGACTTACAGACCTCTGGTTCGGTCACAGCTTGTACCCTGATACCCTGTTGATTCACAGAGTTGTCCTGTTTATTGCAATATATGATTATTTAAAGGTATTAATGACGTACTGTATTGTAGCAGAGTCTCATACTACCCTCTTTATTGTACATCTATCCTGGATCTCTAAGGCATATTGTGGCTAGCGTTGATAATTAAAGTTGTGATATTTAGTTTTCTGAAAGATATGTGCTAGTTGGTGTGAAAAGATACCCAGGAGCTGTCATTGGGCTTTGGAAGATGAGAAGCCAGCTGATGCCCAGAAATAATAGCCAAAGATTTTGCAGAAATTTGAGAGGAAGGTATCCGTCTGACTTGGCTTTCAATGCAAATGCAGTACCTCAGGAAGGGGAAAAACACCTGGTTATGACTTAGACTGTGTAAGGCATGGAAGAGTGAAGCTGCAGGAGTCTTCACACGCCCTTGCGACCACCCAGACCTTAGGCCTGAGTACGGAGGCGGCAAACAAAGCTGCTGTGTGTGCATTCCTGTTTTGGAGCAAGGGGGTGGGATGGCCAGGGAATAGGCACGGCCGTGGCTCTGGATGTGTTTAACTGGCTAGAAAAACTGAGCACAGAGAAGTTGTATATGTAGGGGGGCTGTTTCTTTTTTGTTTGATTGTTTTTTAAACAAAAGAGCTTTCCCAACTGTTACAAATTTTTTTTCCCCTCAGACCTGTACAGAAAGACACCTTTGACTTAAATATGCCACAGCACATTTATTTGTTTGCTTGCATCCAAGATTGCTCTAGCTAAAAGGCATTACAGAAAAATGTTCCTTCGTCTCCTTTCCAACTTTTCCATCCTCTTCATCTGGAGTACTTTTGAGTACAGTGCTTTCTGTATGGCTTGTTCATAGCTGTATTGATGTAGGTGTTTTAGTTTCATCTGTAACTTGATTTTTTTTTTTTCTGAACTTAGGAGTGAGACAGAAGTATTGTAAGTAATTGGGGACTATGGTTTCAGAAATGTCAGGTATAGCTGGAATACTGGCAAACTTTGAAACTCTAAATTAAAAACTGACTAGGTCACAGCAGTTCCCCTGATCACTAAAAATCAAACACCTGAAAGAATGACCACTGATTATATCATTCCCTGTGCACGCTCTTTTCCATGAGATATTTTTTTGTATTGCATAGCCACAATGGATAGTGTATAACAGTTACTAGTATAACTGCACTTAGTATTGCTGCTTATTTCTTAGATACATTAATATTCAATAGAGGCAAACCTGAATGATTTGATCATGATGCCAGCCCTGTTTATTGTCATTACAGTTTTATTCTTTTATTTGTATGAAGCTCAGTGGCGAAATATGGGCTTCTTTTCCTTCTTTTGAAATAGTCTTGTTAAGGTTTTCAAGTGTTTTTCTCATATAAGAAGTCGAGTGGATCATCTTTCAAGGAAAATAAAACACTGTGAGTGAAATCTTGGCATTATGTAAATCAAGGTACAACTCTGTTCCTTTAAGAGAAAATCCAGGCTTCACCGGTGTTCCCATATTCCGTCCAATAAAGATGCCAGGACGATGGTTCTCTAGCATTCCTTGAAGTGTCCTGTATGGAATCACTTCTTCAAAGGGTGCAGCTAAATGAGTGGCAGGGTGGAGGCACTCCCAGGACAGGGGTGCTTCTGCTTTGTCCCTGGGAACACCCCACAGCAGGCTGACCTTACAGTGCACAGGTGCAGGCCTGTATCTGTCACTGGGGTGTTGCATCCACACAGGACTGGTTCTTCATAGCAGCTGTCATGGGAGTATTACAGGTCAGTCTTGGCAATGGCAGATGTCTCTGCTTGACTGAAGAAAATTAAATAGTTAAGCTCATCAAAGAAGACCAAAGAGCTATCATAATGACTTGATAATGAAATAATAGTAATAAAAATAGTTCGGCTTTTCAGATAACCCAGTTAATTAAAAACTGGACAGAAGAGCAGTGAGTAGTTTCTCATGGGCTAAAAAATGAGCAGTATGCTGGTATTAGTAATGGAAGTGAAGTATTTAGGGCCTTGAACTAACTTTTCTGTGTGCTCTGTCAGTCCTTTAAGCCACATAACCAAAACACCAGGCAATTAACAGAGACTGGGCATTTCAGCTGATCTGTTGCTTTTTACAGGGCTATATGTTGAAAAAAGGTCATAAAAGGAAAAACTGGACAGAACGATGGTTTGTGCTAAAACCCAATATTATTTCCTATTATGTAAGTGAAGATTTAAAGGACAAGAAGGGAGACATCATACTGGATGGCAACTGTTGTGTAGAGGTAAAAAAAACAAAACCTGACCAAAAACTATGACTGTCTCTAAAGATAATTAGTAAGAATTAGTCTTTTTTTGTTTGCAGGATAGACTCATGATCTCTTTTGTTAATGTGATTGGTTTTTTACTTTATATAAAACCAGTTCATAAACACTTTTTTTTATAAAGGTTCTTAGTTTTGGTGTTTGTAGCTCTGTAACAGATAACTGCATATGTGGGGCTTGACAATATAACTTAGATTTCAGTGTTTGCAAGGCTAATCCTTTGTCACCCATTCTAGGCCTTGCCTGACAAAGATGGAAAGAAATGCCTTTTTCTCATAAAATGCCATGACAAGAGCTTTGAAATCAGTGCCTCTGATAAAAAAAAGAAGCAGGAGTGGATTCAAGGTGAGGTTTCAAAAATCTTAGTTATGTGAAAGTTAAGGTAAGCTGAAGTCTTACAGCTGTGCTTAACTCAGACTTGAAATTCTTTGTCTTGTGATTTTTGGTGTCTCTGTTTTGGGCACATGGAAAGGATCATTAAGGAGCCTGAGTCTCAGGAAGAATGTAAGGGGCATCAGTTTCTGTTACTTAGGTGCCTCAATGTAGGCAGCCATAGCCAAAATGAAATGGATACTATTGTTTGCTTTTTCTGTATTGACTGTACTTCTAGTTCATTTCAGCATCATAAAATACTGGCTTTGCTTTTACAGCTTTGCCTGAGGTAATATGGTTTGGTGAGCTGAGGATGAGGCTGGGAATTGGGGCTTTCTTTTCTATTCCCACAGTGAAAGTTACTCCTCTGTGAGACCTTCCCAGGTGTGTGATGAGTGTTAGTGACAAGCATGGTTTTCAGAGTGAGGTAGAAGTCCTTGCAAAGCCACTGTTGCCAGTGCCATTGGAGCATGAACAGCATTTAAATATTTGGAGCTGTGTGCTTTCATTTGCACTTCCCTCTTTACCAAAAGCATGTGGTTAATTGCATCTAAGTCTGATGTGTGATGTTCCAAAAGGAGATCTTTTTTCACAGCTGTGGTAGGTGAATAAAGTATCAAAATAATCTGCACTCCTCAGCTTTGCTCTCTGGATATTTCCTCACTGAATATAAGCAAGTAAGATCTACTTTCTTACTGGGAGAAAGTTTTCCCTTGGAGTGTCAGTAACAGTAAAAGGGTTAAGGTAGGTTCTAGGGAAGTAAGTGATGTATATATTAGATAACATCTTACTGCTTGATTAGAATCACTGAATCTAGGTAGTAAGAAATCTTGACGTGTTGGATTTGGGGTTGTTATTTTTCAGCTAGATGTACAAGTGACTTTTGTGTTCACTGCCTGTTAGAAATAAGTATTCGGGTTGACCTATTTCCTTGGAATTGCTGGACGTGTCCTTGTGGCACGTGGCCGAGTGTCTTTAACTTTTGGTTTGTGTTGACAGCTAGCCTGATGAGAATTAAGAGAACTGACAACACGGGGTTTTTTCTGATTTAAAAATACATTAAAAAAAAAAGCACAAACCCCTCCCCAAACCATACCACCACAGATACTCATTCACTAAGGCTATCCAGAAAGCATTTCCCTTCACTGGTGGTGTCTTACTTTTCCTCTCCCATTGTCTTGCACACTCCTTTCCAGCCATACAGACCACTGTAAGCCTGCTGAAGGCAGGGAGCCCTCCACCCCACAAAGAAGCACGCCAAAAACGAAAAGAATTGCGCCAGAAGCTGTTGGCTGAGCAAGAAGAGCTGGAGCGGCAGATGAAAGCGCTGCAAACGGCCAACGAGAACAAGCAGAGGGAGCTGGAGACCGTGCGAAAGGTGGGACTGGGAGCTGCTGACTCAAAGTGGGAGCTTTAAGCTCAATCTCTGGTTGAGATGGGCTTCTTGAAGCCTAACTAGGGTTCTATTTCCTAGGAGGTGAGCTTGTGTCAGCATCAGCCCCCTAGACAAGTAGATCTGTTGGTTGAGCCTGCAGTAGAGCCTTCAGCAGTGACTGCAGCAGTTTCTAAGGACTGTTCAGCAGGGTTGGGGTAACTCACATGGCCCAGCCCCGTCCCTGTGCTTATCAGGGTGCTGCAAAACAAGTGTAGAAGAAAATACCAGCTGTGTGGATGGCATTTGGGCGCTGGAGAGTCTACTATTTTCAGTTACTTGTGGGTTTTTTGTTTTTCTTTTCTGCCAGACATGTATGTCAAACTTCAGGCTTTCCATAAAGATTTTCTTATATAGAGTTTCCAAAGTTATATTAAATGAATTGTATGTGGGGGGGGGGAACACTTCACACGGATGTAGCTTTCAGAGATACAACTTTAATATACAAAGATTCCAAAGATGCAAAGTGATTTTCCAAGTATGTATAGGCATAATTTTATTAAACTAGTTTGGGATAGATTTATAGAGCTCAGGCTCATAGCAACCTTTTATAAACTGTTTAAAGGCATGTTCCATTTAAATGCTGGATTGACTTCCAAAAGCCTGAGAATTCAACTATAAATTTCTGAGTATTAGCAGAAGACTTGCTCAATACATTCATTTCCTTGTAGACAGTTTGTAAGTCTGACAGTCTGTAGTCTAAGTCAGACAGTCTAAGACACCTGTAGACAGTCTAAGTCTTAACGACTGGCAGGAGACACTAAGGTACTTTTGCTGTGGCTGCACACTGACTGTAGGTTGAACATGCTGTTGGATCTTTGGAACAACTGGTGCCTCCACTATAGTTCTCCACAGAGTTGATTAGTGTTCAGCTATACTTTCTGTCTTGTCTTTTTAGTGACTTGAAAGAAGAGTTACTATGGCTTTTTATTGCCATCATAGCTTTTAATCAGGAGAAAAAGCTTTAATGATCTCTACAGTAGGACAGAGGGAGCTATAAATACTGTGAGAGCATGTTAAAGTTGTGAAGTCTAGAAAGCAAGTAACACGATGTATCTTTCTAAAAGTTTTGTCATTAAGTCACAATTTCTGGTGAGGTGACATTTTTTTTTTTCATTAACTTTGAACTGACAGTACTGATGTGGGTGTTGTTCTATTTACCTTAAATGGAGCCTGACAGTGGAAAACCATTTTTTTTTTTTTTACCTTTAGCACCTATATTCTTTCATGCATTTAAGAGTCAGAATGCAAAACATGCTTCAAAGGATAGCCTGTGTTATCTGCAAGCTACTGCTAAGTAATGGATCTGTTAACAGAAATCTGGGCTGGATTTCAGTGCTGAGTTTACTTAATGGAGTAAAAGTTAGGGGGAAGATAACATGAGAGCAACCTCAAAGGAGCAGCAGGATATTGACAGGCTCCAGGGAGTTATGCAGGAATCACAATGTGTAAACTAAAGAGAGCTGTGGCAAGAAGCATCCTTTGAAGCAGATTGGATTAAAATTACTTATCAAGGCAAGTAGTTTAGTCTCTGACATGAACTACTAGACAGTAAGTGGAATTAGTGGGGAAGTACTGTATTAGAGGAACTTGCAGTGTTTGATTAGTTAGAAGAACGTTCAAGGAAAAGGCTTTGTAAATGGTTCAGGAAACTGAATTGTTCTGGAAAGCTTAGAGTTAGATTTGCTCCTGATGGCAGTGAGCCACCACTTACACAGCACCTGCCAAAGTGCACGCTGAGACTGGTTTCTGTTTTGGTAGCCCCTGAAGCACAAAATTTCAGAAGAATAACAGCCTTTCTCTAAAATAGAGTTTTTGTTTTCATTTTTTAAATGGAATTTTGAGATACACACATTGAACAGACTGAAAGGTAAGTTTTTTTCTTACCAAGAGAGCATGCAAATACTTGTGCACCCTTTCTGCTTCTATTTGGGGTCTTGCAGAAGCTTCAGAGACTCTGTGCTCTTACCTGTGGGGCTGGTGTGTTCCTGTTGATTCTCCCTCCCTCGCTTCCCCCAGCATTTGGGACTTTTCCCTAAGCAGCATAGTGTTGCCAGTAACCTCACCTGCCAGGAATTGATGACCTGACACGAATTAAGCAGGAAGTTCCTGATAAAGAGAGGACAAACTGTATTTTCTTGTGAAACACTCTGGCAAAAGCACCCACCCTTGTCTGTGACTCTGCACATTCTCCCTCTCAGCTCAGTATTGGCAATGTTTGTTTAATTTCAAAGCGAGGAAGGAAATCAAAAGAAAATTTCACTTAAATAGGCATCTTGGATTTGACTACAATTACATGCTTTTAAAAGTTCTGGCAGAGGAGGAATACTGCTTCTAAAAGACTGGCATCATTTAAGCCTTTCAAAGGAGAGCAGTTCTTAAAAACAAACTAGGAGCCTTCTCCTTCTTCCCATCTATTTCAGACAAGCACTTAAAGGAATAAAAGTTTTAGCTTGACATTTTTAATAATTTAGACATTTCATTAGTTCATCGAGGTTGTGTGAAGGAAGATGGTTTAAATGTGGTACCTTGCAAAAAATATTAAAGAAGATGGGTGTCTCACTTTTACTGAAGATCTGTGGAAATAATTTCACCAGCCCAGCATATTACAAAAGAAGGGTGCCTGCTTTCTGTTTCCTCATTCCTCTGATAGGTTTCTTAGCTAAATTCTGTTAAATAATTAGTTTCCTGTATTGGCAAAGTTTTGCCTGGTACTTGTACATTTCTAACCTTCCGTGCATTCTAGAAATACATGCTATCAAAATCCTGATGGAAGGAAAAACTGTGATGACTATTTGTGGAGTCAACAGGCAAAAAAAAAAGGAAAAGCTAAGTAAGTTGCAAAAAGGTGTGAAGGTACCAGCAGCTGGTTCCTAGGCCTTAGCTCTGACTCGTCTAATTTTTCCCCTAATTTCAAGTGATGATTATCAACTAGAATTTTATTTACCATACATGGCAATTTAGGGGATGTTAAAGGGATATGATTCACAATAGCACAATTACTTATTATAGTCAAAGTTTGTGGCACTTCTGCTTTCCCATGGCAATTTACTGCTTCTGACCTCTGTTTCTGTATGAACTCTATGCATGCTGGCATGTTAGCACTGTTGGAACTCCTGTGCAGTCCTGCCTGTGATGTGGTTTTCCATAATTTTCTATCCCATATAAGATAGAGAAGGAAATGTAGCAATTTTTATCAATCAGTTGTGCAAAGCAGGGCTCAAAGGAACCTTGGAGGAAGTCTTATAATTGACTTTTCGTTGGTAAATTTAAAATTGTCTTGCAAATTAACAGAGTTAATTATATTTAGAGATTGAGAATAGCATCAGACATTAAAAAAAAAAAAGCTGGCAACCTAATGCTTTTTTGTACCATTTGACATTTTGCTCAATTTTTTGTTAAATTAAATTCCCTTCCTTCCAAATGTTTTAGTTTTGACAAATTGTTCTTTCATTCTTTTCTTCCCCCCACCCCCTGCCCTTCTGTTCCAGCAACTGGAAGCAGCAGCTGCTCGTGCTGCTGAGGAAGAGAAGAAAAGACTTCAGACTCAAGTTGAATTACAAGATCGCTTCAGTTTGGAGCTGGAGAGAGAAAAAATGGTCAGTGGTGCACGTGTTTTTTTTTTGCTGTGATTACAGAGTGAGCAATGCATTCAGCAATTACTTCCTGCCCAGGCAGTCTCTGAAAGGATTCTGCTGATTTTGCAGGAAGCTGGAGAATGCAACCTGTGCTGCATTTATTAGAGATGTAGGGATAATATTTTTACTAGTGAATTCAAATACTGGAACAGCTCACCTACAATTTGTACAGCATCCAAAGCTTAAATACTATTGCAAAGTTGGGAAGAATTAGAGTGTTTGAAAGATAAGTGCAGACTGAGGTTATCCTGGCAGTTTTCAAAGAGGGAAAACCTGAGGCTAGTACATACTATATGAATATGCAAAGTTAACACAGGAGTAATCAAAATGTATTTTAGGAACTTCGATGAATATATTCCTAAAATTATTGGGTTTTTTTATACTAAATGGTCTTTTACCTTTATACACACATAGACAAACGTACAAAAACATAAGGAAATATTGCAGCTTTACAATGCTGTTACTGTAATCCACACTGAGAATTTCCAAAATAACTAATTTTCAATCTTCAAGGGGTTTGTCAGGCATAAAAGGCTTTTCTGTTAGCTGGAGAAAAGAAGCAGAAATAGTTGCGTCAACATGATGGAACGTCCCGGAACATAAATGCAGACAGTGCTGCTTTATGGACCTAGTGTGAAGTCCTGAATACAATCACTTGCTGGGTCAGTGGGATTTGGGTTAGCTGAGGGAAAGCAGACTGCAGACCAGTGGAGCAGGACATTCCATCCTACCACACTTGACAGCAAGCCTTTCTTGCTGACTTCAGGATCTGTACTTCTATGAAGTACATGTTATGTAGTACTAAAATGCTGAGGTTTTGGTGCTTTATCCCAGCTCAGTTCAAAGCCAGCTGACTGCTGTTGTCCCCAGCACAGGGAGGGGCTGAGTGGGAGGACAGCTTTGGTGCCTCAACACCCTGGGTTTCCCACTCTGGTCAGTGCAAGGCAGGGAATGAGGATCAGAGACTGGGGGACTGTGGATGGGCAGCATCCCCTCACCTTCCTCTATCCCTTACCATTGTGTTTTGTTGTAGCTGCTGTTCTCCTTAGTAAAGCCAGCCTCCCTAGCTGATTCCACCCCTTTATCCATCCTCTGCTGCTGCAGTGCCATCATCCAGGTACCAGTGTGTGAAATACACTGCTGCCCAGGGAGGACTTGCCTGAGGGAAGGGGTGGAAACACTGTAACTAAACCAGCCCGTTCTTTGTGTCAGGGCACTCTACGAGTTTTCTCTTTCTTCAGTTTAGTGTGTATCTGTGAACTGAGTGACAAGATCAAAATGATTGATGTTAGATTTAAACCCCTGTAAAAATCCTGTGCTGCATGAAGTAGGGCAATGTAAGTAGCTTGTGTTATTATTTTTTTAAATGTTCTTAGTTACACATCTACAAATCCAGACTCAATTTTATCAGTTTTGCTCTGATGGCAACAGGAAAAGGTTTGTTTCTGAAAATATTATGTGAGGGAAACCTGGCAATTCCTTTACAAATTGGAAACTTGAGTTGAATGGTAGCTTACATGTGTTCTTAATTTATGCTGCTAGGTAAGACAAAAAATGGAAGAGCAGGTTGCTCAGAAATCATCTGAACTGGAACAGTATTTACAGAGAGTACGTGAACTGGAAGAAATGTACAAGCAGCTACAGGAAGCTTTGGAGGATGAGAAACAGGCACGTCAAGATGAAGAGACTGTAAGGAAACTTCAAGCCAGGTATGGCAGAGATGTGTTTCAATTCCCCATTCCCCTCCCCCCAAAAATAACCGTGCTGTACTGTGAAAGATTGCATCTCAGACACACTGCTGGATGGGGGAACTAGCTTGAAGTCCAAATACGGATTTTTTTTCTCCTTAAGCTATGAAGGCTAAAGCTTGTATTTATGATTTTTGAATATGTTTGATTAGCCCTTAGTAGTGGGAGTGCTCAGCGATTTCAGAAAAGCAGGTGCACTTATTTTTCATCAGGTGTTGTGCATGTCAGCACTTGAAAAACTGAGCTCTCTCTGTACAGACTTCTCAGTCGTGTAGTCTATAAAGCAGTAACTGTAAATATGACTTTCTGCTGTATGTTATCACAGGTTTAAATTGTAACTGATAAAGGGTTGAGTCTCCTTTTACTTACATGGGCTTTGTTTAGTGGGGTTTGTTTCTTTATATATTTAGATCCCCTAAGATAATTAAGGTCCCTTGGGAAGCAGCCCTCAAAAACAAAGGAGCCCAGGAAGGCTGGGCTTACTTTAAGAATGAATTTCTGAAGGCGCAGGAGCAGGCTGTCCCTGTGTGCCGAAAAAGGAGCCGGCGGGGAAGAAGACCAGCCTGGTTGAGCAGGGAACTGTTACAAGAACTCAGGAATAAAAAAATAGTGTATCAACTTTGGAAAAAAGGGCAGGTGAATCAGGAGTATTTAGGGATATTGTAAGGTCATGTAAGAAGAGAATCAGAGATGCAAAAGCCCAGCTAGAACTTAAACTAGCCATCTCTGTAAAGGATAATAAAAAATGCTTTTATAAATACATTAATAACAAAAGGAGGGTCAGGGAAAATCTTCATTCCTTATTGGATGAGGGGGGAACTTAGTAATGGAGGACAAGGAAAAGGCTGAGGTGCTTAACACCTTCTTTGCCTCAGTCTTTAACAAAAAGACTAGCTACCCTCAGGACAACTGGGCTCCTGAGTTGGTAGACAGGGATGGGGAGCAGAATCCCCCTCCTGTAATCCAGGAGGAAGTAGTTAGGGACCTGCTGTGCCACTTAGATCCCAACAAGTCCATGGGTCCAGATGGGATTCATCCTAGGGTGCTGAGGGAGCTGGCAGAAGAACTGGCTAAGCCACTCTCCATCATTTATCACCAGTCCTGGCTCAACTGAAGTTGCTCCAAGGGAGGTTTAGGTTGGATATTAGGAAGCACTTCCTCACAGAGAGGGTGTTAGACATTGGAATAGACTTCCCAGGGAAGTGGTGGAGGCACCATCCCTGGATGTGTTCAAGGCAAGGCTGGATGTAGCACTTAGTGCCATGGTCTAGATGGTGTGGTGGTGTTGGTCATGGGCTGGACTTGACAATCTTAAAGGCCTTTTCCAGCCTTGGTGATTCTGTGATTCTGTGAAGGTAAGTTAAGCATGCTTGTTTCTTCTGTGGTTTTCTGTGTTGTTTATTTTCATTATTGACTAAATTTTCTGAATAGCCCTTTGTAACAGTCAGGCTGCTTGCACTGCTGACAGGATTTTCAGCTTTGCCCTGAAGACAAGCCAACAAGCAATAACTTTTTTCTTGCTTCCCAAGCTTTTTTTTCTTTTTTTTTAAAAAAGGAAGGAAAATAATTAGCTCGGCTTCCTTACATGTCTGCTACATAATGGATACAGCTTACTGCAAACTGCAGTTAACATGGCAATCCCCATTGCAGATTACTGGAAGAGGAGTCAGCAAAGAGAGCTGAACTGGAAAAATGGCACTTGGAGCAGCAACAGACCATTCAGATGACAGAAGCAGAAAAGCAAGAGCTAGAAAATCAGAGAATGATCAAGGAACAGGCTCTTCAAGTTGCCATGCAGCAACTGGAACAACTTGAACTGGAAAGGAAGGAGGCCCTTGAGCAGTATGAGGTAAGCTGTTCTGGTCATCAACCTCTCAGACTTAGCCAGGTGTTCAGTAGTTTAACTGAATTTGAAGTTTGTCAATATTAGGCTGCTTTAAGAATTAGTTTGGTACAGAAATTATAACAACAGGTAGGATAGTTATATGCTGGGGTTTTATTGGCCTAGACCAGTCTCTATCTTTGAAGAGGAGGACGTTTCAGACACACCACCTCCTTTATTCTTTTGTCCCAATGCACATGCAAGCCAGCTAAGTCTTATCCTGAAATAGTTGTTATACATTTGTCTTCTACTGTGGGCTAATAGTTATTCTAATGCAGTCCCATTGCTGTCTTAACTAAATGCCTTATGCTTTTGAATTAGTCATTCTTGCAATGTTTTGATGATGTCATGGGGCAGTATTGTCTTCTACAGCTTAAAAATCAATGTGCTACTCTAGGCCCTTGCTCCTCAAAAAGGTATTTAAGCACTGAGCTGAAGTCAAGGATAGCTAGAAACTAGCCCAGCTTCTCAGTGTGTAGCAGTGCCTTGCATCCCAATGCAAGGCCTGCTCTCTGCTCCACCAGAGTTCTTGGTGAAGGCCAGTAGCTGTATTCATGGAAGAAATCAGAGTCAGAAGCCAGCGAGTACAGGGGCTGAAGTGCTGCATACTTTCTAGGTCTAGGGAAGTGTTGACCCTGTGTGTATTTAGGTCAGGAAACAAAACATGACTGGCTTTCTGTTTAACTAGAGAGTGTGTTGATGCTGTCTGTGTGCCACTGAGGGTAGCTCTGTGAAGGACAAGCTAACGAGCTGTCTCAGCTGGCACAGAACACAAGTGCTGCAGGAGGGGCAGTTGTGGCCACATTACAGCTTACCATGTTGGTGTTACGTCTAACACCATCATTAGGTTTCTTTTGGCTAATACTTGACTTTTTTTTTTTTTAGTTGACATCTCAGGCTTTGTACACGAAACATAAGTTACTACTCCAAAGAAATTGCTGAATATAATAGACATTAAAAAAAAAACAAACCCAAACAAAAAAACAGCCAAACAAAAAAATCCACAAAACAAATAGTGGAGTAGGTCACTGCAAGAGCTGACTCACTATTTTAGAAATAATTGAACATTCTGGCCTTTTATTTGGAATTGCCCAAAGGACTGGTTTAGACTGAAGAATACCTCTTGCTTGGGTGTAACAGGAAGGGTCCTTTTCCTAGCTTACATTTGATGATTTCTGATAGAGATACCCACTAGCTTGTCTTAGTTTGGAGCAGGAAAGGCATCTTTCTCTTTTGAAACTACAGTTTATGCTTTCCATCTTTATCAAGACTAGCCCTACTTATGCAGAGCTACAGAATCTTGTAAAACCTGGTTATTTTTGGATTCTGATTTGACAGCTTACTTGTATACAGCTACTGGCTGACTAAATTACTTACGATGGTTAGAAATTAAGTTCTCCTGTCTACACTAGAGTGGTGGCTGAATTAATGTCGTTCTATATTAGATTGAAAAGGATGGTTTTTTCTTCTTATATGAACAGAAAGAGTAAAGTTATTCTTGTTTTCAAGTGGGCTGTTTCTTATTTCAGGAGGTTAAGAAGAAGTTGGAAATGGCAGCTAATAACACCAAGAGTTGGAAAGATAAAGTAGCTCATCATGAGGGATTAATTCGACTAATAGAGCCAGGTAAGTTATCAACAGAAAAGTTACCAAAAATTTGTATTAATTCTGCCTCATATACTTAGATCTAGTGATGTACTGAAGTCTGCCTTTTCCTGTGACTTTCTGGTTTTGTGGCAGCCTGTAAATACCACATTTGTGAGAACTGATGGTAAAGTTCAAGTTTTTACCTTTACTGGCCCTACTATAATGATTTTTTTGAAGTATTATTGTTTGTTTGTTCAAAACAAAGCAAGGATCAACCTGAACATTGCTTGGTTTGCCTCCCTCCTTGGTTACATGGGTCCTCAGGTCACCTTTTGAGTGGGTTTCTGGGCACAGCAGAGGCAGCACTTACCAACTCATCCTGAGGCGACAATGGGCCTGTTCTGCTGCCGGTGGGTGAGCGATGTCCCTGTCAGAAACGCCCGTTCCAAGTATTGTGCTCTGTTTTACAGGCTCCAAGAATCCTCACTTAATCACCAACTGGGGCCCGGCTGCCTTCACTGAAGCTGAACTGGAGCAAAGACAAAAGAACTGGAAAGGGAAAAAAGCCACTTCTGAGTAACAAGAGTAGCTGACGCACGGTTGGTGCACAGAAGCCCACCTGCCTTCATTCTGCTTTGCACAGAGCAGCTTCTTGCTTGTAAAGGTCTTAGTTTGCTCAGCAGGTTGGGCCTTCCTACGCAGGAAATACTGTTTGCCACTTAAAAGTGTCTGCTCAGAGCTCAGTAATTACATGTGATGTCTGACAGTACTTGCTGTTTTCCCTCACGTTTCCAGAAATCTTTTATACAAAACTTGTCAACTGAAGATTTTTATTTAAATGTAGCTTGTGACAGGTTAGTATAGAAACAACTCTAACAATCTGGCAGCATCTTAGCCATCAGGCAGAATCACCTTCCTTCCAAAAAATGAGGGAAGGTTTTATTGGTTCAGTTGGTATAATTTAAACCCAGGATAAATCAGTCCTGGAGGTTCTGTCCAACTCTGAGAAAGAGCATTACCTTTCCTTCCAGAGTCTCCTTTTGTCTTTGCTCTGTCTGTTGCTCTCTGCACTGTGCTGAGTGCTCAAATAGATTCCTCCTTAGTGAGGGTAGACTGGCATCACTGGGTACCTGCTGGCTGGTCAGCTTTTGTGTCCTGTTTCCTCTGTTCGAAGGAGTCCAAACAAAAGAACTGGATATAGCCATGTACAAGATGCTGCTGTAAAACATTTGGGAAAAGTAGTCATGCAAGGTGATTATTGTATTGTCTCATACTTGAGAAGTGCTAAAAAAAACACCCTTGAGAGTTCACTTCATAGTTGAAACGATGCACAGTTTTGACTTACGGTTTTCTGGAGCAGATGGATGGAAAATGACAGCAGATACGGGCCAAATGTCATCTGCAGCAAGGTGATGTTTGTGCAAGAAAGCTGATTATAACACACCACCATGTCAGATGCAGCACTTCTGTCTTATCCTTAGTCGGAGGCCAGAGTTAACAAAAAAAATGGAAGAAGAAACTGAATTTGATACTTTTATTTTAGAAAAAAAATATAAATGTGTAGCAGTAGTGCTTTAGAAAAAAATAATTTCTATCAATGAAATAATTTCAGCATTTCTAGTGATGAGGCTTCCCAAAGAGCCTACTGCTCTGCCTCAGAAGTTTTTCCAGGGACAAAGCCAGTTATTTCTGGTTCTGTAGGGAAAAGGAATTAGTCTGTGATGTTGTTTTGTAGATCTCCCACAGCAGACAAGTCAGTCTGTTGCTAAGTGAAATCATGTTCTTGCTAAACTGTACAGACTCTCTTGAGAACTGATTTCCCCCTCCAGAAGAGCAGGTGCCCGTTGGTGTGGCTTTTGTTAGCTCTGACCTTTGTATGTACACCAAACATGGACCTCCATCTCTTAGCACCTTCTTTTTAGTTCAGCTAAATGTTAAATTATTTTTAGTAAACAAGAAGGGAATGTTTCTGCTGCATAACCAGTGCATTTATGTACAGCACTGTGATACTTGGCACTCAGAACAGCGGAAACTGTACGGAAGTGATGTTCAGATTTGGAAGCCAGTAGCATTTTATTTGCCTATTAACTAAGACTCACTCAAATACTGAATCCTCTCAGACATTTATTCTCTGGTTATAGTTTTATACTAATGTCAGTAAATCGAGTGCTGATTGGAATGGCAGGAAAATCCAGGATCTTCCTATTTGTATTTACTGTACAGGAAAGCAGTAGTTCCTTAAGATTGCTAACAAGGCATTTTTAAAATTGATTATGTTTACAGAAGAAATGTGAAAAAAACCACAACTGTAATAGAAATACTAATGTATACATTGTTAAACTTTAAAGGAGATGGAACAGTATTTATAACTACCAAACATCTTTTATGTGGAGAGCAGAGTGGGTATTGGGGCTAAACTTGTTTAATTTTTCTAACAGTCTTTATTTTGGACAAATGTTTTTTAAGAACACCAAATGATGCATGTTTTCATATTTTGTACTGTTCTTTAGAATTGGCTATTTAATAAAGTAATACAGAGTCATTTACATTTCTGAATTAATTGGTGTCTTTTTGCATGGGTTTCTTTTGGGTTACTGGAGTTCAAAATTCAGTAAGTGGTGGTGGAGCTATCACTGTGATGGGAGAAATACTCTCTTAATGGTCTATGTGATTTGGAGTAAAGCCATAGTAAAGGCAATGGTCACACAGATAATGCAGTATAATTTATCTTAACAGCAACACTTCTCTTCCATTTTTATACTCTGTACACCTTGATATGGTGTAATGATGCTCAGCTGTGACAGACACCATTGCTCAATGGCAGTACCTGTTTCTGAAACACAAAGCATGCCAGGTGGGAAATTAATTGGTAGAACAGTTTCATCTACAGTAACACAGCAAGGCTTAGAGTGCTAGCCTGGGAAAAGGGCAGACCTGCTCTTATCATAGAATCATAGAATCCTAGGGGTTGGAAGGGACCTCGAAAGATCATCTAGTCCAACCCCCCCTGCCAGAGCAGGGTCACCTAGAGCACATCACACAGGAACGCGTCCAGGCGGGTTTTGAATGTCTCCAGTGAAGGAGACTCCACAACCTCCCTGGGCAGCCTGTTCCAGTGCTCTGTCACTCTCACAGTAAAGAAGTTTTTTCTGATATTCACCTTGAACCTCCTATGCTCCAATTTGCACCCATTACTCCTTGTCCTATCACTGGTCATCACTGAGAAGAGCCTAACTCCATCTCCCTGACACTCACTCCTTACATATTTGTAAACATTGATGAGGTCACCCCTCAGCCTCCTTTTTTTCCAAGCTAAAGAGACCCAGCTCCCTCAGCCTTTCCTCATAAGGGAGATGTTCCACTCCCTTAATCATCTTTGTGGCTCTGCGCTGGACTCTTTCAAGCAGTTCCCTGTCCTTCTTGAACTGAGGGGCCCAGAACTGGACACAATACTCCAGATGCAGCCTCACCAATGCAGAATAGAGGGGGAGGAGAACCTCTCTTGACCTACTAACCACACCCTTTCTAATGCACCCCAGGATGCCATTGGCCTTCTTGGCCACAAGGGCACATTGCTGGCTCATGGTCATCCTCCTGTCTACCAGGACTATGGAGTCATAGAATGTGTTGGGTTAGACCCTTAAAGGTCATCTAGTCCAATACCCCTGCAACATCTTCAACTAGAGTAGGTTGCTCAGAGCTCCATCAAGCCTGACCTTGAATGTCTCCAGGGATGGGGCCTCCATCACCTCTCTGGGACACCTGTTCCAGTGTTTCACTACCCTCATAGTAAAGAACTTCCTAATGTCTGATGTTATCAGCAAGCTAATACTAGAATCATAGAATTATTTTGGTTGAAAAAGACCTTTAAGAGCATAGAGTCCAACTGTTAACCTAGCACACTGCCAAGTCCACCACTAAACCATGTCCATAAGCACCACATCTACTTGTCTTTTAAATACCTCCAGGGATGGTGACTCAACTACTTTCCTGGGGAGTCTGTTCCAGTGCTTGATCACTCTTTTGGTCAAGAAATTTTTCCTCCTATCCAATCTAAACCTCCCCTGGCATAACTGGAGACCATTTCCTCATGTCCTGTCACTTGTTACTTGGGAAAAGAGACTGACACACACCTTGCTACAACTTCCTTTCAGGTAGTTGCAGAGCATGATGGGCAACACCAGCTGGAGAGTGAGGGTCCTTGGCACATACAGACATGTGCCTCTGCAGGCAAAACAACCTTCATTAAAATGTCATCTGCATACATTTGTTGTGAGCTATTAGTCACTATTAGAGGAGGAAATGAGCCAAGTCTCCGTTTTAGCTTTGTTGTCCCTGCTGGCACTGACAAATTAAGAACGCTTTGTGTGAAGTGCTGCATGGCAGACGTGGGGGAAGAGGTTGGTTTAAAAAGTAACCGAGCAACCATACCACTTAAGGCTAAGCCCATTAAAGCTACACTCAACACAGCATTCAAAGAGAACACAGAGCTGTGAGTCAGAGTCACCACATACCATTAAAGTGTGGAGCATGGAAAACTGCACCCCTGGTGCCGTGTCATTTCCAGCCATCCCAAGGGTCACAGCACTCCTATGCCAAGAAACCAAGGAGACTGCTAATAGTGAGGATATCCTCCATGAAACGTGATGCTGTGGACGTCTCTGTTCCGCCCCGTCAAGCCATGCAACACCGTGGTGCCTCACCCCACCCCACCCCTCCCCCCCAGCTTACCTGCGCAGAGGCCAGGGGAGACCTGCCCGCTGCTCTTGAACCCTCCGTAGATGCACTGGAGGGCTCAGTCAGTGCCAGGTTCAGGTTTACCTGCTGCTGATGGTGGAACAATCCTGCAAACCAATAGCACAGTACCATGCTTTTTTTTTTTTTCTTGTAAGACAGAATGGAATTATTTTTTTTTTTTCCCCTACGACTATTTTATGGAGCTGATTTATGAGGCTGTTGCATCCCTTATTCACACATTCCTGAACTGTAACAGGCAGGTTTCCAGCGACTCATATGACTTATGTTTACCTTTCCTGCATGAACAGCCACAAAAGCAAGTGTGCTAGGAGAGTATCTGCTACCCTGGGGTGGCGGGGAGCCCAACCCCAAAAGAAGCAACTCTTCAGTCACACAGAGACTTCTTGAACTGTACCTGCACCATCCATTTCACTAAAAGTGGACTGAAAATAACCACCGATTTTTATCAGGAATACGTGAAGCAGTTGAGTAACCAACTTTTGAGCAAACCAGTGCCTGGGCAGGAAAGGAGGTATCTGTAAGGTCTTTTAGCAGCTTCGGGGGGAGGGGGTAATTATTTGTTTGTAAAATATAGTGCACAGAAGATAGGAATTACAGTGTGCCTTAAAGTTGTCTCTAATGGAACGAAAATCTCCTGCAACACTAGCACGATTTTAGTTCCCCCTCTCATCACTTAGGGACTTCCCAACTCCGCCTGCACTCTCCTGGTTATTTGACCACTGTGCCTCTCTTTAGACTGCCTGTTTTTTCAGTCTTTCCGCAACCCGACGGAAGCCGCGCCGCCGCCCGCCCGGCTGTGCCCGCTGGGAGCCTGCGGGGGCGGTGGCCGGCCCGGCGCGGCCGGTGGGAGCGGCGGGGGCGGGCCCACAGGGGGGCCCATCCTTGGGCTCCAGCTGCCATCTGGTGGCTGCTCAGCCCTTGAGCGCCCCAGCCTGCAGGCTCAGCGGGGGTTTTACTCACCCTGTGGATGTGTCCCGAGACGATGGAAACCACCCTCCGGCTTCATTCCCTTTCCACACTGTAGCAGCCGTTTACAAGAGAAGTACAACGATGTAGAAAGGCAGGAAAAATGTTAAGTGAACCGGGTTTCCTGCTGTATTCGTATTACTTCACTGCCGTCATTTGTAGCACGTTGTCCTTGAGTTATGAGACAATTCGGTTCTTCTGTTAGCACAGCTCAGTACATCTTACCTCACAGACGTCCTGGGAACCCTGGAAAAAGGATTTTGCAGTATGAGCTTTACCACTGGCCTAGAATAAATTTACGCACGGAGCCCTGTAGCTAATTCAGGCATATTAAAAAACAAAAAAAAACCCCAACACAACAACCCCAAACAAACAAAAAGACCCCAACAACCAAACCAAACAAAAACAGCCCACTGCACCACGGAATGGTAACATGTACACTCGGATGCATCATCCAGCAAGCTCTCAGACACAACACAAAGCTTGGGCTGCCATGCGGCTTTCCTAATGGGAGGAAAGCAAGGCAAGGAAAAAAAGGGGAGGGAAGGTCACTACCTGCAAATAGTGTTTTCCCAGAAGCTTTGTGTACGTCTTGTTTATCCTTCACCTCCTACGTGGTCACTGACTTGCAGGATAAAAAAGCCTTGAGGCTGCAGGAGTGGGGCAGAGAGAAGGATGTGCAATGTGTCAGCTCACACGTATTCCTCTTCTGGGAGCAGGACCCAGACTAATCCCTTCAAGTCACAAGGGAGGAGAGGGAAAGAAAAAAAAAACAAAAAAGAGACCAGCCATAGAGGCATCATGTCTTGAGGACTCCTGCTACTGTTAATGTGCCCGTGAGTTCCAAAACAGAACACAAACAGAAAACTTGTAACACTAAATTAATTTAGAGACTACTGTGACTTTCATCCATTGAGTTTCACTGTGAATTTTGACTATTTGGAAGTGCCAGGGAAGCAAATGGGCAGAAAAGCAGTTTTTTTATGAACTGGCTTTCTGGGTATGTCAAAATCCTTCAAAAAAGGGAAAGGCCAGTGGTTGTTTTAACACTTAAGTTGAAAAAAGATTTGGAAAAAGGTAGCTGCTTCTCACTTCCAAAAGAAATTAAAATTGGAACAGTATGATGCAAGATAAAAGATAAAAACACCCTGAAAAACCTTGAGAGGGAGATTTAAAGAGGCAGTTTTTAACACCTATGAGCACAATCCTGGAAAGACTGCTTGACAAGAGCCCCTCTCCCCACTTCTTTCTGATACTTCAGCCTACAGCGGCAATGTAAACAGGTATGAGGAGCTGACCAGAGGAAAACCCACGACAGACTGGGCAGAATGTTCATAACCAGAAAAAAAAATAATCACAAACTCCAGAACAATTGCACTCACTTTTCCCCATTGGTCATTGCATTAAATTCCTTACTAAATAAGACAAGCATAACAAAATAACCCTTTCTACCTTAGTGTGCTCCTTGCTGATAAAGCTCTTCTGCCTATCAAAAATGCTTGCTCTAGCACCAGCTTTATACACTGTTATTAATATAATTCCTAATTAATAGAGTTACTTGCCATGGCTACAGCACACAGTTTTTACAGAATTTAGGCCCAGTGCCTTCGTGCAAGCACTCACCTGCTGTTTCCTGTTGTCTCCTATTTTCTGAGCACATGACAGTGATTTGCTCAGGCAATGCAGATTTCAACACAAGGAACCTACCGGGGTGTTTGTGAGGACGTTTGAGTGCGATTCTCACAGGTCTGTGTCAGCTGCTCTCACCCACAGTTGCACAAGGCGCCCGTGTCCTTTCACCTAACTTGGCCAACAAGTCTAATTTGAACATGTTAGTATCTCAGAGGGGATTAAAAGCTCAAGCATTGATATGAGACAGTTTCTAAAGCAGCCTGTTCTTGGTGTTGACATTTATTAACTATTTCAATGCCTACTGGAGCATAGGAATTTCTCCTTCCACTCCGAAGGGGCTTGAGCAACTCAGCCCCAACACATCATGCCAAGTGCTGGAGAAGCCCAGGTGCCCTGAGGCATTGTTTCCTTAGTCCTGACTAAAAAAGGAAAAAAACAGTAACACTTAAAAACCTGTTTAAGGTAAGACTTTGCTTAAGACACCTTTAGAAAGATTACCTCATAGCATAGCTGTGAGAAATTTTGCATTTGGAGCAGCCTTCTCCCACCTGTTTCCTTTACCAGATGCATTGGGCCATTTTCTTCTTTCCAAGCCATGAAGTTCACTGCCACACCCATCTGCGAGGCAGGAGCAGGCCTCATTTCACAGCCTCTGTTGGCCCTGGGCTGCTTTTTCCTGGAGAGGTGGGAAATTATGGGGAACAGGGAGAGGGAGAGGGGTGCAGTACAGCCTACTCACACACAAGTTCTCCCCAAGAGGCTGAGCAGTGTGGTGGAGCCCAGGCACTCAATGCGGGGCTGCTCCCTGTGGGGATGGAGGTGGTATCTTCTGTGCTTGCTGCTTTGCTTTAGCCTTTGCCTGCCTGTGAGGATTGCATGGTGCCCAAGGGGGTCGCTGCTGGCCCACGGAGCATCCTGGAGAGATGGTTCAACAGAAACAACCATCACCCCACTCCTGGTCTTGCAGCATAACTGTATGTGGCCCCACTTGCAAAAGAAACTTGCCTGCCTGTACTCCTGCATGTTCCCTTCACTGTCACCATTACAGATGGCATACAGATGGCAAGAGCCAAACCCACAACTGCTCTCAGGCCACCTCTGGCCAGCAAATCCTCCCTGCCAGCAGGAGAAAGTCTAGAACATATATTCTTTGAAATGACATTTGCATGGGCTGGGCAGCCACGGCCTGGCTGCAGGCATGGGATGTGGTAAGAGAACCATCTTGGCAGACCAGCTCACCAAAGGAAAAGGGAAAAAGAAAACAACACTGGGTGCCAAACACCCTCGCTGGGCCAGGCCGCTCGTCACTGTTTCTGGTCTCTGCAGAGCACGGACCAGCCCTGCCCAGTTTCAAAGACAGCTCTGTCTCTGCTTTCCCTCCTCACCCTACACTGACCAGTCACTTCTACTGGTGACCCCAGCTGCCAGCGTACCAGCCAACAGACCTTTACTACCCAGCACATCAGCCCTGCTCTGCTGCGCTATTTGAGCAGAAAGCTCCTGGGTGAGTGCTGGGCCTGCACCACCTCCAGGCAAGCGCGGCTGCATGACCACTTGCTGCTCTTCCAGTTTCTTGTTCTTCTCTCATTTTTATCTCTCCCCTCCTGATCAGGGCCAACTCCCTATGTGCCGATGCAGGGCGAGAAGACTGACATGATTTTTCCAAAGCCCCCGGCTAGTTCTGGGACCCGCAGCACTGGCCTCCGCCAGCTCCTGCCCCAGCAGGCCGGCCAGGCAGCTGCAGCTGCTCCCCCAGAGAGGGGAGAACAATAAGAAATACCAGATCTGCCGCAGGAATGCGGGAGATACCATGGCGGGGGGCCCTGGTGAGTCTGGGCAGGATTTGCTTACGGCTTGGACACAGACCAGAGGTTGCCACTCGAGCAGCCCTGTCGTCGGGCCGGGGTGTCCCGGGGGGTGCGTGGCGGGCCCTGTCCTGCCGGGCCCTGTCCTGCCGGGCCGGACGGCAGATGGCAGCCGGACACCGCGCCAAGTGCTCACCGCAGCCCAGCGGCTCCTCGGCAGCCGTGTAATTAATCACGTCTGCGGATCCTGTTTTGAAAGGCAGATTCACAGCGATGCGGTGCTACACGAGGTTTTTACAGATGAGCTGGTAGCATGCTTGGAGCTGCGTCACTTTGTGTACGTGCAGCAACACACTGCTCCTGCAGGAGGAAAAACCCACTCTTCCTTTGCAAGGAAAGCACATGTAACACCAAACCGAAACCTTTTCTCAGCGTTTGGATGACTTCTCTCACCAAAGCAAAGTAACAAGAGCGAGGACCAGGCAGATTACCAGCAAGGCTGTCGGCATACCCAGTCATCACAGGTTGGTGGGCTTCCACCCAACTGCAACACCTGAGCAGCAGCAGGGCATCTCACCCCTCATGTGCTCTGGGCACGTTGGTTACCCTGATTTATTCAGGTGACTGAAAACCAGGGTCTGCACCCACAGCTGCAAAGCCTAATGCTAATTTGAGAGTCATACAGTTAGTCTGTTGGGTAACATTTTCCCTAAATAACTGATGAACTTTAATCCAATTTTGAAATGTAAGGGTGGCTAATTTGGATTACATTAGCTTAACTACTCATGTCCTAAACTCTTGAGAAGTGGGACTGGAGGTTTTTTCCTCCAGAAACCTTTTGTTGGCCCACAAAATCCTTTCTTTTTTTTTTTTTTTTCCTTAGCTCAGACACCAAAAGGGGGAGTTTTCAGCTTCCAAAAATAAATCAAAGACACCATGATGCCTGCAGGGTATTTGTTTCTCCATAGGAACGTGAACCTGGTGGTTTAGTTTAAGAGAGACTAAGCTAACTCTCACATTTTCAACATTCCTTTTTTTCCTGATATATCAAGATCGACAGGTTTGAACTGTTGTTTTAATGAAAACCTACTACTCCTGAGAGGGTTTCCTGTTTTAGAAAGATGATATTCCAGAGCTACAAAATTCCAAACAATTTGACTTGCTATCACCTTCGCCAGGTTCCTTAACCTCCTTCTACCCCAGTTTCTCATTGATGAAATATGATATTTACCCATTAAAAAAGCACAGAGACATCTGCAAAACACTCACTAAAAAGAGAGCTCTTTAAGAGATACCATGACAAACTGAAATCTTGTCCACAAGGTGCAAGTCAGATTGCTGCATGAGGCCTTGGAAAGGGCCATGTGTACCATGGCAGCCCCTGCATGATCAGAGCCCCCTGGCAGGTGCACCTCCAGCTCCTCTACCTTTACACACAATCCCTAGTGGCCAGAAAAACCTCCTCTGAGCTTTTGGGTAACAACCGCATAATTGGAGCAGCCTTTAGTTCTCTAATTAACTGGAGCTAAATCACCACATAGCTACCCCCAAAGTGTCAGGAAAATTAAGCCAGTAGTCATAAAGTCACACTGTGCTCCAGCCAAGCCCTCTTTTATAATCCCTAATTCAGGCTGCTGAACCAATCCCAGGTAAGTTTTCCCCTCTCTTCTGCATGTGGAGTCCCAGAAACATCCTGGGGTAAATCTAAACATGACTGACCTTGACATTGCATCTCTGAACATTTAGTTTTGCAGGTAGGTGCAAATTACTTGTTGAAAGCTTGAGAATTTGTGTTAAGCTTGCAGGTGCAAGAGGTCTCCCCAAATATATTTTTGGTCTTGGAAACTCATCTTCAGCTCCCAGTTTTGTTAATTCTGCAATCCAAAGTGTTTTCTTTGCTGTTTTTTTTTTCTTGGCTACTATAGGCGATTAGGGTTTTCCAACTGTTCAAGCAATTTAGAAACTCTCATATGTAAAAACATCTTTTTATGTTACAAAAGTTTCTTTGAATTGTAAAATGCATTACCAAGGGGAGGGAGTTGGTCCCTAGTACACTGCTTGGGCTGCTCTCCTGGCAGAAACTGACCACTGGCAGCTTCCAAGGCATAGAAAAAAGACTTATCACCCAGATCCTGGAAACACACTCAAAGCTGCCTTAGCTGGGCAAATCGGCACTGATTTCTCAGCACAAGTCCCTTGAGGTACAGGTTTGCTGATGTGGTTGTTATTGCAGGGTTCCACAGCCCTTGGAACATTTTATCTGCAAGTCCTAGTCCAGCCCACTGCACAGAAAAGCTCTTCAAGCACTTCTGATAGGGACGACTGGGACATGAGAATATTGAGTGCTCTTGACGCCTCCCTGCTCACCTGCTCCAACTGTGCAGCAGCCTGTTTTAGGGATCTCTGAAACATGCACTTTGAGAAGCCAGTTGCTTTCCTGTTTGATTCAGAAATCCTCCTGGAACATTGTTGCTTCCTTTCTGAACGCCTCTTTTAAAGGTGGTTTCTTCCTGCTATGCCAAAAAAGCCTATAAAAAATGAAAAGACAGCAAAGTTCAGGAAAGCACTCACCTGATATGTGAAAGTTCACAGGTGCAACACGAAGGAATGCACAATGCTCAGGATTACATGCCCATATGATTTTCAAAGCTAGACTCTCACTTGTTATTTCCAGCTGGCTACTATTTTTGGGAGCCATGAAGTCTCCTTTTATCAGGGAATGTTTCCTGAGAATTTCTTTCAGAGAGATAGCATTACTCTTACCTCTTTGGATTTCAGGTAGATGAAGCCCTTCATAAGCTACTCACTGAGCACTGGTCAAGGGCAGGCATAATTGGGTTTTTTGGGTGTGGGGGAGGCTGGAAGAGCTGGAGCAGGGCCAGCAGCCCTGCTGACCAGTCCTGCAGGAGTGCATGCTGGTGGTGGGATGGTATATCACTGTTCCAGAGAGCTGCCGATAAGCTGGTTCGCCTTCTGGTGCAGCAGCACAAAGCTACATGTGGGCTTGTTTTCTGTTTTCCTGTGTTCTGCAATGCAAACATCCCCCAGGGTCCCAAAATTGCAGGATGAAAAACTTATCCTTCCTTTTGGCCTGGGTCCTGAACAGACACATGCACATGCTTAGCACTGAGCATGTGAGTAGCAACACTAATCTCTGTGGAGCAATCCACATGTTTGAGCCTCTGCACATTTGGGAGTGGGGGAGAGAAGGACACTTGGTTCTTTGGTTGCCTGTTTTACATACCACTGGTGGAGATCCCACCCAAGAGAGACCCATGCAGCAGGATGGCGCTGAACTACATAGCTATTTTTATTTCCATCACTTGTGGCCTCGCTGAGACCTGCTACGAATTATCTGGGATATTACACCCCAGATGAGTTGAAACAACAGGTCTTGCTGCAGACTGTCTGTGTTTAGTGGGATGATTTAGTTACTGCTTTCCTCCCACCCCGTCTTCTTCCTTATTCCCATTAGTGACACGTTGGCTGCAGAGAAAAGTTATTCATGCTCTAGAAATGTAATATTTACTCAAAACAATTTTTATTTGGATTGGCTTCTTCCCAGTGCCATAAAGTGATAGCCAACCCCAAGTGCTTACATAGACAACATGTGCATCTGAGTCATATTTATGATCCCAGTTATAAAAAGCACACAATTTTGTTGTTTGGTGCAATACGATGGGACTGAAGGCATCAGCACGTCTTGAGCATAGCCTGTCTCTGGAATCTGCAGAAATTTGCCATGCTCCAAATTTAGAACTTGTGGGTGGAAGCTCAGGCAGGAGCCAACTTTTTATACCATTACATCACAGGAATTGAGGGCTTTGTGCCAAAGGATCCAAGGAAATTAATAAAGAGCAGAGCCTGTCCAGCTGTTTCAATTTTAAGTCACGGCAGAGAGGTAATTATTAAGAAAAGTGGCTCTATTCAGAGCATAGTAATCTCATTGCTTAAATTGAACATATCCCCTCTTTACTGCAGCTTACTATGCTGTTGGAACTTGTAAAGATAATAGTAAGGAATTAACATCTGTAAAAGACAGGCCCAGTGAAGCTGAGATTGTTCTTGACAGAGGACATGCTTCAGCGATAACTTTCCAGCTAAGTAACGCTCAGCAAGTGCAGCGTTTGCCAGTGGCATCACCGCTCCCCGAGCTGCAGGAGGTGGCTGGAACGTGTCATGCATTTTTCCAGCAAAAACACACAAGGTCTCAAATGGACAGCGATCAAAGCTGTATCCAGCTAATTTGAAGAGTAATTCAACTTGTTTGACCTCCCTGTGCCGGGGCAGCCAGCATAAGCTCAAATGTCACAGCCTCCCAGGAGCTGATGGTAATGCATCAGGGCCTGTTACCAAGAGGCACACGGTGACATGGCTGACTTTCCAGCTGGTTTGGGAGTGCATGCCCACAGCCCCTGCCATGAATGACCCTGTATGCTGATGCTGGGAGGGGGCCATTGCCTGTGCCCCAACAGACTGTGGAGTCCAGGTCTGCTAGATGCTGTCTTCTGCACCCCAAATGCACAGCAAACATGACAGGCACCTTCCTACCTCTGATGGTGAATGTGCAGACCCCAGCAGGACAGCCTCCACAGAGAAAAAATACTGGCTCTGCACACTGAAAGGGGTCATGGGGTCTAAGTCCTGAGAGACTTCATGCCAAGGGCTGAACACAGGCTTGCCACAAAACATACAGCAGGAGAATACAGCAGTGTCTTTGGAGAAGGGCCTCCCCTGATGCTTAAACCACAGAAAGGTTGGTATGCAGCTTCAGAGATTTACAGCTTATACTCTCAAGGGTATGCAAAAGTTATGAATAATTAAACATTTAGCTCTGGGTCACAGAATCACAGAATGTCAGGGGTTGGAAGGGACCTCTGAAGATCATCAAGTCCAACCCCCCTGCCAGAGCAGGACGAAAAACTAGGGCAGATCACTCAGAAAGGCATTCAGACAGTTCTTTAAAGTTTCCAGAGAAGGAGACTCCACAACCTCTCTGGGCAGCCTGTTCCAGTGCTCTGTAACCCTCACAGTGAAGAAGTTCTTCCTCATGTTGAGGTGGAACTTTCTGTGCTCGAGTTTGCATCCATTGCCCCTTGTCCTATCACTGGGCACAAGTGAAAAGAGGTTGTCCATGCATTCTTGATGCCCAGCCCTCATGTATTTATAGACATTAATTAGATGCCCCCGCAATCTTCTCCTCTCTAGACTGAAAAGCCCCAGGTCTCTCATCCTTCCCTCATAAGGCAGGTGTTCCAGTCCCTTAATCATCCTCGTAGCCCTCTGTTGGACTCCCTCAAGTAGATCCCTGTCCCTCTTGAACTGGGGAGCCCAGAACTTTACACAATACTCCAAGTGAGGCCTTACCAGGGCTGAGTAAAGCGGGAGGAGAACCTCCCTCGATCTGCTGGACACACTCCTCCTAATGCACCCCAAGATACCATTGGCCTTCTTGGCCATGAGAGCACAGTGTTGTCCCATGGATAACTTGTCTGTCAGGACTCCAAGGTCCTTCTCCATGGAGCTGCTCTCTAGCAGATCACCTCTAGGAACATCCCTATTCCCATTTTACAGATAAACAAATGGAGGTGGGAAGCAACTAAAAGTTTCTTCACAGAAGCAATATTGCCAGCAAACCAAACACTAGAGTTCTCAAAGAGATGCTCCTGCACCCACAGATGCCACATCATGCTTGCACATGTATTTCTTGCAGCAGCACATACCAAAAGGCCTTACGTATCCATGCCTCATGAAGCCAGCACAGCAAAGATCAGGAGCTGCAGCTCCCAACATCCCCTGCTGGGATCTAAGCACCCACACACATACAGCATCCCTTTCTCCAGGGAGAGCAGATTGAAATAAATAAATAAATCCCTTCAACCAGGTGTCCACAGAGTGAGAATTTCCATGGTGGGAAGACAACAGTTACTGGTAGGGAAAAGTAAGGGATAAATAGCAAAAATCAAGTCATTCTCCAGTTCTTAAACATGGTATTTCTACCTGCAACACAGGCATGTGTGTGCAGGGGGTGTTACAAGACTTCAGGCTGCTCTGTATTCAACAGGCTCAATTACTAGATAAACTTCTCATATTTTACCTAGAAAAATATAAAGAATACTAATTGTATTGAATATGAATTCAGTTCCTGCCAGAGAACCCACTGAGAGATCCTGGCCTTGCTCAAGTACAACGCTTCAACACTATGTATTTTTTCCCAGCACGTAGCTAATCATGCTGGACTCTGTATTTTGTCCTTTGTGAACAGCTGTGAACATCTAAAGATTAGAAAACCTCAGGTTTATTAAACATCCCATTTATACTTAAGAGATGCCCTCCCATGACACATGACTCTCAGAGGTAAGCTGAAATGCTGCTGTGGGCAAGGAGAACCTGCTGCTGCTGCTGCTGCCCTGGGTGATGGAAGGCATCTTGCTGGGTGGAAACCTGGAGCTGAACTGGCTCTTGGGCCAGCTTGTCCACACAAGTATGTGCTGAAAGCATCTGACATGGCTCTGAAGCCTTCCTGCACTTAGTGAAGAATGGCATGAGGAGATTTTGAGGAGCGACAGGAGTTTTCCTTGACTGCTAAAAATATCTGCAATATAGGACTTAAAAGGAGAAATGGACTTTAGTAATTGCACACCTTGAAGAGGAATTTATTTTAAACAATTATTAGCCAAAAGCTCCCCAAAAACTATCACCAGATATCTGCCAGAGTAAAAAGACAAAGGACTCCTTATTTCCTACTTGAGTTCCCCAAGGTCAGTTCAGTTTGAGGAGTGAAGCAGCCATTTTACTCACAGTCTCATGCTGTTACCCCACAGCTTTTCAATACATGCTCCATCTTGCACTTGACAGTCTGCAACTGCATGCCACTGTCCCTCTGACATATGGATAGAAGATGGAAGAAAAAAAAGTCAGCAGAATGAGCAGTCTCAAGGATACAGTCATGCACCCCAGAAGCTGGGAACGCCTATCTGTCAGAGCCAGACAGTGGCTACTCATCACCCTCAGCCCTTCCATTCAGATATTGCAGGATAGTAACCTCACTTCCTGCAGCACTGCACTAGACAAATCATTGTAATAAGCAAGTGATTCTATGGAAATAGATGAAACACTTTAAACTATAACCCATCAAATAACCCAACAAATTTCTGACCCATGGCTGATCTCCAGCTTTCTTCCTGCTGAAGTCGGCAGCAATCCCTTCCACCACATCTACAGTCATTAGAAATGCAGCAAGCATTTACAAATTTGGAGACCTTGCCCATTCTTGCAGCTGGGCAAGAGTCAGATTTGCAAAATCCTGTTTATGCTGTGTAGAAACTTTTTTCCCAGAAGTCTCTTTGTCTCTAGCAGACAATCCCTTGTTTCACTACTAGGTCTAGATGCAGCTAACCATAATCCTATTTAAAAGTCTTTCCCTTGGCCATCATCTTCCAACAACAGTAGCAATAAATACATTTGATCAGCTTCCTTACCTTCTGCAGTCAGGAAGCTAGACTAATGACCTATTTTATCTTCTGGCATGTAGCTCGTAAAACCAACTCAAACTAGTAGCAAAGAAATTAATACTAATATATAAAATATGGAAAAGGTGGGGTCGTGGCTTCTTTTTTTGATTTTTTTCCATGAAATTCATAAAGTCTCAAACCCTGAAATTAAGAAAACTTGATGTGCCTTATTTCCCAGCAGTTTCTTTAAAAGATGAGTTGTTTGGAAAGCATGGAAAGCATGAGAGCTATTGCTTTGATGTCTTCAATAGAAATTTGGGATAGATTTGAAAGAAATGAGGAAAATGCTGTTATTTCCTTTTGGAATGGAGTCTGACATGACTGGTGCTGTTATACAACAGAGCAACCAAACAGCAGTGCACACACTAACCCAGCAGCAGGCCGAGGAACTTGTCCTAATCAAGTTTATAGTTGGATGCTAATGGGCTCAGCAAACAAACACTGGTGTTTATTATAACAGAATGAACAGAATGTACCACAGAGATATGACTCACTTTTCCATAGGACGCCTGTCTTATTCTCTGGGTTTGAATAATGAAATATTGCACCTCTTGCTTGCAGTTTGTTTTACAAAGTTTTAATGAGTTCATCCCAACGAGATGTAGCCCTGACACATGAAAACTGATTCATTTGCCTGGTGAAAATAAGCGTGCCTTTTGACAGGACACTCTGCACTAGGCCCTACTAAATCAGTCAGAGAGTCTAGACTTGCTCACAGGTGGTTTTAGTCTTGAGTGCTTTTTGAAAATGAAAATATGCAATCAACTTCAGCAGCATGTCGGCTGTTTTCCCTTGGGTGACAGGCTGTCCTGCTGCATCCAAAGTACCCCTCCTCCTCTGTACAGATTCTGTCTTTTAAACTGGGGCTTTAAAACCATTACTTTCTGTAAGAAAAGGGTTTGTTTTGAAGCAGAGTTTGGGAAAGGAACATTTAAGAAACAATTACTTTTTTTTTCAAAACATGCAAAACCAAAAAAATACCACCCTGCCTATTAACTCACCGGAAATTCTAATTAAAGTAGGTGTCCTTATAAGACCCTCCTGCAAGAAATTCAAATGAAGTGCAGGGGAGGGAATGAGAGTTTTAAGTAAACAAGTGAGAAGAGCCAGGGAAAACAAGAGCAATGAGCAGAGTCTCAGCTGGCCAACTTGGCGGAGTGGGGCGTGAAGGAAGGAAGAGGCTGCAGGACAACGAACCACTGGCATTTACAGTAGTTGAGGAGTCTCCAGAGTTTGTGACTTTAACCACAAGTTGCTTAACGATACTGTATGCTCCTTCTTTTTCCCATCCAGCCCCAGTCATGTGGGTAAATCCCCCTTCAAGTCAAGAGGGTGGAGGCAGGTGCATGGGTAGTGTGGATGGTGCAGTTTGAGAGAGGAGGAGGACTGGCAGAGGGGGTGCTTCACTGCCCCTTGAAATTACAAGAGTCATCATGAGAAATGACTGCTCCTGACTCAGGTCTTGGTCCCTGGACAGAAGAGGGCTGGTGAGTAACAAGTGGTGTAGACAAGGACAGTTGGAGCTAGAAAGATTTTTCATTTTTTTCCCCCCTGGAGGCAGTGGAGACCTTCAAGTGCCAGAAGAGAATGATGAGATGGAAGAAATGGTGTGTTTGTCACTTCCCAGTGATGGATGAAGGAGAGCAAAGATCCACTAGTGAACAGGTGGATGTAAACTGGCACTTTAGAGCTTTCTACCAAGCATCAACAGTTTACTGCAAAAGACACACTTGATTCATGTTTGTGGGGGGATTAACCTTGGCTAAGACCCTACAAGTTAGAAAACCATTTCAGGTTAAGAAATGAAATATTCTCCAGGTTAAAGATCGCTCAGATTAAATCTCATCCCTGTGGGAATTTTTAGCATGGATCTGCAAATGCATTGGTTGAAAATTATTTAAGTACTCTTTTGCAGCCTGAAACACTAGCTGTAATAATGGAGAAACTAATTGAATGACAGAAAAGCAAACCCTAAAATAGTTACCATTAACATGAGGAAGGCTGGGGGTGTGTTATCCTGTGGTTTTCTGAGCTCAGTAGCAATGTGTCATCATAAAGATCGTACATTTAATGGCTGAACAATGCTGTGCATGGTGTCACCTTCCCCAGGGCTTACTGCAACTGCTTCTCCAAACTGCTGAATTTCCACTGCTGAAGCAGTTCATTAAAAAAAAAAATAAAAAAAATCCTTATACAGCTGGGAATTATAAAACTCTGCAAGAGCCTGTGATGCCACTGACCTTCATTTGGAGGCACATCTACGTTTCTAGTGCTTTGGAAACTGGTCTTTTCCAAAAATCTTTCTATAGACGCTAAAACAAGGAGGAATGTGGCCACAGTCCATTCACCATGAGTGATTATATCTTAAAGGGACATTCCCTCTCTTTAAAAATTCTGATTCTTCACATGTTTCAGGTTAAAAAAAACCAAAACACAAAAGAACCAACCCTTGTGCCTATGTCAGTGTCTTAGCTGTATAAATTTTAAAATTCCATTGTAAGCTAAGATTATCTTGCTTCTTGCCCACTGAGACATGTGGGTTTGGCTTTATAAGACTCCATAACTGGCCTGCTTGAGCCCTGTCCAACAAGTTTTCATCTAAATTGATTGGAACTTGGAACATATTTCTTGGACAAATTGTGTTCTAATGAATAGAACACTCCCTCACAGCTGTCCTGCCAGAAAGCCAAGATTTTTTCTGTCTAGAAATCATCCCAAAGTGACCCTTAGATAAAGTTCAGAATCCATTTTCATTTTTTAATTAAGAAAACGTTTGCTTAATTCCATTCCATGCATTTCAGTGCAAGGCAGCTGACACGATTCCCCCTAAATATTTTATTTTAAAGAATTTGGTTGTGATGTCAGATCTGCCACAGACAATACATTTCTAAACACACTGTTTACATTAAATGCAAAGCATAAAGCCTGCTTCAGCAGGGGGAGAAGTCTTTCTCATCCCAACACCTGTAGATGGCATATAGACCAAACTCAAGGTTCCCTCTATTCTCCACACAATAAATTTAAACATGAATAAAGATGACCAGGGCACAGAGCTCTAAAGCCTCACCCAGGCACCAGAGATTTCCCTAAAGTCCTTCCCCAAGGACATGGCTCCCCAGCAGACCTCTCCTCCCACCCAACATGAGCTCACCTTTAAGTCCAAGACTGGACAGGTTGGGAAATCCTGTCATTAATTAATGCTGGCCAAATGAAGAAGGCATTTCCCCTCCATAAGGGGCTCTGGCCACTCTGAGGTAGGAGCCTTCCCGAGATGAACATGCCTTTTTCTTTTTTAGCATTTTGCTCCACAGTTGTTCTCCCAGATGTCTCAGCTTGAAACCTTGGTAAATGTTTGCGTTATGATTAGCCCATCTGGAATTTTAATTCTGTGACCATTCCCATGGTACCCAAGGAGGATTTCATTCTATCTAGAATACCCAGTGGAGATCCATGATTACATAATTTTACTTATCTTTTAACAAGAGTACTTCTAGGAACCGGGAGTACAATTTGAGACAAGGTTAGATCCTTTCTAGTCTTGCAAAAGGCAGTTCTGACCCATGCACCTATGTGGCAATAACGCACCTTCAGCGTGGTTTCAGGATTTTGCTGACACATGGCACTTAGAAATTAAAGATGTTTGTTTACAGGAATTCAAAGGAACAAGTCTTTCAAGGAACATGACTTCTCAACTCTTTAAACATCAGCTATATCTTTAGCAAGACAGGAAACTGAGGCAAAGACACTTAAATGGAATTTGACTCCTTCAACTGCTAACTATGCTTATAGAAGAAATAAGTAAATCACAGCAAATGGCTCTGCTACAAAAGTTATTAGCATTGCGGTATTGCTTGTGGAAAACAGGTCATAAGAAGACAAAAAGAACAGGAAGCTTCCTCTGCTCTCAACAGGCTTTGCTTGCTCATACTTGCAAGACACACTGAGCTACAGAAATTTGCCTGAAATCACACAAAGAAGATGATAGCTGCTGCAGTTATTCTCCAAAGCCTTTACTGGAAGCTGGTCCAGCCAAATCAACATGATTAGTCCATCTGCATGATTAGATAAAAAAGGTCTTACTTAAGCTTATGCTGCTTTGGCAAACAGATTCAGATGGAAAAAGATCACGGTCCTTGGCTAGAGACCACATCATCTTTGCGTGTGGACTAAAACTGGTTACGTTTGCAGCCATTGCTTTGAGCTCACGTTTGCTTTGGTTTTTTTTTCCTATGTGCTCTTAAACCAGCTCATCGGAACTTAAATATAATGACAGAGAATGAACAGGAGCAAGATTTGCTAACAGTTTATTGCACTGTATTCTGCAGCCTGCTATTGTCTGGAAATGTGGTCATAACGGGCAGATTATACAACATTAAAGCCTCCTGAAAGCATACACAGAAACTGTGATATAATCATGCTCGGAGCAGTTATCTTTAAACACAAGGACGGGTTCAGCGCCCAGTGGAGAGCGGCAAGCGAAGCTATGGGCCCAAGGCAAAACAATGACCAACTGCCAAGAAACATCCTCGTTAGTCTTTGTCAGAGTTTGTATTTTCAAAGTCATTGTGCAGTTTAATTAAGTTGGTAACATGCAGATGAGAAAGTGGAAAAAAATGTGAAGACACAGGGAGATGAAATTCTAAAGCACTGAAAGATGTCACCTCCTCTGTGAAATGCTTATATTGTGAAATTAGAAGAAAGCATGAGTCATTTCAGGATCCGTCTGGAATGAGAGATAAGACCAGAAGATTACAATCTTCTAATAGTCTTCCAAACAACCTCTTTATTTGCTTTCTACATCATGTGGTCTGATTCTATACACAAATCAAATGGAGAACAGACAAGAAGATGGGCTGAAGTCTAAGACATGGGATTTGAGGACACGATGGCACTGAGAACTTGAGCCACGTGTTCCCTGAGGTCACTAACAACATTCACTCACAAGATCTGAAAGTTTGATCAAGCCTAAAGCATCACAGAATAATTCACTTGGAGATCAAAGATCTAAATGGGATAAGGAAGCAGAAGAGAGAGCAAGCAGAACTTGGGTCAACCCTTGTGACCACCCATGGTTGTCCCTGTGTGCTACCAAGTTGATCACAGGCTTTAGGTATTTTTTGGTTGTATCTCAGCTCAGTATACGCCCTCAGCTCCTCTGTTTATCTGTTTTGCAGTGCTGGATGTGTGAGTAGTTTTGTGAAATTACATAAAGCTTTTAAGCAGAGACAGCCAAAAATGTTTAGAGAGACAGGCAACCTATTTCTTGAGTTGTAGAGGAGACTTCAGGCCAGATCCCAGCTATCATGTCTACGTTAAGTTCCTCTTGCACCATTTCCAGAAAGAGAGGACTTCAAGCTGTCCTTGGGAGCAGCTGGGAATTTCCTTTTCCTGGGGGGACCCATGGGTGGCATCAGGCCAGATGAAGCCAGGTTTGTGCTGTCTACTCCCCACTGACAAAGTGGATGCTCCTCAGCTAGCTAGAGACAGGAGGGGATAACCAGCATTCGGTGTTGTGGTGCCTTGGGGAGGAGCCCAGCAGGATGAAGTTGCAAAAATCACATGACCATTTCCTGCCCTCACCTCGGCTAACAGCTGCTTTGGTGGGTATCGAATTGCAGGCACTGAAACCAGAGAAAGAGGTGAGCTACTACCAGGGCACCTGCCAGGATTTTTGCCCCTCATCTGTGTAGAAACTAGAGGACTTTGCCCTAGCTTGTGCTCTTTTGCACATGTGGCTGCCCTTGTCTTGCTGCATGACTCAAAGGCTGGCATGAAAGAGGTCCCCTTGTGCATGGGCAGACAGGTAGGAGACTCTGACAGCAAGACCAGACATTACCTTGCCTTTAACTCTTACATACCCACTAATTAATCAGCACCCATTTCACAGAAGTCATGTGGATTGCCAACATCCCCAAGCAGCCTTGGCTCAGCAATGTACTTGCATGCTGAATTCCCACTGTGCTTAAATGACAGTTTTGCCTAGGGATTCACACCAAATGCAAGCTCCTGGTAGTGTTTTGCAAGATCTGTCCTTGTTGAAGGACTGCAGGTTGGTACCCTCTGCTGTTAAGTGGAGGGACACAAGGATTATAGGAAAGGCTCGCTAACTCTCTGTAGCCAGTATATAGCATTTTAGGGAATGAGGCAAAATATCAATGCTAAGGAAGCAAAACAGGGAACCAAAGAGAGGTGGGAGTGGAGTAGAAAGCTCAGAATTATGGACACAAATTAATGAACCAGCAGTACTGGAAATGGGAACAAGCTGTCAGAACTCTGTCTCTTACAAGGGACAAAGAAAAAAAAAATTTCTGATGCTTTTGATGGAAAGAGTTATGCAAGACTGATATTGTTCACACTGATTTAATTAAGACTCTGTCAGCACTGTCAAGCTTAATTGGCCTGGTATTTAACATTTATCAAAGTCAGTTATAAAACGTGCTCTGCACTAAAAATCAGCATTCTATAAATGGTCCCAGTCCTAGAAGGGTCACCTTTTTGGCACAGCAGGCTCTTGAGAGCATCCCACTTATGTGCTAAGATATCTCTATCTAGCTGAAAAGATTACGAGCTCATGCCGCATTCCTTGCCCACACAGTCCTGTCCTCACAGTTTGTGGGAATCTGGGATGTCCAAGGAACGCAGAGTCAAGCTTCCTGGCAGCATCCCATCACGGAAATTATTTCACAGAGAATTAATCCCCGATTCTGACATTTCTTGTCATGTTAGATTCAAATCTCTGCATTTGCTAAGCTGTAATGAGCGTGGAAAGGCAAGGACTAGACAATGGACTTGCACCACTTGTGAACGTTTTGGTTTCTGGGCTGGTTAGTGACAGAAGCAGTTCTTTATGTAGAGAAACAAGCTTATCTGGATGTCAGCAACAGCCTATGGGTAGAGTACACCACAAACCTTGGCTACTGTCATGTACAGCCCTATTCAGTGGGGCCATAGCACCTCTAGCACTAACTCCTGCAGCTGTGGGACATGCCTTTCTTCTTGCCTTAGTGGCAGCAAGTACACACCAGCCTGGAGTCACCAGTGAAATCAGTCAGGTTTTCAGTGGGCTGCCGCAGGGAGTATTACAGATAAGATTCAAATAAAGGCAGCAAAATTAGTATCAATGAGAGCAACCAACCAACACTCCCAGAAAATCCCATGTTCTGTAATTGTTATTGCTTCATCAGTGACAGGAAAGACCAGTGTTTTAAAATAGAAGTTCACTTAATTGAATTTCCCTTAAGGCACAGAAAATAAGCTTCCATTAAGTGGTATCAGTTGCTCAAAAATAACATGCTCTCCTGACCGAAAACTGGGTTAGGAATTTGTATTGTATTTTCACAAAACATAATTCCTATTTCAGTTTCCTCCTTCTCCTTGAGGTTACCAGGCAGATTCCACCTCAGTGATTACTCAGTTAGACTATGGGGTCAGTCAATGTGTAATTGATGTCCAGCTTCTCCACATACCTATTTAATGGAGGCTGGTGGATCCACTACAGGGCTTTAGATGCACAAAGGCATTATAAGGATCTGGTTGTTTAAATACCTTTGTAGATATGCATCCTTATTCTCTGTGTTGGGGCTCAAGGTACAAAACTCAGTGTCAGCCCAGGCAAGGTCACATCGTTGTCCCTCCTGGGTTACAGGGCATGCAGAAATATGAATCTCAGGGTCCTAAAGAAAGGAAAAGAAAGACACACTCAAAACCCACAGGACAATGAGGATTCATACCTTTCTGATAATATGGAAAGTGTTAAGAACCAACAGTCATGTATTTACATGTGAAATATTATCTTTCTGAAAGCTTGTCATAAATGTGGCTCACACCACAGGGATGGCCACGCTTTCCAAGTTTGTGCAGCAGGAATAATATTTCCTAGGGAATAAGGTCAAAATATTAGTATTCAACCGAATCAGTATGGGCCAAATTAATGAAGTTACTGCTCCATCATAGACTTCCACACGTGAAATCTGAGAAAGCGATTGTATCAACAGCACATCAATCCATGGCACTGGTCAGAGGAACAAAAAGCTAACCTTCAGTTTCAAAGTTTCATTCAGCTTTGGCACAGAAAGGTTAACTTTCATATCAACAATGCTTCTGAACAGATAACGTTAATTAAATGTTTGCATTCAAATCTTATTACACAGTGCAATAAGTTTGCTTTCTATACAAACACTGTGTGTCCGGTATGGAACAGAAAGCTGGAGGGGCAGACACTAATGAGTAACAGTTCAATCCCATGGACCTTTTTGAAACTAAAAGCAAGGAGAAGAGGAATGTTTGCCATCTCTGGACACTGTGTGTGTCCACCTCTAAGTTTCTTCTTAATCTCCAGGGATTTGCAAAATTATGTGTTTAAATATTAATTTTCCTTCTACTCTGATGCTGCTTAAAACTCCTTTTTCAAGTCCAACAGTGACATAGCCAGTGGATACGAATTATACTCAGTAAAAACAGAAATCTTGTAGCAGCACTTGCTAAGTCCAGTGCCAAGTGAGCCCTGATGTGAAGCAAAGCAGCTACATCATCCATCCAGATAGGAAATGTTGACAGTCCCTTAACTGTAGTGGTTCTAGTTGCAATATAGAGAGGTGAGTGATTTGGCTTTGTTAAGCAGACATCATGGAACTATTTATTCTGTCCACAAGTTGAATGGGAAGTTTATTAAACTTGCATATTGCTGGACATATCACCTGGCTGCTGTGTTTCATATTGGAATGCAAAATTGGATGGTTCATTTCTGTACTGACGTAATGTACTGCCATGCGGAGGATTTCTCTTCAAGCCTAAGACTTATTTTTCTGACCCCAGGAGTGCTTTGGATATTTTGCATCCAATTCCTGACAGGAATGCTTCATTTTGCTCTTGAGCAACCACTTCGGAGCAAGCCAGGAGCAGAATCCAGCTCTTTTTGGCTGGAAGAATTGGGATGTCCCAAAATGGGGCTTTTTAACAGATGAGTGAAAAAGCAGAGAGCCCAAAGGACCATCCCTCTCCAAAGAAAATCATACAAATCAACAAGGAAAAATTCCCCTTTGTAAATTAGACTTTCTATGATGGTAAAACAGCTGTGTGCTGTTGGGCTTAGCTCTGCTTCTGCATACCCCTGAATATCCATTTGACTTTTCTCAACAAGGCCCCAAGGAACAGAGCAAAGCTCCTGGATCTGCCTTTGGCAGATGGTGAACCAAGTCAACTTTAAACGTGCCCTAGATTTCTTGTGGGAGACTGTCTCGGTTGGACAACTCCTTCTTGCAGTGGACCTTCCTGCCACCCCAGCACACCATGGCTCTCCTTCCCCACAGGCTGGACACTTCCCTTCTGTTGGGCTTGGCTGGGCTGTGGATTCCTCCCCTGCCGAAGTGATGGATTGCTGCTGGGGACACACTTGCTGCTGCAACCAACGTGCTCTCCCTGGCAGCCTGGAAAGCTGCAAAGATGCTGCTGCTTCCCACACAGGAGAGCTCTTACCCTCACCAGGATGGGGAACCCTGGCCCAGGTTGTTACTAGTGGGGTGCAGGACAATGGTTGGGAGCACAGCATTATATCCACCTGGAGGCTCCATAGGGAAGAAAATGGGGGGCATCACCAAGCTTTTCAGACTCTATTTGCTAAACCTGCAAGTTTCCCTGCAAATGTGTTAGAGAGAACAAGGGAGTCCAGAGTAATTTCTGTAGTTTCTCTTCGCTGTGCAGTTAGCTGCTGAGCATGAGCATGCTCTACTTATCAATATAAGCTATGGGGCAGAATTTAGCTTTCCTCATTTTATTTGATGTTCAATATCAATCCCAAATAACTTCTCTTCACCTTGAAGAAAGCTTCTTTTAACAGCAAATAGTGGTGTTTTCACATTTCTCTTAACGCCCTCCCAATGAACACTTAAAATTTTGTTGACTTTAGCCAGTGAACATCCTTTCAAAGTGAATAGTTCAAAAGATCACTTGTTTTCAGCTAAAATTGCACAAAACACACGAGGTGTTTTAGCCAAACAATCCCTCCCAGATTTACAGCATGCCAACTGGATTCATAAACTGTTCACAGATAGAGTAATTGGACAGATTTAAAATAGGAAACATTTTCTCCTCTGTTCATGCTAGTTTTTTTGAAATCAGATGACAAATACAACATCAGCACAATGTATCATTTTACAAATGTATAAAGGCCCTTCCCTGACACTTCACTCTTCACAGCAGCCTGGAGAAGGTAATTTAAGATGAAGGCATTCTTTGAAATATGAATAGAGACACACTCATCCAAAGTGCACCAATCTTTTTGGCCTGTTCTGAAGAGAGAAACTTTAACTGCTATAAACATTTCAAACAGGCTGGATATCTCTTGAGATGGAGAATTACATCTTCTAACTTCTAGCTTAATACAGTAGGAGTAGGCAAACCCCAGCATCTGTACAGGCATGTGAACCCAATCGCCATCCCTCAACACTCCTTCATGGCCTAATGCTATTGCAATTATTCAGTCTATTTTCTGCACCTTGCCTGCTTGCTTCAGTTGTTACTGAAGCTCAGTGTCACCTCCATGAACTGCCACAAAGCACCACAAAACATGGGTTGGCAGGGATCCCTGGATGTTATTCAGCCCAACTTCCTGCTCAAAGCAGGTCTATCACCAAATGCCAGAGCAGACCAGCAGGTTCAACTGCTGTCCCACTCACCAGGAAATTTAGGCATACAAACCATAGCAATATTTGAGCTACAACCCTACCTGAACTGGTGACCACTCAAGTCTTTTACACTAGTCAGGAATTGCCTACTGCAAAGAATACAGAGGGGAATGGAGTCCCCAGCTACACAAAAGTTAGTATTGATTCACCACGCCTGACACCACTATCAGTTTTTACAAACCATAAAAATGACCAGATTCCAAACTTTGAGGGAGGGAAAAAAGCTAACTACATTTGATGATTACATCTTCTTTGGACTTACCTATCTGTATACAAGAGCTGGGGTTGAAAACACTTAGTCCAAAGCAGAAAGGAACTTTAAAGCACGCTCTCTTACTTAAACCAGCTTCCAGCATTCTTGTTCAAAGTAAATGCACAACAGATACAAAGTTTTAGTGTAACAGGGATTTTCTTTATTTATACAGTGCTTTTCATATTGATATCCTGTCTGTTCCCTCTCCACAGAATTAAGATTTATCTGTATGCAACCTGGGCTTAAAGGACAGAGACTAGTAGGGCAAGACTGCATAGGACACTACTTCTGATATGTTCACCCAGCTGTTGAGATTCCTCATTGAAGAGCAAGCAGAACTGGTATCTACTCTATTAACACTTCTCAACATGTTCCTCATGCAGCTGCAAGAGGCCAACCAAAGAGGATGACCCCTGAGCAGCCTTCTGGGGAGGCCAGGTGCTAAGGAACAGACTTTGTATGAAACCGTCATTTTGCTCTAAGGTTTTTGCTATTTGTCATAAAGCCCTACACGTCCCATTCACTTACATGGCAAAAAGGTTTTACAGTAAAAATTCAGACATTTTCTGCAAGTTCACTGAAGTTCAGCATGCTGGTTTTTCTCATTGCTAGGAACATGTCTGCTTCAGCTGGAAAACTTCCTGGCAAAGGGCAAGTCTTTAACAGAGGAGTCAGTACTTGTCAGACCATGCAGAAAGCTTGAGAGCTCTGTTCTCAGCCAGCCTTACACCTTCCTCACGACTCCTGTGGCTTTGCACTTGCCTGCAACTACATGCCCCAGAACCATACACTAGTTTAAAAAGGCAAAAATTTTTTTTTCTGAGTTTGAACTTTGACTTTATTTTGAAACCTTCCCCTTTTTTTCCTGACTCATTAAGGAACACCTCCCTCAGGCCAAAAGCATGGAAGACGCTTGTGATGATCTGCCAAGATTTTAACAAGGGCGTCCTCAGCACCTTGAAGCTGCACATCAGTGGAATGTGGCCTGTATTAATAATACTTAAACTTCTCTCAACAAGCTCAGAGACCACCTTGATGCCAACCCACAGGGTCCTGAGGGCAGAATGACAGCATCCACACAAGCTATTAACCTAAAAGACAAACGTTTGCATTTTTTGCTAATGCCCTAAGTACTTAGTATTTCAGAATCTCTTTCTTCATAGTTGCACTCACAAGACTTTGGAATTCCTTATTTTAGCCTGGAAGATGCTAGTCATGTACTGGCATTAATTGTGAGAACTGTCACTTACTACCATAGCATTATTGGTAAATAGTATAAAGACTTTGTTCAGCAAAATTGCTCAGACACATGGAAAAACCTCTCTAAGAAAGAACATTTTGGGGATGTAGGTGGGAATAATTCACAATATGCCCAGTGAGTATTTCTGCGCATATCCAGGAGTTAGCCCAGTAGGTACGGTCCCTGCCCCTCCACCCTATCCCTGTCCTGGGGCAAGCAAGGAGGGGAGTGCCACTGCAGCACCTCACCCAGTGCTACAAAGGTATTGGCCTCTTTCAAAATACTGTGCTAACATTTAAGCTGCAGGAGTGCAGACTGAGAATTGAATGAAATGGGTCGAGTCTTACAGTCTTTTCGATGGTAGAAGCCATAGAAGATCTCTCTAAGGCAAGAGCGATCAAGGACATCTTGATTTTGATGTCTACCTTTGAATTACTTAATCAGAAAGAATATTAAGGGCAACAAGAATTTTGAACAATCACATAACCAAGCCAATTTTATACTGGTCTTAACAGAAGATGTTGCAACAAGACACTTGGTGCATTGTTTACATTTCAAAAATGATGAAACCAGAAGGCAGAACAAATGAAACTAAAACTTGTGGCTGTTTCATGTAGTTTCTAGACCCTGGCAAATCAAAGTCAAGACAAAATCCTAAAACTTCCCCATGTCATCATCTCCCCTCTCGCAAAGGGGGGTGGGGGGGAGGAAGGAAGGATTCTTAATTGCTGTTAAAAGATGAACTTTTTAGCATTACTTCCTCATCTCAGGTTTGTTAAGAGAACACAGTGATGACCTCCTTGTGCCCGGAGAAGGAAGCTGACATAGGAAGGTGGAGAACATACCAGCAATTCTGAGAGAAAGAACAGCAAGAAAGTAAGTTTAGCATTACAGACTTGTTGCCAAGTGGAGGCAGATCTTTCCTTGTTGACATGACACAGACTTTACTCTTGAGCTAGGTGTGCTGTACAGGAAAGAACTGGGATCCCCCCCAGCTGCTCCACTGGTCTTGGTCTGGTTAATCTCTACCAGAAACACACTTGCCAACCCTCTCCCTTTTCCAGCCATTGTAAGTATCAAGGTTAAAGATCCAAATTTGAAAACAAAACATGCTGAAAGACTTGTCTTCTCTGCAAGTGAGAAGAAAGCATGTCTAACTATTCAGACTGCATGCTTTTCAGTATGGGCATGCTGGATTATCAGAGTTTACACGATAGCTTTCATCAGGGGATCACACAACACAGTGCAAACAAGCCACATGTTAACCCTGTAAGGAAGGGATAAATCAAGACTTTCTGTATTTCACTGACCAGAAGACTGAAGACAGCAAAGTTTAGGGATTTGTGCAACGTCACATAGAAGCAGCAGAGCTGTGAAGGGAGCCTCTTACCAAAATAACATGGATGCATAAGAAAAAGTCCAAACTCCACAGTCTGTCTAATTCTCATGGGATCACAGGCCCTAAGATTTCACCAGGTCAAGTAAGCCATGGTCTGCTCAAGGATATACATTCCTTTTTTATCATGTAACCACTATATGACCTTGACAAAAAGTTCAGGGGTTTATTTTCCCTAATACAGGCTCTTACTGCCTTTTTAAGGAGAGGAGAAAAAAAAAAGAAATGAGACCCAGGTGAGCATACAACAACAGAACAATCACTCCAGCCTCACTTAATTTCACTTGCAAAGAATATCAGTACTTTTCTGCTCAGGTATATACTTTTTATATATACTGTATAGGTATATACTTTATACACATTTTTCAGTTCTGGAATAATGATAATAACAACAATAACCTATGTCCTCGGCACAGCATAAGCAAGAGTCTCACATTAGAAACTCATTATCTTGCCACAGTCACACATTGAGAAGTAGCTACTCAAATGTAGACTGGGAGTATCCCATCTAGGAAAAGGAAAGCAGAGCTTGGAGTTGAAGATGCCATGGGGTAGACACCCAGTGATAGAAGGACCTTTAGCCACCATCACCATGCACCCCTGTTACCACAGAGCTGTGCACCCCCATGAACAGCAACAGCATTGCACTTTCCTTTCTAGGCCATAAGGGGGGAGTGGGGGAAATGCAAGAGCAGGTCGTGTTGGTTCTAGGGATGTAGCAAGATAAAAACCATGGCTGTGTAGCAGAAAAAAAAAAGTCATCCAACATGTATTAACACTCCTAGTAAGTGACAGCTTCTACCTTTTGCAGCCACTGACATCAGTAAACGTTCTTAATTTAGTGATTCAACATTTCAGGGAAGAGTAAAGCAATTATAGTCCGTGCAAGCAACAAACGGTCATGAAATCTGAACTCAACAGAGATATGTTCCATAATTCAGAACTTGACAGGCTGTGCTTACAGATCTAGCAGAGAACTTCCATCAAGCTTTGGAGAAACTCGTGTGAACTGCAATCCTCTCATTTGCAGCAGACATACTTCTCAGGAGATTAATTCTTCTTAAACAGAAAGTGTTTTAACCATTTTAAAAAATGTAAGTTTAAAACTAGCAGGCATTCTGACACTGTGTGCAGAAGACTAGATTCTCAGTCATTTCCCAGTAGGCTTGAAGGTTGCAGCCAAGAGCATACAGATGCCAAAGAGATGCCTTCCACAGTCTTGTAAGAACCCTTCTTGCTTTTTTAAACCTGAGAAGACCTTTGGTCCAAAGTTTTACAGTGTGGAGTTCCCAGAAATATGAAAATGCAAAGAAAAAAAAAATCCCTGGAGAGCTAACCTTATAAATAACCTACTTCTCCCGTCTTCAAGTTGGTTCAGATAGAAACACTGAATCTCAAACCCAGGAAATTATGAGTATGAAATTGTAATGCCCAAATAGGCATGGCAGAGCTCCCAGTGATTTCATAGAGTCAGTTCTCAAGTTACAGAAGTTGGAGCTGGATTTACAAGTGGCATCAACAAAACCTCCAAAGCCAAATGAAAAAAGCCTCCAAAGCCTCTATGAAAAATACTGAGATATCTTCAAAGTCTACACCCGAATCTGACTACTTCTCCCATTAGCATGGATGGACACATGAACATTTAAAGGATGAAATGTTGCTCCAAGTCCACTTGGGTGACAAAACACACACACGCTGGAAAGGTCAAAGACTGAGAGCTGCACTTTTATAATACTTTAGGAGACATGGGTGGATGGAGAACTAACTTGCCAATAGAAACATAGTTTCTTATTCATAGGGACATGCAGCAGCAAACCCAACATTACTCAAAACAAATAGTACAGAAATTACTCAGGTCAAGGACAGTGGAGCCAAGAACACCCAAGAGAAGGGTGAGACACAGGTACCTTACATCATCTTGACATTTTAAAGGGGCTTTTCAATAAGTGCACAAGGGGACCTGCTGACAGCACTTGAAAGTGCAACCACCACAGCAAAATAGTGGGTTTCATGCACCCATCAAAGCACTAAAATAATTGGAATTTTTGGTGTTGCAGTAGCCCTAACTGTGTGAGCCATGGACCAAATCCTAGCAAACTTCTGAACTTGCTCAAGTGTAGCTTTGCCTGTTACATCAACAGCGCAGCTCAGACAATGTAAATGCAGGTTACCGAGAGGCTCACAAAACAACTTTCAAACTGCCATCCCTAGCAGAAACCATCCCAGACAAGGTCTCCAAAATTAACTCTGATTTCGGGCCGCGTTTTACAGTTTGCAGTGAGCCCCTGTCTACTGCTAGCACAGGTACAGGAAGCAGTGTTACAAAATTCCCTTGGGGACAGGTTAGGTCTCATGCTCTGGCAGCAAATAATTTGTCAGATTACATAACCCCATCTGAATCCACCTCGGCTCAGCCCATTTATGGAGTAACTGAGCAGCATTAGGTGACTGGTCCCACCCTCCTTTCCCACCGCAGCGCCCTGGCACAGCGCTCATCCCCTGCTGCCGCTGGGCAGGGATCACCCAGGGCCCCTAGGAGGAGTAACTAGGAACCTCCTGGTGCCACCCGCCCACCGCATCGCTCCGGCCCTTCACTGGGGCGCTGGCAAAACCGTTTCCAGGGCAGTACCGGTACAAATGCTTTTGTGTGACAACTGGTCAGGGGGCCACTAGTCCCTCTCCAGAAATGGTGTTTTGCACCCTGCTGGGCTCCAGCCTGGCAAGTGCAGCTACCCCTCTGTTCCTGACAGCTTGCTGCAAAGCATACACAAAGCCAGCAAGTTCACAATCCCAGATTAGAAAGTGTCAGCAGTTAATATCACCTGATGGTACTGTTTGGCTAAGGACTTTTAATTTTTTTTTATTTTTTTTTTTAAGACATGCTTATAGCAGTCATTTTGATAGAATAATCACAGCACTTAGCATTGGCTTTCATCTCCGTCATGTGACTCACTTCTTCCATTTTCTAGTGCTCAGCCACGATTGCTGTAGTGGTTCAGCTATCTGCACTAGTGCTAGAAACAGGCTTGTGCCACCAAGCTCAGATCTGGATCAGAAGTGCTGGGAGTCTGCGGGAGTTCAGCTCAGGAGGTTTAGTCACGCTGCCGCAGGGGGGCTGGCTCTTATCTCTGCAGCTGGCCCTGCTGCGTGTCTGCCAGCTGGAAAGGGACAGGGGCAATCTGGGGCTTAAAAGGTAAATTTGGCTTTAGTCTTATCTCTAAATATGTATGTTTAGAGATACCTTCATTTTACAGAAAAATATAGCTCTAAACATATGTATTAAGAGACATCTTTATTTTGTATATCCACATAAATAGATGCAAGGTTTTGAAAGCTTCCCCTCTCATTGGGTGGAAAAAACGCCTTGTTTTGGAAATACCAGGAACTCCCACAGGAGTCTGAAAGAAAGGCTACGTGAGCCAAAAACACTGACAGAGCTGTGAGGATGTGCTTCCCAGGCACCAGGGGCTGGTGGTGCAGAGGCCATCACACCCCTGCCATCCACAGCACCCCTGGCCCAGAGGGACCCGGGGGGCTACCAAGGTGTCTGTGCCTCCTGGCCACAATGAGGTGGCTGGCACAGCAGCTGCCTTGAGCAATGCAAAGGTGGTGGGGAAATAATTTGTTTACTGTAACGTTTCATCATTTTACGTATTTTTGCATAAGCCACTATAAAACCTGGCTTTTCCCAGCAGCATTAGAAGTACAGCTAAACACATTCCAGCAATATTCCTTGAGTTCAGGTTCTTGCCAGTTTTTTTAAAAAATGCCCTAAATGATTTGCCAATTTTTATGGAATTTTGGCTCAAATAATTTTTAACTGCTTAATACAGATCACATTTATTATCACCATCCATGTAAAATACTATCTTCTCAGATTTCCTTGTATTGTAAGCAGTGGAAATATAATGAATACATTCTGTATTTATGCAAATATGTAAACCCATTACAAATAAAGCACTCAATGCATTTTCTCAAATTCTTTTGCTGTTTGCAGCTTTGTTTCTGGCAGCACCAGCATCCCTCTGCTGATGATCAGGTTGCCCTTCAGCCCTCAAATAATTATTGGAATAAACCTATCAATTAATGCTCTTGTGACATACTAACTCATATGGCAACAGGGAACTATTTTTACTGCTGAAGGCTATTTGTCCCTCCTGTGTGCACACACATTGAATTCACATTTGATACATCTTGCAAGCTGTCCTACTTGATGCTATCCATCACCCCATTGCAGCTCCAACACTCCTGTTACAAGAAATTCCTTTAAGCACTAGGGGTCGGTCAGCTGTATTAGAAACATAAAGCAATTTACTAAAATATACATTTAATGAGGCTTCAGGGAGAAAAAGGATCACATGCACAAATTACAGTTTTAGGAATCAGAGCTAAACCTACAGTCAATAAAGTCTAAACTGTTATCAGTCTGTGACAAACCCTCAACATAACCCCATAGATGGATTCTATCAGCAGACCTTATGATCTACCCTATATCATCTTTTAGGACTTACCTGTAGTTGTAATTTGCTATGCATTGATCAGAAAAAAATTTCCACTTCAACAGCAACAACAAAACAAACTCAAATATCCCAGACTCCAAAAAGTTACTTGTGAATTCAGATTTTATTGCTGCTACTTGTGAATTTTCTAGCAGTTGTGCGTGAGGGAGATGGGAGTTCAGTTTTCTTCTGGTAAAGCTGGAGGCTGGTCCCACCCCACATCCCCCTGGTTTCCCAGCAACCCATGTAATTTTTGCCAGGAATGCCACAGTGCCACCATCATCCCCGTTGGAGCTCACTGTGCCCAGATCCAGTAATGAGGATCTCCTGATTGCTATGTTGCATTCCCCATCCTGCCAGGGCAGGCAGTCATGGTTCATGTCCCTGCCTGACACAGTGCCCAGACCTCTGTTTCCCTGCCCTGAGAAAAGGTGGGCAGCAGGACATATCTGAGCTGCAGCCACCATGAGGAACAGATGTACAAAAGCAGTTATCCAGATGATGGTGCCAACAGGATGGAACAGAGGCCCAAGTGACCCGTGGGCTGACAGAAACTGAAACCTTACTGCTCCCTGAACTGGGATATACTTCCAATAAAACCCATCACAGCACTTTGTGGGTATCACAGAAGAAATCTGTCCCTGCTGCAGGTGATTAGGGAGCCAAACACAACCAGTGTAACGCTGAAACACTCAACCTCAGTATGTTCAGCAAGAGAAGAGATGGTCTGAAGACCACAGTGTTGATCAGTGAAACAAGGTGCACCACAGGGCTGAAGGTGAAAATATTTCTACTGTGTCACAGCTCCTCTTGCTCTTACACTTGTATTGCTAAGGCAGCCTGGTTCCAGGTAGCCTACAAAGGCTTCTGTATTCATCTACGCTGTCCCCATCTTCTTTTTTAACAAAAGACAGTATCGCTTACTCACTCCAAGTAGAGGCAATGCTGGAAAAAAGTACAGGCTCTCTGGACTCCACTTAATTATAAGTGAGAATGATCACTTCACTTGCTCAGTCCTGCCCTCTACCATGTACAGCTTACACGGTCTTCAGTTTAACACTGTCTTCCTCTCCACCCTATGTGGTCACCTAACTGAAGATTGCAGCACTGCAATTAGCAGAACAGAAACACAAGCTCCAACTGTAGTGGCAAAGAAGCAGGGGAAGATTAAAAAAAAAAAAAAAAGCCAGAGATTGCAAAAATACAAATGATTCAAGGCACAACTAGGGTTTCGCATACCTCTTTCTGGACTGTTGGGTCACTTAACTGTTGTGCAATTCATGCTGACTGCAGTTGTTGGGAAAGGTAAGAGAACCAAAAAAATGAGAGCAACCTTAAGGAAATCTAATTTAGGGAAGAGAATTGCACAGCAGTGCAGTTCTCTCAAAGTGACTCATAACAGATGGTACCATTCAGAGGCAGTGGTGTTCTTCCACTCCTCTGCAACAGCTCCCCTTGTCCAGCGCCTTTTGGAAAATGGATACCTGCTTTAGGAAGGACAGCCAGTACCACTGTGGAAACAACCACCATCTTGTCTCTGTATTCACCGTTGTTTTCCCCTTGCCACAACATGCTCTGTAAGAACAGATGCAGACATTCATCTGATTTGCACCAAATTTCTCTAAACTCCTCTCCTCAAGGTAGAGTGATGCCCCCCATTCTTCACGGGCAAAAGATTTTGAAAATGTCTTGCTGTCTCCAAGACTGGGAAGAACCAGAAAACTAAAACAAAGGGGAAAGGGGGAGCAACCCAAGCTCTTTGTTCCAGTTGGCATGAAAGCATCATTCTTACAATAGCTTATTTTCTCCTTCCCCCCAACAGCTGACACCTCATGGCAACTAAGGACAGGGCTGCTATTGTCATTAAGCAAATACTTGTCCAATCTACGTAGGAAAAAGAAGAGCTCCAGAGATGACAACATGTTCAAAATTCTCACAAGGACATCCCAGGAGGCGAATAAAGAGAGCGAGCAGTGGAGGAAAGGGTTCGTGAAGCAAAACAGAGGGTAGAGAAGTGGCCTCACAGATACAGCTGCTGCAGAGGCTGAAGAGTCAGTCTGCTTCACCCAGCAAGGCGCTCGGACTCTTAAGAGTCCACCACAGATTGCAGACTGCAGCTTGGGCATCCTCTGCAAGCGCCTGCTTCTGCAACCATCCTCTTCTGGGGCACACTGCACGCTGCCATCTGGCCTTCACCATCCTGCATGTCTGCACAAAGTGATGGCAAAGAGAATTCTGGGCACTGGAAGAGCCCTTAACGCTGACTCCTACCAGTAGGGTAGTTTATTTCTAGCATTCAATGACCAGTGTGCACTGAGGACACATACTTATGATCTTTCACAAATAATTTCTTTAGAAAAAACATGAACAAGCAAGCAAACAAACAACTTGCCACACACCCACACAAAATGTGTTTATTATTAGAAATCTTCTCTTTCTGTACAAAGCATGAACCCTCCCCCATATAAAGCATTTCTGCATGTTCACCACTCCAGCCACACAGTTAAGGGGAGGATAGAGGCTATACATCACAACATTAACACGTGGGATGAGTTCCAAATAAAGCACAACACACATTTTTCCATGAGCAGTCCTAATCCTCAAAGCAGGAGCATGAGTGGCTACAGTCCAGCAGTGGCAGCATTTGTTTAGTGTTTTGAATTGCTATAGGATAAGTCTGCCTTCAGGGTCTACCAGCCTCCTCCCCCCATCTGTTGCATAAGGCTGCAGTCCTTTCTTTTATGAAAAGTTGTGCACAAGAGCTCATGCAGTTGCCCTAAAGTTTGGTGGTGATGTGCCTGACATGGAGACACCAGGCAAACAAACTACTCATTCCTCTGCATGGGTCACAGCCAGAGGCTGCAAGGTTGAGAATCACAGGCTTGGCTGTGGGGAGCCTGGCACAAGGGGCTTTTCAAGACCCTTATGGCTTAATACAGGTGAACCTCTCACAGCAATTCTGGGCTTTGTGGGCCCTTCTTTATGGAATTATTCCAGGGTCTTGAAGTGTAAGCACCAGAGTAATCCAAATCAAACAACTCAGGGACTCAAAAATGCAGACACTTGCAAGTACCTACTGTGGATTGCTCAGCTTAACACATCACAACAGCAGCACATGGCCCCTGTGCAATAGTCAGTCACCTGCTCTACCTGGCACACAGTCAGCAGCTAACTCATGGCATGCTTAAGGATGGAGAAGCATGAGTCAAAGGGAGAGCTGCCTTTAGGTAACGAATCCCCTGCTACCCCTCCAAAGAGCTTCTGTACAGGCTTTGAGAAGGGCTTTAGTCACGAGGAGTTTTACCGACTTGTAATCCCAGATGTACAAAACTAACCTGCTACCAGCTGCCCCAGAGACCACCCTTCACCAAGCGAGGCTGCCTCGGCAGGCGTAGGGGTAGCACTCTGTGAGACTAGTATTGGACTCCTCCTTGGCTGCCCTTATTGCCCGGGTCCTGAAAACTTTGCATGTCTTCAGACATGTTTGCAACAGCCTGTTTATATTCATCACCACGAACATCTCAGTGCTTGCCAATGTTTTTAAACTGGTGCTGGCTGGGTTGCAAAAAACAAGATGGATGTGAGATAAGAAGAATCATGGGAATTTAAATTTCACTCCAAGCCTCAAAATTCCATGATCTTGCAGTTGGATGCCACAACACACAGTATGTAAAGCCCCAGGATCTTACACAGCAGTGGCAACATATCTTGGGAAGCCTGGCTAAAGAGTCCAACACTTGTTTGGAAACACTGCAACACTGGACAGTTGTATCACACAGCTACAACTACTTTGGTTGTAGAGTGACAGTATTCACTGCACAGTGTTTATAGATATACAAGTCAACAATATAAAACCACTGTATCTTGTTACTAGCCTCATGAAAACCCTTAAGCAAAGCCTTTGCTGCACACATTTGTGGTCTGCCAGCAATAAAGTGAGGCATGCAGCACCACAAGACAGCACAGCCACAGAAAATTGCTATTATTATGCTAGCCCTCAGTAATGCTTTCACGAAAGAAGAAAAAAATGAGCATTTCAGTCTGATAGATTCCTTCCCAGAACATGTGGTTCAGTTCTCTTATCAATTTGAAAACTCTTTGGTAGAGTTTAGAGCTTCTCAGATTGTGAAATACCTCAGAAGCCAAAGCAGACAGGCACTATGCAGATAAACAGTCCCAGTACAACAGCAGCTGCAGAAAGGCAGTAAACATGCATTTTGGCCTTCTGCAGCTAAACATTGTAAGACAAAAACAAGAAAGCATCCATGATTAGGGCGATTTATAGCCTAAAATAAACCTGAAGATTGATGAAGAACACGAGACCAAGAGAAACTATTCCTTCCATTTCCCCAGTTTTGTAATTGCTTTGGAACGAGAGAGGAGAAGAATTTAAGAGATTAGGGGAAAGTCATTCTTCACTCCCCATGGGTCTGATCCAGAGCTTATTGAAGTCAATGAAATTACTCCCACTGCATCTCCACTGGATTTTTTCGATCAGGTCACAACAGATGATTACTAAAGTGACTGTGCAAGAAGAATCAAGTTTGTTTCAGAAAAGATATTTAATCAGAATTTTCCTTTAAGGTAATCACAGACCCTGTGAGACAGTAAAATCTCAGTGCATCTACCCTCAGCACGCAAGGGTGAGTTGCTGTGAATAGCATCAATTTAAGAAAACAACATTTGTTTTCAACATTTTTTCCACTCATTTACTGATAGCATACCCAGGATGATTAGAAAAGATAATAGAAAATAGTGGTGTTCTGCTCTCCTTTTCTCCACCCCAGTGAACTTGCACATTTGGTAACAACACATCTGCACAGTCAAGCTCATTATTTCCTCTGATTTTTGTGTAGATCTTTTACAACAGTGAGGAGAACCTCTAAATGTGAAAAGCTGACAGCATATGACAAAAGCTGGAGAATTCACATGCAAATTTGACCTAAACTGCTCTTAATTCATTTACAGTTGTTTGGCTTGCAAGTCAAGGATGACTCTCAAGTTAGTGTTTCCCCTTAAATTGTGCATTTACAAGCAAGTTTTTAAGGCCTCTGTCCAGAAGGAGAAAATTAACGATTCTTGGAATCATTACTATCTTTTGGGTCACTTCCCTCCCCATATGAACTTTCTGAAACAAAAGGCCCAGTGAAGAACAGTACCAGTTTCTCAGCTTCCATTGTGGTAAAGTGGAATGTTCTTAAGAAAAACAAACCCATGAAAACATAAGCAAAAGAATCCCCCCAAGCCATCCCGTATGCAGTGAAGCAGTATTCAGCAGTTCCATCCAGGTGACTTCACCAGGTCAGTACTTGTGTGTGCCCTGAAACTCTTCTACAAACATTCCTGCCCTAACCTTTCAAAGACTGAACTTCCTTTTTGATGTTGGCTTCTCAGCGTCCTTTGCTCATCTACCTAAAAACTTAAAAGTCAGCCAGCAGACAGGAAGTTACAAGCTTGCTCTTTAGGTTCTTAGCTCTTTACAATGCAACTGAATGATCAAAAGAATTAGCTAATTATGTTCACGTGGGCTATAAGCAGAATCACAGCTGCTGCAAAAGGGCAGATAAGAGAGCTACTTTTGAAGGTTATCCATTCTCTGGTGTTGCAAATACAGATGTAGAAGTGGAGCATGTCCTGTGGTCCCTGCCACACAGATCTTTTGGTAAAATGGTCAGGAAGGCTGACTACCCCTTCACTAAGGAGTTAGTGTCTTTGGATTCTCACACCTTAACCCCAAATTTATAAAAGCCCTCAGCAAAGCCACGGCCAATTTACAATGGTCTAAAGGAACAGCGTACTGCATCCTTGTCTCAGCAGGTCACCATTAACTAAGAAGCAGGCTATTGTGGCTTTTTGCCACTATATGCCTGCTGTAAATCAAATTACTGGGATGAGGTTTTGTCTCTCTTCCCATTTCTTATTCTAGCAGTGAATTCATTGTCCTCCAATTGCTTCATTCTCACTTCAGTGTACTTAAGCCAAGCTTCAGTCTTGTTGTCTGCATCATACTTCACATACGGGTCTATCTACATACGAGTACAAAACAACTTTTCCATGGGAAGGATATGATATTCTCAAGGAATTAGGCAGAAGCACTTTATTAGTTTAGATAGTTTTGATGATTTTGTTATTTTTGAGAATATTTATCCTCATTTGACAGATGGTATTTCAGATATGTCCTGTCTTACTGCAGAGGTATGTTACAACTTTGTTATTGCTGCAGTAGCAGACATGTTAATTTCTTTATAATCAAAACTGTTCATAACAAACATGGAACACAAATCTCCTCCACATCCTTAGTCAAAATAGGTCTTAGAAATAGTGATGTTCATGGAAGGAAATATTTTATTTAGGTCTCTCTCAACAAGGCATCTGTCAGCAACATTAAAAAAAAAATAAAATTAGATGTTCTCTCCTGATTCTAAAGCTAGTGCTGACTTCTGCTGCTAAAACTGGCCCCATGTTTCACCTCATCTAGAAAAAGAATCAATATAGCTGGTTTCTTCATGTCATGTGCATATTTATTCCACTATCAGTGGGCCTAATCCCTATCCACACTGCCCTGAAATTTCTCATCTTGTGCATGCTAAGCACACCTCTCCTGATGCACTGACAGCATCCAAAACTATTGTTACACCACCAAAAAGAATAGAAGCTCATAAATATCTAGAAGTCAGTGATTCTTAGTGCTCAGATGTCCTCTACTCTGCAGACTCAGTTGTGGCATGGAAGTGAATGCTTGGATCCCATGTGATTTGAGCTGCCACTTTATAGTGCTGGAAGTCTGGAGGTTTTACCTGAGCAGTCATGTAGGCAGGACCGCTGCCTCTTCCAGTAGCAAGGAGAGGCACTGAGTGTTCCTTCTAAGGAGCCTGTTCACTGTTTTAAAGTTCCCAAGTATCCTAATGGGAAACTGTGCAGTCTGTTATAGCTCCTCCATCAACAGCAAGGGAACTGGTTCTGTTTTGGGGGATGGATGCACTTGCAAAAGGACCAGACTGCTGAAGCATTGATGGTTTTTTTTTTTATTGTTATGTTTAGATGGTGGGTTTCATGACCTATTCTACTTACCCATACTTACAGCATGCACTAAAAAGTAATATAATTTTTTTGCTACATTTCCACTCTTCTTTTAAATGTGAGCTCCTGTTGAGATAGAAATAGCTCCCCTCAGCGCAGCTAAGGAGAGGCAGCAGGACTTCTAAGAACTGCTAAGGAGGATGAGGAGACCAGAACCTGTTCAAGTAAAAATTTTACTTCTTATTAATTCCTGGATTTTCCATTCTATAGAGTGCTGTACATATGTACTGCTGAAGCAAAGGTACACCTTATTTTTGCTCAGTGTTATCAAGTCTGGTAATCATACTGTTGTATCAGAGGGCTACTATTCAGTTCTGCATTAATAGTAGACTGGCCTACACAGTAATTTTTAAACTGGAGCAGGAACCTCCAATGATTAGGGCTGAAGCAGTTATTCATGAATGACAGGTCTTGAGCTTGCAAGCCCTTTTCAGTTGTTCTTCAAGATTTCTGGAAGACTTTTCACCAGTTAAACTAAGAAGTAAAAATAATGGTAAATGTTTGTATTCCATATGTCTGTTCTTGGTATTTGCACACATTTAGTTTTCCAGGACACACTGATTCTGGAAAGGCAGCAGACATTTGAGAAGACTGAACTGCAGTGCAAACTGACCAATGTAGTAAAGCAACAGAAGCTGCAGATGAGCCAAATTCCTACAGAAGTGAAGACATGAGAGAGTAATAAAAAGACAAAGATGCTACAAAAATGCAGTGATACAGCCAATCAGTCTTACATATTTTGTGTTAGTATAATTTAATCTCCTTAATTATTTTTGCAAGAACACCTAAACTTCTTGGGCAGGAGGCAGAAGAGGGGAAAAGCAAACCTCCTGGGTCCCAAGTAGAGGCTCTGTGCAAAGATTATTCTCTTGACACGTCACTCTACAAGATAACATACAAAGCTGCTCAACTGTCCTCTTGGGAAGATGTAGCACACTCAAAGCAGGTGATCAAGGGTACTTCTGCTATAGCTTTTTAGTTCCTCTATTCAGGCCAGTGTAGCTTCACTACGGGGCTTCCACACTGTCCTGATCTGGTCTGCCCTACTCTGATATTTTTTATTTGGAAAGTGATTTCTACATCAGAAACATGGTGAAGAAAGAGGGACATGCCATAAGTCTCCATGGCCTCTTTGAACTTTGTACTGGTCTGAACAACACTTGACTTGCCAATAGGATTCCAAGAAAGTATGGAGGCTGCTTTATTTTTAAATTTGCTTGGGAATATACTTCTCAGCTGCTGCACAGGAAACAGTCAGCCCATCCATTAAAACTGCTTTCTTGAGGCTAGATTTGAGGTATTTGATGACATTAAAACATTAATTATGGAAGATCAGGAAAGTATTTGTGTTTCTTTGAGATCCCACACATGAACATATAAAGGACAAACAAAAGAAGTGCTGCAAAAGACAAACATAAACATGCCTGCAAACACAATTGTTCACTTTGCCTTGAATTACAAAACAGCATTTTTCACATGGCTAGAGTCTTAGGTCATAACAAGTGTCAGTGGAGAAGAATTCAGAGAGGCAAGGATGCAATATGCTAGCAATACGTCTGGTGGAACCTGGCTTTGGAAGTAACTTTTCTCAGAGAAAAGGCTTTAATAATAAGCAAGTGTATCAGATTTCTGCAAACACACTGTTAAGGTCAGCAGAGCAGCTGGCAGCAAGGCAAGTTCTGTGACCTGCTCCTGAACCCTTCAAACTCATTTCCTGTCAAACATCAGACCCAAGAGGACAAGCAAAAAGCTGTTAAGCTCTTTTCTAGAAGAGTCTGAGATTAGAATTCCAGTAATGGCTCAAATTCCTTTCCAGTTGTCCTGAACTGGCCACTTCCAGTGCTGAGGATTGCTATGCCGTATGGCAATGTTGTCCTCTGGGGGAAGGAGGAGAGAGCGGGGGTGGAAGGAGGAGTGAGGCCATGGAAAATAGGATCCAGCTTTTCAGGCAGCAAACAGGAGAGTCAGATGTGCTATCCATTTAAATAAATTAGAGCAACTTCCGGTAGATCAAAACAGTTAGTGAGAATTGCTTAGCTTGTCCTGGAGAGGAAAGGTAAGCCTGGACATCATTCTACTCTGCAGACCTCCTCTGGAACTGTCCATCAGCAGGCCAAGCAGGAGCTGGAGCCCACAGGCAGGAGCAGGAGCCCACAGGCAGGAGCAGGAGCCCACAGGCAGGAGCAGGAGCCCACAGGCAGGAGCTGGAGCCCACAGGCAGGAGCTGGAGCCCACAGGCAGGAGCTGGAGCCCACAGGCAGGAGCTGGAGCCCACAGGCAGGAGCTGGAGCCCACAGGCAGGAGCTGGAGCCCACAGGCAGGAGCTGGAGCCCACAGGCAGAGCCAGCCACCCTTCCCCAGCACGCAGCAAGGGAGAAGAAAAAAGGAAGTGTCACTCTGCTCATATCCGACCATTGGAAGAGAGCTACTTGTTTCCACACCAGCCACTGAGAAAGCACTAATGGTGGGCAGAGCAGAAAAGATGTTAAGAGCTGGGTGTTTTTCCAAAGGAAAGCACCCAACAGTTGACATGCTTATTCCAGTATATGAAACGTACAATTGCACAAGTTTTGTGGAAACAACTCATAAGATCTCAAGTAATACCATTTCAGATTTTCCTCAGTTTCTCCCCCAAATTGGATCTGACAGTTCAGAACACTTAAATAAATAAAAAAGCCTAGCAAGAAATATCTATCTATATTTGCTTCTGCCTGGAGGCTTCCCAGTTTTCCTGCAAAAGCTCTGCAAGAGAGTCCAAGTTCACAAGGAGTTACAGCATCAGACCAAAGTTCTCAAATCCCCCTCTAGTTTATTTGGCAATATCATTCTGGAGCCAAATGCTTCCCTTGTGCACCATGGTACCACATCAGTGGACAGAAAGGTATAGTACAACACCAGGAGTGATCCCCTTTCATTCCACTTTAGAGAAATCACAAGCATTGCTCCGTCTCTGTTTTGTTTTTCAGTTTTCTCTGCCATCATCAACCTTCCTGTCAGCTCTGTCATCTCTACAATTGGGAAAGCAAAATTGTGATGAAATTTTCGTTTTCCACCTTTTATAGCTAAGAGGCAGTAGTGATCTGAAAAAATTTAATAAACTTTAATTTATTGTATCTCAGTAGCTATCCTTCAATTTCATCTCTCCAATTATATTGTTTTAAGCAAAACAATATATCTAAATATATAACAGACTATTTGTACTAAGATGTAAATCTAATAAAGAAAAATGTTAAGGAAAACAAGAGAAGTAAACTTGCAGCAAATTAATCAAAACATTTGCTTTCAATGTGGATGAAAATGTGTGTAAATCATCATGGACAGATGACTATGATTTTGGTTTTGCTTCTATTATTTTGCTTCTATTATTCTGTCTATCATTGGCCAGAGGCTTATATTCATCCCTGGAAATGAGACAACTTCTGATAAAAAGCACTTCTACAGCAGGTGTATAAACTGAACAAATTCTACCGTCAACAGAAAGTTAATATTTGGCAGGATTTTTGGATTTTGGGTCTGTTTCCTCTAGTCAGTTCATTAATATAAAATTTAACTGCCTTCCTTTCCTAATCCAGAAATAGCAAACAAGCTCTCCCCTTTCCCCACAAATCACAAAGCTCCTAATCACTGCTTTGTGTCCCAGAGACCCCATTGCTGCACACAAATCACAATGGCCACCACACGATTCCTCATGTCAAAAAAGCTGGTGAATGCTTCGGTGGGATTAGATGAATTTTCCGGATTTACTGCTGGAAATCCTGGGAAGCCTAGGGATGAACAGACAAACTAACATTTTAGTTCAACTTAGTGTCTCTTTGAATTGGCCAGTACAGCTGCTGGCTGAGCAATGACTGACCTGCAGCCAGCACATAAAAATGCAGGGCTAAACAAAGAACAAATAAATAAGAAAAAATGCCACCCCCAGAGTACAAGGCTTGATCTCCTCTAGACAAACCGCAGTGTAACAAGAACAGCTCCCTCATCAAGGGCACAGCCAGGCTGTACTTTCTGCTCCCCATGACTGGGGCCTGTTACTGTAGAAAGGCTGCAGGGCATGTACCAGAATACTCTTTGAGTATTAAAGGATGAAGAGAAACCCAGGACTGCTTTCCTGCCCACAAGCTCCCTTTCTTGAAAGCGAATGGTCTGTTTCACTAATCAAGGTGGGATTCATACATATTAGTTAGTGCAGTCTGATGAAGAGCTACAGCCATGAACAGTGAACTTCCAGAGGCTCCAACTGGATACCTCTCCTTTTCCACAGTATTTATTATAGGGTTTACAACTTGTGTCTGCTCCTTCCAAACATAAGGGTCTGAATTCAAACTTCACAGTTACTTCCCCTTGAAGTCCTGGATGTGGTGAGGAATACTTCTGAACTTTGAAAAATCCTTAATCCAACTAAGGCAGATATCTATAATTCATTTGAATTAAATCAGGTAAATCCAGTTGTAATCTCTCTTGAACAGTTAAAATATTTATAAGCAGAAGTCTTTACCTATCAGGCTAGTTTGAAGAAGTGTACAAAGACAGAGATTGGTAACTAAATCCTTTAGAATATACCGAGAACTATGTTCTCAAGATAATAATCATAACGCATCAAGAGGCCTAGGACTCAAAACAAAAACAAGTTTTTCTTTCACTTACATAAATCATTTTGCAGCAACCAAATCAAAAACTATCTTGACAGTGCCAGGTCTTACTGACCTCAGTTCAGGACAGCAGTAAATACACGTCTACCGTAATTAAGTTCCATTTGAGTTAACAAGTTAAGAACACAGTTACTGCTGTTTTGAACATTTGCATTTCTATCTATTCTTACAAATGGGGCCCTGTGGAGAGCTAAAAACAATTCCAAATTCATTATCAAGTTATAAATAAATCTGAGCAGAAGAACACACACTTCCTTGTGCCAATACGGTTGAGGCATTAATGTTCAATAAACAGCAGGATGCTATATGAGGTTTAGCCCTGAGGAAAGATACCAGAATAAAACTAAAAGCACACTCTGTTCTACAGCTGCATTTCAGGTTGTAGTAGTAAGTGTTCCTGAAAATCACCATGTGAGCCATTCAGGGCTTTCTGAAAGTAAATTTGCAGGTAGTGAGTATAAGTTTCTGTCCTACAAATTAAAGGCATCTTCTGCATTTGAGAAATGTAACAAAGTACAGGCTTCATTAGGCAGCAGAGTCCCCTAGTCAGGAAAAAAGGGCAATAGTAACTTACTGTTGTGCTGTTGAAACCAAAAAGAGTGAAACAGGATCCTTCCCTCTGATGACACTAGTGTTACCTGCAGAACATTAAGTTCTGCCACCCCCCTTTGCCTTTTGAAGCACCTTCTGAGGAAGGAAAAACATGGTGCAGTCTACTGACAGACTTAAGAGTTTTCCCATCTCAATCATCACTTTCTAGTACTAAGGAAACCTTTAGCAATTCAACACAGCTACACTGCAGAATGAGTATCATTATCTCCTCTTCGTGACCAAGTGAAAAAACAGAGCTCTTAAGCTATATCTTTTCTTCCTCAGGATGTCTCTGTGCTTCTTGGTGTTCCCATAGATTCTCTCATATTCTCATTTACCTGCTATATCAGCTAAGCTTCCTTAGAAGCTACCACATGCACTGTGCAGAGCTGGTACCTACCTTTGCAGACTTTGCAGTACCTATACAAGTGAGCCCCACATGAGTATAGCACAGCTGAGGAAAGGGGCACAAATGGCTCAGGAGATCAGGGTGGGTTTAGAAGCAAGCACCAGAGTATCGTGCAGGAACAGTATTTTAACTGTTCAAGTCCTGGATGACTCTCTAAACCTCTTCTGGAATAAGGACAGATTTATTTACAGAAAGATGATACATCTTAACGTTTTGCTTGTTCTCCCCTCCTGCCATAGGAAAAAAACTATACAAAGCTAAATAAAAATAGGAACATATGCAGGGTGACTGGACTTTAGAGGTTGCCTCACTGTCAACAGCAGCAGAAAGGAAAGGAAGCATGGCTGTGCTACTGTCCTTTCTGCTTTTGGGCAGAGTAGGGGCCAGCTGCCCATAGAACTGAGAGGAAGCTGGGCTGCAGGGAGAGGCTGTGGACTAAGACTGTCTTTGGCATGAACATCAAGGGAACCAGTGTGGATAACCACTGAAAAAAGGAAGCTACAGCTCATCCTACCTCAGCAAGCAACATTGTTCATTAAATGAGGTTACTAGAAGATGTAAAAAGAGGACAAGATTGTAAGACTGTAAAAGCCAATTACTATTTCCACATTGAAGTGTTTATAATAATAGTTCCTGAACAAACTGAAAACAAGAAACTGAATTAAGTTCAGATGGTCTGCTCCTAAATAAACCACACCATGGAAGATTTCACAAGGCACCGTTGAAGCATAAATATCCATACCCAGCATAGCAATACATTTAATCTCTAGGTGTGGGGGATAGAGTAAGTTTCTGGAGGCAGGGGAGGGGACCCAAAACTCATTTAGGCAAGGTTAGATCAGCATCATATAGTACCAGTGAGAGCTAAACTAAGTTCATTAGCAAAAGCTAATGAAAGATGACCTCAGGTATGTCCCACACCACATATGTCTGTGAAGTCCTTTGAAAACAAACTAGGTTCCTGTAGTCACTCTTTCCCTCCCTCCCCCCTGCCCCAAATTCGATGTATACTCTATACTGGTGTTGACATTTTGGAATCCAATCTTACAGATACCTCAAAGACTGGCATAACAACAAATAGCTGTCATCTGGACTAAGGTATTTGGGAAACTGGAGCAAGTCACATATTAGTTGTTTTGAGTCCTCATAAAACTTTTTTTTTTTTAGGAATTATAAAGTTAGAAATAAAGATTATTTGTTTTATGAAACAGCATGCAGTGAATTTTACTTGCTAGTATGAATGGTATATACTGAGTTTTAATATTCTGCAAAAAATTTCTGAAGGACATTGCCTAACAATCCAAATACTCCCAAAAGCATTAAGAAACATACTGGGATTCATTTAGGAAGACATTCGTAAAACTAACCTCTAAAACTTCTTGTTCTTGACTATCCATCTAAGCAGTGTTTGTTACACTCAAGGACAGGGTAGGAAAACAACAATGTCCATCAGTATTTAAACAAAACAGTTCATCTTCCAAACAGTAACAGTGTGGTTGCAAACCAAATATTGCAGGACTTTCATAAATGCTCTACAGCTGAGATATTATTAACAGCAAGAAGAATTTTTAGGCCAAGAGTGTGTCTCAAAATTTCTAAAGACAAAAAAACCCCAAACCAAAAACCAAACAAACCAAAACATCAATGAAAGCAAGCAAAAATCACATCCCCAAACCCCCTCATCCCAACACTCATCTCCTATATTGCACAAGGACCAGGTCATCTTTGCAGTCTAGAAACTGTTTCATATTAAGAAGGATAAAAAAGCCTCAAAAAAAGGAAAACATCACAAACCCAAAGTGGAAGTCACCTTCACTGTAAATTAGATGTCCTCTGTATTTTAAACTGCAGCAAACAAAAAGATAACAGCACATAGAGCTATACCTGAAAAAAATATACCATGTTTTCTGGTATCTTGGTTTTACTGTGCAAAGGACTAGAAGACGTAGAACAAAACTACATAAATTCTGAAATACATCAAATTTTTTGGAAACAGCCACCCAGAAAAACTACACAGAGTGTAAGTTTTTGCTTTAGTCATCTTCCATGAGCCAAGAACTTCCCTAGAGAATAACAAAAGAGAAACTTGCGATAATCAGTGTAAGTAGGACATTCAAATAACAAAGAAAGAAAAAAAATTAGGAGTAAACTACCACATTGCAAGACTGAAAGCCTGACCCTGGTGCAGTGAGATACTTTGTAGGATATTAGAGACTGCAAATACCCTGTGATATTACCAACAACAGTATATTGTTACTGAATAGGCAGTCCAGAAAGACAGTCTATTTGCCCATATTGCCAAGCACCAGGCTTAGAATGCTATTGAGATTTCTCTGCATCAACGAACAATTGCAGGCCTTCATGTAATGTTCCTCATTTACAAGCATCCATTGCTCTGTTTTAGCTTCTTCAGATCTGATGTGGTTGGTTTTGGTTTCTGAGAAAACTGACTGCTAAGATAAAAGCAAGTACAATTCTCTGCTGCTTCTGCTTCTTGATTCACAAGATCTTTCCTCTATTCCACTACAGAACAGTGATTTTAGTTAGCACTTCCAGATTTAGTTCAAATTTTAATGAGTTAAATACAGAAATACTTCAGATTTAGCTTGAGGTCTTGTGGGCTTGAGCAAATTCCTTATAGAAGTCTATCACTGTATTATTTTGCTAAGTGTCTATGCTTTGTTTTTGTTGTTGTTTTATATCATGAAGCTGACCTCATGATGCCTCTGAATTTGTGTCTTTGGGGAAAACGAAAGAAATATCAGAAACACCTGGTCTATTTCTTCTAGGGTAAATATAGCAACTTCTCACCAATTTATCTTTTTCAAAAATTTCAGCACTCAAGAAAGCACGTGAATTTTTTCTGGGGGCAGGGAGGAACGGAAAGAGAAGATCTTACAGATGTTGTTGCAGATGATGATGGAACTTTATCACGCCACCTCTAAAAAGAGCTCCATGATTTAACACACACTGTACCAATTCAGGTGTTAACTAGAAGGGCTCATATCCACTAGGAATATCCTGTTTGCTTTTTTTGTCAGCAGAGGGGGCATAGCTGGGGAAGAAAAAAACCAAAATAAAAACCCCAAATACAATAAAAACCAAACAAATAAAGAACACCACTCCCTTACCTTCCCTCCCCCAGCTCATTTAGATGCCTTGTGGCTCCCTGTTTCTGCACCACCCTTCACAGAAATGACAGTAGCTGATAAAATTCTAGCTCTTTCAGTATTTATAAAAAAGGCTTTTTCCTGTATAAGAATTAGATGCTTTCTGCACAAAAAATGCAAAATTCTTTCCAACAGAGGGTCAGACCCTTCAGAAGCAACGTTTTTAACCTTATCAAAGCCAGAATTAAAAAGAAGATGTGCTACTGTTTCTACATTCTAAATAATGGATATTCAAAAGGAAAAAAATGTAAGTTAAATACATGGTTCTGGCATTCAGAGCACAGATGCCAAAGACACAAGCATTTTTGTGGTGTCTTGACATAGCAGTTTTATCTGTGACACATTGTAAGGACAGACTGGAAAACTTAAGTGGGACCATAGGACTGACCAATACAAAGCAAAGTCCAAATGCAGAGCAATGCAGGATATGCATTGCAAACCATATGAAATACAATGCAAATTATTTTTTCAATGCAAACCATATGGAAAATCTCCATCTGAAGGGTCTGAGTTAGAGAAGTACTGGGAAAACTGAGTCTGAAAGTATTGCATGTCTTGCTCCCACAGTAAAAATGTTGCTGGCAAACCACGTTGGCAACCAAGCCAGAAGAGGACATACGTCACATTGCACAGCCTGTCAAACTTACGTAAACACTAGCTAGCTTCATAAAATATTTGGAATTCTGCATTGCTTTGCCATAAAACAGTGTAAGCTACATCACATGGCTTCATTAGAGTTTGGCTTGAACCAGAACAACAGATCTGAATTTCTCTGGGCTTTTAAAGAATTCCTTGGATTCAAACTGCTCAGCTGGTCTGTAACTTGACTGGAGGGATCTATCAAGTCCAGCCTTTCACTGAGTCTTTACACAAGGAAATGTTTCTGAGTTGCACAACTTATCCAGGTGGATATCCCACTGCACAGGACTTCAGGAGAGCAAACATACCCCTGCTTAAGTTTATTTAATGATAAACAATTATGCTTATTCTAAAAGGCTGTACTAGAAGCAAAGAGCTGCACTGTATTGAATAATACTTCAGGAACAGGTTCTTATCCTATGCGCTGGGCCAACCTCCATCTTCTATTACTAAAACTGTCCATCTTAAAATGTTCAATGACACTGATAGAAATACTAACACACTATGGTATGTTTTCTGGGAAATCAACACACATGGGTGGCTTCTTGAAGTGCCTGTGCACTCATTTGCACCTTGAGAAGCAAAGTGAAAAAATTAGAGGTCTGCAGGCACTTGCAGGGCTACCATCTCATTGGCATCAGGGAGATGTGGTGGGATAGCTCACGGAACTGGAGTGTGGTGATGGATGGATACAGGCTCTGTAGGGATGACAGGCCAGGAAGTTGAAGAGGGTGAGCTGCCCTTCATGTAAGAGAGCAGCAGGAAGGCATGGAGCTCTGCCTTGAACCTACAATAAGTCAGCTGTCCGCCTGTGGGTCAGAATTAGCAGGCAGACCAACACGGATAATGTTGTGGTGGATGTCTGCTACTGGCCATCTGATCCAGAGAACTGAAGAAGCTTCATATTCATAGGCCCTTGTACTCATGGGAGAATTCAACCACCCCAATACCTGCTGCTGCTTTATTGGGCAACACAGACTCTCTCTACCAGCACGAGCCTCTGGCAGGGAAGGACACTGTGTGACCAGCCTCAGTGATGGGCCCCCTGCACCTCTGCAGCTGCAGGTCTACAGACCTGCCATCCTCCCTTGGCAGCTTGGCCTGAGTCAAGGCTGCTGCTGATGCAGGGGCAACTGCTCATTATATAAAATAATGAATTTTATATACCTCATACCATCAAATACTGACCTGCCATCCAGGAATCCATGTTTTACTTATAAATAGTCCCAGAGATAACTTGGAAAAATTCTGTAGGCTATATTATAAATTAAGACTCTACACCCATTTATTTTGAGCTATTTCTTGGTACATCAGAGTTGAAGGACTGAGTCCCATTTAAGGCAGTAAACATAACCCACTTGAGCAAGAGCTCAGGGTCACTCCTTTGGCTGTGCACTCAGACTGCTGAATGCTTTCACGTAAATGCTCTGAATGTATTTTACAGATAACCAGAATATGCTGCATGTGAAGTGCATACTAGTTTCTGTAGTTGCTGCAGTAGTGAAGAGCTACAATGAATCTAGCTGACTCTGCAAGTCAATAATTCCTATATCATATATTCATCTTGGTTACTACTGGTAACAAGACACTATCTCATAATTTCTTTTGTGAAATCATAAATCCACAGAATTAAAAGCAATTTATGGTGTCACTTTCAAACCCAGCTGGTTTCCCTTTATCCTGTCATTATTAACATGTATTATTTTTGTTCTTTTTCCAAAACACAGTATTTTGGGAATTACGATGGTAAATCCAGAGAGGACAGAACCATGGCTCCAAAGTATGCTGCTAAAAGGAAAGCAACTGCCATAATAACAGCAAGTATTGGCTTCCATGTGACCAAAGCTCAAACTCAATTTAACAGATATGATAACCTTCACAACAGATGAAATCTCTGCTTTTCTGAATTCGGGGTAAGCTTTGCCAAAGAGTTAAGCAGACCATAATTTCAAAGTTCCCCCTCAGGAAAGAATTCAGGAACTAGAGTAAAAAACTCAAATAAGCTAAAAATAGCTCTTTTCCTGGTCCCATACATATGACAGCTGTACAGCTGCATGTTTTCCTGGATTTTGCTACTTATGACAGCAAAGAAACAGACCTGTCAAACAAGGTGCCAAGAAAATGGAGAACTCAAAACATTTTTATTGTTGACAATAATATTCAGGAAGTTAGTTATAAGTCAAACTAAATACTGTAAAATCCAATATTTGTTGTCTATATTCATGTAATCACAGAGAAATTCACTTGTTGGCTACAGTGTCACTGAAGAGCAGAGTGAATCATCCCTCCTGGAAGTCAGCTACATCCAAAAGCACCGTGGTAAAGCAAAGAAAGATCCATCTCCCTTAAGATGGTAGGGTTATCTGAAGTTATTGCTACAAACCATCAAAATACAGTAGCTAAAAGATCTTTGAAAAGTAGTTTAAGATGATGTACTCATCCTTCTGTATGAAGAAAGAGAGCTAACTACAGGTTTCATCCTATTCCATGTCTCCCAAACAACCACTTACATGGAATTCACCTGCAACATATAGGGAATTTCTTCAGTTAGCCACATACTAAGTCGTATCATGGTTTCTAGCATGAGCTGTTTGGATGGGCAACAACATATAAAAGATTCTGCCTCAACTGTCATGTCATACACATACCAATGACATATGTAACGCATGAAATGCAAAGCATGCAAGTATACTACTCCCATGATCAGAATACAGAGGAACATTTTATCCCTTCTTCTGAGCACAGGAGGTTTCTTGTTGTTCATAATGGTAATAGAATTAGAAAAAACATTAAATTCTAAGATGACAGAAGGATGAACATTTTTCAGGTAAGACATGGTTAACAACAGGAAAAAGCTGAGTACCTATCAGTGCTTTATAACACACTGCAATGCAAAATGAATCAGGAATCCTTGGTTGGGAGATAAAAAAGTTTGCATCTGTCAGCAGTCAGTCTGACGTCAGTGCCTCATGCAGTGATTACTTACACATGCTTTTAAAGCAAATTACAACATCAAAATATTCTCCATCACATTAACACAATGTCCAAACTTTCTTTTCTTCTACACAACTTCAACATGTTCAGCCTATGTGCAGAGTTGGTATTTTATTTTTCTGTGGAAGAGCTCCACTGACATGATTAGGCTCAGATGTATTTCTGATCTATGCTAAATCCTTTGAGGAGTTGGGATTGGATACAGAAAAGCTCAATTATAATGTAGAAATTAGGTGGTGAAGGTGGGTTGTGCTTATTTTCTCCAACATGCGTAATTTTTATTTGCTTGTTCTGAAGCACTTTTCCACAGAGGCACATATGGAAACAAAATTTGTAATAATGTAGTAAACAACAGCTGCAGCCACCTTTTGGGTTGCTTCAATTTCTATAGCGTATTAGCAGGTTTTGCTAGGATTTTGCAAAGCTCACTTAAAGGATGGCAAAACACCTTTGAATTTACCTCAAAGCTGGCAGAGAGCAGCTCAAGCAGGATGCAGTATCCACACACTCCTTTAACAACTCTGCATAAAATGTACTGTGTGAGAGCAGTACAACACATCTCAAACACTAACCACCAAGTCATGCAGCTGGTCTTAGAGCAACTATTTGAATATGTAGAAACTTCTCAGGGCTGAGTTCATCACCTGGATCATAGCATTTGAGTCTCACCCCACACACTTCAAAGCCCCCTATGAAGCAAATGGAAGTGACAGGGTAAATGCCACACAAAAAAAATCACCAAGGAATCTCTTCATTTAGTTGGTCCTTCAACACAAAAGACATCTCTGAATATCTTGCCAACACATGCTGCAGACAAATCATCCAGAACAAAACATTTCCTCAAAACCAGCAACATGGTACTGCAGAAATACCATACTAAAAGACTGCTGCATACTGAACTATTACTGTTCAAAAGTCCTTCATGTTTTAGCAGTTTCTAGAGGACAACAGTTCTTGCAATTACACCATCATATTAAAACTTCCAACACTGCTCTCCAAACTCTATATGCTCTTCACTTACCTTCTGGAACCTCCTTGGGCAAAATCACATTTAGAGCACTGGGTTACACCACACACACTCTGGTAACATGGCAGCTTCTGGTTTCTTCTCAGTCAAGGGGCAGAGGAGTCCTGCTGCACCTGGGGAACTCCTGCAAGCAGCAGACCTTGCTGTGATGCAGGAAGCCTTCCCCTGACCAGCCTCAGCTCCCAGCTGGTACAGACCCTTGCTGCTTCGCAGTCAGTGGCTGCTAACACCATCCAGTGCCAGAGCTGCATGGTCGCTGGGCCATGCCTCAAGGGTTACAGTCGCAAATGTCCCAAGTAGGTTTTCAGCCTCACATCCAGCTGAGGAGAGCCTGGGGCCTACTGCCTTTCCCCCCCCCCCCCTAATAAAAGGAGTTCTGCCAGCAACTGAGCTCTGCCTCACAGCTTCACCTTTTCTGCAGGTGCTGAGGACTGCTCTTGCCAGAATCCATCGCCTTTCTTCTGCCCAGGCAGGGACAAAAGCAGAGAGTCACAGGCACGACCGTTGCTGCTGTTCCCGCGCTGCCCCGCGGAGCCGCGCCGCAGGCACAGGTGCGATTCAGCAGGGCCTGCTGCCCCAGCTGGGCCGCGCTAGGGCACAGGAGCCCTCTCTTGTCTGAGAGGGCACCCAGGACAAGCAGCAGTAAATCCCAGTTGGCGTGAGGAGTGTGTTTCAGGATGCTTTCAGTGTGTTTCTCTTCCACCGTGTTTGTTCAGTTTAAGGCCTACTCTTTTGTAAGGATGTAAGTTTAATGATCCGATCTTTGTGGAGCTTGTCAGCCCCCCTCCTCCAGCAGCCAGTCCCTGCCCGCAGCTGATCAGAGCCATTTGCAGCTGCAGGCACTTCCACACTGATTAACCATTTCCAAGCATTCCTCTTGTGTGGTACATTTTCAGTTATTTTGGGCCACAGTCCCAGGGCAACTCCTCTGGTGCACAAGTTGTCATTTCATCCATCCAGAATGTGTTTTTGGTAAGGGTTTTAATACTCTGTTGCCCTTATGCCAACTCTTTCCCCCTTCAGAGTAACAAAGTATAATTTAAATAACATCTATTAAAATGGTAAGATTAATGCAAATCACCCATTTTTCCACCTCTGAGTTTGTCCTCAGTCTTTTCCTTCAGAAGAAAAGGTGGCTGTGCTCCTGCAACATAATTCAAACACATCAACCCTAGATAAAAATGCAGTCTGCAATTTCTGTCCATTCTGGGCTCGAGATTTTTAATCTTTCGTTCCTTCTAAACTCTCTGCCAGCCTATGCAATACCAAGCAGCCTGATAGGCGTTTTAAAGTTTTGTATGTAAAAAATAATCCCCCATTTTTTCAATTTCTCCAGCTGCTGTCCTGCCAACTCTAGATCAGTTTCTTTCTCTGTGCCCCTCCTCCTCCTTTAATGCTACCTTATGTAACAAGGCAAGGGCTGGTGGCTTTAGGATCTACTTTACAATTTTCTTATCATGCATGTGTTGTATTGGTACATGCCCTCTCATAAAAGTGTTGAATTTATATTTTATGTAAAAAATTAGGTTAACACTTCTAATTTAAGAAAAAAGTATTTTGTACCTTATTAGCATTTACTTTTTTAATCCAGCAGGGAATAATGGATGCTGGCCAAAATGGGGGTTTGTTTCCTAAGCACACATCTCTCTTTTTAACAACTATCCATGTTTGTTCTCAAAAAAAGGACTCTAGATTTCTCTCTCCTCTCCCATTCTCTTCAAGCCTTGCAAGCCAGTTTGATTATGATTACTTCTGATTTTGCAAGAAATCCTGCATAGTGTTTAATTATCTTTTTCAAGGGCTGTGTGTTTAGTGCCTAGTGCACAGAGTCACTGTGCTTGTGTCTCTAAAAAGAACAGCTTTACTTAAAGCAGCAAAAGCTCAGGTTTGTTTTAACCACGTATTAGCACTTTACCAAAAATTAAGTGGTTATGTTACCTACCAAGTTCCTCTAAGAAGAGCCAAAGTCATAGTTCTAAGTAGCTTTACTTCACCCAAGTATTTACTAGCACTGATGAGATATTTGGGTCTACTTTTACTGGCATATCACTTCCATGCTTTGTGTCCTCCCTATGCACGTAAAATGGATCAGGTGTGTTTGCTGCATGGTTTCTGGTTGAAAAGCATTCAGTAATGCACCAAAGGAGATGTTGTTTTAGGTGTGCTGTTTGTGTTTCAAACTGCTAGGAATTCTCTCATTGTTACAGGAAATAAAAATATTATTTACACAATAGCTTAAAATACTAGTAGCAATAATTACCCTAGTAAGAGGACACAGCATTGTATTAGCAATTTTCAGTCAGCCTACTGCTCCATTTTGCCTTCTGTGCTGTCTCCAACAATTGCTCATGCTCAGCTATGCTCAAGAAAGCTCAAAAATATTGATAACTACATTGTTTTGGTTAAAGCAACAAACATTGGGCAAAGGCATCCATATTCTACTATGTGGATAAACTTCTGTATTATTAATCATTCCACATTTGACAATATCCATATAAGTATGTTACATCATGGAAAGAATGGCCCAAATTTGGAAATTGAAGTAGAGACCTGACAGTGCATCCTTTGTACCCATCTCCAGCAGCTGATAATAATTTGGCTAAGTCTGCATTTGATAAACAAAGCTGTGATGTTCCCCTGGAAATACACTTATAGTAATATTAGCAATGGTATTTTCAATGACCGGAGTTCAGCATACTTGATGTTGGCTTCACATTGACCTCTTTCCTCAGGGCTGCTAAATCTAATTCCAAAGAGCGATAATCACATGTCAAATGCTGAGAGTGTTTGAAATCAAAGCTCAGATCCAGATGAACTGGCCCCTTATCCTTTATGGCAAACCAACCTCAATCACCAACTCTGTTCCCTGAATGCCCAAAATTCCAAAATGTAGATATACAACTTGAATTAGACACTATTTTCAGAGCACTTTGAAAAACAAAGACTCTCCCTTTTGGATTTAATTGTATCACAGCACCTGCAAGTATTCTAGGCACCTCTAGGGAACAAGTTAACACTGATCACCCCTGCTTCTCAAGTATTTCTCATCTAAATTTAGACACAATCAGACAAGTAGAGGTCAAAAACACAAAACAGGGAGTGAAAAGTATAAAGGGAGATTTTGGTGAACAGGTAACTTAACAGATCAGAGTAAAGCAAAGGAGATCAGAGTCTTCCTTTGCTACTGGAGATTTGGGTGTATGGGATCCAGTTCAATAGCCTGCTTACCTGCAATTCTTCCCATTTGCAGTGTGAGCTTTCCTACACCCCCCTCTGTCACAGACAACTTTTTCCTTTCTAATTGACTATCTGTCCAATAGATGAGTATGAACATGCTGTTTTGATCTCTGCTTCATGTTGACATCAACTCATCACTGTGTTAGGCACTACCAGCCAGAGCTTTCCCCCTGCATCTCTCTACTTTTTCATGTCCATAGCCTTCATAATCTCTGTTCACCCTGGCTTGGTGAGAAGAAAATTATACAAAAGTTAATGAGAGCAGTAATACAGTCACTTGTAATTTCAAGTGTCACTGAAGACCTCACTACACTTTCATGTAACTCAGACTGGTAATGAAAATTCACAGAAATCAATGGTCTGGAATCCCAAGATAAACTAAGGATCTCTGCCTATTTTGGTACCACATACTCATTTTTCTAATGAAGTTATCAAGTTGTCTTGAGATACCATCATCAAATAAGGACAGCTGTCCTTATCAAGTATTATATAAAATTAATTTAAAACAATTTAAATATGCATAATGTTTCACTGTGAAATGCTGAACAGGTCTGAGAACAGAACTGTGTTTTCAGGAAATATCTGAATATCATAAGGCAACATGCATGCAGAGACCTAGGACAGGGGAGAAATATTTTTAAACTGAGGCCTTTCTGACAACAGCTAAAAAAATTTGTGGTAGTCAACAGGTTGCTAGGGTATACATGACCTCATTGATAGCAAGTTGCTAGGGTACATATGACCTTACTGATAGCAATATTGAGTTTTTATAGCAAAAACAGAAAATTTGCTCACATGACAAAAATCTGTGTGCAGTATTCTTTGAACTAAAACACATTCAGTATCACAGGAAATAGTTGTTACATGTTTGTGTTTTACTCCTAGGCTGAGAAACTTGGTACATACGCTGCTGTGCCCAGCTGTGTGGTTTTAACAACTGAAATAATAATTGATATAAATGAGTTTATCTCAAAAAATATTTTCTCTACAGAAATTTGTGTCAGTGAAGAGACATCTCAGAACACTATTTCTGCAGGAACAAGAAGATACAAATCTTAGATATTTTACGGTTGAAACCAGATGTCTGATTGCTGTAGCAACAGTATGATTCTGAGATTGTAATAAAACCTATAGTGTGTCCTGGCACTGCTAATGTACATAATACACACAATGGTCAACAACATGATTCTCCATACCATAACTAACTATTCAATTTATTCCTGGCTCTGCTTCATCGTCACTTGATGGGACATTTTCCAGGTTTTCAGCCATTGCTACATACTCACACCAGAAACAGAGACTTCCTGCAAGCTTACCTTTGAGTCAGGAGCCTGAAGTGGAAGGAGTTAATTTTTACTTGAATTTTGACTTTTTTTTTTTTTTCTTTTTGCTAGAAACCAGTTCTAAAGATGAAGAAAGCTTTATGTTTTGAGTAAGTAAGGAAAGCAAAATAGATTTTAGAACTTAATTAAATTTCACTCTAAATCAGGAGCAAGCTGGATATTTTAAATAGAAGTTCCTTGAAAATTTAAAGAATATCATAAAATAAAAACATCTTACAGGCATCTCAGAGAAAAAGGTTGTCCAGCTTCATCAAAATTCAATGGTAATTGCATCACCAACTCTTTTTTTCCAGAATTCCAATCCTAAATAATTTGCCTGCATGAAACACTACAAAGATTTGAATACTTTATACTAAATAATGTTTTATTAAAAAATGTTAGTGCAAGCATTTGCTTCAACTATTGCATTAAAATACTTGCCAGTCATAACCTGAGCACAGTGGAAATAAAAGTAAGTTTTTAACTACTGTGGTGGCCCAGAAACAATGCAACATCCAGAAAACCTGAACATGTAAGTTTTTAAACATGACAGTGATTCTACCTGTACAATAGCTTACTTTATTGAGCTTAATTCATAAACAACTTCATGAAGTTATCACTTTGAACTTACTGGAGGTCTTGATATGAATAGAATTTTGGACTCACTGGCCCATATGAAGATGGCCCCTGGCCAGCATAACCTGCTGGCTGAGTATAATGCTCATTTCTTGAGCTACCTGGTGATTTCTCCTTATTGAGAAAGCACTCTTCCTGGGTGTTAAATTCAAATCAGTCTCACCTGTCCATCACTAAACAGGGATGTTGTACCTAGCATAAATTTTGGGCAATTAATGGAGACTTTTAAAACAAAGGGACACTAAAAGTTTTGAAGGTCCTGTTTGCTGATGGGCTGAGTGGGTCTGAAATAGAAGAATCCTCACTGACTTGAGCAGCAAGAGAAACCAATTAAACAAAAATGTATACAGTGATATTTTGTCAATATACATTTATAAGTAATCAATAAAGAAGTCTTAAAATAAACCACTACTATGCCTCAGGCTCTTCTAGGTGAGTTTGAGGAGCAGGAAGAAGTACCATTCAATACCTGAAACAACTGCTACAGTTTTATCTCCTTCCAGGATCATATTGTGGTCCTTTCAGCCTATTTCCACCATCTATTATTGCCTGTTTTACAGATAAAAGTACAGACTCTCTATAAATCTCCTAGAAGACACATAAGCAAAACAGTTACCAAAGAGTAGCCAATGGGCAACAGTAAACTTGCCACAATCAAGCAACATTTCCTATTCATAAACGTGCTAGTTCTGGCACGTAAGCAAAATCTGAAGAGGAAGAATCTTGAACTATATGGTGCAATCTCAAACTGGACAAATTAAAATTTCCCATTGCATGTTCACAACAAGCAAAAATTATCTATTGCTAAAATATCATCTATTGCAAAAATATCTATTGCTAGATATGACTAGCAATCTGGAATTATAATTCAGCTGCTACTAGCACATCTCTCGGTTTGTAAGGTCTGCATAGAGACCAAAGTATAAACAAATAGATTATGATGCAGAGTCTGCCTTTAAAACACAGCTTTTACCTTTCATTCCAAGACCGAGTTTTGAGAACTTTCTAGAAGTAACATATGCAGTCCACATATGAAATCAAGTATCTGTTTAAGAAAGACTTTTTGTCTTCTAAGGAATGACACAGGTGAGCATTATAACAATCTCAACTCATTAAAAGCTGTGTTTACTTCATAGCTGCTTGCTAAACCAGAAATGAAACCAGTGTTCAGTCCCTTCAGCTCTTGACGGGCAATCTTCTGATGAAGGAGAACCTTCCCTAACTGTCAGTGTAAGAACGAAAGATAGTATCTGGGTTTTAATTACTGGAGTGTGATTGTGGATAAAGATAGTAGCCATAATTGATTACATTTAATTGATTTGCTCTTACAATCTTAAAGAGCAGTGAATTAGAGAGAAAGAACTGAAGAGTCCCTTTGAGTGAACAGTAGTATCAGCTTAGACTGGAAAAGTCTACAGCAGAAAAATAAAAAAATAAAAAAAGGTAAAATTAGTCTTTGGATACTTTGTATTACACAGAAAGAAACACAAACAAACAGTATTTATGCTAGTAATAGATTCCTTTGCAAAGCCAGCTGGACTAATAAGTGAAGAGAGGAAACAACAGTGAACTTGCAGCATCCTTACTTGACACTCAATTAATAAAAAGTTGTATGTGAAAAAATGTAGATGAAAAAGTGATGATGAGAGTATCTATCCTAAGTGAGAATGTGGATGCTAATGCTACCCTTGGCTTACACAGTAGCCAAAATTTGGGAAGAAACTGATCAAATATAGACAAAACTCCAGAAAGTAGGTGCAACAGTGATACTCACCATGAACTTCAGCATAACTGGGGAACTGGTAGATAAATTTCAGTTTTCTGACTCCCCAAAGCAACCACAAGATAATCATGAACAGACAAAATATTTGGATGATCACAAATATGAAAAATGAGAAATGTGGTGCAGGCACTTAAACATACTCCAAGAATATTACAGGATGAAAAGGCAAAACGACAGTATTTGGACAATATCACCACATTTTTGTTATGTCTGCAATTCACAAAATATCAGAAACAAATAATGTGTGTGGGATGTGATACAAAAATGTTGAACATTTGTTCCTGGGTCTGTTAGCTGTTTGTGTATTATTACATAACCAGTGACCCACACATGTGGCATGCTAGGTATTTTGTTATTTAGTTTACTAATTCTGAAGTTCCATCAAACGTAATGAATTCTATAGAAAGTACTTGACAAATTCTATAGAAAGTACTTGTATGTTAAATAGCAAAGAGATATTACTAATATACCAGCAATAATGCTTCAAAACTTTCTTCCCAATATCTAATCTACCCTCTTTCAGTTTGAAACTGTCCCCCATCGTCTTATCACTAAATGCCCTTGTAAAAAGTCCTTCCCCAGCTTTCCTGTAGCCCCTTCAGGTACTGGAAGGCACTGCTATAAGGTCTCCCTGGAGCCTTCTCTTCTCCAGGCTGAAAAGCCCCAACACTCTCAGCCTGTCTTCATAGAAGAGGTGCTCCAGCCATTTGATCATCTTTGTGGCCTTCCTCTGGACCTGCTCCAGCAGATTCATGTCATTCTTGTGTTGGAAGTTCCAGACCTGGACACAATGCTGCAGATGGGGTCTCATGAGAAGGGGATCATCACCTCCCATGACCTGCTTTCTATGCTGCTTTTGATGCAGCCCAGGACACGGTTGGCTTTCTGGACTGCAAGTGCACATTGCCAGCTCATGTTGACCTTCTCATCAACAAACACCCCCAAGTCCTTCTCTTCAGGACTCTTCTCAGTCCATTGTAATTGTGCCTGGGATTGCTTCAGCCCATGTGCAGGACTTGCACTTGGCCTTGTGGAACTTCCTGTGGTAGTACAGGAATAGCAGTAAGACACCAGAGGTAGCACATTTACCTCATCCCCAACCTTTGGATGAGTTCCTTTTTCTGGAAAATTTTCACAGAATATAAAGATTTATCCACAGAATTTTTCCCAAGCAAATTCTCTGCTCCTAATTGTCAAATTCTGCTGCCACAGCTCAAACACACTGACAAACCCTGTAGCTTATGCTGTGCTAACTTCTCTACATCTATGTCTGAATCTTCATTTTATATAGAAGAGACCATCGGACACTGCAAACTTTGTGTCTTCACACCAACAGCCTATGCCTACCATTCCTTTGTATAGTCCTCATATTCCTGTGTTGTATAAACACCACAAATATCATATCTCATTTCAGCTTTTATTTGGATATTTTTAAATTAAGTTGCTCAAGTTCATTTTCCATCAATACAGACACTAAAAATCGAGATCAACATTTAAGGCAACATTAGCATTCATGCCAAGCTCAATATGCAAACCTTATCATCTAAGCACCACAGCATCCAAGAGTTGTCACAGGTCCCCCACCTCCATCACACGTTCCCTTTCCATTTTACCTCTGCTATCCCACACTACACTCAGTAATTCAATTTAGATGCACCATTTTCAAGTAAGACCTTGTCATTTTCAACATTTTGTTTCTTATGAACTAGATCATTTTTGCATCAGGTGATATAAATGAGTGAGATACGTTTCAGGGTGGAAGTATGCAGTTGATTTGTGTTGTGATCCCATACAGGATTTAAAAAAAATACATACTTAACATCATTATTCAACAACTGAGTATGAACATTATATGTATTTAGCCTTTTAGTGAAGGCTATACATTGAGACTTGTTAGAATGATAATTTTGCTTTAAATTCTGATTTCTTTAGTTTTTAGTGTTACTGTTGACAAGTGGTTGAGTTAAGGATGCTCAAGTGCAACTTTTATGTTAAGAATATTTACAAGTATACAAAAGATCATGTAGTTTTTAATACACCCACTATTCTTAATACAGAGTAAATAAGGATTTGTCTTGTGCCTGTGGAAATATTTCAACATGTCGGTCTTGCTTTTTTTGTTTTTACAGTAAAAGGAAAGGTTTTACTTTTCCTTAAGAAGTGTATTTATTACAAGATGGTTAGCATACATATATCACGTAACATACAGGAGTTAAAATTAACTAGTTACAAAATAAGCAGTGGTATGTATATTTCCATATAACCTAAGAACAGGATCAGTATTTTACAAAGTACATATAAAAGTACTTCATATACAAAGAAAAATAAAAATGTGCAAACAACATTGTCACAGGTGGAAATTTGTCAATTGAAAAATGCTAGAAAAATCCTTCATATTTCTGTTTTGAAATTGCAAATGCATTAAAAACAGCTGCATTTCCTATTGTGTGGTGAGAAATTTATGTTCCTTTCTGACAAAATACATTAGTTATAAAAAAACCCCCACAAACAATAACTGAAAAATATTGTAAGTATAGTCAGTTTGGTTAGGCTGACATTAAATTACAAGCAGAACATCTGGAAAAATGAGAAAATAGTGAATCATATATACAAACCTTTTGTAATATTAGTGTGCTATTTAACATATTAACATTTCAAAATAAAAACAATGGCTTGATTACCTACATGTTCTACTCAATGCCATCTATATTTGTAGACTGAAAAATTTCTACTTATTTGGGGCTATTAAAAATGCTTCACCAGGATTTTAAGCTGAACAAACACAATTTTATCAAATGTAAAAATCTATAAACAGTCTTCCAATTCATGTGCAAAAAATGTTTAAAAAGTATCAAATCACAACACATCAAACCTGATTATGTACATATTTAATATCTGTAAATGTTGTTAACTAGCTAGCATTGTTCTGCTATAAATAACTTATGTCTGTCCTGCAAATGTCTGCATTAAGATTTCAGTGCAAGTGCTTGCTTTATTGTTTAGTGCATTATCATGTTTGTTATTTTTTATTTTACAGTGAGCAGAACAGCATATAAATTAACATATACAACTCACACATATGAGATCTTTCTTCTACTGAATTCCTAGTTTGTTTTCTGTTTCTCCTGGATAGTGTCTGCCAGTTTTCTTTCATTTATCCCATTGTAATTGCAAACAGAAACTAAAATACAAGTGCCATGATTTTTAGATAAGCCCTAGAATTTGAAATTCCGTTAACAACATTGCAGAAGCACTCAGCACAAGATCAGAGAATGACCAGCACACTGAGAAGACACTTGAAAGTCTGGTATTGGGCAATTTCACTTTTTGATCTTTAAAAAATATCAACTGTCTATAAACATTGGCAACCTGATAAATATGTCACTGGACTCACAAGCTTCATTTATTTATTTATTTTTAGGAATTGTAGACATGTTCCCTCTTATTCATGACTAGCTTGGAAATAAGAAACATTCTGTTTCAAAATATAAATAAAGTGAAAATGCACTTCGAGTTGGAGGCAAAATTTCTACAATTTCCTTTGGACAGGTTTCCTACCAGAACAGCTCTGAATTGAGAAAACCAGGATTAGATGATAGTGCAAATACTGCCCATTTTTATAGCTAGGAATTGTACTGAAGAAAGTGGAAATTCAGGATAAATGGATTATTATTTTTCAAAGTCCTCCCTGTGGAAAAACAAAAAAGCAGTTACAGTGGTTATAATTATTAAACAGAAAAGGAACTTTAGCATATTATGAACTTTTATGGTTGAAATGTAAGGAAGGCTGGTTGTCTGTCAGTAAAATTTCAGAACTTAGCTTCTTACAGGAAACGATGCTTTAAAAGTGTCTTTATTTACGGAACCATTTTCCTTTCTAAGCATCTGAAATGCAACTCTGGATCCTGTCCATCCATTGTTGAGCACTCTGTGCATCTTGAGCACAAAAATTATATACACGTTTATTTGTCTTCAACTGCAAAGGAAAAACAAGAACACCAAGACAGACAAGTCAACATACAAAACAGAAAAAGAAACTTGCAAACTTTGGTCTGCCATACTCAATGTACTAACTGGGTCTGAACGTAATAGTTTTTGAACTTCTGCTGTTGGGAGTAAGGGCCAGATGCAAGTTGTATAAAAACTTTCTGTGTTGACTTGACATGACAGCTCCTCCATAGCTCACACCTTCCAGCAGGACTGAAAGTACTACGTTAAGCACATCAAGGAAAGAAAGTTTCACATAAAGATCAAGTAAAGACCAGATATACTTACATCAAAAAATGCTTTTTCACTTGCATGTTTTGGGGCTCCAATTGTGGGAGAAGCAGGAATCACAGTTTCTACTTCTGCAAGGTCTATGTGTCCCTTACAGCTTGTATCCTCACCAGAGTCATAGTATCGCAGCTAGACCACAAGAGAAAAAAATCCAAAAACGCTATTTAGGTGGATCTTTCACTTCTTTTTCCCTTTCCCTGGATAGCTGGGGGTATGGAGGGGTAAAGGTGAGAGGCACAAATATTATTAGGACCTGAGGACATCAGACATGGGAAATTCGTAAGACCTAACTGACAGAAACCATAGGTTTGGTATATACAACATGGTGGGATTTGTGATAGCCCTTAACTGGCCAGTCCTCTAGTTGACATCTCTGGGTAGTAACAAAGACTCCACCATCTGCTCCTGTGCAGGCATGGAACTGGGGGAGGAGCATTTTATGACCAGAGTTTCACAGCAGAAAAACTTCAAACAGTCACACATTGCTTGTGGGCAGAAGATGGAGGGTGAAAGCACAACCTGGTCTGTAGGATTCAGCATTCTTTATCAGCTTTTCTAACAGAAACCACCTCTTCACTGTTCATTATGTTGAAACTAACACAACAGCTTTACTTCACCATGGAGTTAATAAAACACTTATTCTCTACATTTCAAGAATTCAAAATGATCACCAAAAATTTAAGTATAATTTTATATAATTATAAACTACGTAGAAAACTCACATTTTCCTATACTGCACTTAGTGGCTGAATGAAGTTTGGTTTTTGGTTTTTTTTCTCCTTGCAGAGATACTTTGATATGAACATTAACCACTCTATAGACTGAGTTTCAATACTCAAAAAAGTTCCAGAACAGAAAATCTGATACTTGCCTAAAAAAAAAAAAAAAAGAAAAAAAAGAAAAAAAAAAAAGAAAAAAATCCCATAAACCAATGCAAAACATTCAGGAGGATATTGAAGTATCTTTTCTTCTGCAAAATGAACCTTTTCTCCTGCATATCAGGATGAATAATTATAATCAGCATATTTGTTTGTATTTTACTACAGTAATATAGAAATCCTCAATTAGCATTTTAAAAGATGCCTGTCTGTGCCAGATTTTTAAAGTGTATTGGTTAAAATGAATTAATATTTTAAAACAAAAGCATACATCAGTCTCAGAGGTTACAACCTACATTGTGTGGAATATCTGACTCAATGAAGATTACTGCCTGATGACCCAACATTATTTAAAGTTAATGACACCACTAATTTCCATTGCAAATTCCAGCATACATTGTAAATTGGGTAGAACATTTAGACCAACAGATCTCCTGTTTTTAGTGTTTCTTGCTGTACAATGATTTGTCAGAAAAGTTTTTAATACTTTTGCTACTAAATTTATATCACTATGACTAATCTAAAATATTCTATATATGGCACCTGAAGTTCTTCAATCAGGAAGGTGGCATTTCAGGACTTTTAGAGATGTGAAATGGAATTTTATCTCATTTCAAGTAATTAAAAAAATTCAAACTCATTTCAGAGCCATCTGTGACCCTGTTCTCCATATTTGAGAAGACTTTCATACAGAGATTCCAGGTCAGCCGTCTCAAATATGTGTAACAGAAAACCACTAAGAAGTCAAATGAGGTAAAAAGATTTTTCTGCTGAGGCAATTCAGATTATGAGTTTCTAGAGTAGACCATGCCCTTTGATTTGCAAAGAAAAATGCTCATGGCAAAGTGCTTGAGGGTGTAAAACACACACCGAGCATACAGTAACTACTACAGTTTCAACATGAATGCCTGAATTAAAGTTGCTATCAGTTAACATGTTAGCTCTCCCCATCTCGATGGCAGAAATACCACCTAAATTTTTCACTCTCTAGTTCAGAGTTTTTAGTTCTCTTGGAAACTAAAGAGGTCATATTAATGGGCATATTAGGCTTGCCACTTAAAGGCATTCTACAGTTGGCAGTGCTTTAAAAATTGCCTGTATTGCTTGTGTACCACAATACCCAGAAAATGTCCTGAGGCAGTACTACCTGGAGTTTTTTTTCCTGAGGTATGAAGCAGGCAAGAAATGTTTGGCCCCAAACAGTAATCCACGATTTCCAGTCCAATAAGTCTTTTATGGTTATATGCTAAACAGTTATCACTGTTTTAAAAAAAACAAAATAAAAAAACCACCTCTGTCCATTCAGAATGCTGTATCAGCTACAGGTTAACCATAGATATATGGTCTATAATGATGCAGCACACACATTGCATCAGAAAATAATCAGTGTTATTTGTAAGATCAACCTACACAAACCTAGAAGATAACAAAGGAGCAAACTAGTCATAAAACCATCCATTATCTGAAAAGGTTTTACCTGGTGTTTTGTCACATCCAGCACAAACCAGCGAGGTTTCCAACCTTTGAGTAAAGCTCCTCTTTTGTATAGCGTACCTTCAAAAGATCTGAAAGGTACAAAAATACAAAGGGCATGTGATTCCATAATATGAATACTGGTGATATAGAAAAGCCTCAAAATTACTACCTACTAATCAAACATTTCTTCCATTGCAGTAAAACAGATCAGTTTCAAACTAATAGTTTAGTTATTGGTTAAGCTTCAGTGCTTTGTATGGATTAAATGTGCAGCTACAATTTGCTTGTGAATATAAAGGGGGAGACTGAAAGATACTGCTAGGAGATAGAGGCCCACCCATCAAGACAACTAAATGCAATTAAAACCACAAAGAAGGAATAAAGTAGTCACAAACCATTCTCTGTATATGAAAATTTCCTTTTTTTTTTTTATTCCCCTAAGGCAAAGACTTGTACCAAACTAATGCAAGGTTCATAAACACTTCGTGATTATCCAGTTTACCTATTTTCATCATTCTTTGATGTGAAATGATTGTACAGCGTAGTTGTTCTTCTATCTACTCCATTAGAGGGAGAGATGCTTGCACTCTGTTCCTCACCCAGCCCACTGTCAGGTATTTCCAACAAAGACCTCTTTTGATAGGAATGCAGATTAGCTGACATCATCCCTGAGGAGCCAGAAGGATGTCTCCGGAGCTAAAAAAGATGAAAACAAAAGAAAAAAGGTAACACAATGTGTCTGGCATTTTGTGACTGTCTCAACATAATACTGATAATACATGGTACAACATGTAAGTTGTGAATTATTATGAGGCCAAAAAAATCTTCATAATACAAGTCAGTGCTATCTCAGAAAAGAAGCCAGAGGGATGGCAACTCAGTGAATTTCTTAAGCAGAAGTATTCACATGGTGTGAGAAATCAGTATTTCAGAAAAGCTTTGTATACTCCAGTGACACAATCTTGAACAATGTTTCCTTTGCTTTCTTAGAAGAATGTAGAACTAGTCAACAATAAAGTTCCTTGATTTCATAGGGAAAGAAGGGAAGGGAAGGCAGGGAGGGAAGGAAGAAGTGTGTGGTTTTCAAGAGCTACTTTATAGATCCAAATAATTTTAGTAGAATCTCAATAATCTGGAACAAAAGGGATCCTGAATTTGGTCTTAATCTACATGACAGCATCCTAGGGCTAGAGTTCTTTGGGGTTGACCCTTAGCTATTGCATTTATCTGTGAATCCTTAAATAACAGCTAGGACAGGAGATTGGTATCACATATTTGTACTTCCATTGTCTTTTCTGCATCCAATTCAAGAAAAAAAATCCTCTGCTTTGCTAGGATAAAACTTTTTTCATCTTGAATTTGCTTAGGGTATAAAGTGAATTTAAATAACTTTGATAGACATAAAGCATATTGCTTTGCTGAGAGCAAAGGACAAATAACAAAAGTAGTGCTGTGGACTAACCATTGCACAAAAGCAGGCAAATTTGAACAAGCACACAAAGATGAAGAATTAAGGTAGAGTCTTGAGCTGGTAACTCACTGTGCCAGGTTTATAGAGAAAGATCATAAAAACCAGTATTTAACATTCTTCCTAGTGCATGTAGATTACCTTTGACTTAGAACATACCTATACTGTCAGCTATTCTTTTTACTGCAGTCAAGAACTGGAAACACAGCATGAACACTTCCTACCTTTGCTAGAATCTACAATTCCAAAATTCCATTTAGACATGGAAATATCTTTACTAATAATCTCTGAAACTCTGTGATGTCCCTTTGGCTACTTTCAGAAACTGAGGTTTTTTGTATTTCAAGAATATTTTAAACACAGAAAGAAATATATTTGGGTATTAGTAGAATGCTCATGCTCATTTTGTTTGTCTACCTTAATCTACACTGGTTAAGCAATTAGATAAATAGCGCAAATATAAATATATTTTTCTACATGCAGAAATACAGAGCCAGTATAATAGGTTAAAACAACATACTAAATTTTTCAAAAGCAGGATTTTACTCCAAGAACTACAGTGATTTTGTCAGTGCCCTAAGTAGCCTGTATAGCAGGAATGGAATTATTCTTTCAGATGAGCTCATTTGCTACTTACATGGTCTTGTCTGGTGTCATCCTTTACATTCATTTTGACCTTTTCCCACAAAAGCTGCCACCTTTCTGGGTTCTGATTTAATTTATTTTCCAACCTTTCGATCTCCTGAAACAAGTAACATGGGTTTTCTGAAGAATAAACATTTCTAACTGAGCACTTCCTGGCAATCATTTCTATACAACTGTTTTCTAGTCAATATTTTTACACAGGGAACTTATGGTCCATGTTTCCCAGTAAAGTACAAAAACCTCTGTTAAATCAGCTATAAAATTAAATCAGCCAGACTCAGGAATCAAAGGCAACCAAGTACAGCATCAGTCACATCATTCTTCTTGCATGTCACAGCTCAGAGGAGCCACTGTGCTCTCAATTCTCTGCCACTTCCCCATAACACACAAAATTCAACACCAATTGCCATAATAGAAGCACGACAATGATAAGGATAGGCTGTATTTTATAAAAATATTTACAAAGAACGAATTCTGTGCTGTGACACCAACAGTGTACATTGCCAATATTAACATTTACCCTGGTTTATAAAATGTGACCCAAAGCTGTAATAAAAGAAGGAAATGAAACAAAGATTTATTCAACTTGGATGCCAAACTGTAACAACATGTTCTTGTTGTGGAACTTGGGAATATGACCTATGTTGATAACCTCCAGTTAGGGTTACTTCCAGTTAAGACGATAGTGCATGCAAAGTTAAGCAAAAAGAGGCAATTTCATTAGTTTATGTTTACTTGTGAACACTCATTGATACATTTGTCATTACTTTGACGCATGGTCCATATTCTTTGCCATACGTCCTTCCTATAGTTTTACTTTCTACAACTATATTGTTATGAAAATCTGATTCTTAATGAAATCAAATTAAAAACTCAGTTTTGCAAATCTAATTAAGAATTGACGATGCAACAAAAACTTGCCACAGGATGGAGAACTCCCATGTTATATAGAAGCTAACTAAAACCCAGGACAATTATTTTCAAAGCAGAGACAGTAAGTTTCTGACTTTTACTTCTACCTTACCAAATTGTTAATGTAGATAATGAAATCTCCAACTCCTATTGGTCATTTAGAATGACAATTTCTTCAATCGTTACTGACTGAAAGACTTACAGAAAATGACTGTATTTTAAAGGTAAGAAAACAACTTGACCAGGAAATTAACTCCTGACCTAAATTTTGAACTCTGAAGTGAAAATAAACCCCCCAGTATTTGACAGTAACAAAATATTTGTAAAAACTCTCTGTTGTTCAAGGTAAAATAAAGAACTCAGAAGTAAAACGAAATACAAGAAATCTGGCTGAACAGTAAGTATCAAACCAGAATTTTTAAATACTGAAACTAGTTGAAAGCCTCATATACATTAAATATTACAGGATTCTCTTCTTGCCAAGAAGTGAAATCAGAATAGCTTTGTTTGGAGTTTCTTCATAGGTAGATAAAAAATAAGGAATGATGAACACAGCTCAGAGTAAAGTCTTGTCTAGATTTTCTTGTTCCTCTTTCAAAGTGCTGAGTGTAAAATGCTTCCTGATGGGACACAAACGACTGAATCAATTTACCACAGACTTTTCATGTAAAAGGCTTCTCAAATTGCTGCAAAAGGATACAAGCTCTTTAATGCTGAAAGTTAGTCAGGTTTTAGCCCGATCATTCTCTTTTTGCCCTAGTCTTGACTTCTGAGTAACAGTCTTTCTCTGCAGAACCTGGAAGTAACTGAAACTTGTTACTTAGCAACTGGGTCACATTCCTTCTTTTTTGGCTCCACAATGAGTAGTGCTTCCAGAACTTAAAATGAAAGACTTTCAGCTATCTCCTATATATAACTTGAAAAGTTAGAATAAATTCTCCTGTAATAAACCCCATGTAAAAAAAAAATTACATGGCAATAAATCACTAGGATTTACTCTTGCCCCTTCAGTTTTAAATTTTACTGAAAACGTCAGATTTTTTTCCTTCCATGTCCGGAATGGACTATGAATAGTTGCATTTCCTTGAAAGAAAAAAGTCCTTAAATTTATCTTTCGGGTTCATCTACTGTTGTCTAGTCATACAAGAGCAGAAGGCATTAAGTGTAAAGAGAAAGGTTATAACAAATACAATTGTGTTAATATCCATTTCCTGAAATTAGTAATTACAACTCCAACTGGAGAGACTCATCACCTCCTTTGTATCCACCGTGCGTTTGTGCACACCCAAAACAATTTGGAGGAAGTCCTACACTAGTGGTATAAACACAGAGCATGCTGGTTTGGAAGTCCTTCCTTGTCAGTATTTTCTTCTCAGCTCCTGGGCTAGAAGCCTTCTGAGACTGACTACGAATGGAAAGATGCTGAATGTATATTCTATCAAGTGTTCAGTTGTACATGACTAGTTGTTCAATATTTGGAATAAATATTTTGGTTCAGGGTCCACTTTGACAGATCAGTCTTTTGGGCACAAAAATGAAAGTTATAAATGAGCTCACAATCAGAAGTGTTATTTTTATTGCTTTGCTGGTTATTCATTGACCCCTCACAAAGCTTTAGCTCTTTACATCGTGTATTTATGGCAGAGTTAATCTGAGTGACTGGTATCCTGAAGTGGCATCTTTGAGTTTGCAAAATCTCTCTGAGCAAACACCATCTAATGTTAAGTGATGTAACTGCTTATTCATAACAATAGGACACGTAGGTTCATCTCTCACAATTCTTAAAAGTAGCAGGATCTGAGCAACTCCTAAAAATGCTGGGGACTGCATAGCTTATTAGGAGTGTTAGCAAATTAGTGGGAAACAGTGCAGATGCACTCAAGGATTTGACTTGCACTTTCACTGAAATTATGAACTCTAATACAACCAGCAACAAGGCATATATTACAGAATGGCTGAGGTCAGAAGTGACCTCTGGAGGTTATATGGTCCAACCTCTCTGCTGAAACAGGGCCACCTGGAGACAGATGCCCAGGACTGTGTCCAGAGGGCCTATGAGTATCTCTCCAAGGATGGAGACTCCACCACCTCTTTGGGAAACCTGTGCCAGTGCTCAATCACCCTCACAGTGAAAAAGTGTTTCCTGATGCTCAGATGGAACCCCTTGTGTTTCAGTTTGTACCTGCTGCCTCCTTTTTTAAATGAAGAAATTCCTTTAAAACTATTTGCAATAAATATCTGAAAGACAAAATAAAGGGAGAAGTGTGTTATGTCATAGTTACCTTTCATTTTGTTTAAAAAATGGATGGGTAGTTACTCTTACTACTGGTACCTTGTTTCTGATTTCTATCATGCAGAAAGGCCATTAGAAAATGGTCTTAAAGGAAAGCACTTCTGTTTGGATGTACTTTTGAACAGTTATGTCTCCAAAGTATACTTTGAAGAATTTGAGATTTAAACAACCTAGCTCATATTTGTTGGCTGCCTCTGGTGTGGCAGAAGTGATTTGAGAAGCGTTATACAGAAATCTGTACTTTAAAATGCATTTTATTATCAGAAATCTTTAAAAGGCTTCATTTAGGACTAAATGAAAGGAATGTGCAAATTGGTTAACTTTGTAAAACTCATAAGGATTTATGGAAACCACAGAACCATCACACACAGATGGTTAGAGGTAAATCATTATGTACTCATTAGAATATTTATTACTAAAAATTACACCTTTTTGCTCTTAATAGAAGAGCAACACATTCTACCAAGGAAAATTCTGAATTAAGACATTCGGTATCTTCTCTGCTTCAACTTCAACTCCTGAAGAATACTATCCAGTTTTCGATTGAAAAATATCTTTAGAACAAACAAATTTGGGCTTATCATCATAAACTAAGGAAGAATCACTCTTCCCTAATAATTTACCATTGCTAAATATGTCTCAGTTAAAACATTTTTTGGATACCGACACATTCTCAATGGATTTATGGTAAAAGAGAGGTCTTTCTCCTACACCAGCAATAGCCCTAAATTAACAACTTGTTTTAAAAGAAAGTTCACTTTGCTTTTTAAACTTAGAAGAATATTTTTGTAACCTTTATACAACCTCTTCAAAGTTTTCCAAATGTTCCTGTCTATTGCTATCTTTTATTACTTATAATCTAATTCACAAATAACATTTAAACTCTATAAAATCTGACCCACATATCTTTGGAATATAATATGGCTAATTTCCCTGTTATATGGCAGTTTCTCACAGTTGTGGATAGGGATAGTTTGGCTGGAAATTTGAGTTTAGTGACTTAGCCCTGTGGAGACAGAAGCACAAACCTGCAGAGGAGAGCCCATGACATTAGACTTCCAAGAGGGAGCTGCTTTCAGCTCTTCTCATTAGGAAAGAGTCCAAGACAGTGTAGATGCTGACACTGTGTCAGTCATCTCCATCCTACAGTCAGACACAGAGCTCTGCTGCTGCTTCAGGGGACCCCAGGAAGAAATGCAGAACATTGTTGCTATGTACTTTAAAATTAGTAGGATGAGGAAAAGTAATCTAGATTCAACATTTGCTCAACTTAAAACAAGTTTCTGCATTTCTTATAAAAGGCAACCTAAACATGTATTATGCTACCTACCTTATATTTAAAACAAACAGTAAAGAAGAAAAGTGAAAGAAAAGTGAGAAAAATGAATCCATGACTGGCTTTCTCATAGTTATTAACTACAACTAAAGTGTTCTCCCAGAAAAGTGTTAAATCAGAACAACCTAAGCTTTGCAGGATTGATTCCCAGACCAATCATCACTTCTCCAGATCAGTTTTACTAAATACCTGTTTTGACATCTATTGTGATCCTTTTAATAACAGTGTATCTAGAAAGCAATAACTGAAATAAAAATTAAATAAGAATTTCACGAGCATGAGATAACTTACTGCCCTGTGTAACACACATACTTACATTTAAAAGGCTGCTGATGGCATCAGGTTGTATTTTTTTAACATCATCATAACATGGCCATACTATTTTCCTCCTGGTCTGGGGAAGTGAACCATCTGTTTGGTCAGTTTCCTCCGAAATGCTGCATTTTGCAGTTACCATTGTCCAATCGTAGGAAGGACCTGTAGCTAAAATCTCTTCTACGTAATAATCCCACTTTTTGAGGCTGGACATATTTACATTTGGTTTCAGTGCCTATTTGAAACAAAATGTTGTTATAATGACAGAAAGAAAGTCTTTGAGCTTCAGATTTACAATACAATGCTTATATACTCTAGATTATCTAAATTGAACATTACATTGCACTGGGTGAATATGCTTGGCAATATACTGCTTAGTTTTATCTAACTCAGCATATGCAGTTGGTATCCTCACAGTCTTTGTGCCTCCTGTTACAGATATAAAAGGCAATTGGCAGGAATCACCCTCCAATCAGCAGAAAATCTGACACTACCATCAGAGAAAGCAGACAGGTCTGTAACACAGGTGGACATGCCACTTGGAGAAATCATGGTAAGATGAGTTGACAGCCAGGGACTGCAGATCTTTCAGAGTAGTTTAAAACAGATCACTTTGTATGAATTTTTTTTTTCTTAAAAAAAGAACGTTAAGACTTTCAGTTTGCATGCATCTTGCTTGTAGGGAATTACTGCCTCAGGTGAATGAGCAATTTTTAACTCTGAAGAGTGATGCTCAGTCATAATGACTAATTTGCTATTATGACTAATTCTGCTACTATGACACCATTTCATATGAGGAAAAATAGTTTATTCTAAAAAAGGGAAAGGAAACTATAAAAATATCAAAAGCTGCTCATGCTTACTTACTAATAAGACTACTGCTTACAGCAAAATGCATAAAGCACACAGTGAACAAGCAGCCCATCAAGCTCCAAATTCTGAAGTGACTGTTCTACAGAGAAAACATGTTTCTCTAAAACAAAGACAGCTAAAGCACTTTCTATGCACCAAATGTCACGTTCTTTTCTCCCTCTTCCCTCCTGCAGCACCACTTTAATAAGCAAGTGTAAATATAGGCATGTGGTGTGTGTGCATGGGTTGAAGGGGGCTGCACTGTTGACTGCACTGTTTCAAAGAGGGTAGATTGAGGTCAGATATTAGGCATCAATTATTTACTGTGAAGGTGGTGAGACACTTGAACAGGTTGCTCAGGGAAGCTGAAGAGGAACCTGGTCTAGTGGGAGGTGTCCCTGCCCATGGCAGGGGGGTTGGAAGTAGATGACCTTTAAGGTCCCTTCCAACCCAAACCATGACTTTGTGATTCTATCATGGTAAAGCTCACCACCAAAGTAGGATAGAGTAGCACAGGAATGGACATCTGTGGGGCAGTGGATGGCAAGAACATCTTAAAACAGCCTTGTCTACAGAACCACTGTAAGAACAGCACCCTTTTCTTGCAGTTCCTGAGCTATCTTGACTGCTTCTTCCCCAGCCATTGTAGGATTCTACAATGCTGAGTGTATTGTGAATTTTAATTACTCAAGACACAGTCCAATCCAGTGGACATACATTATCACATGAGACAGTGATATAGATAAAGTGATTCAATCAGATCATTATGAAATGTATACCATTACTTCTTTAACTCATTTCACCAAAACTGTGGTTTGCAGTATGTATTATTTTTATTTAAACAATCTGCAAACTTTAAGGTAATTTTTATAATAATTTGTATAGTTAAATGAAATAAAGACCCCAATTTACCTCAGTGAGATGCATAAACACGTTTGAGAATTTGGACCTTTAAATGACATTTCCCTAACTAAGTTGAGTGAGATTATATGCCTGTGAGACACTACTCCAATCAACCAATGTGGGTCAACTTTGTCCACCAAATACTTAATTCAGTGGGAAAGAATTAAGATATCAAAATGTACTCAAGGAAAAGGAATCCCGCAGAATAACAAACCATGCATTTTTTTTTATTTATATTTTTTCAAATCATACCTCTATTTCAGCAGGGGCATAGAGGTAATTGAAGAATATTGGGCTTCTTTTGTGCATCTTTTCAATACATTCCCAAATACAAATTCCTTTTTTGGCATGTTTATCTCCTTTATCTTCAAACAATGTCCCTAGGGAAAATAACAGCAGCAAAAAGATAGCCTGATGATAACACATAACAAACACTAAACCATAGCTAAAAGGCATTTGACAGACTAAATGCATAGCAAAATCTACAATCAAATGCCATTGCAACAAGACTGATGAAACAGCTGCTGTGCTTGGCAATTGTCCCTCTGCCACAAACTGGTAGAATATGAATTTTGTATGGAAAAAAATCAGTAGCATTGCATTTATAAACCTGTTCTCAAATCTACTGAAATACTTGAGTATTTTTAGGAATGTCCCTTTTTGCCTGCAGCTATGCTGACCCAGAAGATAACCACAGCCTGCTAACTGTGCCCCCACCACTGGAGGTTATCAGCCTTTCCAATCTGCTGGACCAGCTGCACCTGAAATTACCTGCTAACTCATTTCAGGGAAATCAAATCAGGCTACTGTAAATAACTTAGCAACAGATCTGTTCTATCTGAAAAGACTTTGGAAGGACATAGAGTTTATCCAAAGACTACTGGAAACAGGATTTAATGTTTTATTAAATGGTATGTGACAGCAAATAACCAAACACCCCTCTGCCCCCTGCCCCCCCAACTGTACAGCCATGTAACAATACAGGTTGGAAGGAACCACAGGAGGTCATCACTCCAACTCCTTGCTTTTGTTCAAATGAAAGTAAACAATGGAAATTAACTCTTTTTGTTGAAATGGTTACTCAAGTTTAGTCTGTTTCATAGTTACTACAGTTTTGAAGAAAAGCATTAAAATTGATCATATGCCATGAGAAACACCCCACTAAGCAGTGAAATTCAGAGCACTGAAGTGTTTTGCTTAGCGAGTTCCAAGAACAGGTTGTGAACTCTCATTAAGAAGGTTCCAAAGGTAGATAAGGCTTTGGAACCAGTAAGGTTACACACAATAGATAGACTTAAAAGTGAATATAACAGAAACACTGAAGAGAATGCAAGAGAAAGAAGTGAGAGATAATAGATGGAAAGGCTTTCCTTTCCTGAAACCTCATGCATTCTCTGATGGATTCCCAAGGACTTTGTTAAAATATGGTATTTAGTAGGGGAAACAACCATGTGAGTAAGTTGCTAAAAAACCCTGAGGCACGGCACTAATTTCTTCCACTTTCTCTGAGTCTCATCTGTGGCACAGGTCAGAAATTATTCATTCAGAAAATTCTACATGCTCTCCATCTCCATTTTCCTTCATATTCCTGAAATCAATTTCATTACATCATCACCATGCAATTACTGGCTCATCTCAAACTAGGCAAAGTTTTGTAGACCAAATTGACAAGAAAAATACCAACAACTACACAACCAGTATGCAATAAGCAAACATCACACATACCATGTTCTAATCTTTCATAGTCTGAATCCAGAAGAAATGTTTTAAATCGATTCGATATGTGATGAAAAGCCAGAAACTTCAGATAATATTGATTGAACTCAAACTCAGTCGGGTATTGGTTATGAATCTAAAAAAACCCCACAAAACAAAACGGAAAAAAGAAGATATTGAGATGAGGCAACTGTCTTCTCTGTACACACAAATCCTTCTACATTTTGTCTAATAATATTTTAAAGCTAATTAAATTAATATATTTCAGAGCAGAAAGGGTTTACTGTGTAATAAGCAGTATTATACTCTGTACAAAACCCATTATTCTTCAAAGTAATCAAAATGGATATAAAACTTTTATGCTAATTCATGAGACCCCATGTAACTTCACAGGCAAAGATGCTACTCCTGCATGTTGCTGGAAATCAAACTTTCATTGGAAGGTCTTGCAGTGGACTTCTTACAATTCCTAAGAACCCAATCTAGCAAACATGTACAGAGGTAATGCTGTAAATGATATTCCATCTACCATTAGTGAAACATAATTTCTGAAGTACTTGCTAGTCTACACAGATTTCTTCCTTTTCAAAATATACACCAAAATATTACAGTACAAAACAAAATGAAAAACATTGAGGAAGTGTCTTGCCATCATTCTTTTAAAACAGTAAAAACAATGTGACATCTTAAATTGTTATCCTCAGTTATGCTTGGGATCTATCTAATTCAGTGAATGTCTCCAATTACAATTCTTGTAAGATTTTAAGCATGAAGTTTAATATTAACAGCAAAATTTTTTAGCATTATTTATTATGGTATTTATACTTGATATTAATATAAAATTCAAGATTCTAAGTTAATCTTGAGGATTCTAAGTTAATCTTGAGGTGTTGCTCACAAAAATGTCACGTGTTAATTTCAAATTTAAAATTAATTCTTCAAATAAGTTTATGAATTGTGATCTTTATTTTCAGAATTAAGCATACTCATTAACTGAAAATTCCCAATTACAATGGAAATAAGTTCAGTTTGCACTCAAAAAAAGTAATTGCTGATTGAATGTCACATTTTAAATTCGTCTCATTGTGGCCTGTCTAGTTTCACATCAAACTTGTAAAATACCTTTTGTTCTGCAATCTTCCCATGTCTTGTATTTTGCATTCCCACCACTCTCATATTTCCATCCCATCTTTTGTTTCTAATCTCTACTTATCAGTTCCTCAAGAGAGAAACTTTTTTTTAGTGGTTATGGAAACTAACAGACTACTTGAAGCTCCTTGATGTTTAGATTTTCACACGTGCCAGTTGAAAAAAACCCAACCAGCTAAATAAAGAAAAAAGAAATGCATTTGGCAAGGAAAGGTTATCTACTGAACATACAACAGTGACAGGAAAATCCCTTAAAAGGACCTATAAAAACATACACAGCATTTCAGTCAGAGAATTTATTGTTACCATATCTCAATATTAGCTTATGTCTAGGCATTTAAAATGCTAAGATACTTGTAAGATATCTTAGTTCAATATCCCTGATACACATGACTACATTCCTGCACTTTTTTGTAAGAGTAAAGCTAAGCAAAATTTTTTCTATAATAAATTCAAGACTTCAACTTCATAGACAAAGTAATTTTTTAGTTCTCCTTGTAAAAAAGAAAATATTTTTTCTGGCATATCTTAGAACATAATCCGAGTATGCGAATTCTGTTAAAAAAGGACATAATGTACTTTTGAGCTGAAGTCCAAAAAGCTCTGCATTTGTGTGCATTTAGACACACACACAAGTAGTTTAGTATCCATTTTCCACTGTGTTAGGAAAGGTTTTCTTTAATACATTGTAATAAGGAAAGGTTACGTTCTTGCTGACATAACTTACGCAGGGTCCTAATTTTTACTTATGGTCCAAAAATTATTTAAATACAATTAAAGAGTTATAAGAATAAGCTCCTACTAAAATTGTGTCATGGATCTAGGTGTTGTGAGTGATCCCATTTCTGAGATTTCTGGAATTTCAAGTAACTAGAAGTTACAGTAATAATATTTACTTTTTAAGTGAAAACAACTATTATCTAAAACATTCCTTTGATAAAGGTGAGTATTGTAGTTGTTTGTGTTTTAACAGCTGTGGATGATTTAATCACACTTGGAGATGGGAAAGATGCCACACAGGTGAAGTGCTACTGTTACTGATGATTTGTTTAAGCTGCAGTGTAGTCTGCAAAATTTAAAACATGGCTGAGCTATCAGGAAAAAAGTTCCTGAGAAAATACAGCTTCAGATGTGAGAAACTATAAATTTAACATGGAAGAAAATAGTTCTATTCATTTAAACAACTCAAAATAAACACAAAAAAGAGATTTTTATTACTGTTGGCAATGTAATCACTTAGGTTGAGGTTAAATATAAGTGGTTTCTGGTAACTCTTTGGGGTAATTTCAGTTAATTAATTGATTTTAAGGGTTACAGTTAAAATTTACATGTAAATTAGACGCAATGTTTTATACTTCACAACTTCAACACATACCAACCACCTAGAAAGACAAGTCAACAGGTTCAAGGTATCTTTGAGAATTACAACAGCATCATCTTTTAAAATGCTTAATCTCCACAATATATGAACATTTAAAACCTGAGTAAACCAATAGATGTTTCTAATATCTTTAGAGAAACTCAGTTTTTTAGAATTTTTTCAAATCATCCTGTTCCAAATTAACTTAAGTATCTCCTAAATGTATTTAATAATCTTACACTTTTATCAGCCTTCCTTAGTTTTCCTATACTTGTATCAGCCTTCCTTAGTTTTTCAATACATTTTGGTTTTTTAATCCCATTATATTTCAATATTTACTTAGTTTAAATAACAAATATAGTACTCCAAAATGTCCTGTGCTAGTAATCACTAAGAGGCTACTCCTGCAAACACTGGAATAACTGAATACATCTACCAGCACACTCACCTCCTGCTGTAACAGAGCTCCTCACTGAGCTTAAAATAAGCCAGTTCTAGAAAATAATTCTGTTTTAACTATATTTAATAAAATAGCAGATAGATACAGGAAAGCTTCCTCCACTGACATCACTTTGATAAATTCAGTCTTAGAAGCAGAGAGAGTATATGCCAGATGCTATTGTGAAAGAATGATTTTGCATTAATAATTCAGCTGACACCTGGAGATATTGGCATAAACAATGACTTCTTACAAGATGATGCAGTTCTAATTTAGGAATCACTGCTTCATTTGTTTTCTCTGTATCTTTAGTTTAACCCATGGTACTTAATGCACATATTGGCTCCATAGTGACTTTCTTACTGCACCTTGAGACTATAATTGTTAAAAATATTTTGAAAGGACCAAGTATTTACTTCCAGTAAATGGGCAATTTTAAAAAACTGATCATAATATACTACAATTCAGGGTCAAGTCGCAGTCTAATTGATTCTGCAGTTGTCTACAAGTTGTACAGAAACATAGGAAACTGAACAGAAATGTTCAAGTACTGACATTACGTAACCTTATTTTTCATAGTAAATTCCTACGAAACTTCAACCATTAAATTGACTTCAAAACTAATTTTCCTACAGCTTACAAGCATACTGTTAGAATTTGGTATGTCAATACTGTGGCAAGTTAGGAGACTAATAGACTGAAGTCTATTTCTAGAAAACTTAAGAGTTGCAGTCTAAATAGGACTGTCACTTAGCTTAAAGATTTTTTCTAAAACCAGACAAATCTATATTATCTATATTACACCAATCATGCAGTAAGGCTGTGTTCCCATGTATTTTTTTGGCTGAAGATAACACTGGCTGTAAAGATTGTGACCCCTAGTCAGCCCTGTCTTTCCTCATGAGAAGTTACTGCCTCCTTCAGATTGACCAGCTGAACTGCTTCTAAATCCAGACCCATCAAAAATAAGATGGTCTTTTCTACCAATTTTTGTTCTAACATTTTGATTGGAAAAGGCAGACAGGTTCACACAAACCCCTTAGCTAACAGACTGGAAGGGTGGTATTGCCACCCAAGGAGAAGTGATGAATAGCTCCTGGTGGCCTGCAGAAGGTAATCTTTCTGTTGATATAGCTGCAGCCAGGTTATGTGGACACAGCCTAACACCAAAGACCAGAAAACACAGATCTCTCTGTAAAATGTATCTGTTAGTAACTTCTATACTTCATATTGCCCCTTAAAGATAGAGAAAATCAGATACCTAGTGACACGCATCAAAGCTGCTATCTGAATTACAAAGGCAACGTTCTTCTATTTCCTTGATACATTCACATGTATAGCAGGAATATTTTTAAGCACCTTGCAGCTTGAGGTGAAATCATACCTGACAGCTGTTAACAGGAGAGATTTATCCCACTTCACATTTCATCCTAACTTTTAAAGCTGGGATGATTACAATCCATTATTCCATGTTCTTAGAACTACAGACTGCATTAAACATAGCTTACAGGAAAACCAAGAACTTTGCCATGAAGAAAACATGGTACATTCTGTTTTATGACAACAACAACAAAAAAATTTGAATTTAATTTTTATCTTTGTTCTGGGTAACACATTTGTTTCCAAAGTCATCTCTGACCTCGAGAAAAAAATACTGTACAGGTATGCGTGGATAATTTCCTTGCTCTTCTTATGCCAACTGTCTAAGATTTATTACAGTAAAGCTGGAGCAAAGTGTTTCCAGGGTCAGAAACAGGATGTAGGCTATGTCTACATTAGCCAAGTAATTCAGAGCAAAAGGTAGACAAACACCCTGAAGTAGCTGGTGCTGAGGTCTCTGCAGCTGAACTGCATTTGTGATTTTACTCTGCGCTAGATTTAGTCCAGTTGAGCTGATGACCCCATTGTACACTGATGACCCTCATGGTTTTAAGCTAAGAGATGAATCATTGGTTCAGATTCTTTTAAGAGCTGGTGAGCATTTGGGACATACCTGAAGCAGAACTTTTAGGTTAAATTCTTCCCAGAATAATCTAGTACATGTGCATCCACAAATGGTAAGGGGAGATGCCTGAGGGATTAACTTCAAAATTACACTATTTCTTGAAATCAAATATAGGTTTACTTCATTCTACTAATAGACAGTATTATGCAGTCAGCTCATTAAAGCTTGCAGGAGACATCCGACAGCAGAGAGAATACAGCACCAGATGAATTATTTACACACAAAATTGAATGAAACACCAAGCAGATGTGCTTTAGTACTGGAAGACAAGGCTATTTGCTCCTGTTGTAGTCATTGCAACAAAGAATTTGTTTTTCCTACTTCAGAAAAGGAGTAATAACCTTGACCTATTGTAAGGAATAATTAGTGTGATAATTGGGCAGATTAACTTGTTTGAATGAAAAATGTAGTACTGATTCTCTTTAGAGAAATCTTCCCATTTCATATAAAAATTAACCTGAGGACCATAGCCATTGAGAAACAGACTGATGAAACAGGAGATGGGACAAACACTTCCAAGGTTTTCTAACAGCGAATGCTGTAGGAATCAAGCCAAATTCCAAGTATATGATATATTAACATGCAAGACAGCAATAATGATGGCTGTTTGTGCTCAACATTGGGATACAAATAAAATTGTTTTCTGAGTGAGTCTTTACTCAGCTTCTTGTAAGCTCATTCATTATCAGTATCACATAGATATCTTAAAGATTGTTTGCCATTGTTTTAGTAATTTCATCTATGGACTTTGCTTCAGGTAGCAAAACCTACTTGCTGACTTCTCTTTCAGGGTCTACTCCAAGCAAGTATTCACTATGAATGTCTGTGTGCAGTGAGAAGGCTGCTGCTTTAACAGTCATCTCCCATGAGAGACAGTCACCCTTCAGTTTTAGTACAGGTTACTAATGTCCAGGAGTCTTTTCAGCTTTTTCAGTGAGAGAAGTGGGAAAAGAAAGACATACGTACAAGAGGAACTATGCAAGAGGAATCCTATCTTGTGATTGCATATACAGACATTCAGCAAAGCATTTATGTTTACTGGTTTGAGATAAAGAAAAGGGCAGACTTTAGAATTCATGGGAAATGAGTGTAATATTCTTCACCTAACTGCTTCCTACACAACGTAACTGCTGGTGTTCATCCTCTGATCACGTAGTATATATATAAAAAGAACATCATCTCAGGTCTCCTGGGTTTACAGCTTATTGTTTCCTGAACTATGGAGTACAAGGCCACTTCAAAGCTCATCATCAGACACAAGGAATTAAAAACTGTCTAGTCGCTGCACTAATAATAGATCAATTTCTTCTGAATAAAGATACTCACAGACTGCCAAAAGCCAGTCTTAAGCTTAGAAAACTTCTACTTAAAATGTCTGCATAAATGACCTTAAAAGATTCCTAATGCAAACCATCACTCTTGGTTTGTTTTCCATGAACGGGTCAGTCTCCTCTAGGCAAGCATTCCAGCTCTCAGTGAGGTGAAATCCATTCTTTTTTATAAAACCTAGAGAAGGAGGTTACTAGTCTTCTCTCAAACCATCTCTAACCTCTGAAATAGTGACATCTATGCAGTTACTTATGAATAAATTTTTGTAAGCTAAAATTAGCTAGAGATTGACTTACCTGATGCACACAATCTAAGAACTGTAAGAAAACAGGAGCAAATCCACTACCCTGACAATTGAGTGTCAGATTACTACGCTGACTGAATTTATGACCAAAAGAGAGCCATTCTTTCTCCACCAGCATTCGGAAGCCTTCAAGTGTCCTATAGAAGGGATCACTGAGTAACTGCACCAGGGATACTACCTAGATCACAAGACAGGATATATTGTGTTAGGAGTGGCAGAAGTTAGGAGAACACTTTAGTCAATGAATATATATATTCCATAATCTGTACAACATAATTTATACATCAATTCCATAATTTATACATCAAGGAAATAAATGCCTTCATATAAGCTCAATCACAAGTAATTTACCACATACAGTAAGTATTTTTATAAAACAAACTAAATAATACCTCACATGAAAAAACTTCAGTGACTTTACATCTATAAAAGTCAAACCTGAGCAATTATAGATGTTGGAAGCCATTATACTGCTCACCACATTTAAATTACATTTGAAATGAAACCACTTTTTAAATTAAAGGTAATAAACATTTATAAAATAATATTGGCTACCTCAACAAATAAAGTGTTAAAGAATTGGTCCTGAGAGTGACTTCAGAGCTCCTGCAGTGTTGCCACACTGGTGCTCACCAGCCAACTTCAGCCTGTTTTTACAGACAGCATCTCAGGAGACTTAAAATGCAGCATAGACTCCTTCCACTTCCAGCTATGTATGTCCCCTTCTCTATTCCTCTTTGTTTGACAATGACTCTAATAAATAGGTTATCATTCTTTTGTGGGTTTGTTTTCCTGGTATCAGGATGCTGGCTGCACATGAACTTTTTATTTACTAGAATTATTGATATCTGTGTTTATCTTCTGAATTATGAAGCAACTACTTGGACGCAATGTATCCATTAAACAAGGCAGTGGGTCTAAATTAAACTAATTTATAGTTTGTTTCAGAAAGTTATCATTTCTGGTGATCTGTCCTTGCAGCAGGTGTTACACTCACTTTGGCACAAATTTAGTTTTCTCCCTCTGTGTGGTCTCCTAAATTCATTTATGGAAAGTGAATGACAAGAAAAAGAATGCCTCTCCTTCCCTCCTGTGTTTGCAGTGTACTATGTTTAGAGAGATAAATGATATGTTGTGGCAACTTTCAACTTTTATTCTCACATATGGTCAGGTGCAGGAATGCAGATTTTATATCTAAGCCTCAGAACACTAAGTCCATCAGGACCTTTGGAACAAATTCATGTAAGGAACCCTTTCATGGTGCAATGTGCAAATTAATGCAAGGATTCTTGCTTTCTAGTTTCTTTTCTGTTGCCACAAACTGAATTTATTAATGTTATACCAAATTATCAGTCACTTGTGAAAAAAGTATTGCCTGTTTTTCTTAATTTTTAGCTAATTCAAGGTTTTAATAGCAGCTTACTTGTGCAGTAATATCCCAGCCATCTTCCAAACAAACCATAACAGAAGAACCATTTTCCAGGAGCTCAGAGATGATCACACCCAACTGCATTATCCTGTGAAGCTATAAAGTATTACAAATAAGTAACATACTCAAGTATTAGATAAATTTATATATATTATCAATATAGAATCTTTTTATATTTAATAGTAATGTATTCTGAAACCTACATATAGCACAAGAAAAGAGCAACGATGCAACTGATCAGAAAGCTATAAAATGTAACAGTCTCGGGATTTTCATCTGAACTACAACAAAACTAAGCAAAGATTTAAAGACAGGAACTTAAACTATTAAAAGCAATGAGTACTGTAATAAAATAGCTGTCATAAAAAGGAGAATGGGAACAACACAACTGACAGATTTACTGTAGAGAAATTCCATCCTGGGCTTAACACTAAAATAATTTCATGTGAAATGTTAAGGTTCCATAAAGTCATGAAATACTTCGACGGGAGAATCCATGTAAGATACTTACAAGATAGTATCTCTAATGCTCAATCTCATGGAATTTGGAAATTAATGAAAATAACAACAACAACAACAATAATAATCACAATCATAAACACAGAAAAATCCTACTTCCATAATCTGGAAATAAATAGATTAAACTGTATTTCTTGCACTTTGCTTTTGGGCAAACTAGCCAACACATATGGAAAGAGGACACATTAATTATGTGCACTCTAACATTCATGATGCAGTGACACTGGGATTCCTTGAGCAGGGTAGTTAATTCCTCTGGGAAGGGTTACTGAACTTGAACGAGACTGATTCACACACAGTAGGTATAAGCAGATTAAAAACTTAGGTGAATTTGAGCAACTTTATCTTACTATCAGACTTCACATTGTTATTAATAGGAAGGGAAAATCTATGTGATGTTTCTACCATTTTTGTCCTACTATGACAGCACTCTTGGTAAACAACACAATAGATGGTATGTAAGAAATTCAGTTTTTTATAGTAGAATGAAACTGCTCTTTGCAGAGCACTGAATACTATCCAGCCAATGGCAGCAGTAGGAAAAATGAAAGCCTGAAGGAAGGGAGAAAGCAATATAGGAAAACAAACAAAAGACGGCAAAAAATCAGGTATGCAAGAAAAAAATAAGTTCAGGAAGTACAGAAGGCACAGGAAAGTGACTCAGGGAGAAGAAAATTAAATTGCAGAAAATAAGAGAAAAAAAGATGAACCAAACAACAATCAAATTGTAGAAAATTCATCCAACATGATGGGCAACATTTCACATTTCTTCATATAAAGAAATATTTAGCCTAGGCAGTTTTAAAATCAATCCTATGTAACTTCTATTATACAGGAAAGGAAAGCTTAATACAATAAAAACATCCTTCCAACATGACAGATCTAAGTCCTTTCACAGGAATAGTAGGAAATGTGGCAAATCAGTCATAAATTAACTTTATCACGTAAGTTACATATGACATGATTTAAGCCACAGAAATGTGGTTTAAATGCCACACATTATGATTTAGTCCTGAGCAAAGAATGACACACTATTACTTTTCCTCTCAAATATGATGAGAGACAGTAATTCCAATCTCTCCATCTCTCTGCTGCTATAGGGACATGTTTATTTCATCAAAGTGACATTCAGTTAATTTATCTACATCTATCAACTTGCTCAACTACTCTGAGACTGAAATTGTTCCCATGATGAGGGAGGCAAGTCTTCATGCCCTTCCCACTTCTCCCCTTCCTGAACAACCTGGTGACCAGGCACAGCAATGACCAGGTCCTGTGCTCTCTAACGAGTGACCCCACCTCAAGGGAAGAAGTTAAGCCACTTCCTGCACTTTAACACATTTCAACCAGGAGTAAATTTTCTGATGCCTAATCACTGAAATGACTCTCTTACTCACATGTATTTTCTCCTTAAGAAATCAGCATAAGAATCTCTTCTGTTTACTATGATTAACTGCATTTGAGAAGAATTTATTCAGCAGAGGATTCCAAACATAACATGCAACTGTTAAAAAACATTCACTATAATTAAAATCGTTTTAGATTAAAAAAAAAAAAGCTGGCTTTCTCACACCCTTAATTTGAATCTTGCAAACTTACTTCAGTCTTGCCTTCAATTGGTTAATCTTTATGTAAGGGAATATGGGACAGGGAAGTAAAGGGACAGATTCAGAGAGACAGATTAACACACACACACGATCCCTTCTCCCCTGCAAACATGTCCCCATACCCCACAACATGCCAGCTTCTTTGTTAAATACTTGAGCATATAGAAACTCAGGGTGGGAACACATGTGAGGGTAGAATATCAGTTTTAAAATCAAAAGGCTTATTTATTGTTCTAACTTTTTTCTGGTTTTTAAAATACATAAAATAAGAAAAAAGCAGTTAAAACAAACAGTGGAAGTTTATATAGGCAGAAAAAATGGTCGTTTCTAATTGTGTACGTGTTCCAGGTTATAAACCATAAATTATGTTGTAAAAAATGCCTCCCACATTTGTAAAGGTTATGACTGTATTAAAATAATAATGCTAATGTAATGACAGAATTGATAGTATACAAAATAACTACAATGAACAAAGAAGAACAGCTGGTTAGAACACAACAGTTCTCTGTCAGAAGAGCCTGAAATTTATTTTGTGTAACAGTACTGCATATAGATTATTAGAAGCACCTGTCATATAAATTACCTGTGGGAACCACTCTGACTCCCCAAGTGCTTTAAGGAATGTTGCCTCAGAATCTGTAGGAATAGTGCTGGGAACACAAGCTCTCATCAGCTTTTTAAAGCTTGCCTTTGTCTGTCGGATGTCACTGAATTCAACAGGAACAAATTCACAATTCAAAGCAAAATCAAGCTTGAATCCCTGTGTGAAAAAGGCAACAGCAGATGTAATTTTAAAGGGAAGCATGTTTTTCATTGACAGTCTCATCAAATCTCCAAGTCTTGCCTGCTCTACTGCTAAATGTTTTGATTCCTTATTAAAAATCTGTTTAGTTAAACACCAGCTTAGGATAATAAAAATCCTTACAACACTTGAAAAATATGCCATAATAAAGTACCCATCTACTACTCATAACAGGAGAATGAACTGCACTGCATTAATATTTTTAATGATAATAGTAATAATAGATGTAAAAACCCAGACTGATAAATCTGATGAATTCTTTATATACAACATAATGTGCTTCCTTTAGGATTTTTAGAGCAAATGAACAATAAATAAATAAAAATTAAAATAACTGTATGGTTGACATCCCAACAGTGCAGGACATAATCTAGCAGCTCAATAAAGCAGAAAAAAGTAACCCTCAAATCCAAAAAGAACCCCCAAAACTGCAAATTAGCTGACTCATTGAAGCAGCACATCGAGACAGTTGTTTCTATAAATTACTTAGGTCAACACTGAGTAGCTGTCAGGGAAAACCTGATATAATTTCCAAGAGGTTTTCCTAGCAGAATTTTCATGTTATATTTCACTTACTGCATTTAGAAAATGAGCAATAACAGAGGAGGACTCAAGAAAACAAGTTAGCTAACTGGAAAAAAAAACAACAAACTATGATGAAAAGGATAATATGGAGCACATAATGAGGAAAAACAAGTATCATGTATGAAGCATCACTGAAGATCTTCACAGGAAACTTTTTCAGGTTTCTTCAGAGATTGCTCTTTCATAGAATTAAACTTGGACTGCAAATAATCTTCACTAAGCTGCTTCATAGGATGTCAAGCCAAAATGTAGGAAAGTGAAAAGCAAGCACTAACATATTATCCCCTAGTTTGTGACTGCTGATACATTAAATTACTTCCATTTCTTTCCCAACAATCTAAAGGGCCACTTCAAAGCAGCAGACTGAAGATGCTTCTAGTACTTATCTTTGGATGCATGATTGAACAGTCACTTACCATTCATTAACAAAACAAACAAACAGAAAGGTGAATAACTGTTACTACTGGATTGTGGCAATTTAATTCTATGTAATAGTTTCTCTTGCATACTCTTCCTATATTCATTTTCATCAGTGCCTCCTTTGCCAGAGCCTACTGTGGCTTCCAGTTATAAAAGAAAACAAGATTAAAAATTCAAAGGAATTGACCTGTTTGCAAACTCTGGGAAGAACATTCTCCAGAAAAGCAAATGAAAATGCAAGTGCAATAAATATGAAATATTTTGCAGGAAAATAAACAGTTTTCTTACCGTTCAAAAGAACAATTTTTTCTAATAATGATAGAATATATTTACTTTCAAAATACGTGTTTAGTCCTTTATGTTATATTCTTACGGTTTCTTATATCAGAAGACTTTGATTATAGACTTAACAGAGTATTTATGTAAATTACTGTTATGCTAATTATATTAGAAAATGACAGAATGTCAAATGAAATCTGATTAAAAATTACTTTGTGTACCAATCTGTAATGAAGAAACAGAAAGGAAAACGAATTTGCAAACCAATTATAAAAGACAAAGTAAAAATGTAATGAGAACTAATACCTGTTATATAACCATCATTAAAAAATACAACTGAAAATAGGAATAAGGTATAAAAGAACATTTGAAATTACTAAGAAAAGTAAAAACAAACAAAACTTGCAAATAATTTTGATTCATAATTGCATGATTCTTCCATTTCCTGAAACAACGAGAAAGAATTGAATACTGATGTGTTTTCCTACTATCGATAACTGGTTTTGGAAGCTATTTAAAATTTTACATAATATTTTATGTATGCTCACATTTGGAGTAAGAAATAACAATTGATTTTTCAATCTTTACATGCAGAGATTAAAAAAAAAAATTCTGCAAACATTTTCTGAAAAAAAGTGAAGCTACCAAGAACTGATGTAGAGGATACCTGTTTCTTAAACAACTGCATCTAAAATATTAAAACTCTATCCAAAAGGTGTACAAAACTGTAGACATCATGGTTCTCTTCATGTAATTAAATCTGGATGGACAGATTTCTGGGTTAGCCTTATTCAAATGAATTTGGCTTCATGTGAACTTAAACACTGCCCACAGCAAGGAAGGTTTTCTTCTGTGGTAATCGCCTTCCCGACTAACAACGTTCCATTTGCTTCAGAACGTATTTCAACACATCAGGAAAAATGAAATTGCACTTTAAGTTACAAAATAAGTCTGTTTCATGTTTCCCAAACTAGAAATCACTGAGATGATGACTCAGCTGGACATGAGTAGTCAGCAGAATTAGAGTACAGTAGTATGTCTTTAGGTGTAATTAAGTGTAGCTCTGAAAGCATGAACTTACAGAACTCCAGCACCTCCCTTGGAATAGCTCTGATCAGTCCCTAGAGGGGCACCAAACTCCACTGCTGCTACACAAGGACCACTCCACTTGCCTACAGTCCCATCATTCATCTTTATCCCAGCACCTACACCAAGGAGAGCCCAACTCTGCTGCCCTTGCTCTCTGCAAAGCCAACACAGGGAGACAGCTGAGACAGAGGAGACCTGGTGACTTCTGAACCTGAAGGCTTTGCTGTTGCCTAGCAATGTATTTCCTTCCTAGCCACGTCCTTCACAATTTGAATGCTCTTAATTAGTACAAAAGTTATTCCATTCCATTGGTTACCCATATTCATATGTCTTATCTGTACAACAGACCAGCACTAGACCAAAAGTGACAAACAGGGCTCTACACACAGAACTTCTGTGAGATTGAGCCTGATCTTTAACTGCTCTTTAAGATAATTTCACATGTGTTTATGTTAACTTTGTGGTACCGTAAGACCACAGAGCTTGATTTGCACCTCTCCATCCCTCAATGATTCATACTGCATTGTTATTCTGCATATAGGAATAATCTTCATAAGAGTTTACCCCTTTAAGAGAGTTATCCATCCACCTTCTCTAGAATATTATTTATTGTTTTTGTAAAAACATTAGGGTTAATAAACTCAAGCCAAATAAAAAACTATGTTAACACACACAAAAAAAATTGCCATTACCCGTAACTGAGATTTTTCTCCAAATATATAGAGGGCTGCTTGCCGTCTCAAAAGCTGACTTTGCAGAAAAGTGCTGCTACTGTAGGAAGTGGAGTTATCTTTCCCTGCAAGTCTTGCACCAACGTCAATGAATGGAGTCTGAGTGTTGATAAATCGGTTGCTTGAACGAAGACTTGCCCATACACCTTCATAAAGATGAAAAATATTAAAAAACCCTCTTTCTGTGAGGCATTGGAGACCACCATTATTAAAGCATATGCTGAAACATAATGTGGGAAGTAGTGTTTAAACATGTCACTTGCATTCCTCATAGGACATAATTAACAGTATGCGCTTGAAAGAAGTATTTTCAGAACCAAAATTGTCAAAAGCATCCTACTGCACTGTCATTTAACCTAAGATACTAACCAAACTCTGCACAGCAGAGTTTCTGTTGTAGAGAAAATGGTTGTCTATGGTATCAGTAATACAGGGATAAAATGAATCAAAACTTGTAAGTAATTATCATCATGAAATATACGGAAATGATATTGCTAGTGTTGTTCTTATCAGAAGCAGAGACAAAAGCTTGATGTATTTCCTTGTTAAAGGTATATTATTATGGAAGTCTAACTAGTAAGACTATTATATAATTACTTTTTTCAAAAGCAGAAATAGTATCACTTAGAATTCTCTGTTACCTAGAATTGTGTTCCTTTCCCCCTACATAATGTAATAGAATCAAATATATTGTACTATAATGAAAATGTATATAAGGATGATAAATTTAAATATTAAATTTTGGGATAAAATATTCCAAATTTACTCTTGCAATGCCATGATTAAAATGCAGAATGATATGAATTTTAGTTTTTAACTGTCCATGTCTAATGGACAATTAGAAATGAAAATCAATTTAAGAAGGTTCTTCTTTTAATCCTGTTTCATGACTGTATTCTAGCAGATGTGCCTACAATACAGTTGTGTGAGTAGTGAGAAGGATGCCTAGAAGATCACAATCTTACAGTTTTACTCTGGCAGTAAGATCTGCCAGCAGGGCATGGTACAGAAATGCCAAAGCTAGCAACAACATGAGCAGTGTAAAGAGCAGCAAATATCTGTCTGTTTCTTGTGCCTTAGTGAATAACACGGATTTTGTGAGACTTTTGTGTGTCCAATGAGGGGTATGTAAAAGGTACTTGATCTTCAGAATATAAATAGCACTACTTGAAAATCAAATCCCTTCAAGTATACTAAATTTGGCATTCAAATGGGACTGTGAAATTCTTTAACTTCATAAGCAGTAAAACAGATTATCAGAAGAGATTCCTGTCCATAAATCCGTGAAGCAAGATATCCAAAAGATGCACCAGAAATACCTCATAGGAGAAATTCAGATACTACAGTACCTAAAAAACCCCTCCAACCCCTTCAGAAAAATACAATACTATGCATAGTTATGATTTTTACACAGAAGAAAAAAAGCTGCAGATAACAGTAAAATTCCACTGAGATAGCTCAATCAGCAAAACAATTTTATTGTGTTTTTTTTTAAAAGCAAGATTATGTTTCTATTAAAGAATCACTCTGTACAGTAATCCTCAACAGGGACTTGTCTGTACAATTCAGCTTGTCTGCCTGTCTGGCTGCTAGTCTTAGATGTGAACAAACAAATGTAACTGAGAATAGCTGGCTAGGAACTTAGGACTTGGTAAAAGTTTTAAACAGTTTCCACTTCAAAGATAGCCAGTTTTACAAAATATTCACATAGTAAAGTAGTATGTTTGGTATAAACTTTTGTTCCATGTCTCACCTACTACAGATGAAATAATAAAGACTTTAGCAAGCAGAAATCACAGTAAACACTTTCTTTTTCATCTGGTACAAAAAAATGCTAACTCCAGAACAGACAACTGCTCCCAAAGATGATACATACAAAAATACACAATGTCACTTTATTTACAATTGAGTGCCTTTAGTGCATCAAAAGCAACAAAACTGGATACAAATACATGCAGATAAACATGTTTACCAGTGATGGATAACAGCAATTAAAAGACAAAACCGTATTTCTATTCTAATTTTGCCTAGTATCCTATTTTTTCTTAGCGGTATCTAGCTTTCATTGTTTGGCATATACCATATTATTATGGCTTCTGAATTTGATAGACATCAATTTTCCCCTATTCACCAACATTCACAATTCCATAGGAATACTAAATGCTCTTTTGCAGAATTAATTCTCTTTGCTGTTTAAAATTTTCACACAGAAAATTTTCTACACATCAGTCTGCCTTAGACAATAACATTATTAAAGAATAACATGGTGAAGTGTGTGACTAATCACTGTCACTGCATCATACATTTCATGGCCAAAAAACCCTCAGAACCACAACACTGAACTAAAAAAATCAAAATTTTGTTAATGGAAAACCAAGACTTTCTGTCAGTATCACTTTAGTGTATATTAAGATATTGTGTAGTTATGGAGATGGTAGAAAAGAATGTACTTTTAGGACACAGAATACAGTACCTTGATGGACTCTTCCCTTAGTTGCTGATTTGGAATTTGAATGAGTGAAACATTTATCTCTGTACCCAAGCACTGGTAGATAACAGTTAAGACAGAAGGAGGAGGAATGGAATGCACATTGCAGCGAGACACATTGCAGCGAGACACATTGCAGGAGAAAAGAAAAGGGTTACTTATTAATTTCCAAAGATCTAGTATATATTGAATTTCTTTATAGTACATGATTTACCAGACAGCACAAATCTTAGTCATCACAAGACAAAACATCAATCAAGCCAGAAAAGCAATAAAAAATTGGAAGGAAGCACCCATTTATCAAAAAGGAGTGATTTTCATTGTCATTGCAATAGTTTCCAACATGTAGCAGAGCCACCATGTGCTTTTCCATAATCATAATACCAAAGGAAATGTAATGATTAAATCATTCTGCTGAATACTTTACTGAAAGCTTCTATCCAGGTGAAAGTTAGCTTAATTTAAAATCCTGGCCTTCCAGCTTTTTTAAAAACTGTTTTAGTCTATTTTAGGTAAAGAATTTTATGGACCTCAAAATAAAATCAGAGTGCAAGATGTTAGTTCTATACACCTGCAAATATTTTTGAAGGACTGTGTAAAAGTATATGCAGTATCTATCACACAAATAGATTTCCTCGTGGTTTTTTTTGCAAAAAAATTCATTTTCAGTAGAAGCTTTATATACATATCAGAGGGTATATTTTTGGCTCAAATGCCACATCAACACAAGCAACTTCTTTTAATACAAATATTCTCTTTAAGCATAGTCAAAGTGTTAATGTCTCCTGCTTTTAAATGTATGTTTGAGCTGAGAATGTATTTATTAATTATAAATATCCTAGTATTTTTCCAATAGCAGCAAATCTTACTGAACAAACATTTTATTCTACTAGATTATACAACAATGCCAGGTAAGAAGTGCTGTTCTGTAGAACCACACTATACTTATAAGGTAATAGGAGAAGAAAAGCTATGTATTTTGAGTGAACACAGAGTTCTTATGAAAGATATCAGCCAAGGTGTTGACAAGAAAAAGGTCAAAGAATGAAAATACATTATGAAATATAAGTATTTGGCCAAGTATTTCAGAGCAGAAATAACTTAACTGGGCTTTAGGCAAATACTTTGTTACGATGTTCTAGATAAAGTAAAAAACCATACATGACACGGATAGGGATTGTTTTTAAAATGGAGAAAGATTATTCAAGTGCTGGCACATATCTTTTAACTTGAATTTTAAGAGGATGTGTATTAAAATTCGTTGTCTGGCACAAAAAATTGAAAGTGTCATTTTCAATTGGTGTATCATAGCTGAACCTGGATTTTGAGCCCTGGTATATGTGAGAATAAAAACAAGAAAACAAAGAGGGATCCAGAATCAAAACCACAAAAATACTGCTATTGTATTTTGTATAGTGTACAAAATCCATAGCTGCTTGCTATGATAAAGTAACTAGCTAACCCCACTGTCTTTTTTTTCCATTGTCTTTGTTTTTTTTGCTTTTTTCAGTTATTAGGAATATGAAGGAGAGAGAAATCACCATTTCAGACTGTCTGCATAAGCCTGCTTCTTTCAGCTGACCAAAACCCTGTATTTTTGGTCCTGCATACAGTCTTGCAACACAGCTTCAAACATGAAATGTAACTAGCTGTGAAAAAGTAGTAAAAATCTTTGCAATCATAAATCATGTGAATCAACTTATTTGAGAACAACACTATATACTTTGTGTATTTTAGAGTTCCTTGTAAAAGAATTGTGATAGCTAATCTAAAAAAAACCTAGTGTTTACTTCTCTCAAGGGAGATACTCCCTTTCCCTGTTCTCTCTTACCCTGTCAACTTCTCACCTTCACTAGGGCTCCCACTGTACTTGTCAAACATTCTTGTTTCAGCAAAGTCCTCATGTATCCTGTTGAGCTGTGAATAGACTGCAGATACGGGGCTGTAATTACACCTTTCAGATATACAGAGCAGGTGTGGCATCAATCCAGCAAGACACAAGATAACTTCTCTGCCCTCTTCCTGATTACTGCTGAAGTTTAGCCAAGAGACTTCAATGCCCAACAAAACGACATGTCTGTGACCTAACACTGCCTTGAGAATCCTTTTTTCCTTCACTGAGTAGCAACAAACATCTTATCACACCACAAACTCTAGTCCCACAAACCACCAACAGTTATTCAGTAATACTTTTATCTTCAAAAGACAACTTCTGCAGTCAACCAGCAAGCCTTCCCTTACTTATCTGGAGCACCTCAGCAGGTCAAAGTACATCTAACTGATTAAGATGAAGTGCCAAAAAGGAAGAAAAGCAACTTTTAGATGCTTAGAAATGATTTTAAGAGGAGCCTTCAAGGCTAAAAGGTAATAAACAAAATATAAAATGCTACATTTTGGGAAACAGATTCATCCCTATCCTAACAAACATTTGATGCACTAATTCATACATATATTGCACATTAAAAAAAGTAACAATTTCATCGGACTAGAAAAGTAATTGGAATGCACTTCACACAATGAAGGCTTCTGGTAGAAATGACACTGATGAGGCTCTTGTACCTCAGAATAACTATGTCCAAAGAACATACTCTATCTCCTTACTTATTATGCCTGGCCACATAACTGGCTCCCTTACCTAGAGTAAAATTATTCAGATACATTATTTGTAACTTTATGAAGCATCAGCTAATCTTCAGTCAAATGCCAGAATGATCTGTAGTTGGAGATCCTAAAGTGCATTCCGTCTTAAAATCAAATACACATTTTCAGGCCATACATTTTAGACAAATCAAAAACACGGATAAATCACCAAGTATTTTGAAACATAATTCTTAATCGAGTGCTTCATTTTTCACTGATGTCCAACACGAAAAAAGCTTTATTTCAATGGTAACTAAGGGACTTAAATAGAAATCAAGAAGCTTAATGTTATGGACTGATGCTAATCTGTAATTTCTATTTTGTTGTTTCACAGAGTACTGAATCTATAAGCAGTGTAATTGTTTTTATAACATTTTGTTATAAGTTATTACTTAAAATAATAGACTTTGAGCTAGTCTTACTAACCTCCTCGAGCAAAGCTACTGGATAGATTTACATCCAAATGTCCTGGCACTACCTGCTTAAACACAGTAGACATTCTTGAAGCCCTTGTTTCAGTGCCTAAAGTCAGCCAAAAAAAGAATAGAAGATTAAAAAACTACAGTGTTACTCAGACTAACACTTAACATAACTGATAAAATGCCGTTTTTTCACACAATACAGCTAATTCTTGCCAATTTTGTACTTCAGATTTATTTTTTAAGACAGATGTATGCATTGGCAACAGTATGGAGTTGTTAAGATACAGCTAAGCAGTCAGCATATTTTACAACACAAGAAGCAAAGCATGCACTCTTTGGGAATGGTGTTATTTTACAAGAAAAGCCACTGCTTGGCTATATTAGGCCAATTACCACCGAGTAAGACAAGACAGACACAATTTAAAGTCACGTACTCCTCTTTCTAAGAAACTGGGGTTAACTTCATATAAGCCTTACCAGGTTTCATCACACAGTAACTGAAATAAAACATGGATTAATTTCTTTGCAGTTCCACATCTGCATAACTCAAATAGTGTATTTTGAAAGACTTCACTGCAAGTAAAGCTCTACTTGGAAATTACATTAAAAGCCCATTATGAATATGTAACACACATGAAAATGCCAATATACCTTCCATTGCTACTGCAGCTAAACAGTGTACCTGATAATTTAGAATCTGAGCTTGAAAGTTCATGTTTTCTCATATGGAACAGAGTAGTATTTTGCCTTCTCTTCAATTTGGCAGTCTCTTATTCAATATACAGTTTTCAATACAGTGAATTTGTTATAAAAGACTTTGAAGTGCATCTTTGCTTTTGATTCTGCTATATAATGTAATTGTTGTATTTGATATTAAAAAACTGGAAAGTTTTGCTACCTTTATGTTCTGGAGAACTTAATTTTACTTGTTCCAGAATTGTAATAAATTACTAATGCCTCAAGATTGGCCTCTGTACTCAAGTGAATTTCATCAAAACTATGACCCACAGGTGGATAATCCTTTACTGAAAGATTAGAAAAAATGAAAAATATTTTGGGATAGATTATAAAGATCGTCTACAGACACAAAACACATTTCACTGTAACTAAGAGTGAACAAGCTATCTGAAAAGTGTAACAATAAAGAAACAAAATTCATATGGGACACTGAACTAACACCAAATCAGAAAAAACTCACGTTTCAACTTAACCATAGAAAAGCACTATATAAAGCAGTTTTACCTGGGGACAGAGCAATTGTTGGTCTAACAGTGAGAGTATTACTACCATTCATTTTGCAGTGGACGGATATCACATTCAGTAAGGCTTGTAGGTATTTTTCCTGTTCTATGCTGCTTGAAGATTCTAAAGAAGCAGGAGCTAGAGTAACAATAAGAATGGAACATTAAAATACAAGTACGGTTATAAATACATAGAACAGCAAAATAAAAAGCTTATTATGTACAGCAGAGCATTGCAAATGTCATGGTTTGTCTATCAAAGGTTCAATAAGCCATTCCTTTGATGACACAGAACATCACCTGGCTGCAGAGCAGCACCCAGCGATGTTCTCTTGCATCCCACTCCACAAAACTAAATTTCTGAACGAGTCTGATACCTCATGGTCACTACCTTCATCAGCAGCTGCTGACCAATACAGACAGAATGGAGATGATGATGTAGTTTTCCTTTTGCTCTCAGAATGAAAAGCAACATTTCTAATTTCAGCCTTTTAAAAAAATGTGTAGACAACAGATAACGAAACTTCTAAATATTAATTTATCAAAAGTTAAAACCATGCTCAACCAGCTCTTCCTCATTCCAGTAATGAAAGTTTACTTATGTATAACTGGAGGTTTCTTGAGATACATTGCCCATTCCCTGCAAGCATACACATATCACAACACACCAGTGTTTGTGCACTCTGCTGCATTTAAAGACATTATCGGACACAATCTGCAAGTCCTTCAAGGTACCCAGCCCCCAGAGTCTGACCTTTTTATGGAATAAAGAAGACAGGAAGGAGGATGGACAGTGCATGCACACTTGGATAACACACATTAAGGGATCTCCAACTATGAAAAGTAACGTTCCTGTTCCCTAGTGGACAGTCCACCTGCTCCTTCACCAGTAGGTAACTTCAGGAAGTGTCTTGGGGTGCTGCACTGTTGTGAGAACCACAATTCCTCCTCTGAAAACCTCTGAATAATCCTTTATATGCATGTAGTTTCAGATGACTACTCTACAGATCTCAAACAGAACAATTTTCCAATTGTTATTGATGTTGCTTAAACTGCTGGAGACATGAAGGACCATTGCAGAGAGAGAGAAGTGGCTGCAAAAGACTAGAAGAAAGCAAAGTCAGAGAGGAAACAGAAACAGTTTAAAAACAGAGAGCAGAGAAAAAAAAAAGGCACGATGAGAAGGTACAATGCCCTGAGAAAGTACTGAAGTTAAACAGACAGTCCACTTAAGACAATGTTAAGACTTCAAAAAGTTAAGAAACCTGTAAGCAAAACACAGAACCAAGGGAAAAATCTCAATAATAAGAAAAAAATTAATCTTAACCAGAAAAACTCCACCCATTTGTGTCCAGATGCAAGGACTTAAGGGAAGGGAGATGAAGGCTGGGTCCAGGGCCATACTATGATGACAAAAACGTGCCCAGTCTCAGTAAGGCATATTTTTTTCAAGCACCAAGCAAAATTTTTTGAATTCTAGCTTATTGTAGCCACCTCTGGACTTGCTATAGGACAAAAATGTCACAGCTGCTTAAACCAGGATTTGGTATCTTGACCACAAGAGCCAAGATTTGGAATAAGAGAGAAAAAGAGAGACAAAGAATTTGAATGAGTGTATTTTGACGAACCACAATGACAACTGATAAATAGTTTTCTCCAGTGATGATCCAATCAGATTCTATGCTGGACACTAATAGACAGTAACTTAATTACCTAGAGATGGCATAAGACATTTCAAGATAGCCCTGTTATTAGTATCTTAATAGCCCCGTTAAAATTAGTGTCTGAATTGGAAGTACAATTAGGAAGCGATTAGAAAATGTACATGCAGGAAACATCATGCTGTTTCTGTCTGACAAAGCAGAACAAGCCTGGAGAAAAAACATTTCCTCTTCAAGTCTTAAGCAGGATTTATACATCCTGAAACCATAGAGTCGTAGAATGGTTTGGGTTGGAAGAGACCTCAAAGATCATCTAGTTCCAACCCCCCTGCCATGGACAGGGACACCTTCCACTAGACCAGGTTACTCCAAGCCCCATCCAACCTGGCCTTGAACACTTCCAGGGAAGGGACATCCACAGCTTCTATGGGCAACTTGTTCCAGTGTCTCACCACCCTCACAGTGAAGAATTTCTTCCTAATATTTAATCTAAATCTACCCTCTTTCAGTTTATAACCATTACCCCCCTGTTGCTACATACCTTTGCAAAAAGTCCCTCCCCAGCTTTCTTGTAGTCCCCCCCTTTCAGGTACTGCAAGCAGCTATAAAGTCTCCCAACTGAATGGTCTCTGGGTGTCCTAGTCCCTGAAGCAATGCCACAATAAGTTAATTAACAATTTAGTCAAATGAAAGGAAATGAAATGTCTAACTGGAAGGATAACATCCTTACCACTCGAACTTCCAAAGTTTTATTTCATGAATATTGTGTTTTTGAAAAGACACTCAGGAGATTAATAGCTTGATTTAATATGAAAGCCCGTAATTGAACTGTGCAGATATCCGAATTAAAGACTGAGAGCACTGATGTCCTTGTGAAAGATTATAGATGGAAAATTTGCCCTTCATCCTTACCACCAATCATCCCATCCTACAGTGCTTAACAGTAGGACAAAGGGATCAAAGACTACTGCTGGCTCAAAGCATGAACCCCTTACCTGCACAGGTGAGCAGGGATTTCTATAAAATGACTGTTCTTTTAAGTGCTGTATCATACATGAAGATCATCACAACAGCACAGATTTAAAGAAAAGATGGGGATGGAGATCCTGGTAGCAATTTTATAAATGCCAGGGAAGAAATGCATTGCTTAGCAATGCAGTAAGATTGCCTGCTGTGTGCTCTGTATACCTGGATGCAGGTTGCTCCATCTTTATGTTACAATAGGTCCTAATACAGTCAGTAATCCAGCCTGTATCAAATAACTGTTCTCATATGTCCTGGTTTGAGCCAGGATTAAGCTAATTTTCCTTTTACTGATTTTTTTTTTCCTTCAGTAAGCTCTCTTTTAACTAGCAGCAAGTGTTCCAGCTAGTGGGCTGATTAACACTGGAATGTTTATGTTTCTGCTGAGAATCCAAGGTGGCTTCTTAGCTCTGCTGCTACAGAGGCTACTGGGGCAGGAGAGTTGTATCTATGACCATCCCCATGGGGAGCTGGACTAGACAGACAGCAGAACTGACCAAAGGTATTCCATTCCATAGATCTACGTAAGCTCTGAGGAAGGTCAGATCACAGAAGACAACTTCCTTCCTGCTTCTTCTTCCCTTCTCTTCTGTCCATGGCCGGCATCTGGGAAGGACTCCATCCATCCATCACCATCAAGCCCCAGGCTCAGGCATCTCTGACCTCATAACTCTCCCCTCAGCCCCTGTCTGCTCTGCCTTATCTCCTGCCTGTGGGCTGGGACATTTCAGGACTGCTCACAGCTCAGGAGAGTGCTGGGGGAGCTGCTGGGGGTGGGGGGAGGCCAGAGGCTTTTGCACATTCCTGAACATGCTTGTACATAATTGTACATATAATTAAAGCTGTCTAGTTCAGTTTTCAATCCAGCAAAGTCTCTCTCCTTAATTCTCTCTCTCCTTCCCTACCTGGGAAGAGGGAGGGGATCGAGAGCAGTGTTGTCTCTGGTTTAATGGCCAATCCTGAGTCAAACCGTGAGGTCTTGGATAGCGTTACTACATACAAGAAACAAAGTTGGTCTTCCTATGTGACAATTGACCGATACTTGGCAATTCAGGTATAGAATGACATTTTCCCATTTCAAACGAACTTTTGAAAAGACCAGTACACATTCCATCTCATATTCAATTATCTGTTAATAATCCTTTGTAAACAGACATTAGAAAAACACAATTCTATTGCAGATGTAGCTTAGTTCCATACGGTAATTCAGCATTTTGCATAATTTCTCTAAAAAAATGTGTTCTGTGCTTCTTATGCTTTAAAAACTTGCTTAACACACAACCTTAACAGGAAATCACAAAAATGTTCATCAAGTTCCAGTAGGTCTTCTGTGTATCAATCTGGAACCACCTAATAAAAATCTACTTTGAAATCTCTGCTTAGGGAAGTATGTATCTATCAACTTGAATTTAACTTAACATTATCTTTGTCCTCTTAGTTTGCATCACAGTATGTTTTTCAATAGACTTTCCTTCATCTTACACAACTCCTACTGAGGCAAATACACACTTGTGTAATTATCTTTACTGATCAATTTATTAAAAAGATTTCTTTCAACAAGCTTCAACTTCATTATGAAGAAAAGAAATATCCTAGGAATATTTTTCATTTTCCTTGCAGTACCTACCTGAGAAAAGCATCCATTTTCCTCACATTTTAAAAGAAACAGTAACTCCAGAAGCTAATGTCTGATAGATACAGTTATTGTCAATCGGATTATCTATTGCCTAATATACTGCTGGGAGTATGACAGTGGCAATACAAAAGACTATATAAAATTTAAAATAGAAACTACCTACAAAAGCAATGAGATAACACACAGGAAACATTCTTTAACAGTTCAGGCTTTAAAGATCTTGATTTGGTAGGCTCTCTTATTTCCATGCACATAGAAAAGATAGCTGCTACAGAAAGCATGGTATTATTTGTATTTATACAAAATTTGCAGACTATTCCTGCAGAATTGTTTCAATTTATTCTATTTATACCAGGTTAAAGATGCCTGGCCAGTATTTCAGCTTAAAAAAATCAGTATTCAATCAGTTTGTAACACTAACATTAGAATTACCATGCTTACAATTCACACCATAAACATGTGGAACAACTGCTGTAGCTCACAGCTTTGGCAGTTACTGTGTTAATTATTGGTAGTGCTTCACTGATTCATTTTATGAATCTTTTCAACAAAAAAGCATTATATAAAACTTAATTTACTACCTTGTTCCTCATTCCAACTAAAAAATGTGCCCACAAAACACTGAAGAGACACACTGAATTAATGCTATAGCTGTGAATATTCAGCAGATAATTAGTGATTCACAAATTAGTGTTAGTAGCCAGTCCAGACTGATGTAACAAAATGTTTTTCTAGTATCTCTGAAATTTTGGTATTTTAAAGATTAATTTGATATACCCAAAACCTCATATAGTTAAACACTATGTCTGCTATAAACTGTTCAAGTAAGAAAACAGTGGTTTTCATAGAGATACTCTGTGAAGAAAAAATTCTGGAGGACTATGCTGAAAATAATTAAATCATGTAATCTTCACACTATTTTTATGAGACTTGCACATATTTGTACAGTATGCTTATTACAGGCTTTGAAAATTCTATAGAACAAACCATTCAATAAAGAAAAAACTTTTAATTGGGTTTTGGTCATTACTGGGGTGAAATGCAAACATAAACAAGATGGAGGATTTTCTTTGCTACCTTAATGAGTTCCTGGTATTCCAATTCTACCTCACCTTTTCTAAAAAAAAAAAAAAAAGTCATAGCCTTATTCTAGAAGAATTTCTAAACCACTATCAGTTTGATTAAAGAGAATAATAAATTTTTCTTCAATAATATGCCAGTCATTCTTGGCATGAAATTAACTCTGAAGAAACTATCAGCCTAAGAGATGGAAATCCAGGCAGTCACAGTAAGTATCCAAAACACTGCCTGGGAATGATGAAGGTCATTTAATGCTCTTTCCAAAAATAATGTTGCCCGAATGTTACATTCATCTGAAAAATTAAAATATTCTGACAAAACTTTTGCTGGTCTGATCTTTTTTATGTGAAGAAAGAGATTTAGTTAATGCAGAGACCCCCAAGTAGAATCTTTCAGCTCTATACTTTAAAAAAGAAAGATAAAAGTTAAGCTAGTATTATGATGAAAATAATGAGAAAAATCCAATGGATAATGGCCTAATATTTTATATAATCCTGTATTAAAAGGACAACATACACTGGTTACATAAACCAGTGCAAAGGAAAAAGAAAATTTAAGGGAAATGGGAAGTTTGGATTGCATTTGGTAGATACCAGCTTCTACCAAGAACTTTTGGTACGTTCAAATTATTCATTGGCATTTTCTGAACCACCTTCATACCATTCAGGATCTGCTTCTTGACATACAGTAATTAAACTGAACTAATATAATATAAGCAAACCATGAATACCCTGAGACTTTTGATTCAATTGTATCACTGATTTCCTCTAGAAAGATTAGTATTTCTACATAAAATTACTTACAAAGACAGCTTAGCTGCATCAACTCACCTGTAGTATGTGTATTTTGGGATTTGAAGAGGCCAACAACACCTTTTCCATGAAAGCCCCCAGATCTAAGTAGAAGAGTACTATTTTTAGTGTTCTTCCAACAGACAACTGGTAGGCGATTGTGACGGTAACAGCGAGCAACTCTCTGCAGACTGCTGTCTTGAACAGCCTGAGGTACTACCAGAAGCCCAGGATAACTATATTCACAAAAAGATGACAAAATGGAACAATTAAAATTCCTTTAAGAATTTTAAACAGTGAAAAAAATTGCCTAAAACTACAAGTTGAATATACATCTTAGTGAAAATACAACTCTACGGTTAGAATAATTTTTTACTTAGTAACTCATTTTTAGTTCAATCCTAGCAAATATATTAATTGGCAAAGAAAACTGCATTTTAAAAACAACTTTAATTATGAAAAATTTATAAGACTATCACTAGTAGTGTCTTTCCATTTAGAGTTACATTTTATTTGGTAGTATTTTTTTCTTAGCATATCTCTGATCTATCACTATATCACTATAATGAAGACATATTTTTAAGCATGACACAAAAGAGAATTTAGAGGCATGCAAATGATGCAGTAGTTTTGTTTTGACACTTGTATATGAAATATGAGAACTGAAAGGAAAGAATGTTAGATTGCCTAAAGTATCACAACTAAAACAATAGGTTTTGGTTTATGTCAAAATACTTTTAAATTTTAAAATCAGATTCCCTGGAACACTGGATTTGAAACTGCATTTTGGTGTTGTTTTTTAAAACACTACAATACATTGAGAGACTAGCAAATTCAGTAATACACTGCATTTAATAATAGAAAACCCATCAATATGGTAGTTGTGTTCATGTTAGTGAAAGAACAAGAGATCATTTTATATCAAAAAAATATTCAATTTAAGGCGCAATTTCATATGTTAAGAAGAAACTAAGACAAGGAGCAGAGAGAAGTTAGTGCTTACTAATAAAATTTGTTCCTCTACAATATACACTGTTCCTGCAAATTCAGTTCTTTGACATTTATTGACCTGCCCTCATGCGAAAACAATGTACATAATACTTACAGTGTGCTTCTTAAAAGAAAGTAATTAATATGGTACTAAGTAAGTATTTATATCCTGAGACTTGTAGTCCACACAGATACTAATTACTTTTTCCAAAAAATCCTGTAGAATAGTTAAACCTGATGGTTTTAGGGAAGGAAAGAGTTGTCTGCATAATGTTCAAAGCATAATGAGAATGTACAGGTTTAATGTCTTCGTCTGCATTGTACTCACTGGTGACTGAACAAAACTGTTACTCCAGGTATATCAGAAAACAAGAAAGGATCTATTATTTTTCTTGTGTGCCTTTCTTCCATGAAGAACTAGTAATTTCATTATGCATAATGAAAACAATGAGTAGTCAAAACTGGCTTTAGAGAATTCAAATGCTCTTCTGGTATGACTCATGCAGATATGCTTGTGTATGAGGAAGAACTTTTGTGGGTAGTGGTAGCAAACTGCATCAGCTTTCACAACAAAAAAGGAGTAACATTCATGTGTTAAAACACAGCACATGGCAAACTTTTAAAGTAAACACCTTAATTATTTTAAAACTTTTTTTTTTTATTTGAAGAAAATAGTTATGTATAATTGTTTCTGATGCTTGCTTTTTTATTTAGGAGTAGATGTTATACACAAATATATTGCATAAATAATTTCCAGTGCCAACACAGCAAGCTACAGAAACCCTACTGAGCAAGTGAGTTTATCAGCTAACTTTATTGACTAAGTCAGAAAGTTGAAAAATAGCTTCATAATTTAGACATCCATGTAGAAAGCCAAGAGAGAGAAACTTCTCCAAAAGGCAATTCAGAGTGTCTCGGTTAGTCTCCTCCAAAAGCCCCAGGGGCACTATCTTCCCATGGGCTACAGAAAGAACCTAGGAAGTAAGACTTGTATTGTCTGACAGAGCTGGGGCAGTTCTGAAACCTCACTTCCAGCTACTGTTGCTGGCAGTCTTTCCCAATCTGATGAGCACATATGCAGCCACCAGAAGACGAATCTCTGAATGGAATACAAATAGCTTCAAGGTCACTGGTTGAACACTCCTACTGTAGAGAAAAATTTTCTCAGGATAAATTGCTTAAATGGATACATCATGTGGTATGTGTTAGGCCATCTTCATTTCAACTACATGACTGCATTGGTAAACTCACCTCCTGCAAAGTGAATACATCCTGTTCAGTGCAGTTATCCTTAAGTATTCTGTTTTTGAGCGAGAAGAGTTACTACTGATGGTCCCTAGTCCCAAACGCTGATAGTCTCTGAAACAGGCTCTTTCTACCAGTTGCTCCATTGTTGATTTTTCTGATGCTTTGAGGGTACCACTTGTGTGCAGCTCACTGTCATCTGAAACTAAAGATAAAAAACTTTGAGTTTGTCATTGAGGCCAGCAGTTACACAGAAAACGATGCTATTTTCCTCTGAACAAAGTATTAGTTTGTTTTCCTGTCAGTGATGAATGACAAGAATCAACACGAACCACAGTTTCTAGAAATTATAAGCAATAAAAAAATTTTTTGTCAGGAAACCCAAATATTTTGCACAGTTACCTACTGCACTTGTGACTGGCATGGCTGACTACTCTCTTGCTAAAATCCTGGAAAAAGTTCTCTCATATATTCATTTGAACTGAAGGCAGATGATCTTTCTTTCAACCATTTATGAAAACCTGTTGAACTCACAACTCCTATAGAAAGATGTACACTAGGCAGAATAATGAAAAATGTGCATATAAATTCTTTAAACATCCAAGATAAAGTGGACCTTGCAATTCTTTTTAACTATCTTCAAAAGACGTAACAATCTTTTTAAGGCTTGGTTCAAATAAAAGAAACGTTTCTGTGCCATCATTTCCCAACAAATGACTGCTGGTTTCTTAATGCCCAGTTTCAATGTCAAACAGCAGCTTTCTTCAGCTGCACTTGTCAGCTGCAATTTCCAAAGCAGAAAAACCTTTAACCATGAGAGAGAAAAACCATGTTACAAGTTCAAACTACACTGAAATTCAAGTCAAGCAAGGTCTTTGTACAAAACCTGCCACCTGCCTGTTACTGACACTTCCAACTATTTCCAAACGCTTCTGAAAGCAGATTTACTGTTCACAGCATGTATCAGTTACTTGCTACCACCTCAAGCATTGAAACATGTGTATGAGGGAAAGTATTTCTTCATGAATGAGGCACTGAAAAGTATATAAGGATATAAATTAAAAATCTGACTTTAAAAACCTTTTAAAACCTTTAAAATCATTTTAAAAAATAAAAACTATGATACAATAAAAATTTTACTAGCAGTAGACAACATTCACAGTTTACAGTACAACCCATATGCTTTTATTTGTTTTCTTTTTTGCATCTTAGAATAAAATCTAAATGAATAATTTTATGGTCCCTGAAGCTCATAAAAAACCCCAGCAATTCTCTATTTGATGTAAAAAATAGTTTAATGATGTGGATACCTCCTCTTTTTTCTATGTTTGTGTATTTTTCATGGTAAGAAAGAAGCTACAAAACATTTGTAATTATGAAGTGGACTAAGAAGAAAGAAATCAAATGAGTGTTAGAAATAATTTTGTTAATAATTTTGAAAATTGGCATTTAACAATTTTGAATGGAAAGCTATAACTAACAGATAAGATAAGGATGCATTTTTTGCAAATATTTTTTAAAATGCATTTTCTCTCATGAAAGCAGGTATATTGGTGATCAGAACTTACAAAAGATTTTCCTGTGCATAAAAGCTAGAGATTGTAAGAGCTCGTATCAGTGTCCTTAACCTGAAAAAGGAGATGAAGATGTTTTGCTGCCTCAAGTTTTAAATGGATTTTTTAAAATTTGATTTTGAAAAGAAGAGGAATAATCCCTCTACTTTACTGTTCCTGAGGTATGGCTGTTAGTAAAAGTGGGTTTTATAGTCTCCTCTCCTGTTTTATAGAACATACCAATATGTTCACCTGCACAAAACAGAATTTAGCAGTGATGAGATTCTAAATTCTGAAAATAAAAAGATGGAGAGGAATTGGAGGGAAATTCATCAGCAACTGGTAAGTACTGTGCTCAGTTTTTGATACCACATTTCAAGTTCTATGTGGACCAGCTAAAGAGCACTGAGAAAAGAGCAATGAAGATAATCAGAATTCTATAAAGCCTAATAAACAAAGAACTGAAAGGCAGATCAAAAAAACAGTGGCTATCATTAATGTTTATATAACACTTGTGTCCATGGAAGAATGTAGTGGTTTTGTACATCAGCAATGCAAAAACTTGTAATTTCTTCATTGTCAGAAGTACAAATGCACAGGCATAATTGTGCTTGGTGTCTCTGGGTGAAGGACACAAAATCACTTCAAAATCACACAGGCAGGGCCTGCACAATTACTTCTGAGCCAAAGAGCCTGAAACATCAGAACATGTGCTAACTCAGCACTTAAGGAAGATGCTGGAAATTCAATTAAGAATGTAATTTTTCAGCACCGTAAAGACATTCTGTACTTTGTAATCCTTTCTTTTCACCATTTTTGCATCAGTTTTATCTTGATTAAAAGAAGAGACTTTTCAGCTTTCCTGGAATGGCTTTCTTCCAGTTTGGAAAGAACAGAGACAGTGCAGTAACAAAGTCCTGCTTGAGACAACTTCTATGTTATCTGGCTGACAAGTCACATAAGATGCCTTGCACACTAATGAAATATTCAAAAGAAAAATCTGACTTGTTTGATGTTTTGAAGAAATTATTAGTGTTTGATAAACCTTTAGTTATCTGAAATGCTGATTTATTTTTTTTTTTAAAGAAAGAATGGCATGACAAAACAATACCTGTTTATGTACAGGAGAATCTGGTTCCCTCTAGTGGTTTATTATAAATTAGCACTGGTCCAGATAAGGATATACTGACAGCAGCACATGGTAGGAAAAGAAGTATTTGGGAGAAAGTCAAACTCCACACCATCACATGAGCCATACAAAGTGCCCAAAGCACTTTCTACCTTCTGCCCCCAAATCCTTTCAACCAAAATTTGGAAAAATTGTATTTTCAGTACTAATGACTGCTGCTTCTTTGAGAAATCATATATCACTTCCACAACTGCAAGTCTCCCATAGTATTTGCTCTTCCTTGAATCTCACCAATTACTGCTTTCTCATCACTGCAGGTGTCATGATGCCTGAAGGTAAATGGAAGCTACAGCATGCTTCTGTGATGTTCCACCTACACTATTATGATGTAAAATATTATTAAAAGATAGTAAATGCAAACATTTTACAAATTAAAAAATAATCTAGTATTTTGCTTCACCACTGAATTAAGTCAGCTTCCTCTTTTACCTCATCATCATGGAAGAAAACACCTACTAAATTACGTATCTGAAACCTTTTCCTTTACTGTCTAGGCAGACTCTGCAATTTCTTTTTGAAATTCAATATATTGGAATGGAAACATAAAAGGATAGACTTATCAACCAATAGAAAAAAAAAACACAACAAAACACTATTACCAGAGATATCATCATCTTCATTCCAGCCTGGACGATTCCCTCTTTCTTCCACTATTGTGCCTGTTTTCTTCTTTAATAAATATTGGCGTCCAATTGTCATTTTCCCAGCACGTTTTGCTCCTTTCACAATGCTTTTTGAGAAGGTACTATAAATTCAGAGCAATAAAATCTTTAGAAAGATGCATATTATTCTCCCTGATAGCAATAAACAGATTTTTATGATAAATCCACTTACCCAAATAAAATGTATTACATAATTTTTCTTTTTATATAATGACAAAACATACAGCCTACCACAAAATGACTTCTTATACTAATTTTTAAACACCAACGTTATTGTTTTGAGACAAATTTGCAACCATTATGTCTACTGGTAATGAAAAAGCATCCATGATCTTTCCCCAGGTATTTATATTTTGCTAGCAATGTGATAAATCGACAAAGTTTACAAGTAAAGGCAGGAAAGATAGAAATTACCTTAAAGTTTTATAATTCCATTACTAGCTTCCTGTGTCAACAATGCAATAATCAACAGAGAATCACAGGAACTACCACTTTGGAACAGACTAACGATTCATCTAGTCTAGTAAAAGTTCACATATTAAAATAAACTTTAAAACAGGACCCAAAGCTCAAACTCTAGATTGAAAAACACTATGATAATCGTATAGATTTTAACCCACATCAGGTTATTAACCTATAAAGAAATACACAGGAAGTCTGGTTTTGATGACAACATAGCTTGCTAAGCTGACGATGCTACCTACATTATATGTGTTTCAAAATGTAGTGAGATGCTTGTTCAAATTCATTGCAGCCAGAAATTTGGATAAATAATATATTCCTACACCAAACTGACTTGTACATCATACTAATTTACCTTTTATTCAGTAAATATGAAAAGATGCAGAATAGCAATCAGTTATTCTGAATTTCCTGAAAACTGCTTGAATGATCTGCATTTCTGCAAAGGTGTCATACTGCTCTATGTATTTGACTAGTAGTAAACAAGAACATCAGTAATAAAAGTAGAAGCATGACTATACCGGAATGAAGTGTTCTTTTCTTTTTGTTTTGGTAAAATTATCTGTGGTGCTGTTTGCCCAGCTGCAAATGCAAAAGTGCTGAAGATAGACTGAGGATAACGGAACTTCATTAACTGTTTCTTAAATATTTCCACCACTTCAGGACTGACTTCTTCATCAAATGCCACTTTAATTAACTGCATATTAAAACCATGACATGTTAGAAACGGAAAAAAAAAATCATAGAATTAAAGAAATTAAAATATCCTAAAATGTATTAGAAAAATTCCCATACTTATGCAGTACAATGCCTATCAGAAAATATACTAATATAAGTGTATATATCTTAATTGATTTTGAGAGTTATTACATAGCTTATTAATTTTTATTTAATTTTTACATTTATTTTACATGTATTTTAACTAAGAAGCATCTAGTATTCTCTTAATATCAAACAAAATATTTTGGTAATTCCAAGTAGTAGTGCTGGTACTAAGATGCCTCCAACAGTTCAAATACTAGTCACATGCAACAGCTTAGGAAATACTCTGCCAGCTCTGCCCATATATAGTGGGATCTGAGGCTGGTAATGCACTTGAAAGACTCTCATCAAACCAATGATTCCAGCATTCATATATCACAACCACTGTACTTCCATTACTTGGTCACTCCAATTTTTGCCTCACCTTGCAAAGTATAGAAAACTGCTAATAATAAAAATGTAAGAGTGAAAACTGATCCTTAAAAAGGAGCTAACCTTGTGCTATTCAACACTGACCCATCCACCCCACTAGAAATGATTTGGGGAAAAAAAAATGAAAAAAAAAAATATTGAAAACAGGAAATCCATAAAAGGGCCCAAAAGAACTTCAAGAATGTGGAAAAAGCAGAGAGCTTTATTTCTCAGAGCATACCTATACACCTTTTGAAAGTCTTTTGTTTGCCATTTAGAAGGTGGATTTCACCATTGCTTTTTTAATTTCACTTGTTTTGCAAATACTTTCCAAATGACTAATAAATCTGTTGTCCTAGAACCTCCTTGAAAGAAGCTTTTGAATCTTCAGGGGTTACACTGATCTGAAGCTTTAAAGACATTAAATAGCATAACTGCAGTCAAAACCTTTTGAAAGTTGTAATTAATAAACCAAGAGGAGGGGCCATTTCATACTGTATTGAACTCTAGCTGTTACAAAGGGAACAGAAAGTAAACTTGTTTGCTGGTTGTTTTTGTACTCTTAACCTATTACAAAACTATACTAAACAAAAGCAAAGATGATGTTTGACCAGAATCCAGCAGTAAAAACACTGAGCTGTGTCTGTATTTAGCACATCATTGAAACATGCTAACTATTCTGGTAGAAAAAAATTTTGGAAAATAAAAGTCCTCGCAAAGTCCTCTCAAAAGTCCACAGGAATAACCTTCTTTTGGTTGTTTTCGTCAGTTGTATTCCTAATCTTATGTTTTTGAATAGGATATTGAAGGATGATTAGCTAAAATAATGTCCATTATTTTAAGGAACTGGTAAAATGCTCATTATCTATTTTATTACATTTTCAAATGCTAGAGTTACTGTTCTCTTAATGAAAATACACTTCTGCAGTCAGCCAACTCAACAAAATATTTCATATCTTAAGTACTGCAATCTACTTTTAGGCCATGATAAAGTCTTTGCCTTCAACTGTCAATCTCTTTGGGTTTATCTACAGTTAAGATCACCACCAAGAAGAAACATTTAGGGAAGACTTCAGAGACTTCATAGTTCCTTACTCTTAGATCTGGGTCAGTTGCCCTGCAGTACATGCTTCTGCTGAACACACTGATGTAGATCCTACAGACAGGAAACTACCAGGATCTGTGCAGAAGTCAATGAACTACCAGGATCTGTGCAAGTCATACGGAGGCTCACTGGTTCTGGCCAATCATAGAATTGCTTTGGCTGTATAGCAGGACTCTCCATCTCTCAGTGTGCCTGCCTCAGTTTCCCTCTATGCTTCAATTGCTCTCTGTCTCTCAATTGTACAGGCCCAGGCCTGGAGTGGAAAGATTCCCATGGGAAAGAAAAGGGCCTAGCAACCTCTGAGCTGGTAAAAACCTTGAAAGTACGAACAGAGGAATGAGTTGATGTTCATAACACCAGCTTCTCTCCAGTGTTGAAGAACACGGAGCTCAGCCCAGTCACAACTCGGCCTGAAATGGAGATAAAGTAAGAACGAACAGATAAACAAAAGAGTTTGCTTGGTGAGAAAAGGGCCTTCTTGGGTTTTTCCACTGTTTTCCTTTTATTCTCCAATGAGGTACTTTGGAGGTACAGCTAAATAGCTAAACAATAGCAGTCAATCCATTTTATTCTATAAAAGCCTGGTCCCATCTTTGATCAGAGGGACTCCCTTATACTTTCCAGGAAGTGTGCTGGACCTTCTTCTCTCCAGGGGGGACCCTACCACAGGGATTGTTTCTCTGGAGATGTGGACTGGGACAAAGGGACACCTGACTCTGGCCGTAAAAGAGTGAGAGACATTAACTCCCTTATTGTCTTTATTAGTTAACTTGACATTAAGCAGTATTCCATTGTTAAGTTCTAAACTTTTAAGATTTTAGGATCCTTCTAGGTAAGTACACTTCTTGTATTATCACCTGGTCAGGTATTATTTAAAGAATTGGTTTAGGTCTAGTAGAAGACCTATTAATAAGTTGTTAGTATGTAAATGGTTAACCCTTATCGACTGACTGACTATTAGTTGTACATTTTATTGTATTGATTTAATGTTCTGTTCAAATATCCAAACTCCCACACAATCTGGTTGTGCTTGTGCCTTTTTAGTTCAATACTTAAGACCCTGGTGCTGTTTGCAATAAATCTTGTGCATATTCATCTCGTCTGCTATTTCACCCCCTTTGCGGTATGTTAGAGAAGATCTTTAAGATCAGTCAAGTCCAACCATTAACCTAACATTGCCAAGTCCACCACTAAACCATGTCCCTAAGTACTGCATCTACAGAACTTTTAAATACCTCCAGGGTTGGCCACTCAACCACTTCCCTAGTCACCCTGTTCCAGTGCCTGACAACCCTTTCACTGAAGAGTATTTCCTGATATCCAATTTAAACCTACCCTGGTGCAACTTTAGGCTGTTTCCTCTTGTTCTATCGCTTGTTACTTGGGAGAGGAGGCCAACCCGCACCTCACTACAACCTCCTTTTCACCAGACTAAACAACCCCAGCTCCCTCAGCTGGTCCTTGCCAGACTTGTGCTCTAGACCCCTCCCCAGTTTTGCTGCCCTTCTTTGGACATGCTCCAGCACCTCAGTATCTTTCTGGTAGTGAGGGGCCCAAAACTGAACAATGGTGGCTACCCTCAAGATTCCTGGAAGTGCAGCTTCCATGTGAAACGTACCATGACTTTCTTCCATGCATTTTTACAGAAAGCTGCTAAAGTGACAAGTCTTGAGAAGGAAGCAATATGTATAGCTATTCCATATTAATTCCATGTAGCTGGAGGAGAGAGAAAGCACGTTTCCACTGGCCTGCCTAGGCCTCTGCTTACTCACATTAGTAGATTTTGGGCCCAAAGTACTCCTTCACTGGATTAAAAATAGAAAGGTAAGGAAAGGAGTGAAAGAAATAAAATATGAATATGGTAACCCTCTGCAAATATCAAGAAAAGTCAGGGTTTCTGTTTCTTTATTGACTTTACATAGCAGAAAATGTAACTTTTCAGAAATAGCAGGACAAAGTACTGCTCATAAGTATTTTGAGCTGTGTTGTCATGCACATTTTTACAAAAATTCCTTTTACCTGAAATGTAGCTGAAGTGATCTGCAGCCCTTCCTGCATGCTCTGCTGCAACTGGTTCTGTATAGTGATCTTCTTCTCCTTCGTAACAGACGCAATAGGAAAGCTCCGGATCACCGTCTGCTCTCCAACTGCAGACCACAGAATTGTATTCACAGATACTTGTTAGATCACAGAATTAGATCTGGTTTGGTCATGTTGTACTTCGAATAGATAGGAATGAGCAAGTACAAAGCAACACAAAATTAATGGCACAAAATTCGTTTCAGGAAAAATAACTGAAAAGTCGCTATATTCTTCTGTGTTATTTGTAACCTGAATTTCTGCTTAATTTCAGCTGAGATGATTAGAAAAATAACCTCTTTTCTTCTGAGTCTTTCCACATGATGGAAATGCACCCCCAAAATATAGGTTAGTAGGGGGTGAAGAAAGAGCTTCAAGCTCACTCAAACTTCATATTGCATTATACAATTTGTAAACAACTACTTATATACACTGGTATCTTTACATATGACCATGAACATTCCACAATAAATTTATACATCTGTGTGATAATCTGGCATGTGTCAACATACGTAAATTTATGATTCAGAGGAGGTATTTCTAGTAAATATTAAAAATAATATTGAATTTATTAATAATTATTCTAGGGAGAATATTTTTCTCATGAATATTTTAATGAATATTTATTACTCATGACTATTTTTCATTTAACACACTTCCAGTGGCTAAAAACCCCTGTTTAATCAAAAGCTACGGATAGTGGAAGCTGCAGATCTCACACAGTATGTATGTTCCCTCTTAATGGTGAAGAAGCTCACAAATATTGCTCTGTAAAGCAGCATTATTAGACCAACTTTACAGATGGAACTGAGATATAAAGATACTAAGCATTTTATCTATTCAAAAGTCTGCGGATATTACCAAAGCATGGTTAGGAACGTCTGTATTTTCTGTCTCAAATTTTAGGTAGTCTGTAAAAGCCCCTAATACCATATGACAGTCTACTGAAGTTTCCTCTAAGACAAGTATGTATTATTATTTTAATTTACATAAGTTACTGAAGACAGCACTAAATATCCAGTACACAGGAAAAAACATTCAGCATCTAATGCCTCATCTGAAGAAGTAAGTTATAGTTAAGTTAAATGCAAAATCTAAATCAATCATTGTCATATCCAGTGATAAAAACCTATATGAAGTGATTATTGTTATCTGATAAACATAAGAAATTATGCTGTGAGGTATATATATATTTTTATTTTGATGCTTGCAGAGGTGGATAGGCCAACTCAAAGTCCTGTCAATCTGACCACAATTATCACTGTTTAATTTTCTCACCCAGTTGATCATGAGGAGTGCCTTTAAATATAATTCTGTAAGTGGTAAGGAACAAAGCTCCTTCAGCAGGGAGGATGTGAGGACCTCCAAGCAGTCCTCCCGTAGCTTCCTCTCTGCCATCAGGATCCAGTAGCACACGGAGTCCTTCACAAACAAATTCTTCTCCTGGCAGTAAAGTTGGTCGTAGAATTTTGGGCTGATGCAAATAAATGAAAGTGCAAGTGTAATAGCGATACCAGTGTTATACCTCAGCCTAGTTATAATGTTTGGCTTAAAAAGCTTCAAAACAAAATTGTTATGAGACTGAGTCCCGAGAAGGGAGATGGAATTTGGACTCAACTAAGAGAAATGGGTCTGTAAAAACAGTAGGCATGCAACATCTTGTTTATGATCAGAAGTTTGGCTCTACTAGTTTCATAAGTTCATATTTCATGAAACCAAAGCCAAGCACTTTATTTATCACTAGTGGAAATTTTCTTTCAACGTTTTGATGTTTCCTCCAAACATTATGAGAGGGAAAAAAGATGACTAAATTGCATTATTCTAATACTTGTAAAGAATACAAATATATTTCATAATACTTGCCTTTTGTATTGGTGGAAGCCGCCTACTCTCACGATGGACAGCCTCCAGGGTCTCTATGTGCATTGCTACAATGCCTGGAAAGCAGTAGTACCATAAATGAAGTCTCACATAACATGAAAGAGAAAGTTGCAATCTAATTAAAACTGATATTCTGAAATTCTCTAATTTAAACATCAAGGGAATAATTTTTCAAAATTCAACCATAATTGTAGTCTAGAAAAGAAATCTTGATCTTCTAGCTTTACTGAAAGTAGCTGAAATTAAAAAGTCCATTTCTCTCACCAGAAGAAAAAAGAAAGGCTACAAGCCACTTCATTTGTTGCAGTTCTGACCTGGTATCATGCAATGAAGACCCTTGATGTGATCCTGTGTAACTCCACTCTCGGTGCAAACCTTGTCAATAAATCTGGTGATGAAGCGTACAACTGCGTTTGCAACATCATTGTTCTCAGAGTCCTCAAATCCACTTTCAGTGTCATAACTCTCTGCAACACTCCCTGCAACACTTTAGATACAAATAAAAGAAATTTCAAGTGTGAAAAATTCAGCTAGAGACGCACATACGATACCTGGCTAGACACGGACAAGCTTAATTTTATTTGTTCCTAGTTACAATACATAAACCTTGTTAAAAGCATATTGTACTATGACAATTACCTTGTATTCCCTCTGAATTTAACACTGTCAGAACTGCATGGAGCATAACATAGGAGAACTTTCCCTCCATGAGTCCAGCACAGACAAGCCCACAAGAGAAAAAAAACTGCTTGGAAGTGAGCTCTGTGTCTTCTCTTCATAGAGCCAAGTACCTTATTTTCAACCCACAGTAAACAAATCTCCAGTTACATAGAGAAAGATACATTAAATGAATTTCTTGGTTGCACAGCGAAGAATTCAAAAGCTAAAAAGACTGTAAGAAAAATTTTTTGTGCATCAGATAGAAAATGCAAGCAAGTCAACAGGAGATGTACCTTGAACACCTCAAAACATCTCCCATAATAATATTAAGGGCTAGATTCCTACGTTGCAACATATGCCACAACCTGTCTACTGAGTATGTCCTAATGCCTGAGTTGAGAGGTGTTTAGTCAACAGAAATGAGTAGCCATGGGGAGGCTGATATTGATAGCTTGCATGTCTTCTACTTGATGTCAGTATTGTCACTTAAGGTTCTACAATTTTATCAGGTGGGAATTCTGATAAATCATAGGTGATAATGAAGTCAATTAATAGAGAGGGAGGAAAGCTTGCTATGAAATGGCCTGGATTTGCATGCTAAGGGACTGTAACTGGCATTAATACTCCTCCTGCCTTGTAAATAATTTAACATTTGCCACAGTGGTTTAGCCCTCTTGCTTGTTGTGACCTCAGTGCCTTTCTTCCTTGCAGCTGTTGCACAGAAATTGTGGTTTTATGGATGCTATACAAATGCTTTCTTGATTATAGGTTCATACACTGATTTTTTCAAATTATATAAAAATTATCAGAATAGTATTTGGGCTGCTGTTTTGTATTTCTTCAGCATTTGCAGTACTAGATTTAAAATTCTTACTGTGACAAAAAAATGTTTATGTTCCTTTAACCAGTACTAAATTACTCCAGATTAAGTTCTACTATTTAAGAGGAATCAAGTTAGACTTCTGCTCTCCCTAATTAATGAACCTGAAAAGAAGATACTGAAATAATTTGGTATTTAGCCTAAGTCCTGAAAACTAAGAAAACCTTTGAAAAATGTGGCCCATCCTTACTGATTACCACTGAACTTGTGTACCCACCTGTTTGTGACAATACTGTTGCTTCCACTCTCCCAGTCACCAGTAGCCGATGTTCTCAGTAACTTGTTCTTACTTGTATCCAGAGGTACTAGCAGGTAGACCATGAGGTTAGCAAAATGAATTGCTTGACTGAAAACTGTACTTTCCTCATTCTGGACTAGCTCCTGCTGCATTTGTTTATTAAGAGTTGGCCATAATCGCAACTGCTCAGCAGCCAGGTCCATTGCTGTCTTATCCTGGTCTGGACCTCCAGAATTTTTCTCCTAGAAGACATACAGAAAGAAATATGAAGACATAGAAGAAATAATAAAGCTATAACTTAAAAAACAATGTTTAGTCAAACATTATTTATTAAATTGTTTATAAAACTGCGTCGGTTATTTATATTATTTATTAATTTCAAAAGGAAAAGCAATTAAATACACCAAATAGGGTTTAAGGAGAGCTATGATTTTAGTAACTGAACTTCGAAGGCAGTTTCCTGAAATATGCAAGTAGCACAATGTGGACAGATCTAAATAACACCATTTCTTTCTAGATTTTTTTTACACTGTATGAACTTCCATGTTTCCTTTTTGCTTCGGTTGGAAAAGACCTTTAAGATCAATCAAGTCCAACCATTAACCTAGCACTTCCAAGTCGACCACTAAATCATGTCCCTAAGCACCCCATCTACATGTCTTTTAAACACTTCCAGGGATGGCAACTCTACTGCTTCCCTGGGCAGCCTGTTCCAGTCCTTGAGAACTCTTTTGGTGCAGAAATGTTTGTTAATATCCAATCTAAACCTCTCCTGGCATGACTTGAAATTATTACCTCTTGTTCTAACACTTGTTACTTAAGAGAAGACACTGACACCCACCTTTCTACAGCCTCCTTTCAGGTAGTTGTAGAGAGTGATAAGGTCTCCCCTAAACCTCTCTTTCTCCACGCTAAACACCCTCAGTTCCCTCAGCTGCTCCTCATAAGACTTGTGCTCTAGACCTTTCACCAGTTCTGTTGCCCTCTTTGAATGTGCTCCGGCACCTCAATGTCCTTCGCGCAGTGAGGGGCCCAGAACTGAACACAGTACTTGAGGTGTGGCCTCACCAGTGCCAAGTACAGTGGGACAGCCACTTCCCTAGTCCAGCTGGCCACATGATTTCTGATACAAGACAGGAGGATGCTCTTGGCCTTTTTGGCCACCTGGGCACACTCCTGGCTCATTTTCAGCCAGCTATCGCGCAACATCCCGAGGTCCTTTTTCCACAAGGCAGCTTTCCAGACACTCTATCCCAAGCCTGTAGCGTTGCCTGGGGTTGTTGGGATCCAGATGCAGGACCCAGCACTGAGCCTTGTTGCATCTCATACAGCTGGCTTCCATCCATCATTCCAGCCTGTCCAGATCTCTCTGTTGAGCCTTCCTCTGTTGAGTTCACTCAACCTCCTTGTCCAGATAATTGATAAAGTTATTAAACAGAACTGGCCCCAGTATTGAGCCCTGGGGAACACCACTTGTGAACACTGCCAGCTGGATGTAACTCCATTCACAACTCTTCAGGTTCAGTTATCCAGCCAGTTTTTCATTCAGCAAAGAGTACACCTGTCCAAGCCATGAGCAGCCTGTTTCTCCAGGAGAATGCAGTGGGAAACTGTGTCAAAGGCTTCACTAAAGTCTAGGTAGGCAATATCCACAGTCTTTCCCTCAAAGTTTCTTCAGAGTGGTTTATTGATTTTAATATAGCTGCTTTTCTTAGGTTATACACTTAGTTCCCATAAGAACATGAATAACTCAGATTGAGAAATAACATGCAGCTCATTGCTTGATGCAGGTGATATTTGCCAAATTACTAGGATGTTCAGGTGAGGCAAGCCTTTATATAAAGGGTTTCAGACCACCTGAAACATTCATGTTTTTCATGTTGAAGTCAATTCTAGCATTTGCTTAAGCAAACTAGGTAGATGGCACATATTCAAATTATATAATAGCCTGAGGAAATTAGAATAGAGGAATCTTGCAGCTGGTATCAGTGACCTAAAGCCTGATGTTAAATTATTAAAGGACTAGGTATCTTGTAAATGTTTATCCCATATTAAGTTAAAGTTCAGCTAATTTTCCATATAAACACAAGTGAGGGTTAAAGTAGATGCTTTCTTGTAAGTTCTTCTATTCTTCACATTTTTCTATACATAGTGTCAGATTGGAAGGAGCTCCCTGTACATGGTCCCACAGTCCTCTTCTCTTTATCCCTTATATGTCTTACACACCTTTTCAGTTCTTCATTCTGAGTACATTTATGGCAATACCTTTGTCTGTGTTACTTCCTCTCTTTACAATGCTGTAGGACTTGGGGAAGCATACATCAACATAGCTGATAATTGTGTTTTCATACAAGAAGAGAGAGATAACAAATGGCTTTACTACTTCTTAAAAAAAATAAAATAATTTATTTTAGCATGCTACAAGGCTTTCCATCATATTTAATTTTTGCATTAGAGATGCACTTTCCTCCTACTGAGACAGACTGTGTGCTGGAAGATCTGTCCAAGCAGACTAGAGTGTCATTCAACAGAAACTACCCTATGGTTGGGCAATAATCTAACACTGTATTCTAGAAGTTTTAGGTTTTTTGTACAAAAGAACTGTTGCTAGTTGTAACATTGCTTTATGTTAAGTTACTGCTCTCAGGAAAAACATTTACCTAAAAGTGTGGAAAATTATACAAAAAGTTGTTGTTTGAAAATTTAAAAGAGCAACATAAAATTTAAATTTTTGTTACTTTTTGTTTTATTGTATGCTATTTAATATAGGGAAAATTAAAGAAAAACATGTAAATTGGAGAAACCATAATTTAGCTCTCCGTAACTTAAGAGACAATTAAAATGTGAATAAAAATACTACCTTAATATTTATTTTAACATATTCTCCTACCTTTTGTCTCAACTGTACTCCATGGTTGTCATCTTTGGCTGTAAGGTAGAGGGAGCGAACTTGATTTTGCACGTTGCTATAAAAGGTTGTTTCCCAAAACTGTTGGTTAGTCCAGATAGGATGGTCTTGTACACAGGTGTAAGCAAACTGACTAACTCCAGGTGCTAATTTCTGAAAGGAAAAAAAAATATTTCATTTCTTTTAAAGGTTATGGCTTGGGTATTTAAATATATATTAATAATCAGACATACAGACTGAAATACGCAATATATACCATCTTCTGTACTGCAATTTAGGAAAGAGAAATTATCTCCAGTTTTGTGCTATTAAACAAATTAACATACAGGAAGCCTGTAGAGAAGTCTAATGCTACTGCTAGACATGGCTTTCTTGATTCACAGCAGAAAAACGAGACACCAGGAGGAATTCTGTGATGACAGTATAGAATACATTTCTAATATGGAACATTTGCCTTGACAAGAAGATACAGTATTTTTAATAACTTAGTCCAACAACACAGAAATCAGTATTCAAACAGAGTAAAATTATTTATCTTTTTATTTAAAATCTGAACAACAGTTATGACTTTTAAAATAATTATACATGGCAACTGAGCCCTTCCAAAAAGCTGCATTTGTTGCAACAGCAGAAGATTAGATAAATTGTCATCTTGTTATATACTGCACTGTATGACTCAAATCCAGCTTCTGAAAGAGTACTGACTTGGCTATATTGTTTGAAGTCACGAGGGTATGGATCCCTATAAGCTCTCAAGCAAAACCAGAATTCTTACAGCATTATGAATGCAACACTTTTTTCAAGGAGGTCTATTTCTTTAGGTAGTGCTAGTGTCCCAGTGAGTTGTTTCATATTCTTGATAACCCCAAAAATTAAAGGAAATTTATTTCAATGACCTGAATAATAAAGAATGAAATCCTGTATCATACAGTCTTACATTTTGAAAAAAAGAAGGCCACAAAATATTTATCTTGTATACTGCATATAGCAAAGAAGCAGGTAATCTAAAGAACCCCTTATAATGATTTCTGCAGCAGAACTGAAGAATAAAGTACATTACTGGGTGCTTAATTTAATGACTTTGACTCAGAATACTCCCCATACCTGAAATACACACTATATATAGAAGTTATATTTTACTTCAGTGATTATGTTGTAAACCACTTTCCTATAAAGCATGAATAGCACTTGTTTTAATATTTATAACACTACAATTGTACACAACAGCCAGTACATATAATATTTCTGCAGCAGGCACTCAGGCATTCAAGTGGAAGGCTAGGAAATTACAACTGAAAATTTTGAAGTCTGGTTTAGATTTCTGGTTTTGCAATTCTTCGAACTGTGTTTTCCACAATACGCTCTTCCAAGTACATCATGAACTAAATGTCCTGATCATGTGCCATGAATTCATTCCCTATCAAAGACATGGTCCTTTGAAATGGTATGTTAGAGGAAATGATACGTGATGTACTACTAAAATTTACCCAATTTAAATACCTTCTCGCGATTAACCATCAAAAAATGAGCTGCAGGCAATCCAGGAGTCTCCTGGAGTACATTAAGCATAACTGATTAAGCCAGGTAATAGATAGCCCTACCAGACAGAATGTGATACTGGACCTGATGGTCACCAACACAAATGAGCAATTGGTGACCTGCAGTGATCACCCTCTGGTGGAGTTTGCAGCCCTGAGGGATAGGGGTCAGGAAAAGAATTGAGTCAGGACCCTGAATTTCAGGAAAGTAAAATTCCAGCTGTTAAAGGAGACAGTCAATAGGAGCCCCTGGGAAATGGCCCTCAGGGGCAAGAGAGCAGAACAGAGCTGGCAGATCCTTAAGGATGCTTTCCATAGAGTACATGAGCTCTCCATTCCCTGGTGTAAGAAATCAGGCAAGGAAGGCAAGAGACCAGCATGGCTGAGTCGAGACCTGCAGGTCAGACTAAAAGGCAAGAAAGAAATGCACAGGCAGTGGAAGCTGAGACAGGTATCCCAGAAGTACTGTAGGGATGCCATGCACTTGTGTAGGAAAGGGGTCTGGAAGGCCAAGGTGCAGACAGAGCTGAACCTGGCAAGGGATGCAAAGAGTAGTAAGAAGGGCTTCTACAGGTATGTCAGCCAGAAAAGGAAGGTCAAAGAAAGTGTACCACACCTGAGGAGTAAGACTGGCAAACTGGTAATGATGGACAAGGAGAAGTCTGAGGTACTCAGTCTTCACTGGCAACCTCTCTTCCCACACCTCTCAAGTGGACAGATGTCAAGACAGGGACTGGGAGAACAAAGTCTCTCCCACTGTAAGAGAAAATCAGGTTTGTGACCACCTGAGGAACCTGAATATACATAACCCTATGGGGCCTGATGAGATGTATCCCAGAGTCCTGAGGGAAGTGGCTTAGGTATTTGCCAAGCCACTCTCCATGATACTTCAAAAATCATGGCAGTCAGGTGAAGTCCCTGGTGCCTGGAAAAAGGGAAACATTGCACCCATTCTTAAAAAGGGTAGAAAGCAGGACCCTGGCAACTACCGACCTGTCAGCTTCACCTCTGTGCCTGGAAAGATCATGGAACAGATCCTCCTAGAAGCTATGCTAAGGCATCTGGAGGACAGGAGGTGACTTGACAAGGCTTCACTAAGGGCAAGTCCTGCCTGACCAACCTGGTGGCCTTCTGTGATGAAGTGACTACATCAGTGGGCAAGGGAAGAGCCCTGTATGTCATCTGTCTGGACTTCTCTAAGGCCTTTGACATGGTCTCCCACAACATCCTTCTCTCTAAATTGGAGAGATATGGATTTAAGGGGTGGACTGCTCAATGGATGAGGAATTAGTTGGACGGCTGCATCCAGAAGGTAGTGTTCTAAGTCTCAGTGTTCAGATAGAGATTGGTGACAAGGACAAGTGGTGTCCCTCAAAGGCTTGTACTGTGACCAATACTGTTTAATATCTTCATCAATGACACAGACAGTGGGATTGAGGGCACACTCAGCAAGTTTATAGGTGACACCAAGCTAAGTGGTGCAGTTGAAATGCCTGAGGGACAGGATGCCATTCAGAGGGACCTGGACAGGCTCAAGAGGTGGGCCCATGTGAACTTTGTGAGGTTCAACCAGGCCAAGTGCAAGGTCCTGCAGCTGGGTTGGGGCAACCCCTGCTATCAACACAGGCTGGGGAATAAAGTGATTGAGAGCAGCTCTGAGAAGGACTTAGGGGGACTGGTGGATGAAAAGCTGGACATGAGCTGGCAATGTGCACTCGAAGCCCAGAAGGCAAACCACATCCTGGGTTGCATCAAAAGAAATGTGCCCAGTAGGTCAAGGGAGGTGATTCTGCTGCTCTACTCCACTCTGGTGAAACTCTGTCTGGAGTACTGTGTCCAGCCCTGGAGTCCCCAGGACAGGAAAGACATGGACCTGTTGGAGCGGGTCCAGAGGAGGACCACAAAAATTATCAGAAAGATGGAACACCTCTGCTATGAAAACAGACTGAGTGAGGGTTGTTCAGCATGGAGAAGAGAAGGCTCCGGGAGGACCTATTTGTGGCCCTTCAATACTTAAGGGGGTTCTATAAGAAAAATGCAGACAATCTTTTTAGCAGGGCCTGTTGAGATAGAACACGGGGTAATGATCTTAAACTAAAAGAGAGTAGACTTACACCAGATATAAGGAAGAGATATTTTAGGTTGAAGGTGGTGAAACACTGGAACAGGCCCCATCACTGGAAACATTCAAGGTCTGGTCATATGGGGCTCTGAGTAACCTGCTCTAATTGAAGATGTCCCTGCTCACTGCAGGGGAGTTAGACTAGATGACCTTTAAAGGTCCCTCCCAACACAAACTATTCTGTGACTCTATGCAGACAAATTGTGTTACAGAGGAATGGGAATGAAAGGTAAATCATGGATTATAAATATTAACACATCTTGAAAGCAATAGTTACTGCAAAACTCCTATCACAGCTTTTACTTTATTTATTGTTTTTTCCACTGGCAGTAATTCCCAGTCACAATACACCTGCAAAAAGGGAGTATGATGCCACAAAAAAAAAAAAAAAAAGGCAAAAAGGAAAAGGCAAAAAAAGAAAGAAAAAAGGTCTGTTCAAGCCTAGCTAATTGGTATAGTTCACTCACGGCAGTTTGTGTAATGAATGCCACACAAAGGAGTGATTTGACTATCAACCTGTCCAGCTGCCTTTGATGCCTCAGCCCAAATCAGGTAATTTTGTTAACTAGCTAAAGAAGGGGTGATCTTTGGTACAAACCCAAAAGAAAGTTTACACTTATAACCCTGGCTCCATAGTAACAGTGTTACAGAAACAAAAATGAACCAAATTATTTTCACATGGGGACAAACATGACATGAAAGCTGAGGGGATTTTCAGTGCTCTTCCTGTGCTTATAATTTCCAACATGAACAGCCATGTACAAAAGAATTTTTAAATGAAGGAGATTTATGTTCAAATATAATGACATAAATCAACATTGTCAGTAATTCCTAGGCAAAGTAAAACCAGTTTGTTTACAAACAGATGAAAAAATCCACCAAAAAGCTAAGCAGTCATGAACACTATTCTTCTCATCATCTGCATGTGTTGAAACATTCAAATGGCAAAACCTGAGAGCGGCCAGAGTACAGAATCAAAGTCAGGACTTGTAGTTCCAGGCTCAGCTCTGTCAGTAAAATAATTTTGGATTCTCAGATTGTTTTGGTTAGTTTGTAAAAAAGTAAACTGAATACCAACCTTAAGAAGCACACTGCTGTTCCTATACAGACAAAGTCCATGGACTAAAAATACTCCTGGTACAAATATAAGCATTCCATGAAGCCTGCAGTGTCTACACTCTCTACCCTGGGAGTGCTTAGTCAGCCTATTTGACTAAAATGGAAACTTATCTACTACATCAAAAGGGCCCCAATGTTTACTGTTGTATTCAAAAGGATTTGCTTAGAATTTCTCAAATTTAAGTAGAACTACTGAACTACTGTTCAGTGCTTTTCACCAAGTAATACTACACATATAAAACAAATCTTCACCTCTCTTTCCATAGGATACTTATGCTTTTTCTCCCTGATCTGATACTTCATTTCTGCCAGACAGAATGAACGTAGGCAGCAGCAAAAGAATTTCATACTTATAAGGGAGGATTTAAGGGCTGACAGCTTAAAACAGATCCCAGGAAAATAAAAATAAAATAGTTCTGCACTAATAAAGTCCTGATTCTAAAGCTGTCCGTATGATAGCTTAAATGAGCACTGAGGTCTAGATTGTAATAACCAACAGGAAATAAGTTAACTTCTGCAAAAGACACCAAGTTCTTTCAAACAGACTAATGGCACTTCAGAAAACCCAAACTCTCCTCTCCCAAATGATGTGTGAAGCAGGTATTACCCTTCTCAACAGAACTAATTACATTCTGCAGATTTGAGACTTGCTATGTGTGACTATATGCAACTTCCTGAACTCAGGAATTATATTTCCATTATTTTCACCTTACTGAGTGGATAATACCTGTCCAGAATTTTTTCTCTGTTGCCTGATCCTGGATACTTCTGATTCTCAAAATGATACTTACAGCTCAGTAAAAAATGTGCACCAACTCCAAGACTCCCAAACTTACTGTGAGGTGCAGGTCCCCAAAGAGCTTCTCTATGACCTATTATTTAGATTGCTTGCTACTGGAAAAGAAAAAACATGCTTTGTGCTGATTACTCATCAGTCATTATCATTTACACCACAAGAGCTTAAAGAAGAAAACACATTTATGATAGCAAAGCAAAGGATCCAGTTATTGATTGTAAAGTTGGAAAAAGAGTTACAAAACAAAAAGACTAAAAGGTATATTTATATCTGAGACTTTTTTTTTCTCACAGGATTTTGCTGCATATCTCTTGGCTATGGAAACGAAGTACTCTATTTTTTAGGGAAATTCAGTTTACTTCAGTCTCCAGCTTGTATCCTGGCTTATTGGTCTGAGTATTCTTTGTGAGAAGAGGAAGGAAAAGAGCTGAGAATGGGGTTGTTGTTGAATGCAAAGCATAGCTTCCTCCTCAGCTCCTGGAGGAATCACTGTGCTACGGGTTATCTGCTTGACCTCTTTGAGAAAGCTATTGCAACACCTGTGAAATTACCCACTGATCTTTGCATACAAAAGGAGACCACAGCACTTCCTCTCATGTATTGATGAAGGTTCTCCCTGGAAGTCTGCAAGTGTAAGCTTATAGATCACCCAGGACACAGTGACAGTGCTACTTTAAAGGGTTACTCCCCATCTAGGAGTTGTTTAGATACGCTCAATTAGCACTTACTGCATATCATACATATGCACGTACCACTTACTGCAGGCTACACGCTGCCCTTCCTCAAGTCAATGTAAACCAAGTTCTGCATATGAACATATTCTATGAACCACTTCTATATTCAGATCTGTGTTGTGCCCACACAGATATCTGCTAAGTTCAAAAAGACTCCAAAGAAGTCCCACAGGATCAACCTTCATAGATTGACCCACAGGGTTCGGGCTTATCTATATACTTGCTGACAACACTGTACCACCCCATGCACATATATCAATATTTATCACAGCATGCACATACTCAAACAAGTCTAAATGTATAGGAGCATGTTTGCAAGTCTGACTAATGGCTGCACAGACATCAGTCAAAAAATTCAATTTGATAAATGGTTTTCCCATTTGGTCTAAAGCATAAAATTATACCCACATGTACTGTACACGCAAATGGGAGTTCATAAAAGCATTACATGAGAACTGTGAAGCCTCTGTTACTATTTTTTTTAGTTTTGATTTTTACTGCTCTAGACAAAAAGGATTAAATACTAAATCAAGCTTCTTCTCCAACCTGAAAAACGTCAGCAACAAAAAAGAAAACAATTTTCCACCTCTCCTACCTTCAGAAAACCAAAGCCGGACTCATGATTAATTTATATTTAAAAATGTGAGTAGCAAAGTGGTTGATTACACTGTTTATCTAGTATTATTTCACCATGAAAAATAAAAGAAAGGCCAATTCACTTACAGTTCAGCACTACCAAATCCCAGAAAGGTACACTAAACCAGCAGAGGGCAACAGAATTCTAGAACTTTGCAAAATTGGGATGTAATTCTGGATGGAGCTTTATTTATTGAATTTTTTTTTCCCCCCAGCAAAAGTGACTTAAAACATCTATCTACTCATAATCTTTAATCCTCAACTTCTGAGGATCATGTATAATTTACTATACACTACTTAAAGCCAGATCTAGTATCTCAGATTTCTATATTTAGATGTTTCGAGACAGACGGATATACGCTAATGTTACATGTAACATTAAATAGTGCACAATAATGTCTTCTCCTTTCTCCGAAGAGATAACAAAAAGATTTACAAAGTTCTGCTTTACATGGGACAGACTAAGGAAACTGAAGTAATCTAGAATGAAGGATGTTCAGAACCCGCAAAAAAAGAAAGAGAGAAGACGTTTTCATGCTAAAATTTCACGGTTCTAAATAAGGTTTAGTTCCAAGAATTGGATTAGAAATATGCTGATTTTTTCCCCCCCTGTCTACAGCATATTAAAGCTTTTTTTTTTTTTAAAAATCTAGTTTCATTATAGAGATTACCATGACTCTCTTCACCAAGGTTTAAATCCATTAGTTAAGTTACAGATTTCACAAATTCCCAGTTGCAGTGTTGAATCATAGAATCACTAAGGTTGGAAGGGACCTCAAAGATCATAAAGTTCCAACCCCCCTGCCATGAGCAGGGAACACTACCACTAGACCAGGTTGCACAAAACCTTGTCCAACCTGGCCTTAAAGCTTTTGAAATTGTGACACAGGTATTTTGAAAATCTTTCCAAGTGTCACCATCTTCCTTTTGCATTAGGTGGCTCAGCAGTGAGTGTGACTGCATGACTGGTGTGACTGCATGACTGGTGTGACTGCAACCTGCGTGACTGCACTGGAATGGTGGGATTGGCTCTACCCACAAAAATAAGCCCCCAACAACGAAGTTGTTATGCAGGTCTATGCTCAGAAATAAACCCTGTAAATTTCATAGCTTATGTTTTTATTTATGTCCAGATAGTGGTTCTCAGAATTAGTGATGACCTGATACAAAATGTAAAGCTTGGTTAAGAGAGCATCTAAGTAAGCTTGAAAAGGATAATGAAGGAATTTTCAGCTCTTCTGTCACTTCACTCTGGTATTTCTTTAGTTACTATTTTCCTTCTCATATGGCAGCTTTCTCTGTCTTCAATGGTAGAAAACTCCCTCCAAAGTTCTCTCAATATAAAGCATTCCCGTATCTGAAGAAACTACTAAAACAATAGTCCTCAAGTAGTCCTCACAAACAGGATGAACAAAATAGTCAGAAAGATGGGGGGACCTTGCCTGGTTGAGAGGTCAGGAAGGCCAAGGTGCAGCTGGTCACATCCAGAGGGTAGTGGTCAATGGCCTGATGTCTAGATGGAAAACAGTGACAAGTGGTGTCCCTCACGGGTCCATACTGGGACCAGTGTTGTTTAATATCTTCATTAATGATATTGACAGTAGCATTGAGAGCAGCCTCAGAAAGTCTGCTGATGACACCAAGCTGGGCGGTGCAGTCAATATGCCAGAGGGACAGGATGCCATCCAGAAGGACCTGGACAAGCTGGAGAAGTGGGCCCAGGTGAACCTCATGAGGTTCAACAAGGCCAAGTGCAGGGCCCTGCACCTGGGCCAGGGCAACCAGAGATATGAATACAGGCTGGGGGGAAGACATGCTAGAGGGCAGCCCTGTGGAAAAAGACCTGGGGGTACTAGTGGATCAAAAGCTGGATGTGAGCCACCAATGTGCAACTGCAGCCCAAAAGGCCAACTGCATCCTGGGCTGCATCAAAAGTGTGGCCAGCAGATTGAGATAGGTGATTCTGCCCCTCTACTCTGCCCTGGTAAGGCCTCACCTGGCATACTGCATCCAGCTCTGGAGCCCCCAACACAAGAAAATGTGCCCTGATTTTCATTCAGGGCAATGAAAATGATGAGAGGGCTGGAGCATCTGTCTTATGAAGACAGGCTGAGAGAGTTGGGATTGTTCAGCCTGAAGAAGAGAAGACTCCAGGAGGACCTTACAGCGACCTTCCAATACCTGAAAGGAGCCTATAAGAAGGCTGGGGAAGATCTGTTCACAAGGGCATGTAACGATAGGACAAGGGGGAATGGTTTCAAGCTAAAGAAGGGTAGATTTAGGTTGGACATTAGGTAAAATTGCTTTAATATGAGGGTGGTGGGTCACTGGAACAGGTTGCCTAGGGAGGTGGTGGGGGCCCCATCCCTGGAGACAATCGAGGTCAGGCTTGATGGAGCTCTGACAAATCTGTTCTAGTTTGAGATGTCCCTGCTTACTGCAGGGGGGTTGGACTAGATGACCTTGAGAGGTCTCTTCCAACCTAAGACATTCTATGATTCTAAAAAAGAGTAAAAAAATATATAATATAAATTGCAAATTAATAAAAAAAAGTAACAGTAGTAGATCTCATCTTGACAATACAAGTTGTATATCCTATATGGTTAAGACGGTGAAAATGGGAAAAAATGGGAAGAGCAGCATCATGAAGAACTCAGAAAGTACTGATAAGAAGCCTAAACTTACTGCATTCTTGGGTAAGTCATTTGAGAGATTAAACAAAGATCCAGTCTGACCAACAGGCAAAGAAGAAGACTGTAGAGGTGTTGGATTCAAGTGCATTACAGAGCAGGACATTGTAAGGAACTCCAATGATAAGATCTAGAAACAGCATGAGCAGTGCATGAAGAAGTGGAGAGATCCAACTGCCTAGTAAATTCTTATCAGCAAGTGTTTAAACTAACAACGAACTGCTGATGTGATATTCCAAAGTTCAGAAAGCCAGTAATGAATCAGAGGAAGTGAAAAAGAGGATCCTAGCAAGAATTTAAACTGTAGGAACTATTAGGAAGGATAAAGAAGCAGCAAGTGGATGAAATGCAGGGATGTAGATGAAAACAGGAGTAGCAGATAAAACTTCAATTATTGGCTTGAATCACTAGGAGAATAATAAAGTGTATGAGTGAAGGACAGGAAAGCACTTGTGACACCCCAATTCTTTGGCCACATCCAGTTTAAATTGTTCATTAAGTATCTAGGAAGACAAACACAGAAATTCACACATGAGCAGGCAATATACACTAGTATATCAGCAACTTATCTCCTTCAGCATCTGTAAGCATTTGCTGTCTTCTGGAAACATAAAATAATGCTGCTTGAATCATGATAGATAATAACCACAGAATCACAGAATTGTCATGGTTGGAAAGGACCTCTAAGAGCACTGAGTCCAACCATCAATACAAAAAATCCCACAACCGTGGCCACTAGAGCACGTCCTGAAGTACCAATTACACAAGTTTTGAATACCTCCAGGGATGGTGACTCCACCACCTCCCTGGGCAGGTGTCTGATCACTCTTTCAGTATATAAATTCGTCCTAATACCTAATCTAAACCTCCCCTGCTGCAACTTCAGGCCACTTCCTCTGGTCCTATCATTATTTACTTGGGAGAAGATGCTAACTAACACCCACCTCACTACAAACTCCAGTCAGGTAGTTGTAGAGGGCAATGAGGTCTCTCTGCAGCTTCCTTCAGACTAAATAATGCCATTTCCCTCAGCTGCTCCTCAAATGACTTGTTCTCTAGACCCTTCACCAGCTTGGCTGCTCTCCTCTGGACTCACTCCAGCACCTCAGTGTCCTTCTTATAATGCTCCAATGAAACTGCATTTAATAAAAGGAATTATATTTTCGTGCAGAAAATAAAGTTCCATTCTACTGGAATAAGGATGTAGTGATCAGGAGGTGAATATATGGAAAATTCATGGGACTCTGTTACTTCAGATTTACATTCCTTCACTTTAAGGTCAGAAGCTTTACCAGAAATTTTAATTAAACCACCAGAAATTCTTTCATGGTGAAAATTCTGAATGAAGCAGTGTTTCTGTAACACTGCAATCCCTCCTAGAAATAACAACTCCGTAAAGAGATGGGCTATAACCAAATAAAATTGTTACAGTCAAACCAGAGTTCTGTATCATTGCTAGAAAATGAGTTTAAGTGGAATCATGAAGAGTTACAAATTAGGTAATTCCACTGCTTGTGGGAATACAATGGAGAGGTTTCTGTTTATTCTAGGAGATAGTGGATTAATTCCTCAGTTACAGAACTAAACATTTACTGTAACATTTATCTTTACTTCTTATTTTAATGGGGGGGGGGTGTTCTATTTTTTTTTTCCCCAACCAAGTACTTCCTCCCACAAACCACTAAGAAGAGGAATTGCAAAGTTCTCTTCACTGTTTCTAATGTTGTTATCATTCTGGGAAAGCAAGCTTCTTCAACATAACAAATCTACCACAGTAACTACATTTCCAAATTTCCTTGTAAAGACAGATGTCAACAAATTGTCTAGTTACTCTCTCACACTCAAGTGCTAAACTGTCATACTATACTTTCCTGTCTTATTTCTTCTGGATTTTTTCACCTAAAATAGTTTTGGAAGTGTGATACGCTCTACCTGCAAAGACATAAAATCTGCTGTACAGACGTGTACTATGTATCCATTAAAAACCAAAGTACACTAACTAAAATCTTAAGGATCAAAGAAGACATTTTGGTATGTGTTTGCAAGTGATACTGCAAAACCACTCAATAACAGCTAACAAGAATCCCCAGATTCCTGTTTTAACCTTAGAAGTATGTTTGCTTTTATAGAAGTAATTTACTCAACTGTAATCTTTGTATTAAAGGAACTTTTAATGGATGCAATAAAAGCCCTTGACTGGGTGAGTGTTTGGAAATATTGTCAGAATTTTGACCATCACCTTATTATTCTCTTCCATGACCCCACTCATATTCATAAGCACCTGACAAGTAACCACGTTACCCTCTCTCAAAATTCAACAAAAATACTGCTTTTTGTGCCATGCCTATAAAAACTTCAGGCATAGTTAACCTACTGGTGGACAGAATCACCACTGATGATGACTAATACTGCTGCCCAGCTTCCCTGCAGTACCTCAAACTGCCTGGCTTCAAGTATTATTACTTATTTCAAATTCATATTGTAAGCTCTTGAGGAAAAGGATCTTAATCTTTGTTTTCTCTTATATGAAAGCAAGATCAGCACTTTTGGTCCATAATTTGGGCTCCTGGATTTCCCAGTAATGCAAAAAATGCTCATATACACATTTGGTAATATTGTAAAATACCCTTAATCAATCTTTTGCCTATCAACTTGAAAATGTGCAAAATTACTAAGATCTCTGAATGAAGAACTGTTAAAGAAGATGATATATGGAAAAGATATTTACATATGAAATTAACTTCAGATTTAAAAATCTAGCTTATATTGCAAAGTCTGCATGACTTTTTAAGTTGCAGTAGTGTTAGAAGTCCAGGAACTGACCTCAACCTAAAGGATAAAGGTACATTTCTTCCTTACAAAATATGAATCACTTGCAAGGCTTAACATCCAACCCCACCCCTGCTAAACAGTGCATGTGTATCATGCCCTTTTACACTTTTCACCATTACCACTCTCTTCTGACAAGCCAGACCGGTATCTGGAGTTCAAACATTACAGTCTGATAATACAAAGAAGCATTAGAGCTCTGACAGTGAAAGAACAGAAAAATGGTGATAAGCTAATAAATGTTCTTTTGATACTTATTACTTAATTTGAAGTACTGAAGAAAAAGCTTCCTTCTCTCCCCTGTGATGTCCTTATATTCACTGCTGTTTGTTTTAGAGGAGTTATGTAGCAAATAGGAACAACAAAGTCTGCCTACATATAATTTCTTCTGTGCACAAGCTGCTATATGACACACTACATGACACACACGTTCTTGCTGGTTTTTAAGCAGGCAACTTAATGTATTTCTACGTTTAAGGGACTACGAATCTGAGAATTAATAAATTAGTATTAAAAATAATGTTATTTAATACAATTTCAATCACAAAACATTTCCATAGATTAAGATAGTATCAGAACTTGCAGAATAGAGATACAAGATGAAAATTAATGGAAGCATACAAAACTCCTTGCCAAGATAATAAAGGAAGTCTTTCAGGATGGGAGTTTCCTACATAGAAGTCAGCAATTCAAGAGTGGAGAATATTTCAAGTAGAAATTATTTAATTTCAAGCACATCAGAATAAGACAGAAATGTTTAGAAGGAAATACAGTAACTAGATGCAAGATGAAAATATTTCAGTATAGAAAGGTAACACAAGACAGAAAGGCTAGCTTTACAGAAGGCTAAAAGCAGGCTGATGGTTATGAGAATTAATTGTGCAGAAATACAAGAATGAAAACTCATATTAAATGTAAAAAAAAACAATTCATTTTGCTTTTCAAAATTAACTGTATCATCCAATAACTTTCTGCAACTAGCTGGCATTTACACAAATTCTAAAATAAAGATTAACATAGTATTATTTTTTTAAACTAACAGAGATATTGTTAGCACCAAATTTTCCACTGTTTCCCAGAGTACAGTTGGACTAATATGCCACTTATTCCAGTTGATACTAATTATAAAATTTGACTGATAGAGACATAAAGATGGAATCAACTCTTCACCCACCATCAGATTGCCACATCAGCCTTTCATAAGGTAGCTTCTCTGGGACTTTGTAGCTAATGCTTTGTAGCTAATGCTATGTAACAGAGAATGTATTTTGAATTATGATGCTTCTATTACCTAATTAGCCTTGGTTTGGATCTCTCTTGAAAAAGTGTTTGAAGGTAATAGTTACAATATGATAAACTACTTTGAATTTCTCTGGTAATGCCCCTTCACTCTTCAGTGAAAGCCCTTATAACTGGGAATCCCTCCCACACCTAACAAGCTCTGCAGTAAAGTGGTCATTTATTTAGGCATTTCAAGTAGTAAAGGTCTTCCACTGAATGTCTGTCATAACTATTAGTGAAACTTGGTAATTCTCTTCAACTGGGAAAGTATACACTCAGTTTCATTTTATCATCAGCTATGCCAAAGAGCATATACTTCTCTATGGAAAACATCAGAATTATTTATACCGGTGTTTTAACATGGAATAACTTCCAGTTTGACATTTATTATTCATTACCTTCGGATTTTTTTCTTAAATTACAATTTTGTACTTGCCTTGAAGATTATTTTAACAACCTTTAAACGAAAACTACTCGCAATGACTAACATCTTTTTAATCTCAAAAACTCTAGTAAGATAATTCTTAAGATGACCTGAATAACTACATTCAAAAGTTTTAAGTAAAATGATTCATCAAATTTTTGTAATCTTTTAAAAACACTGAATAAAGCAATTATATTTTATGTAACTATTTCCTTCTCAATAGAGAATGATGTAAGTGTATGGAGTAAAATGATAAATGGCAGACATGCAGATGATCAGATCAACTGAACAACAGCATACCCTGAGGATTTCAGTTAGCCCTAGCCTGCAAAATATTTATCTGGTGTTTTATTGCAAGTTCTAGAATAAAATTAGCATCCAAAATGTGGTGGCTTACAAGCATTAAGATAAAAACTAAAGTAAAAATCAATCCTTCCCTGCATCCCTTCCAAGATGTACATAATTTATTCACATAAAAATTATGAAGCAGTCTCTGATGCATCTCACTATGGTATGCTAAATGACAGATGTTCATTTGAACATAATCCATCCAATCTATGAGACAATTTACTGCGTTTGGGTTATTTTTGCTGAAATTAGATCAGCACTGTCCAAGTGTATATCAAACAATTAAGAACAACAACTAACTCAGAAATCCAATCAAACATTTGTGATTCTGAAAAATAATGCTCCTTTGGCTACTGCAATCCAAATAAATGCTCATCTATAAAATATGGAAGTCAATTAATAATTTCTACACAGAACAAACATTACTTTCAGAATAGTATATTTTTATTAGGCCACTTCCTTTATTCAAACACAGGTGATCAGGACTGTAAATTATGAATGCTGAACAATGAAAGTTGGCAAGTGAATTACTATCTACTATGAAACGTGGTAGAATAGCTTTAAAATTTTATGGGAACACAGATGATGATGTACAGTTCAAGCATAACATTTTAATAATAACATTTTGAAAAAAATCCCCTGAAAGAGAGAAAATTGTATTATAATCTGCACATTCAGGTTCTGCAATGGTTGAAGGATGCAAGAAAGAATGTTTGATCAGACTGCCCCACATCTCCCCAGTTGAAAAGGAAGGGAAGATGCAAGATGTGGACTCTGACTGTGACTTGGTATGGAATAGCAGTGAAGAAGAGAGCTTTGGCTCTCTCTGCCTCTTGTCCAGTGCAGAGGCCGAAACTGGTACCTGCCCTTGATTATCACTCTTGCTACACACTAAACCTTCAAGAAGTGCAGCACACTCAACAGGACATCTTGCCAATTTGGCAAAGAGACATAACTGAGAGTATCCAAATCCAGTGAATTCGACAATGCCAACTATACGATCATCAAACTGTCTTCCTTGATGAGTTAGTAACATGAAAATACAATTAAAATATGTCCTTCTCAGCTTGTCCTTTCTTCCTATATGTAGAAAAAGACCTCTTTTCTGCAGCACCAGGCAATACTACAGTTCTAATTTATACACAGAAAAAATGACAGCATACCAAATATGCACGGGTCATCTGTAGCAAAAAAAGTGGAAAAATTCTTTTATCTTCATGCATAAATACATTTTATTTATACTGTTTAAATTTTAAACAAAATTCCAACAGTATTACTAAAGGTAAACTAAAACCTTTTCCGAACCCAGAAGCAACAGTGTTTGTTTTTGTGACATTAACAGTACACACTAAAGTCCACTGTCACTGATGAGTCACATTTTGCTAAAAGCTCATGTCCAATATTTAAAATTTTTAAAAAGCATTGTGACTATTTCTTCTAGAAAAATTCTGTTATTTCTCAGGCCACAAATATGCAACCAGTACTGACTTCCTGTCTATGAATTTAATCCCACAAGCTATGAGTTAAGAGTGCAATCAAATCCTGCCTGATCAAGTTTCACAAGAGATCACTCCTCAGACTTCAGGAGTTGGAATTCCAAAATTTCACCAGACATCCCAAAAGCTGATAGTATGCTGTACACAGGGTGTTGCTTCTTGTCGTTTTAATTAGATACATGTAGAAACACCCTAATCTACACAAGCAAAGACGTTAATACAAGACCTGTTACATCATGCAAGTTTATTCCTTTCTATACATTTTTTACTATCTTCCTAAGGATATTTTAAAATATCTAGAGGGTAGAGCACTGACTACTTGATGAGAATCACAGAATCACATAGAATTACCAAGGCTGGAAAAGACCTTTAAGATCATCAAGTCCAGCCTATGACCAAAACCACCGCACCATCTAGACCATGGCACTAAGTGCCACATCCAGCCTTGCCTTGAACACATCCAGGGATGGTGCCTCCACCACTTCCCCGGGAAGTCTATTCCAATGTCTAACCACCCTCTCTGTGAGGAAGCACTTCCTAATATCCAACCTAAACCTCTTCTCCAGGCTAAACAACCCCAACATCCTCAACCTCTCCCTAGAAGACTTTTCCTCTAGTCCTTTCACCAGCCTTGTTGCTCTCCTCTGGATCCACTCCAGCACCTCAACGTCCTTCTTGAAGTGAGGGGTCCAGAACTGGACACAGTACTCGAGGTGAGGCCTCACCAGTGCTGAGTAAAGGGGGAGAATCACATCCCTACTCCTGCTGGCCACACTGTTCCTGGTACAAGCCAGGATGCCATTGGCCTTCTGGGCCACCTGGGCACACTGCTGGCTCATGTTCAACTGGCTGTCCACCAGTACTCCCAGAAGACCACTCCAGAATCTTACCAACTCCACCATAGGAGTATGTTTCTCTTACTACTCAGTTTCTTGGTTTCATCTGCTGGACTCACAGGAAAACACATCTTTCTCACTATTTAGACCCCTTAAACACCTGGTGTCTGCACTACGTGTGGCCATGTACAGTAAAGCTACTTAGGAACAACAAGTAGTTGCTTCATTAGTGCTCTTCTTTGTGCTAGGTAAATAAAATGAAACCTAAGATTTCATACACACACACCAGTCCTTTCACAAAGGAACTGTGATGTTGTGTAACTTATTTTCATTATTTCATCCGAAGCCACAGGAATGACATTAACAATAATGTTGTGACATGAAATCCCATAATAATTTCCCATCAAAAATCTATAGCAAGCATAGATGATAAAAATTACATCTGACAGATGTATCTATAACATTTTTAGATTTACTACAAGCTTTCTAACTGCTAACTCAATTTGGAATACCACTTGTGCAGAAATACAAATGCACACACAAATGAAAACTCGTGTCACTGTAGAGAGTCCCAATTCCTGTCTATTCCTGGCTACCAAGAACACTGCTGTTTCAACAGGGCTAGGTGAATAATATTAAATATGCAGCTGACATTAGACATGGTATTCTGATAAAGGAAACATGAATAAAAAAAAGTGCCAAACATGACTTCACCATGCTTTGGAAAGCAGAAACACTATCACAGTGATGGCAGAGGTACGACAGTCCAGCATACTGAGGCAAGAATATTGGAACACCTGTGCTAAGCCAACAGAAAAGTGAAATGCAGCTTAAAGTGTGTGTGCCCATGTGTGTGTAAACTACACTGCATATGGTAGTTAAATAAAATTGACAAGCAACTCAACTGAAAAGGCCATGACTCAGTTTGACAGTACAAACATACCAGTTTTCCTGAAGGTATTTTAATAAGAAACAAATAATCCCCCAAATGACCTTAATTTTAGTTTGTACATTCCTCTGGACTTATCAGAGACAGAACAGCAATATGCTGTTTCAAGCAACAAAACTTTAATTGTTCTATCTAAGATTTCAGTGAAGGGAAACCCAGTTAAAAGAGAACTTACAAACTGTTAATACATTAGAAAGCAGGAAGCTCAAGGGAGAAAAGTAAAGCAGCAGGAGTTGACATTATTTCTCCCCAAAACAGGGGAAGAGGAACATTAGTTTAGTGTAACTTTAGAGCAGGAACCCCTCCAAAGGGTTGTAGAGATGTTAATGGGATGGAAAAATTATACCTATTTTCCTTAAATTAAGATACTGATACAGAACGTTGTTCCTACACAGGTTCATGCCAGGCAGAACACACTCTAGTCTAGGATACAATTTTGAAACCCTCTAGAGAAGCTGAAAAATGCTCCAAAAAGTGCCATTTTTACTCAAGTTCCAAAAACAACCTTAAACTGTTAATTTTAACTAATCACTGCAAAGTTTATCTACTGATCTTATGTCCTGAACAACACATCAGTTTGTGTTTAGTATGAATAGTTTTATACCAAAATAAGTACTTTTGCCAAATAATTGTATCTAATGGGACATACTGAAGGGGGCCATCACTGAACCTGAGGATTAGATCTGGGAAAAACAAAATTCTTTTTCTATTATGCATTAACAGCTGGCTTTTGCAAGCTAACAGTCAGGTTACTTCAATTTTTAATTCAGGTCTGGAACATTAAAAAAATCGTCATGCTTCTTACATCCAGGTACTCAACAGTTTCCTGAGTGTACAGCTTTAGAGTTAAATACTAAGTATAGGACTAGGTCATTACAGAAAAAAATTCAGGGAATTTTTTGAGAGAGAAATGTTGTGAGGTCTCAACACTCCTACCAAAATTAAAAGTGTACAAAAGAAATTAATTAAAGACATTCTACAGTCAATCTAGCTTTTTGCTCTCTTTATTAAAATTAAAACTCATTAAGCTTATTTCAACACTCATGATACTCCACACAGGAAAAAAAGGTTGGTTTTTCTACTGCTTTCCCCCCCCCCACCTACTTGATCAAACTATACCAAATGAGAAATCAAACCACACTCCCCAAAATCCTCTGTACTTTTCAAAGTAAAGAGCTATGTAGAATCTCTTGGCCATTTTTATTAGAGGAACTAAAAATACATCCTTAAAAAGTGACACTTGAGCTAACCAGAACTGGTGAAAATGCTACTGTATTGGGACATTGAAATAACTATAGCCATACTACAGAAGTTCTGCTTTTGAAATAACTGCTTGCGGAATTTCCGTTATTTACTTTTTAATATTTACTATCATGTTTTAGTACTGTCAAACACTATGCAAAAAAGAAAACAAAAGACAACACAAAAAACTGAAAACAGTTATACAGTTAAAACAAGCCATTTCCAATATTCTCCAAAGTTAACAACTACAAAGACTAAAAAAACTTCACAATAATTAACATGGCAAATTAAACAAAAAAGTACTCTAACAGAAGTTTTTACACAATAATATGAGAAATCACCCTTTTCCATAATTTTAGTGACTAGTATAATTCAATGATAATTCTCCAATCCATTATATAAATCTGCATTTATTTGTGGGTAAATTTATCATCCTCATCAACCAACATCTTAAGTGTTACTCTGGAGCAATGTCCATAATAGTCTATTAAAATAGTTCCACAGGAATCCACTCCAGAATGAACCTCCCTACCCGCCATGTATCACCTGTCATCACTTTCATTATTTTAACAATGTACATAAATGTAAAAAACTACAAAACAGGAGTGGTTTTCAATAAAAACTTACCCTATAAAAAGCAGTTGTCAGTGGCAGCAATGCTGCAGCAATGCTATATTCCTCTGAAGATGAACAATCCTTCAAGAAAAACATAAAAGAAAATAAGCAAAACCATTTTCAATGTTATGCATGATTTCATTTCTGCCTTATGAAGTCCCTCTGATAAACTTCCCATACACGATGTAACCTTTAATCCCTTAATTTCATGTAAGGATAATATCCATTAATGTATGTCCCTGTGTGTGTACATTTACATATCTTCCTTCGATTCCTGCTAGGTAGGTATTGCTATAATTCTTCCTATTTAAGGAATTTATTAGCAGCTTTCTCACACCTGTGCCTGAAACACAATTTCACCAACATAGTTTACATATAAAAAGGAAAACACTCCTCGTTTAGGAAACAGTAAAAACCTAGGTTGCTTCCATTTGTGTCAACAGCAAATCTGACTAAAATGAAATCGATGTGATGACCAAAGAAGGCACTTTCAAAAAGTTTACACAAAGAAACTGACATTTATCTGGTGATGAAAAAATCACCTCCACAGCCTCTAAAACAGTTTGGCACAAGGGTTAAGTTTAAAAGAAGATGAAAACCTGGATTTTCACAGTCTCAGAATGCCTCGTTAAACAGTCAGTTGTGTCATTTGTGTCCCTCTAGGATGAAAAGGGTATGCCAAAGTAAATCAGCTCGTAATTGCACTGATGAAAATAGTGATTTTATTACAAGTCTTTTAAAAGAAACCAGAATTGGAATGTAACTTAATATTTAAAAAACAAACTCCATCAATTTTTTAAGACTTAAAAAAAAAAAACATAGAATAAAAACCAAGAGTTAAAAAAGATCTTTTTTGTTAGTTACTGTTTCAGTTATTTTAGTTACTTTTTTTTAGTTACTAGATTCTTTTCATTAGCTGGCTTGTCAACACTGAAGAACACAATAGTGCACATAGCTCTACTATGGATCACCATTGTGCCCCTGGGTGACAAATGGCACAACAGCATTTCCATTTGAACAATACATTTCAATATTTTTAACATTCATTCTTACGACGGGCACCCTACAACTCAAACCATACTCCTATTAACTATCTCTAACATCTGACCTAATTCCAAAATGGAAATATCTCAAGTGTTCCTCTGCCAGACTTTGCATTTATGTCTTCATCTCATCCTAGAGTTTTCTAAAACACAGAAAGTAGCAAAAACTTGGCACCAGCCAACTGTGATAGCGGAAATATAAAAACTGCATTACAGGAACAATCACATTAAGGATAATTAGGATGTTATTTGTACTCATTTCACTCTTCTTTCTTAAAATGTTGCCGAGTGATTATGGACTCTAGGTTTAAAACAACAGGCCAAAAAACTCATCACAAGACCATTTTTCTTCTCCTTACATTAAAAGCCCATTTCATCCTTCATGATTTTCTAATAACAAATACTTAATCTTCTGTTACTTTAATCAAGCTCACCTGAACAGAATACCAATGCCCATAACACAGGTAAATATAGCAGCATTTAGAAAACTCCTTACATATGTATTCTGAACTGAAAAGGCATACAACAAGTTCATAGATGTGAAGCTTTAGTTCTGCAGTTACTGAAGGTTTTAACATGAAGGCAAGTATGCTAACTGCACACAGAAAACAAAAGGAGTGCAAGTGCTCACACTTCATAACACATTCCTATCTGGTAAAGGAAAACAGTAAGAAAAGTGGACACTGAGAAACTCAATATAAGTTTTAATGATGCCTTTCAGTATCATGACAGGTATACATAAAAAAAAAAACAGATTAGTTTTTAAGATATCAGAACAGTAAGACTAAAGGACATAGCCTCAGCTACTTTTCATTTTCAATTTCTGCATTATTTCCTATTGTTATCCATATCCTTAACCCCCCTTTGGAATTCAGCACACGGATTTATAGTTTAATATAAATATATGATAAGTATTATTATTTTTTCACTTAAGCAGAAAACTTTCCATTTAAAGTGAGACTTCACGACCTCTAGGAATGTTCAACAGTTTTCAAAGAAACACATACCTTATTTCTGTATGTACTTATTTATGACCAGGTATAAAATGATCCATCCTCATTGTTTCTAGTTATCTACTTAATCCCTTAGCTCAAATTATTTGTCAGAGTTTTGGCTTTTACCCAAAATATACATAAAAATATCTTTATAAAAACTGAACAATGTATCTTCACCTAGAGAGCATTCAATACTCCAAGAGCTAACATATGTCTCAAAGATATATATCATCACCACATAAACAACACAGTAGATTATTTTTCCATTCCTTCTTGCAAGTATGAAATTCTCCACATACTCAATGTCAGCAGTACCTCCTGGACTTGCAGTATGGATGTATGATTTGTATATCTTTTATTCTTCTCCAGCATATGACAAGAAATGTAAAAAGATGTCAATAGTTAGGAAAAATGTGTAATATTGCTGTTTTAAGAATAGTGAAATTAATTGCTTATTGCTTTGTAGCTGCAAGAGGGAATGCCATTGTTAACAGAGATGTGGCACTGAAATCTTAGCTTCTCCATTTCACAGGCAAACCAAGTACTGGAAATGTAATATATGTATTGTATGCAATTAATTTAGACTCCCAGAACAAAACAATCCAGCTGCCCTATATATAATGCCTTTACCAATTGTGAAAAATCTCTCTTACTACTGCTCCAGAGGTAGACAAATCAAATACCATAAAATAACTGAAGCTGCTCTCCTGAATTTGGGGAACAAAAAATTGTAATTCTCAGCAAATTAATTTCCTAAAAACAAGTCTTACGACAGTGGAATATGGACTGCTTTGAATCAATGCCTGAGTGAACACCTGGCACATTATTCCAGCCATACTGATCATATATTCAGATAGTTGCTGAACTCTGTGGCAGATTGGAAGTGTTACAGGAATTAATGTACATTTAAAATAGTTTTGCTACACTGAACTGACAAGTGAATAATAAAATGAGAATGTTTTTCCTTACATTACTTTGATAATACGTGTGATTTATGTTCCGCTCAGTTTAAATATGCAGCGAAACTGTGGTGGTTTGATATTGTCATTACATTGCAGAACTGACAACTAGGAAGTTACAGATTTTGACCACTTCGATGGACACATGGGACTGCTAGCATCTGGTGAGGCACTGATGGCTTTTGGAATCGGATAGGCAGCTTAGGCTTCTGGTATTGGAGAGGAGAGGCAACTCTTCTCCCCATTCTTGACTTCAGAACAAGTACTGGCCTGCACTTCTATTTCCAAACAAAAGTTTGGAAAACAAGATATTGTATGTCATCACTAAGTTGAGATGCCCTCCAAAAATCTGATCCTAGTGATGAAAAGCTAACAGAAGTCATCCCAGGAAAAGGATCTGCTAGCAAAGGTCCAGGCCCAGATTCAACAACACCCTGAAGCACCCTTTGATGTTCCACTGACTACAAGAGCAACCCCCCCAAGTCTCTGAAATACAGTGACAGTTTAGCACGAGCTTATATACCCTCCTGAATAGGCTGCAGTAAGTAACATCTAATACTTAGGGATTTCTACTTTCTCTTAGTCACATTATAAAAATATAGGAGCTATATATAAAACATCTGATAACATCTGGAGTGCAATATTCTTTTTAAATCCATCTTGATAGTCTCTCATTAATTGCTAGCTGATACAGTGTTTTTCCTGTGTTAAAACACATTCTGCTTTGGGCAGTAAACTTTTCAGACAGACACAACATTTTTAATATTCCACAGAAATCTGAGTATGCTGAAAGCTTGAGACCAAATTTTGCTTTACATTCAGCAGCACTATAAATAAATGGAATTACCCACAGGCCTGACTACCACATGAAATTAATGTAACATGCAGTGAATGCATTCAAACTAAAAAGCTAAACGTAGCAGCTCTTGATCCATACTTTTTGCAGTACAGTATGATGCATGTATGCTCTGTTAAAAACACTGCTAAAGTCATCCTCAACACTGTACTGTCCCTCTCGAGAAGCATTCAATGCTGTCAATTTTCATGAAGACCAAGAGCATTCATCACCATGCAGGACTATGCTCCCAAGGAACCATGAAAAAAATGCCAGAAACTAGTGTCATATGTGTTCTTAGAGCACTAAGAAAAGGATTATTAAGGCAGTAAAGGCAAGGTAATAATGAACTGTACATAAACAGTACGTTGGTTACAAATTAGAGGTGAAATATTGGTTCCAAATTCAACAGATAATTTCAGTGGTGCCAGGACTTAATCCTTATTGTTACAGATATAGTATGTAGACAGTTTTACTGAATCACATAATTTTTATTGTTGATGCTGTTTATATTTTGGAAATATCAACTGTCAAACCTAACACACAAGCCTGTTCTTTTTGTCTAAAGTGGTAAGAGAATTCAGCAATTCAGTTCAGAAAAAATGCTTTGTTTGTTAGAAGGAATAGGGATTCACCATGTAGAACTGTAATGTAATTCAAAACTAGAACTGAATTTTAATGAGCCAATTTTAGAAAAAATAATTCATTTTCATTAAATAAGTTGAATAAAGTTAATGCACCTATATATTAATACAATATCAATGTAATTGAACAATTAAGAAATCATTTTTATCAAAGAAAACCTATTCCGTGTTAATTGATGTTGTGACTACTGTCCTTTATATTCAATTTCAGCAGTTAAAAATCCAAGTAAAGAAACCAACAGTTTCATAATGTACTGATTGTATCTAATATAATTATATGCTGACTTGAAAGGAAGGTGAAAAAAAACCATGGTTCTATTTGTAATTAGCAATGTAACTTTTAAAAGTATTTAAGCTACAAGTTTGAACTTCACTGATAAAGCCATTTTCTGAAGCAACAGTTATAATGACATATTTTTCTGGAATAAATACCAGTATGACAGTAATTATGCATATTACTTATCGCTAGCAGCATATAATTAACATCAAAGAAACTATGGAATCTTCTTACTGAAATAATAAGCAAAAACTAATTTTTTTCAGTGAAAATTAATCTACCGTTACTTTCTGTCTAACATTCATATACAGTTTTGCCTAGTGAAGTTAACATCTTGTTTAACTGCTCTGCTGTAATGGGATCAAAGTTTTCAATTTTCCTGTCATCAAAGGAGAAATCAAACCTTATTGAGACAGCTACAGTTTTGTTGCATGCAACTCTTCTGGGACTTGAGAAGCAGGATGACCTGCCTAGGAGGCCCTTATAGCTGACTACCTGTGGACCTCCCTACTGGCAGAACTACAGGAACACAATCAAAACTTGGAATATACTGCCTTATGTAATTCTCATTACTTCTAAAACTCCTCATTTTGATAAGAATATTTAAAATTCTTAACTCGCAAAACCCCTCTTCATAAATGATGCTAGCACAATTTGTGTGCTCATTAACATAAGCTTTTAATTTAACTTTTTGTTCTACCAGAATACTGTTGTAGTGAGTCTCAGTAAATAAAAAAACAAACAACCAAACCACCCCCAACAGTACACTCTTATTGTCTATTGTTTCCAGGTTTAACATTGACCAGAATCACACTTTTGAGGAGCAACTTCCTGGATTGCTACTTGATTACTATCTGACAGCAATAATTCAACACGAAATCCATATTAGACAGACTTCATCTGTGCTCTGAATTATGCCAGGTGTAATACTTTCTTCAACCTCTTTGGCCACTACATTCATACACGTGCAAAAGCAGAAGACAAAGGAAGTGCACCCAACCCAGAAGAATCCTTACCAATTTGTTTTGACTTCGTGGTCTTTCTGCCTAACTAGGAGCCTTCATAATGACCGTTTCATTAAGGAACCTATCATGTAAACAACAGGATACAAGATGCTGTAGGTCTGCCATTACAGGTAGCAAAAGATCCAGTTTCATTTTAGAAGGATTTACTTCCTGCAGAGCCTTGTGTTTGTCTTTACCTCACCCTGAATTCTCGTAAGTTTGTCACTCCTTGAAACATAGTGGTATAAGGGACAGAATTCAACTGATGCAATTCAGACTGAATTACACAAGCATGTAAGTTTCCTTTTGCTTTACTCTGCACGCTCACAAGTTAACAAATGCAGCACGTTTTCTCTATGCAGCTCCATTGTACTTCTGATCTCACAGCAAGCCAAAACAAGAAGCAACATTTACTCAAAGATGAGCTGTCGAGTCACCCCCCTTCTTTCCCAATAAATACATTTCCATCTAGGGTTCAAATTAGTCATTTCCTCCTCCTCGTAACAAACTATGTTTAGGAAATCAGGAAACTCAATTTTTATGTGCATAAATTACACATTCTTCACTGTATTTCTACTGTACCCCAAAAGCGTAAAGATATTTAACTTTTTTTGCAAGATACTGATAAACACAAGAATACCATCCCTTGCGTCTAAGCACATCTGAGTTTCTTTAACAGAAATGCCATGCATGTTTCTGAATACTGTCATGAGGCCCATGGCAATAAAGTTCAACATACTCAGGCTGTAATCTTCTCCCAAGGAAATGGTTGGGATGCCAAGATGCCTTTTGACTTTTATTTCACAGCAGGGCTTCATTCACAGTGACTCTGTCCAAACCTTAAACTACACCAGCTGTGATACAAGGTCCTGCACAGTAATTTGTAAAAATATTTGACAAACAATGTTCAAATGATAAAATACATTGCAATTCATGACAAAACAGTGATCAATATCCATTAAGTACTCAGTAGGATAGGGGTGATTAATTCATAATAGACCTACAGGCTGCAGTGTACTCCTAAAGCCCTGGTAGACTAAAGCACTTAACACAGAGACTGCAAAACCTAAATACAGGATACTTTGTAAACCACTTATAGAGAGCCCGGTTAACTGAGTTAGGGAACAACAGAGAAATACTTAAAATATTAGAAGAATTATTAAAATATTCCTATATAGTCCAGTTATCTGTTAGCAAATCTGTTCACAAGTACACAGTACACATTCTTATGCATTCTAGCAATTCATTTGGTGGGCAGCAGCATCTCTTCACAAGCTTTCAAACATGTAAGAATACAGTTATCTTACTTCATTTTACTGTTCTCTAAGTTTCGTGCTATTTTCGAATTTCATACACTTTTAATAAAAATACTTCACATCATCAGTGCACATTCTATACAGTTTTTACAACTTGACAGGAATTAACACCTTTTTAAAAAGAATTTCTATGGGCATGTAAAGTGATTCACTGAAAAATCAGTCTTTCACTTTAGAAAAAATATTGTTTGGGTAGAAGTAGAATTCTACATCTATCTTCTGAAAAGGTAAGTCAATGCTCAGGTCAAATCCATTACCAAAAGTTTCTGGGTCTAGTTCACTATGGAGAAATTGAGCAAACAATAGCTGATGAAAATTAACTTGGAAGTAGGGCTCACTGAAAATTTTCCACTTAGTATCATGTGATGGTAAAATATTATTTTTATTTATGCCAAAAATCCTCACTGACATCATCTTAGAAAAGAGAGTTTCTAAACGCCACAGTCTTTCCTTTGGCACTTCCCTAGTCTCTTCTAGGTACTTTGTTATAACTGATTTTCTGGGGAAACAGAAGTAAAACCTTGGGCAACACCTCAAAGAAGGCAAGGAACAGGTAAGAGGAATCTGCAGGCTGGACTGTAGGGAGCAAGTCCTCATAGAAGGCATTTCCAGAAACACTAAGAACAAGGAAGCGATTGAGAACAGAGAGCCCAGGCTGACCAAAGGCAAATGTATAACTTCTGCGATTAAACAAGAAGCTCTGTAGCTGAGGAAAGCACAGCACATCTCACGTGCCTTGCCTTTAACAGGGCTTTTGACACTGGCTTCATTATCCTTGTAGGCAAGATGAGGAGGTATGATCCAGATGAAGGAGTGGAAAACTGCACTGTCAGATTCAAAGGCAGTGGTCAGTGGTTCCAAGTTTAACAGGCAGGCAGGCAGAGTTACGCCTTCAGGGGTTGATACTGTGGCAAACACCACCTAATGTTTTCATTAACAACCTCTAAAATGGCACAAAATGCATTTTTGTCAAATTTCTGGATGACATCAAATTTGGGGGAGTGTTGAATATGCTGGAGGGCAGGACTGCAATGAGCTGGCATCACAGCATGTCAGAAACAGACTGACAAGAACCTCTTGAATTTCAGCAAAGACAAAAGCAAAGTTCTGCACAAGGGACACAGCAACTCCATGCAAAACATAAGCTACATATGAACAGCACCTGCAACCGTGTGCCGTGTAATACGTGTCAAAACAAGACCATGCCCTAAAATTCAGAAAAAGGGGCAAAATTAATTACCTTTTGCTGCTGTTTGCAGATATCAGAAAACTTTGTACAGCTCCAAGGAATTGCAAATATAGATAATATTGCAGTTGAACTGAACAAGCACTCAACATGAGAGGAAATGGAAATATTATGAAGTACCTTGATGTCAGAACAGAAGCACTGTAAGAATAGCAACAGGCAGAAGAAGTGAACACATTTACAGTAGTGATGTTAAGTTTCTCAAAGAAATGTGTGAGGTAAAGAGTAAATAATTGGAAACAAAGCATAAGACTGATGGGAGATAGGAGGGGAGTTATCTTGTGTCAAGTAAAAAATGCTAAAAACATTAGTCTCAACTAGAGATATGCTCATAGCAGGGGCAAAAGAACAAAGTAATTAACAAGCTTAAGGATCTCATCCAAGAGATGGAAACTGTCAGGAGAGTGCAGAACTGAAAGAAGCCTGGAGGAACTAAATAAATATATGAAGGGAAAAAAAATATGCTCAACCAGCACGAAGATTACTAGAGAGAAATCTGATGCCAGTATTTCCCTATTTATTTATTTTAAAAATATATATATTCTGAATGCATCTGCAGGGTTCTGGCAGGTGCCCCTGGGAACTGAAGTACATGTTTGTGTGGATATAACACTGCCTCTGGGAGACGTGTTTTTCACAAACTGACAAAGGTGGAGTCTCTTTTCAATACATACTTGACATCTTGTTGCTGGACAGCTTCAGTTCTCCTACGCCAGCCTTGATAGTACTGAGAAGCTTTGCTACAGTTTTGGCAGAGGCACCAGTTAGTCTGTGTACAGCTGCAGCAAAGGACAACAAGAACGACAATGACCAGCTGCTTCTGGAAGAAGTTTTCTTGGATCATATGTGTTGGTGCAGCTCCATTTCTGGATTCATGAAACAAGTGTCAGCTGCTGGAAGAGGATGTTTCTGAGATGACCTGCAATGGCTGTAAAATTTCAAGGATGACAAAGGGGAGTTCTGTGGTTTTTTTTGAGGTAATTCTGCTTATTATAAGGTTGTGAATCTTGAATTTAGCCAGCAAGGGCTTTTCCATGCTTAGGCACGAATGACGCATTGTATTAGTTGAACTGGTGAATTTGACAGAACCTAAAATCCCTTGTTGCCAACCCTGCTGCCAGACCTTTCAGTTCCTTAATAGACTGGAATGTAAATTTTCTGTTGTGTTTCAAGAAGTAGTTGCAGTTTTAATAACTTTAATACAAGTTGTTATACAAGTTGCTTAGTCCAAAAATCAACCTTTTAACAACATCAGAATAGGCTCACTCAACATCATAAAGCAATCATGCTACTAAAGTCATTATCAGAAGTATCCCATTTTTCTGGAAGAAAAACTCCAAGCAAATTTAAGGCTTTATAACCGTGGCTGATACAGTCTTTCAAAGGATAAATTGTTCATAGAAAAGAACGCCTAAAGCACATTTGGGAAACAGAAGGAACTATGTTGTGTGCAACTAGGTAGCATGTTACAGAGCAGTGTCCACCTTGATTAACACATCAAATCTGTGTGATCAAGGAAGAATGTTGTTGCAAAGCCTCAAAAGCCCAGGAGATTCAGAGATTTCAAGAGCTGCTTGATTTAGTAAAGTTACCCCTCCAAGATAACATTCATCAATGAAATACATACATTCTAATACAAATATTTAAAATATGGAAAAGAAAACTTAGAAAAAGATAGTATTTTTATTTAAACCTAATGTAAGGTGTCCTAAATGTTCAAATTGTACTTTCTAGTACACAAGCAGCAGCTTCTTAGTATGGATACAGATTTTATTTGAAATCTTACACTTTTTGTGATTCCATAAGACAAGTATGATTAAGTGCATCCGAGATATGGTAACTTTTTCTTATGAAACAAACTGTTAAAAATTTTTTCCTTAAATGTTAATAAAGTGCTTGTTTTTTCTAAGAATACAGGCAAGTGTGAAGCATTTTTTGTAAGAGATAAATAAATACAATGGAAGAAGCAGTAAAACAATTTTGAACTGGCAATTTTAAAACTATCCCTTAAATCTTTCACTCTTAAAACTTCTTGTATTGATACTTTTCTCTAGAATTTTCAAATGGCTCCAGGATCTCTGAAGGCTAGAATTTCATGAAGTAACTCATCTGACTTTGGTTACAGAAGTGAAAAAATAAACTCCCCAAACATATTGGTTTGTCATCTAGCTGGAAAGGCATGTTTGGATGTCATTGAAGCAAATTCCTGTTTTTTATAACAACAGCTCTGCAGGGCAAACACTATTAGAGGAAAGAAGAAATCAGGACTCCCAATTCAATTTGCAGTAGCAAATTAACAAATTAGTGCAGGACAGAATTCCGAAGATCAGTAGCTAATTTTTGGACAGCATGGCATTATTTGGGGAGGATATTGAAGGAAACACACTGTATCAGCATCAACTGTCAGCCATGTATGATGAACATAAATGTGAAGACTCAAAAGATAAATACTTCATATCCTAACAAGAAGTGAAGAGCAACTGATGTAATTGACCTAGGCAAAACCTTTGACACTGTCCCACACAACACCCTGGTATCAAAACAGGAACAATACAGATTCAATGGATGGACCACACATTGGGTAAGGAATTGGCTGGATGGTCACACGCAAAGAGTGGTGATCAATGGCTCAATGTCCAGATGGAGACATGTGATGAGTGGTATTCCCCAAGGGTCAGTACTTGGACCGGTGCTGTTTAACATCTTTGTTGGTGACATGGACAGTGGCATTGAATGCACTCTCAGCAAGTTTGCTGATGGCACCAAACTGTGTGGTGAGGTCAACACACTGGAGGGAAGGGGTGCCATCAAGAGGGACCTTGACAGGCTTGAGAAGTGGGCTCGTGCAAACTCCATTAAGTTCAATCACACCAAGGGCAAGAGGCTGCACCTGTGTCGGGGCAATCCCAAACACAGATACAGGCTGGGTGGAGAACAGATTGAAAACAGCCCAGAGAAGGACTTGGGAGTGATGTTGGACAAAAAGCTCAACATCAGCTGGCAATATGCACTTGCAGCCCAGAAAGCCAACTGTGTCCTGGGCTGCATCAAACTTGGCTCGTTTGAGACCCCAGCTGGAATACTGTGTCCATACTTATGTTCCCCAACATAAGGACATGGAGCTCATGGAGCAAGTCCAGAGAAGGGCCACAAAGATGATCCAAGGGCTGAAGCACCTCTCCTAAGAGGACAGGAAGAGAGATTTGGGGCTGTTCAGCCTAGAGAAGAGAAGGCTGCAGGGAGACCTTATAGCAGCCTGAAGGGGCTACAGGAAAGCTGGGGAGGGACTTCTAACAAGGGCTTGTAGTGAGAGGACAAGGGGTAATGGATCGAAACTGGAAGAGGGGAGATTTAGGTTAGACATTAGGAGGAAATCCTTTGGTGTGAGGGTGGTGAGACAGTGGCCCAGGTTGCCCAGGGAAGTTGTGGAAGCCCCATCCCTGGAAGTGTTGAAGTCCAGGTTGGATGGACTTGCTCCCTGAGCAACCTGATCTAGTGGGAGGTTTCCCTGCCCATGCAGGGGCGCCGGAACTAGATGATCTTTAAGGTCCCTTCCAACTCAAACCATTCTATGATTCTATGATATTCTGATACGTTTCACTATCTTCTCAGTCCTTTTATCCTACTTGCAGTTCTAAGTAACAAAGAAGGAAGCTTTCAGGAGGACCTTCACTATCAATGTTGACATGAATCCCAGAGTCCTCCCTGCCTTCTTTTTCAGTACCATGCTACTGTCCCATGGCTACCTTTTGTCCAAGCTCCTTATTTTGGATCTTGTTCTTTGTTGTTTTGTAAGGAGATCTAAGTGCGTAGCTTTTGATTCAGTACTGTGAGACATCCTGCTGGGTGACTGTAGTTGAAAATTCAATGCAAATTTTCAATACTCTTATTTACCATCCTTATACTACTTCTTCGAACCTTCACCTCTCCACAAAAAATAAAACACTAAACACTAAAGATTTGATGGAGTGAATGGAAAGAATTTTGATGCACAACTGAGCAGAGGACAACTAATCCCCTCCTCCCTTTAAGCAGAAAAAGCTCCTCTGTCACTACAGACCAACATTACATGTATCATATATTGTAAAAAAATTACCCCACCAATTTGCATACACAGTTCAATCTGCAATTGACCATATGTCATATTTTATTTACACTAATGAATTAATAAATTAAGTTCATAAGTACTTACATTAGCCTGATTCTTCTCCAAAAAAATCTCTCCTCTCCCTGCCCTCTTGGCCATCACTTAAATTTAGACCAGATTACAGTATTTTCATTTAACTCTACAGCTGGAAATAACTGCATGGTATTAATCTGCTAATGTAATATTTTTAAAACAATAAAGGGAAAATTAAGTATTTTTCTCTTACAATAGCTGATTCTAAACATTCATGTTTATTTTTGAAATAAACTAAGGAAAAAACGGACTGATAAGCATCAGAATTTCATAATATAAGGTAAAATGTGAGATTTATTGTATTAAATAAAGGTAGTCAGATACATTTGCTGTCTCACGAAATGTTAAACTTGATAAATTTTTACAAATTACAAGAATGCAAAGATAAAAAAATGGTCTTGCTTTTTTTGTGATAATCTACCAAGTATATGCTATGCAAATACAAAAATATTTTTCCAAGTTTTCAAAAATAATTCTCCATTTCCCCCAAAGTACATTATTTTTTTCTGACCTTAAATATGACAGCTAAGTGTCAGCCAAAATTCACCATTGCTGTAACAATAACATGGAGGTGCTGCACATCTGATTTTGATGAAAATCTCTAGAAAATACCTTGCCATTAAACGTTGGATAAATCCTCTCTCTTCATCCTGAATGAGTTAAGTACAGAGATAGACTATGTGTTGCATTTTTATTTTGTTAGTTTTTAATAATGGCATCACTGCAGCCAGTATGCAACAAGGTAAGGATTACCCTAGCTCATCTTATAACAGTCATGAGCTTAACAAGATCAACATATGAATGGACGGTTTTGTGTACCTGAAAAATTATTACTACTTCATCTGGGCACACATAGATTTAACAAAATGAATTCAAAGAAATTGTACTCAGAAAAGGAGTACTGAGTACTGAGGAGTACCTGCCAACTTTTACTTAGCATACCAGTAATGACTGAAGTGAGATAAAGGAAACCTATATGGTAATACTGGTAGTCATTAAATGATCATAACAGAGTCTGAAGTACTGCAACAATTACTGGAATATGTAAACGTAACATAACCACATAGTGTCTCAAATCAAGGCACGAAGAAATCTTAAATTAAGGAAACACCTCTGAGATGAACTGCAGAAAGTTTCCAACCATCAGGTTTCCAGATACATCTTTTCTTACATAGTGATTTCCTAAACATAGTCAAGAGATTCAACTATTTTAGAATAATGATTCATAAAGCTGATTGGCTGTCGTGATGAAAAAGGAAGTTGAGTGAAATCACTGTGGAGTGATGATAAGATAAATGCAAGAGGTTTAATATTAGCTAAAAAATTGCTGCCAAAGGATGACTACAAATGCAGTGAAAAGAATACATAAAAGAATAAAAAGGAGACAAAGAACGCACAGAGAACATTGCTTAAGCTGCTTCCAGGGTCATCTGTTCTGAACTGAAAGCTGCATGCTGACTAGGAGAAGAAATGTATCAACATTTTTTGTTAATAATACGGATTTTAAGTGCTGCTAACTATTATTGCTCTTGCATTCACTGCTAACTGAAATTATTTTTTTAAAAGTACTTCAGCTTTTATTTCTAAAAAAGTTACATATTCATATAACAGTGTGATAGAACCAAGCTTTACCGTATGGTCCAAGCTAAACATTCCTGTACTAGATATTAAAGTTCATGATCAAATGTTGGTTTTAGCTTTTCCAGTAAGTTTTTTAAAAGTCTTTCTACAGGAAAACTTTTACTGGTGAATTTCAGAAGTATTCAGGTTATGACTTAAAATTACTTCATTGAAAATGAATTTGTTCACTATTTCTTTCTTATTAGATTGTTGCCCGAGTAGCCAAAGATGTTTTATCACTAACATGAAGATTACAGGCTGCACCAGAATTTCAACTACCCCAAAGGACCTCTAAGGACAGCCTCTTTTTACTGACCAAATTTTACTAAGTACATAATTACGCTTCAAATTTAAAAAATTGGAGAGATGTAGAGTTTTTTTTCTTTTTTTTTTTTTTTTTTAAGACAGATCATATGCAACTTAGTTCCTTTACTAAGAGGTAACTGGGAAATAAGGCATTCCCTGTACCAGTCCCTCCCTCTCTTAGCAAGCCACTTTATTTCGTTCTCTTCATGCTCCCAAGAGCGTGTATTATCAGTAATTGAAATAAAACCCCTCAAACTGTCATGGAAACAAGCTGCACCAAGGACATATGTTGACATAGGTAAACTTGTTAAACATCATTTGCTTCAAGCTGACTAGGAAAAAAAAAGTAATTTCCCCCCCAACAAATCCTAATCCTCTTCTCCAACACCAGTATTTATGGAGATAGATAAAACCTGAATGGACAAAATGTAACCTCTAAAATGTTTGTGGAATATTCAGAAAATTTCTGGCTGCAGAAACAATCTTTAAGGTGCTCTTGTGCAAAAACGTATCCAAGAATCAGCAATTCTCTCAACAGTTTTGATTACTCCTAGGTGATCTCAGATGAGATTAATTTCAAGTAGGCTATTGAAGAAAGTGAATGTTTGCACAAAAGAGATAATAGGAATGCTTATATGTCTTATTATACCTAGTCTTATTTTAAGCACAGAATGCTCCCAGATTTGAAGCCACCAACAATGGCACTATGAGTAGACTTCAAGTAGAATGGTTTAAGTTTCCATAAATCGTATTTCATTAATAGATAATTATGGTTTGGAAAAGTTCATCATGGTTTGCTGGATGGACTTTAAGTTAATAATTTCTGATGCCTATTATTTTCATATGCGTGTTTTATCTTCAATTTGAAATTAGACAAGATTGACAGAATTAAAATCTTTGTTACATGGTACCTCTATACCAAATTATCCTGAAGCAGTTCTTTGCAAGAAGCACGTGTAAAATGCATGTGACAAACGGAGTCCCTTTGTTAAAGTGTAGCTGAAATATGGATAATCAAAGAAGTGATTCTCCTAGTACCTCTTAGCATCCTGGTTTGCATTTCCTCTGTAGTTACGGTTTTCATGTCTTGATCCATGCAACACTGCTGGTGTTGCTGGTCTACTGACTGTGCCTGAGAGGTTGTGAAAACTAAGCTAAAAACCCCAAGACTATGGTCAGTTAAGTTTCCTTCATAGAAAATGCTTTACACGGTTTTGTAGAGACGGAGGTTTAAGAGATAGTGGATTGGGAAGATAACAGACAACTATCATAGTCAAGTGTGGATCAAAGTCTATGGCTTTCTTACACATGCAATGCAGAAGCTGAGTAACAAATTGTGTTAACATAACTGTAGTTGTGGCCTGTGGCTTTTAAACAGAACCACATATGGTTAGTATTTCAGCTATTCTCCAATGACTAAGGCAAGGCTCCAAAACAGTCCATTAAAATAAATATTTTCGTTTAAATTGTTTTGCACAAAAGCAATTATACCTTTTAACTTCATAAATATAACAAGCTGAATTCCATTAAATCAGTAGTCTAGAATCCTAAACGTTGCCTGAAAACAATAAATTAAAGGCCAATTTAGTCCATTGGCTTTGCTGGTATTAAATTATTACCTCTTCTTATGACCAAAACAACAACTTGTTTTGCCTCTGTTCTAATATTAAAAAAATATTCAGTTAAGTCTTTATTTGGTTTAAGGGTTTGAATCTCAGCTTCTGCTGGCACATAGGCAAGATACTGACCAAGAAACATGTCATGTGTAGCATCATATTTTGTCCCACCTGTGAAGCTAGACAGTACTAATGCTAATATCCTTGCATAAGTGGGAAATATCACAGCACACATTATATTTACAGAAGCAAAATTCTGTGAGACTTGAAAGTACATTAAAAAATATAAAACATTAGTAATTACATTAAGGTATTAAAAGTGAAGACAAATGAAAACTTCAGAATTAGAATGAACAGTACTGTAGAAGGTATGCATAATACATAAAACTCAGGTGCTTCTGGTTCAGAAGTACATAGACTATTATAATGCAGATAAAGGAAAAGATGAAGTATCTAAGGAAGTGCTGAAAATCATGGCATTCTCATAACCCAAGCAGAATTATGTGTATTATTATTACTACAGTTAGAGTAAGAGATGATCTAGCAAGATATTTCATTCTGTACACCTGGAAAGGATAGAAAATTTTATATGCCTATTGTATGCAACTCATTTAGATATAACTAAGGCTATGCATTCTTTAAAGTGGTATTTGATCAATTAACAATGAAAGCAAAGGTTTTACAAGGTGTTCAACTGACCAGAGAAATTAATTTCATCCAAATAAGTTGCTTTTGTCGTCAAAAGTGGAAGAATCTATATAGAAAATTAATTCTATTTGTACACTCAAAAACGTTGTGAGATTTTAGACATGCAATTTAAATTTTAATTCCTAGCTCCCAAGTGAAGTTTTGGAGTTTAGAGTTTAAGAACCAGGGGAAGAGGCAGGGCAGGGGGTTGGGAGTAGAGGGGGTGGGGGTTGTTTGTTTGTTTTATCTATAGACATTAGGTGAAGTTAATTTTAAATACCTTATACACCAAAGCCTGCCACCCAACTGTGGAATTACTAAATATAATCTTCACCACAGCATGCTTACATGACATTTTCCCACACATTCTAAAAACCAATTCATATAAGTCATAAATCTGGGCTATAATATTGAAAATGAATCTCAGCAGCTGTGAGAATTTTTTAGAACATATGTAGATTGTCAAATGTTATTTTGTTTACACCGTTATTTTCTGGTTTTGTTCTATAACTTCACACACTTTTAATTTATGTAATAGTATAGCCAGGTCTATTACAGTAAAGGAATTTATTCTTACAATTTTTTCCATAAAGATAATTCTAAAATTCCTCATACATTCACTATTTAGGTTTGTCATGTTAATGCATTTGTCAACGTTCACACAAAATATTGACAAAACCCAGAACTGGCCTGTGGTTTATGGTGTTTATCTCAACATCACAGTTCAACTTTTGATTACAAGCTGCCAAGATTTCAATCGTTTAAACCAAAGGTTATACAAACATTATAGCAACCAAATTATTAGAAGATTTTTAATATATTTCAATGTTCTTTCTGTTTTAGAAGTGACTGTATGTGAAAAATAAAGATTATGATCTTACAGCCACCCTTTGGCAACTTTTATGCAAATTCCTGCAAAATATAGCAGTTAAAAGCAGACAACTTAATAAAATTCCTCATAGAAATAACAAATGAGTCTTCTATATGGCATGTTTCTTCCAGTAAGTTAAGTGCCATCAGTGATCAAGGGAGCACAAACCTTGCTTGCAGAGCAGAGAAGCATTCCACTTCAGCTCTTCTACTACACCTTGGTTTAAGAGTTACTTGATGGGTGAAGTGCAGCGAGGGAAAACCAGAGTGAGACTATGTTAGACAGGCAAACCCTTGCCTGTCATTTTAGTAATAAAAGACTGAACTAAAGCTAAATACACATGTGCATATGGGCAGTCACAGAGGTAAGTTCACTGAATAGGTAGAGTACATCAATGCTGTATAATATCTTGTTACTTTACATTAAGCATATGTACACATACCTAAGTGTTATACATGAATATATATGGAATTATGTACCTGGACTGAAATACACATTATATACATACATAACATTTAAAATAAAACCAAAACTGTATGCATACCTTCCATATTTTTATTTAATATAGAACTTGTAATAGCAGAAGTCACTGATTTTACACAATTAATTCTATGAGCAAAATGCCTATTCTTCCCAACATCAAAGACATTTTTTTTTTAAATTTTACTCCCTTTCATCAGTCCACCTCTTTAACAGGCAGGCTGCAGAGCCACTGCACAGCAGTATAACACAATTCCTAAACCAGACTTCTTTTATTTACAGCAGTAAGTAGTGTACAAGCACATGTCTGCTTTTCATCAAGACGACCAAAAATATTTAGAACACAGAGCTATTAGGAACACTTGGCAACCACAAGGCCACAATTAACAGTAATGAACACTTCAGAGCAGTCAGAGCCTACCATGTCAACACTGCAAGAAGCTACATGGTTTCAATAAGATACCTAAGTGTGAACAAACACATGGGAAAGCATGCCCTGCATTAACAGCAAATACAGGACTGAACAAAAGCCAGTGACAGGAGACGTCCATTAAGAGTACAGACTCTTCTAGCAGCCAAATGTCTCTGAGACTCAACTGGGATGAGTGGGTTTGCAGCATTCTCCTTAGCCCTGCCAGGGGCTACTTGGTGTGACACCCTTGTTTGGTGCCTGATGCTCTAGTGCGCATGTTTGTGTCCAAAAGGCTATCACATTTTTATTTATCTATAATGACCTGACGGAAATCAAAGTAACCCAGACATAGACCAGCTGTCTGCAGTTTGGATACTATACCCTGTATTCTTTTCTAAAATGTCTACATTACTATGTAAATGCCATGTAAAGTCTGCTAAAATCTCTTCATGATCACCACAGCTCTTAACATACTTGTATTTGTTGCTGCTGTTTTGCTTTAGGGCCTTGATTTGGATTGCACAGTACCCCTGTGAAAGGGGGACTGAGGCTGTGGGCACATGGGGCCAGTCACAGTCACAGCTGGAAACCCCATGGAGAGCCCCAAAGCTGCAAGCAGCCAGAGGAGGTCCGTGGCACTGCTGCTCACACATATTTCTGCTTCCTCTTGTATTAAAAACAATACCCTTCCATCATTTGATATTTTTAAGAAAATATTTAGCAGAGACCCTTAAAACAAGGCTGAATTTCTAACTGCATAGAAACCTAATGAAGGCATAATCAATATTCCCACACTTGGCAGTCTAGAAAACAAATTGTGTCTATGGCAAGTTATATCAACAGAAAGGAAGACACAATCACATTTATATTCTAACATTTTTTATCCTTTTTCATATTAGCACTAAGAGACCTGGGGCAAAGCAGGGGATTCCCTGCAACTGGAGCCCTCCAGATATATGTCTGAGATGCACATTCAGTCACACTTCAAACAGGGCAGGACTTGGGGATTATTTTAACTTCTACATTACTACTGAGTTTATATTAGAGGAGAAGGAGGCAGTGTGTGAACACAACACACTTTGGTGTGAAGTCAAGAGGGAGGGAGGCTGAAGGTAGATGTAGGTATGGACAGCACATCATGGGACTCCTATTACTACTAATCCTTCTCTTTCCCTTTCTTTAAGTAACAGTCCTGTGCAATAGTTGGAGGGTAGGTCCAAGCAAAAGTCACAAATGCTTTCAGATTACCAGAAGCAGGGAAACAGCAATTTAGGAAGTGCCCAGTCACACACGAGCTCACTTCTGAACACCTCTGCTGGCACAGTGCAAAAAGGAGCCATGGTTTTCTGCTGCCTGGTCACCCAAGAAATTCCTTAGCAAAACCACAGAGGCAGTTTAAAGCAGATTGAGACAATCACCTTGGTGCCTGGACACACATGCGAAATCAGCCAGACACTGAAGAATGGCTACTGCTATGTCAAAAGGTGGTCATCTCCCCTGATACCAGCACAGTAGGTAACTGTGTGCTGGTCTGCTAGCAACAGTAATAAAGCTAAGAAGTCTGCAATGTTAAGTGACATACACACACAGGCAATCTGTATTTCCTGGATTTTGTAAAAAGATGCCTGTGTATAGATTTTTCCTGGACTGTGTGGCCATCCAATGATATGGGATAACAGTACATTCCTCAGAGCAAAGAAAGGAAAAATACAAACAGATCATCAATACAATATTTTACAGTGTACTCCTGTTTTTTTTTTCCAAAGAAAATTATGTGATCACCATTAGTTCAGCCATGTGCAATGATATGCTAGTATATTTCAATTCCTTAAGAACGAGACACCATCAGAAAGACTGAGAAACAGCAGCAGCTTCTATGACGCCCAGAACATTATAGGTGGAACTCTGGAAAGTCAGCAGGATGGAAAAAAACTTTTATTTATATTTTTTGGGTAATAAACCATGGACTAGAGAAACGATATGATGTGCCTATTGTGAAAAAAATAATATCTGCAGTATAATATGGAATTAAATCTGGAAATTTCAAGTCCAAGCCTTAAACACTGGAATCTCCTCTCTTTCACTTAAGTAATACCATTATTATGTCTAACAAGATAAAAACCACCAAATTGCTAGTAACTGAAGAATTAATAGAATTAAGAGTGGCCCAGTTAAGCTCCCGTGGTTTCTCCTCATGATACATTTTCTATATTGTAAGATATCTTAAAATATTTTCAAATACTGCTGTTATTCAAACACTACTCTGAGGGTCTCTACGTCCAGAAATGCAAGTTAAACTGAATAACAAAAGGCAGCCCATGAAATAAAAGTCTGAAAGAAGAGAAAACTACTCTAACCCTCTAAAGATGTTTGGCAACATAGTTTTCAACATAAAATCTGAGAAATGCTAGTTCATTTGACCTTTATATTGCCAAGATTTTGAATCATATGACCTACACATGGGTCATTTTCTCTCAGGAGTAATAAAATCTTTCTTGTTATTGGAGAGCATTTGCAAACCTCTGAATTCTAAGAAATTACTGACAACTTTATCTGGTGGCAGAATATACTACACAGTTATTTGCATAAGTAAAAAAAATATTTCTAGAATGCCATTGTTTTCAATTTTGCATATTAAACTTTCTTTCACAACAGACTGCATAGAAGAGGTAGAAGGAGGCCCTTATTACACCCAAGTGATACAGAAGAGTCACAAGCAAAATGCTAGAGGCAAAATGAATCAATACTATCTTTCACCTGCTTTTGGTCATTGATAGAGAACAGATGCTGGCCCAGATGTACCTTTGTTGTAACCTAATACATGCTAAATTTTAAATTTTGCCCTGGTTGCTATGAAGACTTCCTACCATTGTTTATCATACTGTATACTAAGTATAATTTGAAAACACTCAGTGTATGCTATTTGAAAGATAAGCATCTGCTCATTGCCACTATGGAAAGGCCTAGTAATCTATCAGAAATTATCTAAAGCACTAAAACAACGAAGAATTTGTTCACTGTTAAAGATATTCTCTCAGTTGCACTGGTACAACACGTACAACATGTACAACAGACGTGACATTGGAGCAAACCAGGTCTTAAAACAGCACTGACGACGTCATAGGTTGGCAGATTCTATCACATCATTAGAAGTTTTCACCCCGTTCCTTCACATGAAGACCAGAACTTTGAAAGTATTTATGTATTTAACAGCTTTATGGACATTATTCCCACTTCAATCACATTTAGATTAAGTACTGCAGATGTCTGGGGCACACACGTTCTCCAATTTGGTCCACATTTGCCAAAGAAAAGCACAAACATGCTTTTAGGCATCCTGGGGTGCATTAGGAAGGGTGTAGTTAGTAGGTCAAGAGAAGTTCTCCTCCCCCTCTATTCTGCATTGGTGAGGCCGCATCTGGAGTATTGTGTCCAGTTCTGGGCCCCTCAGTTCAAGAAGGACAGGGAACTGCTTGAAAGAGTCCAGCGCAGAGCCACAAAGATGATTAGGGGAGTGGAACATCTCCCTTATGAGGAAAGGCTGAGGGAGCTGGGTCTCTTTAGCTTGGAAAAAAGGAGGCTGAGGGGTGACCTCATCAATGTTTACAAATATGTAAGGGGTGAGTGTCAGGGAGATGGAGTTAAGCTTTTCTCAGTGATGACCAGTGATAGGACAAGGGGTAATGGGTGCAAATTGGAGCATAGGAGGTTCCATGTAAATATCAGAAAAAACTTCTTTACTGTGAGAGTGACAGAGCACTGGAACAGGCTGCCCAGAGAGGTTGTGGAGTCTCCTTCACTGGAGACATTCAAAACCCGCCTGGATGCGTTCCTGTGTGATGTGCTCTAGGTGACCCTGCTCTGGCAGGGGGGTTGGACTAGATGATCTTTCGAGGTCCCTTCCAAGCCCTAGGATTCTATGATTCTATGATTACTGACCAATATCTTATAGAGGAAACATCATATTGCAACATTGTAGTTTTGGAAGTTTTCTTTTTAAATGGAAAGTTTTATCTCTTCCAACTACCAAAGGAAGCTAGTACATGGTCCTGCACTACCTGAAGAGAATCCCCCAGAAAAAACAAAACAAAAAAACCCGAAACATGTAGGAAGCCTTATTGTTACTATTAAGTATTTTATGCAATTGTTTATAATGTCTTTTTAATATAAAAATTGTTTCTGGTTATCAAGCACTCTCCACCTACACAGTGAGAGAACATCTTCAGGCCTCTTTTTGTCTTTACTGCCATTTAATCAAATTAAGTGCTACTGTTTCAAAATACAGAGTTCACTTACTACTGCCAGACGAGAGTCAGAGGAGACAATTGAAAATCTGGACAAGTCATGCTGTTTGTAATAAATCAATAGAGAAGTAAAGTATGCACACTGAGCCTTGAGATGTTTTTTGCCACTATTTCTTAACGAAATACACTGTGTTGCTGGAAACATAATTACATAAAATAAGTGTTTCTCTGGTAAAAAATAGGCTTTTCAGCTACAAAAAGTTCAGTAGTCTTTTCTGAAATGTCAGCAAAAAGCACTTCATTACAGAAAATTTAAGAGGAAAAAAACTTTTAAAATAGTAATTTATGTGTAATTGCAAATCATTATTCTGAGGTAACCACAGCATCAGAAAGCAAACACCACAGCAATAGTTTCTAGAGAAATAATTTCACATTTTTCTCATTACAGTGCTATCTGTATTATTAAGTTGTCAATTAATGTATTAAGCTGTCACCACATTGTAGATGGTTTTTAACAGTAATTTAGTTATATTACATATGGAACAGAACATAAGGCTTCTGCTTCACTATCACAAATATTAATCACTGCTGTAATAAACTACAGGCTGATTTAAATGTTTGTCAGAGTATATGATTTGTCAGGGGAAAAATTCTTACTTAGGGCATGACAATACGGTTTTTAGCAAGTGGCCAATGACAAGTCCTAGCAGAGATAAAAGGAAATTACTGGGAATTTAACTGCCCTCATTAGACACCTACTTTAATCAATAAGTAATACAATCTCCACGTCATTTTGATTTTCCTACTACTATTAAACACCAGAAATATTTGTTTCATTTTTGTTTCTGCAGCAGTAGCATTTCAATACTCACCAGACACAAAAAGACAGAAGCATGTTTTTAACACTCAGTGTTGACTGCATCATGTTTTACCTTAAATGTATTTCTAAAGCCACCTAGAGTCTACCATTAAGCTTGACATGCAGCTGCCTAACTGCAAAATAAGAGCAGATTAATATGAAATTCTATTGTACTATTCCACCGATCATAGGCCTATAAAAAAGTTGCAGTGAGGTCCTGCCCAGTCGCTTCATACTGTAAATAGTCTGAAGAAGAATAGTTCAAAAGAATGACACTCTTGGACTAAGAGATTCAAGCTGACAAACACCAGAGGTCTGGCAAGCCCAAGTTTTGCCACTTCTAGAGAAATGAGTAAAATATCACTCTCCATTTCTCCCAGTTGCAAAATGGCTAGAGATCAGACACTGGGGGAAATACAGCCTAAGTAATTTTTCACTAAAATAAAAAGAGCTATTAACTTGAAGCAATGGTTTGAATATTTTATTCCTCTTCCTTAATATATTCTCAAGTACCGTGGTAGCAGACATGCCACACCAGATCTAAGGAGACCAGTGACAATACACGTGGTGGGATTATTACTCACATTTTGTTAACATACTACTCTGCAAGACAGGGAACTACTGGAGAGAGTCCAGAGGAGGATAACAAAGGTGATAGGGGGATTGGAGCATCTCTCTTATGAGGGAAGGCTAAGAGAGCTGGGATTCTTTAGCCTGGAGGTGAGAAGGCTGAGGGGAGACCTTATCAATGTATACAAGTATCGAAAGGGTGGGTGCAAGGAAGATGGAGACAGGCTCTTCTCAGTAGTTCCCAGTGACAGAACAAGGGGCAACGGGCACAAGCTGGAACAGAGAAAGTTCCATTTAAACATAAGAAAAAAAATTCTTTACAATGAGAGTGTCAAGGCACTGGAACAGGCTGCCCAGGGAGGTTGTGGAGTCTCCATCTCTGGAGATACTGAAAAACCTGCGTGCATGCAGTCCTGAGCAATGTGCTCTAGGTTATCCTACTTCAGTGGGAGAGTTGGACTAGATGATCTCTAGAGGTCCCTTCCAACTCTAACAATTCTGTGATTCTGTGATTCAACTACAAAACCAGTATACAGAAGCTCTGAAAAAGCATCTGACCTTTATTTTTATGGACTCTAGTAAGACAAAGAATTCAATACATGCCAATAATAGAGTTTCTTGTTCAAAAGACACTTCCAGAAATGGCCAACCTGTACCTCTTGAAATACACATGGCTCACAATAATTCACTCTCTCAGTAGCAGAGGTTTGGTGGCTGGGGAGCATCAGATTTCCTATCTGCATAAACAAGCGAGCCAGCAGAGACTGGTATTTCCCAGGAAAAACCATCAGGCTGGGGCTTGCTCACACACACCCCAGCTCAACCCAACACGTACAGTAGAGAGCCAAGGCTCTGCCCAGCCTATTAACTATGCCCGGGGACTTCCCTTCCTCTCAGCATTTATATCAACTGCTACATGCCTCCTACTCACAGCAATGTTTGAGTTTGTATCTTACAGAAGCCAATGAGAACAACATTAACAGAAAAATCTGTGACAAGATGTTTGGTGGTATGACTAAGATAGATTCTACAATTCCAATAGCTCAGTGATGTCTTAAAGCAATACTGCAATCCCCCTCTCCCCAGAAAATTCCATTATAATGGACGTGGTATTTCCCTAAAGCTGGAATACATGCACAGTTAAGACCACATTTCTTAAATTAGATTTTCATATCTTTTTAACAGACACTGTTCAAATCACTTGGTTTTATGACCTGCAGCTAACAGAATGCACGTCACTACAGCAAAATGCTGACCTGCTGAGCTCTACTGCAGCAAGCGTAAACTCAAGTAGGTTCTTGATAATGTGTTTTTTTTCTTTAACTGATACAGGGAAGCTCCACAATGTCACAATTTACACATTGTTCCACATAATACAGTTGAACAAAGTGCACAGACAAATCATAAACTATGCTTTTATCCTAATAAATAATCTCATACATCATAAAAGCAGATGTATTAAATACTTGCTTCTACCTAGCTGCCCAGTGTCAGCAGTTTAGATATTTTCATAGAAAAAGAACAGTGTGGTACATGCTGTGCAATTTTAACCAGTCAACTTCAGTTTTTATTTGCTAACTGCAGGAAGTTTTACTCCAAAGACAAGCAAAGCTGAATTTTGTTCCAACCAGTAGAAAAGTATCGACTGTGAACAAATTAGAAATACGCCAGACAATTAACTTAAGTTTGATGCTGACCTGAGGAAGCATCTGCTCATTCAATGTTAATTTCTTTCTATACTTAAGTAAAAGCTGTATTTAGCACCCGGTTTTTAAAAATATGGGTCAAGAAACTGCTGCAAAATAATGTAAATGATTTTTAAGTTAGACAAGAGTAGTGTTAAAATATGGATGTCTCAATCAAATCCCTAATTTGACACAATAACTTAGACAGGAGCAACATGGGGCAAATTATAACCAAATGTGATCACATTATGAATTAAAAAAACCCCACTACTGCATTCTTGGATATCAGACTGCAAACAGTGATGTCTATAAAATATTTCTGACAATGAACTGCCAACAAGTAAAGCTAAAACAGAACAATCATTCAAATGAGAGTAAAAAGAAGTAATCCACATATTTTACTCTCACAGGTAGCTATAACCATTTGTTGATGTTTATTCAACACAAAATTGTTTAATTTAACCGTAAAACAACTTAGCAGATGAACTGCAAACACCTTCAGTGTGTCTCTGACCAACTAAGATGTCACCATCACAAGTAGAACTACCATCATGAACTACAGAAGCAGAAAGTTTGCTTTCTTCTTGAAGTATTTTTGCACTTGTGATGACAAAGACGACTACCTTATGTTTTTTTTTAACAGAGCAGTGGGTAATACACATTTTAGGGGCTCAGAGTTGAAAACAACCTGAAAAAGCTAACACCCGTTGTTCTGGTTTAAATATTAAAGGTGAACCCCAAAAAAGAGGACAGAATTGCTCTCTATTATCCCCCACTCCACTCTCCCAGGGGAAGATAGAAGGGGGATATGAAAGAGAGACTTAAACTTTGGAAATTGAAACTAGAAACAAATTTACTGTAACACAAGGAAAAAGAGGAAAACGTGGGGGGAAAACAGGTAAATATTTACATACAAATATACCAAACCGATCTCAAGGATGGCAGGGATATGGGGGACGCAGGGCTGCTCCAGGAGAGGTCCTCGGCTCCTCACAGCACCCAATGCCGTTGGATTCTGCAGCGAGCACGTGGGAAGCCGAAGGAAACCAGCAGCACACCCGGCGGGGGGATCAGGAGGGAGGAGAGAGCGGCTGCCGTCTCTCCTGGCCTTTATAGATTGTGACAGGAAGTGGGCGGGAATACTGGCCCCTTCCAGCCTTTCAGGGTGCTAAGGACCTTCTCTCTCCAGTAGGTGTCCAACACCGTGCCGGGGGCTCCCAAACCATAACCCACATTCATTTAAAAAGTACTTAAAACCACTAAGATAAATCACTTCAATACTTACCCAAACTATATTGTATCTAAATCGTTAATAATGGGAGCAGTTTTCTTTCTGTTTTGCATATCAGGCAGATCTGCATAAACCTCAGCATGTTGTCCTTTATCCTTCCAACAACAAAAGATCTTAAATCCACTGTCAAGTAGTATCTACTACAACACTGTAGCACGCGGTCCTATAATTCAATTACTTTGCCTCTTCACATCACTTGAAACAATTTTTTCTTATAATAAGAACAAACCAAAGCCAACCAAAGAACAAAAACTTCACATACTGTACCTGCAAAGCACAGTTCATCATTCGCACGATGTAGTCAAACTGCTGATGATCCAGTATTGCTCGGTTCTGTTTAACATGCAGGCCTAACTCCTGTGTCAGGCAGTGCCGAGCTGCCTTCCCTTTTAGGGCTCTCAGGGCTGCAGGCAGGGTCTGGAGACAAGAAAATCTGACTTCATGAAAGTGAAATTAAATGGCACTATTCTATCATTAATTCATACTTTATTAAGAAACTGCAAGTGACAGTATAGTAAACAATATATTTGGAAATGACACACTAGCTTGAATATCAACTTTTCACTTAATGGTTGGTTTAGCTTGATTCATTAAGTACTAATTTTTTCCCATGTTTTTTTAAAATGCATTAAACACCATTTCTCACCTACAGCTGTAAACAGAAACCCCTGAATACAGACAGGCATTGAATGGATGTGAAATCAGAAAAGGATTACTGTCCATAAAAGCAAGTGCTCTATTCTGTACCAGCCAGGCCAGGTCTCGAGTTACCATATCAAGGCCAACTAGCATGTTTTTTGATAAGCAGTGAATGAGAAATGGCTTTAGAAGTGGCATACCTCTCATAGCAATGAGGCCACAAGACTGTTAGGCAGCTTACCCTAGAACAGTGCCAATATAATATTTATGCCAAAAAACGCAGCCAGTGCTACATCAGTGATTATCAACTACAGCCCTTTAAACTAGATTTAATGGACGGTAACATAAATAAGAAAAGACATACTATTGCCCAAGAACAGACAAGAGGGACAAAAAAACTACCGAAATTTTCCAAGTCCCTGCAAGTTGAAAGAGGTTAAAAACTACTGTGTTACACATGCCTCAAAACGTTTTAAAAAGAGCTACACATTTTATCAGGACTTTTCCCACTTACATTTCCGTAACATAAATTGCAAATCAAGAAACATTTTCTAATTGAGCTGCACAGCCTGGGAAATTTAGAGGTGATACATTTCTGAGAAATAAAAAATTTTCCTAAGATAATTTTACAGTAATTTTCATAAGTAGAATTAGATTTGAGAATAAGTTTGAATGATTGTTCTAGAATCGACAATTGAAAACTCTGTGAATAAAAACTACAAAAACTGGCACCTTCTTAATGTGAAAAAATAAGAACGTCAAGGATGACAACTCACTTGTACATTTTAGAGAAATCAGACATGCCAAATACTTACATTAATCTCTGAGTTCTATCAAACTATTATTTTTTAAAACCAGCAAAATTTACTTCATGGAAAATTTCAAAAGAGCATTGTTTGACAAACACTGAAACATCTGTGTAAGTCTTTTGTTTACATTCCTCCTAACCAATAATGCCAGACCAATACTTTTTTAAAAAACAATCATGTGGACAATACTATTTTTAATGGTAATATAAATTAGCAAAAAGGGCATCAACACACCCAGATAGTATTACGAACATGTTTTCAAATCCATTAGCTTCATATTAAACACAGTGTTGCATTTAATGATAAGTTTTATTGCTTACTTCATTCATTTAAATGGTTAAAATAATCATTAGTATTTGAAACAAGACTTCAAAATGTACTTTGTGGTAAGGTCAGTCTCCAGTTGTTCATTAACAGAAGAGAGACTGATCTCAGAAAGTTAAAATTTTATTTGGTTACCTTTTCAGTCTCCAAAAATTTGTTTTCAAAAATGAACGAGATGCAGTTTCTAACAACCTCCAGCCTTTGTGCACTGTTGAAAACTGTGCTTCCTTTTTCCATTATGGAAACTAACAAAGAAAAAGAACAATACACATCTGTGAAATGTCTTCTGCAAGAGTCACAAAGAATATCAGAAAGTTGTGGGTTTTTTTTCAATTAAAAATGTAACATCCTCCATTTTGTTCTGTGAAACAAATGCCATTAGTAGGCATATACAGATGGAAATGTAAGATCCTAAAACTTTGATTTTCTTATTCTATCTGAACAAGAGTGTGCTCTGAGTTTTTAACTAAAGCAGTTGATTTCCCTTACTGCTGTTCTGTTTGACTCACACAGATAAAATGAGATTCCAATCTCTAACATACTAATTAAATATATAAATAAATACAAATTAATTTTTAAAAAAAGTGTGTGTGTTCTGCAATGAACTATGTAGCCTTGCATATTTTGTAGCAGTAGATAACTATTCTCTACAGAATTCATTTGCCATGCCAAGAACTCTGTGACATGGAATAAATCTGACAAACCTGTTCTCTAATCTAGATTCCAATTTGCTAAGATTTAAAGATTACTTTCTTAATGTGTTGTTTCACTCTGAATTTTCAAGAAAATTCAGAATGGAAGAACTAACATTCCCTTTTCATTATCAAGTAAATAGAATATAAAAGCAAAATATGCTCTTCTTGTAGATAATAATGAGCTCTGTGTATCCACGGATTTTGACACAGGAAGTACGAATGTGAAAGCTGTTCCTTGAAAAAGAACAAACAAAAAACTCTGACATAAAAATTAACTTATTAAGAAAGAAAATCTTCTCTTGCATCTAGCCTTTAAAGAAAGACAACAGAACACAAGCACATACTCTTTAAAGTTTCTGTAAGTAACAGATTCAATGATACAGTCAACAGCAAAAGCAGGTGAATAGAACGTATCTTCTTGCATAAACCCAAAGCAAAACAGGCCCAAAAGAGGCCTCAAGAGGCCATCTAGTTCATCCTGCTGTCCCTAGACAGGATCAACTGTATTTATATTATTTCTCATGTTTGTCTAATATGTTCCCAAAGTTGTGTGATAACAGAGACTCCATGGCTTCACAAGAAATCCATTCAACTGCCTCACAGTCCTCATGTTACCAAATTTTTCCTGACAAATAACCCTAGTTTTATGTTGCAATTAAACCCATTATTTCTTATCACTACAGATTATTCAGTTTCTTTTTGTGACAGCCTCTTATGTAATTGAAGACTGCCATTGTGTGTTCCCTCAGTCTTTTATTTTTCAGTCTAAACAACTCTCCATCTTCCCTTGTAGGTCACGTTCTCCAGACTGCTGGTCATTCTTGTTGCTTTCTTCTGGACTCCCTCCAACAGAAGCAAAAACGGAGACAGTCTTCCAGTGTCCAAAAATGGGTACAAACAGTCCAGCTGAGGTCTTACTGAGTACAATGAAAGGATTTCTCCATGGGGTTCACTGACTGTATTACTGTTTACACATCCTGCTAAGATGTTTGCCTTTTTTTGCAATAGCTTGATACAGTTGGGTCATGTGCCTCATCATCACTATAATCCCCAAAATAATTTCTGAAGAACTGTTGCCTTGTCAGGTGATCATGCCTATGCAAGTGCAGTGACTTGTATGAAGAAAACCAGTAGAGAAAGACAAAATTCAACAGAGACTAGATCTCTAATTTTTCAAGATTGATTTGGTTTCTAATCCCATCTTCAAAAAATTTTGCAAGCTCTGCCTGCTTCGTACGTCCTGCAAGTTTATTAAACATACTCGTTTATGCCATCATCCACATTGATGAATAGGATTATGACTAACAGAATTTTTCTGGCATTAAAATGAAATTTACAGCCTTACTATGTCTACATCTGTTCTTTATATTTAAATATAGGTATATTTATCTTGAGACAGACGCTATGTTTGTTCCTTTCCTTTTTCCAGTAATTTACATGTCTTCCCTAATGCCAAAAGAGAAACCTTAACAGTTCAAAGCTTGGTTCAGCCAGTCCTACCCATGGTGATATTCATCAGATCTAGATGAGCAGACAATATCTAATTTAATAGTTCAGCTTAACTCAGATCAAATCCTTTCTTGTTAGTAATTATCCACTCACACTCTGGATATTTGGTTTAGCACAAGCTGATGCAAAAGGGCTTTCAGAATTGCAAAGGCACAGGCAAATCTATGTACGAAAATTTACTACAATTGTATTAACATGAAACTTGGAGTAACACATTGCAACCATGCTAATTATGTATTCAACTCAGGAGACAGGATGACAAACAGGTAAGGTGGGGAACAAGTAAACATACCAACAGGGGGACCTGCTGGAACAACACACTTCTTGTCCCCCCGGGTGGCAGGGGGGGCACCCTGACTCCTTGCAAGGCCTTCCTGGAGGAGCTCCTGCACCCGGCACTCATTGATCCGGGGGAAAGGGAGGATGTGAACGCGCAAGTGGGAGCCCTCGGTGGGCCGTGGCACTTTCTGGAATGCTACGTGGGGATTGGGATTCTCCTGCAGGTCAGAAGCAAAAGGTTATAAGCAAATGTGTTACATAATGTTACCAGCTGTCTCATCTGATTTTATTGTTTTTTTGTGTACCTGTCATACCTGAAAGATTAAGAAGCCAAGTATTTAATGCAGCTGACTACTAAAATGTTTCGTAACACCCTTGATTCATTATCTGTAATATTTCCAACTTTGTTAAAGGCTTTTATAAAGTTATTACTGTCAACATGCAAAATTCAAAAAGAAAGAGAATAAAAGAAAATCACTGCTTAACTTAGATTGATTTTATGCAGCTTAATGAATATTTAGCACTTGAATAGAAATTAGTTTGATAATCAATCTCTTCATTAGAGAGAGAGAATATGAAAACATACAATCTCTCCACTGAATAATGAAAAATATTCTCATCTTGATCAAGACTACGAAGTGAAAATTCATTTTTGTACCATGTTGTATCAAAATATGGCCATCCCTCATTAGGGACCAATTTTCTATCTTCTGTATGTCACACATCTCACTGTTTGCACTAAAAAACATGAAAAAAGTTAGTATAGGTGATTAAAGAGAGTAAATTATGAGTCTAAATACAAGGAAATTAAAACAAATCTGTCACATCAGATTTTTGGGTGTTCTCAAAGGATTGAAAAGTCTTCTGCTCTTGCAAAACTATCAGAATTTCCACAGTGAAAAGAAGCATTTGCCTGTATCATTTTTCATTCACTTTTTTATGGTCTTTGTTTTCTTTTTCTTTAAAAGAAAATGTAATAAGCAGCCCAAAAGAAGGCTTTTATCCTTGCTTTTGGGTTTTCTTGCAGAGGTCTTCAGAATGCAAAAAACATAAAAATCACTTTCACATTGTAGAACACTGACTTTTTTGTTTTACCAAAATAATTGCTGCATCTGCTACCATGTAATTATTATCTTTGTCTTGATCTTGGTATTATCATGCAATACTGCCATACTGAAGACATTAATGAAATATGCCATGTACCATATAATAGAGATGCAACTGTAGGTGGGACATTTGAAGACTTTTAGGTAAGCTTTGCTGATGTTTGTCAATACCAGATGCAGTATCAGTGCAATACGTGTTCCTACATGTGGACATGCATCTTCTGCCTCTGGTGTTGAGCAACTGGAAAGAGCGTGCACATCACAAACCACTAAGTTTAACTCAACTGCCTCCATGTTGCTTTTGGCTTGTTTAAAATACACTTTCCAGAAAGATATCCTGAAGAGAGCAAAATCGAAATTCAGCGTTTCTTTTATTTTTTTCCCCTCAAATATTTGATAATCTTTCCTGTTTTGGTTTTTGCATCCTGGGCTGCATCAAAAGAAGTGTGGCCAGGAGGGTGAGGGAGGTGATTCTGCCCCTCTACTCTGCTCTGGTGAGACCCCACCTGGAGCACTGTGTATAGCTTTGGAGCCCTCAGCACAGGAAAGACATGGAGGTGTTGGAGAGGTTCCAGAGAAGGGCTACAAAGATCATCAAAGGGCTGGAGCACCTCTGCTATGAAGACAGGCTGAGAGAGTTGGGACTGTTCAGCCTGAAGAGAAGGCTCTGGGGAGACCTTATAAAAGCCTTCCAGTACCAGAAGTGGCTACAGAAAAGCTGGGGAGGGGCTTTTCACCAGCGATGGTAGTGATAGGACAAGGGGTGATGGTTTTAAACTGAAAGAGGGTAGATTTAGGTTAGACATCAGGAAGAAATTCTTCACCATGAGGGTAGTAAGGCACTGGAATAGGTTGCCCAGGAAGGTTTTGGAAGCCCCCTCCCTGGAGGTGTTTAAGGCCAGGTTGGATGAGGCTTTGTACAGCCTGGTCTAGTGGGAGGTGTCCCTGCTCATAGCAGGGAGGTTGGAACCTGATGATCTTTAAGGTCCCTTCCAACCTTAACCATTCTATGATTCTGGCTTCAGGTTATACCTTTTCCAAAATATAGCTGAAATCTGTACGTTCCATGAGGATTCTACCACCATTCACTCAATCAAACAAAACAGGCTATTTTAATTTCTTCATTCATATACCAGGGGTTATTATTAATAATGTTTGAATTTAATCTTATCTGATTTGACTCTATGTTGTTATTACCGGCTATGTACCTCTGCCAAAAAGTGCTACTACTCAACCAAGCACAACTAGCTTGCAATAAAAATTGTAAACAGGAGCTAGCTTGATACTTTCTTTTATGGGAACAAAAGACAACAAGAAGATCAAATGCATCAACTTGAGAAACAGCAGTCAAAACAAACCAACTATGGAGCCATAAAAAATTCTCTGCAGAGGTAACTTTAATGAAACAAACCAAAAATATAGACAGGGGGATGATAGCAGCAGAGGAGTCAAGAAGCAGCAAGGCAGGGAAAGGGAACACAGCCTGAGCAGGGGCTAACAGATGACATGTAACAGGAAAAGACAGAAAGGCAGAATAATGATTCCACATTCCATTTCATGGAGAAGAGAGATCCAGAGGGAAGATCCAGAAAGTTACTTCAATCTTGGCCATCACAAACCTAATCTCAGTTGTATACACTATTAGAAATGCAGGTCTAATATCTTCAACTACTGAAGCAGTATATGCCAAAAACTTGTCTAGATTTTCCTCTTGTACCAGCTAGACTAATACAAACATTCTCTCTCCCTAACAAACCTTGTTTCTCACGTGTATCTAGCCTGTCACAGCTACAATAAAATGACTATTTAAACTATGAAACAAGGTGTCAAAATATGTCATGCAGTGAGTTTAAAATCAGGCAGCTCTAGACATAATTTATAGAAGTAATGTTACTCATCACAGTGCTTTACTCAAAGCTGCCTGTATGCATAATCTCTAAAAATTGGACTTCAAATACACTAAGTCAATGACTTAGTGTATTTGAAGTAGCAGGTCAATTACAATGGTATAAATAAATCTCATAATAAGAAAAGACTAAAACTGATCAATTTTGACACTGATTTTAAGAAATAATGTAAGTGAAAAGTTGCACATATGCATATTCACTTATGCTTTGTAGGCTTCTTCATTCTAAAAAGGATCTATATCCACAAGAAAACAAATACAAATGTTCACCATCTCCTGTGGAGTAATTCAGTATCATAATACTGATGTGATGTGACATGTCGTGATGTGATGTAATGTGACGGTTGGAGGCTGTCTTGGGCACAGCAATCATGAAATGATAGAGTTGAGGGGTCAGCACCATGGCCACCCTGGACTTCCAGAGGGCAGACTGTGGCCTGTTCAGGAGCCTGGTTGACAGAAAACTGCCTCCCATTGGGAAGCAGTCTTGAAGGGCAAAGTAGACCAGGAAGGCTGAACATTCTTCAAGAAGGAAATCTTAAAGACACAGGAGTAGGCTGTCCCCTGTGCCGAAAGACGAGCCGGCAGGGAAGAAGACTGGCCTGGCTGAACAGAGAGCTTTGGCTGGAATTTAGGAAAACAAAGGAGTTTATGGCCTTTGGAAGAAGGGCAGGCCCAGCAGGAGTACTAAAAGGATGTTGTGAGGTTATGAAGAGAGAAAATTAGAAGGGCCAAAGCCCAACTAGAACTTAATCTGACTACTGCCATAAAAGACAATAAAAAATGTTTCTACAAATATATTAGTCCCAGAAGGAGGGCTGAGAAGAATCTCCATCCTTTATTGCATGCAGGGGAAAACATAGTGACAAAGGATGAGGAAAAGGTTGAGGTATTTAATGCCTTCTTTGCTTCAGTCTTTAATAGTCAGACTAGTTGTTCTCAGTGTGCACAGCTACCTGAGACAGGGATGAGGAGCAGAATGAAGGTGCTATAATTCACAGCAAAAAGTTTGACCTGCTACATCACTTAGACACACACGTCTATGGGGCTGGATGGGATCCACTCAAGGGTACTGAGGGAGCTGGCAGAAGTGCTCACCAAGCAATTTTCCATCATTTACCAGCAGTCCTGGCTAACCAGGGAGGTACCAGTAGACTGGAGGTTAGCAAATGTGACCCCCATCTACAAGAAGGGCTGGAAGGAGGATCCATGGAATTACAGGCCTGTCAGTCTCACCTCCGTGCCAGGGAAGGTTATGGAACACCCCGTGACTTAGCAGTACTTAGTAATTCTTGTGATGTTTTAATAGAAGCATAGATCTAAATCATATTTTTGTGCAATTAGGATATAGAAAAGAAAAGATAATAGATGTGTTCACTCACTGTGTAACAGATACTGCTCTCTGGAGTCTGATCAATGACAGAAGTGTGGTGGGGGCAAGATTAGCTGATGCCAAAAAAAAAATTAAATAAAAACAACAACAACAAAAATGCTAATAGAATGGTAAGAGATTTTACAAAAGCACCATGTAACATCAAGGCATGATAGGAAGGCAAGAATGAAATTGAAAATGGTATTCTAGGAAATCAAGAGTTCAAGACATTGGCTGCAAGAAATAAAATAGTGCTTGCTGAGCACACAAGCCATGGGGACTGGGTTGCACAGCAGGAGAGATCTGATGAAAGTTACATTATGCCAAATTACACGTACAGTTTTCATTTGGAAAAGTGTTGAGAGGCAAGAAATGAGAGGTATTTGGCATGGACAGGTTGCAGCAGAGAAAATAGCCACTTACATAAATGACGTGAATACAGCTAAGAAAATTGAATGCTAAGCAGCACTAGCTATACATAAATCAATACTAGCATTAATAAATCAATATTACTATACTGAACTTCCTTCACGTGTACAAAACTGGTGACATTTAAAGTTAAAAAACTTTTGCCACAATGAAGATGATGACTGCCTTAAGCACTCGTTTCCATTTTCAGATAATGGATCAATCTCAGAAACAAGAATTTTCAATGTTACTATCTCAACTCTAAAAGTGCAGTAGGTATAGTACACTTACATTTTTGAAGAGCTGTTCTGCAAGTTCTCTAACATGTTTTATCATTTTTGGTGGATTACCTTCCTCAGCTTTAATTCTTTCGACTTCAAAGGCTACCAACTAAAAAAAAAACAAAACGAATAGAAATATTGATAATTGAACTAAAAATAACTTCTTTCCTATTTGACTCATGCAATGTTAATCTTAAATTGAAACTGAGCAAAGAAAACTGAACACTGAAAAATGTGCAATGTCACTTTGCTCTGGAACATGAGGCATTTTCACTTTCTTACAGAGCTTCTAGTACCAGAGTTTTCAGTCCTACCTAACACAAAGTCCTACATACCTAAAATTCCTTTAACACTTCTAATACCACAATTGAGATTTCTCATACATACCACTATTATGCAGAATTAATACCAAACTCTATTTGTTCTCTACATTCAAATAAAGCCAGCACAGTAAAAATAAGGCATTACTTTTTAAATGAAAAAAAATGTTTGTGCCAGTTTACTTTTTTGGGTATTTATTTAATTTAATATTCCTTAATTGCTTTTACAATGTTTCTAAGACTATAATTAAATTACTCAAAGTAATCCTGTACTAGCACATGATACATTATGAAGTTTGAAACCTGACAATAGGAACAGCATTCCAGCTGTTTAACTTCATATATATGAGTAGGGCATAGTTTTATGGAAGTGGAAATGTATGCATAGTAGAAAATGAGAATTGAGAAGCTTAGTATAAACTTTATATTATAAACAGTGAGGATTCAGAAGCATTTCAATAGTTCTTCACATGCTGAAATACCATAGGTACATTTTAATTTCCTTGGTAATACAGAAACAGTTTTCACCTCATCAAAAAGATCACACGTTCTGAAAGGAGGACCTCTCTCTGACACAAAACCAGCAAATGCCATTCCATTGAGAACTTTGGTTAGAAAGTCATTCTCAATTAAGCCTCGCTGCCCCAAGAAGGCTGCCTGCAATCAAGATAGAAAAAAAAAAAAGCACTATCAAAACTACAACCAACTATTTATATATTAGCAGTTAATCATTTTCACCAGCTGATAGTAATATGAAGTACTTTCTAATTAAATAGACTCTTTTGTATCACCTAGTATCTTTTTATACCTAAATTCAGGAGTGATATAATACGAAGTTTGATGTACACATTTTATAAATCTCACAGACAATAACAGAAAGTAGTACTTGAAGTATCATTTTCTAATTACATACATGTTTTCAAAATTCCTTAATGATTCCTCAAATGCTTCTTTGTATTGAACTTTAATGTTAACTTTGTTTCACATTTCATCACTGTCCCTGCAACTATTCCCATTAAAATTCACTGATACAGTGCTTTGTCAAAATTATATGCTTATCACATGTAGATTATTTTATTTTTTTTAATTTTAACACTTGCTCAAAAGGTAAGCTTGTGGGAATAATATGACACAAACAAATATACAGAACTGCCTCTATTTTACCTTATGGAAATGAATTACTGGTTCAGCATGAATTCTGATCAGCTGAAGACATGATCGATATCCTTGGAAAAGTTGTGCAAATAGCCTAAGGAAGATTGCTCGCACTTCTTTATCCTGTAAGCAGTAATGGAATATGCTGTTAAAACACTCACTTTCTAAATTTTTCCACGCTTTGTATAAAGCCGAGGAACACCTACAGATTAATCAAACAACACAGCAGTGTAGCATACAAAGTGGAGATACCTGTACACATATGAAGTGATCTTAAACGAGGGCACAGTTTCACTGACCTGTCCTCAGATGGCAATGATAGATCTAGTGCATATTCACCCCTTTGCCCCTGCTGCTCTTTCCTATGCCTGTTCAACAGCTTCTGGGCAAAGCAAGCATACCTGTTGGAGTGATCATGTGGTGAATCACATGAAGGAACTGCCATGAGAGAAAACTGATGCTAAATAAAGGAAAGAGGGAATTTTTGCCTGGATTTATTCCCTAAAATATGTGTGGCTGTGCAGCACTACACAAGCAGTGTGATTGGAGTGGGTAGGGGCAGCAGAGAAGCATAGGAGCCTAAGCTGGCATTGCTGCTGTGGTGGGACCCAGGCTCAGAGCATGACAGGCACCACCACAGTTATCTGCTGTGGCTCTGCCAGCTGAGGAGACTGCCCTAAGTTTGCTCAGCTACTTGTCTAGGACTCTGCCAACTCACATCTTCACTTGCCCATCTACTACAGCCAAAATAAGTCAGGGTTCATTTAAAAAGTTTAAAGTAGTAGATCTTTAAAGTCCTGGTTATTTTGATTTAAATGAGTGCAGGACTGCTTACATAAACTTCTACAGGTAAATGGAAATTATGTGAACAGTTAGGGGCAGACTTCAGCTGGCCCAGGTGCAACCAAAGACTAATCAAATCCCATTCCACCCATGTTGTTTTTTCTTAGCTCAGGTACCTGCTCAGGCTGCTGCCATGTCTAAAACCTGAGGTCCTAAAAATGGTTTTATGGCCTCAGGTTTTACAGTGTCTCAAGGACTTTTAAAACAAACTCTAACTTCAAAAAGTTACAAGCAGCAAAGCATATTAGATTAATGAATCAGATTAACAGCTGATCAGGTAACCAACAAGCAAATACTACCGAAACAAGTTAAAGCTTGTAATGATCTTTTAAAGAACTAAGTTTAGGTATATACAAGACTCTATAAAGTTGTCCTATTGGAATACTTTTCTGGATGTCTGTTTATTCTTCTCTGGAACATCACTGGTGTTACTCTATTTTAATTCAATTTTGTAAGGGCTACTTTACTGAGAGATATTCTCACTTTCTTTGTGTCCAGGCTGCTCTCTAGGATTTTAACAGGTATATTTGTACTCTGACTTTTTGAACTACTTGAAAACATGGTAGTTTCTTTCAGATTTAACAATATTCTTATTTTGATAGAGAATTACATTGACTTTTAACTTCATCTTTCAAAGAGAAACCTTAGCTAAATTTTGCCATTAGTTTAAATGAAATCTGGATGGCATTTTCTGTCTTCAGCAATAAAAGAAACCAACCTTAAAGCAAGAAATGAGAACAACTAATATATTGTATCACTTCAGAGTTTTAAGTTTTTTAATACACCTTTACAAAGAACCCAAGGTATGTTCTTAAATTGAATTTGCTTTTGGATTTTAGTTCAAACTATCAACTCATGCTCAATTCTAGACACTCCTACAAACTAAGAACAGCAGCTTTGCCAAGTTGTTACCATATCATGGCTTCACAATCACTTTTATCTAAATCAATTAGTTTTTAGTAGAAAACCTTCTCCAGACTTTAGTATAGACAATTAGATATTGTTTCATGCGGGCTGATGTTTATTAAAGCCAAATCCTATGTTAAAAAATATACAGCTCCTTTCCCAATATGTCCAAACATACAATGCATAATAATTATCACTATTATTGTAAAATCATAGACTATTGTTTTATTGACAAAGCTACCACTTCTATCTTTACTCATATTTACTCTAAAATATAGATCTTGAATAACCTTTTAATGTTTCTGAACTTTTTTTTTTTCTTGAGGGCACAGGCTGTCTATAAGAGAACTTAATTTTAACATTTACACACATATACAAAACCAACATTTTTTCCACTCCTGTAACATTCTGCAGTTTTACTGGTCTACAAAACAGAGAAGGCACAGATTTAACTCCACAAACAGCAATACTAAAAGAAAACAAGGTGCTTCCATATAAATAAAACATGTTTATAAAAACTTCTAACCCGTTACAAAGCTATTAGAGGGCAGAATGCAAAGTCCAGTGGCATTTCTTTGCTCCACCAGCAATACTACAAAGGAGATGGAAAAAAACCCACAAAGTCGAAATTCTTAGAAGAAAGTTTGCCTAAAATGTTAACAGTTTCCTACTTAAGAAAGTCAGACATAACACAGAAATCTTACCAGCATTTTTGAGTGGGATAAAGCTGTTCGTGGTGGAGGGAATGCATAATCAGCTGTTTCCAAATCAGGATGCAGAACCTAGAGAATTAAAAAAAAAAAATGTTCCCCTACACACTGAAATTTTGCTGAGGAAAAGGCAAATTATTTTTTAATTCTTTCTCAAATTAATATTCCCTTATAAAAAGTACCTTGAATAATTAATGGATTGAGTTAAATTATGAATGGAAATAAATGTTAGCATGTATGGAAATAAAGGTGGGATTATTTTCTCAACTTCAGGCTTCTGTAAGTCAGCAAGTTATCAAGTTATTATTACAGTAAATGAAGCTAATCAATATCGTTAGGGATTTTAGAGTTGATTCATCTGATACAGATTAACAGAAAATTCTTCTCTTTAAAAGATTTGTTCAGAAACCTCCAAATACTGTGTTTTCTAAATTACAACAATATAATAGAATCACAGAATCATAGAATAGTTTGGATTGGAAGAGATCTTTAAAGGTCACCTAGTCCAAGTTCCCCTGCAGTGTGCAGTCTTCCTGTAGCCTTCTCTTCCCCACCCTGAACAACCCTCACTCTCTTAGCCTGTCCTCACAGCAGAGGTGTTCCATTCCTCTGATCATTTTTTAAGCCCTCCTCTGGACCCACACCAACAGGTCCACGTCTTTCCTGTCCTGGGGACTCCAGAGCTGGACACAGTACTCCAGGTGGGGTCTCACCAGAGCAGAGGGGCAGAATCACCTCCCTTGACCTGCTGGCCACATTTCTTTTGATGCAGGCCAGGATACAGTTGGCTTTCTGGGCTGTGAGTGCACATTGCCAGTGAACGTCCAGCTTTTCATCCACCAGTCCCCCCAAGTCCTTCTCCACAGGATTGCTCTCAATCCCGTCATCCCCCATCCTGTACTGATAGTGGGGGTTGCCCCAACCAAGGTGCACTTGGCCTTGTTGAATCTCTTAAGCCAATGATACAATGATAGTAAAAAGACAAATAGAACTATTTTTTTTTAATTCCCTAATGAAGAATCAATCACTCTTGAATATTGATATAGGAGCATCATAATAATAAACTTTAAGTCTAATTTGTTATTCATTTGTTAAACTTCAAGAGAATGTACAGGTGAAATGAATTCATGAAAACAGAAACGAAGCTAAACTGAATAGTAACAATGCTGGTCAAACACCAAGGTTGAACTCTTTATTAAAAAATCATTATTTGGAAGGAAAAAATCACCAACTTCCTCTTGAATAGTGGAAAACATTTTAGTAGTAAATTACTGATGATATTAACTCTAACTTCAGATAATGCATTCTTCTAAAATCAGGAATGTTGGCGGGAATCATAGCGTTAAATCTCACATTTCCAGTGTGTTGGAAAGGAATTTAATACTGAAATTCATTTTTCATTCTTTAGAAATAGGTGAGAAGATAGAAAATGGGGGTTGTATGGAAACTTACTAAAGAAAGCGCCATTTGCGTCTGATGTAGCAGTGGCTCTGGCAGTTGAGAAAGATGAATACATTCCGGAATTTTAATTGTGCCTCCATCCAGGTCTGCTATGATTACATCTAACTGTAAGGAACAAACAAAAATACCATTGGTAGTCTACACTGTGAGCATAGTTTAACAAATAACAGTTCAAATTAAATGATAAGCACATAAATGAAAATAAACAACTGAAAACAGTATTAACTTTAATGTACAGCATGCTTCTCATAAGGGAAATACTCCAAATACTTCATATTACTGAATCAAGCTGTGAACAATTAATGTAAACCAAAGAAAGGCCAAACTTTCAAAAGTGAATTTCTGTTTCTGGATGTTCCAGGTCCATCTTCAGTGATCTAATAGGCTGTTTGCAAAAGGACAAGGTGAGGACAACTGTAAGTAAAATTACATGGTTTTAGGTACCTCTGTAACCCTGGTTCAGTTTCTCCAAGCACATGCTTAAGAAGTAAGCATAAAATAAAACAACTGAGGATATATTTGAGAATTGTAAGTAAATTCTTCAAACCCATGACAAATATGTGACAAAGGTGGAAACGTATCCACTCCTTCCCATCCTGCACTAGAATCACATTGTTTCTCTTTCTACTTTATTGTCTCAATGTATTTACAAAAGAACTGATGCTTCTTTTCTCCTCCTGATTGTCTTGCCTTGCCTTCTACGGTAATATTATAAAAATGAATGTATTATTCATCTAAACATCTCTGATCCACAGAAAATCTCTGCAACTAAACATCTCAAATGACACTGTGGCTACTAATATGCTGGGGAGATATACTTACAAGCTCATGAATGTCATTACGAAAGACAGAATGTACACCAATTATGAAAGGTGTTGGTGAGCTGAGAACTTCCAATAGCTGTGCAGGAAGAATTGGAATATAGGGATAACTGTGAAAAGAATAAATTAAAAAAATAAAAGCTCCCAACTATCCCTTCACATAAGGCAGCTTTTTTCATTAAAATTTAAAATACTTAAATAAATAAAATATTTCTGTTACATTTTAGATTTACTATAAATACTTGTATTTTAAAAATATTAAAGGTAAAAGTATGTATTAATTACTTCTTTATAGTGTCATGCTGTTAGAAGAACACCTGACATTTACACTCCAGAAATTATTATATTATAGGGTCTACAACTTATTGTAAAGAAGAGTATTTTGCAAAGTAAGGAAAGACTATAGTTGCAGCATTTATGTTATATGGACATTCTATTTGTCCACCTTTTCAGGAACTAGAGACATTGAAGAGATACATAATACTTTGATTTTAATAAGGTGGGTGTTTTTTTTGGCCAGACACCTACAATTCAGCCTTTTGTAAAATATCATTAATAAGAAATATTTAAACGAAATCTTTTAGTTTGATTTCAAAATGACAACTAAACATTATGTACAGGATTCTGTACTTAAGCTTTGTTTACTTGATTTGATAATTTTAAAAAGTTTAGTGCTTTCATCAGAGCAACATGAAAATCTGTATCTAAATTGCTCAATGGATTTCAACACCTCGTTTATAGTTATTAAAGATTTACATTACTATTTTAGCACTAAGAAACATATTCCAAAACACCTTTTCAATTTTTTTCCTTCTTATTCTATATTAAAATGAAGCTCATCTCTGAAATACCTAAAATAAAAATGTGCTACTAAAATATGAGCATCTTTTAAAGCAGATGAGTCAGAATTAGATGTATTCTTCCTAAAAAAAGAGAAACAGCTTGACATTAAATTTTCCGTTTCAAAACACTGGATTCAGATGTGGCTTTTTAGAGAGAATTTGTTCATTTAAATTCATTATCAGATGGACATTTGTCAGTGTCTTAAAACTGTGATACAAGCTAGTGTAGCTGTTATCTTAGAACAAGAGAAACTTTTGGGTTGTAAAGATTACCTAAGTCCAACCCTCTGCTCAAAGCAGAGTCAAGACTGAATCTGGATCAAGTTGCCCTGGGCTCTGTCCAGTTGGGGCCTAAAACCAACAGGGATGGAAACACCACAGGCTCTCTGTTCCACTAAGTAGTTATCCTCATAATAAAACGTTTTTCCTGCATCCAGTCAGAAATCTCTTTCTCCCATTTTGGTTCCTGACTCAAATCTCTCGTTCTCCTGTCATGTGCCACCTCTTGTTGGCTGTTATCAGTTCTCCCCCCTTTCTTTTCCATGCATTTACTCATGGATCAGCACTGTCAAGTTTTACCATCCAATTTTCATTGTGGATAAGGCTGCTATTGTATTTGTAGATGAGATTATTTCTCCTTTGTTTCTACTGTCTTGATGCAGTCAGATATCTATTAATGATCTGTACAGACCTGTATATATCATCATGATCACTTTTGCTTATTTGAACAAGCAAAGCACAACTCCTTTTGTTAGGGACAATGTAATACAAGTTATAAAATGAGTTGTATAATTAGTCAAAGAGTTCAAAGAACCAAAACACAACTCACCTATATTTGAGGGGAAACATCAAAGATTCCAGAGCTCTACAGGCATCACTGAGCCTCTGAAAACTTGCAGAGTGAAAAAGAACCTTATTTTCTGTAAGCACAGCACAGAATAAGCTGAGTACATTTTGGATTCCTAAAAAAAAAAAAAAAAAAAAGAAGAAGAAAATAATTGTAACAACATGCCAAAAGAGGAATCAAAATTACATTAAAATGTACTGTTTTCTGGAGAAATTTTAAAAAGCATATGATAATTTCATAAGTTGTCACATCCCAAGTTTTTCTACCTTTTACTTAAATAGTGCAGCTTCCTTTGTATTTTTCAGGTTTTAAAATATTGCCTGAAGGTATTTCTACATTTCACATGTATTGTATCTCCCTTTAACTACCCCTTTCAAGGATTTCCTCTTCTCAAGCACAAATCCCAGCAATGCTTAACAATGGCTTCAAACAGTACAATGTCTATCTTCTGCATACCCTTCTGTGTATCTAGAATTCAATTCTGGTCACTGATCCAGACTTAACTTTGAAATCTTTATCTATCTCCATGGGGAAAAAATACCAACCAAAACCAATACTGCTGAGCTCTAAAGAAACTGAAAAAGACTTCCTACTAAATATAGTACTACTTTTTTCATGGAGAGCATTTTAGGACTCCCAAGGTTAAAAAAGGGCAGTAAGAATGTTCATGTCATTAGAAGTGTATGTTAAAGAAGAGCTGACTCTTTAAAAAAGCCTCACTAGATTCAGAGTAAGACACATGAATCGGATGATGGGTTTGTTTTTTTTTTAAAGACAATATAATTTGCCTAAGAGACAAAGCCATGTGCTTTCAGGGAAAACCAAAAATACATTTCCTTTAAAACAAAGTCTCACCCTGAGGAGACATGTCTGAGATATGTGAGATATGCTGAAATTTATGAAATTTCCTGAAATATGCTGGAATGTATGATGTTTCCCTGAGGACATAGCTTGTGTTATCAGTAAGACAGCCTGTATTACCTTTACAAAGCTACTGCTTATCTTGCAATAATCATCCCAATAAGAAGTGTGACTACTGAGAGAAACTATATTAATATGATAATTAATACTTTTTTTGCTTAAGTAATTTTTATTACATGTTTTGACAAATCTATTTTTTCTGGTTTTATTTTGTAGGAAAATTTGCTTTGCTGGAGTGGAGCTTCATTCATAAATACAAAGGGCTGAGGATCTAGAGAGGGTTGTGGAGAAAAAGATTTCATTCTTAGCATGAACAAGTCAAACAATAACATAATGGCTTTCAAATTCCACTCTCAAAGAATCCTAAGCACAGACTCATGAAATCATAGGCAGAGACTTGAGAGGACTCAAGGACAGAAGGCCTTTTTACAATGCTGAGTGAGTTACTGTTGCAAATATTTGCTATTGTTTTCAGTGGCATAATTAATACTGTGCTAGTACAAAACCAGCTGCTTTGTAATACACAATGTAAGGACTGTGTTAAAGAAAAAACTGAACTAGTTTCCTTGCATGAATGAAATAGCACTCATCAGTGAATGGTTAGAAGCTAACCTGAGATAGTGTCTTTCCTTGTGTATATGCATGAGGGTATATTTGAACACAAAGTTAGAAACTGCTGCCTGTTAAAAAAAAAAATCTCTGCAATAAATTAAAAAAAATTGAACTGCCCTTTTTACGCAAAACTGCCCTTGACCCTTTCCCAGAAGATTTTAGGGGTTGTTTCTGGAGTATACTTTTTGTTTTAAACTAAGTGTTTGTTTTCAAACTTAGTGGGCTTTTTACACCATTTCATTCCACACTGAGTATCTTATTAAGACACTCAGGAATGTATTTTTTTAAATGTCTGACACTTTTTTCCTACAACCAGATACAAAATTTCTCAAACAATCCTCTATAAACCTGTAAAGTTCTTGCAGGCAATGCTGAGGAAAATAATATTTTAAAAAACCTCACAAATATTCACAACATTTGGTACAACTAAATCACCTTTAAAAAGACCCTTTTGTGATCAAAATATTTGAAACTAAAACTTATTGAAAAATATGGTTTTCCATTCTGCACATCTTAATACTGCAATCTAGGCCAAGAAGTAACAGTTCTAAAATATTTTTTGAATGCTATTGACTTTAAACGGTGTTTTACAAAGAATGAAAACATTCCTTTTCTGAAAGTATTCAATTTAAATAAAGCTGTAAAATAGTCCTTTTTTCTAGCTATATGATAGTGTCTTGCTATGGATTATGATGATTCAAGAGTCTAGAAGGAGTATCTTAATTCTAACACCTTTAAAAGTCCTAAAACTTATCCAGTATCAGCCTTTTTCACTTGAAGACTCTTCTGAATATAGGCTTCCTCATCAGATATCAAAACAATACAAAATACTCAATAGTATATAATAACTGAACACTTAGAAAATGCAAAAGATTACTAAAAATATACACAAATGAAGCAGAAATCAAGATTTTGCTTTGGTATGGAGGACACCTGCAAGTACTTCATAGTATTTGAACACTGGCTTTCTAAATAAGATGATGTGCATAAAGCACTCATTCTAGTGCTGGTGTGTATAAAGTCAAAACATAATATTACAGTTACATTGATTTTTTTGTTCTGTTAAAAAAATTGAGAACGTATTGGCTATAAAACATGAGATCACACAGTCCACTAAGGGTGACTAACATTATATACTATTGTATAGCTAATATAGACAATCTTCATGCTCCTATATAGTGTCAACCTGTATGTCTGTTAGACTTTTATCTTCACCACTCTAAGAAATAGATTTTGGTGTCTTCAATTTACAAATAATTTGGGACGTCTAGATAGTGTAATGATCTTTTTTTTCTGATTTTTCTTGCTAGTGTCTTTTAAGAATCCAAGTTCATGTACACTATGCTTGAATACAGGTCAAAACTCAGCGCTGAAGTTCCACTGAACTTCAACATTTCTACCTAGTAGAGTATGTTCTTGGTAACCAGAAAAAAATAAGGCCTTAATTCCTGTAAAACTAAAGGGGGGAAAAAATGTACAACAACAGCAGGTCTGTCACCTAAACTCAACTACCGTAAGCCTGGAGTTCACAAGTTCTAGGTTCCTGGGTAGGACAAAGGCACTATACTCAAAAGACAACACTTACTGTAAGAAAAAGAGGGGGAAAAAAAAAAGAAATAAACCAATGCTTTTTCAACAAAAACAATAAGCTACTAAGCAGTGATGATACGGTGTGTAAGGCTTTCAGAGTTTTACTAGGGAAATTAGTCTGGTTTTGCTGTATATTAGTGGCCGCAGATAAAGCTTCAGTTTGTACTCCACAAAGGCACTTCTCATGGTAGCTTAATTAGCACAATATAATTTGATATTTAAAGTTACTATTTATAGCAGCTACCTCCCATGTATAACCTTGATGTCACACAAGAATATTTACTGTAAACATGTTTTTATTACCTTCCACTAGTTAGTCTCTCATGTTCACTACACATTAACTGGCCATGGAAGATTAATTTGAAATGTTTGCTGTGATATGAATGCACCAGATGTAGCCCCAGCAAATACACTGCTTTATTTGCAGAACTTATCATAGAATCATAGAATGGTTTGATTTGGAAGAGACCCTAAAGATCATTCAGTTCCAACCCCCCTGCATGGGCAGGGCCACCTCCCACTAGATCAGGTTGCTCAGTAACCAAAATGATGAGCATCTAAATACATCTGTCTCATAAATTGGAAGGTCTTGTGAGGAATAGCAGGGAAAAAAAAAACAGTAAGGACACTGGGAAAGATCCAGTCTTCTCTGTGAGTTTGAACAGGGACAAATGAAAGCCATCACCAGAGCAAGGAGACAGGCTGGTAAGGGCAAGGGAAGCTCACTCACCAACTGCTCACATAATAGAAGCATTGTCTCTCCAGTCTGGCAATCCCTGCCACATGTCCAAACTAGCAGGTACTTGGAAAAGGCAGTTAAAAAGCAGCTGTGAACTACGTACATTACTGCCATGCAATCTGCCATTGGCTAAAATCCCTGCACAAAGAAACACCTCAGCAGAGCAAAAGAGAACCAAGTGCAGGACATGGACTTCTTGCACACCCTGCCCACTCATATGGGCAAAGTCCAAATGCCTACAAGAAACCTGTGTGGGAGACATGCGATAGTTATCTCAGGGAACTGACAAAACCTTATAGATGTTCTGAACTTCAAGCTGAACCTGGAATTTTCGATGGATTGAATTTCCGTCTAAAAGGTTTCCAAATCCCCTCAACCATTTTTTGCATTCTGAATGCGTAAAAAGCAGAAAGTCAACAAAGTTCAACAAAACTGGCCACATCTCAGCAGGAAAGGAAAAAAACCCAAAACTACTAGGAATCTTGTGTGCTTGCATTTGAAAACAAGATTACTCTCATTTCTTCAAGGTACCTATAATACAAAGGAATATATCACATTGAGAGTATTTGACTCGTCCTGTGTAATTTGAGTTCATATAAAAATCCATAAATAACTTAGAAGAAATAACAATACAAAAAAAAACAAACAACAAAAAACCTGAAACCCATTAAATAATCAAAGTAATTTCTTTAGGTATCTTTTACAAATGCCACTTTAAAGTGAGAACTTCACTGGCTCTTACCCTTCCCTTTCCTGAATGAAAGTTTTACAGCCTAAGAAATATTAATTTTATACCTAGGGGGAGGTTCTGAAGTTTTTGAGCATTTTGTTTTGGGGTTTTGTTTTTTGCATAATAGAAGTGCTCGTTCATTGAGAAGATAGTCACCAGCATTGACAATCTTCCTGAAAACAGGCTATTCTGTCTGGAAATGCACTTGCACAGTGACACCCAGGCTAACCACTTCCACTGACTGGAAACTTTCTACAGCCCAGGCAGCTTCTTTGGTACCAGTTGTTTCCCTTCTTTATCTCTTTTTTTTGTTTCTAGTATCTTGTATACAATACAGAGGAATATAAAATAAATAAAATCAAGTATAAAATATAGACCTCTAATCTGGCATTTTCTTCTTTTCAAGATGCTAGTCACCAACTTAACAAAAAATTACTGCTCCACAGTAATTTGGAATATATGTTTTCAGGAATATGAGCAAAATCATGACTGAAGGAAATTTTCATCTGATAGAATCAAACAAATTATAAAGAGTAAGACTTTTGATTACTTTCCTTTTTTAAACCATTTAAACTGTTGATTAACTTATATGGCTAAGCCACCCAGGTGTTGTTTCAAGCCCTGCATGTTGTTTACTGAAAACAGTTCCGAATAACAGCCTGAGCCCAGTTTCCTCATGCTACAAGACACAATCGTGTCTGTAACCTTGAACCCTCTACTGGTCTTCAGACTCCACACTACATCCGATGCTAATTTGTCACGGCATAAATAGACAACACAAAACACAACAAACAAGTTGATTTTTACAGATTACTCTTTTGCAGTCTACAGACAGACATCCTGTAAAATATTATACGTACACTGGAAAATTTTGAATGGAGGCTTCCTGACCTTCACTGTTTTCAAGTATTTAAAGAATCTGTAATTTGTACTAAATTATCTGACATCCTACATCAACAAATGTATCATTCTGCCTGCTTCCTGTTGTTCTAGTATTTAAGTATTTAAGCATGATTAAAAAAAAACCAAACACAAAGCATACTTGACAAATTATTAACTGTCCTTTATATTGTATGACATAAAAATACTATCACTAGCTTCTTCAGACTTTTATAAAGAGTTATAAACATGAGATTTGGAAGCTTAACTAGCTGAATACATTATTATGCCAATATGCCATTCTTGAATTACTGGACACAAGAAAAAGCTTAACAGACAAAATAATCCATAATTTATCCAGACTAATCCAGGAAATGGTTCAACAAAGACTGAAAAGCCTTTCTGAAAGGCCACTGGAGAGTGCATAGTACAAGTACTATTCCAGGCAGTGTCACGCTCTAAAGATAACCTGCGAAAAAAGTAGAGAAAAACAAAACTCTTTTGCTTTTTATTTTTAGATGTAGCTGCATAGCACTGTTAATGAAGAAAACATAAGCTTAACTAATAAATAAGAGGCAACAATTGTACTCAATACTCATATAGGTAACCCTTGCCAAACTGCATTCATTTGTCAATCAAAAAATTACATGGTATCTCCAATCAACTACACACAGTTAACACAAACCCAACAACTGCTGTCACTCAGTTCAGGACCAATTCACATTTAGAAAAATATGCCACTCTGTTATTAGAGTAACACTGCACTGCACAATGAATGACTAATTCATAGTGAAACTTGTTCTCAAATGGGGAACAACCTAGCTGTGCCAGAAAAGTTTTGTGAGGGTTAATTTATCTTACTTTCTGGCTGGGTAAGAGAGAATGTGAGTCAGACAAGTACCCCGTGAGATTAACTTACTTGGTCTTTGTCAGGCTAAAGAGGAAGAGAAGCAGCCTCTAAAGCACAGAGCCTTCAGCTAAGCCTCCCTCAACGAATCAAACATGTCACAAATAAATTGAGTGTACTAATTTCTGAGCACATAGAAGCAAACGTGGCTGTGACACGCAGTACTGAAATCAAAACACATTTTTAGAGATAAACTTTTGATTTTGGAACTGAAGCAAAGGCAATTCACTATCTGAACCATGAAATGTTGTGTGTTCCTTGTAAGAAGCAGGGCAGAACAAACGCTTCTGTACAAACCAGCCTTTGGGGGGAGTAGGAAGAGGTAAGGAACAGGAGGACCATAAAGATTCTGGTATAAATGCCATAAAAGCCAACTGAAAATTACACAGCATATCTAGGAGACTGTGAAAACGAGTACATAAATATATATATATAAATAAAAATATATAAATTATATATACATTAAAGATTTCTTCAGATGATAGATAAATATTCCTACCACTATTGCTCCTCCAAAGTCAGAGAGTATCAACTGTGTTCTGTCAACACTGAGTCAAGCAGCTGGTTGTCATCCAAACCCAAAATTACACAGGCACAAGGAAACAGGGATTAAGCACAGTATATGATCTACTTAGGAAGACACATGGTGATGTCTGTCATTTGCATGTTGATATCACTTCATTATTACCGATTTCATTAAATCCCTCTGCAGACCTACTTAAAGGGAGCAGCAAAAGCCCTCTGGATTTCTTGAGCCTTCAAACACAAGTCTGTCAACACACTGAGTGAACGCAATCAGCAAATTTTTTTTTCAGAGACAGTGATACAGCTAAAGACAAATAAAATATTTAGGTAATAAGGTATTCATCCCTGAAAGAGAGAAGTGCAAAACCATTTTATATGCACAGTTGTAAAGCTATACATATCCAAAGTGAGACTGATAAGGTCAACATCTGTATGAGTGTGCTGTGTGAGTTTTATCAAAGCAAACATATGTGGAAACTATTCAGATGGCAGAGAGGTAAATGCCAAATTTACATGAAAGCAGCAACTCTGAAATATACTAACATAACCTCCATTACCAATTGAAGGTCTGCAACTGATTTTATGTCTGGCTAACCAGTAAGGCAGCTTCAGTGGAGGCCCATCTCAAATGCTTCTATGCAAATGCACATAGCATGGGGAACAAACAAGAGGAGTTACAGACTTGTGCGTGCCTGCAGGGATACGATGTCATCAGCAACACTGAGACATGGAGGGATGACTCCTATGATTGGAGCATGGGAATGGATGGATACAAGCTTTTTAGGAAGGACAGGCAGGGGAGAAGAGGAGAGGGTGTGACCCTCTATGTCAGTGACCAGCTGGAGTCCATGGAGCTCTGCCTGGAGTTGGATGAGGAGCTGACTGAGAGCTTATGGATTACGATTAAATGGAAGACAGGGGCAGGTGATACCACAGTGAGGGTCGGCTACAGACCACCTGACCAGGAAGACCAAGTAGATGAGGCCCTCTATAAACAGACAGAAGCAGCTTTTTGTCCACAAGCCCTGGTCCTCATGGGGGATTTCAACCACCTGGACATCTGCTGGTGGGACAACACAGCACAGCACTATGGAGAGCATTGATGACAATTTCCTTCTCTAAGTGGTTGAGGAACCAACGAGAAAAGGTGCTGTGCTGGACCCTGTTCTCACCAACAAGGATGGTGAGACATCCTCCAAGCCTAGGAGCATACGTCCCAACAAAGAGGAAGGCAGGCAAGGATGCCAGAAGGCCTGCATGGATGAATAAGGAACTCCTAGACACACTTGGATGTAAAAAGAAAGTCTACAGAGGGTGGAACCAAGGACAGGTAGCCTGGAAGGAGTACAACCAGCCAGGGATCAGGTTAGGAAAGCTAAAGCCCAGATAGAATTCAATGTGGCCAGGAATATCAAGGGTAACAAGAAAAGCTTCTACAGTGATATGTGGCACCTATCAAGACTGACTGTATGAGCCATAAAATGACAGAATGGTTTGGGTTGAAAGGGAGCTTAAAGATCATCTAGATCCACCTCCCTTACATGGGCAGGGACACCTGCCACTAGACCAAGTAGATGAATGTCCCATCCAACCTGGCCTTGAACACTTCCAGGAACGGGACATCTGAAACTTCCCTGGGCAACCTGTTCCAGTGCCTCACCACCCTCATACTAAAGAATGTCTAACCTAAATCTCCCCTCTTCGAGTTTAAATCCATTACTCCTTGTCCTATCACTACAAGCCCTTGTATAAAGTCCCTCCCCAGCTTTCTTATAGGCCCCTTCAGCTACTGGAAGGTTGCTATGAGGTCTCCCCAGAGTCATCTGTTCTCCAAGCTGAACAACCCCAACTCTCTCAGCCTGTCTTCATAGGACCTGTGTTCCAGCCTTCTAGTTACCTAGTTTAGTTATCTAGATTTAGTTACCTAGTAAGATACCTAAAATGGGAAGCTGTTTGGTTTTTATGTTTATCCCGTAAATATGTACTACTCCAGCCCCGAAAAAGGTGTAAGTAGAGATAAACAGTAATCCTGTACAAAACTAACATCAGGATACAGAATTTCTGTATAACTCTCACATGCTCACACAACCAAAACTCAATGAAAGAATTTTGTAAAAGAATTTGAGTGGACTGGGATAATAGATACATAATAATGAATTGAAATGCTGCCTGGTTTCCCTAAGCAGAGGTGAAAGAGCTACTGAAATGCTCTCACATTTTTAGGAACTTTTACAGGTGTGTTTCCTTCTTTAGAACTGCCATTTTAAGAAACACAAATTTATTGTTTGTACCAAATTTTGTGAAACCTTCTCTCCCACATACATCTAAAGATACATTGGAAAAATAAGCACATGCTATAAAAATTATTTATAGCAGTTAAATTAGCCAAAATCATCTATCTTTATTAGGATAATAAATCTAGAATCGTAATTTGATATGAAGGAGAAATTATTTGCAACTGCTGATTTATTTAAGATAATAGATACTGCAGTTTACTAGCTCTCCAAATTGATTCCTGTATGGTAAACTCTCTGAAAGTAATGGAGGATTTCTGTCTAGCCACAAAGAGGGATTTTCAACTTCAGCAAGAGCATAAAAAATTTTCAAACAACCCAATTGGTTTTTAAAATTTCATGTTGGAAATCAGGAAAATTATTACAACAAAAATTAACCTGACTACATATTTGAAGCCATGGCAGGATGAAGAGAAACGGAAGTTACAATCATGAATTTTTAGAGACTATTAGAAATTATTCTGCATATCAGCTAATTAGCAAAGTATGTTATCTAATAGGAAAGTGGCACATGAAAATGAAATTACTAAATTTATCCCCTCATTTTCAATCTCAACAATTCAAGAACTTTCTGGGAATAAAGCATGAACAACTTTAACACATTAATGGCAGCCTTTGTATGGGACTTAGCCATGTTAGCCAAGTAGCATCAGAAATCTAGTCTGTTGAAGCCCAGTTAGAGATGCCAGCATACCATAGATCCTGATCTTGAAACCTTAATCTTTATTTACTCATAGGCACAACATGCAAAACAGAATTTCTGAAAATACAAAGATATATATGTTAAAATATGAAATGGGTACATTGCACTTTCACCAACACAAGAAGCGTATGAAAACACTTCATGACTTTTTAGCTTGATTGTGGATATTTTTGTCATCTTTGCAGCTACATATAAAACAGCAAGCCTTAAGTGATTTGAATCAAACTACAATGGCTAATTCCAGATAAATACGTGGCTTTTCCATTTACATGAGATTTTCAAAGCAAGTATTTCCCTCATAGTTAAGAATAAAGCTGACAGATAGGAAAATACAGAATTAAACCCAAAAATTATGAGTCAATGCACTATGAAAAAGAACAGTACAATATACAGGAAAGACTGACATGTGTAAAATATTCTTAGTAGAAATACTACAAATTAAATCCTGATGGAGAAAATGGATACCCATAATTTGACTGGATTTACTTAAAGCAGAAAAATGTCCCTCAACAAAAAACAATGCAGAGCAAGAGTAGTACCATTACGATCCTTAGAAAGAAAATATCCAAGAACAAGTAAAGTACTGGCATTCTTGAACTGTACACAGGAAAAATGGTCAAGGATACACAACAAATTGCAAAGATATCTGTTTCCTGCCTAGGGACTACAAAGTCATTCTCAAGGGACACAACAACTGAAGTATTATATTAATGGAATCAAACAAACGCAAAGACAACAAGAACAGGGGTGCCTGATCAGGATAATCTGTTAGACCTCCCTTCAGCCACTGCTGGTTGATATTTATGGAGCATAAAAGCACAGATGTTCAGTGAAGGAAACTGCATAGCACCATTAACATGGTAAGTTTAAAAAGTAACATTATTTTCTTAAAAGATCACACTTGAATTCTCTGCAAAATATTAATTTGTCTGAGATTCTCCTGACCTCCTGAGAGACTGATAACGCAGCCCACATTGCAACTAAATAGTCATAATTTAAACATGATTTTTTAAGAATAAATGGAATGAAATTTCTACAGAACTGGTTTTTCTTTCCTCTTCAGCACAACTACGGTAAGCCTCTTTTGCCTATTCTAAATTTATTAGACATTTGCTTTTTAGAATTTACATTTTTCTCATCTCAAAAAAAAAGTAATTTGTTTTTATTCTTCTGAAGTCCTACTATAGATGGAAAACTACTGTCTTCTCAAATATCTCAAAAGAAATTATCCCGTAACCATTTAAAAAAAAATTCACCTCATTGATACAAAGCAAATGGTAACTTTATTATTTTTCATCTTATTTGAAAAGCTTCCTTTTAAAAAACAGGTCTTTAAATACAGCACTTTATAAAATACATGGCTTCACATTTCTTTAACCTTAATATTTACTTATGCCAGATAACTTTTCCTTCTGAGATTTACAATTTGCTTAAAATGGACTACTGCTTATTTTGTCTCATTAAAAGAAGCATTAGTAACACAAATCTGGACTGGAGAAAAAGTAAGTGAGCATCTTATGTGCTTTGTTGTTCTGCAAAACAGTGAACAGTACAGGAGATATAGGTCACTGCTTCCCAACACATTTCAGAATCCTGTCTACTAAGAGCTGACACCACAGCACCAGCACTCACTGGCAACGACAGGGCTCTCACTGTATCCACATATGACAAACAAATGTAAAATAACTGAGCAGCCTGTAATGAAGGAATAGTTTGACAATACCTGACTGTAAGCTGCTCTAATAGCTGTCATTGAAAGGGATGGTCTTATGCCACCCACACACTGTTGCTGCTTCCTTTCCTCCTGCATTAAAGCTCACAGAAGTCCAAGGTGAGATAGTTCAAGCTGGAAGAGGGATGGACCTGTTCTCATGGCAGCACTTCACTACAACACTGACTGGACCACAGCATCAAATCACAACCTGAGACCGCTGACAGAAACCAGATGTGAGTTTCCCTCCTTCCACCCTCCAAATATTTTCTGTTAACTTGGTGAGATAAAATAGTTCCGTGTGGGTCAGCCAAGCACCACTTTAGCACAGGGGATGGGGCAGGACTGTGCAACTGGAACTGGACATTCACAAATGGCTGCCTGGCAGTTTATGCTGCTGGGGAAGTGAAGCCTCAGTGACTGTCCACAAAGTGCAGTTCCTTGGGAATGCAGGAGAGTCCCTTGTACAAAATTCAGTATGGCTGTATCCCTTTATTTCCAACAGCATCTAAAAGAACACTTCCTTTTTGTTCTGCTGTTGCAGCAGTAAGGGCCCACTAGCAGTAAATGCCACATCAAATCCCTTGGTAATCTATTTGTTCTTTGACAGACTACACAAATCTACTTGGAAAGCTTGAATAGCAAAACCTCTTTTGCTGGGTTATAGAGCTAATCGCAGCTCACTGGTCATGGGGATTTAAACTGAAACTACAACATAAACCAGCAGCATCCACGCACGCAATGTGTGGTGTCAGGTTCCATAGGCTGCAGAGTACACAATTTATTAAGATCAAAGACTGACTAGAAGTTTCTTTATAATATACTTCAATAAAAGATCTTAACTTAATCATACATTCTGTTAAATTCCAACAAGGAGTATATATGTTCCCATCACACAATACGTGACATCTCACGGAAAGAAAAAAAAACCTAGAGTGAGCTGGTCAAGAAGTTTGTAAGCAACCTGACAGAGGTAAAAAAAGTTCTGGTTCATACTACTGAAGTCTCACAACAACCACGAGCTGTGGAAAGGGTCTCACTGACACTCTGCTCTTAATCCACCTCTCAGTTATAGGTATTACTGTACTGAAAATGCACTTCATATGTTGTGCAGATTAAATCTCTCATTGCTCAGCTGCCCTTACATTATTTCTGAACATAATGAAGTATTAAAATATAAAGAATTCTTGCTCTGTGTTGAAGACACTAGGATTTTTTAATCAACAAGTTGAAGCCAGCTCACATGCTGACTGTGCAGTGACCCCGTCATAATGCTTCCCAGCCATACAAATACACATATATATTTATCACAAGTGTCTTTTCCCATTTACATAGTAATTCAATATAATCATCAGTTGGCATAAAGTATACTACATGAGAGGTTAAACATTACATGTCCCCTAAATCAGCATTTAAAAAAGTAAGAACTATAACATTACAGAAAACATTCCTCAAAGTGTCAGCAAATGTAGTCAGAAGCAAAGATTCTGTGTATTATGATATACTGTGGATTTAGAAATACAGGGCTGAAGGGTCTATACTCAGTGAGAGTCCAACCTTTTACCACATGACTATATCAGACAATCCCAAACTGATCAAGCTTCACCTTAAATATAGTGACATGGCCTGTTACTACTACTCACAACTGAATGTGCTTCAGAATTTTTCTCCTCCTATGGTTAGAAATATTTTCTCTTCCAGTCTTAATTGATTAATTATCTTTCTACATGAGTTTGTTCTTGATGCTCACCATTTTCTGTAGCTTAAGCAGGTGTACCCACAAACTCCTCACTCTAAACAATATTGATGTAAAAAGCAGCAAATAGTAACCCATATGGTGCATGATATGGAGCAAAATAAAAGGATAAAATACAGCAGAAAAACCTAAATTTAAAAAAGCAGCCTTTAAAAGCCAATATGAGTAATAATATGACAAACAATTTAAAAATTCCTTTCAGATTTTGTGTTACTTTTGGATTTATGTTTTTCTAAAGGAGGTTACACTTTTTAAACAGCAGAACTTTTACTTTCATTCAGAATAAAGATGTAAAGCATAGGATGTCCTAAAAGTATTGTCAGTTCAAAAATTAGCTATCAAAAAAGTTAGCTAATTTGAGGAACATCATAAATCAGTTTTTCCCTTTTTGACTTGATAGGTTGTTTCTAATAATCATGGTAAAATTAATTATATTTTAATGTTATTTTATAATATTATAAAAATTATACCAAAGTTCTATAAAAATTACAAAGCTATTTACAGAGAGTCATTGGTTGTTGTTTTTTTGAAGCATGAAATGTCAAATATTATCTGAAAATATTAATCACATAAGTAGTAAGTTCTGGCTCTACTTCCTACTATTTTTCTGGCATGGTTCCATATAAGATCCATCTGCCTTAGGAACTGTTTGAGGTATATCAGATTGGAGTACAAATCTATAAAATAATAACTTCACTATAAAAATTCAAATAGATTGTAATAGGTAGCCATGTATACCCAAACTGCTGTAGACTCAGCAGTCTTTTGACTGAGCTGAAGAAGAATGGGTCAGAGCTATATATCAAAGTGGACTGTTAAAAGATTAAGCCATGTGCCAAAGTATTACATTTACAGACATTAAACTAAGAGGTTCTCACAAATTTTTGCTCACAGCCTGAAGAAACACCCAAATATTAAGATGCATCAATTGTTCCACAATCCATGTCCACATGACCAACCTGATCTAACTCTATTATAAAGTATAACTCTAACTCATACTTAGAGTATAGGACTGGACTTTTGAGTTTCCAAGGTCCATTCCAACCTAAATTATTTACAGTTCAATACAAGCTCCTGTATCATGGAAAGAGCCAAGGAATTCAGGCAAAGGATACATGTTGTCTAGTTCAAACACAAACTAGTAGCAAGTGTCATTCCTGTATCATTGCCACTAGCCAACGTATCCTTTGACTTGCAGCTAACTCTATGTTGATATCTACTAACTCAAGAATTATTTAAGTAGTTCCATTCACAGGACTGGGAGTGAAATACTTTTAATACAATCGGGTTCCTTATCAAACAACACTGTAGCCCAGAATGCAGTTTCTCTACTTGACCTACACACTTTAAAAAGTTAAAAGAACTAGCAACAGCAAAAGACTGTCACAAGGTAGTTTATGCTTCCTCAGTAAGAAGAAAGTAAAATTCCAGGGTCACCAGAAAGGGAGATTGAAACCAATATCCACAAACATAAGAGGGCACAATTGGGCTGTGCTTCTGGGAAACACAAAATATCTGCACCCTGCTTCCTACTGACTATCAGAAATGTAAAATGGTGTTTGGATCCGATTATTATAGAAAAATCTCCATTTTGGTGTTTAAGCCCTTCCATATCATAAAAGAAGAAAGTAAGTTATGGACTTAAGATGGAAGGCACTTGAGGCAGTGTCTTATGATCTTCTATGGGAATCCACTCTTTTCCCAAGCATTTGGGTTCTCTTGCTCTTAAGGTGCATGTGACACTCAAGCAAACTTTTCAACCTCTGCCCTATACAGGATGCAGTTTAGCCATAAAAGCCTTGTAAATCACTCACTTTTGACAGCATTGTCAATATCACACTCCTCTGGTATACAAGTATCTACTCATTCACACCCTAAATTGCAACAGTCAGTAGACTACAAATCTTCCTTTTCTTCAGCAAAGCAAAACACCTCACACGTGAACATTTCTGCTATCTAGTGGTGTTGAGGCTGGACTCAGCACAGTGATTCTTCTTACTTAGAACTGCAACAAAAAATTACAGCTGATCTCCACCAGATCATTTATCTGGATTCTCCATAGGTCAACAGCTGTTGAACTGTGAGATATTTATCTTTTTGATATATAAACAATCATGATCCACTAGCTCACATCATAATTTCTGAGGTAGTGAGTTAGGAAGCAATAAAATGTTGGAAAGGTTGTTAATGGATGAAGCCAGCTTTATTGCAGAATGCTGAAAAGTCTGACCAGCATGCGTATTTTAAGATCAATAAAGATCTCTTCCTCAGGATCAAACTAGACCAGGCAGGTAGCAGTGCATTACTGCATCCCTTGTAGGAATGCAAGGCTTCATTTTTAGTATGAAAGGGATAAAAACTTATTGTGAAGAACTAATATAAAAATATCAGCTTTCTCAAGACTTTTAGAAGGTAAACAGTGAAAACTGAAGAACCACCAGCTACCAGGGCCCAGCACTGGCACATTGCTCCATAACAGAAGGCAAGGCAGGTGCCAAGCATGGAAACAAGGCAGGAAGCGGCAGTGACCTCACCAACAAGTGGTGGAGTTCCACAGTAGTTAGAGAAAGTTAAGTTGGGTAGGTCTGCTGACAGCAGCTAGGTCTTGCCAAAATTCAAGATAGCCAGACAAGTCCACAGTGACAAGGAAGGTCTGAAGTGGAGCCAAGAAGTCAAGTCAGCATGGCAGGTCCAGCTCAGTGACAGTGACCACCAGGCCAATCCACAGTCATGAAGAAGACCTGAGATCAAGCCAGAAGTTTCCGGTCCATGGGTGAGGATCTGGGCCATAGAGGTATATTGCCAGGCATGAGCATCGCTGCAACATGGCTCAGGTAAGGACCAAGTGTATGGCCTAAGCTTAAGTACAGCATCCAAGCAAAGAGGTCAGTGGGCCCCTCCTCCTTGCATCTTTCCCACAGCTCAACAGTCTGAGCCAAGGTTGCACAGCTGTGCTACATCACTGCTGCCCTTGAGCACAGGCAGCTCAAACCTGCAAAGAGAGGATCAGGAGTTGTTGACACACACAAGTCCCTGGCATCAGCTTTCAAAGGAAACACTAGTAAGAACCAAGGACAGAGCCTGCTGAACGAGCAGTCCAAGCAGAGATTTCAAGTCTTCAGAGAGCAAAACGTGTGCTGAATGTGACTGGCACAACTACAGAACCATTTTTTGAAATGTGGAGTTTAATGAATTAACCAAAATTGTAAAGTGCAAGTCTCACACTTTAAAATCCCTCTGCACATACAAATATCTACTTCCAAAGAGAGACTGAGTAGCATACCTTCATTAAAAAATAGTTAAAGCTGTTGTAGTAAGATCTTCCTCCTAAACAAATTTTTGAACCCACAAAACTATTTTAGTATCTTCATTTTCAAAACAAAACTATTAAACCCCCTATCATTCTTAATTAATTTATAATAAAACAAATTACTGAAAAATGCCAAAATGAAAAAATACAGCTTTTCTTTTTTTTTTTTTTTTTTTGCTTCTGTACAGTATGATAGTCCACCCCAAAATTATAAACAGGTATGATAGTTAATGTATGATCCCATAATTTTGTTATGAATGGATTTATCACTTTATACCAGTAATGGGTTTGGGCTCCATAACTGTTTCAAACAATAAAAATAATCAGTGTTCCACCATGGAAACATGGAAAATCACTCACTTCTATTTGCTTGTTTAGTGGAAGCTAATTAATTAATTTTAAGCAACTCTCTGTGGTATCAGAGAATTATTTGTCCTACTGCAAAAGAAAGGTAGGAATATGTAATAGGGATAAAGGACAGTTAATAATCTGAACTTCTAAGTCTCAAGTCACAGTGCTGAATTTAAAAAGTTACCAGTACCATTAATACTGGAGTGTAGCATTTTGAACTGCTTGTACTGAAGTACTTCCCTGCTTATCAACTCTGCCATCATCACACACATCTTCCTTAGTATTTATATTCTGTGCAACTGTAACAATCTTTATAAGTTTAATCAACCAATCACTTCTGACATCTAGAATTACTGATATTTAATGTCATCGCAGTCTTCAAATATTTTAACGTACTTGTTTCAGAGGCTTCACAGATTAAAAATGTTTTAAGGTAAGTAAAAAGGCTGAAGGATAATGATATTTAACACTTTCATTTAAGTTACACCAGAGGCTGGACAAATGAAAGAAGCAACCCAGCTCAATCTAGCATTACCATTCATGTTCATCCTCTTCTATCTATTTCATCTCTATTCTACACAGCCCTGAATTCAAAAGCACCTTTAACTTGTGTCTTCATCCAGATTCAAAGGAGAATTAACTTCAAAATTTTGTTTTTGCCACTTAAAAAACTACTTTCTTTGCAACACTGGAAGTCCATCTGAGTCCTACTGAAAATACTTGAGTGTCGAATTTAAGATAGGAGGAGGAAAACAAGTACAGACTAATGAAAAGGAACAGAGGAAATAAGGGGATAGGAAACAGTCCAGATAAGAGACTAAACAAGAAGGAAAGCAAGGAAGGAAAATTTTGTCTTCGATTAAATCCTTGGAAAGTAGGGGGAAACATTAATTCTTCAGCAAAATGAATTTTCGTAACTGTTCTGCTCAGCTTAGCAGTGTGATTCACACACCAGTCTTTGAAACATGCAAGAATTAAAAGTGCTGGTTAAACCTTACATTCCTGTTTTGCTGCTCAGGTCCCTAATATAATTTTGTGTCTTAGGTTCTTTGCAAAAAACTGTCTGTCAGGCAAGTGGAGGTGTATATCTCAGATACCAATGATTTAATATGGCAGTGCTGAATAACTGTACTGCCAGCAGAATGGCGAAGGCAAGTAGGGTTGGCGTTTGGAGAAATGAAAAGAGCTTAAGGCAGAAACACAGGAATGTATTGTTAATAAAATGACAGAGAAGAGAAATATAACCAAAACCTCCTTTGAGCATAAAGGCTACTGTGTTTTGAAGCATTTATAGATACCTACCATCTTACTAACAGATAATGAGAAATAGAAGTGTATTGAAAGTCTTCCAGCTACCAGAGATAATTTTTAAAAGCAACTTTATGATGACTGTTTTTCCAGCTAATCCTTGGTGATTAAATCATTTTTAGGTGCAGTGATTCAGCTACAGGCCTGGCTTTTGTCACATTATTCTCATATATTCATTTTTTTTAAATAAAAAAAGAATGTATGATTTAACATGTCAAACACTGCTGTTCCTTCTTACTAAGCTTAACACCTTTGGGAATGTTTTTCCCAACTGTAGTTAAATGCCTAAGTAAAAATAAGGTCTATTTCCAGATATGCTGCAAACTTGGTAATACAGGGAGGGTCATCCGCTGACACAGTATTATCCTGCCAAGCAAAAAAACATGATGAGACTATTATTGCACAATATTTCTCAAAATAAATGTTGAAATTACTTTTGTATCTATTCATAGTGGTAAACTTTGTCTTGTTGCCCATCTTCTTCAAAGAATGAGCTATTTTTAAAAAGGTGATTTATACAGTTCACAAATATTTTTCGAGCTACTCTTCAATATTCTATTAATAATTTAAATAGGATTAAGTGATTTGTACCAGAAGAGAAATAACTGAACACGTCGTTACTTGACAAACAGCCGTGTCCATATTTGTGTCCTAAACACAAGCACTTGATGGGATAACAGCTGTTGTTGAAGTAACTATCCAACACCACACTGGACAACAGAAGCAGACTGCTTTTGCCCAGGTTCGTACAGGCAAATACACATTAAGTTCTTGTTCAAATGGAACAAGACAAATAGAGCAAGTGTGAATGAATATCATTACAAAAAGCACAAATCCTTCTGACAAGCTCAATTATGACCTCCTGAGGAAAGGATTAGCCCTTATGTTAGAAAGATAAACTTGTTCAAAGGAATGAGCTAGTAGATTCTGCTACATCCTTCTGAACTCACTGCATTTAACTCTTCATAAGGCTACATTAAAAATGAGAATAACTGAGACTGTCTTTTCATATTTCCAGGTCCTCTTTTTATATGCAACAACCAGTGCAGACACTTGTAGCTATATTAAAATCCATTTCTTGGTAAATTCAAACAGAAATTTGTTGTTAAGAAGCCTTGGTCTTAAGATGAGCACAACAGTCCACCACCTACATCTGAAAGTAACTATGTGCTATTCTGTAAAGTGATGTATGCTATGAAAATGCAAACATTTTTACATTTGTGCCCTTAGAGATACATGGTAATTCTACCATTCTGCTATATGCCCAGATACTTTGACACAGAAACTTTGAAAGGGACATCAGCTGGAAGCTAAGGCACATTTTTGAAGGGGAAAAGTCTCTTTTACAAAGGGTTGAAGTGGCTGCTTAAAAAAAAAGTAATAATAAAAAAATCTACCTGCTACCACATTTACCTATTTCTTAAATAATTTCAGGTCCACTCCCAAGCAACTTCTATTGTCCCTCATCACACCAAAGAACAGGAGAGAGACAGGAAAAGGATCTACACGAGCCCTTCAGACAAGCTCCTCCTAATAGTTTTGATAGTCTGGTAAAAAATAAAATTATACCACAGCAGAAAGGAAGGGGAAGTGAGACAATTTTATTTTTTTTTCCCTACATACTTGTGTGATCTATTCAGGGAGACAGGATGTAAGTCCATAGCTTCTCTTCATGAAGATTTGCCAAGCTTTATAATCACACTTTCTTCAGACTCTTTGTCAGGGCACCTATAGCGTCACTAATCAGAGTTGTGAGCAATGAGCAAGTTTGCCTTCAGTATCTCCCTTTCTCACCCCCTCCTTCTGCTGATTTTCATATCCTTCTCTGTCTTTCTTTCCTAACAGGAAAGGGCACCAAAAAGCAAGAAAGACTGGACCTCCAAACACTGGACCTCAGGGGAAGAGAAAAAAAGGCAGAAGGGCAGCAAAACCATAGAACTACACTGTTTACAGCAAGAAGGTTAATGGAGAATGGGAAAAGTAAAATGAGGTATTAGACAAAGAGTGTATCAGGGGTATAGATATTGGATAGTGTATGCCAGCTAATAAGGATTTAGACAATTTCAAAATATAAAGGATCATTGATTGCTACCACAACAATCTAGGAATCCTGGTTACACTCCAAACTCTTCGGTACTCTGCTATAACATCTTTCGGAAGTTTCACGACACCCATCTGTATATATTTAGCCATTAATAGAATGTGGTTAATAATATTAACTTAAGTCCTACGTGTGTGAAAGCAATTTTAACTTCTCATATGGAAGTTTAGTGTTTCAGTTTTATACAAAATTAGTAGAATGTTGAAAAGTTTGCTCTGCAAACATGCGCTTACAAAGAGTACAAGAAGAAAAGATAGCCCTCAGCTTCCTATTCTTTATTTGCATTCCCAATCTGTCTTTACAGTTTCTCTCTATAAATCTGATGCATACAACAACTTTTCAGATTATTTGCCTTTGTTGTCTTCCTCAGACTGATCCTGTGACAAAGTATTACAATCCCAATTTGTGATACAAAAGGCAGTGTCACATGACATGGCAGCGAACCTATTTAAGGACTAGCTAAAAGCCTTGCTTTCTTTGACATTGTCAGAACTGTGAGTTTATAGCAACCTTCACTACAGTTGCCAAAAAAAACCCACTGTGGAACCTCACACCATAGTTTACATCTTCAGAAAAAGAGAAAAGTTGTTGGGCCTATCAATGTTTAAAACATTGCCTGCAATTTGATCAGAGTAATCTTAGTGAATTTTGACATAATAAGCCAAGTAAAACCTCAGGGACTGTGGTGATAATGCTTCTATACCATGTCAGTTGTGTTTCATAATTTAAACTGCTATCAACAAAATAATAATATTCCTTTTTGAACAGTATTCTTTTTAGAAGGATACAATTAAATCTTATCAGTAGTAGATGGCATTGAGCTCATCAGATCTGATATTGCTTCCTGTGACATAAGCTCTTACTCCTTTTCACTATTCTCTTTCCAGTTCACATCCATTCTTATTGTCTGTTTATGAGAAGAAGGGATAACAACACATATTCTGAGGCCATTTGATTATATGAAACTAAATATGAGTTTCACAGGTTCAGAAAAGAACAAGTAAGCATTAAATGAGGATTGTGTTAGATCATCTTCGTGAAAGATAACTACAGAACGATATGAATTCCATTAGTTGCCAGTATCACTATGTAGTATCTTTTCTACTCACCTTTTCAGTTACACTAGTTTTATTATTAACCTCCTTGGTTTTGTTTGGAGTTTGTACAGTACCTAAGGGGTGGGCAATCTTTTTACATTAATGTTTTTGTAATCAGAGGCCAGGCCCCCGTCTGCTCACAGCACACTTACAGATACTGGAGATAACTTACCACAGGCAGGATGCACAAAAAAGCTATATGAATGTCTGCTTAAGGGATAAAAGCACTATTAGTCATTCTTTCACTCAAAAGAAATTAATATTTACCATGCCATTTCCTTGGCACATGATTTTAACTGAATGAAAACAGAAAATATCTCAGTATGTTATAGAAAAAAAAGAATTTTTTCAAAGCAGACTGATCCATACCCAGTTGCTGAAAGAGAAGAGCCACACTGGTGCCTGTAACAGGAAGGCTATCATGTAGAGGAGTCTGTATCAGTTGTCGGTCTCCAGCTCCCAAAGAAAACAATTTCTGTAGAAAGATATTTTTTTTAATTGAGTATAAAATTAATATATAATAAACAAGCTATTGCCATATAGATAAGAGATTAATCCTGCAAAAATTATTTATTTTGTATACAGAAGTTTAAAGTCAATAAGAGTAACTGAATTGGCCAATACCAATCTGAAATACAATTTGAGGTTGACTATATGTCTCCTTGAATGTATAGCATGATAATGCCTTTCTTGCACTTCCATTGAATTAGTTTAATAGCTATGGCTTTGAAGACTTTTGATATTACATTTTTTAATAATATATTTAAAAACCTTCCACAAAAAAAACAGAGTTTAAAACCCATTCAAATCAGAAAAATATGTATTATTTTCTAACTGAAATTCTTTGATACCTACTGTCTGCATGCATGTGTTAAGTAAGAACACACTCGTGACATACGGGTATTGAAGAGGACATTTCTGCTACTCCTATGTTTCTGCTTTGCATATTGAAGTAGAATTAAAACTTTGGTTACCTTTTCTGCACAAGAACATACCACCCTTGAAGGAGGCAGGAAATGTTAGTGTAAGCGAACCACTTGTGCATCACATCTCAAAAAGTATTGTAACTGCAAAATAATCTTGCTTTCCTCTTTTCCTCTAGCCAAGAACTACCATGGGGTGGGAAGCATTTCTGTACAAGCAGGAAGTGTGGTATAACTGCACCCTGTATGGCAGCAAAGGCAATGGATGTAGGAAGGTAGCAAGCTCTCGCTGCTGCACAGCAGATGTTTGAAACCAAAATGCTCCGCAGTAAAAACAAGTCTCTGAGCTGTGACAGAAATGCTAGTCGTTGGCACTTCAGCAGCAGACCTAGATGAAGGTCAGTAACTTATTTAGAAGTTGATTATTTCAACAATGGACACATGAATAACCCAGGAGGCTCCTTAATGACTTCTGGAGATAAACATCACGAAAGTGTTTTCATTCTAAGATCTATACCTCAGATTTAGCTCTGGAAGCATGAAGCTTAAGAAAGAAAAGAGGGAAGCTTAATTTCTGATAAAATGACAGTTTGACACTAGCAAATTAAGGTTCAAAGTGAAAGAACATTTTATTTGAAGAGACAGCAGAAGGAAGATCAGAGGAGCATGACTTTTCCTCCCTCTTCTAGCAGAGGGAATGGCCACTGAGGAAAGTCGAATTTGGGGGTGGAGGGAAGAAAAAAAGAAAACCAGACAAAAACTAAAAGGATAGAATAGGAGCCAGAAGTTTAAGCAGATCATCAAAACCTGTAATATGAGGTTCAATACCACTGTAAAAGAGGGTTTCTGATGAGGAGATACAACCTAGTTACTCCCCTTCAAAACCAAAAGGCTTGAGATGCAGAAACACAGAGAGAAGTGGTTGCCTGGAGAGCCATAAGGTAAATCTTGAATAAGCTGAGAGGACATTTTGCCATTTATAGCACTAAGAGAAATTCCAAAGCAGTCAGGGCTATGGGAAAAACAGAAAAGAATTAAGGTTTTGTAGGATTTCTAGAAGGTTGATAAACCATATGTTGGGTAGAAAGTGTAGGAAAGCATGCATGAAATCAGCTTCAAAATGCTGCCATTTGCGTGCTTAGTTTCCAGGTACGTTTCATGACAAGGACTACAGTTTTGCAGTAGTGTTACAGCATAAAGGGAATGCCAAGCAAATAAGACAAAACCAGCCTGTCAGAAAGCACAAGCATACATGAGTCATTCATTTAAACTAAATCAACAAAGAAACTTGACTTTCTGCTCACAGAAAGCATAGGTAAAAAGCATAGGTAAAAAGCAGAAAGAAGTGTATTTGCTGGAAAACTTTTTTCTTATTTTTTGAATGCATGAGCTACATGGAATACCTGAAAAAATCATGTTCAAGTTACTTTTCTAGCTTTTTTCTTTTTAATGGTATGAAAATAGAAATTTAAAAGATTTACTAAAGAAATTATCAGTGGAATCCTGAACTGCATCAAGGAAAGACAAGGGTAAATGAACTAAAGTGAAGGACACATTAAAAAAGCGGCAAAGAAAAAAGGCCCTTCAAAAAAAATCTGTAGCAAGCCAAAATATTCCTGAACACACATTATTATTAAAAACTAAGCTTATACAAACTGCTTGATTTGTTACCGTGCCTTGCAAAAAGCCAACTCAGTGACAAAATTAACCCTTTGACCTTAGCCTGGAATGGAATTTTTGCTGTCTTTAGAAGACAGGCCACAGGGAAAGCCCTCACAGGCCACAGGGAAAGCACTCAGCTGAACTATGATCTTTTTTTCTTCAAAAATATTTCAAGAATTTATTTTCTGTTTTCTTCATAAATTAAATTAGCTGGAAAAATACCCTTTTTTCCCATTTACCTGAGACCCTCCAGAAGCAGGGACAAGGCATGAGCAGAGATTTGCAATGAGAGTCTCCAGTGACACATTCAGGCTGTCCACATACACAGTATAGATCAGGCCAAGGCAAGCCTAGAAAGGTAGACAAAATATATTAGGCTGCTATACAGGGAAGGCAGATGTTAAATTACTTAAAGATCTAAGTATATAATTTTTTTAAATAAGTGTATCTTAACAATTATTAATGTAGTCAAGTACTTCCCAACTGAAGACAAAGTAATTTGCTATAGAAGCAATCATTCATTTACAAAAGTGAGCTAGGTTATTTAGAAAGGATGTATGTGCTGGCAGGTGTAGGTGTATTCTTTTTTTTTAAAGAAATTCAACATTAAATATTTGTGCTTTTTTTTCTTTATACAAAATGTGCTTTACTGCAAATTAATTTTAAAAAATATAAAATCAATGTAGCTTCATCTGTGCTCTGAATTCTATGGACCTAAACCCAACGGGTTTCCAGAGTAGAACACTGATGAATCAATGAGCTTTTGAGGCCCATTTGAAGACTAGCATCAAGGATCAACAATTCTGTATGTTGTTGAACTTACATTCTTTATTTTGTTATTTCAATATAAAGGTATATTTTAAATAAACAGCATATTAATACTTAGCATTTCCTTTTTTTTTTAATTTATCCAGTTTTGATTCAAAAGTCACAGATATAGCTTTATCATTTTTATTAATAATTTAATGTAAGATGGTTCAACATTATGTTCTAACAAGCCTTTTGAGAAAAATAAATAATTTTGCTCCCCAGCATCCTTCTAGTGCTTTTTAACTGCTGTAAGTTTCATAAATCAGCAAATATTTCAGGAATACACTTATTGGAAATAATTCCAACAGTAACTTTTCATATAACACGTAGTTAAGCTGTGAAACTCCTTGCCATGGGTTTTTGTAAAATCTGAACATTAAGAAACTAGATAAACTACATGAAAATAACCACAAAACTGACACCTCGGGTTCAGTATGTCATTTAACTATAATTCACACTGAATTAGGAAAGTGTTTTGTGGAACTGTTTCTACAGTCTGCCCTATTCTTACATACTTTGCTTTGCATTTGCTACAGGCCACTATCAGAAACAAAATACTGGCCTATGTGGACTTCTAATGTCACTCGGTACAGTCATTCTTAATGTTTAATGACAATTTAACTGTTGAATGATTCCCTCCCTTGATCTGTAAACTGATCTCTATTTGTTCCTGTTAATATGTATTAGCTTAATAAAAATTTAAGCTTTTAATTTATCTCAGATCAGTCATATTTCATCAGCTGAAAGTAATCCGAGATGTAAAATCTCTGTCATGTATCTTTATTTGATCTGGAAGAGGCTCTGATATTTTGTCTTACATATAAAGGAAAACCAGGATTTTACTATTAATTTACTATTATATAGTTAACCAAATGTTGTCAATGCTTTGTTTTTACCTGAGTAAGTCTGGTTTTGTTCTAATAATTCCCTTCATTATAGAGTCAATCAAGCACAGAAAAATCTCTATTTTATATTCTATGTAGATTTAAAACTGCTTGGAGGGTAAAAAAGCACTGCTTTAACCTATAGGGGCTATTTACTGTCACAGACATTGAATTTTATCAAGTTCAATCTAAGCCTACTTTTGCCTTTAAATTCCCAAATCAATCCTGAGATGTTCTAAATCAAAAGTACTGTCACTGCTACTCATTAAAAACAGATCTGTCTGCTGACATACATTATAAATGGCAATTGCAAGCTCTTTACCCTGAAAATTTCTGGATAATCTAGTCTGGACACCAACACCAGACTCTTAGGAGCAAATACTTCTGCAGGCGGAATTAAACCAGACTCCTCTTCACCTTCAATTTCTTTTGTTCCCTTGAAAAACAGAAACACTTCAATTAATAAGCAGAAAGAAACCTTGATCTAAAATGTTGGCATTCTTAGAAAAAGTAAACATGTCCCACAACTTTAGAAAATAAAATTAAAGCACTGTTTGAAACTAGTAATCAAGTCAACTAACACGAACACATTCCAATGGTTGCCTGACTCCCTAAGAGTTTCTAGATGTAGTTCAACTTTTTTAAACTCACCTGGGAAGTCATGCACCAAACATACCAAAAATAAAGTTACCTGAGGCAGCAGCTTAACAGGACAATGTTTCACATTAAATGCTGTTTCAAATTTCAGATAGCGAAGTGGACGATAAAAACGGATCCTTTCACATCAAAGTGTTAGCTGATTTACAATAAACAATACCCCAAACATGGAAATTATACACTTCACAAAATAATGTTTGGTTGTCCTACTCATATTCATATGACTCAATTTCTTACAGAATTTCCACTAATGTTAGGGCTAAAATTAACTATAATGTCATCTCCAGGTTAACCCAGCTAATTTGGAATCTAAAGGCATTTCTTCACAAGAAAACTAGTTCAGATCTCCCAAAAAATCCCTCAAACTTATGAACCACTAAGTTTTTGGTTAAAAGAAAAAGAGGAAATTACAATGCAGATAACTTGCACTTGTTCATCATATTGTGCAAGTTGCTGTAACCCCCTTGTCAGCGCTTACTATTCAATCACAAATATTTTGTTATTACTCATGCCTAAAACTAAAGATGTCACTAAATACTTTCATTTTTAAAATTCCACACATTCTTCGATAAATTCATTAACTAAGTTTACAAATGACAGAAAGTCTGTCCAATTTTTGCATGTAATTCTTGCCACCCCCACATCACCCACCAAATTTCCAAGTATTTTATTTGTTCCTGTGACAGAGCATTCTTCTAAGCAATAATCACTATATTATCTTAATGAGGAATATGAGAAAAATTACTTCCATTTCCACATGACAACATGACATATCTGCCTTCTATTTCTGTCACGTTACTAGTTAACAGTTTCAGTTTATTTAAAAAAAATAATCAACATCACTTTTCTATTAAATGGAAGAAACCTGACAGAAATGCTCTAAAATGCCAGGAATGCTGAGAGCTCATGAGTTTTATTTCACAATCTCAGTTCAGAATGTAGGGTTTCTTTAAGCAAACACATGTATCCAAATAAAAGCAGTTAAAACAATGATAGTAGAAGTACTTTAAAAGCTGACTTAATAAATGCTTTTAATTATTAAAATGTTTACTTTCAACAAGCTTCATGCAGACATTTGATAGAAGTGCACAATCAAAAAAGGTTGGAGATGACCACGCTATAGCACAATTTTTCTTCAGGTCAGAATCTGAAGAGGTTCCCTCAAAAGCACTTGTTGTTTTCACTAACCTAAATGGCTTTCTACAGGAACAAAATACATAATAACAATCCTTCCCTGTTCAGTCCTGTCTGCACAGTCCTGTGTCAGAGGCAAATAGCAGCAGTTGAAGACATGAACTATCAGGCAGCAATGAAGGGGGGGCCTACAAGAAAGATGGAGAGGGACTTTTTACAAGGGCATGTAGCAATAGGACAAGGGGTAATGGCTTTAAACTGAAAAAGGGTAGATTGAGGTTAGACATTAGGAAGAAATTCTTTCCTGTGAGGGTGGTTGCTTAGGGAAATTGTGGATGTCCCCTTCCTGGAAGTGTTCAAGGCCAGGTTGGATGGGGCTTTGAGCAACCTGGTCTGGTGGGAGGTCTCTTTACTTTAAGAGACTTTAAGGACTCTTCAACCCAAACCATTCTATGATTTATCATAATTTGTGAACCACTTGATAGTTTCCGCCTCCACACCAAGACCTGCCTTTTATTACACAAATGCTCTCCTCAGTTCTAGCACCAAACTGAAAAGGTCACTCTGAAAAGGTCCAGTAGCTGGGTATCAGCTAGAAGCTGCACTGTCAGCTGCAGAGTAATAAAGAGCTCCTTTCTAACCTGACCAGCAGGTGAAGGTATCTACATCAGAGCCTCTGCTCATTGTCCTTCTACCCATAAAGTCAGACCTGGTCTTTCAATCTGGTGTCCTTAAGACAAGCATGTGTCTCTTGGAAGCTGCTCAACCACACCCAAGTTCTGTGTGAACCTGTGCTAAAGCACTTCTCACAAACAGCCCCCCTAAAGAATAAAATACATACGTATGTACACGTGCACCTTGGTGTCCTATTTTCATTGCTATATAGACAAACAACGGCATGTGAATTTTAATACACATACCAGAGAAGACACAAATGCTGTAAAATATTGTCTTGCTTTGTTATACACAAACTAAATCACACTCTGTTGTTCCTGTAAAACTGCCACTGTGATTCTTCAGGACATAAAAATTAGGCAGTATACACTTATGTTGTGCCATCCCTTGTCTAACAAAAAATGCTAAATAGAAAAATAAGTAAAAGGAGTGTAAGCATTGCTTATACTAAGTTAGATGAAAGGTTCATCTAAAGCTTAGTACCCTGCCTTGGCGTCAAGGTCCCCCCAAACAGAGGGAAAGCTTAGTGAGGCTTTTCCTCCCCTACATTCTCCCCATCTCCAACAATCTGCAGCTTAGGAACTTCCTGACCTGAGGACAACCTCCTAGCTAAAAAACAAATCAGCATTCAAGTAAAAATGGTTTAAAGAGACAGTATTTATGTTTGTGTTAACCAAGCTGTTTTAATTAAGAGGTATGTATAATATATTCATACCAAAGCAAAAACAATTGGCAAAGCAATATATATTCAAATATGGTCATATACTTGGCTTTATACATTAATTCTTACCTAAACAGCAACCAACACATAGACAGTGTACATCTTTAGTCTAGTTTGCATTTCATTTCTAAGTTAAAATTGTGATTCACCAATTACTCAAGAAGCACAATAACTCAACAGTCACGTCCTACACATGTTCATTTATTTCCATCCATTACAATGTTGAGAGGGAGAGATTTTACATTAATTACAGTTCCCTCCCCCTGCCCCCAAAATGCAAGAAGAATTTTTCAATTACAGTTTAGTGGTTATACATCACTAAACATATAATCAACAGCAGTTTATTGTAACAACTGTTCTAAAGAGCAGTTATGAATTCTAGGCACAAAGGCAACATATTCTGGCTACCTGATAAATTGCATACCCTGACAACATTAGGAAAAACAAAATTGGAACATATTCCACATTTTTAAGGGTAAGAGAATATGGAAGCTTCTCTAGATTCACATGGTACTAAGATAATGAAAACTCAGGATGCACAGACAGGGAGGATGCTCCTAAAAATGGCCATTTTCCTAAAGTCCGCTCAACTTCAGATCAAGTCTTGAATTAATTCTTAATTAGATTTAGTTTAAAACTTTAAGATCGCAGTGGCAGCACCGTATTGAACTGATAAATCCTTTACACTATAAAAACACTCCCTTACTTCATAAAAGATTTATAGGAAAATGTAATGTGACCAGCCTTATTATACTAATGGCTAAACGTTCTGACAGGCACGCAGGCACATTATTAGGAGTCAGTAGACTAAGTAGATAATAATTTCAAACACATGACTTTTAACCTACTTTTCAAGCAAAGCATTAACAGCCCAAGCATTCTGTAGCAATACTAAATACAAAGAGGTAAAACCACAAACTTAATTCTTTCTAGTTATGCTTTTGCTCAGACATATGCACATTTCACCATTCTTCAGCTTTTTTCTCATCTAAAGGAAAAATATTCTCTAGTCAAAACTAATAAAATGTAAGAGCTGCGTGGATTTGTTTTTCTTAATACATTTTTATTTATAAATATAGCATTCAGTTTACAACTTAAGTAAGAACAATTGGATGTTAAGGAAAACCTTGCTGACAATACAAAAATTGAAAGATGAATTCATATTGGTTAAATAAGAAAATAATAGTGCTAAATTTAATTTTCTTAAATCTAGTTGAATATTACAGTTTTCCTTTTGCATTTATATTGGATGGAAGATAATGATGTTATTTGGTATACTGCTATGGGGCTTCCCTGGTATCTCTCATCTAGACTGTTGGCTAGCAGCCCTTCATACTACAGTAGAATAGATTAAGAATTTTCTTAATTTCAATTAAATATTGAACAAGATTCTTTTTAAATTTCCCCCTTTTTAGGGTTTAGGTGGTGGCACTAAATTGTCCCTGTCCCTTCTACATGCAGGCAAACTTTGAAAACAGCTGAGATGAGAAAAATGTACCACTAGAGAGCAAACCAGTGTTCCAAATGCTTAAAGATCCACTTAATTTAAAGGTGATACCCATTTAAAATCTCATTCAGAAACAGCTGTGCCTTTAGATTGGAAATGAACAAATGTTTTTGAACACCAGATTAATAAAGTTCTGAAAAACTCTTCAGTAGACCAAGGAACAGGTTAACAGACTGATGTAACTGTATTAATGAAAGGAACTGTACGATGATCTGTGATCATCCATGATTTTGCCATGCTTAAAGTATTTGGTCCCCTGTAATTATATCTGTGTTTGACTGAAGCCCATCAGGGTCCTGCTCCCTGCCTGCCAAACCCAGAATCCTCTTTCTTCTGCATCTTGACTTGGTTTATAAAGTTATAAGGAGAATACCGTGCAGAGATCTGTAAACTACAGCTGACTCAAGTCCATAGAGCAGTTTGTCCAAAAAATCTAACAGATAATACTGCAGTTCTTAATATGTTCATTACAGAATTTCTTATCCACAAAATCAACTATCTTGGCAGAAATCTTCATTGTGATGGTTCCTTGTTCACATACATATGATTGTGACAGGCTGGGCATTTGAAACATGGCAGAGTACATGAGTTTGTTTTTTTAAATACTGCCTCTTTTCTTCTAACCCCTGCTGCATCTCTTGGAGAAACAGCATTGCCAAACTATTAAATTTAGATACTTCTTAAAACAAATTTTAAATTGCCATGTTCCAAATTGGCATAAAAACATGGACACAATATCACAGTAATTAATGTAAACACTTAGTCCCATGAGATCGAAAAAAGTAGAGGAAAAATCAAGTTAACCAATTTTGAAACTAGATACAGAATTACATTCATAAAATTTTACAATACAATTAAATAAACATTTATTTATTGTGTAAGTAGAACATGGTTCAGCATGTATCATAAGTTTAAACAGAAAAATCTTATCTGGTTTTACAGCAGGGTGTTTGATTTGTTTACTTGTCTTTTTTTCCCCCTCCTCTCTTCCTGTATAAATAATATATAATAAATAAACTCAGAAAATTAAGACATTTATTTGAAGGACATATGATGTAATTTGAATTTGATCAACTTGTTTGCTATAGCTGTAAAGTGACCTGTTAAGAGACTGGCAAAAAAAATTGTGCCCCTTGTACATCTAAAGCAGACAAATATATTCTTAAACTCCGTTTTTGTCATGTATTTTAACAATGTACACACCCACATCTACACTAAAAATATCTGTATACAACTCCTGACATAATATAGTAATGAGTTTCATGGGTTCTTACATAAATCATAATACAGAACTAGAGTGAGCATATATTTTAACTGTCTGCCTTTCTTCTTGTATCATAAGGAGTATTCAGTTGTCATATTTGTGACCTAAAGTGATGGGGTAAACTGGAATGTGCAATAGCCAACTAACTGAACTAACAGCGTCACTTTTATAACTTATGAACTTGGTCAGTAAAAGTAGCTGAATTAATAAATGCATCTGTGGTACCATTTGAAAAACTAATCTCACAAAAGAAAATTCACATGACAAAAAAAAAAATCAGCATTAATCCCTTACTGATAAAAAATAGTTTAGAAAAATTAACTGTGATCAGCAATGTTCAACACCACTCTGCTGTTTCTTTGTTTGCTTGTTTTCTGAGAACAATTTGTTCCTCACTTTAGCCAATGGATGTATATGGCATTAAGCCCAAGCTAGACAAATTCAGACTAATTATTCAAGCAATTTTTTTTAATAAAAAAGGTAATAGACAAGTGGAGTCACCTAGCAACAGATGAGGCATGATGTCCCATATCCAGAGTCTAGAAAAAGGTTCAATATATTTTTAATAGATGCAGTCAAAATTGAATACTTGTGGGATTGATACACATATTACTAAACAAGGTACTGCTTTGTTTTACATTGGTGTCCTTCTGCTTTGAACCTCTACTTTTATGAAAAATTTCAAGAACAACTGGGCACAGTTTGCAGCATTTTATCAAGTACACTGTAACGAGATAAGAGTCTGAAAGCTTGGTATTAGAAGAAAATTTCAAGTACTAAACAAAAAATATTTTTAATTAAAAATATGGCATATGTTCCTCAAATAAATCAGTGTATCATGGAATCACAAAATTGTCAGAGTTGGAAGGGACCTCTAGAGATCATCTAGTCCAAATCCCCCGCTAAAGCAGGATCACCTAGAGCACATTGCTCAGGACTGCATCCAGGTGGGTCTTGAATATCTCCAGAGAAGGAGACTCCACAACCTCCCTGGGCAGCCTGTTCCAGTGCTTTGTCCCACTCATAGTAAAGAAGTTTTTCCTCATATTTAAATGGAACTTCCTCTGTTCCAGCTTGTGTCTGTTGCCCCTCATCCTGTCACTGGGAACTATTGAAAAGAATTTGGGTCCAGCCTCCCTGCACCCACCTTTTAGATACTTATAGGCATTAATAAGGTCTCCCCTCAGCCTTCTCTTCTCAAGGCTAAAGAGCATCAGAAGAGCATAAGACAGAAATTTCACTGGACCTATTTTGTGCACTGGCTTGCCAAAACAGAAGTAGTAACTGCCTGAAGCGTGAAAGAAGCTCAATCAAACTGATAGCAAAACTGTTAGAAAGGCCTTTGCATCAAGGTCCTTTTCTCATTGCTTACTTTTACACTTTTATATACTTTCTCTACTGCTGACAGCAAAAAATCTCACATAGAAAACAGCACCTGATAATAAGAACAAAACACTAAACTCGAAGTAAACTGGTCATTCACAGTTAGTCTTAAGGAAGAACAACAAAACCAACTATCACCACAATCAGCATGCTAACTGAAATATGTTCAAAGCAAACAAATGGTGGTATTTCTCCATGCAATGGTTGTTTAACTTATTAAACTCTTCTGCTACAGAATGGTAGTAATAAAAATACCTATGGGGTCATGAGAAGGCCAGACAAGTTAATGAAATTCACTGAGTCTATGAAACATGCACCATGTGTATTTGGCTCAGTTGGTCCTTGTAGATGTGCAAGAGGGACAACTCAAGGACACATTATGTATGCCATGTTCCTCTGCTGTTCTCTAGACATTTGCTCCTAACCATCCACAGAGATAAAATACTATGCAAGATGTCTTTTGTTTCTGACCCAAAATTATAATCTTACGTTCTTCCAAACATTTAATGTAAGACAACTGAATTCATCTTATTTAGTGTTCATTGGCAGACAATGGTTTTAAGAACACATTGATGCTCTTTTAATTCTCAAATCACACACACAGAAAGTACTCATCAGGGTTAAGTGTAATATAGACAGTTTGTTAAATACAGGGGAAAAAAAAGAATTCAATTATTTTTATTCCCTTCTTTCTTTTCCCTCTGACCAAAAAAATTTTAAGGACACACGCTCAAAAAATTTATAGAAATCTAAACCATAAAGTGACTGAATTTCGTTCCTGGTTTCAGACTTGGACTCAGAAACGTGGAACACAGAAGAAAAATAATTACAGCATTCACATAACAGGCAAATAGTTATTTTTTGCTATGAATTAATATAATTTCCTGTAGATTTATGTCTAAATTAAAAACATTTGTATTACCTGATGTCTGGTAAGGGATGATCTCACACTCCCACGTGTCCCACTGTCCCTCATGTGACAGTGGACTATGAAAAGTATCTTCCTGCTTCACACCCTTCCACTTCCATAAAAGCTAGAGCAAGTACAAGACCTCTACTGTCAGTCACTTTTGGCTGACACTGGACGTGTTTAAAAAGTTGCATATGGAAAATCAGCACATAAAAAGACATTTTCATGCAAGCCTCAATTTCAGCTTAAGAAATTACGTTAAAGCTTTTACTAGAAAAGGTGACTGATTCTGTACTACTTCAGTGAAAAACTGCAACTCATTTAATGGCAATAGATGTGGCGGCCAAGAAAACAAATGACAGCAGCCAACTTTACTCACATGAGCCTCATCTGTTTTATTCAACAGACATTCATTGCTCTGATCTAGCTCTCAAACTTTAAGGTTTCCTCTTGAACTTTTACGAACTTAATTTTGCCACAACAATCATATTATTTTAAGATGTCAGCTCTGCTTCTAAGTATTGACGTTTAACTTTAAAATAACAATCTAGCCAAAATCTACATTAGGAACTGAAGTACATTTTTTTACCTGAAAATGACCTGTCAGTATAGTTCAAAAATTTTTTTCCTACTGCTGCATGTAGCTGATGTTAAGGGACTTCCACAGCTTGAGAACACATTAGCATTTGCTCCATCACGCAGCTGAATTACAGCGCACACAAACCATTATTATCTCTCTTCCCCTGTCTTTTCACCCACTTCTTCAGAACTTGGATGTGTCCATCCTCATACTTGAGGATGTGTATGCCCAAATCTGCCATTTATCAAATCTCCAACATTGATGGCTCCTAGATAAAGCGACTCTGAACTGTTGTCCAACTCTCCAAGACTATCAGCTGTCCAGCTAGTCTTCACTTACATTGGCTCTGTTTGCCCCTAGTTGGATCACTATGTCCTTCTGGGTCTTTGAACCACCTCTGTGGCATGCAGCTCTGTGAAATGCCTTTGTCAGAGATGCCACTCATTTTCAGACATGAGGACAACCCAGGTGTGCTGACCATACATTTCCACTCTGGGGGCATATGCTATTGAAGTCGGTGCATTTAGTTCTGAATAATGTTGAGTGGAGAAAAAATTAGGTTTATCTTCATGTCAGAGTGAGGAAAATTAATTTAAACTGAGGTACCAGGTAATAGAAAAGTTAGAAAACACAAAACATTAGATATAGCCTCACCATTCTGAATGTGGAAGCTGGCAGGCATTATTTGAAATTCAAAGGAAATAAAATGTGAACAGGAAGTTAAATTGGAATCGTACTTTCATTAATTCATCCAGTCCTAGAGAGAATGAACATCTCTCATTACAAAACTTTCACTCTAGTACTTCATTGCAATTGTCAAAACCAGTTTGCCCTATGCAAAATTTTGCACTGAAATTGTGCCAAGTTCAGCAAGCCCGTTGTTTTTCTACTAACTTCTCAGCAAAGGAGACTTAGAGACCACACAGTATTATTTTAAGAAAAATTATTTGAAGTTTGCTTTAGCAATCTTGTGCCTGCTGGTCTTTATTTGCAGCCAGATCCACTCTTAGCTGGCTTATCAACAATCAAAAGCCAAAAAACATTCAGCATAAACTAGTTTTATTTTTCAGATTATACAACTGCATGTATCCAATAAATTCTAACACATACACAAAAGTTAAAATAAACTTAGCTGACTGTCTCCAGAAGACAAACTGTATCCTGCCTACAACCTGCTGTACAGAACTAAAACCACAGGTGAACAGATCTACTTCATGGCTTGCCTACATGCACAGAATTACACTGCTGCAGCTAAACTGGAATAATTCTACCAGCATAAAAGCCATTATCTTGATTTAATAATTTTAAAACAGGATGATAAACTGTAGCATTCATAGAAGGGACTGTATAGACTAAAAAAAGAAAAGGAACAAAGAAAAGTGAAGATGGTAAACTCATCAAATAGAGTAACCTCAAGTCTCTGTAATAGGTCAGCTCATTCACTCCATGAATACTACTGACACTTCAGAGTACTCATATATGAGAATGTCTGCATTGCACCTTCCCAGTATTACACAAAATTTATACCACCACCACCATCTATTAGATGTTTACCATTTAATGCACTTTGAAAATTCTATAAGGTGCTTATATACATTATCATCTAAACACACTGAAAGAATATTGGAACAAAAGTAAGCTTTTTACCCACACTTTTCACCTTTCAGTCCAGCTTACGCAGCCATAGGCCAAAGTATATTTCTGGAGTGGGCCATTAGCCCATGCACACCCCAGGAAATCTGGGAAGTCCAAGGTAATGTATATGCAGTTGCCCTATAAATGCTGAAATTCCACAGGGCAATAATCAATAGTAAGTAATTAATACAATTAAAGTAACTTTCAAAATGTTAACCTGGGCACTGAAGAATGTTAAAAAACTACAGTAACAAGTCTTTAGCAAGAACTATATAAATGCAAATAGTAATTTCAGAGCTTAGAATGTACTAAACCTTTCCTAAATGCAACAAACATGATCCATGGATTGCATCTTTTCAAGCTTTACAAACCTAAGCTAAGGTGAGGAGACTGCACAGACCTAAGCAACCTAGGCAGAACAAACAGCAAAAATCAAAGAAACTTAAAGTTTGGTAATTCTTACTGTATTTTAACTCAGTCATAATGTTTGTTATGTGATACAGAACAGTATATGTGGAAGTACACTAAGATAAAATTTCACAAGCAGATTTTTGTTTTCTTAAAATACAGTCAAGTCATTCCTTTAAATTGCATAGGGGGAAACATTGAAAAAACTTAGAATGAATTGCTCAATCAATATTACTACTGTTTGAAAGCCTGATAAATTATCTGATCTCTACTAACACAGGAAAGCCTCTGCTTAAAGGTAGTATCCCTCGTTCCTGTGAGCTGAGACTTGGGGGCACTGTGCAGAGACAGCACAGGAGTAAAGAGGAAAAAGAGGACCTTAAATATATACAAAAGGACATTAAAAATACAAATCTATTTCTTATAGAACATTAGCTGCAGCTTTCTCTTCACATGGGAGCAGAAAGGAAATAAGGCATTACTTAAATCTCTGTATGCTATTATACAATCCATTTTTCAGCAGATTTTTAAAGGTGATGATGTAATATAGTAAACATTATTTTTAAAATTGGGGTTTTTTTCCATAAAATGTGTTTGGGGGGCATTGACAGTTAAGAGGTCACTTTCAGAACAATTTCAGTATTCGGGATATACACAGAAAGTTACTAAATTTTATCTTAAGAATAACATGCTAATATAATATCCAAATGGGGGATCAGATTTCACACTTCAAAAAGGGTTCAACTGAAGCGAGTGTTCTCATCCTCTGCTAAAAACCGAATGTCAGTTACTCATCAAGCAGCATGTGCTTTAACACAGTAGGTTCACCAACTCTTCCATCCAAGCATAAAAATTAAAACTTTATGAAGCATGAAGTCATTTTGTTGGCAGTTTTTCCCTTGACTCAGGAAATATTTGTGAATGTTGTGAATCTGCCATTTTATGCTTTAGGATTTTTACAATTTCTTTTTCTCCTTTTCTAAGGGGGCAGAGAGAGGAAGAGTACATGAATAGCAGGAAATGGGAGACTGGTGAATTATTACTTATGTGCATTTTCCAGAATGACATATTGAATCTTACCAACTTTAAGACTGCTATGTTTTAATGTACATATGCTTAAGGCAACACACAAGAATGATACAAACTTGTAGTACGGTTGCTATAACCAAATGTTTGGGATTTTGTGCTGATCTCATTGAGCAGATTTTCTGTAATGCAAGAAATGCAGTTGCACAGGCTCAGCTACTGGCATAAATCTCTCTCTAATTTGTTGATGGCAGGGTTGAGGAGAGACCATAAATTTCTTCCAAAGGGCAAAGCAATGTACAATTTCACCATTAAGTTCCCAAACGATGTGAGTCAACATTTTTTACAAAGATTCGATCTATGGTGCTCTTCCAAGCATTGTTAGTATAAATTCTAACTGCCTCATTGGTAAGAAGCACAGCTGAGGTCAGTAGAAGTATCTGCTGAGTCAAAAGTATTAAATCAAGTCTTTGTGTGTCCTAAGTGTTAGCTTTGTGTGCTAACATCCAGAAATTGCTGTTAGAAATAAGACCCTCTTCTTAGTAAACAGAGTATACACCACACAGAACTATACATATATGTGTGCATTGGTGTGTATATATATACACACACATGCATTTTTTGAATGGCTAATGAAGTTACACACACCAAGTAACTGAGTGAATTCTGCAGACGTAAATGATGATTTTTCTCAATACCCTTTGACTCCTCAACAGCTTAGGGCTTCAGTATCTAGAAAAATAAGCTAAGGAGACTATTTTTTTCATTGACAGGACAAGGTTTTCTTCAAATCTATGAGGTTTTAAGTGGATTTCAAATCAATGAGATTTCAAGTCCACAGCAATGATCAAAATACAGTAATGGGACACCTCTCCTACAAAAAACATACCACACCTTCAAGGCACTGTGTAGGAAGAGGAAACAGGGATGTTTTGACTTATTCTCCTCCTTCTAATTCCTGTAGATTCATGCAAGTAAGCATGGCATTCAGATTTATTTGCTAGGGCATTTAAATGACACCTTAAGCCAGGCCAAAATGTGGATCAGACCGAGCATGTGCTGGAGACATAAAAAGCTGGAAGGAGAAACCAGTGCAGTATCTCAGATTTCTTTACACTTTCTATTGGTAGGAACTTGAGAGAAATCTTGCATATTGAACTGATCTGAAACACACTAAGGAAATCTTTAAATGACACCAGCTTTACCACAGTTAATTCATTATTAGACTGCCTCTAATAGTCTAGTCATATTCCAAACTTTAGACTCCTGTTAAGGTCAAAATTTCAAATTTATTTTAATCTCAGATGAGTAACATATTCTTATATATTTTTACAAATGTTATGGGGACAATTAAATGAGACTAGCATTGTAAAACAGAACCATCCATGAAGGATTACCTGGCAAAGCTGTATCACCTGCACAGCACCAAAGTGAGTTCTATTCCCAAATTTAATGGAATCCCGTGTGTATTCTTCATGAATCAGACTAAATGTAACATCAATCTTTTTTATATATTATCAGAACTTTATGAGAGTTGACCAATAAACTGACCAGCATCCATGAAGATTATAAATCCTGCATCAGTTGAGAATTAACAGTACTGCAACAACCTAAATAATTATTCATAACAGTCAACAAATAAAATAGTATTTTATTTTCTATGCAAGGCTAGGAAGTCGAAAACAGGCCATCAGCTGATACTAGAGCCTGTGCTTTTCTGTGGAAAACTTGTTATGACATGCAACTGCCAAGAGATTAAACTGAATCCAGGGCTTTCAGAGATACCAAGGAGAATACTTTTTTCCTGCAGACTACATAGCTTTTACATATGCTATATTAATCTTGCACCCTAAGTTATCACAGGTACCACCTAGATATACCAGGTGAGTAAAATCTCCTCATATTTCAGGTAGCATTTATTTACAAACTATCCTGTAAAGAACATCTGAAGCAGGAATGAAGGGAATCAGAATGACAAAAGTAGCTTTCTCTGGCCCAGCTTGATCCATTGTGTCAAAAAGGGTCTTCAATTACTATGCAGGAGTCTCAAAAAAAGTCAGATAATTCTCCTACAGCATCCACAAGCTAAGAAACGAGTTTGTTTTCATTTTGCAGTTAAATTAACCACAGACACATACAAGTGGTTAAGTCTAGTTTTTTGTAAATGAGATTCTGCCAAGCCAAACATCTGATCTGCTCTAGCTGAATTCCAATCAATCTCATGTATCAGCAAGGTTTATCTGGTGAAGGCTACCCTTCTTTTTGGGAAACGTTATCTTACTTTTGTCTTAATGAGTTACATCAGTTGGTTAAAAAAACCTGAACTGTATTTAACTCTGAAAACTACTGTCCAGACTTCAAGTCCTGGACACTATGTTTCATGAACTGTTTTAAGAAGCATGCATCTGAACACTTAAACCAATATTACTTTCATAGCCCAATGCTTCATAAGCTTATGTTACATTACAGATTGTACATGTGCTGAATTCTTGTCTAATGACCATGTAACAGGGCACGTTCAATTCTCTTTGGGTTTTAGAAAGAAACAGGAAGTTTGGCTATAAACAATGCAGTCATAGAGTAAATTTCACCACAGCAAGTTCATCTGAAAAGTATGCATTCTTTACAACACAGCCAGGAATGGCATTATGAGAACCAACATCCTGCTGTGCTCAGGTTTTGGGGTTTTTTGTTTTTTTGTATTTATAGTTAGGCAATATAAGAATAAAACCTTTTCTTTAATACTGGATGTTTTGTGATGAGCATTACTTGAAAGATGTGGAGAGTGAATCAAAAGCAGCTGCTAGAAACCACAAGATAAATAACAAGTTTGCTAAATTTAGTATATGTTATGAAATACATAGAGTGGAAGAAGAGTCAGCCATTCTAAGTTTTTATCAGCTTGGAAAGAACTACTATAGAATATTTCACTCTCTACTTCTTTACTTACAGACATTAAATAATGACAAAATATCTAATACGAAGATGTCAGTTGATCCACACTAAATTTTAAGACTCAGTATTGGTTACATTTCTGCTTTTAACTCCTTTTAATAATCTACAAAATTATCCACCTAAACTGTAGCATTAACGAAAGACAAACTATTATTCTCTAGCTTCCAAATGAGCTCAGAAAATCTCAATATCATTACTACTACATTGCATCTTTTAATTATTCTACAAACAGGGTAACATTTCGACTCCAATATTAAATAAACAGAGTAAACTTGGGGTTTTAAAAGCATTTTCTTAAAATAATCAATAGTATTGCAGTTCTTCGCTAAAAAAGCAAAAATGTTACTTACCATCTATTTAGCCTTAACTGATTTTAAAATACTCACTTGCAAGGTTTTACTTATTTTTTTATTTTCATTGGAGAAAGAAAATATATCGAAACATAACAATGACAGTTGTCAATTACAGATTGGATTAGGTTTTCCCTATGTTCCAGCTTCTAAAGATTCCGAGTATTCTGTGATAGCAAAGATTGTGTAAAGTACTTTACATCAAATGGGAAACAAAATGTCTATTTTTGAAAGAATGAGGTTGCCCAAAAATAATGAAATACATATTTAAAGCCTAACACTGCCAAATAGCTGAAACTGAAACTCTGACCTACCTAAAAACTTCAGAGTTATTCTATCAGTTTTTAAATCTTGTCATTTACACCCAGACAAATCTTGTCAATAAATGCACTTACAGAAGTATGTATATACATAACAGCATACTTGTACAAATTTGTCCTGTGCTGGCACGATAGAGTTGGCCAGCAGAGGGAGCAGAAGTGAATAAACCTCTTTCCTAGAACAAAGACGAGAATCATGCAATGTCAAACACGGAAGTAAATGACAGAAACACCATCTTGGCTGTCCCACTAAAAGACAAAAAAAACCCCAACCTGTGGTGGAGAAAAAGAAATTCTATGAGATGTTTTTGGTTGGCTGCTGTTTTTCTTTCAAAGCAGATTAAAAACACCAAACAAACAAAAAACTCTAACAAATACATCAAGCTTAACTTTAAGCAAAAAGAAAGAAAGAAAATATCCTTACCAGGAACAGCAAAATATTTTGTAAAGTTGCCCTCTATATTGTTAATGTCTTGTTGCTAGACACATTTTTCTGCATTTTTATTACTTATTGTAAAGTTTTTACCTGCAGGTTGATCTCTGCTTCATAGAAAGTTAAGCAGGAACAGTAGTGCCTCTCCGAGTCTATATCAGTCAAAACCACAACAAAGAACGTTGGCTGTTTTCTTTCTTTTGAAAGCTGCCATCCTCCAGGCTGGCAAAACTAATGAAACAAACAAAAAAAGACATAGTTAAGCAGTAACATAAATTGTTTTAAGAAACATGAAGAATATTTTTAAACAATATATTAGAACATTATCTGATACAAGAAATTAGTTTCATTTAAAGCGAACATATGCAAGGTTCGAACATTTGGAGAAGATGAGGAAAAACTCAGTAGGTTGTGGAGTTGGTCAAACTGATATAAATCTAGCTCAACAGACATCAAGGGAAACTCTACGAACTGAAGATGTGTTCCCAAGATCATCTGTCAAGGGTTTAACAGATATGAATAAATCAACATGTTCTGCAGGTTTCATTTGGTTAACTGGTTAGAATTTGAAGCTAAAATTGTGTCTCGGAAGGTCTCTGCATTTTTAAGTTCTCCATATATTTCTCTAGTAATTTATCTAATCAACATAGATACACCTACCTGCAAACTTATTCAATACTTACTCCTACAAAAGACTATTTATAGAGCAGCGTTTTTCATCCATTTATTACCCCTATACGCTTCATTGTCAACATTTGAAATTTTGTAAGAGGCCATACTATAGCAGAAATTTAAGTTTGTCACCCCTGTGAAAATTACATTCAAGTTTCATGACTTTCTAAGCCTCAGGGACAAAGAAAGAAGCTTGCTTCTTGGACTCAAATAGGCTGCAGTTCTCCAAATACTTCGTATGTACTGAGAATACTACATGTTACCAGGCTCTTAGAGCAATGAGCAGGCTAAATTTGTGCAATTATATTGTTACTATTAGCAAAATTATAAATTAGAATTGACACAGTGTGAAGGTAATAGCCCCTGTATGTGTTAGGAATAAAAACAACCCCAACACGTTTCTAGAATTGTTAAACAATGTAGATACCAAAGGAAACAGAGAGGTCAACATCTCCTGTTTCCAGCAATTGCTTCTTTCCCCTGGACAGCTGCTAAAAACTGGAAGAGCATGAAGAGTAATTTGTAAACAAACATTTACTACAGATTAATCTTTAGAACCTCTACAATAAACCCTGGGTAGTCTTAGGTGAACAGCAGTTAAAACTCTGCCTCTGATATACAGTTTATTTTATGATCCTGGGAAAATCTTCAAAACCGAAGTTTTCTCATGTTACATTCTTCATATTCTAAATAGTCAGCTTAACACCTCTGAGTCTGTATCCTTAGAGCTGCTAAGCACTCCCTTCTGCAGCTGAGAATCACTGTTCTGAACATCAAAAAGTACTCCAAGAAAGGACATCCTAGACATTCCAAGCTAAGCATTCAGCCTTAGTCCACAATTTTGTTAATACTGGCATAATCTGCCTTTGTTTTTCATCCCATGTCAGTTAAAAATCAGAAGATACCACTATAGATTATGCAGGACCGCTATAAAGATAGCGTCATATGGTCGATACATACCAACATTATAACAAAAGCATCATTAAAAGGTTTGACAATAAAATCATTAGAGTTCTGTATGCATTGCAGAGTTCAGGTGGCATGTGGTAAATGAAGCCTGGAATCCATAGCTCAAATAAGAAAAATCCAAAAACCCTGAGTAGCTACTTGTTCAACAAGTATGAGCCAAAAAGCAAAGAGTGAAGTAAGATTCTCTTAATAAATAACACCCTTCCAATGGATACAGTCAAAACCAAATCATCCATACAAGACAGGTAAAACTAAGGTGGCTCATACAGTCCTAGTTCTGGCACTTCTTAAGCTCCAAACACTTGAGTTTACAATCTAAACACTCTTTCAGATTTGCCAAGTCTATCAGTTTTGACAGGAGATCCTTGCTGGTGCCACTGCCCTCTAGCTTTATGGATGTAATTGTCCAGGGTGAAGTCTCACCTCGAGTCCTGTGTGCAGTTCTGGGCCCCTCACTTCAAGAAACATACTGAGGTGCTGGAGCAGGTCCAGAGGAGAGCAATGAGGATGGTGAAGGGACTAGAGGGGAAGTCTTACGAGGAGAGGCTGAGGGAGCAGGGGTTGTTTATCCTGGAGAAGAGGAGACTCAGGGGGGACCTTATCATTCTCTACAACTATCTGAAGGGAGGCTGTAGCCAGGTGGGGGTCGGGCTCTTCTCCCAGGCAACTAGTGACAAGACAAGAGGGCACAGCCTCAAGCTGCACCAGGGGAGGTTTAGGTTGGATATTAGGAAGTACTTCCTCACGGAGAGGGTGATCAGACATTGGAATGGACTGCCCAGGGAAGTGGTGGAGGCACCATCCCTGGATGTGTTCAAGGAAAGGCTGGATGTGGCACTTAGTGCCATGGTCTAGCTGATGTGGTGGTGTTAGGTCATAGGCTGGACTTGATGATCTTAAAAGGTCATTTGCAGCCCTGGTGATTCTGTGATAATTTCCCCTTTCACACCTGCAAGTAGCAATTTATCCAATTTCTGACTGTCTGAAATTCCTGGACACATGAGCATTCTGCAGGCATGGAACACTAAAGGCACAGAAGAACTAGTATATCCAAAGAATCCACAAACAATGTAGTCTGCACCCAAACGACAAATAGTTGAGTTTGGCATGTGTGGTTTATCAGAGCTGGTTTTCATATGAGACACACAGAATCTACTGATTTTGAACTTCCAAGTATTGGTAGACTCATTTTGAACATACTTTTTGCATTTATTTTAAGATAAAATAAATGCAAATAATAAAAATGTTAATTGTAATAACCCATTATTAGCAGGTCAACTGCATAAAATTTCTACCAGTATCTGCCTTGTAAACTGGGAAATGCAAAGGGAAAGCCAATAGCTACACTTTAGCTATTGTTACTCTGAGCATGCTGCTCTCAGTAGCACTCTCTGAGTCTCTATGCATGTCTGAACCCTACACTCATCTCAGAATTATTCCTGATTGCAAAATGATCTTGTGTGTAAGGTATGCTTTCTAGTTTTAACCATTTTATTAGAAAACAACAATTAGTGACTGCTAAGGAAAACAGCTGAAGTAGAGTACATCCACTGGCTACACAGAGAATCTGTGTTTTCAAATAAACTGGAAGGAATTTATAAATACAGAGACTGAGGATAAAGACAACATGCTCCTCCAGGCAATTAAACAATGAATGATTCTCAGTTTCCTTAAAATAAGGTAATAAATATTAGTGTAGTATTTGAAATGCAAACAACATTGAGAAGAACTTTCCAAATTAGTGTAAATAGAAGCTACTATCCAGTATAATTACCAGCAGTCTGGCCACTAAGAACAAGAAAATGTTTCCTTACCAAACCAGATGCTATACCAAAACAGACAAAAGCAACACTGTGAACATAATTCAAAGGTCATGTGCTTCTTCAGTAAACATGAAAAAAACCTCAGAAGTTTAAAAATGAACATGGTCCCATATTGTTTCACTTATTTGCCAGAATTCTTGGAACCAGAACATAGCTTCTATCAAAGACACTGAAAATTAGAAATAATCACATTGTCCAACTTGCTATTTATGGAAACAAGCCTCTAATGGTGGCAAGTGCTTGAAAACCACTCCACATTACAGCTACGTGTCTTCTAAAATCTGATACAAACGTCCAGAAGTTGCACTGGAAAATATGTATCAGAGATCTTACATTCAAGGTGCTGAAATGACATTTCAAGTATTGTTTGGAACTGCAGGTGCCCACTGACGTAAAGAACTTTCTCTTAATTTTTCCCACAAATGCTTTCAGACTAAACAAGAAACAAGACAGATTCAGAAATTATGCATAGTATTGAAAAAAATGTATCACATTTTGTTGCTTTGAAAAATTTTGTATGTCATCACAAGCCTTCTATCTGAAATCTAGATGTGATTAATCAATGTTTAAAAGTGACATTTGTTTCTTCCAATTTTTATAAGCCAAAAAAACCCATGATCTTTGCTTGATTCATAAATTTGTTTCTTCTTTCCTACCTAGAGCCACAGCTGTACTTCCACTGCTTGCCTTCTCCTCTATTAAAATAAATAATTTGCAATAAGCAGCATATATCTCAGATATACTGGATACAGCTGTGGTGTCCAGAATCACAGAATCATATAAATACCCTGAACTGGAAAGGACCAATGAGGATCGAGTCCAACTCGTGACTTCACACAGAGCAACCTAAAAGTTAAACCAGTGTGTAAGAGTGTTGTCCAAATGCTTCTTGAATACCAACAGGCTTGAGGCCATGACCACTTCCCTGGGCAGCACTCTAAAGTCTGCTGAAAAATTAAAGAAAATGTATAAATACTCTCAATTTCTACTAAAGCACTGGAGGAATCAGGACATAGGAAGAAGGATTACTGGGTACTGTGGAAGTAAAGACTAAATACTATTATTATACTGCACAGTAATTATACAGTGTTCAAGTTTCATTAGAGAAAAATTTTAGTAATTTGTATCCTTATCATGGCAGAACTATATTATTTGCCCTCCATATGTGTTGATCAGAAATTACTTATTTTCTGAATTGCATGTTAGAAATTTGTCATTTACCACAGGACTTGCACCTTGTGTACAACTAAGCCCATAACAGAAGATAGAATCAATATCCTAGTTGGGTCTGTGTAGCTACAGATGGGCAGACTGCTCTCTATGCACTTTACATTGATTTCTGTATCAACTACCTGGCCAGCTTTCCATCAGAAACCCACCACCTCTGATAGCACTACTGAAGAAAAAAGGGGAAAAAAGTTTGCTTAGAAAGTTTATGACATGGCACACTCTTTGCAAGTCACCTGTTGAAAGTGCTTTTTCAAGAATTCTGTGATATACCATTACAGAACTCTACATGTAAATAACTACTTCTATTTAAAATATAATCTCACACTATATATTTTCTTCAAAATATATTTGTGCACTTGTTTCTTGTTAAATAAAATCCAGAGCTATCTGGATGCATGTTAAATAGAAAACATTTGAACGCTATTAACAAGACTTGAATGAGAATATCACAAAATCACTTTAGAATTTAAAACATCCAACACAGATATCCACCATCCTTTCTAGTTTAACTCTTTCACCAAATATTTGATTCTCCCTCAGATCACTCTGGGCATAAAGCTTCATTTTATTAAGTCTGCTTCTGTCGGGTTTCCTGTGCTTTTCAAATAACTGGGCTTTGTTTTTAACATGTATCATCATATTTTTTTCTACAAACCTCCCTGAAAATAAAGGACCATGTTCTGGACATTATGTGAAGGAAGTTTGTTCCATCTGGACTTGCATGACCTAGCACCAGCTGCTGAGTATTTCACCATTTCACCATTTACTTATGTATGGAATTTTGGCAAAGGGAATTTTCTTTTTCAGATGCATACCTCTACTTAAAACAAAACAAAACAATTACGATGCTCACTGGCATAATAAAAAAGCAATGTTATGGAGCTGTAAATCTGAGGAAATGCTTGGAGCTTTAGGGATATCTCTGAATGTAAACAGCATACAAAATATACACCGAATTTTATAACTCTTCCTGCCTTTCAACATCTTGTATCTAAGAAACTGCCTTTTTATCCTTTTAACTTCTTTTTTTAAATCCTTTTTAACTGCCTTTTATTTATCCTTAGCCTAGTCTAAAATAAAACTAGTGCACTCGAAGTATACTCCAAATTATTCCCATTTCAAGTGTTGTAGAATATTCTGATGATCAACCATAAACAAAAGCACTCGCTCGTAAAGAAAAAAAACCACAGCTTTTAATCATAAAAGAAATATAAAGGCCTTTTCTACCCTGGAATGCACTGGAATACAGAGTTGAACCTTTACAGATGAACCTTTACACAGTCATCTCGTGGCATCTGTGAGCTGCTGGAACCTGCTGCTTGGATCTCCCACAAAGGCGTGTGCAAGCTAGATGCCCACCTCTCCCACCCAGTGAAGTCAGAGGACAGCAGGGTGCTGAAGCCAGAAAAGAGGTTAAGAAGTCAACATGTTATTTCTCTAAATTTAGACTTTCTAACCTATGACACCAGAGTCAGAGGAAAGGCAAAAGGACTGGGAACATGCATTGTTCATTTGAAATCAAGGAACTGCTTTCTCCCCTTTGCAAATAAAAAAACCCAACTCAGGTGCCTGCACATGTTGGTGTTATAGGACAGTGCCTGCCCCTAGCCTCTCACACCTGAAATTGGTTGAAATAACTTTGGGGAATCACATTAGAAGCGGCAGAAGGGCTGGAGGGTTGTTTGTGACTGCAGGTGACATTACTGTCCAAGAACAGTTACAGGTGATTAATCTTTCCCTTCCTTGCATGGGACAGACTCTCCCCATGTACTGAGGACGTTTCCACCTCAGTAGTCAGCTCCTCAGTCAAATGTAAAAACCATGTCACAAAAGACACTAAGAAACACTTCCCCTCAGAGAAAAGATCTTCAACCACATTCTTGGGCTTCCTAAGGCTGAAAGTTCTGAAAGCTTTCTCAATGGCAATCCTGCAAAACTGACAGAGGAGATATTGTCTAATTTGACCCTCAGATTAAAGTGATCCTCAAACTTCTCACAGAGACTGCACAGCAGAAGTCCAACAAAAGATTAACTGTTTCACAGTTTTTGGGAACATCTCAACTAAAATCAGCTAACTCATCCTCCAAAGTCATAAAGACAGAGAAGTCTCCTACTGAAATTCATCAAGAACTAGGTTAACCTCCCTCACATACTAGTAAACATAAGCCTGGGCATACATCTACACATGCACATGAAAAAAAATCAGTATAAAAGTTCACTGCTTTGCTTTTTTAAAACATTGTGTAATTTTAAACACCTTTCCACAGTTGAATGCCATGCTGAAAACCTGAACACGTAAAAAGCATTTCTACAAGGACTGTATTCCTAGTTTGTCTTCTGAAAAATATTTAAACTGGCTTTTAGAAAGAAAAGTCACCCACTGAGAAACAAATTTCTTTTTCCGCTTCAGAACATTTAATATCTCCAACCCAGGGGTTTATTAAAAAAAAAATAAATCTGTCAAATAATCTTCAGACTCCTTTTGAACAAAATCAACCTAGACAACAGGTGTAGTGATTTACAAATAGCTACTTATGGCTTATTCCTTTATTTCAGAAACAGTACAGGATAAATGATGACATTCTGAATAGGGTTTTCTTCTCAAAATGAATGTCCATCATCGCTGTTCTAACAATGTTTAGTAAGAAATTGAAATTAGTAATTAGTAAGAAACTGAAATTAGTAATTAGTAAGAAATTGAAATTGTGCAAACAATTAATACTTCAGAGTTTTTATTTAAACCATGCTCCCTCCTCTTGTTTTCAGCCAAGTATCCATCAAGATAATCTTATGGCAATTTAAAAATACCGAGAACCTTGGACCAGAATCTTTTTTTACCACCACCCCCAACAAAACCCAACTCACACACCATGCTCTGGGCTACCACAGGCAAAGACAACACAACAGCTGTGGGTAGTAACCAGAAATTCTCAGACACATATGAATATATCAAACGTCAATATGTCAAACCAAATAAAAATATGTTAGGTGTCTGAAGCAGATATTTTATGCCAGGTATTTTTTTTTTTTAAACTTACATTTTAAACTACACAAAAAAATTAAAAAATCATAAATTTAAACTCAGGACTTGCAACCGAAATTCAGTGACACGGAGCCTGCTTTCAAAATTTCTCTTACCAAGAAATGCTTGTTAGTCAGCAATAATTGCTGCCAATGACACTGATGGACAAAAGAATAATGAGAAGTCTGGATACTAAATATTCGACATGAAAGCAGAAAAGACAACTTTAATGCAGCAATAAATTCAAGTGAGGCATGACTTCAGTAAATTATACTTCAATCAGAAGAATACAGGTCTACAGAGAATGAACTGTATTTGGCTATAAGACAAAAAAAGAAACTACAGGTGGAAAATGTCTGATATCTAGCATATTCCTGAAGGAATACTGAAAGAAGGACACTAAAGAAGAATATAATTATTAAAAATATATTCTTTGTATTAAATTCTTGTGTTTCAATTTTCAGCATTAAATGGATAAAGAAGCATCTTTGTCCCTCTTAACCTGTTCAACAGCCAGTGCTCAGAAGTGGTTTCCTAAATGCATTGTGACATGAAGTTAATGGTTAATTTGTTTTGGTTTTACTGACCACTGTCTATATACTTGAGGAGACTGACAGTAACCTAAGGTATATAAATCTAGAAAAATAGTTTCCATTTAAAAACATAAACGAGCATTTTATACATATTTAACAGTCAATAATGAAATATTACCCTTGTGTAATGTACTCTTTTTTCTTTCCTTCTCTCTCACTTGCCTTTTTTCTCTCTCTTTTGACAGCAGTGTTACAACAGCAGCCATAAACTTTTTCAAGTCTTTAATGACTTCCTAACTAATTTTCTAGATAAAGCCACAAATGATCTTTTGAAAGATATACAGCATGTGTAATTATTGCATTGGTTGAAAGTAAAAAAAAAGTACAGCAGTGTAATTAATGTGCATCACTCAACAATTAAAATTGGCACACAGTAAGCTATTTATATGATCATAAATTTTGATTTGATATTTTAGTTCTTACATATTCCTCCAGAGGAAGTGGTCAATGTTATATAAAATACTACTGTAATACACAAAGTCCTCATTACCTTATTTTTATAGCTTACACTTGAGCAATCAGATATTAAACCACACTGTTAATACTATATCCAGCCTTGCTACCATGTCTGAAGATACATCTGTTGCTCTCTCCCAATTGGGAAAAAAAGTGCAAGCAGCCTTGTGTTAAGATTTTTGCATTCACAGTCTTGTAACACCTTAGAATATATCTGCCAGAGATGGGTTTGAAGACTCAACACTCAGAAAAAAGCACACGGGTGCAGGGGTGTGTTAGTATGTGATAATGCAGTGTATACTAAAAAGAACATTGATCTCAATTGAGAGAGGCCTAGCAACTGAAAGGCCTGTGACTGCTGCAGCAAAATAGACTTAATAGATTTAAGAGAGATTCCAACAGCCTCAAGATGACAAAATACAGAACAGGAAGTCTTGAATTAGGCAAATAAATTAAAAAGCCAGAATTTTCTCTTAAAGCAGAGAGCAGAAATTAAGAGTAGCATATATGCTTACAGAACAAGCCACAAAAAGGGTAGTAGATACCTTACAACCCCTGAATAAAATGCACTTGGTCCAAATAGAATAAGAATACATTTCTTTTTGAAATATACCCCTTCATATGCAACTCTCAAACTCACTTTGAGTTCCAAAAAGTGCTCACAGGAGCAGGGGAATGAATGACAGGAAACTAGATCAATACAACCAGCAGGCTGCAAGTCAGTGAGTGTAATACTGGGAAGGGATGTGTGCTTCTAGATCTGGCTCTCAGGGAGTTTGTTGCAAAGCTCCCATCTTTTATACAAATTCTCCATGTTTTGGGGTAGGTCATACTCAACCTGCACAGGATTCAGCTAACTTCCAAATCTTGCCTTCCTGATACCTGCCCTCCATAGACTGTAACAAACAGGTTTCCTGAGACCAGATCTAATTCTTCTGGTCTAACCATCCTCTAGAAATGCAAGCAAAATGGTGGTGTCACCTATCCCAGTGAATGAGCACTACCTCTTTTAATTGTTTTGGACACCAGACTTAAAGTTAAAATAAATTATTAATCTACCTTACCCTGTCCTACACTTTCATTCTCAAATCCAAATGCTGTTATAACCCAGTGTGTCTCCAAGACCTGTAACATGGACAAACACATTCCAAGCAGCTTTCTGTCAGTTTAGTCCAGAGAGAGCACATCCCTCCCAACATCAATGCTTACACTCAGTAAGGGGAAATTAAGGGAAATAAGGAGGCAATGGCTGGCATGAGGAAGGGGCTTTTGGAAAGCCTGGGGAATTTTAAATGGGTTGGCAGTCACCTGAGCCCAGCATGAGTCCCTCAAGCCATGTGAATAGTAGAAGGCCTGAAAAGAGAGCACATCCAGGCCCACATCCCATAACCTGCCCCCTTGCCGAACGCGCAGTGGCAGCACCCGCTCCCACCGGCCACGGCACTGCACCTCACGCTGCCTGCTCCCCATGGCCCTCAAACCATCAGAGATGAGCAGCTGTAACAGTTCATTGCACGAAAAGCTTTATTCAGCTAAGGGAACTTAAAAATAAGCAAAAAGGGCACGGTATTTCTGGTCTGTTAATTTTGGGAATTTAACAATACTTCTTACATGCCTCATGTTACTATTTCCCACTTACAGTCACAATCAATTTCCCCTTTTGCATGTGCGAGTTTCCACAAAAAAACAGAAGAGAAAGTACATCAACATAGGAAAATGAAATGTGGCTAAAAATCTCACAAAGAAACAGCTTCTCATATGAGTGAAAGCCTAGACTGGGACCTGAAATACATTATAAAACTTTACTGCACTGCCATATGAATGTATGTATCCCTTTAATCGAGTTCTGCACCTTGGCTCCTACTGCTGAATTTTACATTTCCACTGCGTTAATTACGAAAAATATGAAATGCATTTCCTGTCAGCACTCTTACCAAGAACACAGTAAAATAAGTAACATGAAAAGACAGCTAAGAAGTTTGGTGCTTTCCATCGAGTTTCAGTTTCCTGTGCAGAAAAATGGGATCAACAATGAGACATCCTTGTCCTCTTTTCCATAAAACCAAGGCCTGTATTAAAACCAGTGGGCATTACTACTGGACTGCATTACAGGATGTCCTTAATGGCAAGAGAATGTCTGGCAAAAGCTCCAGTATAAACAAAAAAAGGTGTTGTGGCACTGAAGATATTTTCATGTGCACTGTTGATATGCCAGTAAACAGCTATTTTGATGAAGAGACTACTTCCTCCAGGTAGGTTTCCAGAATTTAGCAAACCAAAAAGATAATAAAAGATTTCAAAACTTGTCAAAATGAAACTTCAGAGAGGTTTGGCATTGAGAAAGTTGAGTAGTTGTAAGTTTCTGTCTAATCATGGTAACTGCTTTTCCTTCCTTTTGGCATTTATCCAGCGTATTTCATGTTTGGAAGACATCTTAAACTTGAGTTTTGAATAAACACCAGAAGCCTGCAATTTGTATGGTCTCTGTTCTCCACCACATGATAATTAAACTAAGCAAAATAAAGCATTTAAAGTTTACAGGGAGCATGCTTCTGTCATAAGACATTACTGGAATTAAAAAAACCAAAGAACTTAGAGGGAAAATATAAAACCCCCTGATAAAATTCTACATTTTCAAATAGGCTGGCTCAAGTAACTTGCACACAAGAGAGAAGAATGAGGACTTCACCACTGAAGTCAATATTCCTTACATTTTGCAAAAGGGGGAAATCCCAGGGGACTGGAGACTGCAAATTGTTCATATGCTTTAAAATTGTAAAAAGAAAGTCTGAAGGAAAATATAGATCAGTTCAGCACAACAGGCAACTCAAGTAAATTAACAGAAAGTAAGCTGAAGCTCTACCACAGACAGAAATCAAAGATATTAACAGAATGATGACTGGTATGTTTCTGTAGAAAACAAGGTATTAAAACAATTTTTGGGGGTCAGTAATAGAAATGCAGTGAAGCTAATAAATCCAACTACAATTCTTTTTTTCCTCTTAAAGATATTCGATGCTTTCTGACTTCTGTATTTCTGAAATACATGGGATTACATTAGCACAGCATATATTCCATGGATTAAAAGACTAGCTTGCTGACAGACTGGAAAAGATATCCTTTAGCACAGACACACATCAGTGAAGCCATTATCTAATTCCCACCCTCCTCCCAGCTAAAAAGCCTCAACCCTTCCCATATGTCAGTACTGAGTAGTCACAGAACTGCTACGAAAATCACTAAAGAACATTGTGAAAGCAGAAGACAGTTTTTCAAATAAGACACACACAAAAAAACCCCTCACCTGGGGCTAGAAAACAAGTGTCATATCATGAGTTTAAAAGACCTCAGCTGTTTCAGATTATTGCAAAGAGAGATCAGAAGCACTTTAGTTATACGTAGATAAGATGTTTGCTAGTAAGAGGATCTCAGATAAGAGTGTTCCAGACCCAGTGTATCAAAAGATTCAGTAATCATTATAAACATTCAAACCTGAAAACAAGACATCACTCTCTAGTCAGTGAAGCAAAAACTGGAACTGGCTATTAGGGTGAGCACTAGGCTCCCTTCAATTGGAGATGGAGTCCTTCAAGTAAAATTGAGTGCACCCTCCTCAAGTTATCTGATGACACCAAACCATGTGGTGAAGTCAGCAAGCTGGAGGGAAGGGATGCCATCCAGAGGGACCTTGACAGGCTTAAGAAGTGGGCTCGTGTAAACTGCATGAAGTTCAGCAAAGCCAAGAACATGGTTCTGCACCTGGGTTGAGGCAATCCCATGCACAAATAAAGGTTGGGAGGAGTAAGGATTGAGGACGGCCCAGAGGAGAAGGGCTTGGGGGTAGTGGTCGACCAGAAGTTTAACATGAGCCGCCAATGTGCACTTGCAGCCCAGAGAGCCAAGTGTATCCTGGGCTGCATCAAAAGAAGCATGGCCAGCCGGTCGAGAGAGGCGATTCTCCCCGTCTGCTCTCCTCTGGTGAGACCCCACCTGGAGTACTGTGTCCAATTCTGGAGTCCCCAACATAAGGAGGACATAGAACTCCTCGAGTGTGTGCAGAGGAGAGCCACAAAGATGATCAGAAGACTGGAGCACCCCCCTATGAAGATAGGCTGAGGAAGTTGGGGTTGTTTAGCCTAGAGAAGAGAAGGCTCTGGGGTGACCTTATCGCAGCTTTCCAGTATCTGAAGGGGGCCTACAAGAAACCTGGGGTAGGGCTTTTTACACGGGTCTGTAGTGAGAAGACAAGGGGCAATGGTTTGAAGCTTAAAGAGGGGAAATTCAAGCTAGACATTAGGAAGAAGTTCTTTCCTGTGAGGGTAGTGAGATGCTGGAACAGGTTGCCCAGGGAGGTTGTGGATGCCCCCTCCCTCGAGGTATTCAAGGCCAGATTGGATGAGGCCTTGAGCAACCTGGTCTAGTGGGAGGTGTCCCTGCCCATGTAGGGGGGTTGGGACTATATGATCTTTAAGGTCCCTTCCAACCCTAGATTCTATTCTATGAAAGTTGAACAGCTTTCAGAAGAAAGTAGTTGGTCCATCTGTGTCAGCACAATTCAGCCCAGACTGCTGTGGGATCTGGAAATCTGTACATGAAACCTCTTGTTCTTTCCTTTTCAGGGCCTGAACATGCTCATAAGACTTGAAGCTCTATATTACATATACCATTATAATCAGATCTCACACTTCAGAGATTCAACCATTCAAGCACAGAGGTTTAGACAGAATTTCCACCTGAATAACGTAAATGGACATCCGAGTTTTTGCAAGAGTCAGAAGCAGCAATCCAGCACTTCACAGGGCTGGCAGGCACTGCAAGAGAAGTCTGGCTGGGCCTATCTTCCTTACATGACTAAATGTCCTATGCCAAAACAAGGGCTGAGAAGGAATTTTCTACCAGATCAAGCTGAGAGGGATTTAGGGATTTCTTTTGCTTGTTTTTCTTTGTATCATATGGCATGTTGGTATCATCAGTGCAATCAACTCCCCTAAGCTCAGGAGATGCTCTGGTGTCATCCAAATCTGAAGAACACTACAAATTTGGACAGAATTGAAACTATCTGGGGTAATTAGAATTGCTGGACATTGTATCACAAAATCAGTGGTGTTAATTTACAGACTGGGCTGACTAACTAAACTGATGTATTACATATGGTCATCTTTGTGAAGCCAGAAAGAGGAGGGAAAAGGTTTTAAAAAAAAAACAAACACCAAACCTGACATGTATTAAAAAGAAAGCAAAATGTATTGTTTATGAGCAACATACCTGAAATGTTCTACCATTTTATATAGCAAAATTCGGTTCTTGGAAAACACTGAGTAGGACTGGATGTGAAGGAATACGTATTTTTCAACTGGGTTGGTAAGCATTAAATAATCCTATCTTGGCTTGATAATTTAATACAAAATATTTGCTCAGACTCAATACTTGTAAAATTTTTCACTGCTTAAAAATGCCAGTTATTGATAATTAGCTACAACAATATGATGTTAAGAGAATTGAAAAATGTAAGCTATTAACTTAAGTGTTTGAAAAAAACACACATTTCCCCCTCTGTCCCCAGACAGCTATCAAGTGCAGAAAAAAATATCCCCAGTAAGCACACTTGCACATTTCAGCTGCATACAAGTGTCCTAGGACTGCAGTGACAGCCAGCATGCCCAGAAAAGTCCTTCTCTTAGTTCTTTACTGGTGGGATAATTTTAGTCTTATATACAAAGACACCTGGACTGCCCTTACAGTTCTTTCAAATTGAACATCATTGAACATTATCAACTACAGGTCATCTCATAAAATACGGGGAGTAAAAACAAGAGTGCACATCTTTTTCATGTAAACTGTACAACAGATGGGGAAAATATATTATTGCTGTTATTATTATACTTATGTTAAAGTATTACCAAATAATCATTATACAACAGGAGAAGCTATTGCATAGTAGGAATTGATACATGGAAAAATACATTGTAAAGATCACATTCCCATTGAAAACATTTAAAGAATTAAGTTGTTTCTTTCTTAAAATTAATCAAATGTTAGTGGCATCCTATATGTAAAAATAGAAACACTAGCCAACCGTGGGGGGTTCCCTTGTACTGTCCCATAAGCATACAGAGGAAACAGAAATACTTCAAGGCATCTGTAATGTCTTACATACTTCGAATAAACTGAAGAGCCAAAACACTTAACAGTACTGAATTTTATTCCAAATTATACCCAAGAGGAAGCCATCTGCAGGAAAACTAAAAAGTAAAACCAAAAAACACAACACGCTTTTGACTTGGACATCACTTGTGCAATACAGCTATCCAAAAGGACAGTGTGTTCTTTTAAAAGAATGACTACTTATTCTTTCATGATACAGGCAACATAAAAAATCACCTGAAAACTTTTGGATTCTAAGAATAAATTATACAGTGTTCCAATGAAACACTGAACTACTTTTGGTTCTTCCATATTTTCCCTCATCTAACATAAAATTTTACTGTATTGGCAAAAGCCAGCTCCAGAAGACTCTGAAACTGTTTGAAGTTAACCACAGCCAAGCAAATCACTGCTGTTCCGGTCAAGTTTGAAATGAGACCAAAACCTAAGGTTTAAAATGCATCAGTAGTTCAGCATTGACACCTACAAGGCCACTATAGTCTGAAGCCAGAACAGAAAAAGTCAGGTAACATTTCAATAGAGAAATAATAACATACATAGCTATACACTCAGAGTAAAACTAAAATTCAACATGTTAGGAAGACATTTGCAAAATACTACTACAAGACACCATCCATGTCAGTGAGATGCTGACTATGTCGTAAGTGATGAAGATGACAGTATCTCAGACATGATGGTCTTGTCTGAGCAGCAAGGACTGCAAATCTGCCTACAAATATATCAGCGTATTCATCATTTTGTCTCAAGAGTAATGATACAAGATGAGCAGAAATACCCTACTTCATGTAGCATTTCCTGATGCATCAATTTTTCCTACATTCCTAAGTCTCCAAAATATGAAACAGATCATACAAAAGAAAAATAATATGAAAAATATTTGCTGTAAACTCCAAACAAATTAAGTGAAAATTTGAAAATAACTATGCAGTACTGGACAAACATTAGAGGAATAATATATGAGCTTTGACAATGCGTGTATGGGTTACATTTAAAAAAAGAATTGAAAAACAAGCAAAATAAACCCTTTCAACAGTTGCATACCAGGAAACATGTGTTGACCCATGACATATGAATAGCTAATGATATTGTCCTACACTCAACCTACAACAGCAGAAGAAAAGCGATTTTTAAGAGTGCTGGGGGATTCAAGGACCCTTTAAAACATCACAGAAAATTTCTGCTATCTCCATATTTGCTAGTCAACACCAAGCAATTTGAGAAACAATTTATTTTTCTTACAAAAATGCAACAGGCGATAGACACTACCTAAATGTTTTGGCCCACAAAGATATAATGATTTTTCAATTATGCACAAATTAGTACCAAAACAGAAACCAATGGACTATTTTTCAAGAAATAGTAGCCCCTACCCCTCCAGATTTTCAGAATAATAAATATATCCTTTAAAAATTAAGCGTCAGCAACTGGAAAACACTGGTTGTGTATGACTTGTGACCAAGTCATAAACACAGGCACACACGTTTCTGTAAGGAAGTACAGTAACTTTCTGACTAATTTCATAAACTACATTTCACCCAGAACAAAAAGACAGCTCCATGTAAAGCCAGAATTGTGTTTTAATTTCTTTTTCATTGAGCTCAAATCTTGACTACATGAATATAAGCCTGAAAATCAAATACCCTAATGAACTTCATCTTTTGCAAAATTTTGCCTAGGGTTAGGAAATAAATATATTTTAAAAAAGAACCAACTCCTCTTAGTCTTATTGTGAAAAAACTCATGCTGCCACTGCTGGTTTGAAAGACTGCAGCTTGTAGTTTTAGACATAGTCCATACTGAAGTAACCAAAAGCTACAGCATGTGTATAATGAAAATGCCAGCTAGATGACACTAGTTATAGTTCTCTACTGACCTAATTTTATTTAATATTTAACCTGGATCCAAACAACCTATATCCAAGGATTCTCCTAGATTCATATATAAAGAAGTCCTTATTTAGCTCAGCAAAGGGAAACACAAAGTCCTATGCCTGGGGAGAAATTTCTCAAAAGAAAACTATACAAATAAATTGACTTAATTGTTACTGTGCAGAGATTTTTAAAGACATGGTTTAACTTTCTGTCCCCCTGCAAATATGGAAAGCAATCCACTACAGCAAACACAGACAGGTTGATGTACTGAAAATGTTTGTAGCCTTCCCCAAGCAACTACTTCAATCAACTAAAACACCAAAAACTTAAACTCTCTTCTCATAACTTTACCTTTTATAGGTAAAACCTAGAAATTGTCATTTGTATTACCATGGAACAACTGACACATTTTAAACACATTCCTCCACATATCTATTTTTTTTTAAATATTGAAGTAAAATAAACAAGTGAATGCAAGAGTAAAGTGTTTTAGCCAGATGAGCAGCAGATACAGGAAGAAAAATATCCTACAATACCAGGTCAAAATTAAGCAGAAGGACCAGAAAGAACAGTTCTGCCAGGATCTAGACAATGTTATCTGAAACTATAGGTTATGAAGGAGCTCACAGACTGGTGTTCTTCATTTGTAAACCACAGCTAAACAGTATCTACAAGTCACGGAAATTGCCATCAGATGTCCACATGTAATGGCAAAGCTGTCAAATAGCCCCCTCCACACTGTCAGTAAGAGAACCAACATTTCCATGCCCTCAATTCACCAACTGATTCAGATGTTTTATGGCTCAAAACCAGTGAGATAACCACAACAGGGAAAGAGGGTAAGGTCAACAAGAAGATATCATTTACTTCATCATCATTAAGCCGAAAGAAATTAGCAATACAAAAGATTCATCAGCACTTTATAGCAAAAACTGGATATATAAACATGTCTACAGACAAAATGGCAGACCAAAACTTGAATCATTATCCACAGTCTATTTCAGTTGGTCCTCCCAGCAGCATGCAGGGAAATGTGATCTTCTGCCATAGCTGACCACCACTCTTCCTGTCACCCAGTAACTCACATCTGTTGACCCGTTCTTCACCATCTCTGACCCTCATCTTGCTTCATCTTGTACGATCTCCTTTGTAACCTCTAATAAATATCTCATATATTCTATTGATAAGTACATAGCTTGCAATACCACATCCCTTGATCACTATACTGAAGAACTAAAGCAATATCATTTTTAATTATTTTTAAAAACCCTGCTAAGCACCTGCTTTTTTCTTGCTCCAACTACATCAGCTCCTTTGCAGAACCCTTTCTTGGGCTTTCCCTTGCACAGCAATGTCTGGATTTTAAAAATTAGACCAAGAATTTACATTCCCCTTACAGAAACTCCTACAAATGTCCTTTTTCCCTGTACAAAAACTCACTATTTTTCTTGTGAAATTGTTCAGTTAAATAAGACTTCTGGACATTATTTTCCTTAATTTCTGCAGCAGTACTTCTAAATCTTCCGTTTATTCAATCAGCATATACTTCAGCTAATTGCCACCAACAGGATTGCAATAAATCTTAAAATCAAATCTCTGTTAGTAGTGAGGTATGAGTTCTCCTTAGTCATCTTGCCTTTGAACCCATGTTTACCACTGCAGCTACAGACAGTTGCACTAGACCATTCCATTTGGGCCTATACAAAGACCTGTCACCTTAAGCCAAACTTCACAGTGTAACAAAGTCCCACTTTTTCTTTTTGTAGCCATTCGTACAACTAAAGAACTCTCTCTTTGCTGCTACCTTTTGCTATCCAACTCCACTCGACTTCCAACAGCGCTCACTCTGGTCATACACTCTGGTGATGTCCCACTCACAAAGAGTAACAGTAACAATTTCAAAACTATTTTAAAGCTGGACATTTCAGCACAGGAAGTTTAAAGAAAACGAAGGGGATAACACTCCTACGTTCGCATGGATGTATCTTTTTGTGCTCATAGCGGGCAGACCTTGGTCTTCTGTCTCACCAAAAGCTGCCCATTCCAAAAAATATTTACCCAAAACCACAAAGACAGCAATGCTGTAGCCATGACTCAATCTCAAGATAATCGTCTGCTTTTCCCTGTACTACTGTGCATATGATTTGATGTTTCTTTGCATATATTCAGTATCCTACTCCTAAGAGTATCAGAGATTAACAATTCCTAGACAGAATTCATGTCTTGTAAAAATGAAACTGATAGGCTGCAGAAAGAAAATCTTAGACCTTGCCTCAGAAACAAAGTAAACCATGATCTTTTTCCTGAACACAAAATCACAGCAACAAAGAAATAGCGTTACATAATTTAGCTTTTAGACGTAAATTACAAGAAAAAGATTTTCCTTTGCACAACATCAAAAATTCCGTACAATTTAAACTGATGCAATCGAACTGCCTGACACTGTCCACTTCTGCACACCCATCTTCATAAAACTGGCACAGCAGTGTTACTCGTTGGCCTCTCATCCAAAGCACTGACCCCACCCTCTAACCGTAATAACAGTGATGACAATTTCTGGAATGGCATGACGGGATTTAACAATCCAGGCGTTCTTCCACTTCCAGGGTGACTGTGCATTTAGTAAGGTGCAGTTGTATTTCGCTAAATGCATTCATACTTTTATATTTTTAAGAACATTGTTTAACAGTCTTGGGTGAAGTAACTCAGATCTGATTTACTCGGGGGTAAAAACATAACAAACGAACAAAGGAACCTCCCAACACTGCGAATGTGACATTCTCTATCGGTGCGTTCATAGCTACCAGTGCCATGTCCATAGATCATGTCTTACAATACACAGGAGGAAAAACACAGCTCTTCTTTCTCCAAATCAAAATGGATATATTTCTGAATTGTTTAATGCAAATCCCCAGATACAATGATGTTTAATAGCGTGTTAGCCAATAAATGTGGTTACAATTAAAATTAGGGTTATTCCTCTTATCTTAGCAATCCTCTACAAAACTATCATTCTACTGTCCATTTTCTCTTTTTGTCTCCAACTGTTCAACAACAGCTACAAAGACAGCTTGCACAGCACATGAGTTACGCTTGCACGGTAAAGTAAAAAGTACAGCACAGAACAAAGATTGAGAACAGTGTCTTGCTCATAATACATTAAAAGAAAGGCAAATTGCATAAGTAGCTACTTTGGTCTTCAAAATATTTTAATTAAATGAAACAAAAATCTCGGAATCTTTACACTGACTGATACTCTTACGCTTTTCTAAAGGTTTATGTTCTGTCCTCCATGAAGTACAGAAAGAAAATTATTTATAAAACAGTACATACTTTGATACTATGAGTTATATGTACAGTAAAAAAGTATTTGTCCATCTATGAATGATAATTTGCAACTCAGTATTTTGCAATACAAGTTACTAGAAGGGAAATAAATGCTACAAACGCAAAGCCTGGATCATATCCTTCTGTTTCTATAAAACCTACGACTTGCTAATGGCTGCATAATTATCGGATACATTTCATGAGTGAAATATAGATATAATGATGCTTTCTCTGTGATTTGTTGCCAATATTCTTAGGATTAAAAAGTTTAAATCTTCTATTACCATTAAAAGCATCTTCAAGATACATTTAAAAGTTGCATCATAATATATGCACCTTACTTAACATTTAACATTTTCACTAATCAACTTTGCATGCAAACGCTCATTGACCTATACCTACTATACCTACTGCACTACCTAAATGCAATCACAGTTGTTTACAATTGCTCTAATACCTTGCACTTTTCTAAAACAATTAAAGAATCATAATATGTCTTTTCTCCCCCCCCCTTTTTTTTCCACTTCAAAAGTGAAGTTCAAAACATGTCTAAGAAGACAAGATCACACTCAACTACATTCTTTGCATCTTTAAGTACATCAGAAAGCTGTCCAAAATGAAATTATTTCAAATCCAGTATTTCCACACTGATTTTGAAACTGTTCCAAACTCCAGAAAGTTGGGTATAAACTGATGCTGCTGCTTCCCAGTAGTAGAAAGCTAGGACTGGGAAATTACTCATCTCCCTGATATAGCCACTTGCTAATGAGTTTACTAGAAGTCTTTTGTGTAAATGAGGAAATTCAGATGGAATGTAAAGATGACTTCACAATTCCTTGTTGCACAGAAAACCACTTCTACTAGCGAATTCACCACCTGTATATGTGTCCCACATAAGTGAGAAAAAGGGACTTCAGAAAAGTGAAGGAGCAGGGAAAAGCTGTGCATTATTATCTGTTAAAAGAAGTGAGACAAGCTGAACAGGAAACACTGACAGTATAATGCACACCAAGCTTCCTACTCATCACAGAAATTCCTACTGACAGCTGATGTGGATTTTAGACAAATCATACTGATGTGTACCCCCAACCACTGAAGGATACATTCCACACACAATCTACATAATGAAACTACAACTGTGTACAGCTAAGACTATGGTACAAAGACTGCCATGAAAGCAAACAGGTAAATGGTCACGCTCTCTTATGCCACAACACACGATCATAGAATCACAGAATTGCTAAGGTTGGAAGGGACCTTAAAGATCATCAGGCTCCAACCTGACACCTCCCACTAGACCAGGCTGCACAAAGCCTCATCCAACCTGGCCTTGAACATCTCTAGGGAGGGGGTTCCACTGTCTCCCTGGGTAATGCATTCCAGTACTACTTCCTTACTACCTTTTTCCTGATGTCTAACCTAAATCTACCCTCTTTCAGTTTAAAACCATTACCACTTGTGCCCACTAAACTCTCTGGTGAAAAACCCCTCCCCAGCTTTCCTGTAGCCCCTTCAGGTACTGGAAGGTACTGCTATAAGGTCTCCCTGAAGCCTCCTAGCCTCCTCTTCTCCAGGCTGAACAGCCCCAACTCTCTCAGCCCGTCTTCATAGCAGAGGTGCTCCAGCCCTTTGATCATCTTTGTGGCCCTTCTCTAGACCCTCTCCAACAGCTTCATGTCCTTGCTGTGCTGAGGGCTCCAGAGCTGTACAGAGTCCTCCAGGTGCGGCCTCACCAGAGCAGAGTAGAGGGGAAGAATCAGTGTTAAAAAAAACCCACGACAAACCAACAAACAAATCCCAAACAAAAACAAAAGGCAAAAAGAATCTAAACACATTTCATAACAACCCCTGCTCTAAAAGCATTTGTGACCTAAGGGAGATAAGTGCATAATTCTGTATTTGACATAGCCGAAATTTAGAGATGGTTTCTTAATTCCAGTGCTAAAAATGTAAATGTTGCAAAGATGATTCATTGCATCTAAGAGAGGAAGAGAACAGCTACAACAGATGGCAAATCATGAGCAGAAAGAAATCAAGGGAAGCCTTTGTACAGTAAAACAAGAGCTTGAGCAGTCACACAGTTGACCAGTTGCATCTTAGGAATGAGAATATATCCCCATGCCTCTGTGTGACGTCGAAAAGCCACTTTTTACAGGTATTCCCTCATTGCTACAAATGGACACCACAGTAACAGGGCCAGAGTTTCAGAAGACACACTTTTGAAAATGTTTTCATTTGGCAGGAAACTCAGTGATCCTACCAGTCCGAAAAAACTGGGTCATACTTGAGATCTGTAGCCAAAGTAGCTGCAGATTTAAAATTATAAAATCTTAACAAAACATGATCTTGTGACATTAAGCCTTGAACAGATCAGCTTTAAGGAATTGTCTTGGTGTCAGGGACCAACCGTTTACAGCAAGTAACTTTAGACCCTTTCACAAAGGCCTTCGATACATCAGAGGCTGCAGTAGGAGAACACGATCTAGATTTATCTAGGATCTTCAGTGCTCTTACTTGCTCCTGATCATCTCTGAAGTATTCACTACTTCAGTCTAAGTACTGAATTAAAATTTATTTTACTCAATAAAAAGACTTTTCAATACTTATATTAAAAAAAACCACACACACACAAAAAACCCACAAAAAAGACTTCTTTACAGAGAACTGCAGGACAAAGTCATGATAACCATTTCTGGAACAATGTTATAGCATTAGTCATGCCTCAAACCCCTCTTTGTATGGTAACACAATGCAAACAGACCCTCTACCTCTATTGGAACAAAAACTTTACATACCCATGGAATTGTGAGGAAAAACTACGGAAACATGACCAAAATAAAGTGATGGTGTTGATATCTGCTTAAGTTTCTAGGCAGAAAAAAATGAAGATTCTAAAGGATTTTTTTAAGTTCATTTAATCAACTGTGACAGATCAATGGTGATAAAATACTTTAAGGAGCACAAACCAACACTAGAGAGAGAGCTTTTACCACACAGACTCAGTCATCAGTCCAGGACAGCATCATTCTATTGGTCTCCTCTCTGAGCCAAATAAGGGCCTAACCAAATTTGAAGATCTGCTTTTCCAATACAGTGTGGATATTAAAATGAAATTAGAAAGACAATCTACTGAGTGACTGTTTCGGGCAGTTCTGTTTCTAGATTAACATTTTTAACAAACATATCAGGAGGGTTCTTCTATTTTGACAAGGCTAACCAAAAATGACAGCTTTTTAGAGAAATGCCTCCTACAATGATGACCTTGTACAATGTGTACGAAGGACTCGGGAAAAATCTCCAGAAATCTTACAGTAATTAAATCTCCTCAAGTCTTCCTTCTAAAAATATTTGGAACCGACAGCAAAAGTTTTTCTTCAACTAGGTCTTTAGATTCATGGTCCACAGATGTTTTGCAACAAGCTGCTGACAATACTCAAGTTCCTGCTGAAACCAAAGATACTGAAGTTTTCAAAAACAAAATGTTGTCAGGGCTCTTCAGAACATTAACTTCCAATCTAAAGTTTTATCCTCTTCTTTAGCCAGAATAAACAACATGTATTCAACCAACCAATCCAAATCTCAAATGTGACCACATGATCATTTTATGGGGCTGCCACTCATCACAAGGATCAAACTGAGTAATTAAGTACTTCAGTAATATCTGCACCCTACTCTCACATATCCTTAACATACAACTGTTTATTTTTATTTATAGACAAGTAAAGATATTCTTATCAGCCTGAAAGCTCAAATGGTTGGGTTTTAATAGGAAACAATGTAGACAAACTGGTCTACCTGTGTGACATAGCACAAAGGGTCAAATAAAATTTTAGGCTACTGTATAAGCAGACAGATGCATAGATAGGACAACAATTTATAGAAAATCTTACACTTTAGAAACAACAGATATTTAAAACACGAAGCACAGGAAGATCAAAGCTAGGCAGTAGTTTGCATTCATTTTAATCAAAGAAAAATATTCATTTTTCAAGCAGAGAAGATAGATAGTGGGAGATTCCAGTTTCTGAGCTTCTTGGAACACAGTACACTTATAAGAAACAAATGAATAAAGATGAAGAGATATGCCAGAAATTAGTCCATAATCTAACAACAAAATTGTGGAAAACTCTCAAGTTTTGCAATGCTGGACATTCAAAAATCCAGAGCAATATAGACAAAAAAGCTACACAATTTGCAATTTATGAGCTTAAATACAAAAGAGATTCCAAAAGTTTGAGAGGAAAGACAGTTTTGGCTGGCAAACACTTTTATCAGGCTAACCATTTTTTTTTATCTTGCTCATGAGACCTCTTTTCAGATACAAATACATTTGTTAACCATTATTATGAAGAACATAAGGCAACAGTAAGATAGCATGCTGTACTCTTAAAACAAATCACGCATATTAATACTCATCAAATTTTTTATTATTATTTGCAAATTCCACTCTCATTAATAAGCAGCTTATTTTGATAAATACATTGACTCCAACTAACTTGGCAATGTCCTTTGAATGAAAACTTTGTCATGAGGAACTTTAATGGATTCATGCTCATTTCTGCAAAGAGTGAGCACATTACAAAATCCCAAGACACAACATGAAGTATAAACCAATTTTTAAAATTAGAACGCAGACAAAGAAATGCCAAAATTAGAATATGAACAAATACCTATGAGAAAACTGATTTGTCCACTGCTTGAAAACACAATACTTCAAATTCCATTCAAAATCCTGAAAACCCATAAATGCTTACTCTAATCTTCACAATGAATTTGGAGTTTCTCCATGAAGAAAATCAGCCAACCAGATGTGAACTCAATATTCGTTCCTAAGCCCAGAAACAAAGCAAAAAAAAACAAAACCCACCCCTCCTTAAACTCTACTCAGAGACTTGAGTTTTCCATTTTTTACTCTGTGAGGTTACAACATGCTAAGAGAAACCATTGCAGATCAATAACCTAAGAGACACACACTGTCACTTGGGAAGAACTTTTACACTGTCTTCAGGGTGGAATTTACTATTTCAGCTCAAGACTGACCATGACAACCCCAAATTCTAGGGAGCTTGCCTGAGTTTGAGCAGTGGAAAGTGGATATTGCAGGACTAGTCTCACAGGGATTGACCTCATATCTGAAGCTAACAAACCCAGTGAGACCACAGCTGACAATGCAGAAACCATTGAGATAATTTCTGCACGGCATTTGCCACTCTTCCAGATCTTGACACACCATGCACAGACTTCCTAGCAGATTCTAGGCAAAATCATCCCCAGGCCAGTATCACTTCCCCTTCACACAGGCTGAAGAGGGTGGTACTGTTTCCTAAAGCAGGCTAGCACAGAAACTGGAAAGTAACATCCTTACGAAACTACATCAAGGCCAAAGTTAATCTGCAACTCAAAGGCTCAAAGCACGAACAGCTCTATCTAAGGATCCAGCTGTTTCATTTCACAGTGGCTGTGCAGTCCAGAAAAGGTGGTTTACTCCACTTTATTCCACTGCTTTCTTCCCCCCCGCCCCCCCATCCTTTCCCCCTTAACTCCAACCCCAGCCCCAAACCCCCCGCCCTTACCATGGCCCAAATGACTAGACATAAGCAAGGTAAGAGAGTAAGAACTTCCAGTTTGCTTTCTGAGGGAGCACAGCACAGGTCTTGCCATAGTAATAAATTTGTATGCAGATAGATAGGCACCTTTCTGATAAATCTTAGGTAGCATTATTAAGTTTTATTTAATATAAATCTGGTTTTAAAAATTGTTTTTTTAATTACTATAAGAAATTGTCCAAACATCCCTTCTTCCTCCTCTACTGTTTTTCTTTTCCTCTTGAAAAATTTTATCATATGGAGCCTTCCATGTTATCCGCATTACATCCTTTTGCACTCGTCCTAAATTGCTTTCCTTCTGGCAGATGCAACAATTCTATTCCTAAAGAAAATACCCTACTTCTTACCACCAACCACCAAAATGTAAAAAATGGAACATAAAGAGAAAGAATCTCAACTTTTTAAAGTCTAGCTACTCTAACTCCATTTACAATAACAAAAATTACAATCTCCTCTATTGAGAATAAGAAGCAAGTGTATGCAGAACAAAAACCTCCAAAGATACAAATCTGGCCCCTTTACCACAGCTGTTTTACAGAATGCAGAATAAAACTGTCATGCCTTCTTTTTCAGGTCCTCAGCACAGTTCAAATATACAATTTCACTACAGACCACATTTCTGTTATTCAAATTACAATTTTGGGAAGCCATACATCTTTGGCAATGCAAATAGTTAGTGTAGCACTAAAGCTGACAACAGGATTCATGACAGCCCAGGAAGCACACGGGTAAGTCTCCAAGCTCACAGACCAGGAGAAAGAGCAAGAATACCCTACTATCTGGAGTTTCAAGTGACTCCAGGAGCAAGACTGCTCACTGTTACTACCCCAATCTGTTAGACAAGAGAGGAAAGCAGACCAGTCTGGAAGAAGAATCATTCCAACAGGATCTAATTTCCCCAAATCGTCCAGCTCTGCCACCTCCCATCTCCTCAAGCAATCCTAGACATACCACTAGAAAGTCCTCTAGGCACAAGGCCTGAAAACAACAGACTTTCCCAAGAATATCCTTCTCTTTTAAAATAGAGAAAATGCCTATAGAAAAATAATCTCAGTAACTATGCATAATTTAAAGTCTGCCAGAGAGACAAAGGACATGTTATGCCTTCCCTAATAAAGTGTCTTCAGTCCTCTCCAGGGGGTAGCCCACAGATGAATCCTGGAAAACTGGCAGTGATGGGCAAGTTTCCTCTTAAGATTTAAAAACCACCAAACAGCCAGAAGAGTTGAACAGACAACAGAGAGATTATCCAGTTTACTCTGGAATTTCTCCCGAGCTGGAGGAACATGTATTCTTATAACTGGACTTGCACTCAGCAGTAACTGGGCTTCCAAGTATCTCTGAAACACACACCTCAAGAGCTACTTTTTCACAGTTATCATGAGCAGCTAAATCTGAAACATTTATTCATCTAAATAAACCTCAAGATTATGTTTGCTAAGATTATAAAAATTGTTTGGATAAGTGTAATGAAAATTCACTTTAGATGATTCTCAATAGGCCGCTGAAGGTTTAGCAGATTTTACCAAAGCATAAAACCATAATGCTGCATATTTATACTGACTAAGCACATCACAGTCTCACTGTTATCTTTACTACATTCTGCAGTTATGAAGTTCAGCAAATATAAATGAAAAATCAGATTATTTTTAGTTCTACAAAAAAGGCATTACAAATACAAAAAAATATACTAGCACTATAAATTCTGCATATCAGAAGTTATTATCAGTCAGTCAAACCCAGCAGAAATGAAAATTCATCAGTTTTATGGGAACCATTCATAGCTACAGCAAAATCTCAACTCATTAGCATTAATAGACGCTTCAATGCATAAAATTCTCCTGTGCTTCTATCAGAGGTGAAGCATGCAGTACCAGGCATGCTGGTCAGTGGTCCTCAGGCTCCTGAAGTGAACAAATAAATTCAAACCCAACAGAGGCACAGGAGAAATTGCATGTCTGTGAAGAAGTACAGAGGAAAGCAGCACACCTATCAGATGACAGTTCATGAAAGTTGAGTAGAAAGTTGAAAGAAGCCGAAGAGTTTGCACCTTTAGCTGTTTTTCCTTTCTCCAAGAATTGCTGATCGGTGAAGCACAGCAGTTTTGAAGAACAACAGCAGCTCAGCAGGACACTTTTATGGGTTTCCAAACCCCAAAAGAGAGAAGCTGAGATGAGCTGCTTTAAATAATTTCAATATATGGTCAAATTGATAACTGAACCAGGTGTAAAAGCATAACATTAGTGGGGTTTTGGATATGAGTGGTAGTTTCATTTAGCTCTACAAACTTATACAGATGGAGATGACCAGTACCAAAGTTTTTACATATGTTCTTACTGAATTTCCTGAGGATCCTGTCAGTCCATTCCTTCAGCCTGTCCAAGTTAATCTGAATGATATCTGCTCTCGAGTGCATCAAACTGCACCCCTCAGATTGACATCATCTGCAAATCTGATTATCCTAGAACCACAGAATGCCAGGTTGGAAGGGACCTCAAGAATCATCTGGTCCAACCTTTCTAGGTAATACTATAGTTTATATGACATGGCTCAGCACCCTGTTGTCAAGCTAAAACTGTCCAATGTGGAGGAATCTACACCTTCCCTTGGGAGACTATTCCCAGTTTGACTGTCCTCATGGTGAAAAATTTACCTCTTGCGTCTGACTGGAATATCCCCAGGAGCAACTCGTGCCCATTACCCCTTGTCTTTTCAATGTGACTCCTTTTAAATAGGGAATCTCCATCTGCTTTGTAGCCACCCTTTAAGTACTGGAACATGATAATTAAGTCTCCCCTAAGTCTTCTCTTCTCAAGGCTGAACAAACCGAGTTTCCTCAGCCTCTCCTCATATGGCAGGTCCTCCAGTTCTCTGATCATCCTTGTGTCCCTTCTCTGGACCCTCTCTGGCCTGTCAGCCTCCTTCTTGTAGAGCAGCAACCAGAACTGAATGCAATACTCCAGGTGTGGTCTGTCTGCCTCCTCCAGACATTGTTTTTTACAGTTTTTGATGATGGATACAACATATCTTCCCTGATGAGTTTCAGCAACAAAACCAGAGACACATGATATAATTCATTAAATAGTAATTTTTACTTGTACATGTACAGTAATGTCAGATTTTTTAAAGCATGGTTCTAATATTTATCTTTGTATCTTGAGTTTCTTCTCTTTCAGAAGGACGAATAATTGTGTTATAATTATATAACAAATAAATTGAAAACAATAGTTGAAATTAACCACCATACATTCCTCTGACTAAAAAAGCACAACGCATAACTAGCACAGAGACAAACAGGCAATGTGATACTAGAGACTGCATTCCAAACCCTGAAGTTTGTTTGTGTGTTCTATGGAGAGCTCCATGATATAAGACAAGGAACACTTAATCCTCCCAGCCAATAAGCAATATGTATACCTAAAATTATGCTACTGTCATGAATATGTTAATGTGACTGTCTCAGTGCAAATCACTAGTCTGTACAAGACAAAGTGCTGTAAGAATTTAAACAGAGATGTTCTTTTTAATTAGCAGAGCACTTCCATCAGCTATCATTCTTGCCTGTAACTGATAAAACACAGAAAGGATGGATAAATGAACAACTATTTATGAGCATGTATTTCATTTTGGGTTTTTTAGTATAACTATAATGCTTTAAAACCCCTCAAGTATTAGCATTAGTAAGGGTTAATAAGATTCTGAATTTAAAAGGCAGACATAAGTGGAATTACACAGAGATGTGTTCTCATATCCTAAAGGTATCAACTGAACTGAAGCTAGTATGTGAGCCTATCATTTGTATATTATTCAAAAACCAACGTTCTTGATAATAAACCTGAAATTCATACATTCACAACAGCATAAAGACATTAAGTGGCTACACAGAGAAAAATATTTAGTCTTCCAAAGAAGACTGAGAAGTTTTTCTACGTAGTTAAATACAACATATACAAGAATTTTCTAAGAGGCCTAAATGTAACCAGTCAGCATTCTTACAACAGAACATACATTTCCTGCCTGCATTTTTGCCAAAGAAAGTGAGGCCTGAAAATACGTAGCATCAGATAACCTCAGATTTCCTCCAACTAAAAACAGGTGGCAATTCACTAAGGCTGATCATTTCTGCATGACTTATAGCACACATAAGCACATATAAATTGAATTCAGGTTTATAAGCAAAATAGTTCCTTTATCACACAAACATAGCTCCTTACACACTCTTAGCCAAATACATGTAACTGATACTAAAATTCAGGAGACTGTCTGACTGAACTAATCTGCTACCTATAGTTGACCAATGTTTTTGTGTACTGTACAACAGAGATGTTAACTGTTGAATACTTCACAACTCTTATCAGCACACACAAGTTACTACTTTGGTACATACATGATATATACACCCTTAAGCTCATTTACCTAGAAGAATCTTACTGACGGCTATAATGAGGCTTGGAAAAGTCTTGGGGATTTTTAAGGGTCTTCTGGCTGGTGATGGTAAACTTTTCTGTTTTGTTCCATTTTTGACTTGCAGCCTCTGGGACACTATCGTGCTGCCATAACTTCCTCTCTCCCTACAGAAAAACTTCCGTTATTACAGTTACTACCGACATTTAAAAGGCTTGCTATTTTAGAGACTTGTAGCTTTAGGCACAAAGAGGCAGACCCAATATCTGCTTCAGGAAATTAATGACAACCTAACTAGGGAAACTATTTAATGAGGAGCATTGGAAGCTGCTCAGAGAAGTTGCTTATTTGAGACGCAAAGTATCAAGCAGCACAATCACAGAATGAAAAGCTGAGATGAGCTTTCAGGGAGCTCAGAGAAAGTCCACAGCTCTTGAAAAGGGAAGGTGATATCCTATACTAGCTGAGTACTCTGTGTAAACGACTGGGAACATTAAGCCCTAACTGCAAATCTCTGCACTTAGTACTAGGTTTGTGCTTTTTATCCAGGATAAGCAGGCTTTGCTCTTCAGAAAAAACGTTCCAGACATGTCAGTAAGCTACATGTTATTCCAGGCTATGGAATGTAGGAAAGATTTTGAAAAGTAACCTGACTCTGAGGACATCAAATGTAACTGTACAACACTGAATAGAGGTACTAATTCCTGAGAACTGGAATATTCACTAAATATTACCCTCTCTTAGGTAAACCGCATCCTGGGTTTCTTAGGATAATGTGAGGATAATGGAAGTGGAAGAACAAGCCAATGACCAGGACAGCAGAAGTAGGACAGGTATTGCCAGCTACCACCTTCTCTTTCATGACTGAGATATCCTCCAACCACCACTCACCTTGACTTGCCAAATACAGAGCTCCAGTACTTGTGATTGGAAGCATCTGATGATTGACAGAAGTTTCCTTGATGCATTCCTCCTTGCTCCTTTTCTTAACTTCAGAACAGAAAGGGCTGTAACACCTCAGTCTATATTTTAGGATGATCTTTCCATTCAACTTGGTTTATTGTGAAACAGTTTATTTGCCTGCTATCCCACACTGATACAATAACTACTGGAAAAATGTGACTATTTTGCCCCTTACACACCTATTCAATTTTATTACAAAAGGATTTTAAAATTGAAGGCCATCCTTAATGGTAACAAAAGAGTTTGATTAGAAGAGATACACACAGAAGAAGTGCTAGCATAATGAAAATTAAAATTAATTGGCAAAGTCAAACACACTGGATGAAAAGAAGTACATTCAGAAATGAAAGCTGGCAAACATGATGTTAGCCTTGGATCAAAATCAACCAGCAGCACTGGCTTTTCCAAGCTTTTATTTCATTATTTATACCTCCAAGCTCCAGAATGTCACCAGCAAACACACTAAATATGAAAACTTCCCATTTATGATACAAATTTTTAGAAATCCAAATAGTAAAATCCTGTATTCACTAGAAACAGATGAAGAACATTTATTTGTAATGCTAAGAAATCATTCTCAAAAAGTCAGTCACTAGTATTTCTCTAATGCATCATATACAATCACACTGATTCCAAAGTTAATTTCCTGCAGACACAGTTATAAAGCCAGTTTCTCCTCCAAAACACACAATTTCAAGAAAACAAACCAGTGCTTATTCCATCTATGCCATTGTCAAGGTTTAACGCTGGGCCAGCAATTAAACAAATGACAAATGGTCTCTATTAACCCCTCTCCCTTCCCAGAAGGGGAAAAGAAAGAGAATAAGGGAGAGAGACTTACAGGATGGAAACTAAATGGCACAGCTTTAATGAAACCATAATGATGAAAAAGAAAATAATGAAATACATACAAATATATGCAAAAAACACAATCACACTCCCCCCCAGTAACTCTCACATCACCACCAAGGCTGAAGGACAGGCCCTAGGAAAGTCCCAGACTGGACTCCCTGGGTCAGCAGTCGATGGGAACTGGATGCAGGAATGCACGGATTCAGGAACACATGGATCAGAATCAAAGGCAGATGATTGGACAGTCTTCCCAGGACACCAGCCATGGAGGTTGGGAAGGGACTTTTTACTAGGGTATGTAGTGAGAAGACAAGGGGTAATGGATCAAAACTTGAAGAGGGGAAATTTAGATTAGACATTAGGAGGAAATTCTTCATTATGAGGGTGGTGACACACTGGAACAGGATACCCAGGGAAGTTGTGGAAGCCCCATCCCTGGAAGTGTTCACAGCCGGGCTGGATGGGCCGCTTTCGGCAACCCGGTCCAGCAGGAGGTGTCTCTGCCCATGCAAGGGGTTGGAACTAGATGATCTTTAAGGTCCTTTCCAACCCAAACCATTCTATGATTCTATTATTCTCTTTCATATTTCAAAACTGAGTAGTGGTTCAGTGCCATCTTACAGAGAGGGCGAGCTAATCTGTTGCAATGGAATAACATATCCCAGTAAATGTTTTCTTCCACCTGTTAGCGACTCGGTGTTGGACTTCTTGCACAAGCACGGAAGTTACAACCTTTCCAAATCTTGTTTTCTTGAGCCATTACTATTGTCTACATTTATGCATGTACCAAGAGCCTTCCAATCAAAAACCTGAACTTTTCCCAAACTTCAGCTACTCGTCAAGACAAAACGGTCCAAATATTCAGATTCTTATACACACACCTCCTTATACACACACAAGCTTTTCATCTACCTTGTCATTCTAATAATTGTTCCCAAATTTCTTGTTTCTGTAGTTCCAGATGACAGTGGTGTTACTGGTTTACGTGTTTCATTTCCATAACACTATTCTTAACACATCTTAGTTTTCACATTTTTGGAGCATTGTTGCTTACCAAGCCAGTGATCTTCAACACTGCTGTCCAAAATGTTGCTCAGATGTCTTCTAAATTTGTAAAAATAAATCATAACACAGTAAAGCTTATGCACAGTTCAAATTACTTCCTTCAATATGCATGCTTTTGCATTCATCAGCATTTAATTTCATCTGCCATCTTGCTACTCATCCAACTAATTGGCTCCCCAAAAATTCTCCAGAAGTTTTTTTCTGATCCTAAATAAATAATTAATTCTAATATCTGCCATTTTGCTAATCCTATTCCTGATATTTCTTGCATATAAACATTCTCATATCTAACCAGGAACACTTCTGCTGTGGTAAACTCTTACAGTGACCTTTTGTTTTCTTTCAGGTCTCTTGGTCACTACCTGATTCCTGACTGCCCCTTGCCTTGTAATTTCCTTGACCTGTTTTGAAGGAGTTTATCAGAGGACTTGGAATCCTCAAATAAACGATGCCAGTGGATATATCTGGATATATGCTGTATCCACTGTTTGGTTTATGCACTCAGAGAATATTCATAGATTACCAAAGCATAGTTTTCCTTTGCTGAAACAAGAGAATTTTGTTCTGTATTTTGTTCAGCTACAGTTTTTTAAACTGCATGTTTTAATTAGTAGTCTAATTACAAAATGAAACATCTGAGACTGTAACTGAATTTACTCTTTAAATTCTCAAATATTGCAGTCACCCTCCCCCTTTTTATTCTATTTCACACAACTATTAAGAACATCATAACCCTTGTGTTTGTCAGCCAAGGTGAAGAGAACGTCAGTTCCTGGAAAAGGAAGAGCATGTCAGCAGGATGCATCCTTCTTTTTGCGTACGTTGTTTCTAGAGTTTCCCTAAATAACTTCAGAAGTGACCAAAAGAAAAAAAAAACAAAACACAAAAAAAAACCCCAAACAAACCACAACCCAAAACCAAAACAAAAACCAAAAAACCACCAAAAAACCCAAAAGCCCAATGTGCTTAGGATGAGGTGACAGGCATAGAAGGATTTACTGAAGTGGAATGCAGGAGAGAGGATGAATCCCTTATCCAATGTGTCACAGGCTCCAGGTCAAATGATAAAGGGATCAGCAGCATGGACTGAGAAGCCTCTCCATCTGCAGTACAGCTGGATCCAGTTCCAAATGTGCACTCAAATATGAACAGATTCACAGGGCAGTTTTCTTTTGTGGAATCATTAACTTCTTCTTAATTGATATCTTGTTCATATCACTTAAAAAATAATCTGCAGCTTAATTAGTTTATTTATTTTGGTAAGTTCTACCATCCTTTCAGTGTACACTCCTGAAAGATTTGATGCTATTTTCAGTGTTATTAACACAAAGGGAATGCACTACATCATCTCTAAAAAAAAAGCGCCCATTTCACTCTCCATACAGAGTTCTAATGAACTGTGCAATTAAGGCCCAACACGTACAGTACTTATTAAATCACTCAATGTATTTTTATGTAGTAGTGTCTTTGCTACAGGATTTTATGTTCTTAATTACTAGAAAAATGTAAGCAGTAAGTCTATTACTAGAAGTATGTAAGCAGCTAGTCTGCTTAGCCATAAATTTTTCTGCGTCGTGAAAACATTGCTACTCACTTAAAGACATCAGTACTTAATTTACAATCAGCAAAGTACAGCTATGAACTGCAATGAATACCAACTCTAAAAAATCAGTGAAACAGCACAAAAAGCCCTCTTCTCAAGGTGCTAAGAAAAGTAACAGGTACCTCCTTTCACATGAAAGGTCTTACGAGTAGTGGAGAAATTGAAATGAATTTTTAAAACTAAACTGCAATGTGAGCAAATATTCCAACTCTAAGTAGTACATAGTACATTAATTAAAACAACATGTAAGCTACTGAATTTCACAACTCTACGTAAGCAAAGCAACTCTTCTGGTTATAATCACACCAACCTCTTACACTAAGATGTTAAACTGTAGTTTTAGAGATGCTGGATTCTCTTGTTCTAAGATGAGCTTATTAAGTAGTAACATGATGCTTCTGGTCAAAAGTTTTTTTTCTGGAATATGTTGTAAATGAAAGGAACCTTGGCAGGTCAGTACCTCACTAGAACGTGCAATTCTGCATGTCATTGCCGCTTGCTTATTCACTGAAACAACAGATTTCATTACAAAACAAGTAAGAGAAACAAACATAGCCTCCTGCAGTTCCTGCTTTATGAGCAGTGTTCACCTTTCCTTTCCTTTATCACAACACCCATTGCCAAGACCACGTCTCGCCACAGGACAGGAAAACAAAAGAATTAAAGAATTGCTAAGCTGAATTCAGTTACCCTTAGTCACCAACTGATGATACTCCTATTTAGGCATTTTTTTAAAGCAGTGTTCGAGTACTTCCCGGAAGCTCGTGTTGCATTCCACATTACAGCTGGGACTGCACTATAACAATGAGAAGAGTTTAAAAAGTCAAGCAGTCTCTGTCAGATAAATACCTCTGTGCATAACTATCCGGTGAAGCCTCAGTCAGGTCTGCCCTGCAAACCTCACATGAAATGAAACACAGAAACACGACAGATTTTAAAAAAAAACAAACCACAAAAAACAACATTAATTTAGATCACCCAGATACCTGCCTTTATCTATATCACATTCTTTTTGGAGGGTTGGGGAGGAGGGTGTTAAAGTTTCATTCTTTTTTCCCCTCATGGAACCTATTCATCAAAATTACTGAAATGCAAATTGCACTGGGAAACACTCCTAGCCTAAAGCTCCCTGAGCACTCCCCTTCTGTATTAAATCCTACCAGTACTAACAAATGGAGGATAAGCATTTAGGTATTTTCACTTTAATAACACTTTTTCAGGATGGCACATTAAAAAGCCACTTATTTTCCACTGGAGGAAAGTATCAGTTTAATTACATTTCAGCTATAAGATGTAAAAACACGTTTTCACAATTTGCACCTTTAAAGTATCTAGATATCTTTCAAAGCAGCTCCCACAAAACTTTTAATAGGCATTTAGAAAACACAAAATACAGTGACATTGAAGATGAAAACAACGAGCATTTAACCTTTTTATAGACAAAAATATCCACTTCCCTAACATGGTTATTTTAATTAAAAAGCTCTTGTAATAGATGGATTAATTTAAATTTTGAACATTCATTTGGATAATATGAAAAACAAATTATTAAAAATAAAACCATACAAAACAGATAAGAGATAAATTTACATTATACATTATGGCTTTGTCTTTCACATCATTTCCTCAAGTTAAAAAAATATCTATACAAATAATGTTGCATAATCAAGAGTTCAAAGTTCAACCTGTGATTAAAATTACTCTCTCAAAAATCAAAAGACAAAATAAAAATCACATTGTTATGCCCACTAAGCTTTTGTAAGGAGTTTTTTAGAGTTTTAAAAAAGAAAAAAAACATGTCTATTGGCTACAGTTAGACACCCGTGATAGAATAGGTAAGGAAATGAGTAAGTGGACACGTTGACAATGAAATAAATACCTGCTTAGGGCTTTCTTTTCCTGAAAATTAAATTATTATGTGATAGAGTGGGTGAATTTGTTTCTCCAGCCTTCGCAGCTGTGGTTTCTCGCATTCTAAGCACCATAATAACAAGCAATATATGTGTGGTGAATGGAAAGACCACTCTGTATACAACAACCTCCCTCACCTCCCATGGAAAACATCCACTCCTTCTGGAACAAAATGTGAAAGCACTCTGTCTCTTGGGCAACTTGTTCCAATGCTTGACTCTCTTTATGGTAAAAGCTTTTCCTTTATTTGGCTGGAAACCCTCTTATTTCAATTTAAACCCATTGCCTCTTTTTCTCCCTTCATGTGCCACTGAGAAGAACCTGGCTCCAACTTCTAAATAGTCTCCATGTAGGTACTGGAAGGCTTCTGTTAGGTCCTCCCAAAGCTGTCCCTTCCACAGGCTAAATGGGCCCAGCTCCTGCAGGCTCTTCTAGAAGAGCAAGTGCTCTGGGCCCTGACAAGATCAACTTGGTTGCCCTCCTCTAGAGCAGTTCCAATTGACTGACATCCTTCCTCTGCTGGGGGCCCCAAAACTTGATACAGCATTTCAGATGGGATCTATCAATTACTGAGTAAAGGACATTAATAATCACTCAGTCTCCTGACTGTGCTCTTGTTAATGCAGCCTGGGATGCCACTGGTCATCTTTGCTGGCTCATGTTTAGCTTGCTGTCTAGCAAGATCTCCAGGTCCTTTTTAGCAGAGATGCTCCCCAGAGAGACAGTCTCCAACCTGAAACACTATGGGAGGTTCTTGCTTCCCAAGCACAAGCCTTTCCAGTTTTCCTTGATCAATTTCATCTTTCCATCGGCTATACAGGTTCTTCTGGACAGCACCCTTGCCCTTGACTGTATCAAATCACATCCCCAGTTTGGAGTCAACTGTTACCTTCACGAGGAAGGACAGGTCCCAGGATAGAGCCCTATAATATGCTGATTTTTATTGACCTCCAGATGGCATATCATCCACTGATCACCACCCTCTGATCCCAGTCACCCAACCAATTTTTCACCCACCTGGTTGCCCATGCACCCAGACTATAAATTGCTGAACTACTCTTCTTTCACCCCAAGTAAATCAACTTCTTGATCTCATGGAGGCACATCTCGTACCCATAATATCAATATAAAGGTTGCCCATGTCATAACCATAATATAAGCATAAAGGATGCCCATAACTCATTTCCTATAACTTGCAAATTCATAAAAGGCTTTCTTGAGAACAGTGAACATTTTTGGAAAAATAATTTGCAGAAGTTTGCAGTTTTTTTTCAGAGCATTTTCTCAACAAATGCATCCAAAGAATTATAGATTAAGACCACAAAGTGCCAGGTTAAACATAAAACAAGGAAAAATTAAGGCATCTGAATACATATTATTCAGAAATGGGATACAGTTAAATTAGTAAGTACACTTGGAATGTACTCAACTGATCAGCTAAGATGAGACAGTTCTGTATTATATTTAAACTTATGAAGTAGAAAGTTTCTAGGCAATTTCACAATCTAATACTCCACCTCTGCAGTTTGATCTGTAGGAGCAATCACTTGCAGTGATTCAGCAAATAGCAGAAAAAAAAATCCTGCAGTGAGGACTTTTAAAAGAAAAAAAAAAACAAAAACAGACGAGCTTTTTAAAATTTTCCATTTTAAATGTGGGGGCAGGAGGATTTGAGCACTCTCTTCACTGAAAGACAGTGTATATCCGGTGATGTTACCTAATCTCAAGCAGACAGCTAAAAGCAAAACAAGTATGATGGCCAAACTGCAAACCTTCTACTACTGCACGTTCACTGGGACACAAACAGATGATCTCTAATGTTGAGACAATTATTCATTTCACACATCTATCGAATTTTCAGACATGATAAAGGGCACTGTATTATACACACCTCTTCAGCATCCCTCACCTTTCCCTTCAGGACAAGCTATCTCTTTGTATACAAGTTAAGAATTGGCTGTTTATCCAGAGTATTGAATAGGGATTGTCAAACCATTACTCTAAGATGTATGGTTTACCAACTGCTTTATTTCCTCACTCACCATTTTTTAAACTGGTTGGGACAAAGGGAAAAGAAAAGGTCAGATAATGGATGGGAAAAGGCTGCAGCTGGACCACAGTGCCATTGCTGCTCTGCGTTCCAGCGTCCAATGAACAAGGCAGACTGTGGAGTTGTGTAAGGAATGTGACTGAGGGACTGCAACTGCACAGGGGGTGGATCAAGCCAAGTTAGCATTTCTCAATCTCATTTTAATTTCATTAATCGTAGTTAGTAGTTGTGTCTTAACATAAGGAAAAGTGAATGGGACTTTTAACCAAATTGTAATAATAGAAGTAGTTAAATATTATCATCACTCACATAAAAGTAGTAATACAAAGTTTGCCTGGACTTCTAAATTGCACATTTTATAATGCACACCCTCAAATGAAATTTCTCTTATAAGTACTTAAAGCACATACTTGTGCAACATTGAAAATTAATAGACTGGTTTCTACTTTAAAGAGCAAGAGAGTAAAGGAAACTGGACTGCAGTACTGCTTTTTTTGATTGTTGGATCTACTATCTGCTAGATAGTATCTTCTAATACCAGATTCCAGGATCTGCTGGAAGCCAGATACTTGTGGTTTCTCCATGTAACTGATGCTAATCAACTTCAACTGGTTACTCTAACAGGGGGGTTCTTAAATGTCAAGTTGCCTCCATGAAGGCACAATTGGGAGCACCAAGGGTCAGATATTTGAAATGAGACAGTGAAAATACCCTGATACAGTAAACACCAGACTAAATATATTGTTTTAATGCCAGCACCAAGAAAAAGAAAATGCACAACACAATATAATGTTATACTCATGCATACTTGGACTACATGCTATGCAAAAATGTGTGAACGGAAATCATTACTGATTGCCATCAGGCCTGCTAGTCTAGTTTGCAAAATAATAAAATAAAATTTAAAATAATAATTATATAGAGACTAAATTATCATATCAGGAGTAATGAGTAAATTCATTTTTCAAAATACATAAGGAGTGGTAATAGTTAAGAAAAAACTGAATTGCTCTTACTCATACATAAATTCTAATGTCTCATCTAAAATAATTGTTTTCAGAGGCAGTAGTTCTTGTTTTTGTAATATAAAAATAGTATTCTTAGTAAAGGAAAACCTTAAAAAACCCCTAGAAGGAAATACTGCCAACTGAAGGGGAAAAAAATTATACGAAAAATATGCTGTCTGGTCATTTCTAATGAATCCACATGAAAGTATTCACAAAGAAATATCAATCTTTAACAACATTTAACAATCTTTTCCCCCCTGCCCCAAACATAGTATTACACACATTGTTATTTTAAACAGAATTTAAGAACAAGATTATTTTTATTAAAAAAATAAAATATAAGCTAGTGTATCACTGAGCATTGAATATGTTCTTGTATTCATTGAACACAAGATCTTAATACAGGCAGTATATGTAAGAAAAAACATTAAACATCACTCCATGCATTTTAAAGCATACAAGTACATACATTTTAAAAGCCACAGTAAAAATACAATAAAACTCTCAAAGCTACCCTCTTTCACTAACCAGAAATTCTAAAAAATAATTTATTTTACATCTACTCATAGACAATCAGTCACACTGACTAAATTAAACTCTAATTATGACCAACCCATGGTGTTCCAAGGATTAGGTTCATGACCTCAAGCATTTTAATTCTTTTCCAGATGAGGTCATTAATAATGTTTACTGTAATAGAAAACATTGCATGTAAATGGCAGTCTTGTGCAAAATTTATGGGATGTGGCAGTGAAATTAGAGCCTGAAATCTTAAAAAACAAACCCAACAAACAACACATAAAACAAAAAAAGCCCCAACCACCCATTTCAGTACTCTGGTGTCACAATACTGCAACAGCTTTTAAGTAAAATCTTGTTTCCCCATTACTGTGAAGTCCACAATCGGAAAATCAAATTAAAATGAGGATTTCCTAGCTCTCAGTACTACCCACTTTGGTCAAGACTGAAAGAAGTGTGTGGCTTTAGCTCACTCCTCCTCCTAACGAGACAAGCATCTGGGAATCAGGTTCCTCACAGAAGGAGACTGACCTGAATTGTTAGCTCTCTTCAATACTGGCACTCACAAAGGGAAGAAAGGAACTTGATGAGAAAAAGTCAATATGTAGAGCCCTTGACAATGCAGTCAAATGCAGGAAGATAAAAACACACATGCACTCTTCTCCTTGAATGCATTGGTTCATTTTGGATATGCTTCTTGTAGCGGTTTTTCCTCCTCACCTGCCTAGGACATCATTCAGAACACTCAAGGGTCACTTCCAACATTGTGATTCTATTAAACAATTTGTGCAGCTTGGATCTTCTTCATCATCATCATTATTATTATTTTCATTATCATTATTGTTGTTGCTATTTTTTTTATTTATTTTTAATTAAAGACACAAAGAAAAATCCTACTGGCTGAAAGACGTATATCAGAAGCTGCCAACCAAGAACTAGGCGGCCTTTAAACACATATCAATAATTAATGTTGAGCTAAGTGATAGAGATTAAATTATTTGTAATTTAAACTAGATCCACACTTTCAGATATGGACTGCTCTTACTAGGAATTGATGGCCTGAAGTTGCACCAGGGGAGGTTCAGGCTAGGTATTAGAAAGAATTTATTTACTGGAAGAGTGGTTGGACAGTAGAACAGGCTGCCCAGGGAGGTGGTGGAGTCACCATCCCTGGAAGTGTTTAAAAGAAATATAGATGTGGACACAATTTAAGCATTTAACAGGTAGATAAAGGTTATGGTGGGTGGATTTAGGTTATGGTTGGACTTGATGATCTTCGAGGTCTTTCCCAATCAGGATGATTCTGTATGGGAATTTCAAAACCATTTGTAGTGATGAAAATTTATGTAGTGACAAGCACCACAAGCTCTGGAGCTCTGTTCAAATTGAACACGACTGGGCTGGCCATAGGCTTTGATGAAAGCACACTCTTGGCAACTTGGTTGGAACTTTCACAGTCAAAACTCCTGCTTGCTAAAACTCATTAAAACACATTCTTTTAAACTTTTTTTTTTTTGTTAATTACATGTTCCCACATCAAATATGAATAGAAAAGTTAAGAAAAAATTGACAGTAAGTATGCAAGACCTGAAAAATCAGCATCCAGAATAACCATTTTCTCTTCCCTCCTCCTCTTATTGCATCTCAGGCTACAACAAGGTGGTCCACACAGTTGCCTTGGTGAGCTACAGCCAAGCACTGCTTCTCCGAATGCGAAGTAGCTGCTTCTCTGCCAAGAAAGCAGCAGGTCAGTCAGCCCATGCTGAGCAGACAAGGCTACACAAAATAGTCCCACTTCAAATCATAGAATCATAGAATCATAGATTCCTAGCGGTTGGAAGGGACCTCGAAAGATCATCTAGTCCAACCCCCCTGCCAGAGCAGGGTCACCTAGAGCACATCACACAGGAACTTGTCCAGGCAGGTTTTGAATGTCTCCAGCGAAGGAGACTCCACAACCTCTCTGGGCAGCCTGTTCCAGTGCTCTGTCACTCTCACAGTAAATAAGTTTTTTCTGATATTTACCTTGAACATCCTATGCTCCAATTTGCACCCATAAAGTCTGTTTCTTTCTCAGTACAGACAAGCCTCCCATTAGGACAGTAGTATTCTAACATAGGACCTAGATACCAGTGGCCCTGAATCTCTTTCAATAGAGGACACCCTCACAGTAGCAATCATTGTCATATCACAGAAGGGACCTTAAAGATCATCTAGTTCCAATCCCCCACACGGGCAGGGACACCTTCAACTAGACCAGGTTGCTCAAAGCCCCATCCAACCTGCGCTTGAACACTTCCAGGGGAGGGGGCATCTACAACAGACCTGGGCAACCTGTTCCAGTGTCTCACCACCCTCACAGGGAAGAATTTCTTCCTAACGTCTAACCTAAATCTCCCCTCCTCCAGCTCAAAACCATTACCCCTCATCCTATCACTACCCATCCTGGTGAAAAGCCCCTCCCCAGCTTTCCTGTAGCCCCTTCAGGTACTGGAAGGCCTCTATAAGGTCTCTCCAGAGTCTTCTCTTCTCCAGGCTCAAAAGCCCAAACTCTCTCAGCCTGTCTTCATAGCAGAGGTGCTCCAGCCCTCAGATATATCAATGAACCCAGCCTGTAAGGAAAACTAGGCAATAAAGGCAGGGGAGTAGGAATTCCACTGATACCAGTAAGAACCTGCAGCAATTTGTTTGTTGGATGTCAATGTGACCAGCTTCATGTAGATTTGACTGTTCCTAAAGAAGTGGTGATAAGACTCAAGTCTCTTGAGGTCAGAGTACATTTCAAGAGGTGCACATGGAATCCTGTTCTGAGGAGCGTGATACTCTGAGGATTTTCAGGAAAACCTGTTTTCCTAATAGCACACAATAGGCCCAATCACTTTTTTGGAAACAGCAGAATTAACTATCGGGGGGAAAAAAAAAAAAGTCTTTGTCCAAGTTTCCAAGTTGAGGAAAGTATAAGTGAGCATAAACTCCAGCAAGTTTTATATAAAACTACCAATAAAATCAATGGAGAAATTTGCTAGAAGAGCCTGCTAAGAAATAAAAACTACTACTAAAATATGTTACAAAATGCATCAAAAGTAGAAAGCTTGTAAAAAGTGGTCAGGAAAATAAGGACAAAGGTAAAATGATCACACAGCACTAATCAAGAGCCTCAAAAAAACCCAATAAGAATTCTCTACTTTATTGGTCCCTAGAGAGGTGCCTGGGGAAGTTCCCAGAACAGAACTGTAGTTTGGAAAGGAAAATACAGAAGATTTTAGAAAATGAAAATGAAAGTATCAAACCACCAGGAACAGACAGTATAATTCCAAGAGTTCTGTGCAAACAAAATACAAAGTTAAGAGAGCAATAAATTGTGGTTTTCACTTTCTAGCCCTGGAGACTATAACAAGTTACTGAAAGATGGGCAAATGTTTCATCCATTTTTCAAGACCATGAAAGTTATCCAGAATTTTTGCTCTACATTTAGTCTGTATAGATAGAAAATGTCAATCTACAGAACTAGTATATCTACAGATAAATAAATTATGCTGGAAAAGAATAAGAAAGGCTTCTTTACAGCAAGATAAGTCATCCATCTACAGTTCTTCAACAAAAGCAAACGGATGTACTCAATATAGAAATATTGTTCACTTTTCAAAACCAAAAATCTTTTAGCAAGAACATTCACAAAAAAACCCTCAATTAAATCAAATTGACATGGTACAGGATAACAGTTCTTTTCTGGACTAATAACTGATTTTAAAAAGCAGGAAAAAATAGTTAGTTTTCCCATGGAGGCAGAGTACAAAAAAATATTCACCAAGGTCTCTGCTAAGACCTGTGCATGTGTAGCATGGGCTGATTGACAGGGGGTTTTGTTTTGTTTTCCACAGACCATTTCTGAGCATATAAAAAAAAATAAAGAGTTAATTGGTCAAGTCTACAGAAGATGAAGTATTTTGTGATGGTATTGTGGGCCCCTTTCACGTACTAAGTAATTGGACAACAAAGCCCCACTTTATTCTTAACTGAGAAGTGGAAACTAAAGCACATGAGAAAAAAATAATCCTAAAGATGCATACACAATAGCAGACTATGTACTTAGCACTCAGGAAAGAGAATCTGAAATGTGTTTCACTGTAACACGTACTAATCATGGGGAAATAAAATTCAAAGGCCCAAAATTATTCTGAAAAGAACTGGGAGGCACACACATTTGGTCTCTGCAGTTCAAAAGAGATACATTAATACATTTGAACTAAAAGTCACAGGATAACAACAGTATCGAAAGGCTTGGAAGAGTTTCTGTACAAGGAAAGATTGTATCAGACAGGGTCCTCCATCTTGGAAAAAAATGCTCTAGGATTGAAATAGGACAGACATCTATCTACATACTTATGAAGAGAATCAAAACCATGAAAACTGACTAATTCCTTATTTCTCATTAAAATTAAATAGAGAGCACTATATAAAGTTATCATATGTAGGTGTAAAATATATGAAGTCTTTCACAAAACAGTGAAATTGCAGAACACATTGCCAAGGACTGTTACGGACAATAGAATAACAAGCTTAAAAACTTTCAGACAGAGAAATGGGGGAGAGGCTCCTGAGGAATACCATACTCATCAGCCCAAACATATCCTATAGTTGTGGAAGTCTCTTAAACCTGGAGCAGCATATGCCAGTGTATTTATCAAAGAAGCAAAAGTATGTCATCTCATAACTTACCCTCCTCCAACTATCCAGCACTGATTCCTGTTGGATTCTGGACAACAAACTTGATCAACTTTCATTCTGATCTTGTATATCAATATTTACATTGCTATTCAATGCAATTACCACAAGAGCCTCAGGAAGCCAAGAGCTGGTGTTCAGCATCTTCCCATAAACCTTGCATGACCATAAAAAGTAGTTCAACTACCAATAGCATAACATTTCTAGTTACAGCAGAAGTAATAGATCTAAACCTATTTATCTGTTACACTTTTAAAAGTAATGCTTAAAATACATCCTTCAAAACTTCATGTTTCCCATTAAGTGGAAGGTAACATATCCAGCCTAATAAGAATACAACCCTGCAGAAATTGTGCAGTCAGATTTTTGCCACTAGGTTGAAATTTAAACAGCAAGTCATCCTAAAGCTGTCTCAGTACAAAGCATGCGCCTGATCTGCACTTGCTCTCTTTTTGGGGTCTGAAATATGTAAATTCACATTACAAATCTCATTTGTGTCTTTCTAGATTGAAGCTCAAGTTGGGCAGTCTTCTCACTCTGCATCAGTGCTGGCATAGTGAACAACCTCACCCTCTCAAGCAAGAAAATCTTTAGAAAAGGGTAACTCGTAATTGAACAAAATGCTCGATGACTCAGTTAGGACCACTCTTGTTCTTCCTTTCTCCAGTGCAAGAGAAAATAATGTAAAACTAAAACTGAAAAGGTATGTTCTTTTCTGCCACACTTAAAACCGATAATGTGAAAAGTCATTAAGTTTCCTTCTTCAAACACACTTTAGAAACCTCTAATATATCCCTACTTTAATTAAGGTTTCCACTGTAGTATTGCTTTTGCAACCCACAAGTAAGGTATCATCCATAAAAGGTAAAATAGTACACATAAATATGCTGTTACCTAACTCATCACAGTAAATGAGTACTTCAAAAGGAAAGCTTATAAGCACTATCATATTTAAGCAACAAGACATAAGAGGGTGTGCATATGCCGTAATAATGACACACCTTAGTAATACAAGAAGTATGTCATTATTAACCCACACCCTAAAATGCTTCAGTATAGATCACATCTATGTATTTAACAAACGAAATCAGGATACTTAGAATATGTGCCTATTTAGTGGCTGATAATCTCAGAAGTTTCATTAAAAGCCCCATAAAACATGCCACCGAATATTCCTGCTTAGGTAACTATTTCTAACGAATTTTTTTTCCATCATCATCATCACATTACAAATACAGACTGTTAAAAAAATACTTGTGTTAATGAACACACTCCCAGTTCCTACAAAAGAGGTTCAAAAAAGGGAGAGCCAATGAAAAAGATCTCTTGTTCTCTGGAATTCTGAAGCGTTCTTGTAAACTTAATGGTGAGTTTTGAAAGACAAGGTTCAGCTAAAAACTTTTAAATACGCTCTTAGGTTTCTTAAACTACTTCTCCCTTTCCATTTTAACAACCCAATAAATGGTTTAACAAATCCAACCCACTCTGAGTATCTTTATTAATTCACAACCTAAACTAAGGGGCTGAAGAGTCAAGTGGTTTTAGCTGAACACAACACCACTATAATACTTGCAGTCTAAAGCCAAAGTCAGTACAAAAATCTGACATTCAGTTATATTTTCCTTAATCACTGTTCAGCTTGTAAGTAAACTGAAACATTTTGGGAAAATGTGTTATTGAACACTTAACTGAACACTAACTACTTAGGCTTTGCTATACAAAAATATAGACAAAATCATGTTTGTGGCAGCCATAATAAACAAAACACTGATACGCCTTCATCTTAAACCCAACTAAAATGTACATAAATATTTATTAATCACATTATTCCACAGAATTTCTGACTGTGATATGCTTTCTCAGGCACACTCAAAATAACTCAACTACTTACTTTGCTAGCTGAGGCATACTCTTACAAGAAACTAGTATCAGCCTGATCAAACTTGACAAAATTATTATTATTTAATGGATTTTCATTCATTTAATATCTCTTTGGTTATAGAAATTGGTAACAGTGTCCCAATTTATGTGAAGCTTTTACAGTTGTATTACAAAGAAAACAAAGAAAATTATTAATTTATTACAGATATTATTAATTTATTACAATATTCCCAAATACTTTTTCAACTACACAGTTGAAAATACTGCTAATCTTTTAGATTAAAGACATTCAGACCTGAAATGGTAAAAAACCATTATTCTAAGTAATACTATTGATCAAAGTGGAACATGAAAGAAAACTTGAATTTTGAAAGAGAAATCTTTGCAGACATGCTTATATAAATGATGCAGCCATAACCAAAACCAGCAACAAATGATTTTTCCAAGCAATTTTTATTACTCAGGGCAAATATGATAACTCACTGTAGATCTTCAAAAGCTTCCCATATAGAAATTGCTGCAGCTAACACACATTGGTTATATGAGCAAAATAACTACATTGGGGGTGGGGGGAGAATGAACTCTCCACACCTACTTTTTGAGAGGTCTTGCCAACTGTTCTGTTATTTGGGAGAAGATCATCACATCCAATATACAAGACATGAAGCAGATATGAAAACCGTCTCACAACAAATCTTGAAAATTGCAAATGCCAACAAGTCCCTACAAGTATATTAACTGGGCCAGAATGAAGGAAAATAATTGTGAAATAAGCTTTTCTGGTATGCAGTTATAGCGAACAATCATGAGGTGATGCCGAGAACTAGACAAATCTGGAATTCGAAGAATGTTAAAAACATTGAGGTCACAAATGCACACTGTAACTTTAGTACCCACTTCTTATCCCACTATTTTGATATTAAATCTAATTCATTCTTCATTCTAAGCTTATAAGCCATTATTTTAATGAACCCCTCTCTTGTCCACATGCTATAATGCATGTGGAAAAGGAAACAATACAGTTAAAATGAAGTGAGGTTGATTTTGTGTATGCCATTTACAGAAGGGAAATATTGCTTGTTTTAAAAATGTAACAGATTTTCCAGTAAATTACAAAAGCACATATTCTCTGTTAGACCAAATTCGCACCTCAAGTACTGTGTTCAGTTTTGGACCCCCTGCTACAAGCAGCACAACAAGGTGCTGGAGTGAGTCCAGAGAAGGGCAATGATGCTGGTGAAGGGTCTAGAGCACAAGTCTTATGAGAAGCATCTGAAGGAACTGGGGGTGTTTAGTGTGGAGAAAAGGAGGCTGAGGGGAGAATTTATCACTCTCTACAACTACTTGAAAAGAGGTGGTAGCAAGGTGGGGGTTGGTCTCTTCTCCCAAATAACAAGCAATAGGACAAGAGGAAAGTTGTGCCAGGGGAGGTTTAGGTTGGATATTAGAAAATATTTCTTCACTGAAAAGGGTAATTAAGCACGGGAATAGGCTGCTCAGGGAGGTGGTTGAATCTCCATCTCCCTGGAGGTGTTCAAGAGATGTATAGATGTGGTGCTTAGGAACACGGTTTAAGCACTGGACTTGGTAGAGTTAGGTTAATGGTTGGTAGAGTTAGGTTATGTTTGGATTCAATGGTCTTAAAGGTCTTTTCCAACCAGAATGATTCTGTGATTTTGAGTTTACATAAATATTTTTTAAAACATTAAATAAAATAACATTTCCTGCACTAAGCCTACGATAAAGCACCAAAATACTAATACAATTGGGTATTTTTAATACTACAATGTACTGTGTCAATCCAAAGTAATTACATAATCTGACCTTGCCCCACCAATTTGTTTTAGAGACACACTAAAATGAATTTGGTTTTAACTGCCTTTTTTTAGGTAAAGGGCTAGAAGTTTAAGTTTTGAAGACATTGGGAGGGGGACAGGAGGGGGAAAGCCAGTTAAAGGCAGTTCTTACATTAAATTCCCCACAATTTATTGCAGAATGACAACAGGAATATTAGGAGCTCAGTAAAACAGAGGATCATTTTATTTGGGGGTGAAGGGTGTTATTACACATAATTTATTACATTAAAATTGCTTTATTCCTAATTTTATGTATATACTGGTTGCTTTAATTCAAATAACCTGGCAGAGATTCAAGTCAGAATACGTATACTTTCAACAAAACACTTTTTTTTTACTTGAGGATAATTGAAAACTTGTTCAGAATCTGAGCGCAATCTGTTTTTCGTATCTCCTTTAGTTGACATAAATGTTTGCCCTTCAAAGTTAGAAAACAGCCAGTGCAAGGAAAAGGTGAGCAAGTTGTTTGAGGACACCTGTATGACAAAATCTAGACAGAAAAGTTAATCCAAAAACATCAGTAGTACCTTAGTTAAATAAATCCAAAAGCTGGGCAGGGGAAAAAAATCCACCTCAGACCATGACATAATCAAGTTTATCTTTTTAATATTGGGGGGGGGCAGTGTTTGGGGTTTTGGTTTACTTTTGTTTTTCTTGAAGTCACACAAAATGGAGATAGACACTAGAATATATTTATATTATGGCAACATGAAGAGCTTAGATGACATTTTAAAGTCTACCCACTTTTTTTACCCCCAAGGGAAAACACTGTAGCTACAAGAAACAAAGATGTAGAAATGAAGAAATCTGGTAAGAGCTGATATTGAAACACAGTTGACATATGGGTCCTTGCCTTAGTAGAGAAGGTGATGGGAGATGTCATGTCCTATGTTCTCAACTTCCATTAAAACCTGCAAGATTTGTGATATCCAGTCAGGGAAACTCCTAAGTTTCAAAAGCCATCCAAAAGAAGATTTGGGTATCAGTGTTCTTCCTCTTCACCCAGGTTCACTCTGCAGCTCAGATTTAATGAGTTGCAGGCTGAGAAAGAATTACAAACCATAGAAGAATCATCATACAAATAGCATTAACCACAACTAAAGCCTGAACTCTCTTATCTCCAAATCTGTGAAACACAGTTCAGAGATCCATACTAGAGGACAGTCCAAATGGTTAATTTATTACTCTACTGCTGATGTAGAAATAAAATTCCTTTTTAATTTATCCTGGTGTCCATCACACACAAATAAAAGCACCTGCTGAAGTGATCCTATGACAGCATGTCCTTGAAAAACATAAAGGCACTGCAACTAAACATACCTGAGAGAGGTCCCTCTTAGCAACATTAAACAAGGCTGTAACACCTCAAATCAGATTACACCATTAACAGTCTCATCTTAGAAATTTGCCACTTCTAACAATTTTGACCTGCATCTGTTTATTTCTGATGTTCACAAAGCAATTGAGATGGAAGGTTTTTGTTAGGACAAGTCCAGGTAAACTGCTGACAAAATCATTGGTTCTACAATGCTGGTTCCATACTCGAAATTAAGAAGTCCTGCTTTTGATTATAGTAAAGTAAAACTCCTTAAAATTACTATTTATTGACTTTTACTTAGAACAACGAAGTTTCTTCATTAAAATTCTCAGTCATTGACCAAATTCTTCCTAAAAATCAGGATATCAGAACCATATCAGCAATTAACAACTATATCATTTAAGAATAATACAGGAGGAAAAGGGTCACCTAAATAGCTTTGCTCCCTTTCATGTCTTCTAACTTGCAAGTTCATTCATAGACTTTTCCTTCTTCCTTCTATAAATACCAGGTTTTGTTTAAAAGAAAACAAGGAAATAGACAAAAGAGTCTGTCTTGGTTTGGGCCTAACACGACAACAAGGAACCAGTCACATGGCCGCCCACTCATCCCTCCCAATCCCAAAGGCCAACTAGAAGCTCGTGGGTCAAGACAAAGGACAAGAAGGGTTCTCCACCGACTAAGGTCCCAGGCAAAACAGACTCCACTTAGGGAAAAATAATAATTTAATTTCACACTAGCCAAATGCACACAGGTCACAGACAACACAAAGAGCAGAGCTTACATACGTTACCCCACCCCTCCCTTCTTCCCAGGCCCAAATCACTTTGTTCCTGGTTTCTCTCCCTCCTTCCCCCCCAGCAGCACAGGGGGACAGGGGATGGGGTTTAGAGTCAGTTCACAGCCTGGTGGTTCCTGCCGCTCCTTCCTCCTCAGGAAGAAGGATTCCTTACAGTCCTAGCCTGTTTCCCCACAGGGTTGCTCCCATGGGAGAGAGTTCTTCAAAAACCTCTCTTTCATGAGTCTTTCCCACAAGGGAAGCTGTTCCAGTGCAGGCTTCCCACAGAGTCACAGGCTGCTTCGGGAACAGTCATCTCCCCTGGTGCGGGGTCCTCCGTGGCTGCAGATCGAAGTCCACGGGCTACAAGTCAACATTCATCCCTCCTGGCACCTTCAGGGAATGTTCCTGCCAGAAACATCCAGGGGATGACAGCCTGCCATCTCCCCATGGGCTGCAGAAGAACTTGTGCTCAGGTTCCTCCTTCCCCTCCTTCTTCACCAACCTTGGGATCTCCACTCAAGCACTGCTTTCACCTCTCCAGCTCAGCTCTTCCTTGCCCTCTCTTCTTTCAGGTCTTATATTGGTTCTTTCATATGTTAATCGCAGAGGCACATCTATTGACTCTAACTGCTTAGCCTTGGCCACCTGAGACTGGGGAGCTATCAGTAGCTTCTTCCAGGAGCCAATCCTGGGACCCCTCCCCTGTTACCAAAACCATGCCAGAACCAAACTGGCACAGAGTCTAAAAAGGCTGTACAATAAAAACTGAAAGATCTGCCAGTGGTTTTGCCAATCGTATGCAATTAGTCAAAATCCAGCACCAACACACCCCATACTGGAACAATATTATGCAGACTTTGCTTTATAAACAAACAAGCAAACATCCCCAACCTCGGGATTTATATATTAAACTCCTGGCATTTAAGTTAGTGATGGTGCCTGAGGCCAACATACTGCTTTTGAAAAAAAATCTGAAATCTAGCCTCCAAGTCCTTTCCCTACAGCTCTGCATGGCACAGTCTCAGTCAGACACTGAACCACTGAATCAGCTGCTTTCTCCCCAAGCCTGCATAGGTGTTTTTGCCAGATGGATGCTTAGATCACGCAGCTGCTTTGCCCCATACAGAGTCCAGAAAGCAAAACCAGGAGTTATATGAAATGGAAACAGCAAAAAGTCTCTGCACCGGTGTTTCCACTTGGCTTCTAATGGATTAACTAAAGGGTTGATAAAAAGAGCTGCAGCAAACAGAATATGCAAAATTGGGAAGGGTCATCTTAATATTTATTATTGCTTTTTTTTGTTAAGGTGCACCACCAGGACACATATTTTATAACATACTATGAATAAGCACTTAAACTGTATAAAGGCATCACAAAAAGAAGTTAATCTTTAAAACTGCTGAGATTATTTAAGCCAGCAGAAGAAACTTGCATCAAACATAACAAAATTTATATAAAGAGTACAAATTTTTAAATTTGTCAAATTGGATGTTTGGGAAATATAAAGATTTACAACTACTACTGATTAGAAATTCTTAGCATGAGGAGTACCAGCTTTAATAAAATACAAATCATTAACAAATTTGTTCAGAAAAACATAAAATAGTCTTTATTTTCCATTAGTCTGTTTTCGTGAACTACTACAAAAAAAATTCCAAACTGATTTATAGTCATAGGAACCAACTTTACAGATAAATTATTTCTGCATTCCCAGAACACATTCAATGACCCAGTTCAAATTTCACAATCTTGTATTCAGCCCAATAGACTGTATTTGATTAGATGCACATTATCTGCCTTTCTGCTTCTTCACACAACCCAGAAAGGACAGCTCTGCAACAACTGGATATATAAATTCAGACAACAGTCCTGCTTCCTGGTTCTCTCCAAAACCACACAACTTTTCAGCTCTTTGCATAAACACACAGAAAAACCAAAACCAACAAACCCCCCCGGACACTTCAGTCAAGAAACTGCCTAAATTACAGCACTTTGAGAGTAAAAAAAGTTCCAGTTTCCTACAGAAGGCTGACTAATAATGATCTGTAATAATGAGCTGAAACAAAACACAGGAATTTTAAACAACAATTTATAAGTTATTCTGAGGTACTTTACTTCAGTGCCTTACTGGATTGTTATATTTGTCCAAGTTCAATTTTCTCTCCTTCTCTGTTAAATACAGGAACTTGATCTGACAGGGACAGAAAGAACTCTTCAGAAAAAGCTTGCTGTAGTTACTAGCAAGGACAAACATCTGACAATCGTACCCAAAGACCAGATCTCACACAGGTCACACAGATTTCAGAAATCCAGAGAGGTTTCTTCACTCATCCCCAGTCTGATGTCTCAGTTCAGTATCTTCCCAATGACTTACTACTGTCTCTCTCTGCAGAGAAGCAAATGAGCAGGCAGATAGAGAGGTAAAGCCTTAGCTTTTCAGATTAAAAAATCTAAAAAGAATCTCAGGAGACTGTCCAAGTTATTCCCCTTTTCATGCCATACTATTAGCCTCACACAAGTCATTCCTGTATCTATCTAACATTGAAAACAAATCATACTGCTCAAAAGTATCATTTTAAGCAGTAAGAGGTCCATCTATTTAAATTTTTCTTACAGTTTATGCCAAATCTTCTTTACTATGGAATCCATTCACCGTTACTCACCTTACTCTCAAAGGACAAGAACAGTTCATTATATTCCTTTCATTTATCTTAAGTCCTCTCATGTCTAACCTCTGGCCATCTCAGAAGAGTGTTTCCCTTTTTTCAAAAGCTAAACTTCTCTGATTCACACTTAGCTCAAGATACACAACACTCTTGTTTGCCAAGAAAAAGGATGGAGAAATACTGTCACCTGTACTCTACTAACTTCAATAAGGACCATCAACTGCATATGGCACAAGAAACAACTGGAAAACAGTCGTTTTGTGTAAAATCAGATCTGGATGTTACAGTGCACAGAAATACATCTCCACTAACTAACTAACTAACACTAACTGACTTAAAAGTGTACACTGGTTTGTGCCTTTCTGGCCAATCTTATCTATTATTGCTTGCATTCCAAACTTAGATGATTTGTCTTCATAAAGAATTATTCTGAAATAATTTTTAATTATGATTAGTCCAAAGTGGAAAAGATCACTTAGAATAAAGAGCCTATTCTGATGTTAAGAACATGTTCAGCAATTCAAAACCATAGAGCACTTTATGATCATGTATTGCATCCACCCAAGCTAACTTTCAAGCGTAAACAAACATTTCTGGAAAAAGACAAGGTACATCTATAGCCAGGCTATTCTATAAAGTTTTGAAAGAAAACAATGCTGAAAAGAACTTGAATTTAAACATTTTCATGTAATTTTTCCTACCAAAAATTGAAATAAAATAGGATTTCCCCTTTTAATTTTGGTTTCTGAAGATACAGCCCACTTTCATACCGTGTGTTTGAGCTACATGTTGCTCTCCTTTTTTAGTCATTTCTTAGTTCACCTAAACAAGCATGACAATATTCACAAATGTTTATGCGTTCACACTGAGTACATGGAGGTAAGAGGACAAACTGATAAGTTAAAAATTCTTACTGAAACATACTAGCCACAAAACCATTTATTCCAATGGTATTAACACTGCTCTTGCACCCTGTGAAACTGAAGAGCACAAAGAATGCTCCATAATCCTGCAAACTCTCAATGGTCTGAGAAGCATAGGGGAGACAAAAACACCACATCTGTGTAAGAATCCTAGACTGGCTGGACACAGTCAGACAGGACTACTGAGGGGAAGAACTACAGATCATTCTCAAATACCTGCAGAAGAGGGAACTCAAAGAGTAAGGATGATGATACTGATACAGTTCCACCATCGTAACACTATTTAAATGAAGCATTATCACAACTGCATCACTACATTCAGTGAGTACCTCCACTACTTCCAACGTTATATGTGGAGCTCTTCAAGGAACAGCAAAAAATATTTAATAACCAGAATTTCAGGACCTTCAGGAAAAGCAGGGTCTCCTGCTTTTGTGAGAAGAAAACTCACATACAAGTCTATTTGTTATAAGCTGAAAATATCAAGATACTCAAGAGTTTTGTAAATGTTACTACACCACATGATTTAACTGTGGGTCTCAGAATCTCCTCTGCAAAATCCTCACAAGCAGAGACTTGCAGACATGTTCATGTTGCAGTCTTTCCTCTAATTTTTTAAGAAGATGAGAAAAACTTATGGAGAGGCAATACGGATACTGAACCACATACAAAGCTTAGGTGGAAAAGACAAGACCATCTTAGAGAGCCAAGTATTATTTGTGGAGCTGACAGATGCCAGGAATGAAGAAAACCAACCCAGATAATTCTACGATTATAAAAACATCTGTACTTCTTAAGTAAGCTTAGAGAAATGGCTTTCTCCTCCATAAAATTTGAATAGAATTTAACTTAAAATATCTTGCAGGGGCATGGGGGTGAAATGTAGATATCAAACACCTTGATAGTTATAAAAATAATTATACTTTAATACAGTCTTTTTTTAATAATCTCCATGGAAGAATTACAGAGTTGCAATTCAAAACAGGTGTCACTCCAAGCAATATTTTACCATTTATACTAACAAATGCTGACTGTATTATAAAGTGTTAAATTTTTCTTTTTTTTCCCAATTGAAAAAAAAAAACACATAAGAAAACCAAACAAAAACATTAATTGCACCCTCCCACAGTATTTAGTCAAGTAAGACCAAGTTTTGCTACAGAAGGACTACTTGCAAGTCCTTAGATTTCAATACCAAATTATTTCCTACAAAACCCAGGAGCTAAAATCCACTCAGTAAAAACAGTGGGATTCTAAAACCAGAATATTACTCTTTTACAGCACAGCAGAGACATTACTATAAAATACACCACATTTATGGCACTAAGATTTCCACTGGAGGCTAATATAGAGAAGTTAAAGGAATATAAACTGAGTCAATAACATAACTCCAATAATAAAGTTAGCTGTATTCATGCTATCATCTGTTTTCTACTAACTGCCGAAAGCACCTGTACTGCAACATCATGAGAATGAAAGAAGAACACAGTGCATTTTTAAGTACTACACTGAGATCTGTCATGCAGTTGTTCATTAAATATTAATGATTCTTGAAAGGTAAAAAAAGTTTGAGGGGAAAGAGGAAAAACAAAGCAAAATCTCTGCAGGTGACCAAGTACACTGATGGTTAATTGGATACTTCAGACAACCCTTTATATAAGGTCCTTAAAAGCATAAATGTTGCAGAAAAATTGGCTTACAGAATGACAGCTAAGACTGAAGCATTTAAACATTAACTCTCTTAAAATTTTAATCACTTCAGGCCTTAACTGGCTAATCTGCCATCCAGTTTGTCCCTTATGTCTTATTTAAAATACACAGTAAAATATTCAAGTATCAGATTTTTTCTTAGAAAAGATGCCTTACACCAAAGTGGTAGAACAAAGTAACACAAAGTGATTAGCACTGGAATCTTAAAAGCATTGCTTTTGATAGCATGTAAAATTATTTTCAGAGACTCAGCATTGGGCATCTCCAAAAGTTTAGGAGTTCCCTGGTTTAAAATCTGGCTTACCTTAAAAAGTCTTCAGTTGAGTGACAGAAATTCTATTTTTTGAATACAACTCTGAAGACAAATAAGATGGGTTTTGGTGGGGGTTTTTTGAAAGCTTTCTTCTCCCTGACAGCACTAAAGAGGTCCAATAGTAGTAGCTCCAACAGCAGCTTGGGAAAGCTTCCCAGAGGAAAAGGACCCAGGGATGTTGACTGACCACTGGCTGAATATGAGCCAGCAGTGTGCCCAGGCTGCCAAGAAGGCCAACAGCATCCTGGCTTGTATCAGCAATAGTGGACAGCAGGACTAGGGAAGTGATTGTCCCCCTGTACTCAGCACTGGTGAGGTCGCGCCTCGAGTACTGTGTTCAGTTCTGGGCCCCTCACCACAAGACAGACATTGAGGTGCTGCAGCGTGTCCACAGAAGGGCAGCAAAGCTGGTGAAGGGTCTGGAAAACAAGTTTTTTGAGGAGCAGCTGAAGAAACTGGAGAAAAGGAGGCTGAGAGGAGACCTTATTGCTCTCTACAGCTACCTGAAAGGAGATTGTAGCAAGGTGGGCGTTCGTCTCTTCTACCAAGTAACCAGTGATAGGACAAGAGGAAATAGGCTCAAGTTGCACCAGAGGGAGGTTTGATCGGATATTAGAAGAAACTTCTTCACTGAAAGGGTTATCAAACACTGGAACAGGCTGCCCAGGGAGGTGGTTGTATCATCGCCCCTGAAAGTGTTTAAGACATGTAGATGTGGTGCTTAGGAGTATGGATTGGCACTGGACATGATGATTTTACAGGACTTTTCCAATCAGAATGATTCAGTGATTCTATATATGCACTTTATAAGAGCTGTCACTCGTAAGTTATGTTTGTCACCATGAAGTGGAACTCTGTCCAGGACTACAAAGTACGTTTTTGTCAAAAGACTGAGATCTACTAGGTCATTCAAAATACAGATCTACTTTGAAAATACATAAATACAACTCCTTATTCTCATTTAACTTTCTTCATATCTCAGGTTAGCTGGAATTTGAAAGTTGAATCTAGTATTTCATAAAAGACACACTTCCTGTCTATTTGAAAGTTCGTATTTGAAGCGTCTCAAAGATACAGAAATGCTAAGATCTACAGCAAAGATAAGGTGTAATAAGCTCACTCCAACAACTCCTCCTCCTCTAAGAGGAAGCAGCTATCCTACCAGATGTCAAAGGGGCACTTACTGCCTTCCTTCAGAAGCGTTTATCTTAGTGTCATAATCTGTGTTAGCTTTCTCCAAAGGATCATATTAAATAACAGTTTTTACAATTTACAATTAAATTTTATAATTTAATTATTTGGATGGGTGCTTAGCTTGTCTACATATGCATATTCATTTCTGTACATGCACGTGCTTGAAATAAAAATTACTAATTCATGACACTGCTAGTACCACCACCACTGGTTGCAGTGAAAAATTTTCTTCCCTGCTACTCACAAACTGCACACATTACATGTAGTTTAAACTTAAGACAACTATCTATTTCTAGGTATGACTTTCATTGGCCTCATTAACGTTGCCCTCCCAACACTCAGTAATGCAGATGGCACTTAGTTTAGCGCATTTAGCCCTAGGACAAAAATGAGTATACAGCATAACATTACATACCAAAGCTTCCTCCTTTGATGTAAAACTAACTATGACGTCTAGGAAGGTATATAGCAGAATTAAAGCTGGATTACAAGTAACAAAAACATGTAGAAATATAAAGTTAACTCATTTGACCAACATACTCTCTCAAGGATTGTTTCTATAAGCAAGAATAAAAAGCTTGATGATCCTAATTTTAAACGGCTCTATATACCTCACCTGATTTTAGAGGGTTGTTTTTAAACTTAAACTACATCTGCATAAAGTTGACATCACTTCTCTGAAATCGAAACACTATGGAGAAGTGTACCCAAGCATATGCATCTAAAATATCATGGGGGGTAACTTATCAGTTTGGTATGTTCTGTGTTCTTTTGAAACCAATGACTGAAATACTTCCCTGACCAAATACTTCATAAACTTCTAAGAATGAGTATAAATCAGTATAAGTCAGCTTACTTCCATAAAACTTCAGAAAGCTCACTTGGACTTGTATTTGCTAGTAAACTGCAGATGGACTGGTACTTGTCAGTAAACTGAGGATGCCCAGATTTTAAGCTGAAATGATAAAAAAATGTTTCCTATATTCATCTTGAGTAGCCCACAAAAGGTTTTAGCAAATCAAAGAAGAGCATCTTGTGAAGTCACAGTCAGTATGTATGATATATAATGTTAACAAACATCATACCTTATTCTCAGTTTTCTCACAAATCAACAATAGTAAAAAAGTATTAGGGCCCCTTACTCACTACTGTAGTGATCAATAACCCACTACAAAATTCTTCAGATATGTTTCATAGCAATTTGCAGGTGGCTCACTTATCAAAGTTTCTGTATTCAGTTATAAACAGAACAAAGTTGAAGGCTGCGAAGCCATTAGAGAAATGGCAAATGCAAAGAGTTTAAGATTTAGAAAAATCTCTTTAGGTAATTTGATGAGATGAAGACAAGGAGAAACTCTAGAAGATACACTGACCAAGACCTACTGACAGTACCTTTCCCTCAACCTAAACTCATGACTCTACTCACTTAACACTGACAACCAGAAGACACACAATCTATTCAGTAAGAGAAATTAAAACACTCGACTTCAATAAAATTTAATAAATTGAAATGTTGGATTTTGGACAATGTATGTATTCCATAACTTCTTTGTTAAACAAGACCAGAACATAGCCAACTTGCTACACATATAAAAACAGAAACAGTTTAAGTAAATCTTCAACCTTTAATACAGAATATAGATACACCAAATACTCCAGTAAAATTCAAACTGCAATTACATTTCATAATGACCCAATTATCTACATTTTTGTGTCAAATTAACAAAAGTACAAAGACAGTCAAAGCTAAGAGTAAAAGTTGCAATAGGGTCATAATCTCCTCTAGATAAGATGTTCACAAACATCTTTGCACTCAGCCAAGGGCAGGTCCACTAGGCACAGTTTTTCCCATGTTAGCCCATTTTTCAAATCTGGGCTCAACAAAACAAAAATTATTTGCAGTGTTTTATTATTTAACTTAAACTTTACCTGCACAACTCTTAATCCTTTCCCAACCCGGCACAACATGCAAGGTTGGGGAAAGAGAAGAGCCCTCCACAAAAGTCTCTAAGGATTTTGTCTATTTGTTTTTGGCTGCAGCTTGGACTAACGGCATCTCTACAAGCTCTGGAGATCACAAGGGGTCCAGACAAGGCATTTTCCATCTTAAAGTGTTAAAGCTTGGTGGGTGGGCACTGGTCTTTTCCACTATTTCCTTGTTTCATTAAACACCATTAACAACAAGAATGGGAAATGACTGTTAGATATCACCCATTAGTTGCCAAGACAAATTATCTAATTCAACCTGTATTATTTGGCAAAAAAACTTAAAAAGAAAAAAAAAACAAAACCAAATGTCCAAATTCACAGACAAATAATTCACTTTACAAAGGGGATGGGGCAGTGAGATCTTCAGTAATCAGTTGAAGATCTCCTTGATTCATTGCAAAAGAACTTACTTTGACAGAAACCCAAGACTCAACATATCTCCCCTCAACTGCCATGCATGAAAAGCTTTGGCTTTTGTCTCCTTCATGAAAACACAATAAAGACAGCTTGACACGTTTTTCAGATACAAACCGTTGCTTTTTTCCCATTTCAGAGAAACTATGTATTCCATAAAGATCCTGCACTCAGAGAAGTAGTACACTTGGGAGGATTTTAACTCAAATTACTTATAGAACTAAGTAGGATTCATAAAAATGTCTACCTTCATTCTTATATACATTTATGTCAGCTATTCTGTTCTTACCTTCTTTTACCTTTCCTTTTCCCCCAAAAGGTTTGCCTGTTACCCTCTTAATGATATTTAATCTTCCCTTACAGTGACAAACAGAAAACCATAACATAGCTTTTCTTTCCATGAATTAAGACTGATTCATGTTACATTCATGCAAAACCTTGAAAAAAACATCCTGCCAAGATCTGACTTTCAGAAGTGATTTATTTCAGTACTTGATCTTTGCAATACCTCTCAACTCCTCTTTATTACCACGTTTGGAAAGCAAATAAAAAACTGACTAATTTTGCCGACTGGCTGAATAGATGTCCTTGACTTTTAAGTTGTTAGATTTACATTTACTTGGAAAGTTTATGGTCTTCATGGCTTTGCCTAATGAGTCATTTGAGAACTGATACAAAAATAATGTTTTGTTCCATCAAGAAGGAAAAAAAAAATCTTCCTCTGGAAAGGTATTTCTTGTAGCGCTAACATCTTATAGTTAAACTTATATGGGATGGGAAATCCCATTTGGGTACAGATATATCAATTAAGAAGCTTCACTGCTTTAAGAGAAGCTATGCTCATTTATTTCAAAACATCACTGGAAGTCAGACATTACTCTGTTTGAAACAGTTAAGGAATAAAAATAAATCCAAGTATGACTCAAACTCTTGCAGCTGTTTAAGGCAAGATCAAACCACCTAGTTCAACCCCAAGAGAGTGGTTAAAAAAAGAAAACACCTCTAAGCCTTGGCACCAAAAGTCTGTATCTCTTCTAATGATCTACAACTGTGTGTTCTATATAAAAAAGCCATTTATCTGAACTTGGTCATCAGTCATCTAGCACATGCTGGCTGAGCATGTATTAAGCAGAGAATCGCCAGCTAGAGCAACCAGCAATTGCTATACAGAGTGGTACAATGTTGTAACAGCAGCAGAAACACTTCAGAGAAAGCAGGAGCTTCCATTGTTTCAGCACAGCACTACATTGCCAAATGTAGCATTATGCAAGTGTACCACAAACACTGTAACTATCCATCACGTGTACCAGAAATAATGCTTACACCGGTAATTAATGTATGACTTCCCCCAAAAATATAAGGCTTATGCTTGATTATGAAGAAATGAAAACCACAGTGTTGAAGAAAACGAGCAACCGGTCGCATACACCAGTACACTTAAACCTCTGCTACACCAGAGACCAAGCAGTAAACTCCAAGATCCTCTGCCCTCTCTTTCACTGGAGAAGACACCACCTGGCCAATGGCATGTTATGACTCAGCAAGCGAGTTGAGCACTTGTTGAAAGGTATCCTGCTGCTAAAAGCTTGCTATGTTTGCTTTATCTATGTAATAAATTCAGCAAAGAGTCAGTGTCTTTGTCTGGTGGAGCTGATTTTGTCCCACAGTACAAAAACTTCTATTGCAACATTTCCTACAGGCCATCTCCTTCTCCAGTTCATCCTGTCTCAGAAGTTTCTGAGTTCACAACAGTAACAGTTTCACTCTGACTTCTCAGAAACCTAATTTGCAGAGTATGAATACAGTATTTCATTTCTCTGCAGGAATTTTAGGGATGTGTGTTTAATGAATGCCTGATCTGCATGAGTAAGATATACCTCTCCATTGCATTTCACAATATGAGACCAAGAAAGGGAAAGAAGGGGCACTTAGTGCATTCTCAGAGAAGGCATATAAAATAGATCACTGTACACCAGCCTTGTTCAGTGCACTGGTTTAGTTCACACCTATTACACCATCTGTCAACAACAGAATACAGAGTAAAGATTAACCATTTTAACCAACTCAGTTCACTGGGATTTTTTTTTTTTTTAATCTACAATATATAAATACACATTTGTATGTATTTGAACATAACAGTGAAAAGTCATCTGCCATCTGAAGGATACCTCTAAAAACACAGTCAATTATAAAGTTACTGACACAAATAAATGTTTATTTTAAATGCACTGTTCCTAACTTTGCAGCTGACTTTTTCTGTATTTAAGGAACATCTACCAGAATAAATTATCTTCTGTTAGCCAGAGTTATTCTTAAAGCTATTATCTATCCCCTCTACTCACATAATTTCTATACATTCCCTGACAGCTTAGATAATACAGATTATTGCATTAAGACAGACTTATCGTCCAATTATACATGAAAGAAATTCTAAAAATCATGTAAATGTAATGCAAACTTACCAACTCTATTCCCTGTGGAAAAGGAGTGTCTTCCCAGTCCTTCTGAGGAAATCTTTGTATTATTTTTCCCAAACCTTCTGTTGAGCCTGCTGAAAGATAAAATTCAATTACTTAAAGGCAAACTGGTGGACTTTAAATTGCCATGAATTTTCAAGTTTATTCAGCATATAACCAATATTAGGAAATGTTTCACCACAAGAGGCAGAAAGGGCTCCTCAAATATGTCTTGCAAGTCATAAAATAAATACAATCTTAATATTCTCTAGTAGTAACACAGGGCATCGCTACATTAAATGAAGCTGCAAGCTGCAGCTGGCCTGCACCCAACATTCATGTTTTCAAAGTGACAGAACATTATTATTGCTAATTCTAGTTTTTTCTCTACAAACAGCAGTAAATTAAAACCTAATGTAATGGATAATGTGATATTTAAAAAAGAAATCAAACATTTGTCAACCAGTGGTCTTCAAAAAGAAGTATATAGATTTAAAATCCACATTATTTATGCAGAACACTAGTTTCTTGCCAGTATTTCTAGTTGGTTTCCTTGGACAAGTCAGCAGTGACTTAATACACAGAAAGTTGTAGTGAAAAACTGCTAATTTCTGGTAGTTTCTCTAATGCCTCAGTGCTATAGATGGGAAGATTTTCAGAAACACCACAAATATTCAACTGCAGTGTTATGTCATCCTGAATGGTACAGGAATGCACAAACATGAATTTTGTTCTTAACCTGCTGAAGTCCTGGAGAAAATCTTGAAAAAAAAAAAAAAAAATAATTTTTTTAACTGAGTTTTAGCTCTCAGCTTCACCGCAATTTAACGTGGCAAAGTGAAAGCAGTTTTTTCATTAACCAATACTCTCCTTAAGGAATGTTGCAATTTATCAGCATTTTAAACTGAGCCACTAGACAACATAAAGCAAGCAATCAGCAGCCTTCAATATACATTTTCCACATTTAAAGCATAGTACAATAGCAGGAAGAATCATCTTTTCTCTTACACAAATCTTGCCTTTTCCTACAGAAAAATGCAACTTCTCTGCTTTAAATATCTTACAAACATACCAAACACATTGAAAAATAATGTTCAGATTTCTGAAGGAAACTACTTTAACACGGCCAAGTATTTCTCACACAGAAAGACCTAACATTCCACATACATTTTATACACAAGAAAACAAGATTTCTGTGAAAGTATTACCTATCCATCAGTCCTTGTTCTAGCAATTTCTGCATCTCTTAAATTATTCCAATATAATTTCAGAGATAAGCAGACACAAAACACACATATGTTGGCAAGTCAATCACTGGGTAGAGAGGAGAAGCCTAAATTCCTGTTCTTTCCTCTTTCTGTAAGGCAGCACCCACCCAGGCAATCAGCAGTTCCATTCAAACTGCCCAAGCAGAGCACACACAGCTCTAGACTACCACTGCATTTGTATTCCCTCACCCAGTAAGCAGCTCCTAAGAGAAATAGAGCAGATATGGAAGCAAGCTGATACCACTGCAAAATTTGATTTAAAATAAAAACAGATACTTAGGAAAAGAGTTTTCATTACACTATACATAAAGGTTCCTGAACAGCAAAGTTGAAATACCATTTTAAATATCTGTTAATAGTTTTAACAATCCATGCTGACGTTCAATTGGACCATGCTTTCTCCAAAGTCATATTATAAAGCTTTGAGATTAAACATTAGAATTCTTAAACATTTTTGTGTGAAATTCTCAAAGCTATACTCCGACATGAGAAATAGTACAAATTCTGCACTAGTAGTAGCAGTCCCATGTGTTGCTTCCTCTGCAGACACCCCAGCAGCAGCAATGAATACCTTAAGCTCCTGGCCCTACCACAAAAACCAATGTTCAGTCTGACAACTCAAGCCTGCTAGCATAAAGTCATTTGTAAATCAATGTTATAGTGGATGAAAAAAAATAAAAATATTTCCTTTAAACTTCCTTCTAGACAGTCTGAGTTTGTATCTATCTTGAAACTCACCATTAATTTTACAAGACGTTTAGGTAGATTCAATCTGACAATTTATTAACACGTATTTTCCCCAGTAAATGTATTTTTACACTTAATGTTCTACGATTTCCTCCTGAAAATTATTTAGGAACAGATGTTCCTGATACAATGTGTATATGAACTACACAGAGTAAATTCCAAACAGCAATCTTACCCCCAAGATAGCACACTGATTATGATTCCTAAGGGCAACATGCTGAAGAACTGCCATCAGACTGGCCTAGCTATGCAAAGTTAAGTAGCAGTCAGAGATGTAATCAGCAAGTTAAAAGCCAAAGATTATGTCCTCTTGAGAGGGAAATTGCAGAGGTGCTGAGAAAGCAGAGTTAGGATATGCCAGAAACCAAGCAAAAAATACAGACTACAGCTGCAGTTTTTGTAAGGAAAGGGAGCTCCATATGTATCTTCATATATCAGACAGTAATAACTGAATAGGGCCATCAGTCACTAACTTCACCTATTTAAGATCAAGTGTTGCCTCATGCACTCTGTTACACAGCATCTTCTACTGAATTTTCACTCTTCTCCCCCACAATTTCATCTCAACAGCCTTCCATAAATGAGGCATGAGAAGATCATAAAAAAAGAGCAGTCACACACCTTCCCTCCTAAGGCAGGCAAACACACTCCTGCATTCCTTCTTTCTTCTACAGACATTCAGTCCCTTCTTTTATGCAAAAAGAAAAAAAAAAAAGGAACAGAACAGATACATTTTCCAGTAGATATGGCAGGAATTTATATGTATTTTGTTGTTAGCATACAATCAACAGCCTTTAGTGTTCTCTGCTCTCCTCTTACCCTTCAGGTTTGGCACACTATTCAGAGAATTCCTTTCCTCCCATTCCTTCTTACCTACTTGAGAGCCTCTACTACTCTCTTCTTCACTCTGAGAGGGCTGTTCCTTCACTGACTCAGTATCAGAACTTCTTCCCTTGTGTAGTTAAAGCCTCAAAATACCATGTTATCTGCTTTTCATAAGTCATATCTCTGCCAAATCTCGTCTTCCTCTCGTTGTTCTAATGGTGACAGGTGGAGCAAGGAAGAGACAGCAAACAAATGTAGCCACAACAAGCAACCTCCAAGTAGAGAAGAACTTGTAGTTGAGAGGCCACCAGCAAGAAAGGGCAGAAGGACCGAGGTGAACAGAAATAATGACACTTCCTGGAAAGGAAGTATCGAAGAATTACAGCAGCAAAAATGTTCAGTTCCTTCTATCTATAAGTCCCCTCAGTATTTCTGTGGGAAACAATTCCAAAGAAGCTATTAATTAAAGTTTCACATGCTGAGGAGATATCTTAAATCGCTATATATAGAATAAAATGTTCCGAGTACTGCTCAGAAAAAAATATTTTCCACTTTTCTGCACATGCATTATTCTTCTCTTAAAGTCCCAAGTAAAGCTAAGGTGAATTCTTAACTAGATTTTTTTTTTTTTTTTGCATGGACCTTAAATCCTTCTACCTTCAAACTGGTTTACTCCTCTCTACTACCAAACGCAAGCAGAGTTGCTGTACAACAGTCCTACAAGCTTCAATTTTTTTCCTCTGAAGTACTGAAGGAAGGTAAAGGGTACTTTCAAAACTGCTATCAACTGGATGTTTTATCATGGTCTAATTGAAGTCACAGTTTTGAATTTAATTGCTTAACACATCATAGTAAGTTACTAGATTTAAAAAAAAGACATGCAAAGATGTACAAATAACCACAAACTAGTTTGGTTTGGGCTGCTCTTACTTCAGTGGGAATTCAGTGATTTCAAAAGAAAAAATGAGTAGCACCAAGAAGCTCTAGCCACTCGGAGCCTGGTTCAGAACATCTCAAATAGTTTCACAAGGCGACTTTAAAATATTATAGGGCACACCATCACATTGAATTATATTCGCCTTGTAGCTAAGATTAGATTACCATCAGTATGATAATGTGTTAATCACTCTAGATACTCAACGGATTCAGAAACATATATTCAGTATTACCTAGTAGATTCATTAGGTCCAAAACATCACCTGCTATAACCAGCTTTAAATACCCTCAAAGATAATTAGAATCATAGAATGTCTTGGGTTGGAAGGGACCTCTAAAGGTCATCTAGTCCAACCCCCTACAATAAGCAGGGACATCTTCAAACAGAAGAGACTGCTCAGAGCCCCATCAAGCCTGACCTTGAATGTCTCCAGGGATCATGTCCAGCTTTTGATCCACTAGAACCCCCGGGTCTTTTTCCACAGGGCTGCCCTCTAGCATGTCCTCCCCCCAGCCTGTATTCATATCTCTGGTTGCCCCAGCCCAGGTGCAGGACCCTGCACTTGGCCTTGTTGAACCTCATGAGTTTTACCTGGGCCCACTTCTCCAGCTTGTCCAGGTCCCTCTGGATGGCATCCTGTCCCTCTGGCATATTGACCACACCATCCATCTTGGTGTCATCGACAAACTTTCTGAGGGTGCTCTCAATGCCACTGTCATCCATGATCATGAATCATAAATGCCACTCACCATTCATGATCAATATAATTCATGAAGATATTTAATAACACTGGTCCTAGTACGGCCCCTGAGGGACACCACTTATCACAATTTTCCATCTGGAAATCAAGCCATTGACCACTACCCTCTGGATGCAACCATCCAGCCAAATCCTTATCCACTGAACAGTCCACCCATCAGACCCATATCTCTCCAACTAAGAGAAAAGGATGTTGTGGGGGACTGTGTCAAACACTTGTAAAAGTCCAGATAGATGACATCTGTAGGTCTTCTCTTATCTACTGATGCCATCACTCCAATGTAGAAAGCCACTAGGTTGGTCAGGCAGGATTTGCCACTAGTAAAGCCATGCTGGCTGTCCTGAATCATCTCCCTGTGCTCTATGTGCCTTAGCATGTCTTCTAGGAGGTTCTCCTCCATGATCTTCCCAGGCACAGAGGTGAGGCTGACAGGTGGGTAGTTCCTGGGGTCCTCCTTTCTACCCTTTTTAAAAATGGGCATAATGTTTCCTTTGTTCCACTCAACAGGGACTTCACCTGACTGCCATGATTTTTCAAGTATCATGGAGAGTGGCTTGGCAACTACATCAGCCAGTTCCCTCAGGACTCTGGGATGCATCTCATGAGGTCCCATGGACTTGTGTATGTTCAGGTTCCTCAGATGGTCATGAACCTTGTCTTCACTTATGGTGGGAGGGACTTTGTCTCCCTGGTTCCACACAGTACATAGAGGCTAGACAAAGTTTTGTTTATTAACAGTTGGCTGCTTCACAGACTACCTGTTATTGTCACAGGAAAGCCCATCCTGACTCAGGGAATCAGTACTACAATTTCATTTATTGCCAATTAACACAAGGTTTTGGCCACAGGTTCAGATACAAGGACAACAATAAGCAATTAAACAAACATTTGGAAACACATCTTTCCTCTCCCTTCTCAGGCTTGACTTCAGTCCAGCACTTCTACTCTCCACTCCCTGATCTCAGCTTCCCTTGTTGATCTATCCATCCCTATTCATTTGGTGAGGTGATGGGTAGTGCAGGAGGTTGGGGTCATGCAAACAGTGGTTTTATTCTGTTGTTCCTCACCTCTCATTCTCCTTGGCTCCAGCCCAGATCTACAGGTTATAGTCCCTCCAGGGGTGTCCCCAGTCCAGCCCAGGTCACTGATGGCCAGCACCTCTTGGAGAAATGTGCTTCTTCTGGCATGGAGCATCTCCTTCCTACAGTGTGTCTCTAGCTTTGTCCCCAAAAATGCCCCCTTCCACATCTCCTGCCTCTCATGGCTGTTGCTCTTAAATACATGTGTGAATACGTGCCTCCAGCTACTCTAGGTGGCTGAGATTTTGGCACATACTGGGATGTTTACACCACTTTCAAAGCTGGCTGGAAGCAGTTGTGACTGGCACAAGGTAGGTCCTGACCTCCTTTTGGGCAACTTGCCCCCTGCTCCCAAAACTCCGCAATTTATGCCCAGTACAGTTACTCCTGATTTTTCCAACTTGGAAGCCACTGTTGGGAAAACACTCTTGAAAAATAAACACTTTCTATCTACCTCTAGTTGAAGTTGAACTGATTTGGAATCCAAGTTTTCAAAAAAAAGTAGAAAAGGATCTATTCAGAAACGCTCACAGAAGTCTAAAAAAGTTCCTGATATTAAACAGTCAAAGTTAAAGCCCACAGCAGTTAAAATGAATCTTCAGAAAATCTCCAAATATAAAGAAAGATCAAAGTTGGAAAAAAAGTTTATGGAAGGATGCATGAAGGATACATCATAGAAATGCAACATTTTAAAGGAAAAAAAAATTCACATTATTAGCTCTGTATCCAAGATATGAACATCAGAAAAAATAAGAAAAAGTAGTATTGACATTCAGATTTTTTTTAAACAAACACTGTTAATCCTTCCACAGAAAAGTCCTGTAGTAAACATTTACAAATCTATTTATAATGAACAAAATCTATTTCACATGGTTTCTTAAATTGTATACAACAGGGATAGATGGGAAACCCACGTTCCATCTCATCCAAATCTGGTTTGGTTTTGAGCAGGGGTGGAGGATTTGGGTTTTTTTTTTTAATGAATCTGCACTCCTTCCAAATCAGAGCGATTCTTCAAAATCACAGAGTTCTGTATGTTTGCAATTACAAAGTAAAATCCACTGTAATTTGATAAATTTGTAAAATAAATAAAATTATTCTTTTCAAACACACAAGTTACTGAACTGCAAGTTGCATTATTTGAGAAAAGTTTAGACCCAGAGAGACTTGAAAGACTCTCCATTCTGCAGGCAGTGAGGACCTGGCCTGCTCTTGCCACAAGCTTCTTACTTTGAAAGTGTTCTTCACACAAATATAGAAATTTACATTTAATCCTTATAAAGTAGCAGAATGATACATAGAAAAGGTCTCCATGGACTCTACTCCTTTGCATGAACGCAAAGTAATTCACTTAATGCTGCTACACAAGATTAAGTCTGTGCAAGAGAAGACTCAGCAGCTGCACTTCCATTTAATAATAAAAGCAATTCAGTACAGTATGCTCACCATGGTTTTCCAATACTGTACAGTGTAATTACTGTCAATTCTCTGTTGGCATTTTTCAATCCAACTGAAGAACTGTAGATTTGTAGCATGTCCCTAAACCCTGTGGTTTGGGGTGAGGGGGTGTCAATGCTATCTGCCTTCAGCTGACTTTCATTAAGGCATTCATCTTTCAGCACAGCAGTTATGTCTGAGATATCATATTATTCAAAAAGTGGCTGCAACTCAACACCTAAGTGATTTTACATTCCCAACCATTTTAGCACAACAGACAGAAACAGAAAAAAAAAATCAGATCATGGGATTTCAACAGCCATAATCTGTTTCAATATATGCTACTGATAACTACTGACAATTTTCCAAAAATATCAAGGCCACATACCAAATGTTAACTCATTGCTAAATTAGGTTTCTAATGATTTTTCAAGTACAGAAGTTGATGGGTTTTTTTAATTCTTCTGATTAAGGATTTGAAAACATGTTTAATCAATAATGCAGAATTATATTTTATCTAAAGGAATCTATTACAAATGTTTAACAAAATTGGAAGACCTCTATTAAAGAACAAATTAGAAAATGTGAAGGATGGGCAGGAGGAGAGAGAACACTTATATGTAAGATTTTGCCCTTCCAGTAAAGTCTATGCCTTCAGTATGCATTTAAATACACCCACTGGTCTCCCTTATTTTGTATAATGGGAACAGCTACACTGAGTCTGCACTGAATGAGGCTCACTACGTCAGGTGGGCTTCAAAAGTGCATAGCCTGACATTGTGTCAGAATGCCATTTCCCATCCCTCTATACTGCACAGCTCACCTGGTTAAACCAGAGAGGGGACTACCCCAATAATCTAATAAAAAATAAAAAGATTTTCCCATGAATAAGTTTTAGATCCCGATCACATTCCTTCCACTCTGCATCTATGTTTTCCAAAGTCTTCTTTTAAGCTTCTTTTATTAGTTCTTAACACTAGAAGGACATTCCCTTCAATATCCAAGTGCAACTCCTATAAACTAAAGCTAATTAACCAAATGTGAAACCACATTAAACACACATTGAACAGCCAGTGGATTCAGATAGCCACAGCCAGAAAGAAGGATCTTTGTATCATCAATACAAAGATTTCTGTCCTTTGATATCCTTTCAAATAACGTGCAAGCTGCCCAAAAACTTGGTGGAAACCCCCATCACGTGCACCTCTCACTGAATACGAATCAGTTACACAGAAGGTTTTGGAGGTTTTTGAAACCACTTAAAATATACAAATCACTCAGACAACAAAATACTTAATACAGCACACATGGAACAGCATGAAAGATCACTGCATATTAACAAGGTGTTCCATGTAAAACAGTATTTGCTTTTGTCATTAATTATTTATGCAAAAAAATGCCTGGCAGTAACAATAATTCAAAAGGCACATTTCCAGCTAAACTACTACCATTACTATTATTAAACACCAATATTGTTATTTTAATAGTTATTCCTAGAAAAGCAAAACTATTCCTATACTTTAACCGAAGAGTTTTGCCATTTTTTTCTTTCATTTTGTAGTAAAATGGTAAAATGTTAATGTCATATAAAGGGGGGGGTACAAAAATTGTGAAGATATTGCAGCAATTTTGAAAGTTGTAATTTTACATCTACAGCAATAAATTGTAATTTCATTTTCATTAAGGGTGCTAGGTAATAACCATCATCATCTTAATCCGATAGTATCCTCACCTTCTTCACTGGGTTAACTCTATAATCCATTAAGAATCAAAGCTGATCACAGTAAATCAGGCTTCAAATGTTTAGACATTGCATTCTTGTCCCTGTGCAATACATACACATTGTGACTGTGCCAAAGATCAAACCTGAAATTTCAGCCTGTAAGAATGTCGACTGAGCAGTCTACACCTTCAGCTACAAAGGAAAAAGCAACTTTTCTCCCCAGCTAACCTCTTCTGATCTGCCCTCTTTCTTCCCTTTTTACCATCTTTCTGTCTAAACAATACAAACATGCAACACATTAAAATTCTAGCATAATTTGCTGGTTCCTGAACCCTAGTCCCCTAAACTCCCTTCTTATATAAACCTTTCCCCATGAAAGGTCACATGCCATCTCTTGCTTGCCCTTGAAATTCCAGAAGTGAGCTGTTAATGCAACTTACATTCCAAATTAATGAGAACTGTGATAAACTCTCTTTTCACTTACAAACTCCTGATAAAAATATATTTGAGCTCAAAGTATTGTTAAACATATATACAAAGCTTTGACTGTAAGCATTTTGGTGATCTGTTACAAAAGACACCATTTTCAGGTCTGCGAAGAAGAAACAGTACAGATCAGAGGCAGAGCATCAGTAATTATGCCACACAAAATACTTTAAAACTACCATTATAGATCCCACCCAAAGTTGATAAATCATTTCAAATATTCAGAAGTACAACTTTATGTATTTGAAGTTAGAAACATACTGTCAGTGTGAAAGATAAGCAGATGCAGGTGGCAGAGTACAGCACCACTTATCCTGCTTTTCAGAACAGTATTTAGTGCTAAAGAAATCACTAAAATCTGCAAAGTAAAATCCTTTTCTGTCAAAGTTCTTTAACAATTTGAAACAGTGGAAGTTTTAAACTACTGAGGATTCTTGTTTCTTTTTAGTTTTGGAAAAGCTCTTCATGGAAGCATGAAGACAACTCATGTTCCAGCTTATGCCTCCATTTGTAAGACAGAAGTTTTACCTGAGGTCTTCCCATACCTTTAAAAACATTGCTACAGAAGTCTTGATGCCAGAAGAAAGAAAATACTACGAAGATATCTCCATTTCAACTCAGTCCCAATACCGAAGTCAGAGCAGGAACCAAAGCGAACAAGAGGCCAAAGGAGAACTAACCTTAAACACCTAGAAAGAAAACTATTTATTTGACAGGCCTAAAACACGTGGCACAAAGATCTGAATAAGACTGCTTGGCCCCTTTATAGCATGTAACAGGCTATGTGCATCTTAAAGATACGTAAAGAACATTTAACTCTGATGTATGCTACAAAAGAAAGACTTTATTGCAGCCTAATAGCTACAAAAGGTTAAACAAAATGCTGGTACTTTTAAGAAGACTGAGTGAAAACAGGCTTCTCACAATGACCACAGACACTATTTGTACAACTGGCAACATTCATAGTCAGTTCATCTTAATCAAGTCAAAGAAATGCATGCAACAATCTTGGGAATTTGAACGACGGACGTTCCGGAGGCTTGCCACATTATCAAGGATACAACAAATACTAGGATAAGATGATCCTCAGGCCCTTTTCTTTGTAAACAGGAAAAATTTGTTGAACTTATTAAAAAAAAAAGTACTTCAATCTTTCCCCAAATGTACTGGCACTGCTAGTCAAGACTACCTGAAACAACTGCATGGTCCAAATTCCTGAATACCTCAATATTTATTTGATTTTGGTACTTTTCTATTTTGCAGAACCATTAACCCATCTTTTACACAGGGGAAGGAAGCATAGAAAAATTGATCTCTGCCCCCAAAGGATGTACAAGAAACAGGAACAATCAATACCACCCAAATGGTAGATTAGCACCTTATTCACAAGATCACGCTTCCCACCATTGCAACAGATACTCTCCCATGGAGGTCAATTTAAAATCTTCATTATTCCTGGGCATCAGAAATAATTTCTATACTTTTTATTTATAAAGGAGAAAAATATTCTAGCTTCTATTTTAAATAAGTTAGAGTCGGGGGGAGGAAGGGAGGAAGCAAATATGGCAATACATGCTATATCTCGTTCCACTAAACTAACAGGTGCTTCTGCAAGGCAGCTAGCAACTGCTACGCAGTTAAAAAAGCTCTAAAATAGGTTTGGGAAGTCTAGGAAAGCTTCAGATTTTCTGATACTGAAGTTGTATCAACACAAAGCAAAATGAAAATGGATAAATACCACAAAAGCAGAAGAGGAGGGAAATCAGAGAAAAGGGAAGCATGGGCAGAAGAGGAAGAAGAGGGAATAAATAGTGTTATAGTCATCACCATAGGTTAGATGCGTATTTATCTACTTCAAGGGTGTCCCTCTAATATTGCTCAGTATCAGGCATAACAGCACTGGCTGACAGTGCACTCAAGGATTTGGTCAGCCAGGATTCCATCAACTTTGGTCCCCTCTGAAGAGCCACATACCAAATGCCACCAAGTCAGTATTACACCTGAAAAACTGTCATGTAAAGTGCTGTCTCATTTTGAAAGCCATACTTAAAACTGAACCTTAAAGGACCTCACTGACATTTTTCATCTGTGAGTTCTATAAAAAATTATTTATTTTTGCTGATGTGCATCTACTGTTTATAAGAGCCCATGTAGGAACTTCTGCAATAACATGAAGTATCCTTTAAAAAGTTTTTCTGTTGTAGGACCTATGAAAGTGTCAGTTACTGCTGAAGAGCCTTTCAGTACCATCATTCTCCACCTTTCACATGCCTATTGCATCTCTAAATAAAAGTGGAAACAATGCAAAGCAAAAGGGTTTCTCAAAATGTGTAGAAAATTAAATACCTTCCCTGTTAAGGAGATTCATAAACAGCCACTAAGAGGAACACAAAAAAAGTTTGTTCCAAAAATTACAATGGTTTGTGTAACATCATTTAAGATCTACTGTCAGAAAGACTTCACGCAAATATCCAGATTGCGTGAGGAATCTTACCCCTACCACAGTCTATCTTTGAATAAGATAAAAGGAGATTGCTAGTGTGAATTATCACCTGAAAACTTTGCTGATGAGGAAAACTGTCACTGTACAAGACCAAATGTGTCTTCTCAAGCATTGACTTGTTTCAAAGGCACCAGAGAGTCGGATATATCTAATTAGCAGGGAATGCAATCTTGCAAAAGTGTAAATAAAACACTTCCTAGAGCTGGCTGATAACTTTAGGTCAATGTAGGGCTCACCAACATACAGACCCATAAGTGAGCAGAGAGCACATTTCTTGAGAAACAAAAAGAAGATTCTGCACAGATTTTTCCATCCCATAAGGAATATAGCATTAGACTATAGTTCTAGCTATACCAAGTTCACATATTTGAAGCAGAAGTTTTGCACTCTACATGTAGTGAAAGATTAATCCCTACTAAAAATTAGACACTTTTTCCCCTCTTAAACTGAATACATTCTACCTTTCTCTAAATCTTCACACACCTTTTAAAGAAAACTGACCTTTATAAAGAATATAGGTGTAGACAGAAAAGACATACACAGTTATAGGTTTATGTAGCTTTGTGTATCTGAGCTACAAGCAAAAATACTGAAACCAACGGCTATAGCATTTCAAGTTATTTCTGTCAATGTTTTTTAAATATTTTGACAGCCAAGCATTTTGCAGTTATTTGTAACATACAAAAAGCTAGTAAGAAAAGTGCTTTTCCTTTAGTCTATTTTTAATGTAAATCACCTGTAAGATTACTCGTAAATCCAAAAACACTGTCTCCTTCTACAAAGGTATATTAGCTAATCTCCTGGAAGATCAGCTTACTAGTAAGATAGACCTGAATAATCTGGTTTTTAACATCTTTATCGGATGGATGGTGAGCAAATAAAGTAAGCATACTACATCAACAGATATCCAAAGAGCTTCCTCTAACTCTTCTACCAGGAAGAAAGCTGTTCTTTGAGTTACCCATCACAATCTGTCTCTTTGGTCAACACACTGCATAAAACTCAGTACACTATTCTTCTTCCTCATAAAGTCAAAAACTCTTATTACTCTTCTTTCCATAGGAATAACCTTATGCATCACATACAAATTCCTTAACGGGAGTCAGAGGAAGAAAATGCAAGAGTATGCTATTTCAAAAATATAAAGTAAAGAAAATAAAAATGTAAGGTTCAGATTTAATACGCAAGGCTTAAGATACTCATAAATAAGGAGGAAGTACAAGTTAACATCCCTCAGCTTTTTTTTATCCCCAGATTAGCCTGACCTTACAGACTTTAATAGGTGGGATCCTGTCAGTGTAACTGCAACAGCATGCACACACACACACAGATCCAATAGTGGTTACTGCATTTTTTGTTAGAAGAACAGAATCATGTCAGCTTCAGATTTGAAGAATTGTGGTAACTGTCTCAGGAACTGCTACTTTATAAAGGACTAGCATCTGTATGGTCTACTACTACAGTTTTTAAAAGACAAAAGTTTTATTTCAGAATCTTATAATGACTGCTGCTGTGTTGATTCAGCTGCTTCATATAAAATACTTATCCTACACCAACTACAGATGCAGCCCCGAAGCTCAGGGCAGAAATCTGGGTATAACTCAGCAGTGCCCATATCATGGCATGTGAGAACATGTGTAGCATGAGGCTATGTTACCATGGGTGACTCACAGAGAGGGAAGCTAATAGCAACACGCCCCCTTCCCTTTTTCTGTACTAAATACATCACTATCCTGGACCATTAGACTGTTTAGTTTTCAAAAACTTTGCCTACTAATTTCTCTCTAGCCTAACAGTTGTACTCAAAAGACATTTTTCTCATGCCAGATGTCACAACATGAACTTAATGCTTCAACTTATAAAATACTTTCCATCATAATACCACAACACTTCTAATAAAGGTCATCACTACCTTTGGTTGCCACGTTGACAGATGACCTATCAAAACAGGGACATCCCCATTTTATACTCAGTGAAAGATTAATTGCACAAAACCACAAATAGGTGACAAAGCTATAGATAAAACACTCATACAGCTACTTTGTCTGAATGAAATGTCTCTGCCAAGGGTAAACCCTAAATTCCTGTCCCCCCACACAGATAAACTCTTACAAAAGCCATTTTTATTTAATAACATTGCCACGAAAACCAATTCTTAGCTGTAGCCTAATAACAGATGCTCTTTAAACTTTAATAAATAATTCTCTTCAGTTTTGTGGTATTCTTACATAGTCCACATATAGAATGCTTTCTTAATATAACAGAACAATTCGGTGTTATGAAAGGCACTAGATGATGATTCTCAAAGAGCATTTTTGGTTATACAGTAGTTTTGAAGAAAACATCTTAGCTGTTTGAAGAAAACAGCTAAGAACACACACTTTATATGCTTCTGAAGCCCTGCCAGGATGTAAATTAAATTACCTAGTATGAATTCTAACTCATAGAAAGCCTCACAATCCAGTTACTTGAGACAGAAAATTACTGGGACCCAAACAGACTACTACGCTCCACCCATAACACGAAACAACAGAGATGGAATAATGCTAGAGGAAGTTCACTTACCAAGAACCAGAGCCTGAGGGATGCTGTGCTCATGCAGTGCTGAGTACCTTGTCACCTGAGACTGGACAACATTCTAATGCAGAATAAGAAATGCATTCAGCCAGTCTTGAAAAATTAGGTGTGTAAGTACATGTGAAAGACCACAAGGCTAAGCAAGGACTTCAATTTTTTCTATCCTTTCACACACAAAAAAAATTGCAGAAGGTCAAAATCTAAAAAATTTCACTCTTATTAAATGAAAAAAAGGGTTATCAGTGACATACCTGTCTTTCCTTGGGCTAGAAAGATTTTTAACAGTGGAACCAGAGAAACATAAGTATGGACAGACACCAGGGGCATAAAGAAAGTTTAGCTACAAAATAATTTAGGAGCAGCAGAGCTTCTAGTCACTGTAGGAAGGAAAACAGATCAACACCCCACTTCCAACACGATAATTAGAATATCATGTCTGCTGCTCATGGCTGAGAAGCAAAATACCTCAAATTTGCACATCAGAGTTTGAAGCCCCACATGGGTGAACTGGTGACATATATTTCCATGCACCTATCCTAAAAAACAATTTGCTTCTTAAAAGAGAAATTACTCTGCATCATGTTACTTGTCAATCTAATAACAGGCAGTGAGGTTGCCCATCATATCTAAGCTTTCACTCATTTCAAAGAGTCCAGAGCCCTACAGCATTGATGGAAACCTTATTTGCTAACCAAGATCACAGTCCTTGCACAACATGACAGTGAAAATGAGCTTCTCAACACTAATGAAACACATCTGATGTCACTTCTTTGGAGGACTTGGGGAAGTACAAGTGCTGAACAGTACTACCACAGCTAATCTGAACAATGTTGATCCACTCCCGGAAGCAGTGCTTGCCAGAACAACTCAGAACAATTCCATATACTTGAAGTCATCTGAGGTAACACTTGGTGCACTGAGTCACATAAGATAAGTAGGTCATCTGTCTTAGAAGGAAGACATACAACCATAGTGGTTGAGTATGTAATCACAAAAGCAAACTTAAAGACTGAAATCAGTTTTATAGGAAGTAGACCCCTCCTTACTAAGGATTCAAGAATAGCTTCAGTTACTCCACAACTTGCATTGGTCCAGTGTTCAGCTTTTGCTCAACAGCTAACTCCACAGTCTGGTAACACCTAAGTCTCTTTTAGTACCTCCTGAAGAAACACCCTGAAGACAACTTGGAGTAAGAAGTAATTCTGTTTTCAGTGGGTAGGAAGTCAAAGAAGAACAGCTTGTTCACTGCAGGAAAGTGCTGTGGAATAATGTGACAGCCCAACTGCACTGAGACAAGGGAACAAATGCCTTTGCTGAAATCAGTCTCGTGCTTCAAATGTTTGCTTTTGAACCTGGAGGGCTTATTAGCTAAGAAGAAGGATTAAAGCAAGTGTTCACTTCCTAAAAGCCTGGCATTTCGCATTTACCCTGTGAGCAGTGAAATGACAGAATTTGGAGACTTTCAGGGACAGAGTGTACTTGTTCTAGTTGAAATAAAGTTAATTTCTTTCATGGCAGCCTGTATGGTGCTGTGGTTTAGATATGTGACTGAACAGTGTTGACAGTACACCAGTGTTTTTGCTATCACTCAGCAGTGCTTGCATACCATGGAGGCCTTCTGTTTCTCACTCTGCCCCTCCCAGTGAGTAGGGCTGGAGGTGGGCAAGACGCTGGAAAGGGACACAGCTGGGATGGCTGGCCCAAACTGACCAAAGAGGTATTCCAATAACATAAATAATGTCATGCTCAGTAATAAAACTGGGGAGTTCTTCCAACCAAAGTAGATGTTGCTTGGAGACAAGGCTGGGCTTTGGTCTTGCTGGTGAGACATGGAGACTGACTACTTCTTTCTTTCTTTCTTCCTCCCACCTGCACTTACTAAACTGTCTTTATCACAACCCACAAGTTTTTCACAATTTTGCATTTCTGATTCTCTCCCCTATCCCTGTAGGGGAGTGAGCAAACAATTAGGTGAGGGCTTAGCCACTGCCCAGGGTCAACCCACCACACAGAGGATTCAGGAGGTTAATCAGATTTCCCTAAAAGGCAATGACATCCAGGCTGCAGACGGATGATAAAACATGACCACGAAACATGGTTCCGTTTCCACACTGAAGGACATCCTCTACTTCTTTCAGCAAGGTTCATCACTGCAGCACACCTTTCTGAAAAAGAAAATAATAATCGTTCCAACAGAGACCACCTTCTGAAAAGGTTCTGAGGTACTGCTTGCATGAAAGTGAGGAATTGCCATTGGAAAACTAAAAATGAACCTGCTTAGAATAAAATAAATTCACACTATTTTTCTCTGTGATAGTGTATTGTAACTAATATACACTGGCTGAATGCCTGAACTGCAGCCACAGAAAAGGAATGCAAGTCTTGTGGAGGCAAATCTAGAACTCACAGACAAGGAGGATGACTGCTACTGTCATCATTCCGACTGCTTAACTTAATTTCCCTGGCACAAGAAGCCACACTCTTCAAGGCATGAGATCTTGGAAACTTAGCACTTCAAGCACATATTAACATTGTCTTCCTGGATTTTACTGAATGACCTGATGCTGAACAGGTTGTCAAATCTGTCACGTAGACAGAGTTACTGACTCAAAATGGACTTGTCAGGATAGCAGCACCTGAAGAGCTTGCTGACAAAAACTTGTCTGGCACTAAAGACGGTGCTAAATGGTTTGACTTTAGGTGATGTCAACTTGTGACAGACACAGGCCCTCAGATCCAGGAAGACGTTCCATACCTTTTCAAGAAGGCAATATTCCAATGTAAAAATCTTGGTCACTTTTGTTTTAATAAAGGGTGATTGGTGAAGCATCTCAACATTTCCATCTCTGTGGTAACAGGGATACAACATATGTGAAGTACAAGATGGAGTCAGTTCTCAAGTTGTAAAAGAAGTCAGAAAGCCAGAATATTTTGGATGAAGAACGAATATAGAACAACTTTTTCTGCCACTTTAAAAAGAAAACAACCCACAGCCATGGAACACTCCATCTCCCCAAGGAAGAGATGTGCCAGATGCATTCCAGTGAATGTGTCCACATGTTTTCTCATTCTCCACACATGGAATATGAATGTTCCGTCTACAGAGTCTGTACAAGGAAAATATTTCTTATTCTCAAGTTTTCAAGTGTAAGTGAGTGGTGTGTTCGTATTCATGTGGGCTACATTCAAATACAGAAATACAATATCTGTCATCCTTAAATGAAAAATGCATTATGGAAGAAATATTGTTAAAGGGCTTAGGAAGCCTTCCTTCTGTTTATACTGTAATTGTGTAAAAAATTATATCAACCATACCCAAAGGGATTCTTACCTGTCTGGAATAAAGGACAAAATCATGTACTGGGGACAACTGTTCCATACTGCTGTTCTCTGTTACCTTTTGTTCGTATTTTTTAAGAAGAATTTCAACAGTGGAACAGAACCAGATGTATCAGAGTAAGTCAGTTCATTCTGGCACATTCAGGCAAAATCTGCTGTACATGACTAAACATGACTAAACATGACTAAACCTAAATATTTCATTTGGGAGAGCTGCCTACCTATCAGTGACAAGCTGCAGTCACTCAGAAAGAACATTTAAAAACAATTTTTTTTTTGTAAACCCCAAAACATACGAGGAAAAAAAAAATAGTCTAGGAAAGAAATCAAAGCCAACACTCCACTCTAACCTTCCAAAAGAAACTAAATGAACACTGCATCTGAAGTTCCAAAGGAAAATCACTGACAGGAGTTAAACTGTGGAAAGACTATCCTAAAATACTTCCAGAAATAAGTATCACCTGAATATAAAGAACGTTGGCTTAGGCTAGAATTGACTTTGCATTGAGCTCTAAGCTGTTAGTTCAAACATGCTGAAAAACCACAAGAGCGATACAAATTATTAACGACTAGAAAAGCCAAGAACTAGCTTTACTTTTGCATATAATCCATGTGTCCATATTGCACAATGGTAAAGAACAGTGGCACACCAGTACAGTTACTATTACAACTATACTATCTACAAACAAACAAAGCATTCAGGCATACATACAAAGCTACCATATACCAATCCCGGCTACTGGCTATGTCTCTAGCCTGCCTTCTATCTGATCTGTAGGTGATTTATGAATGTATAAATGTCTAAGTCAACAATAATTGTAATTAACTGGATTCAGCATATACCACAATCATAACACTCAACAGAAATGTCAAGAAAATATTCAGACTCATTATCCAGCACCACAGATACTAGAGTTTATTCATCTGCTTTTATTCAGATACGTATCTCAAATCTGAAACTCCACTGTAAATCCTTAATTGGAAGTGGCACTTTTAGCTCTAAAATGCAAAAATCAAAATAAAAGCAAACCATTATAGCATTGTTTCCCAGACTCCAGACCTAGAGGGTTATCACTGAAGACCCCTTGGGGGCTACAGACACCACTGTCTTTAACACACAACCTCCAAATGAAAGTACTATGCTATTATCCAGCCCTGTCACTATATGCAAAAGGATATTAAAGTGCAAAAGCCCTACAAACTTTGAAATCCTGTGGGACTCATGTGTAATACAGTGTCAAATTGCCAAATTACTTCCAACTGTTCTTAAATGTATCTTTCCAGATCATCACAACTACCAACAGTAAAGAATTTCTCTCCATGTTAAAAGTGACACATCAAAAACATGCCCCATCAAGCTATTCAAAGATAGCCTTCCTTACGCATGTTGTCACTTTAGTTCTATATGGATTTTTTTCAACTTCAGGGTTATCCAAAATCTACCATATGCTCTGTCAAACAGTACAGCCTAGCATGTTGAGTTTAAACAAGATGTTTCCTAGCTTTATTCTTAAAACATCAAAACTCTTCTCTTCTAGAATGAATTTTGACCCAAATTAAACCCAGAAAGTAAGAGTTAATCAGTGTTCACTGGGCACCCCACTAATTACTCAGATCCTATTGTAGAATACACAGCCTTTCCAAATCCTTTCATGAAGTTCCTCATCACCCCCAGCATAAAGGAAAAGGAACTTATCTCAGCTGTGGGAAGAATATGATCTCGTGATCCAGCTAAAGCCTGCTCAGCCAAATGCTTGCCAGCAGCCACTGATAATATCATAACTGCACCTACAATGTTCCCCAGAGGAGAGATAACAACTTAGACGGTATTTTTATTTTCAGGATTGTCAGACTGATTTCCACCCAAGACACATGTCTACTGAATTACCAAAGTGCTCCAGCATTTTGTGCCAGAACTTGAAAGCCGAAAGCGTGCTGGATAAATAAAACACATTCTGTAATATAGTCAGTCAGAATAAATCCATAAAAATGACAGAATACTCACCATTTCATATTAACATATGCAGAAAGGTTTCACTAAGTAACTAGATTCTAGTAATCTCTTTACATAAGCAGATTTTTTTATAACAGAAACTTATGCTATTCAAGCTTTATTTGTCAAACTGATCGATGATACTTTCTGAAGAAAACACTACTTTTCCCACAGAGGTCTGCACTTTAAGTACTCTCTGTCCTGTACAGTGTCATCCAAGTCCTACTTGGTTTCATTGCATATTTACACAATACTCAATTACATGTATTTTCAAATGCTCTAAACTGTGCTTCTAGTTGTTATCCAAAACAGGAGCCCTTAAAGATACTGTTATACAATTTAATGGCATACATGCAAAATCCCATTACTGTTTCTCCAGGACACAATTCCAACCCCTTCTTTAGTGATCCCACCAACTACCCTCAGAGCAATTAGTTCCTAGAGAAAGAAATATTGAAGTAGTTTTCATAACCTACTACATATGTTTACACAGAATTTTCACTTTTAAACCTTTCAACACTATTTTTTTTCATTTTAACTATATATGCAAACATTTTATGAAATGAGAAATTATGCCTTAAGAGAAAACCAAACTGTTACTCTAAGCTTGCATCCGGTCAAACATTTCCTAGATCAGCCAAATCAGACTTGAAACAGTAACTTCCATACTCAGTATCTATTTTTCTTGTATCACTAATAATACAATAAAGGTGTTTTTCCTGCTACCTGTGACTCAGGAACATGAAAAAACACATTAGAAGTTCCTGAACATGCAAGATTAGCCCAACAGTTCAAATGTAAGAAACCGCGCTGCCATCACAATCAGCACAACAATTTCACAAGGTTTTTATTCACCTTCACATTAATCCAAGTAGTTTGTTAGAGGTCCTTCTCCCCAGCCCATAACTAACATTGATATGCCTATAGGAGGTAGGGGAACCTGTATTAAGCTATAAATATCTCAGTTTTATAGAAGAGCATCAGGGTGCATGGAATCCTTCACTCTAACAGTTTCCAAAGCTGGAAGGGCCCATTTTGTCCTGGCTCCGTACTGAAAGTCACTCACTTTTCCAAGAAGTCAGAAGGCACAGCAGGAGAGGGCAGCAGAGGCTGCTGAAAGCCTTGACACTGCCTCGCAAGAGCAAACCCAAATATCACAACTATTAAGAAACAGCTCTGCATCTCAATAGTTAGATCCTGTACATCCTGACAAGTGGATGGAGAAACAAAAGGAAGGGTATGAGCATGGGAAAAGGGTACACATTCTGATTGGACACTGATTAGCTCATCAGTCTTCAGGGAAAAAATGCCTTATAAACAGTGTCAAAACATAGTCATTTAAGCTTATGACTGTTAATATAATATTTTTGTCCACCTACATATTATATATTGTATTGAAACTTTGCTGCTATTCTGTTTTTTCATGTTTTTCCTCTTCTAAAAAGGGGAAAAAAACAGCAACGCGAAAAAATCTAAAACAAATTCAAGAAAATACCAAAGCCAATAAAGATTTTGCAGTTTTCTTAAGACTTAATGTGTTATTAGCACTGAATCTTCACTACTCTACAAGAAACATCCTCTAGCCAACTAGCCAGAGCATTATGAACCATACAAAATGAAGTAGGATAAATTAAAATTTCAACACATTATGAATTGCCCAGTTATTACTTCACAGCACTTTACACTTACCCAATTTTCTTATATCAAGAATCAAGTGTGTTCAGAAACAGCCAGAGATGCTAAGCTAACTAAGCATATCCATAACACAAAATCTGTTTTGGGGGTTTACTGACTGGATCAACATGTTCAGAACCCTGTTTGCTCAGAAATGTCGAGTGTTGTATGCCACCAGTAATATTGTTAAACATGGACATACTACTGCAACAGTCTGAAGAACAGAAGAAAGCTCTTGAAGATAACACACAATTTATTGAAAATCAAAACATACCTGTAATTAAAGTCTGACTCACATGAAAACTGATTGTATGACACAAAGAAGTGCAAGATTAGAAACTGTCAATAATTTAACTCCCAAATTTGAATGACATGCCTCCACAGTGTAGAACTTCCAGGCTCTCTAGCAGTCCATCTTTTCTTTAACATAACCTAGAAAGTAATATCTACATTCTCAGCTAATTTTACACTGTAAAATGTTGCTTTTAATAGAATTCTAAACATCTATGCAGGTAATTTCAGTGTAATTAAAACATTTTTACATCTGATCTTACTTGTAAGAAATAGTGTGACTTCATAAACGGTGCACTTGATAGCTAGAGCAGATTCTTATCTACAAGAATTATGGGCTTGGCAAATTACCACACTAAAGAAACAGAAAACAAAATGACATGGCTGTCAAGGCAGTAAGCTTGAAATCAAGCTGTCCTTTTAGAGGATGAGATAAAAATGAGACAGGGAGGGAAGAAAGAAGCAGAGAAGAACAACAGGATCAGTAACTCAATGAAACCAAATGAAATATATGTAGGAATGTAGCATTTGTGATGCAAATTTAATAATAATACACTCCTCAACAAGCTTCATTCAAACCTGCTTTGTGATTCATTGTCAAACAAATCATTCTAGTGATTCATTAACAGAAGAATGAATGATCTAATAAAGCTTTGAGACAATGTAAAAATCAAGAGGAAAGTTACCATAGCTTTATAAGTAAACATTACCTTAAGAAGTGAAACTTTGCTTTTTCTTTTCAGTTCTCAAAAAGAAAAGGAATGGGCCTAGCTCTAAGTAGTTTAAAGTTTTAGATAAAATTTTTAGAAATCCTCACCTGTATCACACTACTGTTAGTTTCAGAAGTGATGTGACTGCTCCACGTCAGTTTAAATACAGCATTATATTTAGCATATTTATTTCAGCAACTTTGTGGATTCTGATGGGCTACCTCAAAGATTTCTCTATTGGATCAATTCCAATTTGGGAGAGATTTACACACACTACTGCACAGTAACTGCAACAAACATTCAACTTCAGCAGGCCCTCCGGAGTTCTTCTGCATGGATAAAAGCATCAGAATACCTTACATCACATAGCATTTTACAAAACAAGCAAGAAAACAAAACCATGAAAGTTGGGAATATAAATAAATATGCTATATATTTTAAACCAATGCATACCAGCATCAAGTATTACTGTTTTCAGTAGAAGTAAAAAAAAGCCTTTAGATGTCAGTCAGGTCTGGAGACAGAAACACAGAAACACCTATAAATATCTCCACACATACCAACATGTTTACTGATAAAAGCTTAGGCCCTTGACCTAGACATTTAATAAAACATTATTACAATTCATTCTTTATTTCTGGATGAATGGTAGATGCTTTCTCTCCCTTAGCAGTAATAACTTCCAATTATTTACTTATGTTCTGGAGAACAGCTAATGCTGTATCTCAACATGCCAAAGATAGAACACTCTTGAAAACTTAATCCTGCACAGAAAGGGAAGGAGAGAGGAGAGAACACTGGTGAAATTCATAGCAGAAGAATTTTAGCTTCATCTGCACTACTAACAAAGGTACACTATGAGAGAATAACATTAAAGGTTGGGGGTTTTGATTTGGGGGTTTTCTTGGAAGAGCACATTTTAGATCTAGGAATAGTAGAGATGTGTAATTTAAAAACCGAAACTAATAGGAAAATGTTCAAGGTAAGATGTTTGGACCAATCAGAATTATGCAATCTGAGTTCACTACAAATTATACTAAAGTATTATTTTGTTCTTCAGTCAAGTTTAAATATTTAAACAGTGGAAGTAAATACTTTCTCAGAGTACAATAGAATTTACTTTAAGAAATACCTTCCGCGTTCTTTAGAATATACAATGCACTTGGGATGAGGAGAGTACATGGGAGCTACTACTTTCTAGTAGAAGAAAAGATCAGTAAGAATTCAACTCCTGATGAATTAAGAATCTGTCATATGAGAATAACTAACATGCCTGAAAGTACTTTGACTTTCTTTTTAAATACCGAGATCCCAAGTGCACATTATTATAAAATACTTATATTGTTAAGCCAGTCTGTAACATAACTTTTTGTTTCTTTGCTACTTAGTAAATGCAACTTTTTCCATAATATGTACAAATTGTTGCAAATTGCATCTGTTCTTTGTCTTCAAATAATGTGGTTTACTAGCAAGTCTTTCACGTTACGTATGCTTGGCCAGGTGCCCTGGAACAGCAGCACAGGACCAGAGGGCAAGTGGAAGTTGGTTATAAACCACCTTTCCACTTCCCTTATGCTTTGGCTGGTAGGAATAAGACCAATCCTCTGTGCTCTGTACAAGAAGCCTAAGGGCTGTTCTTAAACATGCCCTTCAAGTGGCTGTTACACAATCTGAAAATTGCCAACATGGCATGGCAGCACAAAAGTTTCTTTCAGTGACAATTCAGCAGCTATAAAATTACTGTGCATCACCACCGTTCGAGGCCTCTGCATTCCTTAACCTGCCAAATTAAGTAAACTCTGCTACCATTGCACTACAACCAAACACATCAGTATTAATGGCCAGTCTGAAATCTCTCCTTTTAGAGTTAATCAATCCATTGAAAACCAGAGTATCCTGGGTCACATTTATTTCTGATGTAATGTAAAAGTTTTGAGCTTTATCATCCCATAATAACAAGCAGCAGCCCTGCAGTTTTCCTCACTGGACCTGCAAGATCTTATTTAACTGCTTTATCCATGAAGGAAATAATTTTTACAATCGAAGGAAAAAGCCACACTCTTTCAGGTTTATGCTTTCCTCATTTTTCCATCCTTTCCTACATAACCAGTGGCTACTGAGGGATAAAACAACAAACAACAAAAACACAAAAACACACACACAAAAAAAAAAACCAAAAACCTGCAAAACACAGATAAATTACACAAAGTATGTATCTTCCACTGGAACATCTTATATAGAGACCATGAAAGAAGGAAAAAAAAAGGTAAGAAATTCCAGCTGCCTGTTAGTTTGATCAGGATGACAATATTTTCAGATGTTACCCCAAAAATACACACATACACAACAGGAATACATATATTATGTATTTTAGAAATACATATCTTAGTGTATCTTATTTTAGAAATAAGAAAGTAACCATTGCAAACTTAAGACTCAAAATTCAGGAAATACGCCATATAATACATTGAAAATTGTTTCCACTAGTACTTCTGTGAAGGACATTCTAACATGTAAGCCTGGTCTACAAGAACAAAGTACTAACAGATACTCTATTTGATAAATACTGTAAGCAAAACCAAAAATCTCTACCTTTCAAACAATGTTTGTCAAAGTAAAAAGTTTTATCATTCTGTTATTATTAGCAAAAGTACCAGTACTTTGAAATCTCCTTATCTGATTGTGTGGTTTTGTATGTCAAATAACTGAAATACATACACAGAGCTGCTCTCTAAAGCTTCTTTACTAATCTAACCAGCATTTGGTATCAGTCAGAACCCTAACACTGAAAGAAAAGCATGGCAGAAAAACATTGTCTAAGTCAAACAGCCTTCTCCTTTCCAACATTTCTTACAGACAGTATTAAAATCTAGTCATCACACACATAACAAATGCTTGGGATTAGTTTAGAGAACTAAGAAGTTATGCATGACAACGTTGTGTGCACATAAGCTCTGCTAACTTCAACTCCAAAAAGTCTCCATGGAGACGTAAGAGGAAAAACAGAACCTGTCAATGTGAAAAGTCTGAGGCTCATCAATGCTACTAAAACAGAAAAAGCTACCAGTCAGATGCACAAGAATCTTCCTGCAGACCATGCCACCTTCCTGAAGGTACATCTTCTTCATATCAGCTGTTACTAAGGTAACAGCAAAGCTTCTACCCACCTTGCTTAGCCAGGCATGCACTCTACCTACATACAACTTATTTTTCTCTTCTCTTTGCTTTTCAGTTACCCCAGTCTCAACTTCATTCAAGGAATCTTCCCCAATCCATCTCATTACTCCTCTTTTACTTTCTTGAAGTCGCAATGACAAGAGTAACTATTATTGCACTGCAACAGAAAACTCTGAGTTACAATTTCAGTCCTGTCTTTCAGTTCTGTAACCCTAACAGGCATAGCACTGAATAAAAGTAACATTAAATCAATCAGGAAAAAAATCTTACTAGATTAATTTCCTCATTTATGTGTTACTTTATGTGATGTGAAAAAAAATCTAAGAGGGGGAAAAAAAAACCACCAATGACTTTTGAAGTTTTTTCTTTAAATTCTGATGGGAGCACAGATACCTAGTAAGGTGGCCCTCTACTGACTTGCTATATCATGCCAATCAATTACTATGGCAAAAACACAATATTGTCATATAAATATTCAAAGGTACAACTTATAAAGAAGTCATTTTTCTTTAAACTGAAGTCGTTTTCCATATATCACAGCCACGTTTCAAGTTATGTCCCACTTATGCACAACGCAATCGTAACATCTATTAACTTTAAATTAACAGAAGTGGGAAAGATTTGAAGAGGTAAACGAAATAAAACAGGAACCTAACCAAAACACTCCTTAAAAGGTATACCTACCCTCTTAGTCCTCCCCCTAAGGAAAAAAAAGAAAAAAAAAAATCAATATATTGGCTCTACTGCTTTCTTCCTTCCCCCATCCTGGAAACTGGAAATGCAGAAGTGTTTTAGTTTACACGCATAGTATAACGAACCAAGCAAGGCACATACTTGTATTATGCCTCAGAGCATTACAAGTTTGCAGAAGAAAGGCTGAACAAGAGTCAATGTCTCACACCCCACTTCCCTATCACTGAACAATATTTCAACTACACACAGGTCAACATATTTTAGCAAAAAGGTCTTTCTGACACAGAGGTAAAAAACTCGTGTGGCAGAAGCAGGTCTTACCTTTTCATCCTCATGTTTTCTATGTATTATCTCCCTCAAGTGGCTGACCACATACGCTATAAAACTTATTGCTATCCATTACTTAAATGACAGAATCCACTTGTGGATCTGAAGGCCCCAAACTTCTATAGAAAACATATGATGAAAACAAAGTATGTGATTTCTGGGGAGCTTTTTTATTTTAGGGTTTGGTTGGTGGTGGTTTGTTGTTTTTGATTTTGTTTTTTTGTTTTGTTTTGTTGGTGTTTTTTTTTTTTTGGGGGGGGGGGGGTGTTTGGTTGTTTTTTTGCAGTGGTGCTTCTTTATTTGTTTGCCCTCCAGGTCCCCTTGTCTTTGTGCAACTTACCAGGGTTGGCTTTTGGGTGTTATTTTTGATAAAGTGGCAGCTGAGACAAGTTACTTAATGCTTTCTAACAAGATTCAAAATATTTTGGACAATTAGTGAGAAGAGCTGCATACAGAGAAGATGCAGACTTTCTACTGCATAACTTTTGTAACTTGTTGCCATACTCCTCTTTTAGCAAAACAGTCATATAGAAATATTTTATTATCAGCTGGTAAAAAACTGAAGTCTTTCAACAGGAATTGTTTCTTCAGAAATCTCAACAGACAATGCACTGAAAACTCGGGAGTTACAAAACAGTATCCCTGGCTTTACAGTAGATTCTGTGTTTTAAATTTTAATAGGATTTCCAATATTGTTTGGCATCACTATGACTTTCAAGTGTTGTATGCGCATCTCAAACACTAGGCCTCTGAGGACTTTTATTACTTTGTAACTGCATTTTTAAATAGAAATTTATAAAAAGGAGTTACAGGGTTTGGACACATCATCCTATTACCCTTATTCTATATCTGTACTTGTCATCATTTTTTTAGCCTCATAGAGCTTTTTGTTAAGTTTATTGTCAATGGAAAAACAGGAGACTATTTACTGGCAATTGAGTACTCAAACTTCAAAATTTTCAAAGTTAAAAATCTACTTTAAAAATTAAAAGATATGAATGTGACTGCTGCAGCAGCATTCAAATGCATCAGTGCCTACCTGCAGCATACTCTTCTCTCAGTGGAGACCAGAGAGCCATCATCTAGAAGACATTAGTAGTGTCCCATTCAGACAAAAAGTTACCAGTCAATAGACAGCAAAGCTCAACCCAACCATTAAGCATCCAGAAAGACCCCAAGAAGTATAATAAACATCAGTTTGTTTTCTCATGTACATTGTTTAACTGTAGGGAAGACACTTGTAGAGCTGTAAGCTAGCAGCAAGTAAGTAACTATCTAACCCATTACTTTACTTCTCCTTAACTAATATATTTGGAAAGAATATTGTATCCTTGGGCTAACGATGAAGAATGTCCAACAACAACTGGGTAGTGAAAATGGAGTTTAGCCTGAGTTTGTAATTCTAAAGATGTAGTGTGGTTTGTTGTTTTCAGTTTTCAGAAAAACACTCCACAGAAACAGAAAAGTGTAACTCGTAAAAGTTGGTATGATGCACATGTAAGCAAAACAATCATAACTTCTAAAAGTTTTTCCAGGTTGGGTAGTTGCTTGGTAAGAGAAATATGTCCATCACTTCAAAAAACACATTGATCTTCAGTGAAAAGCACTTGCTTGGAATCAAAGGAAATACATACTTGACCCAAAACTTATTTGAAAGATCCATATTTCCTGCTAAATTGCAACATCAGTGTATCTTAATGCTGCTGTACTCCAGACATGTTGTCACTCTGGAGCTAGGGAATTATCATGACCTCCAAAAATTTAAAATTCCTTTTGAACACCATTTGCCAACTATGTTAAAAATTAGTACCTCTGTAAGTTCAAGATATTCTTGCAATATGTGATCAAGCCAGCTCATTTGAAATATTCAACACAGTGCCTATGAACTACAACGTAGCTCAGGCAGTAGAGACAGAGAAATCCCTTCTGTCTTCACTTCCTTCTTTCAAAAGCAGTATCTCCAGACATGTCTTTTTCAGCCCCAAATCAAAACAATCCTCCCAAAGTCTGAAATCCATAAAGATGGCATCACCTTCTTAAGGGCCCTGTGACAGTGCTGCTGAGATATCATGCAACTCATTTCCCCAACTGCCTCACATTAGCCTTAAATCAAGTGTTTCTTTGCAGTTCCTTATCACACACCACTGCAAATTCCTGTTTCGTAGTTTGCTCATACTATTCACATCTAAATACAGATCTGTAAATATAATTTAGCACATCTCAACATGCAAGATGTTTGCTCTGAAATTCATTTCCTCCTGATACACTTTTCAATCCTCTGTAATAAGAAGCTGTCTCAACTTCCAAGTCCTTTAGTTCTCTCTCCACTACCTTCACAGTATTCTTACTCTGTACATGACACACTTGCTCTCTAAAAGACAGTGTTACTAATCTCTCAGCTCCTCTTCCAGTGCCCTTTTTCATTGTTTATTGTTATTTAAAATGCTGTTTTCTATAATGCAACCTGCCTCTAAGCATTTACAGAGCCACACTCCTTTAGTGAGAGGAGCTGGAAAACAGGGCCATACATGCTCACATCCCAGGAGACATCATTCACACCTATCACACATCAAACTTCCTGACAATATACTTAATTTAAAATTCATTCAAAACTTAGAGAATTTTGTGACCGGAAGGTGATCTCAGCTGTCTATTAGCTCATTGTTTTCCCCTCAATTTTATAGCAACTGCCACATTCCCTCAGGTAGAGATGCACATTGAAATAAATAAATAAATACAGAAATTTAGGCAGTGCCCTCCTCACCTTCATTCACATGCATGTGCCCTTCATATCATTTAAAACCAGACTACAAAGAAAAAAACACACAAGTCAATCTGCTCACTCAATCCTTAACATCAACTTTGTACTGTACATATATTTTTGCACTGACAAAGGAAATCTTTAAGCACTTTTTAAACTCAAAGTGTAAGTATCAGCACTGCATAAAGGATGAAGGAACAACTTCTCTTTTTTTCCCAGAACTAACCAGGTGCTAAGATTTGGGTTTCGTGTGCGGGTTTTTTTAAGTCTACGTGCCATTGCTCACCAACAGGTGATGAGGAATGACAAGTCATTTGGGAGTTTCCCACCCTGTGTATTTCCTGTGGTTCCAATAGGCTAAAACAACTAAATAATATTTTGATCTTCCCAAAGCATGATTTTTACATAACAGCTGTAAAAACCTACATTAACAATAAGATTTCTGAGTTCCATGTTTCCCTCATACAAAATATTGTCAGAACACAGATGACAAATGAAGCCGTACAAAGAAGAATGATTCACATATCCTGGTAGGCCAAATATTTTGTCTGGACTGACTATAGACTAAAAACACAGCAAAAACAAAGAGTTTCCAGTAAGTGTGAGCATACCTTATGGCCCATACATATTTAGCAAACATTGGCTTCTTACCCACCTGCCAGAATGGCATTAATGCCAAGGTTCAGGCTGGTCATCATTTCTATCAGCTAAACCCCACACAAGTATGTGCAAGCCAGTATTGTAAAGTAATACAGGATGATCTCAAAAGAGTTTAGCTGCCGAGTGCTTAGACACGTTTTGTTCTGCATTCTCCAGTACTCCATAAGCCCGGGTTGAGGCAGGTGGGGGGTGGGCATGAGCAAAGCTCTGCATTTATTTGCCTTCTGTCATGCTAAAATTTCAAAGAACTGGTGCATCACCATTCAAACATCCCTGAGTTACCCACCGCAAGCCCGACACAGCCTTACAGGAATGCTCTGTTGTCTAAAGATAAAAGGACTTACCTGAAGCACCTTTTAGGAGAACAAACTGTAACAGAGATTGAGCAGAATGAATTTCAGGTCAAAATAACAATAGGCCAGACCAACGGGATCAAGTAAGTACCCACAGAATGCAATTCCACCAATGCTTACTTGATTTAAACCAAATGGAAACAAATACATACCGGTGATCACGCTTACACAAGGGCAAACGCAAGCAGATTGCCACAGTAGTCAAAATCATCTCATGATGTTATCTTACTAAACTGCTGCATGACAAACTTTGTTCTCCACAGCTGCAGAAAAGTTCCAAACAATATGTTTAGCTTCCTAACCAAGAACAAAAAGAATGAGTCTACTTCAAAAAGGCAATCAAAATTAACACCATTGTTTGAAATAGCCCTAAATGTCCACAAGTTAACCAGTATTTGTTTGTGCTCTGCCTTTCAAAGGTTAAGAGTTTATTTCATTCCCCCCTCCCCTAAGAACACAGCTGCCAGAGTGACTTAAATTAAGTGTGGATCAACACAAAGAATGTAGTCCTTTGTAAGAGACACTAGAAAACTGTGTTCTACCCAAATTTATTTTAAATCTACACACATGAACTTTGAAAGACCTAAGTTGTTACTGTGTATTTATATTTCTTCTAACATAGCAGCCTTCACTAAAGCTGAACTTTGTATAATGTGAATTATATTTTGTCCATGTAACATAACATTATTTTACCTGATCTCTAAGCATAAACAAGTACTGCAAATGCTGTTAAATACTTGACTAAACCAAAAAAACATTAACAAATAGAAATGCCTAAAATAAACAATTGGTGATTTTAAACAATGAGTATGTTCTTCCAGTTTTTAAGAGAATTCTTTTAAAACTGTGATGCAAGAATAAAGTATGAATCTCTGCTTATGTGTCAAAACACCTATTTCCTTACCGCCATCTCCTGCACCACAAATAAGCTACACTGCCAAAATTTCACACATCAAAATGCATTTCCAGTGCATGCACCATTAGCAATAAAAATAATAATAAAAAAATCCTTAATCCATACTTTGCAATTGTAAGAAACTTAAGCAACTGGTTGTCTGAAATCAGAGCATAACTGAAGAATGCAGAGCTGCATCCATTTTCCCACAAACAATTAAAAGCCACTTGACTATGAGTCTGTAATAAACTAATAGAATATAACCTCTCCCTTCTGAGGTTGTGGCAGGCTCAGAATATTAACTGGAGTGTACTATAATGTGTCCATTACAGAGGAAAGCAGACATTCTTCTAAGTGACAGCAAACCACGTTCTTGTAAGTAAGAATGGCACTTTCAGATAAGTTTCATACAGAAGCAAGGTTTAAGTGATCAACTCTCTTTAACCCAAATAAATATTGTTCAGTGACCCTGATTTGAAAAACTCTAAGGACATTCAAGACTAAAGACAAAAACGTGCAGAAAGATGTCACCAGTTCTGTTGTTTATTAAACAAGTTGCTAACTTGTTTCTGCAATACCCTGACACTTAAAACAGCCTAAATATACCACAAAGCACCTCACATTAAATACACTTAGGAACATCAACTGAATATACTTTCTGCAAATTTACTCACTACACACATTCAATTATATTTACAGCTGCATTAATTCTAACTCAGCTATGATATGTGAGTCATTATGAGGCTTAATGCTCAGTTTTTGTTTTGGGGTGGTTTTTGGTTTTGATTAAAATCACTGCAGGCTGAAACAGAAAACAGCACTGAAGCTGTTCTTTTTATATATAAGTATACATATACACACGTTATATATATGCACATAAATTATTAATTACATGCAGAAAATGCAAATAATAAGCATGTTAGAGGACCAGATAAGAATTCAAAGTGATCTGGAAAGACTGGAAAAGGTTATGAAAAAATGCTAAAGAGCTTGACTAAGGAGAACTGCAAAGTTGCAGAGTCAGATCAGAACAGTTGATTGCACATATATGGGATGGTCAAATAGTTATCATTTTAGTTAAAAGAGATCTAGAGTTTAAACAGACCACAAAGTGACCTTCAGTGTTGTGATGCTGAAAAATAAAGTTTTTAAAAGTCAGAGTGATGTCTACACATAGAACTGCCTGCAAAACCAGCAAATAACAGTCTGTGTGTATTGGTAGGATTTACTGTAAGTTAAGTTGCCACATCCAGTTTGGTCACCACACTTCAAGGAGTACAGTAGTAACAGGCTTTAAATTGTACCATAAACCACTTAAGTAGAACACTATGAAAACCCTTCCAAAAGTCAGACAGAGAAGCACTGGAGCAGGCTGACAAAGCAGGTTGTGAAAGTGCTGTTATTGAGGGTTCTTAATATGAGTTAAACCAAGATCCACCCAGACAAGCAAAGGCTACAGCTAACTGCCTCAGGGGAGGAGAACGAACCAGGTGATTACAGGAGGTTCTGCTCAGGCTTTCTTAAGATTCAGGACCATAGAAATCAGAGGCAAACAGGATCTCTGGGATTCACCTAATTCATTCTTGTCCCCTAGGCTGCAAGTCCCAACACCACAATGCTTTCTAGTGTTTTTTTTTCCACCATGCCATAATGTTTATTTCTGAATTTACTATTGCCATTACGACCAGACATTAAGCTGAAGTTTACAGAGAACTGCCCCAACAAATTCCAAGAACTTTTTCAGTAAGTGACAATAGCTAAATTGGAGATCATTGTGTGAATGTATGTTAGGACCATTTTTTCTCACCACTGCTTGTACTTTAGCTTGTCTTTATCAAACCCATATTTAATCCAAAATTTTAACATCTAGTCACTCAGCATCACAAGGTCTTTCTGGAGCCCTTCACTATAAGCTTTAGAGTCTACTATCCTGAAGTTATATGCTTTTAAATAATCTGCAAGTCTCATCCCTTTTACTATTCCACCTCTCTTTTTATCAGATACTTAGAATTTGAATGAAAACAGGTCTCAAAATGAACCTTGTTACACCGTGACCATGTTACCAACTTTGCCTACCAATAGAGACCACTTGTTTCTATCCCCTAATCTGCTCATAACTCTTGAGACTCTTACCAGTTAACCAGCAATAGCTTAGATTCTTCCAAAACCTCAGATATTAACATTTGCTGAAAATTAAGACTGGCAAGACAATGTTGTCAAAAATCTTTGTCCCTCTGCTGTAAAAACTGTCACTTCAAAAAAGTAAGCATGTTATAATTAAAACAACAGACTATAAAAACAGTCTTTTGAGTTAAACCTCTAAAATCCTATCTCATTGTAATGAGGTACAATCCTCATTTTTGTTAGAATTAAGTATGGATGTAATTGTTACCTTCTGCCTTCTACTAGGCTACTACCAAGAGCAGCTATGACTATCAATGACTGCATCTAGAGACTTAGACCAGTGAAGCCACATGTTCTTGAACTGCAATTTTCTAAAAATGGGTCATTTACCAAAAAACTGGACCATATTTTCTTTAAAAAAAAATCCATAGGCAAACATAATAAACTTTTTTTTTTATGTAGAAACATCTCACAAGATCAGAAAGGTAGAAAGTGTGTTTTCTGGATACTTTTCAAGACCACTCACTCACAAAAAATAAAATGTTTCAGTGACAGTCTTGCCTCTTCCAAAAAGATGCCATGTGGCAAAAGAGAACAAAATAATAAAAACAGCCTCCACAAGGATATTTTGCTAAATATGTATGATCTCATCTCTCTCTTCATAATAAACATTATAAAAAAAATATTTTTAAAACATGGTACTGAAACAACCACCTTACAAAAGTATCACTACTTGAATCAACGCTGTTTACACAGGGGCAAACCTGGTATCATTATTTATGCAGATTAATCAAACAGGAAAGAGAATCTTTTGAAAGAAGAGTTTTGAATTCCAAATCACAAACATGTGGCTCGCTATGGTTTTGTTTTCTTTTCAGTTGCCTCTAACTGAAAAAACATGACACTTTTTGTCCTGCTGAATTATAATGCCATCACAGCTCACACACCACAGCGTTGACACTAGTCCTAGTACAACCTACTGAGGTGGTTTGGGATGTTCTAGTTCTTTTTGCTGCTTCTCTACTGGAAACAATCAACCCCTCAGAGCTGGAAAAAGGGAACATGTGCCCCATGCCTTAATCATGTCAATACAAACCCAGGTGCCTCAGCTTTAAAGCATGTTTACTGGCAGCTTGAGTCAAAACCTCTCAGCTCAATAGTGGAACTAGCACAGAACTAGCATAAGTGTCTAAAATGGCTATACGGGCAGTTGCCTCCAGCTGAAGGGCAAATCTGAGACTTTTACAGGCATTATCTCAACTCACTTCAGAAAGGTGGACCAGAATTTGTTCCTTAAAATACGACTTAAACTTAGGTCATTATAAAATATTTAGAGAGGAAACATTTCTCTGCAGCACAGAGTTTCTGAACACAAACTCTAAACTCTAACTAGTTGTTACCATGGAAAACATCCTTTTACTCTGTGCTTATGCTTCATTATATTACCTGTTTTGGAAATGCAAATAAAAGCATCCATTCCAAACCTTGGACTTTCTACCATTGCCAAAACTTGCTGATCATGAGAAACACACTTTGATTAGTTTCCGATTTTGCAGAAGATATCAAAGGCAAATCAAGACCCTTCTACCACACTCAATTTATTCAGTAACAATTTTAAATCAATCACATTAGCATATGCTATCAGCTCTTACAGAGTCAGTATTGAGAGCTGTGTCCAAACGAAAAGGGGTGAAGAAAAAATATTCTTATAGATTGAAGATTCTAAGAACTCACAAACTAAATGAAAAGTAGATTAAATAACAATAGGGGGAAAATGTGGTTTTTGATCTGTGTTTTGGGAAGGAAAAGTATAATCAATTTTCCTTTGAACTCTTCTTTAAGAAGTTCTAAGTTCTTCAAAACCAGGAAACCTACTTCTCTCTTCACAAGCTACCAGTCAAGAAGAAAGAAAACCAAAATCCTCCTTAAATTCTAGTAGGATGATTTGTTAAACTCAGTTTTAAAATAGAATCTAGTAACAACAGAGAACAGTAACAGCTTAGTCATTGCATAAGCTTCATAAAATTTCTATATATTTTCTGGGAAAAGAGACTAGTTATGAAGAAACCGCTCTGCAGGAACAAAGCACATGGCTTTCTTTTTCTATGTAATAGCCATTAGCATTTTTATGAAGAGCAGCCTGTGTCATAGCATTAAAAAACACAGATTTCCTCATTTACTGTTATTTTTAAAGTACACTATGCCCATTCAACAATATTCCAAGAATTAAAAGTCCATTACAGTTGTATTTATGACAAGATCACAGCTTTGTCCTTTTGAAAAAGTCCTGAGTATTTTGTTAGTCATGAAGTCAGTTTATGCTTAGTGCCGCTTAGGAATTATAGTTTACAGAACAATAGTCACCAAAAAGGACAAGTGTCTGCATTGCTTCATCCAAAGCACAAACGCACATGTTAAAGCTACAAACATAAAATGTGAAAGAGTTCAACAATGCATCTCTCAAGCTAAAAGGTTTATTGCACTACAACTGGCAGTTATAAGAAACTAAGAAGAAACACGAGTGCAATGCTTTGTAGTTGTGCAAATAGCTAACAGCCATAAGCATTACTAAGGGCACTCTAACCTCTTATTCTGTAACTATTCTCAATGGTTTCTTACTTAGCCAAACTAAATCCACCATCTTAAGTCTTAATGCTTAATATCTGTCTCCAGCTCAATTACTTCAGAAAACTTCACACCAAATACCTTTTTCTGTTTTTAAGAAATACAACTGGGGAAAAGAACTTTTTTGCCTAAACTAAAATTCTAGATTCTAAAATTCTTTTAGGCCCGAAATTTATAGCAGGAATGAAACCTGGTGTTTGTGTTTATGTGAGGAACTCATATTTATTTAAAGATGAAAAGCCCAAGAAATCAAACTGACTGGACCAGACTTCATCTCAGAAAAACACAGAGTAGATAAAAATGGCTAAACAGAGATTAAGAGAGAGATAGAGAAGGGAGGGAAGGAAGGAGAAAGAGAGAGTGACACTAAGGTCAGAGGTTCTTCTGGGGTAAACCTAGAAAACCAAACTAGAAGACAGAAAGAATTTTAAAATACCAGAATGTGTCAAACAGAGTAAGCAGGAAGAACACCCACAGTCTTACAGAGCAAGGGTTCCCAAACCACATCAAAGAGATATGCAGCCCACTACTGAGCCTGAAGGGGACGCTGCCAATTGACAACACTCAGTACTCCTGTAATATTTATGGCATCTGACAAAAGTAGCTCAAGGAAACCCCTTTTCCAAAGCAGTATTTCCCACAACTCAAGATTCTAGAAAGAAGAGTTATCACTCCTCTGCATCCACAAGTATCTGAGAAATCCTCTGCCCAAATGGCACATCTTCCTTCCAGTTACTATTCCATTAGACTCAACGAGTAGATCTACAATTTAAAAAGATGTTTCCAATCTTGCTGAAGACTTACCCAAGTACCACATAGTGAATTCTCTGGGTTTTGCATTTTTAAAATCCTAGGAAACAACATGTGAACTACATTAAAAGGACACTATTCCTACCTTTTTCTTTTTTTTTTCCCTTCAAACTTCTGATTGATTGATTGATTTTGTAATCCCAGTAACATTACTTTGCCTGTTTTTATCCATTGAGGTCTCCCGAGGTATAATGTGGATTTCTATGAAGCTGCCCTGAATTCATATCCAGAATTATGATGATTTTCTATTTTCTGTATGTTCTCTACTACAGCTACAGAAAACCTAGGATGGTACTGTCACCAAATACTCATTTTAGGGGCAGCACTAAGAGTCTTCTACTTATGTCTTGTTTAGTGGAAACTTTATGATTAGTTGCTTTGTTGTTACCCGGAGCACAAGACTACTACAGCGCAAACAAAGAATACAAACTGTGTTCAATTATTGCATTTTTTCATGTCATACAATTTGTAGAAGACTGACAACTGAGAATTGTAAACATTAGAGACATGAAACCATAATGTATCTAGTCACAGATAAGCAACAGAAAGCATGTTCTTGGCTCAATGAGCAGGGATTTAGCTGCCAAATCCCAATCAACACTAATTGGATTGTCCTTGATTTCAGAATATACCCCTGACACCAAAGGAATAATTTCTTTCAACACACACATATGAATCAATAAAGTTATATTCTTAGACTTTTTTTTTTCCACTATATAAGAAAGAAGCCTGAAAATCTTGTGTTACTACCAAGGAAGAGTAAAAGAAGAGACAAACCAAAAGAAGATTTCCTAATCACCAGTGTATAGTTTTAAGATACAACTTTCACTGATGTTTACCAAGGTTGAGCAGCCAATCTACTGCTCCACATTTTAAAATTAAACCACAGTGACTGTGGTTGTCCTTTGTTCTTTACTTCATAAGTACCAGTAGCTAGGGAGGTAGCTGGTATTTTAAATTCATGTCAATGAACTACCATAGCAGTGCAATTATCTTCCCCAGTGCTGTAAGATAAGACTATTATGTGTGTGACGCTGGAGAAGTTAAATGTCATTCTCATTGTCCCCCCACTGAAAAATATGCTTGTGGTTTTAGACGGCCAGTGCTTCAATAGTATTCAGGCTTGCATAATCAACTGTTTTCCATGAACATGTTGCAGGAAAAGTGTCTTTTTGTTAGATAATCCCCAAAATTAATCCAGGACAGAAAAGGGGAGAGTTTCTTTACTGCAATTCAGTCTTAAAATAACCCCAAAGATATTAAATGCTACTTCCCTCAAAAGAATCTGTCTCTTCACATTTTAGGACAAATTAAGACAGCATACAGAATAAAAATGCAGGCTCCGTGAATGTCTTGATTTAAATTGAAAGGTTAAAAAAAAATACATTGCTGTTACTATGATGGCAAAACCAAGTAAGCAGAAAGTTTCAAATCCAAGTTCTTTAGAAATATTCATTAGCCGACATTTGAGGGAAAGAACTACTCTGTACTGATTTTAAGATTTTTCCAAAACTGTAGTGAATCCATAAATGAAAATAAAATTCTTTTTAGTCAACATTATATATTAGAAGAAATTGCTTTACTATTACCAAAAAGCTTTAATTGCTACCAAAAAAAAATAAATACTGGTTTTGTTGGGTTTTTTTCTCCAAGCAGATTTTCAAGATCGTGTTATCTAACAAAAACAAAACAAACAAAAAAACCCACTACACACACCACCACAAAAAAAACCCACATGCTATAGAAAAAGTCTCTTCTTATTCTGTTTCAGCACGGTATTGTGAAGGCCATTGTATTTTAAAACTAAACTAAGCAAGGACAAGGTTTGTATGAAGAGAGAATTTCTTACACTAGAGCAACTAATTTGTTTGGAAAAGTTTTCAGGCACCCATGCCCTTCTCCAATCACAGCCAACTACAGTTATCTCTTACCAATACAAAGTTACTTACATATCTGCATTCCACTTCAGTTCTGATAGTCCACTTGTTGTTTCATTAAATTACAGATACAAGAATTCTTCTGCCACAAAAGGAAAGGAAAAAAAAAATCCAACAAAGACTAAATCCTTAAGATTTCCCTAGATTGCACTTGAATCAAGTTAAGCAACAGCACAGATAAGAAAGCCAGTGAAATAACAACTTGATTCCCTTATTTTTCTACATTTTCTGTTTTACAGAAATTGCATACCAAGACACCAAGAAATCATCTACTCCTTATATACACACTAGGCCCAGAGAAATGCCCAACTATGAATATACAACAAATACTCCAAAAAAATCCTCATATTATATGCTATTTAACCCCTAAATCAAAAGAATATTCTTCACAGGCAAAGTCTGCCCACAGAAAAAATAATCAGACAACTGCATTTAGGAACTTCTCCCATTCTATCATCACTTGTCTAGTTTTAAAATCCAACAAGACATGAACTTATAATAGACAAGAAAGGCTTCCCTGAAAAGAAGTTGATAAAAATCAGAAGAGAAACAACCACAACAGAGCCTACACGTTATATCAGCATTTATCAGTTATGACAACAGCCAATAAAACTGCTATACTGTTGCAAGCCTTCTGTCATACACATTGCAAATGCATGCACAAGCAAGAACAAAAAACACTAGTCTGTCTTCTTACAGCAAAGAAGTCTCACAGAAAACATTCACTCCATCTCACAGGTTTTCAGAGTTAACCGCTTGGTACACAACACAACAGCATCCTGTAGGAAAGCCATTATGGGTGTATGGGCAAATAAATCAAACCTGGTATTTAGTTCTCTCTTCTTTAACCTTACCTTTCAGTTGCTGAGCTAAGAAAGACAAAAAATGTTCTTTTACATTTTTCAATTAACACCATATGTAAATTCTGGGAATAAATTTATGATTACGGCTTACACCAGCTAAAATAAAACCAAACAAAACAAAAAGGCACTTTCTCATGCCCTTCTATGATCTTTGAAAACATCTCTGTTCTTCCTAAATCACATCCACAATCCATTATGCAAACATATTAAAAGGGAATTTTTGGTGAAGCACATCAAACACACTTCAAAATCCATGAAAAAAGAACATGGATATACAGTAAGGTCTTCTGGGATTTTCTCTAGCTTTTAACCCAGAGTGCTTACATTTTCTAGCACCTTTGTTCCCTTCAGAACTTCTGTAAATCTCTTTTGTAACAAGTTATATAACTGTTTTATATTGTGCTGATACATTGGAGAAAAATGTTATCTACCTTAGTAAAGGTTCAGCTGAATGTAAAATAAACATAGTAAAGCAATGAAGATGGGTGCATCACTGAAATCATTTGCATTTCCACTCTTAGAATAACAAGAGTTTTTCTTAAATCTGAGGGGTTTATTAAATCTGGTTTCTCAAATTCTGTCAAGACGCTGAACATGAACTTCCAATAGAAGCTGCTACTATCACAGCTCTTCGTAGTGGCTCAGGAGGAGACTTAAAATACACAACAGCAATTACAGCTATGAGATATTTAATTTTCCTTTTATGGTGAAAGATGAAGACTTAAGTAAATTTTAAGCAGAAATACAGTCAACTATACCTGAGATACATAAAAAACTAGGTGAACCAGATCCTCCTTTACAACACAAAAACTTTTCCTTAACTTCCTATGGGCCTGAAAGTCTACAGACACTGAAGTTGCCAACAGCAAAGCTTATTCTCCACTCAGGATGAATTTCTGTGCATCTTGCCAAGCACAAAAACTGCCTGTTACAGGAACTATACAAAGGCACCCATAACTCTCCTTGGAATGTAGGAGACGTAGGCACCTGATTTTGTGCCCAAGGTTCTAGGAGCATTTAAGCTGATATAAATTGAAGCTGTAGTTATCTGACCTCCTTCCACATGCTCTCACTACTCCTTCATGCTGATACTGACATTCACCAGATACTCTGCTGAGCCAATGCTGATTGAAAACTTAGCAGAGAAGTAACCCAGAAAAAAGATCATCCAGTGACCCTGGCATAATACTCAGCAAGGAGGGTCTTTTTGACAGGTCAGCACCCTAAAGCAAGCTGAAAAGGAAAGAAGATCTAACACAATAGAGATGACAGCACCAGTACTGAATATGATTTTACAAAGACCTAGACTGGAACAAGAATGAACTTTAAAATGTTCAAACCCCAAAGGATACTCTCTTTGATTTATAAAAATGTTCACCTCCTTTTAAGACTGACTTTGTTAGATAAAAACTTGTAACAACAACGTTTTTCTGCAACAAGAAAAATCTAGACATGCACTCCTAAACTGAAAAAGCACACAAACGCAGCTTTTTAGATATGTAATGTTTTTGAATAGAGCTATATGATCTGCATAGGAAAGCAGTATCTTCATCACATTATCAGTATATTGCAGATATTGGCACATGTAAATAAATCCATATAACCCATGTGAAGTCAGAGCAGATGATGGCTGCTACAGAGAAACAGCAGAAGCAGTAGGGCTTTTCTGGGAGAACAGTCATTACTACAAACATCTTTCTTATTAACCGCAAGTGCATATTATCCAAACTGCTGCTGACGTACAGGTTGGGGAAGAGGGGGAAGGTTACAGGATTTTTGTTGGCTTTTTTTACAGAAAGATATTCCATGGATTATTCCTGAAAAAAAAAGAACCACTATAAAATGTAATTACACTCAATATTAAAAGCAAACATTAAAATCAAACCAGAACCTTCTTGAATATGGAAAAACAAACAAACAACCAAAAAAACCCCACAACCAAAGAATGTTTGTTCCTGCTTTTTCATATAGAAGGAAACATAATAAATGCATCGAGAAACTATGACTTTTATAAGAAAAAAGAAAGGTCAGTACTCCATGTATTATGGATCGCATGTGGGGGTAAAGGAATTTGGAAAACAATGCATGCCTAGTCTTCAACAGAATTTTGTTCCTTCAAGCATTTTTAGTATGAAACATTAAAGTGGCAGTGAATAATTTAAATAATGAACTCTAAATAGTTACTTTCTGGGCATGACCTTTTCAAATTAAGGTTCTGGAGTTATTTCTGAATCTGCTCAACTTCATCCATGCAGACAATTCTACTAAACTTCATGAGACAACTTATGTACAGAGAATTAATACATAATTAAATGCTAAAAATGATGATGTTTTACAAATATAAAGCTTTCCAACATCATCTGTGATTTTTTTTCACGTAGGGTCTATATCAGATTGATCATACCCTTTAAAAGGCACCTTACTTGCTTTGTCTCCTCCTTAAAAGCACCCTTTATTTTGGTCTGGGCTCTCTATTATTGCTGGGGACAATGTTCCAAACAGGAGAGAGATAAAAGGGGAGGTCTTTATTTTTAATATAAAGTACTCTCCATTTCACATCTTATAATTTTGCCACTACAATCAGGACAAGTGTGTTTCCAAATGAGGTGTGAAGGGAAACCATGCTGTAATTGATAGGATAACAAAACTGGTATAGTAATATCCAAGAGACCACTGGCAGATTTTTTTAAACCACTACATCTTCAAACACCCAGACATAATTATTTCTCTAAAAATTGTATTTCTTAAAAAAAAGGATCTTACTGTAAGAGTTTATAAGCTACATTATTATAATGATTAAAGATTACACACAACCGCTACTTCAAAGAATTACTTAAGAGTAACAAACTTGAGTGTTGTTTGGTTTATGCATAGTCAAATAAATTAGGGGACATTAAATTGTTTAAAATATCGTTTATTAACAACATACATTCAAAGGATCGTTCTGAAATACCCAGCACAAACACACACCAGTTGCCAACCACTTCATTTTCAAATCAGTTTATATACTGATTTAAGCTCTCTCCAGCAACAAATGTGGTATTATCAAAACATACAAGTTACGTAACAGAAACCACACTCTCTTTACCCACAAAACGACAGCAGATAAAACTACTTTACTTTCACCCCAGCAGACAGAAAACACCTCGATTCTCTAAGAAAAACAGTCACTCCTGAAGAGCCTACCGAGTGCCACAGCGCTTCCCCAGGTGTTGGCTGCGGCACCTTACAGCAATAAGCTGTAAGACGTCAGTCAAGCTGGGGAAAAACCCCACAGCTTTCCAAGACCCTTCAGTCTTTGTTTTCCTTTGAGGCCGCGGTGTACGTGCCTGAGTTAACAGCACCAAGGTGGGGGAACCGCCGTTTTCACCAGAGGCAGCCCAGGAAAGAGGCACGCACAAACACCCCCAGCAGCCAGCCCACCTCCGCTGCCTGCCCAGCGGGAGCGGCCGCTTGGGCACCGGCCGGGGCGAGGGGCCAGTGTTGTGCACGTCCGTGGGCGACATTTTAAGCTGCCACCGCTTTCTCCAAGGAACTGCTGCCCGTTTCCAACGGCCAGGCGGTGGGGCAAGGCCGCAGGGTACGCCTTGGCCAGCTGCCGCCCGGCCGGCCCCGCGCCATGCCTCGCTCATCGCAGGGCCGGGACCGGGTTAGCGGGGCTGCCAGGTGGGCTGAGACCGCGAGACGGAGGCAAGGCCGCCGCCCCCCCCGGCCGGAGGTTGCGAGGGCCCGGCCAGCCGGCGGCCGGACGGTAGAAGAGCCTCCCCACTTTCCCGCCAGCCCGCTCCGCCTCAGGAAGGGGGGATTAACCCTTCCCTCGCCCCCGCCGACCGCTGCGCCCCTTCCCGGGGGTAAGGCCAGTCCCGCTGCCCTCAGCCGTCCTCCTTCCCACGGCCGGACACGCTCCCCGTGTGCGTGGCAGTCTCCTCCTCCTGCAGCCCAACCGGAGGCGGGAAGGGGCCGGGGCCGGGCAGGAACGAGGGGAGGGGGGAAGAGGCCAGGCACCGCGGGGCAGCCCTGCGCGCAGCCACACCTACCTGTCTTCTCGTGGTCATAGCCCACCACGATGAAATAGTCGGCCAGCCTGGCCATGGCTGAGAGGAGCTCGCCTCAGGCCTCACCACCCCTTCTGCGGCGGCGGCGGCGGCTCCCGGGAGGTTCAGCATCCTCCCCTCCGCGCCCGCTGCAAGAGAAGCGGCACCACCTCAGCCATGTTGGAGGTGCGGGCGCGCTGTGCGCCTGCGCGCCGCCGAGACTGCTGCGCCGTGACCCCGCCGGGCTGGGCGTGGGCTGAGGGCCCGCCGGCGGCACGAGGCAGGGGCGGCACAGTCTCCGTGCCGCGGGCAGCTGGCTGTACTCGGGGGTCACCACCGCAAACCCTATCGTATGGCTTCGCAGCCCGCCCGTGGTGGGCTTTGTCTCCTCGCAGCCTCCCCACCCAGGGCGCAGGGGGTCCGGAACACTTTCTCCCGATCTGCACCGAACTGCACGCCTGGCAAAGCTCGGGTGCCTGAGCGGGACTTGACTTCACCGCACGTGAGCTGCCGGGGAAGGGATTGCCCCCGCTTAGACTCTGCGAAAATAAAACCCAGCGGCGAATTTAACGCCATCACGCCCCCTCCCACCGAGCTTAGTCTCGGGAATCTAGACTGAACATTTGCAGGATGTTTCCTGTTTACGTTTTATCCGGGATGTGCGGAACATGCCGCCGCGGGGGAAGTGGGCCTGCGCGGCTGCCGCGGCGCTAACGGCCCCAGCGGCAGAGCGCTAACGGCCGCAGCAGCGCGGCTCGGCTGGGCCCTGCGGCGGTGCCCGCCGCCCTCCTGACAGGCAGCCGAGTGACGGGAAAGGAATTTCAGCCCCGGCCTTCCCTCACACCGGCAGCCGCAGCCCCTGACGCTGTCTTCAGCGGTCGCGGCAGCGGCGCCCAGAGGAGGCTGCCCTGCCCTCCGGTGCCCGATCCTGCCGGCTGCCGGGTCCTCCCGCCCGCTCAGGTCGACGTGGGTGCCCCGTTCTACACGGGTCGGAGCGCTTGGGTGTGGCAGCCCGGCGGTGGTGGTGGCTGCTAAGGGGGGCGACGGCCGGTAGCGCCTCGGCGTAACCCTCCTGGCCTCCAAGGTGCCGGTCAGGTGGCGGTGGCTGGCTGAGCGCTCCGCAGGGCAGCAGGGAGATTTCGTCTTGCTATTTATAACGCACCGATGAGGCCGACACCTTTTGGACTCTCACCCTCGAAAGCCTGGAGGGCTTGCCAGCAGTCGCAGAGATGCTGTTGATAAAGAGTGTCTGACAGGAGATCGCTTGGTTAACTGGTGCTCTGCCAAAACATTCTGGTAAGCTTCCATGTACATCCTGTTTGACAGCACAGGGAGAACAAACAACACAAAGAACATCAGTTGCACTACAGTGGGGAACTGAGGCAGCCGTGGGTACTATGGTGCACATGAAAAGGCAGCACATTTCACTGGATTTGCTCCTGACAATCTACCATCACGAGGGACCCAGCAGACAGTTCATTAGCGGTTGCACAGAGACATTTCTGCTTCTGTTTTGAACAAACAATTCTTACACCTCCTATATAACTGGGACATACAGATGCAGTGCCTTGCTGATGACCAGAGGCAAACTGGTTGGGAAGCTTCCACAGTCAATTACAGTGCTCTCACTTGTGCCTTCTCAGCAGACAGCAGTGGTCAAAATCTCCTTGTATTAATAAGCTTCGTGGCTTAACTGTTTTGAAATCAGATGCCATGTAGAATGATAATAATTAAACATAATAAAATTGCTTGTTAACTTCAGGAGTAAAGAAAATAATGTAATAAATACATTGAAAAGATTGAATATATTTTGGAGAAAGATGCACTCAGTGGGGTTAGTCACTTCTATACTAGGTAGGAGCTAGAAGAAGGAATACCTTACGTTATGCATAGGCATTTTGGTTCATGATCCTGTAGACTTTAATGACTGAAACTCACAAAGCTGTTTTTAAAACGCAGGGTTTTTTTATTAAAAGCATTTCTGAAGTAACAACAAAGGAATGCAAATCTTAATGAAGCCACACATCACCCCTGTGAGGTGGACAAGGATAAAGCTCATCACCCTAACTCCTATGAGGGGATGCTGCAGTTGTTCAACAGCACAAAGCCAAGACATGCAAAATTATACAAAAGCAAGGGATAGTGTTCTGTATAGAAAAGTCTGGAGGGAAAGTAGAGAGATACTAAGAAATCAGCTACTTTGGAGCTGAAATTGGACCTTAGGGTATCTGCACTCATAAAAAGGTTCAATATGTAATAACAAATCTCAGTAGTTAAGTCTTACTGCTCTTTTAAGCCAGCATCTCTAGCAGGAGAATATCACCTAACACTTTCCCCAGAGCATTAACAAATGCTGGATCAAAATGAGAATGTTACTTATTGATTCCCCAATACTACTACTGCCCACTTGGCAACCTTGCTCCTTCTTCCATCTAGACCAATATAACCAAAGCTTGGTTAGCTTATAAAGCGTGTTGAGCAGTGGCACGTCTTAAGTTGTCATGTGACAGGAAGGGCACTGTTCATCTGGGTTTGAACACAGCCATGTTGCATTGACACCAAAAGAAGCCAGTCATCCATAACTTACTTAACTTCCCTTAAGTATCATAGACTCATAGAATCACAGGGGTTGGAAGGGACCTCTGAAGATCATCGAGTCCAACCCCCCTGCTGCAGCAGGAACACCTAGTGAAGATCACACAGGAAGGCGTCCAGACGGGTCTTGAAAGTCTCCAGGGAAAGAGACTCCACAACCTCCCTGGGCAGCCTGTTCCAGTGCTCTGTCACCCTCACAGTAAAGAGTTCTTTCCTCATGTTGAGGTGGAACTTCCTGTGTTGTAGCTTGGTGCCATTTCCCCTCGACCTATCACAGGGCATCACTGAAAAGAGACTGGCCCATTCTTGACATCCACCCTTCAGGTATTTATAGACTTTAATAAGGTCTTCTCTCAGTCTTCTTTTCTCAAGACTAAACGGCCCCAGGTCTCTTAGCCTTTCCTTGTATGACAGATGTTCTAGTCCCTTAATCATCCTTGTAGCCCTCTGTTGGACTCTTTCCACCATATCCCTGTCCCTCTTGAGCTGGGGAGCCCAGAATTGGACACAATACCCAAGATGTGGTCTTACGAGGGCAGAGTACAGGGGGAGGAGAACCTCCCTTGACCTACTGGCCACACTGTTCTTAATGCATCCCAGGATACTATGGGCTCTCTTGGCCACAAGGGCACATTGATGTCCCATCAATAACTTGTCCACCCGGACCCCAAGGTCCTTCTCCATGGGGCTACTTTCTAGCAGGTCAACCCCTAATCTATATCGGTGCATGGTGTTTTTTCTTCCCAGGTGCAGGACTCTACATTTATTCTTGTTGAACCTCATTAGGCTCATCTTTGCCCAACTCTCCAGTCTGTCTAGATCTCGCTGAATGGCTGCACAGCCTTCAGGTGTTATCAACCAATCCTTCCAGCTTCGTATCATCAGCAAACTTGCTGAGGATACACTCCATCCCCTCATCCAGGTAATTGGCCCCTAGGGAACACCACTAGTCACAGGTCTCCAGCTGGACTCTGCACCGTTGATCACAACCCTCTGTGCTCTATTGTTTAGCCAGTTCTCAATCCATCTCACTGTCCACTCTTCTAACTCACACTTCCTGAGCTTATTCACAAGGATTTTATGGGAGACAGTGTCAAAAGCTTTGCTAAAGTTGAGGAAGACAATATCCACTGTTCTCCATGCATCTATCCATTCTGTCACACCACCATAGAAGGCTATCAGATGAGTCAAACATGATTACCCTTTGGTGAATCCATGCTGGCTACTCCTGATAACCTTATTTTCTTCCATGTGCTTAGAGATGACCTCCAGAATAATCTGCTCCATCATCTTTCCAGGGATGGAGGTGAGGCTGACCGATCTATAGTCACCCGGGTCCTGTTTCTTGCCTTTCTTGAAGACTGGAGTGCCATTAGCTTTCCTTCAGTCCTCAGGCACCTCTCCCATTTGCCAGGACTTTTCAAAGATGATGGAGAGCAGTCTAGCGCTGACTTCTGCCAGGTCCCTCAGCACACATGGGTGCATCCCATTGGGGCCCATGGAGTTGTAGATGTCCAGCTTCCTTAATTGATCTTTAACCCAGTCTTCCTCAATCAAGGTAAAGTCTTCCTCACTCCTGACTTCTTCTGTGGTCTGGAAGGTTTGGGAATCCTGAGGGTCAGCCTTAGCAGTAAAGACCGAGGCAAAGAAGGCATTAAGTAACTCCACCTTCTCCTTATCCTCTGTCATCTGGGCACCCACTTCATTCAGTAGTGGGCCCACATTTCCTCTGATCTTCCTTTTACCTGCAATGTACTTGAAGAAGTATAGAGCAGTTTTATGTTCTTAAGGACAAATGAGGAAGTGGATCAGACAGATTGCTTGCTCACCTAAAGCCTAATGTAAATTGAAATTTCACCCAGACCACCAAAACCATAATTCCCTCTGTTGCAGCAGAGTAGCCTGGCTCCTCATGGGAGATTGAAGGGGCTCACAGTGGCTCTGGGTGGACACCAAGGCCTATGTCTCCAGAAGGACCTAGTAAGCAGCCATGTATTTGTCCCAAGGGAAGAACTGTGGGGCTGCGGCCCCTCAAAGAGACTGAAAGCACACAAGAGACAATGTTGCCACACTCAGACTGTGTGCTTAGCAACAAAAAATTCACAACCAAAAAGGTTCACATTACCTTCTACAGTCAACTCCTCCTTCAGGAGGTATAAGAATCTCACTCTACCTACAATCTCTTAACACAGCATCATCCCACTCCATGCCAGAACAGGGAAGTACCCGTGGTCTGGACCAGGTTTTCCCCTACCAATATGCATCCCACCCTCATTTAGGAGGCTTTGTCTGGTGTACTCGAACCTATTAAATGTAAGACTCACCAAAAGCACCTCCAATGGGACCAAGTGGAATTGCCCCTTGTCACTGTGCCCTTGGCACACACAGTGCTGGCTGAGTGATGCACTAGCAGCAAGGCTTTTCTGTGTGGAGCTTGTCTGAGGTTTTACATCCCTCATGGGTTGTCATTTTTTTATTAGTATCATCTCTCTGCTGATCTCACACAGCCTGAAATATAATCAAGAATATTCATACTCATGGCATACAAATTCAGTAAATTTTGTTTAAACCCAGAATGAAACACACAAAGGCACTTCCACTGGCTTCAAACAACAATTTTCTTGCATAATCAGCACAGAATATTTGCCTCAAACTGATTCCCCATTGATGCCTACAGATTCTAGATTATTTTGGAATAAAACTCAGCCTGCATAAAATGCTGTACAAACAGCAACTAATCTTCACAATCTCCCTGCCAGAGCAGATACATACTGTAAAGTTATGGCATACAGCAACAGCAAGAGGTTGAACTATGTGCCCGAGATAATCAGTGAACAAGTACAAGAGCTGGATGTTCCTCCAGGCTAACTTCCCTGCAATGGATGAGGCAGCATCCAGAGGAGACCCTACACTTCAGAGGAGAGCTAGCCTTGCTGAACTGCATGATTGCCTCAGAATCATAGTTTGTGAATACTATTTTCATGGAAAATTCTGTGTAACTTTATTTCAAAATGGAAATAACTCACTATTTACGAAACATTTTTTAAGGGGGGGCCACTGTTACCTCATAGTTCAAATTCAGTGACTATTGCTTATTTACAAACTGCACGGGAATGCAAGCACTTAGGAAAAACAAAATGAGCATCTGAACAAAGAACATGATGTTTTGTGTTACATTTGGAACAGCTTTACCTGCTGAAGCCCTTTCACAAATCACATCCACAAGAAACTGATAATTCATGTGCCAAAGTTTGCCACCTCATGAATCAGAACAACCTACTGTATTACTAAAGCAACAGCTGTGGTTGGTATGGAACTCACATGTGAGTTGTGTGACTACCATTGTTACTATTCCCAAACCAACATAGGATTCTTTCTGCATTCTTTGCCTAAGAGTATATAAAATGCACTTCCCGTTTGGTTGAGGATTTTAATGAGGGATTTTCCACCATTTGGGGAAGTGTGTGTGTTTTTTACTGGAAGAGGAGGCTTAAGTGGAATCAAAGCAATACTCACCACACAAAATCCTGCTTTCTCATTCGAAAAAGTTAGATTCAGTTTCAACTTCTGCTGATCAAGGAAACGCTTAAACTCGCTCGAGCCTGAGCTGCCTCACGAGGTCTCTAAGACCCAGTCATCGTGGTCCGATGCAGTCGTGCAGCTCTGGTCATTATACAGCTCCTCTCTAGACCACCTATTTTCCCATTTCTTCCTCCCTGAGTGTACATCCCAGATCTCTCGCTCTGTGCAGTTCTGCTCCGCCGCACGGCCCGTGGGGAGGGCAGCAGGACTGCGGCTCCGCTGCGGTGCCCGACCCGGCGGGCGGAAGGGACGAGGAGAAGCCCGGAGCTGGCTGGATCCTCCCGCGTCCCCCGCCCGGGGCAGTCGCCGCGCTGCCCCGATGGCTTCCGGCGCCCCCGGAGCCGCCACCGCGTCCCGCCCCGCGCTCCGGTCGGGCAGGTGCGGCGGAGGAGCGGACCTGGGCTTGACCCGGCGGCCAGCTCACGGCCGGGGAAACGGCCTCGCCCCGCGGGAGCCGCGCCGGGTGTTCGGGGGAGAAAGACGGGCCGGCTGGAGGATGCGATGGAGAACATCTACAGTTAATGCTGACCCTCCCTGCCGGTGGCTGCCGGCGGAGAGCGTGTGAGGGACGGCAGCCGGACGGGGTGGCGGTTCCCGGGCCACCCTGCTCCAGGACAGGTAGATGCCAGAGACAGAAGCCTCCAGACGCCTGAACGCTGTTGGCGAGAAAGGGAGGGAGCACCTTAGACCGAGTCAGCCGTGCACAGAAAAGTTTCCGTCATCGCCTTGCACCTAACCTCTCCAGGGTGTTGCTATATACCGCGATTATCTAGGAAGGCAGAGCCACGAGTACACCTCGCACACACCAGTTCATAACTCCCTCCCGAGTACCTCTCGGCTGGGAAGGGGACCCTGCCGCTCGAGGGCGCAGGTCTGGGGCATTTCCCTCCGTTCCGCTGAATTTGCATTGCGACAAGTAAGTAGAGAAACAGTACATCTGGTGCCGGCTTCCCGCACCCCCTGCGAAGCCGATCCTCTACATTTCTGAAGCGTCACGAAGCAAAGATTTTAAAGACTGTAAAAAACCCCAAAAGGTGGGCAGACTAAGGTTTTGCTGCTGGCTAGCCGGAAGAATGCTCTTGGAGACCTTGATCCTGCACTGGTTTAGCTTTATAACCTGGTTAATAAGTGCACTCACGTATATAAGTGTTTGCGGACTGGGGTTAAAACGACCCACGGCAAGACTTCCCTGACGTCCACAACCCCAAGGATTTCAGTGACCCCGTGTTTGCCCCAAAGCAATACCTCTTCCTTCGTTCAGAGGTACAGAAATGCACTCTAACATTCGTTTTCCCAAACCATTTAAATTGTGATTTATTTGATTCGATCAAGTAATCAAGTTAACTTTATTAGATTAAAAAATGCACCCAATTTGAGTAATAAATATTAATGGTGTCTGATTTGTCACCTCGTCACTTAAGTAAAGAAGGCTGGCATTCACTACAGTTATCCATATAATTTATGTTGTCCAAATGTGGGTTTATTTTTGGAACTTTGCTATTTGAGGGATTTGCACGGATTTTGAAATTGATCGGGTCTAGTTTCTACTCCTCTGCTTCCACCCACCTGAAGTTAAATGAGAAATCATGCTATTTATCTCACCTAGAATGAGAAATCATATTACAGACTGTATAAACACAATATATACCGGCACTTTAAAAAGTCTATCCCCGGTTAAACAGACTGAGGGGCTTATCAGATTTTGCAAGTTATGCCATTACTCGGAATACACACCTAAAAGCTGTCTCTATAATTAACAAAATAGCAAGGGGGTTGTTTACGATAATTTTCAATAATCCTCTTATTTTGACCCTAATATGGGTTGCCCCCCAATCCACGCTAGAATGATTAAGGATGCTTGTATGTGGGGGTGGGGGTAAGTGTCAAAGAAAAATCGCCCAGCCACGCCAAGGTCCACCCACTTCCCCCGCGCTGCTCTATAAAAGGGAGCGGTGGAGCGCAGCTCGGCAGTGGTTACTTCAGACATACAAAGAAGGAGTTCTCGATCCTCAGGAAACCCTGCAACTTCGGATCGCTACTGCAAGAACATTTGTCTCAGTGGATTATCCTCACTGTCAGGTAAGAATTTTTATTTTTTTTTCCGCTGTCGACAACAACAACAAAAGATGCAGGGGAGGTGGAGAGGAAGTAAAAATCTACTAAATCTGGACTGTTTTGGAGCGCTTGGAGTTATGCTGCAGAGCCTTGCACTGGCTGTTGGCATCAGCAGCAGTTTACAACATAAGATCCAGAACTAGCTGGTTCCGCATGTGAAGTGGGAAGATGAGCTATCGGGGATAAACTTTCAGGCAGCAAAACACTTGCTGGAGTTCGGAAACGATGCGTCTGATAGCCAAGCTCTCTTTAATCTCGAGGGTTTGCTAAATCCTAGCGCAAGCCGCTGGGGGTATTCTGGAAATCCTGCTGGTTTTCAGCCGCCTCTGCACGTAAAACTCTCTACAAACGTAAACTTTGGAGGCTCTGTTATTTACTCTGTGATAAGTTGCTGAGCAAATATTAGCTTCTGGTTCATATCGCACACAAAGTGCCCTGTAGCCTGGGGGCTCTCCGAGGGAACCAGCGCTCTGGAATCAGAAGAAATGAAGGGCAGACCTTACTTGACTTTTATTAGCAACCATGCTTAGAATTCTTCTCTTTTTACTCCATCAGGAGCCCAGCCAGAATGAAACTAGTTCACGTAGCGCTGCTCTGTCTCGGCTCTGTGACCTTCTTCGGGGTGGATGCTGCACGGGTGGACGTAGCGACAGAGTTCAAAAGAATGTGAGTATCGGAGTGCGCCCTCCTGCCAGCGCCCAGCCCCGCTCCTGGAGCTGCGGAGCCTCCGCGGCCCCGCATAGGGCTTCGGCCACGATTAGAGGGACTGGATTCCCCGCGGGAATTGCAAAGCTCCTAAAAGGACTCATGCCCTTTCAGAACACATTAAAAAAAAATAAATAAAAAAATCTCGGCGCTGGCAGAGATTATCGCCCCTCGAATCTATTTGGTTTGGCTCCTGCCTGCAGGCTTGCGCTAACAGGCTGTCCTCTTCCCTTGCGCTCCTTTCAGATGGACGAAATGGGCACTGAGCCGAGACAAACGGGACGGGAAGCTTTCGGTCGCGCTCCGAGGGCTGGGGGCAGCCGCCGAAGTGCAGCCTCTCATACGGACCCAGGACGTGAAGGACGATCCCCGAGTCCCGCACCCCAGGTAAATTCCAGCCCCTTCTGGGCTCGGGCACTTACTAGAGGTAGTGGAAAGTTTCGGGGTCCCTTTGTTTCCGGGTGTGGAGGGTTATTCTCACTATGGATCCCCCAAGCCCCGGAGGCAGGTCCTGCCCAGGCTGCATACCACGCTGGAAGCAGCCTCCCGCCTCCCTTTCCCCGCGCTGTTCAGCTGGCGGGAGATAGCAGCGCCTTTACTGTGAAAGTCAAATATAAATAGTAACTTGAGCTCTGGATCCATAGATAAAATAACAGCCATAAAACGGCGGGGTCTCTTCTCCCATCGGCAGCAAGCTCTGCTCTGCGACCAGCTTGCCCCTCTCCCGCCGCTCGGCGGAGGACAGAGCCAGGGGACAGTGGGGGGGAGTTTTGCACCTTCGAGAAGGGCCCTCCTCCAGCCTGGGGGCTCCCTGCCCTCCCCGACCCGGGCCCACTGGGTCCCCTCCTCCAGGGCCCCACTTCAGTTTTCTCATACCCGCTCTCTTTCTTCCTGCCTCACAGCACCCGGGAGGATGCTCACATCCGCGTCAAGCGCTACCGTCAGAGCATTAACAGCTTCCCCTACTTCCAGCTGGGGGGGTGCCGGTTCGGGACGTGCACGGCGCACAATCTGGCCCACCAGATCCACCAGCTGACTGGCAAGAATAAGGACGACGCCGCTCCCCCCAGCAAGATCAGCCCCCAGGGCTACGGCCGCAGGCGGCGCTCCCTGCCCGAGCGCCGGAGGCCGGCGCGCTCCCTTCGGGCCGGGCGGCGCCCCCGGACGCAGCGGGCGCAGCCTCTCGCCTCCGTTCTGGGAGTCTGAGCGCCACACTACTCGGCCGAGCCCGTCTCGGATGGATGGACTGAGGCAGGGACGCTCCGGAGGTCTGCCGCCGCTCGGATTCGTGGAGAGCGCCCGTCCAGGCGGGACCCCGGGGCGCCCTCCGCCCCGCGCGGAGAGCCGGCTTGGGGAAGCTGTGAAGGCCGCGTCCGGCTGGGAACGCGCGGGGACTGCTCCCTCCGCTCGCCGCAGCGGCGGATCGGTGACTGACTGCTTACCCTCCCCCGGCGAGACACCCCCGGTTCCTGCGCCCGCCACCGACTGGGACTGGAAGGCGCCCGGCCCGCAGCCGCCAGACGCGCCGCTGCCCCGCCGGCCGCCATGTCGCCCCCCTGCCCCGCCACTGCACCCGGGGGGACCGGGCCTTTCTTGCCAGCGATCTGCGCTCAGAGCTGCCCCGGCCCCGTCTGCCCCGAGGAGGGGTTGCTCAGGGGAGCCCCGCGGCCGGGGAGACCCGCTGGCGGGCGCCGGCCGCTGCGCGGCACCTCCGGGCCCGGGAGCCGCGGCCCCGACCTCGCCCTCTGCCCCAAGTATTAGAGGGTGCGCGTTCGGCCCTCAGCAAGGACAGGTCGCCCACATCTGCTCTACCCTCTGCGTTATCTGCACCCGGCAGGGAATCGAACACTCACAAGTCCCTGCGGGGACTGCGATATACTTGAACGTCACAGAGAGGAAAAGTGCAATTGTACGTGGTTTTTGTTAATTATAAGTGCAGTGTGCGTGGATCATGAGATACGTATCGGTATTTAAGATTGTTCTGTGTCATGTCCTGTTTGTATCTTTTTTTTAAAATATATTTTATTTTTATACGTTTTATATATATATTGCATAAGGGCATTTTAAAACATTGTATCCCCTCTATTTTTCATATCGTGAATGTCAAACGTTAAACTTTTTCCATACCTTTTTTTATCTTGCATTCCAGACTGGTGAAAGATGTAGAGAATGTATCAGCTATTCTCCGTGGGTAATATGTGAAATAAAATAAACACTATTACGTAAAATGGTTCTGTTACTTTGTCTTTAATGGGGACAGGTGGTCAGGATGAGATTTCTGTTCAGTCTTACCCTTACTAACCTAGCATGGCTGTTCTGTGACAGACTAAAGCTCCTCAGATACAGACTTTTGTCAGCAAACACCTTATCTAGTCAAACCAAGTAAACTCAAATGCGAGCACGTATCTTAAAATCCCAGAGCAGATCTGTTGAGAGGACTCTAAGGCCTTTTCTACCCACATGTTCCAGCCAGGGCTGAAACGTGTCATAGTTTGGATTGATCGTGCAAGTTTATTTTTTGCCCTAATTAATCAGAGAAACAACTGCACACTTCAACATTGCACAACAAAGTAACAGATTTATTGAGGGAGCACGTTCCAAAAAATGGCCATGGCAGCTTCCAAGGTTATTTATGTTGAAGGATTTCCTGGGCCACAGTTCAGGTTAAAGTTAAACAGTGACCAGTTCAGTGTGGGCAGAACATCTTGGATAAAAACTTAGCATTAGGGATTTTGATTTTGTTTTTGTTTTTGGTTTGTTGTGTTTTTTTTTTAAATAAAATTCCAACCACAGACCAAAAAACAAATGGGAAACTGAACTTTATTAATGCACCAACAGCACCATCTATTGGTGTTTTACTCTAGGCATGCCAAGAAAACAAACCTAAAAATTGAACAAGTATCTTTTGAATAACAACTTGGTTAAAACTTACAACATCCTCTATGTTATGGTATCTCTGAACATAGTTAACATGCACAGAAGATAACTGGGAAACAGCAGCTTTAAATGCTGCTAGAATAAATGAAGTGGGTGTGTTTTTTTTACGTAACACTAAATGCCTAAGGAACACATATTTAAAAGAAAAATTCTAAAGAACTGGCAATGACACCTTTCCAGGAATACTGCAAAAAAGCTTGGGTAAAAATCCAGCTGACTAGATACTTGGCATATATTCACAATGATTTTTTCCCCAAAGTTTTGAAGTTCTGCTCAGAATTGCCTATTTTTTAGTTACTTTCCTAAACCTTTTCAACTAAGAATTTGGAATCTTGAGAGATGGTTTTCCCACTTGAAATATTATTATTTAAAAAATATATATATATATATATATTGAAACTTGCCATTTTCAATTACCATCAGTTTCTTAACAGCTGGAGGAGAATTTACCTCTCTACTGGCTGATGGCCTTTCTGATCCAGATTTTGTAAGATATAAGGGGTGACAGTAAATGCATGATCCTCAGATTATAGCACAGATTATAGCTGCCAGCTGAATCATATAATTGTAGAATCATTAAGGTTGGAAAAAATCAAGTCCAACTGTCAACCCAACACCACCATGCCCAATAAACTGTGTCCTGAAGTGCTATGTCTACACATTTTTTTAACACCTCCAGGGATGGTGACTCCACCACTTCCCTGGGCAGCCTGTGCCAATGCTTGACCACTCCTTTGGTGAAGAAATTTTTCCTAAGATCCAATCTAAACCTCACCTGGCACAACTTCAGGTAATTTCCTTTTGTGCTACCACTTGTTACTTGGGAGAGGCGACCAAGCCCCACCTCACTACAACCTCTTTTCAGTTAGTTGAAGAGAGTGATAAGGTCTCCTCTCAGCCTCTTCTTCTCCAGACTAAAAAATCCCAATTCCCTTGGCTGCTCCTCCTAAGACTTGTGCTGTAGACCTTTCACCAGCTTCATTGCCTTTCCCTGGACATGCTCCAGAGAAATAAGCAAATGGCTATTCACAAATCACAAAAGATCTTGAAATTAGAATAGTTGCTGCTTATAAGTTTTGGGGTGATTGTGGTGGGAAGTTACATTGTGTAGGTGAAAACGTGATCCTACTTAAAGTACATTGTACAACTGAAATTACTCCAACAGAACCCCGTTTAACTTACAGGTTATGCAGCTAGCATCTTTGTCATCTAAACTTGGGACATAAGGCTGGATTTGGCTATAGGGTGGTTAAGTATGTGCTTGCCAACTAACTACTTTTGTTTGTATTGAGCTTTTCTTAATTTACTGCCAAAACCCAGTCCCCACTTAAATTACCTTTTCTTCCTTGCTTTCCTTTTCACTGATAGAAAACACTTCACTCAAACCTGAAAGACCCTTGGACTAACCGGACCGGGCTAAAACCAGCAAGCTGGTGCTGGATGGCATAATGCTGGCCTTACTGGAGCTTAGGAAGTGCAGTTGCCGTTTGGAAGGACCAAGAGCACCACCTGCCGCGCCCGTGGGGCAAAACAAAACTCCGTAGTTGAAATAAACACAAACTGAGTAAAACATTTATGTATTTATATATGTATTTATTTATTTTAAATCCCCTCCACGCCCCCAAAAATCCTTGAAACTGTGTCTTTTAAACTGCAAAGACCAAGCTCTTCCTCTTGCCTATGCAGGAGACACTACTGGCTAAGCAGCTTTTCACTTCAAACATCACACAAAGCAAAACTTTGGGCACTAACATTTAAACAGTAGTTGAAATCCATACACGGGCAAGATTAAAAATGTCTGAGGAGGGTGAGGATTTTGAAATCCCTGAGATTTCAAGGAGAACAAGACTGTGAAACAGTATCAGTCCATGAAAGCAAGCTTCCTCTTAAAGTACTAGACGTTCAAGAAGACCTGTGTGCTTAGGTCAAGGCCAGCTTATGCTCTAATGTGACAGTTGAGAAGCAGAAGATGTCATCAAATACATCCAAAATCGTGAGCATCTGTTTACACAACACCTTAGTTAAAGTTCTCATTTCTAAGAACAGACTGGTGCACCACAGGCCAGCATTTCAAAGGCTGCTTAAAAGATGACTACAAGTTCAGTTCAAACAAGGTTCTAAATTAAAATTAGGTTTTGCAATGGCAAATACCAGAGCAGGAATTGATCCGTGTCCACCAGTTTGTTCAAGAGCCGATGCCAAAGGAGTGGTCACCGTTCTCAGCCGAGTCTTCACAGTGAAGTGTCAAAACAGTTCATGGAATATTATTTATGAGCTATTATTTTGTTCTTTACCTACCCTAGAGACACCCTATGGCAAAGGAATGTACTTCACTATAGACAATTTTTTATTACCAAAATAGATTACAAAGTCTATTTTTATCTCAGATTTTTGTGGTTCCATTATTAGTGCTATACAGAATGATGGCAAGGAGCCTGAAATGCTGATAAACAAGGGCTTTCCCATAGAGTCCTAGTGCAGGTCCCCTAACCTAGAAGACAGAAACAAGTAATTATTTATCTTTCTCTAGTTGCTACCACAAAACTTACTTTAAGCAGCCATGTCACGTGGAAGACTACAAAAAAAAGTTTGTTCTCCAGTTCCATCAGAAAGTGGTCAAAGAGTTCTGCCACTGTTACCTAGGAACAACTTCTACTGTATCCAAAAAGTAGAGACATTGGTGTAGTTGCAGATGATTATCAAAATCTGCAAAGCATCTTGGTCCGTGCTAATAAGAACTGCAGTCAGGTGCCAGATACAAACTTTTTCTGCAAATACAATGACAGAAAGGGGAATACTAATGAATACTTTGGCACATGTGAAGCCTTTTCTGGCTCATTTAGTACCCAAAGGACAGCAAGTCATAATTAAAGCCAATAATGGCAACTCCAGACAGCCATCCAAATATTTTCCTCATGCTGTCAATACACCATTTTATATTATCTCACATCATACTTAAGTAGTGTAGAGCACACAGGCACGAGGAGAAAAAATTCCAGCTTGACTAAGTACAACCAATAACTAAATCCAATTATGCCTAAGTAAAATTTGTTTATTGTGTTCACAAGGGTTTGCTTTTATTATCCAAATATTTCTTAAATAACAGTTTTTTTCACCAAATAATTTGTGTCAGCTTTGAAATTGTTTTAATTTTTAAATAGTTAATTCTTTGGAGCAGGGCCACGTATCCTTCATGAGGAGAAGCAAAATAATTTGTTCATGAGGTAAGGAACTTTGCTATATAAAAGCCTTTTTACTACATGCTATATACACTAGTCAAAATGCTTGATAACTATAACGTCTTCAAATAAAAAACAAATGGTTCCATGAAAACCAGAATCAATTAATGATTTGATAAGACTGGAGTGTTTTGCTTGCAAAATTCCCAGCAACAGCAACAGCAATGAGGAGGCCAAATGAAATCTTTTTACTTTGTTTGATGCTGTGATAACTTTTACCAAACATTTAACTAGACCTCCTTGAGTCCCCCATCCACTTACTAAAGCCTGGGTTTTTCCAAAGTAAGGAAAGATCAGTCCAACCCAACTGAAGGCAAATATTTTGTAATAAATTCTGACTCTCAGAATAGGTTTGCAAAATAAATACTCCTCCAATGCTTTCAGTCAACTATCACTTCCCAGATCTGTCAGTTTGCACATTACATGCAACTTTTCCAGCAATTGTAAAATGGTTTATATTTTCTTCATACTTTGCTAACATGGTGTAAAAATAAACAAGCAGTTGTCTGGGTCTTAATCTCTGATGTCCAGTAGTATTGGCAGAAACAGGAGAACAAACATAGCTGATCTTATCTGTTAGTTCAGGAGCAAACCAACCAGTTCATCAAACAAACATGATTATTGTCCTTTTAATAGGTGGTTACTGTCACAGCAGTTATCATGAAACTGAAACACTCAAAGACTAAAAGGCCAGCATATAATTCATCCCGCTGCTGTTATGGAAGAGGACAAAAGGGTGTGTGGGTTCCTCATTTCCCCTTACATGACCTGACTATTGTGGCTCTCTGCTAGTAAACAGTAAACTCTCAGAGGCCACTACACTTCCCTGCCTGTATACAAGGGCTCAGGAGCAGATTTGACTGCACACTGGAAGAAGACAGCTGTACCTTGTAAAAGGAAATTTCTTCTCTTTAAAGACAAGGAAAAAGTGATGGATTTCTAAGCCACTTTTTCTAAGTAATTTTTTTCCTGGGGCTGTGCAGCTCTGCATCTCATTCTGCATAAGGAACAAATTCATAGTTTGGCCCTTTATTGATAAACAACATGAAAAATATGCAACTGGCATATATCATTAGTCCCCTTGTTGCCTACAGACATCAGACATTCTGGTGGTGATGAACTGGTGAGCCAGACAGGAATCCCAACACCAAATCCCAGGCCTGAGATCAATCCCATCTAGATGAAATAAAACTTCAACTGACTTCAGCAGGAAAAAAAAATCTAAGCCCCATCTTTGTTTCAAAAACATGTCTATTTTTATACTGAAAGATTGTATTCTAAGTTTTGCTTTATAGTTCATTTATTCACAAGTTCTGGTTTGAAGACTGAAGAAACTATTAAAAGGTAGAAGTAAGGGATTGGAACTCTATCAAAATGAGGTAGCTCAAAGCCAGACCCCTAGTTCAATGTGGAATTAGTTCAGCAACATACGAACATTGCTGCTCCTTGTAAGTGGCTGTGGTGCTGCTGGCAATGACAGCTTCAACATACATGTGTCAAGTGCAGCACTGAACATGTTCATGAGTAGGGATTGAATCCCACAACTTCCAGTGCTCTTTTCCAAAACCCAGACTTCGTTTTAATTTAATGCAGTAGGATTTTGGAGTGTTTTAAACACTATGATTTTAGATAGTGGCATTTTCTTTCTCCTTTCTCTCTTCTATTTACTTAAAAAAACCCAACTCATCACCTATTCTGAAGCCTTGGAAAAGGATGTATCCAGACAACTAACTGAAATGGGAGAGTGAGTGGTGTGCACAGCTCACAGCAGAGAATGGCAGCCAAAGCTCCTGTATCAGTCAGGGTGCACACACAGAGAGTCTAGCACTTTGTGATAATATTTGCACAAGGCAATCAGTATCTGTTTAACGAAGGATATAAAAACATTTGCACAAATAAGTGATTCCTGCAGAGACAAAGATGATTTACTGACTGATAATTCACATAATCTCACACCAATATGATTTCATTAACTCCTTGTAATGGGGGAAAAACACCCCTCACGTTAGAAGTGCACGAGGGCCATTAAACCTGATTTATTGTCTTAACTACACTGCAAGACAGACAGAAACAAATGATACGTTTTTTCCATGGAATGTTGTTAGACCGTGTGTACTAAGATATTTTTCTTCTTCTACTAGTCTGGCACATCAGTACAACTTTGCTGCCATCTGCTGCCTTCTAAAGAAAAATAAACCACTCTCCTTCAAAATCATTGCTGGATGTCAAAGTGGCACAGTGCTGCTGCCAGCAGGGAGGCCTGCTTTTAAAATAATTTTATATCTGGCCTGGGCTGGTTGCTCAATATGCTGAGTAAGGCAGAGACACAAATTTTTCATTCCTCCTGGGCTCTACTCACAAAAAGCAGGAACAGCACAATACCTTCACATATTCTGAGGAGATGGAGAAATGAAAACTATTCTGTTCTTTCTGTTGTTCTGAGCAAGCTCAGGGGTTACAGTTTGCTGCAGGAATGCCTGGATACTTCTATACCAATACCATTTTTGCCACTCTGGGCTACCAAAAGAACAGTGAACAAAAAAACATTTTTTGACAAAATAATGTTTTCAAGGTGTGATACAAAGGGATCAAAGGAGAATGCTGGGTCCTGCGTGTTACAGGAATTACCTATTTACAAATGAGTAAAGAAAGCTGAAGTTCAACCAGTACTGCCTTTTCAGGAGAATTTATGATTGAAGAGATGTACACATGCTCTTTATTTCTAGACAGAGAGCTTTTTAAAAGGCAGGAATCAGAACAGTGTGATGGATCAGACTGAACTGTTTCTCCCGTCTGTGTAGTTAAGGCAAGAACAATGCACCATCTCAGTAGTAGTTAGGTGTGAGCTGTCAGCTTTTATGATCACAGAACTGAAGTTGTTTCTCTAACTGTTACAAACAGAAGGGAGTATTTTCTGCAATTACATTTTTTACTGGATTGAAATCACCATCATATTTACTCTGATATAATTATGTAAGTTATATACACTTACTATAATACAAGTATTCTTATTTTAATAAATAACATGCTGCAAAATGTTTTTATTATAACACACAATCCAGCAACACTTACACAAGAAAGAAATAGTATATCTGGTATGAAAGGCCTCTTCAAATTCTACCTGAGGAAGCTGAAGACAGTAGAGATGACTTGTAAAAGATTGTAAAGATCTCTTGGCTTATGTGAAAGATTTTTAAAATTTTATTTTTAACACTGCTCACTAACTCAAACAGGCATTGAAAAGTGAGCCTTCCATCAAAATATTTATTTCATTTCTATGACTGTAAAGTTTCTTAAAAAAAAAAAAAAATATATATATATATATATACATGCTATGTGATGGCAACATGCAACATTCAGCCCTTTATTCAACGTAGGTTTAAAACAAATAGTTGAAATGGTTGAAATTGATTTTGGTTTGGAATCAGTGCTGGTTAAATTTGCTCTATACTGGCGATTCACTAGTTGGTTCACTTAGCCCACCCAGCTTATGTATTACATGCTCTGTTCTGAATGGTTACAAATATGAAAATGGAAATGTTGTATGAATGGAGCACACCTAAAGCATGGACCTTCAGCCAGGAAGTTACTTCAATCTGCATCTTTGCTTCCTTGCCTCAGGACAGGCATCAGTCATGTTCCCAGGCCAGCAGAGCAGCTTCCCTCTGCGTAAATCTGTAAGACCCCAGGCAAGACTGCATGTAAGGTGAAGCAGTGCAGTTAACCACTGGCAGGTCGGGCATAGGAGGGGGAGACAGGACTAATGAACAGGCTGAACCATCACTACACAATAGATGAATGCACACTCACAAATATAGATCATGGAAACACAGAAACACCTACCCAGCAAGGCACACTGTGGGACTGATGGGAAAGGCTTGCAAAACTTAGGCCTACTGTCACCTACAGGGCATGTCATTAGTAATAACCACACAATTGACAGATACAGAAGAACAGGAATCAAAGCTATTGCCATCCTTCTTCCATGAGGGGCGTTTACTGGAGATGACTGGAGGCAGGCCCCTGTGCAGCCAAGCCCAGTGAGAAGATAAAGAGCAGCACAGAGCAGCCAGGCCACCCTTGCTACTGCCTTGAAACAAAGGCTTGTGCAAAACCTAGTCTAAATACTCCTTGTACTTAACAAATATCTGCCAGAGGATGCCAGATGTCAGTCAAATTACTATTTTGAAATAGTAAATTTTATAAATAATTTAGGTGTTTGAAAAGCGCTTCAAAAAGGCATTTCAAATTCTGCTCCATAACCCATTTTGGTTTCCGGTTAGGATTCCATTCTGCTCTCTTGTTAAAAACACAGCAGTTTGAATCTACCAGTCACAAAATCAGTCCAGACTTTAACGCTGGTTCCTCTCATGTATTATAAGTAAATGTGACTGGAGGAAAAAAGAAAATAAAAAAAAGAAAAAGAAAAAAGTATATCTGCAATGGAGAAATGGACTGGAAAAGTCCAGCCCTTTTAGAAGACAATAGGTACTGCAGGCCAAATCAGAGATGCTAAGGGGGAAAGGAGATCTTCTGTCTCAGTGTCCAGCAGCAGCCAGAAGTCAGTATGTTGGGCATCATCAGGAAGGTTAATGAGAATGTGATGGAGAGATCAGGCTGGCACTGTATAAAACCCCTGTGCACCTCCACCTTGAGCTCTGCACACAGTTCTGATCTCTGTGACACAGGACGGTGGATCTACAGAGGGCAGGGAGAAATGCAATGAAAAGGGCCAAGGGGGTGGAGTGGTTGCTTTCTGAGAAGAGACTAAAAAGGCTGGAACTCTTCCCTTTGGAAAGGTGAAGGCTGAGGAGGGGTTTAGGTTTACAAAATCTTTAGGGTGGTGGATAAGGTGAATGCAGAAGTGGCTTTCATCAAATACTGCAATATTACGACCAGGGTGGGAGGGAGATGGGGACAGCCCCTCACAGAAATCAGCAGGGAAGTGGTTTAAAACTGCTAAAAGAAAATACTTTTTTTTTTTTACATAGCAGTTAGTGAATTCCTGGAATTTCTTGTCGTGAGAGGCTGTGGAGGTGGGTGGCATCATCGAGTTTAAAAAAAAAAAAAGATATCTCAGATAACAGTATCAAAACATGTATTATAGGGAATAGGCAGAGGTGTGTTCTTTAAAATCCTTAACCCAATGATGCTGAGAGAGTATGAGGAGAATGGACCACAAGAATTGGCCAGGTTCACATGATGTCCCTAAACAGTATTTCCCTTCACTACAGGAGACAGTGGGGGCAGAATATTGGCCTAGACAGACTTCTGCTCTTACCTAGAAGGACATTTTTTATGTTCTTATGAATAAAGGTTCTGTGTTGAGAATCCCCTCCATGCAAGAAAAGCCACTCTATTGTTCTATATTGGGAATGTGAATGTTGTCAGATGACTGGAAAAACAGCTAATGAGAGTGTATAGTTACGGAAACACATGGCTAAACAGCAAGAGATACCAACAGCATTGTTTAACTTGTGTGTCCACATACTCTCCAGCAGCACCTTGAAACTCTCTTGGACTGTAAGTCTAGAAGAGAGTTAATTCTTCTTTGTGTTATTTCTTCTTTTGTTATCAGTGTAGATAACAAAAGAGAAAGACTCACAAAACCTCTGGACATGAGGCAGAACAATTTTCATTGAAGGGTCAGTAATATTAACTACTATCAAAAATAGTTGGGAAGGTTATAGAAGCAACTTATAAATTTAACTACTTCAAGGGTGCTGCAGACTGGAATAAAGCATGTTAATGTGAACTATTTTAACCATATCATGCTTTCTTTTAATTGCTGCTTGTTTCAGAACAGTGTATTAATGCTTCTCTACTGGTCGACCTCTGTAGCAGGAGAGAAGCCACTTCCTTCCACTTCAGTTATATACTCTGTGAGTACAATTGAATTGAACGATATTCAATAGAAGAAAACAATGCATGGATAAGGAGATTATTCTTTGCTTTCATGGATCTTGCATATTTTTGAAGCCACAATTGTTTGTTGATTAAGGAGTTTTACTTTTACCCTGCTTTCTCATCAGCCTCTCTGCTGATGAAGGATGAATAGGGAAAGTGTTGACCTTTCTCTGTATGTTCCAGTTAATACATACAAATAACACTTTCTTGTGTCTGTGCCCAGCTTGGATAAAACACAGTCTAATAGATACTGTATCCCAGATGTTACATCTGATAATTAGGCAGCTTTAAAATGTAACATAGCCAAATGTTATTAAAAGCACTAAAATAAAATTAAACCATCATCCCTGTCACATTTTTTTTCTGCAGGAAAACACAGGTTTTGCCTTGAAAAGGTCAGTTTAAAAAACAAACATAATGATTTAGAGGAATGTAACTTTAAATTCTAGCTTTTCTGTGTCACATACTTTGCAATAAACTGCTCATCAGTGGCTTATCATAGGCAAAACAGTCAGCTGGTAAGCTCTGTTGCTTTTGTGTTTTTCTAACACACTTCTAGTATGATCCAGAAAATCCAGGCAAGAGGTAATATATGTGATCACATGACTTTTTATCTTAAATGGTTTCATATGTGGTATTTGTTCTAGTTATTTGACATGACTCAAGTTGACCTCATTGTTTGTATGCTTGAACATGAACAATTATGCAACCACTAAGCAGTATGGAAGACACCAATGCCATACAAGACAGAAAATAAAGTAGTAATCAGTGTCTACCAAACTGTCAAAATGTCTTACACCAACAGAATAAGTTTATTTTCTTTGTGTGGTCCTGTGTTACAGAACAATGAAAAAGCTAACATTCATGCTAGTAAATCTGAGTTAATCAAGACATCTTGTAGTTCTTGAGGTCATTTGGAACCTACCATTTTAGTGGTTCTCACTTACATCAGAACCTGAATATTTTCAGTTCCACATTTTCCAGCATAACAAAAATTAAAATAATGTAAGCAGACAACAGCGATGCTAAAAATAGCATCTTATGACAATGCTGTCAAATGATAACATACATAAATTGATGCATATCTTTGGTTATAAAATCTTTGTGCATACTTAACATGAGTTTGGCAACATCTTAAGGAGGATGTTGAAGCAAGTACATCTTTAGTTTTATGAGTGGTTTATAAAAAATGCCAATAAAATAACACAGCATAAATAAAAGCTGAACAAGACACAAAAACTTTTTTCTTGATACTGACCACCTCCTTGCAGAAGCATTTGTATTAAGAAGTTATAAAATGAAGGATGGAAGAGTCCTTGAAAATTCACTGGTATCTATTTAATCTGAGTTTGAAGTTATTTATTTTCATTTTCCTGGCACCCATTTCCATTTTTTTGTAAGTGAAAACATGCAGTACTTTATAAAACTGCAAGGCATCCTCTGAAAAATACTTTGCTATATTTCAAATAACTTGGAAGTCTTTACAGAGGTTTTTGTAGAGCAGAAAGAGGTTACAAGACAAAGACATTCTGTTGTTCTGAAGCCTCTGACTCCACTCACATCTTATCAAGCATCAGTAGCTAGTGAGTGACTGAATGGACAACACCCAGTTGAACCAGCACAGCAGGCAGTGTGCTAATGCTTCAGAAGGATGAGGACTTTCTGCTGATTCCATAATGAACCAACGTAAAATGGGTGACAATAGGCTGCTGGAGGTTCTTCAAGATGTTAAACCATGCATTGTGTACTGATTCTCATGTCCTGACTAAAGCCCACACCTGAGGAATCACATGCTGCATTCCCTAGATCTTCCTCCTATTTCAGTATTTTCTATTCCCCATTCTACAGGTCTCTGGGGATGTTATGCATGCTCAACACAGTGTTCCAGTGAAGTACTGGAGAAAGGAAACTTCCAAAAAAAAGTAAGTATCTTTGGCTACCACACGAATGCCCGGTCAACAATACATGCTGGGTTACTACTTAGCATGGTAAATTTTCCTTGTCTTACCAGTAGCATTGTTGATGCACATGGAGAGGACAAGAGCCTACAGAATATGACAAAGTGTTGTTTTGGAGCATGGAGGATACTGTTGCCAGCTCTGAGGAAGGCACACTTTGGTGCCTGAGGATTTATTAAACTTTTGCCCAGATGCTTGACAACATGATCTTGCCTCCAGATACTGTTTCTTTCAATATGTGAGTAGGAAGATCAGTTTAATTAGCATGACCTTAAAGCTGACCAAAGCACATACCAATTACAGTCAATCAGGGTGGTGATTACAGCTACCTCAGCCACATTGCAACAGAAGAGGGTTGCTTTGTTTCTGTGTTAGAAGTGGATGGCAAAGGAAAGCAAATACGATTTAGCTCACAGACTCAGAATCAAGAGGAGAAAAATCTTGCTTATCATGACACATTCAGTGTTTTGTTCTGGATTTCTTGGTACTTCTTTCAAACATGTAGTGTGTTGTGGTTTGGGCCTAACATAACAACAAAGAAACAGCCATGTGGCCACTCACTCAACTTCCCTGCCTCACACACACTATGGGATGAGGAGGACAAAGGCCAGCTAGAATCTCATGGGTCGAGACAACGGACAAGGAGGGTTCTCCACCGACTAAGGTCCCAGGCAAAACAGACTCAACTTGGGGAAAAAATAATAATCTAATTTCATACTAACCAAATGCACACGGGACACAGACAACACAAAGAGCAGAGCTTACATACGTTACCCCACCCCTCCCTTCTTCCCGGGCCCAAATCACTTTGTTCCTGGTTTCTCTCCCTCCTTCCCCCCAGCAGCACAGGGGGACAGGGGATGGGGTTTAGAGTCAGTTCACAGTCTGGTGGTTCCTGCCGCTCCTTCCTCCTCAGGAAGAAGGATTCCTTACAGTCCTCCCCTGCTTCCCCATGGGATCCCTCCCATGGGAGAGAGTTCTCCATGAACCTCTCCTTCCTGAGTCCTTCCCACGAGGTCTGGAGCAGCTGCTCCAGTGTGGGCTTCCCACAGAGTCACAGGCTGCTTCGGGAACAGTCATTTCCTCTGCATTATACCAGTCCACTGGCAGCAAATCTGAGTCCACTGGCCACAAAATCCAAGTCCACTGGCCAAGTTCACCCCACCCCAGGGAATGTTCCACCACTTTACTCCATGAATGGAGTGGGACAGCCGGCCATCTCGCCATAGGCTGTAGGGAAACTTCTGCTTGGGCACCTTCTTCCCCTTCTTCCTCACCAACCACTGGGATCTTCACCCCAGCACTGCCTTTCGCCTCTCCAGCTCAGCTCTTCTTTTCCTCTAAGTGCTCACTCTGCTCAGGTCTTATATCAGTTCTTTAGTATGTTAATCACAGAGGTGCATCTATTGTCCCTCTAATTACTCCTTGGCTGGTTTTGGAGCTGGGGGAGCTTCTCAGCTTCTTACAGGTCATTCCCCCATTGCCAAAAAACCCACCAAACCAAACCAGGACATTGTGTCACAGACATGAGAGAGAAAAGTAAATGGATCAGACTGCTTTTGTACCCCAAAAAGGTGGGATAGAACTATGTCAAACTGCAGTTTTCCAGCCATGGCATAGCCTGAGAGCCTTCTGTTCAGTTTAGTACAGTCTGTCAGTAACCATGCTCAGTTATATCCCTCACAGCTGCTCTTTCCCAGTCTGAAAGTGGTACTGCACTTTGGAACCACAGTGTTTCCCACAGAGCCCAAAACCCCACATTGGTACCCTGAGGTGCTATTGCCTGACAGTGTTAGCCTGAGCCAAAAGGCAACTACGTTCCCAGATACACACTGTCAAGCTTTTCCTCTTAAAACAGCACTCAGCCTTTTAGGGCTCATGCTACATAGCAGCAAGCAGGGGAGTATCAACACTTCTGCACATTTGTAGCACTCATTAGTCCTGGTGTTCCCTCCTAAATTCACTGCTATGACATGATCCGTTCCTTGTTGCAGGTTTCAAAATTATAATCCCAAGCAGAATGCCTTGAGAAGGTAACAGTTTTCCTGCATGGGTCTAGGTCATTCTGACCTAACCTCTTTCCTGTAATATTGTCAGACAACTGGCTAACTTGCAACATGCTCAACAAATTTAAAATGCCATTAGAAACATGGTCTGCATTCAGTCCAAATTTCCTCCAACTTAAACCTTTGTGAAAATGCCTGTAGTCTTTAAACATTGCTTGTACTTTGCAGAGGTAGAGTAGGATTTTTGTCTCTGTTGACATCTGTCTGAAAAGCTCCTCTATACTCTAAGTTATCTTCATCCATGTCTAACATGGAATATTTTTGAAACAGCAGTTAGATAAAAAGGGAAGCTGACACCCAAGTATACACCAACTCTCCAAACGATAAATGACAATCAATTTCTTGCCCCACTGACACCTATGAAGAATGTGGCTACATAGATAACCTAGAAATTGAAATATTAGTCTGCAACACAGCTGCACTTGATTACATATTTAAGTAATTACAGACTTAGAAAGCTGAGCCTGTATGATGGCACAGCCTGGGCGCTTGAGGGACATCTCTCTCCCTGACTTGTTAAGATAAATTACCTCTTTTAGCAAATCCTTATTCTTCCTGGGCTTGGTGACAGATTGTTTTTTTTTTTCCTGTACTACTGTGTACCTGACACTCATTTTGTAAAGTTGTAGGACTCACTGGGCAAGGAAATAGTTACCATTAATCACATTAAGGCGAGAACAGGAAACAAGGATACTCTGGGGAATATGGGAGCCAAGTGGACACGAAGAGGCTACACTTTCATGGATTATGTCATCTCCTCTAAAGAGCAATCCCTGGTCCCTGAGCCAAGCAGTTCTGTGTTGTTCATGCCCACTCTGCTGTGTTGCCATGCAGAGTGGTTGCCTACATCTGTGCTGACAGCTGGGGTGTGGTTGGGGAACTGGGAGTATCTGGATTAAAACCAGCCTGGGTTCAGTCTCTAAATGAGAACATGGAGATTTGGAAACAAAAAGAGCTTGAAAGGGTCAAAAACCTGAAGGGTGGACACTGGGAACAGATAGGCAATGAGAATGAGACAGGTCAGACCCAACAGAGTAGAGAATATGTGGTAGAAGTCAGTTCTCAGGGGAGAGACCCAGGAATTCATCGGTCTGTTGGGGAACAGTGTGTTACATACACTTCTACAGAACAGGAACACGAGATCCTGTGTAATAGAAGTTATCCACAAAAATAAATGCAAACAATAGCATACACCGTGTATAACAGTGCCTAATCCAGAAGACCTAAGAAGTAGTTAGGAGATTATATATCTGGTTAAAAAGACCCTCCATTGAAAACAAGAATTAACTAAATGTATCTAAGAAGTTATAAAATGTATAAACTTATTTTGGTGTAGACTTCTCTGTTTTTTGAATGCTCAGCTGGAGGCATAAAAGTCCATCTTCATTTGTTTGCTGTCTAAGAGCAGTATCTGTGTCCCTAAATTGATTTCCAAAGCACATAGTTGCTCAGAACTGACCTTCAAAAATTCTAAATTAAATCTGCATGTGTATGCCAGTGTTTAGGTGTTACTGTTTAACTTTGGAAAAAGCTGGTTGGAAGTTTAAGAAAATGGGAAATGCATCAAGTCTTTTTCCTATTACCTCTTGTAGAAATCTGTAGTCCTTGTGAAATAATGTTTTTCTTCAGCAAATCTACAAAGAATTTTCAAGGAAACAACAACAAAAAAAATGTGTTAAGGTTCCAGGACTGTTTCTATTATTTTGGTTATTTTCCCTCTATATGCAATTCTTAAAAAATACATATATACACAGGGTTAAAGAGGTTAGGTGGTGCATGCAGATATGCCCTCGCTTGGGCAGAAGACTTAAACATTCAAAATACACTGAAAGGCAAAATGGTAAGAGAGAAATAACAGTTTATAAAGACAGCTATATTTACAGCAGAGAATATTATTTTTAAAAGTTATAGGCTTCTGGTTTACCTTGCTGAATTCAACACAATTAACAAAAGAGAGCTCATTTTATCTCCTACAATCTTCAGTTTTTCTCCAGAAAAGAGAAATGACTGTTGTCTGCAAGCACCTTTCAGTGGCATGGCTTCAAACACTTAGGCAAAAAGTATCAGGGAGGACGTGGGTTTTCAGGGGCTGCCAGGCAAGGCAAACCACCCCCTTCCTGTGGCTCTGGTGACATGTTTATGTCCTGCTTCTGAGAGCTCTGCAGGAAACGATGAGACAGATACAAATTTCTTCTGGCAGAGAGCAGTTAACCTTTGGAAATCTAACTGGTATATTACAGCAGAGACTTTGACTAGTGCTGTACTTTGAGGGAATCTTTGTGAACACAGACTCAATGCAGTCAGTTAACTGTTTTCAACACCAACACTGATAGATTCTTCTTGGCCTCGTACTAGAAGTCCCCTCTGGGTTCCTGAAGCAGCAACCCAGCTCTCTCTATCCTTACTAGTAAGTGCTTCTGGCAAGGAAATTGTTACTTTTGCAAGAGTGGAAATAGGAAAACCTGCATTTCTCCAAACTTGTCTGGATACCCAGGAGTCAGGAGGACTCTTCTAACAGACTGCCAGCTGGACCAAGAATAATGAAGTTCCAAGGTTTAAACAGTGGTCTGGTCTGCGCATTCTTGATGTAAAAAGATACTTTTACTCCCCTCCAGTTCAGTCCTCCCACTCTTTAATTTTTTGGTTCCCTTTCTTGGACTTCTACAGATTAAAAACAGAAAACAAACAGCATCCCTTCCCCCACTTTACAAGAACACTTTTCCCAGCTTTTCTTGGCTGAATGCTCCTCTCATACTCAGTGGGTATCCCTGGGATATCTCCCAAGGCAGGCTCTGCACAAAGGCCCAGCATTAAGAAGTGCGGTCTAGTGCCTAGCAACACTGACATGACCTCAAGTGGCTTAATTTCAAAATTGCTGTCTCTTAGATAGTACGTGAACTCAAATTGATCTCCAAGACTCATAACCACACCAAAATCTCCTGAAAAGAGCAGACGCTTCCACTGGCCACAGTTCCCTTTCTGAAGGTTCCAAGATATAGAGCCCGTTTTCTTTGGTTTTCATTCATGCAATAACAGGAAATCCCAGAGACCAGAAAGATATTTCATTGTTTCCCAGAACTCGTAACACCTTGACGTCTAATTTGGTTTAGAGCAAAATTAACTAAAAGAACCCCAAGAACCACTCTTCTCATTCAGCTGTATGGTCTTATTATTAGGCAGAGCAATTGCAAACTTGCATTGACCTCAGTAGAGCCAAGTTTTCATCCCAAACACATTATCAGTGCAGATGACTCCACCAGTGTGCTGTAGATCTGTGATATATATTTTCAAATTCCTTCTCACAGTTTGAAATCAGAGATCACTTGCCACAAACATTAACCCACAAGGGGTAATGGCTTCAAACTGGAAGAGGATAGATTTAGATTAGACATTAGGAAGAAATTCTTCACTGTGAGGGTGGTGAGACACTGGAACAGGTTGCCCAGGGAAGTTGTGGATGCCCCATCCCTGGAAGTGTTCAAGGGCAGGTTGGATGGTGCTCTGAGCAACCTGGTCTAGTGGAAGGTGTCCCTGCCCATGGCAGGGGGGGCTGGAACTACGTGATCTTTAAGGTCCCTTCCAACCCAAACCATTCTATGATTCTAAGATCTGAGTAAGATCAATTAGGAATGCAGTGTTCTAAGTTGATCTACTTCACAGGGACTGATTAGATTCACAATGTAGCCTCACTAGTCATTTAGATACCTTAGCACCATTTCAAAAGCTGGCAACATGCTACTTGAAATCATATAATTACTAAGTATTAGGGGAGCATAGTCTGGTAGCTCTTCCAACTTCTGACCAACAACTGAATAGTTTGGCAAACATCTTTCAGTCCTTCAGACATAGAGAAAAACAGAATTTAGACAAGAATACACTTCCATCTCTTGGTAATGTCACGATCTTTACAGGGTAAAAATGCATCCAACTTAAACAAAGTTAATCACATTTCCATAACAACTGTCCAATAGTGTGGTGGGTTGACCGTGGCTGGCTGCCGGGTGCCCACCAAGCTGCTCTATCATTCTTCTCCTTAGCAGGGCAGAGGAGGAGAAAAGATAGAAAAGAATTCGTGGGTCAACAGAAAAGCAGTTTAATTAAGCAAAAGCAAAGACCAAGTGCAGATCCTTTGGTATTAACCAGTCAAACAGCTTCAGCTAAATTTATATCCCACTGCTTCCATGCCCCATTGCCCAACACTGTCAGCATAATCTGTAACAGTCCATTATATCTCTCAGTCTTTCCAGAGTCTTGTGTGTGATAGGTGATGTGATCATGGATGTGATAAACCCATTCAATGCCATCTTTCTTTGTCCAGGAGTTTATGAAGTTATTTTGCAAATGAATTCCATTGTCTGATTCAATTCTTTCTGGGGTACCATGTTGCCACAAAAATTACCTTTCAAGGCCTAAGATGGTGTTTTGGGAAATGGCATGGTTTACAGGGGATGTTTCTAGCAAGCTAGTAGTTGCTTCCACCATGGTGAGTGCATAGCGCTTGCCTTGGTGTCTTTGTGACAGTGGTCAATTTGTCAGGCCTCACCATATCAAAAACCCAGCCACTACCATCTACTCCAGGGAGACTTTACTCATGTGGTTTGTTCAACTGCAGCACATTTTTCACATTCATGAGTGACCTGTGTGATAGCCTTCATGGTCAGGTCCACCTCACGACCACGAGCACATCTGTATGTTGCATCTCTCCCTAGACATCCTGATATTTTATGGGCCCATAGAGCTACAAATAGCTCACTCATATGCTCCCAGTCCAGCTCCACCTGAGCGACTTCACTTTTCACAGCCCTGTCTACCTGTTCATTGTTTCAATGTTCTTCAGTGTTGCAGCTTTGGGGCATGTGAGCACCTACATGATGTACCTTTAGAGCGATGTTTTCTACCTGGGCACTGATGTCCTGCCACAATGCAGCAGCTCAGATGGATTTACCCCTGCACTGCCAATGGGTCTTCTTTGACTGCTGTAGCCACCCCCATAGGGCATTAGCCACCATCCAAGAGCTAGTATAGAGATAGAGTACTGGCCACTTTTCTCATTCAGCAACATCTAGGGCTAGTTGGATGGCTTTCTCCTCTGCAAATGGATTTGACTCACCTCCTCCTTCAATGGCATCAACAACTTGTCATGTGGGACTTCACACAACAGCTTTCCACTCTGATGGTTTCCTACAACATGACACGATCCATCAGTAAAAGAAGCATAATGCCTTTAATCTTCTTATAACTCATATGTTGGTGTCTCTCAGGCACAAGCCATGTCCTCAGGCAATGCTTCAAAATCTTTGCCTTCTGGCCAGTTCATGATCTTTTTCAGGAATCCTGGGTGGTTGGGTTTCCCCTGTTGAGCTTGTTGCATGATCAATGCTACCCATTTACTCCATGTAGCACTGGTTGCGTGGTGTGTAGAGGGTAAATTTCCTTTGAACATCCAGTGTAGCACAAGCAATCATAGTGCCAAGAGGAGATATTTTTCTGTACCAACAACTTCTGAAGTGGCTCAAACCCATTCATATGCTGTTAGTATCTTTTTTTTCAGTTGGGGTGTAGCAGGCTTTTTATCCTCGATATCCTGGCTCAACCTCAGGTTTATCCTGATGTTTTCTGGCAGAGGCTCCAGGTGAGACCAACCTCCCCAGCTGCACTGCATTTTGCACATTTTGTACATTTGCACAGCTGGTTTTGTCTGGACAGGCCCAAGAGCTACAACACAAGCTATCTCCTGTTTGATCTGTTTGAAGATTTGTTGCTGAAAGCCCCCCTCAAAATAGTTCTTTTAGGTTTTTCAATGGAGAGGATTCACAAGCTGACTACAACCTGGAATGTGCATTCTCCAGAACCCCACGAGGCTCAGGAAAGGTTGTGTTTTCATGTTAGCTGATGAAGACTTTGTTGCTTATTGATCACACCCATAGAGAGATGGCAGCAACCATCCTGCCATTTTACTCCTGAGAACAAATGTAGTTTGTATCCCAATCTCAGTCAAGGTATCCTTAGAGATGGTTTGGGTCCCTGCCTTAACCAAATCACAGTCATCTGATAGTACTGAACTGTGGCTCAGTAGGCACAGGCCAATACCCAACACAGTGTTAGAAGCTGCTGGTTGTGGGGTAGGCAGGGCACCCTTTTATCAGGTGTCGCACCAGTTTGCCAGGGTTACTTGCCTGTTGAGGTGTAAAGTCCCAGGCTATGGGAGACAATAACCACCCCAGGGACCTCCCCAAATCCTTCCACACACCCTGCCACCCAGGGATTGTCTGCCTCAGGGAACATTTCAGTACCCCTCACACAAACATTGTCTTCTCTTACACCAGGACAACAACAGATTCCACAAACCCCATAATATACGAACAGTGTTAATTAGTAGTATTAAACAGCTCATGTAAGGGTGAACAAGGGCCTTGGGAACCTGCCTGATAAAACCACCCACATCAGTCCCAGCTAGGAAGAGGGAGATGCATTCCTTCATCCTCTCCACAAGATAGCTCCCTGAGCACAGTAAGACCTTCAATGCCCAGGGCAAAGCACGTAGCTATTGTTTGTACCAACATGTTCCCAAGCTCAGGCACATAGAGATAAGCAATGCAGCCAGCAAACTCCGTGACCTGCACAGAAGCTTCCTGTTTAATAACCACTACAGCTATAGCATGCTTAATGCAAAATGCCCTTGTCTTATGCCCCATGTTGGGTGCCACAAAAAAACTGGTGGGTTGACCTTGGCTGGGTGCCAGGTGCCTATCAAGCTGCTCTATCATTCTCCTCCAGAGCAGGACTGAGGGGGAGAAAATAAGATGAGAAAGAACTCTTGGGTCAATATAAAAGCAGTTTAATAAAGCAAAAGCAAAGGCCAAGAAGCAAAGGAAAAACCAAAGATTTATTCTCTACTTCCCATCAGCACGTGATGTCCAGCCACTTCCCAGGATGTAGGTCTTTAGTACGTGTAGCTGTTGCTCTGGAAGACAAATGTCATAATAAAGAATGCCACCCCTTCCCTCCTTTCCTTCAGTTTTTATTGCTGAGCAGACATCTTATGGTATGGAATATCCTTTTGGCCAGTTTGGGTCAGCTATCCTGGCTATGTCCCCAGGATCCTCAGGATCTTGCTCGCCCCTAGCCTACTGGCCTTTGGGGGTGAGGGGGGGTATTGGAGAAACAGCCTTGATGCTGTGAGAGCAGTAGCCAAAACACTGTTGTGTTATCAACACTTTTCTGACTACAAATACAAAGCATAGCACTATGAGGGCTGCTGTGGGAAAAACTAACCTTATCCCAGCCAGACCCAATACAGATAGGTTTGCCAGGTCTCTAGCCCTTTAAAATCCTGGAGGCAGCATTCAGCATACAACCAAACCTCTGGTTAATGATACTGATTTGCTGCAGACAAGTGATTGCCAGTTGCCATGATAAACATTAGTATTTTCCTTATGTCTGGTATTTGCCTCCTCTAATATGTGAAGGTGTTGACTCACAAACATAGGCAGATTTAACTGATGGTGGCCTTCAGCTGCCTATCTTTCTGATTGCTCTTTGTTTCCAACAACAGCAAAATGGAACAATCCATCTATTTCTAAACTGTTCCACTATAAAATCAGGACTGACTCTGCTTGTGTTATAGAATGTGGTGATTTGGGAGCATTTTTGCATGTAGTTCAACTGTGTGCAGTAGGCATGGCAATCTTTGGAAGAAGCAAGTCATAGGCACTGGGAAGGCCTCCACTTCAAGCTGAGTCCACAGTGCTGAATCCCACTGTGTCACTGTTGGGTGTTGTCAGCTGTCTTCATTTCTATACAGGAAACTAACAGCTTATTATTTATGAATCTCAACAGAAGACTTAATTCTTCCAAAGACTTGGGAGATGAGTAATACCTCTCTGTGACAGACCAATGGTCACAGTCATTCTTAGACTATTTATAACATACATTGGCATTGGCATTTAGAAAGAGGTGGACAAATGTTTAGCTTCTGTTATTCTATTGCTGATTCAAAGTGAAATACATTACCAGATCATTCTAACCTGAAGTATAACTGGACTGTTACAATTCAGTTTACATCAGTATCTGAATATAAAGATGAATTAGGTCAAAACTCTTTTAAGCTTTTTATAAAAAAGAAGAGTTATCTTACTGTTCGTTTACCTAATAAATGAGGCTCTGGATTTCTCTTTAATAAAAATTTAGAACCACACACCTTTTTTGGAAACATGAAGAGAACTGGGGATCTGATTGATACCACATGCATATTGGGAAGGACACAACGTACTGCAAAGTTATAAAATACCTGCTGATTTCAATTTGTTTTAAGATTAGGCAATATGTGTGCTTAATTAACATTCCAACTTACAAAAAGCCCAGTAGGTTCCCCACAAGTTATGTAAGAATAATTATAAAGTATTTAATGAAAGACATTATTTTTTGTTCAAGAAACTGTGTCAATTCTACACACCTTCACATGTCAGCCAGCTAAAAATGCACTATTATAGGAACCACAAAACTTATCTCTAATGTTCAGGAATTCGTCATTATTACTTCAGTAAAGCATATAATTCCCCATAATTCCGTATTAATTAAATGTGCTATTAATGTGCATAATAAGAAAGTAAATAGAATAATAGAATATCCTGAGTTGGAAGGGACCCATCAGGATCATTGAGTCCCTGTGTAGGGCACCCCAAGAATCACAGCATGTGCCTGAGAGCATCACCCAAACGCCTCTTGAACTCAGGCAAGCTTGGTGCTGTGATCACTTCCCTGGGGAAATGCTTCCCTGGGAAAATACTTGGAACTGAATTGTAACTATATATATTCTTTAGCATTTTGTTGAAGGTGGACTATTTTATAAGTCTTCATTCTTCATTAGGTTAATTTAACTTATTTTTCCCATCACATATAAATGTATATTTTTTTCTATTCAGATATTGAAGTAATGGGAATTAACCTTCTATGATCACATTAAAGGAGGCTTACTCGCATTTTCAGACAGAGACAACAAAAGTGGCTGTAGCCATTCCCGATGCCATTCCACAGGGTCAGGTCCAAGCCAGCCATGGGGTTTATTGCTTCAATGGTAGGAATTGAATGCATATCCACTGCTTCAGCAGTCTCAGTTAGAAGACTGATCCTTTCAAAGATAAAACCAGAAGCAGCTCTCACTAATACACCCATCTGCAGTTGAAGTAGAGAACACCACCTTCATTAAGCACTTTCTACTCTAGACACTGTGAAATCGGAGAGAGGAAGTGCATGTGAATAGGCCATCTCTCCTAAGAGTTTTTACAAGCAACCCAGAGTAATTCTGACAACTGAGGTACACCTATGTTGAGGTTTGGCCCTAACAGGACAACAAAGAAACAGCCATGTGGCCACTCACTCAACTTTCCCCTCCCTGCACTGGGATGAGGAGGACAAAGGCCAGCTAGAATCTCATGGGTCGAGACAACGGACAAGGAGGGTTCTCCACCGACTAAGGTCCCGGGCAAAACAGACTCAACTTGGGGAAAAAATAATAATTTAATTTCATACTAACCAAATGCACACAGGACACAGACAACACAAAGAGCAGAGCTTACATACGTTACCCCACCCCTCCCTTCTTCCCGGGCCCAAATCACTTTGTTCCTGGTTTCTCTCCCTCCTTCCCTGCAGCGGCACAGGGGGACAGGGGATGGGGTTTAGAGTCAGTTCACAGTCTGGTGGTTCCTGCCGCTCCTTCCTCCTCAGGAAGAAGGATTCCTTACAGTCCTCCCGTGCTTCCCCATGGGATCCCTCCCATGGGAGAGAGTTCTCCATGAACCTCTCTTTCATGAGTCCTCTCCACGAGGTCCAGAGCAGCTGCTTCAGTGTGGGCTTCCCACAGAGTCATGGGCTGCTTCGGGAACAGTCACCTCCCCTGGCGCCAGGGTCTTACACAGCTGCATGATCCCAACCCACTGGCAGCAAATCTGAGTCCACTGGCCACAAAATCCAAGTCCACTGGCCACAAAATCCAAGTCCACTGGCCAAGTTCACCCCTCCTGGTGCCCCCAGGGAATGTTACATCACATTTCTCCATGAATGCAGGGGGACAGCCCACCATAGGTTGCAGGGAAACTTCTTGAGCACCTTCTTCCCCTTCTTCCTCACCAACCACTGGCAACACTCTGCCTCTCCAGGTCAGCTCTTTCTCTAACTGCTTGTTCTGCTCAGGTCTTATATCAGTTCTTTAGTATGTTAATCGCAGAGGTGCATCTATTGTCCCTCTAATGGCTCCTTGGCTGGTTTTGGAGCTGGAAGAGCTTCTCAGCTTCTTACTGGAGCCACCCCTGGGGTCATTCCCCCATTGCCAAAAAACCCACCAAACCAAACCAAACCAAACCAGTACAATCTATAAAATACTGTCACTGTTTGTGACAGCAGATAAGCAGCAGTAATTCAATTTGTAGTCCCATGTCCAGCCTCTAGAACTCTCCTGGTTCCTCCACATCTCCAAATTCCTGTCAGTATCAACTTAGAAATGCCTCCCTCTAAGTGACCTTATGTTCTGAGTGATTCTTGCTGCTCTCCTGGCAGCCTTGTCTTCCTCTGCAGTTAGTTTCCATTCCCTCTGCTCTAGAATAATCATTCAGGTCTTTTCTTGCTGAATGGAGCTTTCAAATTTCCTACATCACACTGTGACAACTAAATCCACTTAGGACCATGAGTCAGACACATCCCACAACATGCATTTCCAGTATTGCCTCACACATCAGACACATCTGTCCCAAAGTGCAAGAGCAAGAGACTTAATGGATTAAATTTTAAGTTTGAATTCTCTTTCTAATCTAATTTTCAAAAGGTCATATTAACAAAAAGCAAAAATATAAGTAGTGTTACATAATGGTGTAAGTTTGCTTTCCTCCCCTAAATAACCTTTTAATTTCATTTGAATTAGTTGATAAAGCAATCTAGACTTAGCTCAAGTTCTCAATTTTGAGGATTTTCAGCTTTATATCTTGTGATTTTTTCCAGGGGGTATGAATATGGAAAACAAGGAAAAGCTAGTGAAGGTACTTCAGCAAGATCAATGAGATAGCAAGTAAGTGCTGAGTTGAACAGGAAGAACTTATTGTGAGGTGGTAGGCTGAGGAGTTGTTTCCCAGAGTACTGCGTAGAGCTCTGTTCCTGGGATTTTTAGAAGTAATCTTGATGCAGGAGCATGAGACTGAATGGATCTCAGCAGTTAGGGGAACACATTACACATTTTTTGGAGTAAAGTTCATAGAACAATTTAGGTTGGAAGGGACCTCAAAGATCATCTAGCTCCAACTCCTCTGACATGGGGCATATACTGTTACTTCTATCAAATGCTATTTGCTCTCTGTTTTCCAGCTGATTAATTTTATTTAAAGGTAAAGATAATGTTCCTTGTTTGTTTGGGTTTTTTGCCACAGTTGAGTGGTTGATCCGTTTGCTAAAATTTGCATTCAGGTATCAGTGAGATGTGGACTGCATTGCTTCAAAAACAGAACGGGTTCTGCTCACCATCTCATGGTGTGGTTTGTGCTATGATGAAAATTTATTTTGGGGGGTCAGTGACTCAAGAGGACCAAAGAGGTCTATTCTATTTTTATTTCTTATTACTTTTTTTTTTTTTTAATGACTTCTCTCCTACAAAAAGATACTTAACTGGATTTGGACCTACATTTAGCATTTGTGGATCTTATTCCCTTTCCATGCTCTGGTGAGATCAATGTTCTGCTGTGATTCATGGAGCTACATGGGTATGGAAGCAGTTTGAGAGAGAGATGTCTCACAGGAGCTGAAGTAAGGAAAATGCCCAAATCTCACCGAAACTCTAGGAAAGTTAAGCCCCAGTCTTCAGTCCTGCTGTTCTTTTTTTGGTCTTTTGCTCCTTCAGAAAGGAATTTGTGGTCCCTTGGTGGATGGGAAGCAGAAGGATTCGGATATGACTTCTGCGTCACAAACTGATGATCACTGGAATTTGGGAAGATATGCAGAGAAAGGGTGACTCAATACCTGCCTTATTCCTATGCAGTTTATTTAAGCACCTGTTAGTTTTGCTTTAGTTGCTGTGATGTATATTATATAATAATGTTGTTCAAGGCTTATGTGACCAGCTCACTAGTTTTATGATAAAACACTCTGATCTTAATCTAAAACCAGAATACACATCAGTAAACAATGTAAAATTCACAATAATTTTCACTTGAAGAAGTATTTACTAATAGGATAGAAACCAATGTGAAACCTTTAGGCAGGACCTTCCCTAAGTGTTTTTTGCAGGGCAAAGGAAGAAAAAATTCCCAACAAATAGTATAGGGCATTTCAAATCTTGCAGATACATCATATGGATCCACAAAGACCTTGGGAACATATTTTTGAGTAGAGTCCCTCTCCCTGTGCACAGCAGAGGGCCCTATGAACTGATTTGATGAAGCCTGTACCTGAGGTGTGGGATTTGCTCAGCAAATAACAACTGAGCAGCTATTTTTAAGAGAGATTTTCCCTATCCTGAGGATGCTACAGGGGAATCTTAGCACTGGCCCAATCAGCATTTCTGCAGGGCTGGTGAAGGCTGCACTACTTTCCCACAGAACTGGAGTCATTAGTGGAAGGGATCACTGCTTCTGTTGGGCAAAAGGGTTACCAGATATCCAAGTCCTCTGGGTATCCTCTGAGACCATCTCTTTCCTTCACCATTCCCTCCAAATCATTATTTTTCTCCTCAAGGACTGAATCATGGCGCCCTGCCTGTGTCCTTGTTAAGATCTCAGCTAGAAAAATGCTTTTGCTTAAGAAAATAACATCATGAGAAAGGCCATGGCAACACAAACACTTGTTTTGCCAGAACACATTTATACTGGATGGGTGGGTAGTTCAGATGGCCATGAACACTTAATAAAGCTCATTTTTCTAGTAATTCCCCAAGGCACTTTCTTAAAAAAAAATATTATAGAGAGACAGACATTTCAGTGGAAACTGCCAGACTTAAAACCAATATGATTACCTTCTTTTCATAATTTTTTCCTGTCACCTCAGCAATCTAGGGAAGGCAATTTCTAGTCTGAATAAATTCGATCAAATTATGCCTTTTCAACTCCTCAGTCTTTTCTAAGTTTCATTTTTGCATCCAAAATCCTAATAACAGCCTGTAACACATTTACATTCCTGCATTCTTGCCTCTGTTTTGTTGGGTACACAGTATTCCTTCTTTTTTTTTTTTTTTTTTCCCTCTCTCTCTCTCTCCCTTTGGTAATATAATAATTCTGCATTTTTCCAGATTTGGACAAAGAGAAATGTTTTCAGCCTCTAGTTAGTGTTTAAACAAAAACAACAAAAAAGTACCTCTGGCCCTCAGGAATGAATTAAAAACATTAAACTGAATGCAGAAAGAAGCAACATGAAATCTAGGATGAGGAAGTCAAAGTTGTCTAAGAAATTTCACAGATTCAGAGAATTTAAGGACAAGATGAACAGATCTCTTAGTTCAACTCCTGTTCATCAATGCCATTACATTTTATTCCTTTATTACTATATTGATCCAAACCTCTTCAATGAAGTATTGCTTCCAGAAAAGTACAATGCTTTGAAGTGAGAACATCAAGAGGTAGAAAAGCAGCAACTTCCCTGACACTGATTAATCACACAAACTGTTAAAAAGCATGCCTAACTTCTCATTTGAATTTGCTGGCCTCACCTAACTGCCCTTGGTTCTCCTCTTTCCCTCTTTCTACAATACTAAAAAACTTTTATGTCCATGACAAGTTCACACAGAGAAATTATTTGTGATCTCATCTACTCACCCTTTGTCTATAGATCTGTTCAAACTGCTGTACTGGATTTCATTCCTCTTGTAACACTAAGATTTTCTTGAAGGCTACAGCATTACCTCTTCCATCAGCCTCCATGGTACATAAATTTCCTGGACACAGATTCTCTGTTCCCCCTTCACAGAAACAGACTCAACAACTGATCTGTCTCCAGTTTTCAGAATCCCAAGGGAACCCCAAGGCACTCTCTGCAAAACTATAGTTGGAATTACATTTTATACCTTAAGAAGTACCTAAGGTGGAAGTTATACACACTATAGTCTGGAGTTATCTAGAACCCTTCTCTGGAAGCTTCAGCCAGAGCCTCTCCTGTCCAGATCACTTCCTTGGATCTCACTTCCTGGAGCTAACTTAGACCTTCCATCCCATGTTTTCAGTTCCACCTTATATAAAAACCTTCCATTTCTTTCTCTAGTACTTTATGTGCTTGAGCCTTTTCAACTTTATATACTCATTTATAGCATGGCTATAAATGCTTCTTTGGGTTCCCCTGCAGAAACATTTGGTGTAAAAGGTTCCTCTAACCTCCTGGAGTATTTGTGTGCTCAAACTGTAAATTTTAAAACAAAGGTCCTAATCTCAGATAGAAAGGCTTTCTTAGCAAATGTGGATACACACCCAGACACAGGCATTAAAAACATACCTTAACATTAAAAATAGGAAAAAGTTTCCATTACATACATAACATTCCTTCAATTATCACAAGTACGATTAATTATATTTTTTGATCAAGGCAATCTTTTATCAGCTCCTGAATGATGAAAATAAAAAAGGAACACTCCTATAAAATCACTTCAACTCTTCATCCTTCAAGGATGTGCCAAACCCATCCATGAATGGTGTGGGAAGCTGGCAGACTAGGTGCACATGATCTCAGACAGTATCTCAGAGCAGGTCTGATAGAGGTGTCTCTGCTTCTCCATTCTGTTCTTATTGGCTTTTGTTGCACAACGTGAGCCCTTGTGATTTCAGCTGCTCATTGTGCCCTATGTGTGAAAACAACATACTTCTCCCTCAAGCTATCTATTTGAGTCTGCAAGAAAGACAGAAGCATCTGCCACATGAAGAGAAAGAAATAGAAAGTTGCTTTGTACTGTTTAAAACAGATAGAAAAAACAGTTATTTTAAAAGATACTTAGGCTGAAATGTCACAGTTAGGCTTTGACATATTGTGAGTAAATGAAGCAAGTAATGAAACGGCTGGCAGAACAAACATAGGCATGCAATGGAGAAAATATTGTCTTGGCATTGGGATCAGCATGAGGGATGTGCAAAGTGATTCTGAGGAGAAGGCCAAATTCCATGTTTCATGACAGCTTGTCTAAATTCAAGACTATATGATACACTTAATTTTCAGCAAGATGCACACTGATACCAGTGGGTATCAGCATTAAGATCAAGGGTATAAACTATCAGCTAACGTAATTCAGAATATTATTTCAGGTTGTCTGTTTGCAGAGTCCTGAAGAAAACACTGCAGAAGTTTACAATGAGTTCATGTTTAGAATATTGTATTGGATTTTCTTCTCTCCAGGGAAAGTGATGGGTGTAACCACTGTAGCATAAGCTGTTCCACAATAGTTGCTCTTAAATAACTAATTGCAGCTTTTAGAATAGCTCAGAAATAGCTTATGCCATAAGAGCTGTATCAGTCAATTTCCTTGTGTAGATAAAAGCTTTGTAAACAGGACAGCTTGGCACATCATCTACTTCAACATAAACTGAAATTCTGAAGAAACTGGATATATCATGGGTTTGTGCAGTACATCAGCTGGGGAAAACGGAAACACTCCATGGACTCAGGTCTTTTCTTGTCTCTGTTTTCTATGAACCACATTGTTGGCTCTTCTCTGTCCCTAATTGTTGTATTATGATCTTCCTGGCCTTCAGCTCTTTGTTCTAATAATCAAACAAGACTAACATTTTTTTGAGGTCATCGTGATAATACGATAGTCCCTTTGAAGGGACTCAGTAAACAGAATAGAGCAGAAATGCACCATGATATTATGAGAAACCTAATTTTTAGTTTTGGCAATATTATCACTGAAGATACTCTGTTTTAAAAAACTTTAAATATATAGTGGGCAGAACAACAACCAATTACAAGCAAAATAGCTTTATAAAGCCAAATACTCACTCAATTTCCTTTCTTGAGCACACTGGGCAATTACTAAAAGGAGTACAGCTGTTAAGTGATTCCTTTAAAGGACAGCATTCTTATTACATAGCTTCTCCTGTCTAAAATGGCCATGCAGAATTAGCTTCCAAAATAACTAATATAATTCTGCCTCACTCTGAGATTTCTAGTAAGCAATTGATTTTTAGTAGTTACTATTGAGCACGTGGGATTCAACTCTTGAGAACTATTGACTCCAGCATTCTTAGGCACCTATGTGGAGATAAAAATAACCAATTTTTTGTCAGTGTTTGGTTCTTCTCATGGGCTATAAAGAATCTTAGAACACCAGCTTACATTTAGACAACTGTGTTTCAAACACCTAAAGTTAGTTCAGATAAGGTCTCATGCCCAAAGCCTGTCCTGCATTTGAATTACACATATGCTAGAATGCTAAATGGACATTAGGATTTAAATTAGTCACTGCATGCTGCCTAAGGAAACCATACTATTAGACCAGACTTTGACAGAAAAAAGAAAAAAAAAAAAGCCAAAAAAAAAAAAGACACAGGTAATTATTATGGGACAAGGACTTCTGGTGTGGACCTGGGAAGAGGTGGGTTGTCTCAGAAACATCAGTGGTTCTTCCCAGTGTGACTCCTTTTGTCCTGTCCTACAGCTCCCATGGCAGCAGAAGCTGTTAAGTTGGCTCAGACATGGTCCCAGGTCTGCTTTGACCCCAGTCTTTTCTCCATAGGGCAGCAAAATTCTGTTTTGCCTGTTGGTTGAGTAGTCATTAGTGGATAAGCACTCACTTTCTTAGGTTACATTAGGAGAACAAAGCCAGCCCAACTACTTAGACAATAACTATAAAAATAATTTCTTTCTCTATAGAACATATCCATAGAGGCAGAAAATGACAATGTGAATATGTAATAAGGGAAATTACTGTGGATGACAAATATTGAGCAGCTATATCTGAGATCACCATGAAAAATTATAATATGACAGTGATTGGGGCTAACTACAAGAGAAAAGATTTTTACTAGTCTTGGGTGTCTCTAGTGAAGTAATAAAAATCTCCACGTACAATTTTTCCACTGTTAATTCTAACACCAATAACTGTACAGTTTGTAAGAAACAAGAACTGCCAGGGATTAATATGAAAGTCCATGAGCTGTTTTCCCTCTGACCACTGAGATTGCACCAGGATTTTACTCTTGCACACACAAGTCCGAAACACCCCAAACGGTACAGTTTAAATTTAAACACAAGGTGGCTCTGTTGGCTCTCTAAAGTACGGCATTTCCCAAGCCCGCACGAGTTTGGACAAGTAGAAACGATTCAGAGAAATGTGCTCCATTGACAGTCATTATGGACTATGTAACTTCTCCTAGAATAGCCTCTATTGTGAATGATCACAAGGAAACAGAAACTACTAAAAAAAAAAAAAAAAAAAAAAAAAAAAAAAAAGAATAGAATTGTCTTCAGCCTTTAACCAACTTGGAATTGATAGCCACCGCAAGGGGCAAAAAGGCATTAGCTTTCAGTTTCTCCCGTGTTTTACCAGATTTTCAAGTTAATTGTGCCCTAGCAATGGGAAAACAAAGGCTACACATTCTGGCCCCATGCACAGAGAAAGCTGGCAAAAGTAAAGGTGTTGATATGCTCTCCCAATTCTTGAACCACGTTGCATCAGTCTGTGTCCTAATGGCACAAAAACCCAACTCTTTTTGGTTTGAGCTGGTTATAAGTAACTCAAGGCACTGCTAAGGCAGCCATGGATCCCTAAGTCATGTAAGCACCCCTTCCTTCACACAGTGCTGCAAAATGCTGAAAGATTGTCCTGAGGGAGGGATTATCCTTGGATTCCATTCTTCCAAAGTGATCACCCCAGAGCTGGCTGGGATGACTGGCAGTCAGATGGTTTCTGTTCAGAACAAGGGACTCAACTGAGGTTTAATCCGGGGAAAAACTGATTTAATGCTATCAATTAGCAAAATTAATTACTAATTTCATTTGGGACTGTGAAAACATTTTATATGCCTTTCAGAGCCGTTGCAGATCTACAGTCCTTTCTCCTCTAGTCTTCAATCACAATTAGCGTACTTCTTCACATCAGAAAATAAATGGATACATTTGTTTCTTAGCAGTCTTGCAAATATCACCATAGACACGGCCATAATAGTCATGCCTTTTTTGTTATTCCCTGGTGCACAATTTTCATGTTTAGAATTCATCACTGGAGTAGTCCTTGCAGAGCATTTTGGCAATCAACAGCTACATTTTGTATGAACAGATTCAGTACATTATTAACTATTGAACCTTATCTGGAAAACCAAGGGATGGACTCTGTATAAAGTTTACTCTTGCTCTTTTACCAAATATAACATTTCAGTACCAGATTACTAAATGAATGTTTGCACACAGCAGATGTACCTTTCCTTATTATCTTAGGGTAGCATATATATATAACAGTTTAAAACTTATATTTCATTTAGATGAAATAACAACACACTCTTAGTTTTGAAGAAAGGCTAAATTGAATTAAAAAAAAAGCTGAAGAAATATTAATGTGATGGTCTCTTTTTAAATTATCTACTAGTTTAAGTTATAGATTCTGCTGGTACTTCTGTTTTGTAAACAAAAGATTGTAACGATTCAGAAACTAGTTATTAGGGAAGCCAGACCATGAGTATAACAGCTCTTTTTCTCTTCCACTTCTGTCTAGGTCTGAGAAGACTAGCTGTTCCCCTACTTTCTGCTTATCCCCACTGGATAGTATAGGAGATTACAGGTATAAGCCTTTAAAACAGCTGATTGATCTAGCAGGTCACCTTTCATTCCATACTTTCACTTGCTCCAGTCTCTACTGGCTACCTGAATCTCAAAGAGATTTGTCAGCATTTGAGCTATTCCCTGTGAAAATTACTTTCAGCTGCATGATCTGGCAAAGAGTTTGTTATGTACAGAGACTGTCTGTCCTCACAGAGCCTTTGTCTTTCCACAGTAGCACAATATGCCTGAGCATGGTAATCTATGGCACACTCCCTTGGCTCAACAGTGCATTACTGTGACCTCTCTAAGCATCAGTTAGAGGATGTCTTTGCAGTATGCTGGGGCAGACATGAGCTTACAGGGGCTGTAATCTTAAACAGTAAAAGCTAAGAGCTCAAAGAGCTGTGCTATATCTGGTCATACAATTTTTGGATCAAAGCTGGCTCACAACCCCCTGGCTCACAGTGCATAATGAAGCTATAGAACGAGCTCACTACCACAGTATGTTGTGGACATCAAAATACACACAGTTAAAAATGGAACTAGACTCATTCTTGGAAGACATTCCTTGACTGATGACAATCAGTTAGGACAGTCCAGATTCCATCTCCAGTTCATAAAGCAATACAGGTGAGTACAACTGGAAAAAGACTACCCTGCCTTTGATACCATCTAACTATCTACTAATATTTCTGTTCATACTGGATTTTCCTTACAGGGTTGGCTGGGCATTAGCAACAAATGAAAAAGGAAGGGGGTATGAAGCTGTATGGTCAAAAATGTGTAAGTCAAGAACCAGAACAAAACCCTGAGCAGAGCACCCTTGTCCACAAATCCTTCAAGGTGTCCATAGAATTCAAGGTCTTTCCAGGGAAAAGAAGAAAAAAGGCTAAAGGAAAGAGGGGAAAGACCAACTAAAACCCATCAAACCAAACAAACAAAAAAACCCAAGCAAGCCACACAAATTCCCCTCACATACACTTATTGGGGGCACTAAACAAAAAAGGAAAGGTGTGTAAGATTAGCAGGATCAATAATTACTATAGAGAAAATCGAGTGAGGCATCAGGCACAGAAGCTCTGACAGCACTCCACTGCTCTGTGAAAGTACCCCAAGTATACCAGTTGAGGATGCTCTGCTTGCACAGGAGAGGACAACAGACCAGAAACAGGCCTCACCATCTCTGGGATCTCTCCCAACATCTGTTAGAGACAGAATACTGAGCTAACAAGCTCTTTTGTTCTAAACCTGATGGCACTTAAGTGACTTGGGACTCTACCTTGTACACAGACATTGGGATCAGGCCCTCTGTGCCAGCAGCTGAAGCCTAAAGCTTGAGATACACAAAACTTTATTTCCCTTTGTCTGTATTGGATTATGTTAACTCTGTGCAGTAACTATGAATCAGTAAAGTCTTTCTTAGACCCTCAGAAAAGAGCACAAATATGATTTAGGTATGTTTCCTCTTTTTTTGAATAAAAGGAATTTTCTTCCAGGTTAAGGAGGAGACGGGGGTTCCACGGAATTGCCTGAGTGAGAAGTACCCCAGCAGCGAACAGGTCATCCAGTCCGTGCGTGACCAGCCAGAGACGCGCGCAGGCAGCCCGTTCCCCTGCTCCTAATGTAGACGGGCTCACGGCACAGGCACAGGCGCCTCCGACCGGACCGGCCGGTTATGGTTACGTAAGGTGAAATCCCCGCTCCTTGCGTAACGGCTGCTTACATAACGCCGGCGCGGGCCGCCGGGAGGGCGCGAGCCCCGCCGCGGCCTCGCGCTGCCGGTGGTGCCGCCGGGAGGGCGCGCGCGGCCCGGCCCGGCCCGGGAGCAGCGGAGCGTGCAGCGCCCAGCGGGGCTGAGCGGCCCTCCGGGCCAGACGCCGGCTCCAACGGAAACGGACTGTTCCCCCCCGCTGTCTAGAGGGCAGAAAAACATGATGGAAAATTTCTCAGGCTGAAATAGCCAGCGTTTTGATGAGCTTCATGGAGATGGCAGGGGCTGGCTGTGTCATCTGGCCTACGAGAATAGGCCCAGCTACTGCATTTTTTACTCAGGCAGGTTGGATTAAAATAATAAAGCAATTTCACCTCCGCCACCACCCCCCTCCCACCTCCCAGGTGAAAGTTTACGTTTCTAAATGAAAATCATAACATTTTGGGTCGAATTTCTTGCCGACTACGCTTGCTTAGCGCTAACATGAGCAATACAGAGAAGGTTTACTTGGGGTGTAAATGGCCGCTAGGAATCCCTGTGTACAGATGAACTCCAGACTTCGAGGCTGATTTCCACTCACTTGTAAAAGGAGAGACTTGGAAAATACACTTGTAAAACAAAGAGAAGACGGGATATTCTGGGGACAGGGAAGACTGCAATTCAGCAACACCTAGGCCTGAGTTTATTTAAGGCCATGAAACATTTGTGTAAGGTTGTGTCTGAACCATAAAATCATTAAGGCTGGAAAAGACCTTCAAGATCATCAAGTCCAACTGTCAGCCCTACCCCCTGTGACTACTAAACCATCTCCCAAAGCACCGCATCTACCCGTCTTTTGAACAACTCCAGGGACAGTGGCACCTCCACCAACTCCCTGGGCTGCCTGTTCCAATGCCTCACCACTCTATCTTGCATTTCCCAGTTTATGGGCAGTTACATGCTCCACCTGCATCACACAGATACCTCTTTCTTGGGAATGAAACTTCTGAGTTGAGGGCCAAATAATCCAGATGCAAACTCTTTTCCCAGATAATAATGAAAACTTTAGTGGTCATCTAAAAGTAACACAAATACAGAACTGAATATCACTTAACGGAACTATATGCATTTCCACTGCAAACATAATACGTAAACCGATTTTAAACATACCGTTTAGATTCCAGTACTGATTTTTGCAGAAATCAAATAATTCAGAACATTCTTTATTTCATGGGTTTCCAAAATAGACCACAAAATTATCCTTTGTGAGCTGTAATTACACTGTTTCATTATTTATCATGCACTGGCAGTGTCTAATTTATTAGACTGTTACTTGCTGAATATTTCATTTTATGTGCATTCTGAGCGACTAAAATTCCCCTTAAAACAAAGCTGAGTAAAATGGTGTTCTACATCAGAGTGGTGGTTAAAAAATATTTCATCTGCATATCATATCACAGATATGAAATGTAACTTTTAGAAAACTCTCCTTTTTATAAATCGGATTAAAGGTCTTTCAGCTTCACATAATGGTTTGCCTAATACAGTCTGATCTCTCCTTTTTAGAACAGTTCCAGAATTTCAGATAAATTATGTATAATGTCAGGGCAAGGCAGTCTTCCATCAAGGGTAAATACTTGCAAAGTCCAAGCTAAGCAGGTTTGAGATAAACCGGTTTTAAACTAATATTTTTACATGGCTGCTGTAACAAAACAAGGCAGTTAGTAAATGCCAGCAAATAACTGGCTGGAAAGGAAGATTTCCAGATATCCAAATGACAGCTTACAATTCCAAACACACCAAAATGTCCCATTTTGCTTGTAAACCTTTCTTGTGCAACAAAGTATTACAGTATATTCCATTTATAAACTCATGGAAAACTTCTGTTATTTTATTTTAGACTTAGATTATTAGGACTGTACAGATACTTTCCTAGTCTATTTTTAAAGCAGTGGCTGAACAGTCACATCCTTTTGTAATTTCTGTATTTCCCACTTTCATTTCAGCTCTTCAACAACCAGATTTATATTTGCATACTACATGCATTTTATTTTATAATTATATACTACAGAACAATTATACTTGCAGGTATCCTTTCAGAAAGGAGGATGTAATTTGAATGAAAAAACCAAGAAACAGGATTCCAAACCTACTATCAGTTTTAATGTCAGTGCCAGTCATTTTCCAAACATTTTGCATTTTATATATAGTTGTATCTTGTATGAACATATTCTGAAGACCATAACTATCCAAGATGGAGGTTATAAAAATTTTGCCTAATCAAAGTTTCTCCTCCTTGTTGCCTCTCTTGCAAACTTTCTGGAAGGGCATTAAGCAATCTCCAAAGCATGGAATATTTGCTGCTTATATTTAAAGTAGGAACCAAACTTTTAGATTTACAAATTCTAGTAAATCTAGTACATTTTTGGATTTATAAACTCAATACTGAGAAAGGCCCAATAATCTGTACCAAGAATACTCATCTGCCCAATTAATTACTACGAGCTTTTTGAAAAGCAGTGGGTAAGAAAGATGATGCTTTTTGATTTGCTGATTTTATAAAACAGACAGGTACTATTTTCTTTGTATCATTCAATCAGTCAGTGAAATAATTTTCTCCCTTTTTGCATGATTACAATCTTAATCTATTGTTTTGTTTAAAATTTAAATCAGCCTTCCTTTCTAGTAGAGAGTATTTGGTAATGTGATTCAATTACGTTTCACATTTGGCACAAAACTCCCCTGCAGCTTTTGGAGAGTGCTGTATTTAACCATGTTTTTTTGCTGTTGGAATACCAGTTGCTCTTCAGTACGTAAACCTGTGTGTGCCAAGCATATCATTAACTGAATTAATTAAAGATCAGAAAAGTGAGTACTAGGTCTAATATTGCTTGGTTGCCACTAACGGGTACATTATAGATAGAAGTATTTCATTTGATCCATTAGTTGCTTTGTTGGAATCAGTATCACAGTGAGAAATATCAATCTATTTTAAAAAATGAATTAAAAACCCATTAGCTTTTAGGGCACTGTACAAATGAAAGCAGTACATTATAACATCTGAAACAATTTCAAGGGAGAATGAGAGACCATTTCCTAATTTTGATGAATATGCATTCCAGCTTTAATTATCTCTGAGACAAGATTTGTCTGTTTCTGAAAATCAGCATTAATAATACAGATGTATGTTTAGGGTGTTCTTCATTCCCTTCCTCAGTAGATGCTGATATGCAAGCAAATCTTTAAAACTTGTATTGCATTCCCTTTTGTTAAAATAGAGCAACTGCAAAAGAGCAGTCCAAGTGCCATGTACACTGGAAAAATAATGAGTCTACTACTGTCAACAAAAAGAATAATCCTTAAAATAGGGCGTAAGGGAAGTTGAAGGTATAACAGAAATACAGAATTAGAAAAATAATATAAAGAAACATAATCATTTGTAAATTTGTGGTAAAAGGAAAGGCATAACTTTGTCTTGTATAATAAGATTAAACAGATAAAAAGAAATACATTTATACACAGTGCAAAATTTAACTGAGGGAACTAATACTTGCTACACAAAAAAAGTGAATCAAAACCTAGATGGCACTGACATTTTACAATAGGAATCAGAACATTTAAAATCACTCTGGAAATGCTTGCACTACTTTCAATACGGTGTATAAAAGTATAATCTACCCACAAACTGGACGGGCAGAAAGATGCCTTCATGGGCCAGATGGCAACACTGGAGTGTTCTAAGTCTGGATGCAAAGTTTAATGCTTTATATTTTGCATATGCTAACAGAAGCATACAACATCTACTGTTGAGAATATGCTATTTCATTGTTGCCAGCTTAGTGTTACTTCCATTTCCCAGATACATGTGAATTGTTCATTATGAGAGCAGAGATGGGACATGAAACTGGACCCACTAGTTAAATGTATGATCTCAGATGTTTGTAAATCTGATTTGTAGATCTGATGTTTGAAAAAGAACTGATCATAGTAATTGCTTCTGCAAAATGGGAAGGGACTTGAAGTATTTTCTTGTTAATTTTTACCATTGCTCCTACTCTTACAGTCCATCCTGACGTTATTAGAGATCCTGCAATAGTATTTCCTTAATGCTTCAATTACTATTGATGCATTTACTAAGTTATGATCTGTTTGCCTTTAAGGCTTCCAACTTGTTACAAAAGGAAAGCTCATTTAACTAGTCATGGTCCCCTAGAACAAGTGTCCTAGGTCCTTCTGGATTTGTACTTCAGTGCTCATAGAAGCTTTTTCTTTGTTAAGGCATTTTTAAGGTCTCTCTTTGGTGTGAATACTCTGGCCTTCATAAAATGTGAACTCACACTGCAACTTTTTCTTCGCTTGGGGCATACAGAGCTGCCTGTTTCCATGAAAGAAAACTGTAGAAACTCAGTTATCTTTGAGACCGTTATTCTTTCATTGTGGTTGGTAGAGAGGCAGCAATAGCACAAGAGGAAACCCTTCCAGCCTCTTGCGTCTATAGTTAGAAGAGAGATTAAATCAAGCATGGAGGCAAGACCCTTGAGTCCAGCAGGCAGGACAGAATTATGATTAGAGAGTCACTAAGGATCCCAAACTGCCAGGCAAACTCCTTGATGGGAAGCAGGCAAGTTTGGGCAAGTTCAGGCAGGTGGATGGGAGAAGAACATGGGGAACAGGAGAAAGGAAACAGACCAGCAATCCCTGGGTGTACTGAATGGCCAGCACAACAGGTGTCCTTTACTCATATATCGTATGGGCAGGGCAACTGTGAGTCAGACATAGAGACACTTACAGAATGTAGTTTCCTGGGTGGCAGATGGCTTGTCTGGGTGTAGCCTGACAGCAGCTGATTAAGACATTCAGTTACTGTGGGAGAAACATGCATGCACAGCATAACCCTTTTTTTCCAAGCTAAGAAACAGTGTCTATTTTTTTAGTACTATTATTTTAAAAACAATAATTTTTAAATTATTTTGGACAGCTGACTTACTTTCAAATACTTTGGACTGGTACATCTCATACAACTACTGTGGCCATAATTCTTAGCTTTTCTTGTAAGTCCATGAAGGTGATTGTGTTGATACTAGTGTAAGAGTCAAAAGATCTGGTCTTCCTTGCTGAGACTTTGCAAACATTTGCAGCTCTTCTTTGTGACACAAACTTTTTACGGTCGCCTGCTTTTTTTCAACTTCCATTTGATCATCAGCTATGTGAATAAAAAGAATTTTCAAAGCCAAAACCCCCTGAGGTTTATGAATGGAGCAATTCTTCATTTACCAAGCTGGGAGGATACAGGGGGACTAGCGCCCTTGCCACACAACTGCCTGATCCCTCATGTGTTTTAGATCTACCTTTATTGTGTTTGTCTTTTTACATAAAGGACCTTGGTCTTCAGTAGCTACACTTCCTGTACTTCCCGGCACTATAAAGATACTTTTATATTTAAATGTCTTCAGATTATACTCCAGGTATAATAACCCAAACCTACCATAAACTTCCCTTAGCCATTCAGCTTCAAGACTGGGAATCTCCCAAAAATAAGGTCTAATTATTTTACGTATTAAGATCCTCACTCCTGCCGAGTCATGCTTGTTTTTTGACCTCCAGTTTTTTGTCTTGAGCTCCTTCCCCAGAGGTTTTTTTTTTTGTTGTTGTTGTTGCTGTTCAATATGTAGGAGCACCTGAACCATGTCACTGCACACTGAAGGATGGACATCGTTAAAAGCAGCTTTGATAAGGATACATCATCAGCCAACTTATCGGGTGTCATCTTTGCACCAGCCTCACAACGTTCTGTTCTTGAATTAAAGTTTTCTATATTAAAACACTTTTGGGGGAGGATTTCGAACAAAGCCCTTGCGAAGCAGGCACTGACGAGGCGCCCGGAGGCGGTCACCTCACAGCTCAGGCGAGATGAGGTGGCCCGGGGCCGGGTCGGGCCGGGGCGGCGCACCCCCGGTGGCTCCCTCCCACGCCGCCGAGGAGACATGTGACAGCGCCACTTCTGTCTTGAAGCCTCCGAAGAGGAAGGGGCCGCCGCGGCGTGGGGGAGGAAGGCTTCCTTCGGATCCTCCGGCTCCCACTAAGGCCGCGGCCCCGCGGGGGAGGCGCCGCTTCTGCTCCCGCTACTCCGTTCGCCGCAGGTGCAGCCGCGGGACGACCGGCGCCGGGCAGTGCCCGAAGCGGCTGGAACAGCCCCCGCGCCCCCGCCGCCCTGAGCGGGAACCTCCACAGAGAGGTAAAGAGAAGGCGCGCGCCGCTCCTCGCCCCGCCCTGTCAGGGCGTCCGTTAACGGCCTCGCGCGCCACTCTCCCCCCGCGCCAGGGCTGGGCGGAGCGGGACGGGGCGGGGCAGCCCCCCCTTCGCCGCGCCGGACAGGAAGGTGGGGGTCGCCCCTGTAGCTTCATACGGCTGGAGGGCGCACCCCCTGCCCACTGCCCCCCGCCTCAGCGCCCTCCTTCCGCCTGCCCCCGGCCCCACCTGCTGCGGAGTCGCCCCGTGTCGCGATGCTGCCGCTCAGAAGGCAGCTGGCCGCTCCGGTGGGGTCGGGGGCGCGGCGAGCGGGCATCTCCGCTCGGGGGCCGCGGCGGCCATAAAGGGCCGGGAAGGGGGGGTGCGGCACTGCGGTACCGGGGCGGCCGGCCGGCGGGGTGAATGCGGCATAGGGGAGCGGCGGCATCTGGCAGGAGCGGCTCCTCCCTCCCGCCGCCGCCTCCTCCTCCGCCAGCGGCTTCTGACAGAGTCTTTCCAGCCGGCGGGAGCGCCGGTGGCGGGGCCCGATCCAGCCCCAGCATGGCTTTCCCCGGGGCACTAGGTAAGTGTCGAGGCAGGCGACAGCGCCGTGCCGAGCTGGCCCGTGGTGGTGACCTTGGCCGCCGCCTCGGCGGAGACAGGCCCTGGGTGGCCGTGTCCGGGGCTCCTGCGGCGGCGCCCGGCCCTGGCCCACCTGCTCGCGGCGGCAGGATGCAGCTCCCCAGCTGACCGTCTGTGGGGGTGTGGAGGCGGCCGTTGTTTTACTGGCGTGTCATTACATATTAAAGCCCCTTAAATTCCTGATCAATAATTGCTTTTAAAGTAATAATTCACTAATTTTTTTATGCAGCATGTTTCAAGAGGAATAGCTTGCTTTTTTCCCCCACAAAGATGCAAAACTAAAGAGCAACCAAAGCAGCCTTTCCGTGAGAGAGAGATATTTAGGAAAGGAGCATTTGCTGGTTGCTGTATGGTATTCATACATCCTCCCCATCCCATTAAGATCTCTAGTTGTTGCTCTCCCTTGTCACTCACCTTGGGTAAAATATAGCACTTCTATAGAAGGATACTGGATACAAGATCCTCATCCCTCTTCCAGTTCGGGATGGCACGGCTTTCATGAGTATTGCATGAGGTACCTCATGACTATTTTAGTTTTATTAAACTCATTTCAGTGACATAAACTAGCAGTGATGTGGGTGCACCTAGCTATCAAAGTGCTTTGTGCCTAAAGTCTTTCATTTGCTTGAGTGGAGAACCAGATCAACTTCTGTAAGAAAGAAAAGAAACTTCTGCCTCAGTAGAGGATAGTCCTTGTGTCCATACATTCTGACTTCACTATCTTATTGTAATGATTTAAAATACAGTATGGTTTATTATGCAAATCTATTTCCTACTGCATTTCTTTTTCTGATGATGATTTTCTAAGAAAAAAGTTAATTTATACTAGGAAAATGCTCAGGCAATGTTAAACATAAAACCAATGGATTTTTCCTGTCCTAGTCAGCCAATACTGAAAATATTTTAATTGCTTATTTGACAGCAGAGGAAACATTATTATTCCACATTTTACTGTTACTGTTAGCACTCTTACTGTAGTCGAGTAACTATGAAGACTCTTCTTGCCTGGCTAACCTGTGATCCAAAAGGCCCTCTTTGCTGGCAACTGTATGTGTGGCAGTTACTGTTGTTGACAACTGTGTTCATTGAGGTCAGTGGAAAGACTCCCATGACTTCATTGAGTTTTGAAATTGAGAAACCGAATCTAAGTTTGGAAGCTTCTAAGACATTGTAGTGCATTGTCATGGAATCATTCAGCTAAATGTGCTTGGGGTTTTTTATGCTTCTTACATAGATATGCTTGATTTTATGACATAATACTAATTGCAGAACAGATACTTTCCAGGCAGAAAAACTGCATAGAGTCAGATCCACAGTTCTTTAAAACCAGTATCATTTTTCCACTGGACTGTGATTTGGTTCTTAAAAAAAAAACACAAAATAATGTGGATGATCACTAAATTGCCATTTTATAGCCCAATGTATCTCTTGGTACCTTTTCATACTATAATCGCTTTCAGAATAAAAGCAAAAGTGTTCTCAAAACAACTGTGAAAACAGGTGGACATTAATTAGAATCTTTTAGGCTGAAAACAACAGGATCACATATCGAAAGGATCACATATCAACATGTGAAACTTGCAGCATGCCTACAGAAATACTGTAGACTTTCAGCATACATCGTTATTTAAATGAATACTATCTTCTAAAATATGATTGCATTTACAATCTTCTAAAATATGTTTGCATTTTTGTAACCAAAAAGGATTCAGAAATGCTAATTTTGGACCCAGACTCCACATTCTGGCAGTGCTTGGATCCATTTGTTGTGACATGTTTATTGCTATTTTTAACTTTTGTAATAAGAGTTTAATCTTATTTGTTACAAACTCCATCGCACTGAAGGCATTCAAAAAGCTTTATAATACATAATAAATAATGCTGGTCAGTAGCTTACAAACACTGTATTTTTTTTTACCCTCCAGAATGCTACCAGATATGCCAAAATTAACATTTTGGATTGTATGAGAATGAAATATAAAGCCATGAAACTACAGAAGAAACCCTAAATAAAGTATTTTCAATAGTGCTGCTATAACAAAATGGTAACATTTTGTGAGGAAAGGCTACTTAAATAAAAATTCAACATAGAAAACATATTTTTTAGAAAAATATTTAAATGCCAAGTAGAAATTAAAGTCCACATCCTATCTGCTTCCCACATTCCATTAAAAAGCAGGATATCAACTACTGAAAACACCAAAAAATGTCATTAACTACACTGTATTTGTTCCTGTTGCGCAACCATTTCACTTGACAGCAGCTCCATGACTTTCTTATTTGTGGAAAGGGTGGGGTGAGGTAGAAATGTGCAACCTTCTTTTCTGACTGCTTGTGGCTCTGAAAGTGGATTAAAGTCACTGAGCAGGGAGGAAGGCAGGCAACTGAGTGAATGTGATTTCTGAGTTCAGTGCGAGTCCATACAGCGAAGTATACGTTATGTCGCAGTAGTAATCTATCTGATTATGCAAGTAAGTGGGACTTACTGGCAAATCTGTACATACATATCTTGGGAATTTTCACAAGTATGCCAAGAAGTTCCTAATTCACAAATTGGCATGGCTCCACAAGTGAAGATGCTCAGTGGATACTTGTGGTTCTTATGTACTACATACTAGTTTAAATTCTGCATAGCTGTTCTACTTTATTCTACTTTTGCTCTAAGCTCTTGCGTACCATGAAAAATAAAACCAGTCTCTTGCATATCTTTATTCTCGTAGTTATAACTTTCTCAAATGTCTTTCTTATTAGCCGACATGCCCAGACAGTTTCCAAAGCTGAACATCTCTGAGGTTGATGAGCATGTGCGACTTCTGGCAGAGAAGGTATTTGCTAAAGTTCTTCGAGAAGAAGACAGCAAAGATGCCTTGTCACTATTCACTGTGCCTGAAGACTGCCCTATTGGGCAGAAAGAGGCCAAGGAACGGGAACTGCAGAAGGAACTGGCAGAACAACAATCTGTGGAAACAGCTAAAAGGTTTGTTCAGTAGTGGCCTTCTTAGTGGAAAATATTTTTTTAAATGAGTTTGAGTTAATATTGAAGTATCTGGTGAATAACATTCTGCCTCTTACTAATTTAGGAGAAAGGTCAACAGCAGGTACCAAGGGCACATGTGTGATGTCCTTCCATGCTATTCTGTGCTAGGTGTGGGGATAAGCCCCAGGGAGCTTGGATTAGTGAGGTTGTCTCAGCTGTGTTTCCAGCAATAGCATAGATATTGCTTATGCAAGTTTAATAAACAGTATAGCTGGGTAGAAGCAAACACAAGACTTCAATGTAAAAAGAGTAATAAAAAGAAACACACACCCCCCCCTTATTCTGGTTTCACTCAGAGAAAGAAAATTTTAACACAGAGAAAATGGCAGTGGTATGATGCTGCTTCTACTCTGTAAAAATAGATGAAAGCGAAGACTGAACATTTAACATCAAGGGAGAAAGTGAAAAGTGGTATTGGCATAATGGGGTTATTCTTAGGTTTCCTTAGCTCACAGGGGTAAAATCTAGCCACTATCAGCCATAAAAGCATGTATTTTGAGTTTTCTCAGAAAAAAAACACCAACACTTTTGGTTTACCCAGCAATCTAATTAAGCCAAACTTGATTTGGTTCATGATTTTCTTCTGTGGCAGAGGTAGCCTTACCCTGATGTCACGCTGTTCCAGTATCTTAACTTCAGTGGACTGGCTAGGCTGTTGCCTAGAGTCAGGAGAGCTCAGCAGCAGTCTGACACCAAATGGCCTGGATGTACAGACTTCAAATAGCAGGCAAACAGGGAAGCCTTTGAAAGCTGAACACATGTATGCAGTTAGCTGCAGACAATCAGTTGGGCAATGCTTGGCATCAGCTTTCTGGAACAGAAGGGAGAGGAGTCAATTTAGCTAAATTAAGGTATGACACACTGACGATATGGGCTGAGACTTCTGGTTTTGAATCGTGCGAGTGGGTTTCCCAGTTGGCATGTGCATAGACATAAACAAGCACAGAAGGGAAAAGTAGATGTTTTCATTCAAACAACTATTTGGTGTATCTTTTCTCCTGAACTAGTAAGTTTCACTTTTAATTTGGGAAATTGTCTTCTAGAAATATGATCTGTGGAAGTATACCTCAAGTTTTGTACGGTTTAACTGTGTGAAATGGGATGTTCTATGTATGTTGTTTACGTGAGGGAACAGAACAAGTATTCATCCTTGTCCTACAGCACTGCAATGTACTTCAAGGACAGTTACAGGAGTAAAACTTCAGTTGTTTTCAGTTGCAATTGATCCAGCACTGCCTTTCAAGAATTTCATACTGATTTCAAAGGTGACTACAATTACTTAAGAGAGGATGGAATTTGGTCCTAGGCTATTGATCATACCAGCACTGCATGTCCTTACTCTTCAGAATGTCACAGAAGCACTATGCAACTTCCAGAGAGTATTCCAGTATTCCTTTTCTTTTGCTAGTCATTCTTATTAACATTTTAAGGCTTTGGCATCTAATTTATAAAATGAGGGAGTATTTCCACAGTGCAAAAGAAAGTGATATTACAGGTAGTTTATAACATTATATTTATTTATTATATGAATATTTAAGATGTATTTAAATACATTTAAACTGAGTAAGGAAAATTAATTAAATCTTTAGAGATATGCCAAAACTTCACTTGAGGTATTACAATTACTTCACTGAAAAATACAGCTGCCTTTTTTAGCTGGTTTGTCTAAGGTATATGTCTATCACAGTTTTGCTGAAAAAGGGAGAAAGGTTTTGAACCTATGGCCATTAGCTGTTTAGTGCCCTGAGGGGAGGAATGGACTTGCATGTCAAAGCCATGCTGTGTTATTGCTCTGATAACCAACATCAGTCTTTTGCTCAAGTCTCATCAAACACTGCCTAGGGGATAACTATGTGCTCATCATTTTTCTTACAAGTTTAACTGAATGACTATATATGAAATTCTGATGCATAGTCTTGTCTGACAACTAGATGAGTTTTTAAGTCTTGCATGTTTTGGGAAGTATGAAAAGTGTGTGTAATGGCATGATAACTGCAAACAACTTACTGTACATGACAATCACTTGTTTCTGTTGGATACTTTGAATTCTGATGCTACCAGTCTCTTTAAGAATCAACTTCTACTAAAGTAAGCCTAAAGTAATTCCTTTTGTACAATCACTTGCTGAAACTGAATTTGTAAGAAGTGAAACAAAACAAACCTCAGGGCATCTTACAGTGATTGTAAATAAATTACGGCATATTGTGTTCCTGTGGAGGGTAAGTGTAGTTGTGTGTAGCATATATCATGTGAAATGTCAATAGAAAAAAGCTAAAAGCACAAATATTTTTGACCAACATTTTTCCTATTATATGAGAGATTTCATTTGTAAGATTTCTTAGGGCGTAATTTCTTTGCTGTAATCAGTTTTTCAGTGTCTTTAATGTTTTATACCATGGCTTATTTTGTGCTTTATACCATGAATTTGCAGGAAGAAAAGTTTCAAGATGATTCGATCCCAGTCTCTGTCGTTACAAATTCCACCTCAGGAATGGAAAGCACCATTGCCCAATCCTGTTCGGTCTCCTGCAACACCAGTTCTTCCAAGTGCTTTTCTGCCAGTCCAAGTGCCATATGATGTACCAGAGTTTCAGAGAGTTTCAATTAGTGGAGACTACTGTGCAGGGGTGAGAAACCATTTCTTTTCCCATTTTGGTATCTGGGGGGAAGAAATCCCAAATCTGTACACTATATAAAGTGTGACATACCAGTATATTATGGCTCTCTGCTACAAATTATAAATTGTTTTGTGAACACATAGATTTGTAAAACGGTTAAAGTCAGTATCAGGTAATTTTATACTTTTTATCTGAAAAAATAAATTTAATAGATGAAAACATAACCAGGCCTTAAATAAATGGGTAATAATGTATGGTAGGAGAAAAAAAATCAGTGTGTGTGTGTTTTACACACTGCATTTGGACTCTGCTTCTGTTCCTGGCTCCTGAGACCTTGCATAAGATCTTTATGGTCAAGACACATACACTTAACGTTTCTGGAAATTCAGTCTTCTTGTTACTGACGTGGATTCAGTTTGTTGCTAAAACTGGTGTTTTATTTTTGTCAGTATTTATCCAAGCTTTCCTTTCAGGTTACAGTTGATGATTATGAGCAAGCTGCCAAGAGCCTGGTGAAAGCTCTTCTCATTCGAGAAAAGTATTCACGTCTTGCCTACCATCGCTTCCCAAGAACAACGTCTCGGTATTTGTGTAGCATGCGAAATGAAAAATGGAAGGCTGAAGATGAAGTGTATCCAGGTGAATATCCTTGTTCTTTTTAAAATACAGAATTGAACTCATGCACTGCTGTAGTAAAAGTAAGTTGAATTTTTGTGGTGATCTCTTCTGCATGCCTCTGCCTCTCTAATTTATCCTGTAAGTGGTGGAGAATCACTGATGGACCTAAGTGATAAATCTTGTGTCTAATCTGAAACTTTGAAGCTGTCAAGAGCTAAAAACATAATAGATGCTAATTGATTTTTTTTTTATTGGCAGTAAATGGGATGGTAAGTAGTACACTTGTGTTCCTCTAGGAAAAAGATATGCAGATATGGTGTAAAGTGAAAATTCATTCCTGCTGATGTTGGCATACTGAAATAAAAGGGATTATGAGCTCATCTACATTGTAAATTGAAGCATGATACAGACATGCTGGTTAGCAAGCCCTGAGTCAGTAATTTCCCAGGTCAAGACTGGAAGCTGTGTAGTCATATTTGTTGGACATTCTGCTTGGGTTAATAAACTGTGTTCTCCCAACAAGACTTACTAGTTTGAACATACTCTCCACTATATGTGTCACAAGTTATATTTATCTCTTTGGTGGGTTGTGTCTTGAAAGCTTTACTCGTGCATTAAATGTGCCCCTGTAGAGATGGCTGTATTGTTGGCAGTGTATTCTCAGCCATTCTCAGTGACATTTTAAATCAATTTCCCTCTATCTCAGTGGTTGAAAGAGGGTGAATTAACATGTTTTCAAGCATTTGTTATACACAAAGAGTGTAAAGAGGAAAGTATACTGAATATTCAAGACAGGAAAGGATATTTTGGAACAGCTGCCAGGGAGATATTCCCAAGCTATTATTAATTCTAATAACTTTTACAGTTAGGATTTTAAACTTAGAACATAAACAATAGAATCTCATTACCCCATGTCTTCATTAACACAAGTTTGAGCTGGATAGTTAGGAATATTAGAGATAAAAATGGTATCAGTTTATAACATACAGTCAGGTGCTCTAGGTTAATAAAAGGACTGGCTAATTACTTTTCCATCTTGGCTCAGCTCAACAGGCAGAAGAAGAAATCTCAGTGATAAGACTCAGCTGAAGAGTGTAGTTCAGTTGACATAAATGTAGTTGAGACACTTATTTTATGCTAGTTGCATTGATAAGATATTGTAAAAGAAGCTACAAACATTCACTATCATGAGTGATAATAGTGTTCACCTAAGGGGAATCTTCCAGAAATATGTGTGTTTACCTGATTCTCAGAAAAAAAATATTTGTAATTTTGTAAAAGGATTGCAAAACTCTATGGAACAAATCCCAACCATGCTTCTGGTGCATTTTGATTTTGGTCACGATCAGAAGGCTAAGGGGAAAACTAGAGTTGTGTGGTACTGTCTCTGGCTTTGCACTTCTCAGTTCTATTCAAAAGCAATTAAATAAAACTTATTTTTATTTAAAAAACAACAACAAAACACAAACAAAAAAACCCCCTCAGTCAAAACACAACAAAACCAACCAAACAACATCCCTCTCCCCCTACCGAAAGACTACAAATTAACTAGTACCTTGGTCAGAGTGAGCAATACTGAGTCTTAAATTATTTCCTGCTCTACTGTGAGTGAAGTGTATTTACTACAGATGCAGAGAAAGAGGAAACAGTCCTAGTATGCATGCACTAGTTGAGCTCATTGGATTGTAGGAAGGGCAGAGGTGAAGAAGTAAAGCACAGCCTGTTCTTTTCTGACTGATGCTTCAATATGAGGACAGCTGTGTTACTGTGGGCTTAACAACAAGCTTCCAAAATTACTACAGTGAGTCAGAAGGTAAAGAGAAAATAATGAAGGTGGGTAAGAGGTCAACAACTCCTTTATTGTTCAAAACTCTCAACTGTACTTTCAACTATCCTAATTTAAATCCTTCTGGAAACTTACTTTGAAACTTGTGCCATCATACATTAATTAAGAATAGTATTAAATCTATTTATACATTGGTTCAGAGAACTCTAATAATGTATAATATTTGCATTAAGGTAGGCACTTAGATTAGAGGGGTACTGCAATTAAAGCCTGTCAGAATAAAGCTGTCTTGTAACGACAGATCTTTTATAATAACTAAAAATGTGATTTTAATGAAAGTATTAAGATCTGTTAGAAATTAAGTTTTATAATCTTTTTGTAATCATTTTGCCTTTTGTGTAAGTTATTTTTTCTAAATGTAATGTAATTTTTTTCCAGATTTCCATTCACCCCCAGAAGAAAATGAAGATCCTTACAATCTTGAAGATGCTCCAGACAATTTGGATTATGTTATCAAGATAAAAGGTGGCATTCCTTTTGTTTATGATAACAAAGAAATGATGGAACTCAATGAGCCTCGGAGCCTGCCATATCCTGACCTGGAGACCTATACCCTTGACCTGAGTCACGTTCTTGCTCTAATTGCAGATGGTCCAACGTATGTTTCTCTTTCTTCTCTGCCCCTTCAGGCTGCTGCCTTTAGCTTAGTGCTTCTGACTTCCATGATACTTAATTCTTCAACATATTCATTCCACAGTAATGTTTTATTTTGCCCTTCTGAAGCATTAATTCATCACACAAAGACATAAAAGAAAAAGAACAACCGCATGCACCTGTATTTAATGGCAAAATGAGAAGCAGTTAACAGAAAAGCAAGAAATTGGCCAAATGTTCCCAGTCAAGTAAAATCTGACTTAAACTTCTTGAGGCATGGGAACTGAAACTTGAACCCCACCTTTCTTATTTTGTTTTGGCCTATGCTGAATTTGAGGTTTTTGAACAGTTGTCTGGAATTCCTTCAAGTCTACTCTACTCTTGCTGCATGAAGAGAAACCCTGCACATGTAGAGCGTGTCCCATTTCCTGAAGCATTTTTCCAAGAGGAACAGCCTGTCCTTCTGCCAGCATTATCAGTGCTCCTGCTCCAAATTAAAGCTAGCCTGAATATGCTTCTTTGAGCAATTCCTGGAAGTGTTCAAGACCAGGTTGGGTGGAATTTGAGCAACCTGGTCTAGTGGAAGGTGTCCCTGACCATGGCCGGGAGGTTGGATTAGGTGACCTTTAAAGGTCCCTTCTAACCCAAAGCATTCTATGATCTGTTCCTTTCACTTCTTCAGATTAAGCTTTTGCAGGCCGATTCACACTCCCTGGTAATACCCACAAAACAAAAGGAAAAAGTGTTTTAGGTAATCCTGTTGCATAAGCTCTTCATATGATACTGTTTCCTTATTTGCAGCAAGTGCTTTCCTGTCAGTTAGGTCTATCACACATGGGGCTGCTTTGACATCAGGAACCCATTGTTCTTTCATCTTTGATGTTCTTAAACTGATGGAACCTAACCCCTACTCCTCAATCCTCCAGTCTCTTGAATAGTAGTATAACCCTACAGACACTCCTGCAGTGGGTGAAGAGGCCTTGATCAGTATCAGATACAGTGAGACTGTGTTTGAATTTGACTTTCAAATCCATTATGGGATTTGTGTTCCATTGAGGAGAGATTGTTAACAATAAAGCAGAAACAAAGAAAGCTATTACATTAATAGTGCTACAAAGTATTGTAGATTTGATAAGAATTGACAGATGGCAAAGAGAAAAAAACGTCATTGGTTAAAAATAGAAACATAACAGAAGATGACAGAGAAGATGGGAGTAAGCAAGCAGGAACAGAAAAGCATGTTCTTTCTAAGAAAAGCAGAATAAATTATTTTGGAAAAAAGTATTTCTACACAAGATGTGTTTTTAAGGCATAAAAAATGAAAGTATATTGGGTCTTATCTTGGCTTCTTATATTTGCATTGAAAAAGCAAATAAACTTTCAGGGAATTAAAAAAAAATCTTTCCATAGTGAGTATGTCTGGATTAGAGGTTGTTTCTGTTAGATATGAGGTGATCTGTTCTACTGAAGGTGTAAGTTCAGAGTAGTAGCAATTGACATCACATTTTATTACAGGTTTTATGCTTTGTCTGGTCCTCCTTACTAAAAGAACTGCAGTTTATGCACAGATATGGTGATAACAATATCTTGACAACTTAAAGGACGTAACACAGTTGTTCAGAGTTCTGTTTGAGGCTTCACTAGTAACTTTGGTCTGAAATCATATTGGATATTGACTTGTATATAAGTGGTTAACCAGTAGGATAAAAAGAATGGATTTTTCTTGGTCTTCATAAAAAAAAATTACTTGTTTTTACTGTGAAAACTTTCAGGTTATTTCTGAACATGAAATACAAATTGTTGTAAGTTACAATTAACTTTTGTGTTTTCTTTTACAGAAAAACATATTGTCATCGGAGGCTTAACTTTTTAGAATCCAAATTTAGTTTACATGAGATGTTAAATGAAATGTCAGAATTTAAAGAACTAAAGAGTAATCCCCATCGAGATTTCTATAATGTGAGAAAGGTAAGTGTGAAAAGGGTTAAAGGCATGATATTGTTTTTAGTAGGAGTTCCAGTGATTTTGCTTTCTTCTGTGAGATGTAGATGACATGCATGAAGCGGTGTGGGCATACCACCCAATTAAATTATGTTATTTTGAGAATATTGAAATTTTTCTATATGGGAACACTCCAGGAAAATGAACTTGAATGTAGGTGGGTTAAATATATTATGCTAAACTTACCTGTTTACTTATTCAGAATCAAAGGGGCTTAATTGTATGTAGATTGCATTAAAGTAGTGAAAAAGTTAATCAAGTGAGGCTCACTTGGATTATGAATAAAAATATCCACGTGGAGGTTTAATTCATTTAAATTAATTCACATTAAGACAGTCAATTACATTTTCCTGCTTTTATCTAGGTAAGTCATACTAGACTTCAGTAGGAACAGCTGTATAGGTTTTGAATAAAAATATCACTTCATATTGAAAACACGTGTTTAAATACATGTCAAAAGAAAAAAAGACCTCCCACAGAAAATGAATTGAGGGTTCATGCTGCCATTAATATCTGGTAAAAATGTCTGTGAAATATTAAGTAAAAATATGATTATTTGAGTTATATTATTAGCTGCCTTTGAGATAAAATGGGATGTAATTAGTAGACAGGTAGGGGAATCACAGAGCTGATTTAATTTCCTGGCATATTAATACCCAAGGTAGCTGCATTCTCTTCAGAGCATGGAAGCCACAGTGCTTTGCTGCTTCATTTCCTTCCTTTCCCTCAAGAGGAAGCTACTGGAGGGATAAAGCTTCAGTTTGGTCGGTGAGATTTCTTTGCAAAGCAGTAATTGTGGCTGGTGTTGAGCACTTAGTTCCACTTTGCATTTTCTATATGCAGCTGGAAGAGGTTGTCCTTACTTTATAACTTCAGGTTTTAGATCAATATTTTAATCCTTCTTGTTGTGTTTTGATTTGCAAGTGCATCAAATAGTCCTTTTGGCTTTTCCCTGTAGTGTCCAGTGTAGTGGCTACTGAATGTTGTGGTAATAAACTGTCAAATACAAAATCTGCTAAAGTGCTTGATGAATGCACCTCTGTCTGTCACAAGGCTGGAATCAGATAAGTTGTTAGGTAAAGTCTAAGGAATTTCACACTTTTACCTATTAAGAGTATGGATGGGAGGATCTATTAACTAATTAGTTCAAGCAGGACTCAAGTGGGAGAGCTGACTCCTAACTTGATGGTTTTCTCACATAACCCTGGACAAGATATATTCTCCATGCCATGTTCAGATAGAACACTTACTAGCTGACAGAGACGTTAATAATAAAACACAAAGTGACTTGAGAGTTGTGAAGGACAGAGGTGTGGATCAGGTAACTGCCTAGACAATCAGTTTGATGGCTGAGAAGCTGTACTTAACAGGATTATACTTGCTAAGTTCAGCTTTTGATTTAAAAGCAAATGTTTAATGTCTCTGGCCATATCTTAATTATTTTATAATTATCTACTATTAAATAAGCTAATCTACAAATGGATTCATGTTGTTCAAAAGCACAAAATGTGCATCACTTCCCCTCTGGTAATACCCACATTCAAGAGAGCAGGAACAAGCTTGCTCTTCTCTGGCAGAGACTGCTCCTACTGCTCGTTATTGCTTTAACACAGTTCATCTTGCTTGAAGTAGCATTTTTTTGAAGCAAGCTTACAAGTAGTATTCTTATGAAGCACTCTCTATGGAAAGTAAATGCCATTGTAGATATAGTTCCTGTACGTCCCAAAATAATCTTGTTTTCCCAATATCTTGCTAACTCAAGTAATGTTTGGATCTGTAACAACAGATTCAGCTCCTAAAAAAGCTGTTATTGAAGTTGTTTCTTGCATCCCTCAGGCGCTAGTGTGGTGATCCTGGTACAATCTGTTTGCTTATATAAAAAAGCCAAAGTAACTGATGGAAAATGCCAAAATTAAAAGAGTTATGAATGTAGTGGCAAGGTGATTCAGTGAACATGTATTACTGCATTTAGAAAGGTACAGTGGAAAGCTGGCCAGCAGTATTCGTTGGCATGACAATCAAAGGTTACTGGTTGTTTTTTTTTTCTTTTGTGGTCATAGTATATCCCTGCCCCTTCCCCCTCTTTTTTTCCCGGTTTAATAGTTCTCCTCCTTCAGGGAGCTCATCTATTTAATAAATCCCAAGATGAATCTATTAAATAAGGGAAATGTTTAAGTCCAATCTTATTTATTGGACTTAACCAGAATGCAACCAAAGGTGTTTTACACTGATCAGGCTGAAACTGGAAAATTGCCCTTTAATAACCAGATTAATATTTCTCTAGACAGACAGGAATCCACAGGTGGTAAGACAGTGTGGCTGGCTCCACTTGGCTTCCCACAGGAGGTGGACAACTGTCTGTGTAGGAGGGCTCTAACTTTAGAGAAAACTCTTGAGTCTGCCATCAGCAGGGCTCTGCCCTGTTCTCCAGCTGATGCAAAGCGCAGTCAACACAGATTCTCCACGTGACTCCTGAGTTGCCAGCATTAAGGATGAAATAAAGTACTGAGTTTAGCTCTACAGCACACAAACTCAGAAGTGAGTTTTCCCTTCCGGTACTAAGGTGTCTTGCCTTCCAAAGCAAGTATGTGAGATTTGTGTGTAAGGCTTCAAAATAGACCACTGTGTCCAAAAGCCTTAGATAATTCATGGCTGAAAGTTCTTGGTTTTTTGTTTTTAGCTGAAATACACCTTCAAAGAAAAAGGACTTACATCTGAATATTATTTTCTTGTATCAAAATGTAGCTAATTGCAGGAGGCATTTACTGTGTTTTCTTGGAGCTGTTCTTGTTATTGGGAACTTCGGTTTGTCTCTGTTGTTCTTGTTAGGGGGGAGGCTGTTGCCTTTTAGAAAGATTTTTTTAAAGGTGAAGCCAAAATATTTGTTTACCTCAAGTGTATTTGCTACCTTTATGACGTGTATCTGTGTGCTGCACGGACAGGTGTCCTTCACTGCAAATAGCTTTGATACAGTTTTCTAAAGATGAAAAAACAGCCTAAGCCTCCTTCCATATTCTTTCTCTCTTTAGCCATTATTTCGGTGTGTCAGCAAACCAAATCTGAGGGTATGTCACAGCAGTGCCTTCTAGCCATTGTATTCTTCTGCCCACAGCCTCACTAGCTCAGATGCCCTGTAGCCTTGTGTGGCAGCAGAGTTTTGGAGCAGCCCAGGGTAACTGTGCCTGGAAGAATGAAGCTTCTAGAGCGGCTTACACAGCCCTGCTGAATTCTGTTGGAATAGCTGGTTGTTTCCATGATGTACCATTTGGTCTAGATTGTTGCAACTGATTTTATTTTAAGTATTAGACAAAAAGGAAGTAGATTCTAGCTTTTGTTTGTGACTGCAGGGTTGAAATACCGCTTGTTACTTCTAAAAAGGAATGTTAGACTGGGCTTATATACTTCTAAAATTCTGTAGATTTCCCAAAATGCTGAATGGAATTAACAGATGCTCTCTTTTAAAAAGTGTGATTAAAAGCCTGGTGAGTGAACAGTGAAGCTATACATTAACTTCCCTGAAGTTTGATTGATTCTGAAGTTGCTACTTTTTCTTTTTTTCTTTCCCTGCCCCCCCTGCCCCCCCCCCCCCCCAGCAGATGCTTACTGACTTTGGTGATGAAATTAAATTTCCATCACAGAAACCAAAAGTGATAGTGAGTAGAAAGACTTGTGGGTTAGCATCAGATTCAAAGGACAGGAATGCCTCTCTGCACTTCTGTCATTGTTATGTGTCATGGTGCCTTGCCACTCCTAACTGGCAGTAAAGCTGTATTCTGTGCTTTCAAAGCACTGTGCATACTAATTCCCCCCTCCTGTTTTGCAGAGATGCTGAGGGAAATTCTTGTATCTACCCTCAGTCTTGCAAGTGAGCACAAAATAATGATCAGGCAGAAAACGCATCAATCATTATAATACAGAAGGTCTATAGAGACTGTAAATAAAGGTTTTCCTCTATCATTTCTGTTAGTAATTAAAAGAACAGAAAAACAATTTGTCTTCACAGCAGTGTATTTTTGTGTTCATGTGGATATAAATGTTATAGGGCTTGATTCTGTGCATTTTGCAATCAGTACAGCCAAGCAAGAAGATGGTGACACAGAGATTCACGTCTCCTGTCTCTCCTGGTTTCTGGATTGCTCTGGGTGGCAGCATAAGCTGAATTAGACAAGCTCCTGAGGGGCTCTGCCCAGGGACTATTTCAGCTACCAGGAGCACTACTGCACTACCCCAGGGCAGAGTATTTTGTGTTTTCTGCCTCTTACACCTATTACAGAGCTGCAAGGAAAGAATCAAGGTCATTGTAAAAAGCTGTTGCATCTTATTTGAAAAGCTGATACAGTATGTTTATATGAACATGAGCCAGCAGTGTGCCCAGGTTGCCAAGAAGGCCAATGACATCCTGGCCTGCATCAGGAATAGTGTGACCAGCAGGAGTTGAGAGGTGATTGTGCCCCTGTCCTCAGCATTGGTGAGGCTGCACCTCGAGCACTGTGTGCAGTTTTGGGCACCACAGTATAGGAAAGAGATCAAGGTGCTGGAGAGGGTGCAGAGAAGGGCAACTAGACTGATGAGGGGTCTGGAGAACAGGTCTTATGAGGAGAGGCTGAGGGAGCTGGGGCTGTTCAGCCTGGAGGAGGCTGAGGGGAGACCTTATTGCTCTCTGCAACTACCTGAAAGGAGGTTGTAGTGAGGTGGCTGTTGGCCTCTTCTCCCTAGTGACCAGCAATAGGACAAGAGGAAATGGGGTCAAGTTGCGACAGGGGAGGTTCAGATTGGATATGAGGAAAAATTTTTTCACAGGAAGAGTGGTGAGGCATTGGAACAGCCCAGGGAGGTGGTGGTCACACCGTCCCTGGAGGTGTTAAAAAAGCAGGTAGACATGGTGCTTCGGGAGATGGTTTAGTGGTTAGCGGTTGTCGGGTGGACAGTTGGACTTGATCTTGAAGGTCTTTTCCAACCTTGATGATTCTGTGATTCCATATTGGTGAGCAGGGAATCCAGCAGTGGGATATGGAATTATTTCCCTTGAATTCAGCATTGAAGTAAAGGCTGCAGGGGATTCAGTGTAAAGTTCACAAAGCTTGTAGCTACTGGGGTAGGAGTATTTATGAGTTGAAGTGCATGTGTTCAGAAAATCAGTTTGCAGCTGTGGATGCTACTGATCTATGCACTGGAAAAGTTCAATATCCTTAAGAGGGCTGCCCTTGGGCATGTGTTTTGGTGGAATTATCACTTACTACTCTGAATCTAGAGCATATGCCTAATTCAGTGCAACACTGTTTCTGATATGCACAGATAAGCATCCATAAAATAGATCTGAGATGGATGTTTTGTGAAGGTTTGAGAAAGAGTGGAAGGTAACAGGAGCAATGCTGGAAGATGAGGGAGGCAGAGTGACTTAGGGAAGTTAGTGCTGGTGAGACAGGATTTGGAGGGCAATGGGAATTCCTTCAAGCTCCAAGTTCTACACAGATGTAACCATCTTGACTGAGAAGTGAAAGCATTTAATTCACAAAGCCTGCAGACAGAATGGTGTGGGTGGTCAGGTAATAAGGAGGTGAAAAAGCTAGTCTGAACTGAGAAAGTGCAGTGGAAAACCTGTTGACTTCACTGCATGGAGAATTGCTGAGTGAAGGTAGTTCTACCATCCTTTAATTGCAAGAAAACTGATGTCTACCACTGCTTGAATGAGATGGTAGAATTAAAGGAATTAAGGGAACGTTTGTATTAACTGTTTTCATTTGTTAAAAAGGTGGGTTCACTGAAGGCATATTATTTGTTCCAAGATACGCTTCTCTCATTGTATTTTTTCTTTAAATTGAAGATTAATGTGACCTTGAGTAAAAGTTTTCCTCCTGGGGGGAGGGGAGAATAAGAATTGCTACAGGAAATGTGGCTAAGGGTATGCAGCTGAGGTTTTTTCCCACTAAGGGGAAACTGGGCTGGAGTGGTATTGTAATAAATTTGGACACCCAAGCAGAATGTTTGCAAATAGAAGCAAATATACCATGTGATAGGGGCCTGTTACTCATGTCCCAGAAAAGCCTTACCTTGCTGCATGTGTTATTTGAAGAACTGAATAATAACAGCTTAAAAAAAGACAGTAGTTGTCTTTGCTGGGGGAAAAGGCAAAGGGAGCATTTGTCACCCTTATATGAAATCAGTCTGCTCAAATTCTTTTAGTGGATGCCTTTCATAATAAAAAAAAATTAAATTAGTAAAAGTTTGTTAACATGATAACATTGATAACAACAACAACATTATCCCTAACCAAATCAGACCATATAAGCCATGTCTAAGGATTCTGTGTTTAGGTGCTTCATTCAGATAGGAATGCACCCTGAATTGTGAAAAAGCACAGAAGCATGCACACTAATTAAGTGCTAGGGTACATCAGTCATTACAACCTTCCAAAAAATTGCATTGCTTCTAAAAAACAATGAAAAAAAAACCTGTGTGATATTCTAGAAGACTTTTGTTGTTACTGAAGTGGCTGATTACCTCAAGGTCAAAACAGACTAGGTAGTTAAAGAAGGTAGCTAAAGCACTGCATAGTCTCTGTAAAAAGCATGAAAAAAAACTTCAGGAAGTTTTTTTACTCTTGGAAAATAAATATATATAGGGAGAGGGAGGCAGGGGAAAAAAAAGGAAAATCTTGTTTCTCAGATAATAAGCCTGATGTGGTTAGCTCAGCTGTGGAGCTACACATGATATGCTTGTGGGGACTGGAGATTTCACGGGAGCTTACCGAATTGCAGAGGCACACTTGGGAAAATTACTTCTCAAAGGGAAGCAGGACTTCAAAAGAAATGCGGTTACCACTGGGTCATGTGATCCTTGCATACAAGTAAACAAAAGAAACAAAATGTCTCCTTGCTTTCCATCCTTGCCCTCTTAACAGTAGTGAATTCATGTTGTTTTAAATAAAGAGGAATTGTTTTGTTTGTTTGGGTTTTTTTTCAAGACTCTTTTAATTCCAGTAGCTGAGTCACCACTGGAACTAGTGCATTCTGAAATTCAATGAATTACACTTATTTAGGTTCCCTGTGTCTCTATGCTGATGACTTGCTTTTCCTGAATGTTTAGAGCTTACAGGGTATCTATTAACTTGTTTTGCTCTGTCATATAAGTTGACCAAGCCCAGTAGTTAGTAGTATTTCACTGGTCCATGAAGAGTTTATTCTAAAGAATATTTGTTTCTAAACCAGAAGACATTAATTAAGCTGAGTAACCATATATATAGTGCACTTAGGTTCAAATATCTATACAAATACTCTGATGAGTGTATATATGTTAAGTGGAGCTGGTTTTTACTATTTTAGACACAGCATTGCTTACTGTGCACTAGTAATGTACTTCATGTTGTGTACTTTGAGACAGTAATATGTTTCTTGCTTTTTCATTTAGCTTTAAAGAGTCTAGCACATTTGAACTAGGGAGTGATTAACAACTGAATGTTAATGTTTACGATTCAGTTTATATCCTGGTCTCTAGTTATGCTATTAACATTCACATGGAGGTACATTTACCCTTTAGAAGGCTGCAACTTCTCCTGTATAACTATAAATTAAAAGACTCCATGTGCCAAGTAAAACAATGGTATTTCTGTGGCTGTATGTCATAGCATAAGCTGAGTTTACTTTGCAGGCATATGGCTGTTACTTACTCAGGTGCTCCGTGATCTGTTTCCTCCTGATCCTTAAAAGCAGATCAGCATGTCAACTGTAGCTGTTGGTGGAATCTGAAAGCTGCAGTCACTATGCACAGGGGAACACACCGGTCTCACATTGCAGGAGTCCATGTTTGCAGTCCTGGATGAGAGTCCTTGCAAAGATGTAGGTTCAGTGACTCCTTATAGCTGCTTTATCTGGAAATTTCTTCTAGTTTGACTTCCTGCATCCAGCTCCTGTTGGGAATGCTAGTTACTTGCATTTTAAACAGCACAGTGCAGTGGGTTCAAACTATTCTAACATAGTAAGTATCTAATGTCAGCATCCAACCTTTGGATCTTGTTACATCATTGGTTGAGATTGAAAAGCCCCCTCTCTGCCTCATGGCCTTTTTTCAGTGTACAAATACCTGTATGCAGTTGATAAAATTAACTCTTAAATCTCACCTTGAAAGCCAAAAAAATTTCATTTTTACAACCACATGGCAGTGTAGGTTTTACTGCTTCTAGTTCCATTTGTGACATTTCTTGGGAATATTGTCAGTTTTGTTTTTTTTTTTTTAAACCTTTAAATGTAGACAGCAAAACTAGTTGCATTCTGACAGCTGCATTACCAGTGCTGTGCAGAAGCAAGATTGTTTTGTATTTCTGCTTTGAAGCTCCTTTCTTACTCTGTTAGAGCAGCCCTTTCCACTACAGTTTCACATAAGACTTCATGGTAAAGTGTTACTTACAGTGATTCCAAATAATGTCCTGCCAAATATATAAGATGGTATTAGGCTTATTATCTGAACCATCCTGTCCCTATTACATATCAATCTTGAAACTTGTATTACAAACTGACTGCCTTGCTTCCTGCTCCTGCAGAACCATTCTGCCAGTTGATCTTGGAAGCCTTGTCTCCAGTACTAGGCAGTTGGTACTCAAGGCAGATGTTAGAAATAGGGACATTTGGCAGTGGCTTCTGACCACATCACTGTGATCATGGCCATCTGTGTCCAGGTAGGGCCTGGGCTGGAGGAAAAAGGAAGCTTAGCAGACAGGCTGCAGCACTGCAGCTTCTGAGTGAGCTGAAATTGCTTCTGGTAGGATTTGGCAGTCTGGACTTGAAGGCAGTTTCAGTCAGTCAGGCTGTCCCCAGGGCTGTTGCACTCATTATGTGTCAACTGTGAAATCTAATCAGAACAGTGATTTGTTTGTTTTGGTTTTAAATTGATAGGAATTTGTTGGTAGTATAATGTCATTGTTTTGCCTAGGACATGCATCAGGCATTTTGTTGCTCAGCCAGAATTCCTCAGGGATATTCAAAGCAAATGGACCCTGGAGCAGCAGCCCTGCTTCTCCACACATTCTATGTTGCTGTGCTGCTAGATTCCTTAACACCATTATCCTACCTAGGGCCTGTTCTTCCCTTTCAGGTACTTGGTCCTTAGGAACTGCAATCAGCATTACCTGCCTTCTCAAACAAGCAGAGGTTGGGGAATACATCTGGTTTTCTTCTATACTTTATTGGTGTAGTTAAGATAATAAACCCTTGGCTGCAAGGAACTGCAACAGATTAATTTTACATACCTGCTGGAGGCACCTCAGGAGTTACACACATTGAAGGGAAAACTGAAATCAACAAACAACCCCCCAGATCTCATTAGTTGTTTCTTTGGATTGTGTTTTAATACAGGCTGCTCAAATAGCAGTGCAAGCTTCTGAGCAAAAGAAAAGTATACCTATGGAAACCATTTGGTTCTTGTCAGTTTTTTAAAAAAATAAGACAAAAAAAAAACCAGAGTACTCTCAGCCCTCCTGTGAAGCTTGCACTTCCCTTAGGATGAGGAGACATCTGAAGAAACTGAAAAATCTGTCAGCATTATGAGTTGCTTTATTATAATTAAACTTGGAAAAAACAGTGACAAAATTTCTTATGTGTACATTTCTAGTAACCTAAGATATCCCATGTGGTTGAAATAAAAAAATGACTTATGCTTTTGGCAATGCCTGAGAACTCCAGGTCCTCACATTCAGAGAGGATGGTTGTAACTACAGTCTATAACTAGAAATAGGTAATCCATCCATGGCTGAAATAAAAGGATACTAAAGGATCAGTGTGTCCTTTAAGGAAGTATCAAATTTAATCTGGCCCCAGGTTCTGTGATTGGCATTTATAATGTATCTTAACTTTTTGAAAATGTTCAGATTTAAGCAGGAAACATTTTTATTTGCTTAGGCACTAATCCATTTGTTACTTAAGGAATATTTTAGAAGGCTTTAGTCATTATTGCCACTGACATAGATACTTTGCTAATTTAAGCTTATGTATATGGATGATGAGCATGAGTAACCTTCTTTTGATTTCAGGTTGATACTCATATCCATGCTGCTGCTTGCATGAACCAGAAACACTTGTTGAGGTTTATTAAGCACACATATCAAACCGAGCCTGACAGGATTGTTGCAGAGAAAAAAGGCAAGAAGATGACTTTAAAGCAAGTCTTTGAAAGCCTTCACATGGACCCTTATGACCTCACTGTAGACTCTTTAGATGTTCATGCAGTAAGTCTATTAAAACAACAAAATACAAGAGAAAAACTGTTTTCTCTGTGTAAAATTCTGGTTTCTACAGTTTTTAGATGATAACGTATTTAAGAGAATTTGAATTCATGCATTACTTTGATAGTCTGAATTAAGTTAGCATAGGCTTTTTCTTTTCTGTGCATTTTATTGCTAGGCAATTTAATTTATAAACTATTGTGTGTACTTATAACTATAGTTATTTGGGGTTTTTTCCTCTTCCAGGGTCGTCAAACATTTCATCGATTTGACAAATTCAATTCCAAGTACAATCCAGTTGGTGCCAGTGAGCTGAGGGACTTGTATTTGAAAACTGAGAACTATATTGGTGGTGAATATTTTGCTCGTATGGTCAAGGTAAATAAGTTTCAAGCTTTTCAGGCTGTATGATGACATAATTCAGTGTAGAGCTCACAGTGGTTAAGTGATTCCAAATACTGGGGTTGCTCTAGCAATTCATCAGACGTCTGCTAAGTCAGCCACTGCTGCTTTTTAAAGAACTGTATGATTTAGAAATGTGTATAAATCCAAAGCAGAGTTGTGTGCCACTTCAAACTAATGGAGATCAGCCAAGGGCCAATTGAGTGGCTTCATATTTTGTTAGGATGTAGTTGGTTAGTGGTAGCTGCTAAGGAAGGAGGAGCTAGGGAAGCACTTCTGCATAGATCTGTACCTGCACATGCAAACACAGGCTTCACATTCATTAACAACAAAAGTAGTTTTTATGAACTAGATGTCAGCTCTTAGATGTATAGAAGTGCTTGTCTGAAATTAACAGTTTTAAAATGGCTTACTTCTACAGATTCTGGGTCAGATTCTTCATTGGTCTGCATATTTTATATGGTCATTTACTACAGTGTAAATAGTATAATTCTGATTTACCAATTTGTAAACATATCTTACAAAGGTGTTAGTAATAACTGCACAAGAATATTGTTCTCTAAATCTAGCTGTAACAGTTAATTATATTCAAATTATATCTGAGATAGCTTGCTAGTAGAATATTTAGATGCCTAAAATAAAATAATAGATTATTAGATGAGAGATTCCCCTTATCTTTAAAGGATGACAAGACAGTTATGTTTGGTCTGAGGAAAATACAATGGTAAATATACTACTAGCTGTAAATGATCTTCAGTGTCCATATTAAAGAAAATATATTTATTACTTAATAGGAAGTAGCCCGTGAACTAGAAGAAAGTAAGTACCAGTATACAGAACCCCGCTTATCCATTTATGGACGGTCTCCAGATGAATGGCTGAACTTGGCAAAATGGTTCATTAAGCATAAAGTTTATTCCCCTAATATGCGCTGGATAATTCAGGTTCCCAGAATCTAGTAAGTAATCAGGAGTTCTTGGTCATTTTAATAGTTTGAAATCAAAGCAATATTTTGTTTTAATTTCTGATATTTTTTAGATGGCTTATGAGTTGTCCTGTAGTTCTATTTATAAGCAACAGCCTGGGAAATTTGTTCTTGACCGTTGCTGTAGTTTTCCTGACAGTCTGCGGGTGGAAGACAGGAGATGGGGTTTGAATCTACTCTTCATGAAGTTATTCAAAACTGGTGTGAATTATTTTTAAGTCTGAAGATAGTAAAACCAAAAATTACAACTGGGTAAAATTAAGCTGCATTCAAAGGCAAGTTAAAATACAATTTAGTAATGAAAATAAATCAACTCTTGAATTCCATAAAGTAGTAGAAAATGTTCTGTAAAACTGTTACCCTCAAAATTCCTCGAGATTAGTGTCTTCATGACAGTGAAGTTGGAAACGCAACCCAGATTGCTGGCTTGCAAGCTTAAATCAGTATCAGTTTTTCGTAGTTTTGAAGCATTCTTTGGGACTTTATTAAATGGTTCTTTGTTCCTAATACTATATGTTGTCATACGGTCTCCCATGATAATTTTGTCAGCCTCAATAGCTGAGCTTCACGTTTTGAAACGGCGTAGTTGGAGTATGAGTAGAGAAAGAGCTGTCCTGGTTGCATATATGCCCCAGAGCATGTTTCTCATTAGGGAGAAAGTTTCTCTCCTTTAATTTCTTATGTAGCAATTTCTTACATACACAGCAGAGTCAACACTTTAAGTCACACACTTACTGACACACTGAAGTACTGTTCCTCTTTTCTGAGAGGCTCACTAAGCAAGACATTCTACTTCCGTTTGGAGTAGTTACAACTTGGAAAACAGAATCTTTCATGAGAGGTAATTCCTTATCTTCCAATTAGCACTTGGGTTGCTGTAATGGAAGGGGTCACTGTTCTAGAGACAGCATCTCCACCTGCATACTGTCTCTATTTTTGGAGCCCTTGGGAGTTTCCACAGAGCCTGAATGAAGCAGAGTGGCAGGCCATGCAGGAAACAGAGCACAGAGACTATCCCTGCCCTGACATAAACTCTGAATTTCTGAATCCTGGTAGAACTGAAGCTGTAGAATATGCACAAATGACAGAAAATACGAAAGTGGAGGGAAAATATAAGCTAATTAAAGAATGGTCACAACTGTGTATATTTTTTCCCCTTCAGTGACATATTTAGGTCAAAAAATATTCTGCCTAGTTTTGGGAAGATGTTGGAGAACATCTTTGTACCTTTGTTTGAAGCAACAATCAATCCCAAAGACCACAAAGAATTACACCTTTTCCTCAAATATGTAAGTATGTTTGGATTTTCTCTCTCTCATGAAAGTGATCCTCTGCTACTCATAAATTTTGTTTGCCCTCAGCTGTTTCCAGACACTAAAAAAAGCTCCCTCCTCCATGGATTAGTTGTATTATTGTTTCAAAGCCCTGACATACAAGTTAAAAAAGCCTGGGTAAGGTCCTGTAATCAAATAGTTGCCATTTATTTCTTCTGAAACAACTCAACAGCTATTTATTTGTCCTCTCAGTAATGCTCTCTACGAAGAATGACCAAAAAATGATGGCATGCTCTTGTGCAGAGGCAACATTGTAATTCAGGATGTGTAGTTTGAGCTTGTCTCTGGGACTGGCCTCCAAAAAGGAGGCAACTGAAAGGAAGCATTGTGTAGACCCTCATAGAACTCAGGAAAGAGGTGGGGATATAGCTGCTGGGATGTGATTGAGACATTTCTGAATATGTTCCAAATAGGAACTCAGGTTTCTTGGGGCTCTCTGACCTTCAGCTGCTTTTCAAATAATAAAGCAGATGAATTTAAAGGATTATAAGATGGATCTGAGGGAGTCTTACAGTCCTATGTCCTCCACAGAAGTCTGAAGGCTTTTGTGCTCTTGGGCCTTCTATTTGTCAAAAAAATGAATGAAACTTCCTTTGAGAAAAGACATTCCTGCTGTCTGCTTGGTGTGGTAGGAGGGGACAGCAGTAGGACTACTAGCATAAAGAGGGGAATGAAGAGGACTAGATTCTTTGTACAAGCAGGTCCTGAAGGAGGAGTAAGAAATGTTCAAAGTTTGCTTCTTGAAAATACTGATTTCTGTGAATCTCTTCTCCCACCAGGTGACTGGCTTTGACAGTGTTGATGATGAATCCAAGCACAGTGGCCATATGTTCTCTGACAAGAGCCTTAACCCTGACCTCTGGACCAGTGAGAAGAATCCCCCCTATAGCTATTATTTGTATTATATGTATGTGAACATCATGTTGCTAAACAACCTTAGGAGGTAAGTGGCATTTTTCTCTTTTACAAGCTTCCAGAAAGAAAAATCAATAAACTGGGTCTCAATCTAAGTCAGTGTATAAATCATACCTCTTTTGAAGGAAAGGTTAAATTCAATTATTTTAAAGAGTCGAAGAGAAGTACATGAGTTATTTTGAAAATGTAAACTGCAAAATGAATTCAAATAAAATATTCAGATATTGTAAAGGCATCAGATTAATATCTTGATTTGATATTTATGTGTATTTTGTTTTGTGAATTCCTTAAACCTGAATATATCAAACAAAAGAAGAAACCCCACAAAACTGACTTGTTGACTTTTGCTTGGATTCACAGTGGATTTCCAGATACAATGTACCTCTTGGTAGCTTGTTATCCCCTGGTAATTTAGGAGATACGAGGTTATGTTGTGAAATTCTGGTTTAAGTGCTACTGCTGTTATCTAAGATAGACAAAAGAGGACATAATTACAAACTGCACATGTAGCTAATTTACCAGGCTTGTTGACTCACTCAGTTTTACTACCTTTGAGACCAATGTCTAGGCAAGTAATGCAGGGAGTTACTATACTGAATTTGAGATCATGGCTGTAAAAGCAGATTCTGGCACCAGGCTCAGTAAAGCCTGAAATTCAACTTGAAGTTATGTTCCTGACTTGGTGGGTGACTCACAGAGTGATCTGCACAACTGACTCAAAGTGAGGTGATCCATTCATACTATGGTGTCATCGCTCACGTTGCTAGGATTTGGGTCATTATTATTTATAAAACGTTTTGGGACTTTCTTATAGGAGGTGCACGGATGTATTATTTTAACAGCTCTTATCCAAGTTAACATTCAAAATGTTACTTCTTCCCCCCCCTGCTACCTCAAGCATTTCTTTCTCTACCATCCTATATAATGAAAACTCTTAATAAAAACACCCACCTTAAATTACCTTGTACCTGCTACAAACAGGCCTAGTTGTTACATTTATTTCTACAATGGAAAGGATGCATTACAGCAGATACCTAAGTCATCCCTTTCTGCTGATTTCCTTTACATTCTCTGCAGTCTGTGTTTTTTTCTTTTCCAAAGACAGAGATTCTGTCATAGCCTAAGCATTTCTTTTTTAACTCAAGATCATTTCAACTACTGTTTGAAAGTCTTCCTGGAAAATCATTAAATATTCTTTACAGCTGGATGAGATAATGACAGATCATCAATGAGTCAGTAAAACTGTTCACCCTGTTAAACACACTGAGTATGTGACAAGACTGTTTTATACTTTTGGTAGTATTAGTGAAGTCATCAAGGATGGATTACATCCTGACATCTGTTTTCAGGAGAAACTTTACTAAACGTCCATCTTAGAACTGTCTTATACTTTAGCAGTCTTTGAAATTGTTTTTAGCATCTCCAAATACTTACGGGGCATTTGTCTCCACTGTGGAACAGGATCCACTATAACTAAAACCCAGCATAATTTTTAATGTATGTGGTAAAATAGTTCTAGAAATTACAGTGTTAAGTCTAGTGTAATAGCTAACACACCTACTCATCTCTGTGCTGCTGAGTGTGTGGTTTTATGTTACACTTAACCTAGTGAGATGGGAGGTTGTCATCACGCTAGGTAGTGTTAGCTAACTCTTGGCAATGTGCTTCCAGTTCTTCCATCATTTTGAATCCAGGAATTAGCCACAGGTTGCGTTAGTTCACTTAGCTTTCCATCTGCCAGTTCCCTCAACGGAAATCAGTTCAGTAACTGTTCACCCAGTAGCTGAACAGTTGTTAAATGAGATGTAACTGGGGAAGGGGAGAAGAGGGAAGACACAAATTCATCAGGTGGTGGAAGGGGCTTGGGTAGAGGGACCTGCCCCTTTTGACAACAGCCCACAGGTAGGCCTGATTAGATACCATGTCAAACTGTATGAGAATGTGCAACTTCTAATTTTGTAAATTCCTATATTAATGATAAAAATATGATGATAAAAAATAGATGATGAACGGTGCATTTTTGTTAGTGGGACTTGCTTTTAATCTCCTCAGGGAAAGAGGCATGTGTACTTTTCTGTTTCGGCCTCACTGTGGAGAAGCTGGGTCTATCACACACCTTGTATCAGCCTTTCTGACAGCAGACAACATTTCTCACGGATTGCTCTTGAAGAAGGTATTGCCTGATTGCTCACCTAAACTAATCACTATCTGCTTAGACATCAGTCACTGGTTCAAACAGCAGTCACCAAATAGACTTTATCTGGGCAGCCCAAAGTTAATTTTCTTAGCAAAGCACAAGTAACTCTTCGCTTTGAACAAAAATATTTAACCTCAGCTGAACCTCCTGTTTCTTATTTAAGCTAGAAAAATACAACTTTTCCTTCCTAAGTGAATATTTTAAAGCTATGTCTTCATAGAGAAGATTAACTGTTCAGATATGTCAGTGACTTGGCGGCACCTGTTTTTGGTTATTCCAAGCAGAGCTAAAATTACGTGGAAGAAAACTGCTTAGACTTGTTACTACCCCCTGGTTTAGGTGCCAGAAGAATTGAAGGATAGCTCTAGTTTCTTCTGTACAGGGACAAAGGTAATTTTCCCTGATTGGCATCTCTGTACTTCAGAGTTCATTCAGAAGTTCCTTAGGGTTTTGATTATTTATATCTAGAGTAACTGGGATCACTTGATAAAGAAATTTAACATAGCTGAATATCACAGCAATATTTTATACACAACTCATCCCCAGGCCACCATTCTGTAATTAAAATAATTGGTCAGCGGGTGGCAGACTTGCACTGTAATTTTTTGGAAGGAGTTCTCTTGTAAGTTGGATTTTCTGGCTAATGCTGGAGAACTCTCTCTGTATTTTTCAACATATCCAAGGACAAAGAAATATTTTGCCTAAAAGAATGTCTAATGTTATGCTCAAAACCAGCAATTTCTAAAATTAGACCCAGAGAAGTGCTAAGGCCATATGTAGCAAAAGCATTATCATCCTAACTCTCTCCTGCTTGGCCTGGTGTGATAACCTAGCATAGGAGATAATAATAATAAAGGCACCTGTTAGGTTCACAAGTTGGTTAAGCCAAAAATAGTAATAAAGATGAGGTGACCACAGATTATTTATATTATGTGCAACAGCAACCCATGACTTCTAATAAATTAAAACTTCTGCTCCTAGAATTTACCTACTGAACTGTAGTTTTGAAAATAACAAATTGCTTAGCAGTTGCTCCACATCTGTTATCTGTGAGTTTCAGGTTTTGGGGGAAGGTATGCAGTTAGTATCAAATGCAGTGTCCTTAATGGTCAAAAATACTAATCTACAGTAATATTAGCCACCATATATTTATAAAGAAGATAATACATATGTTGAAGAATGGAAACTACTTTTACTAAAACTAGTAACATTTAAAATTCAGACTTCTGAATATTTCTAAAGAAGTCAGAGTTTAGTGTCAGAGTTTAGTATCAAACTAAATTTTTTGGGTCATTGTTCTCCCTCTGTAATGCTGTTTCCATTTTATGCAAGGGAAATCTTTCTTTTCTTCATTATCCCATAGTACTATTAAATGTGGATTGTGTTTTGTTTTGCAGAGTCCGGTCCTCCAGTACCTTTATTATCTTGCACAAATACCCATTGCTATGTCTCCACTTAGTAACAACAGTCTATTCCTGGAGTACTCAAAAAATCCACTACGGGAATTTCTACACAAGGGACTCCATGTCTCTCTCTCCACAGATGATCCTATGCAGTTTCATTACACAAAGGTAAGAACTGCAAAAAGCACTTGAATTTGGCAGCAGTACCACAGGCCCAGAATGACCTGAAAGCTATTTTACAGCATTGCTTAGGATATAAAGTTCCATGTCTTTTAGTCACTTCATTCATTATTCTTCCTCATTCTCAGTCTACTACTCACTGTTAGGTTGCAGAAGGAAATGTCTGATTTCCTAATTGTGTTTCTTTTGTACTCTTGCCTCTCTCCAGTGTTGGCTGTTGAAGTATAGAATGAAGGATGAGGCTGAAGGGAGGTTTGAGCCTTCATAAACAATCCTCTAGAGTGCCAGGAAAGTCCAGTTTCCTTACTAATAAATCTGGGGAAGTACATTACAAAAACACAATGTGGAATCTCTGAAGATGATGTATGAGCTGTTTGCTCAATGAACTGAAACTGATTCTTGCCCTTGGGTGGCTTGGCAGGACAGAAATACCTGGTCACTGGTTTTGATGTCTCAGTTTTGTGGTTGGCACTGACCTGAGTCATGCTGTGCCTTAGAGTGGCCTGTACATTGCTCAGTTGTCTGTGTTCTGAGGACAAGCTGAGCTCTGGTGTGCTTCACCCAGGCTTCTGGTCCATGACGTGTCTGCTAGAAAAGGGAGAGAGCTGCTGTGGGGGCTTTCTGCATGGATGTAACAGCGCTAGCCGAGTCACACCCAGTGTGACAGATCCTCAGCTGTGACAGCCCATCAGTCAGACCCAGCCTCCTTCTGTGGAAGGACAGAAGTGAGAAACTGCCCTGCTATCTCTCCGTGGACATACTCATTAAGATGTATAACTGTGTCCTCCAAGGTGTTTATATTCCCTGGGATCTCATTTCAAATTGCCAAATAAATGCCTCTAAGGACTGGACTGCAGGCTGCAGTTTCTTAGACTAAGATAACTGGATACCCAGTGCCTATTAATTAGTTAACAGTTGCCCTTGGGAAATTTGAAATAAATAATTCTATCTGTTAGTAATTATGATGTTAAAGTCTTAAACCTCCAACTTTTCACAGCTATCTAAAGAGCATGTATAAATTCCTTAATTAGTAATGAGTACATATCCCTGTTTACATCTTATTTACATATGGTTTAATAGTAAACCTATTTTGGTGTGATACAGGAAGCTCTCATGGAAGAATATGCTATTGCAGCCCAGGTGTGGAAACTAAGTACCTGTGACTTGTGTGAAATAGCAAGAAACAGTGTGTTACAGAGTGGACTATCAGATAAGGTAATTACGGCTGAAAAAAGTCTCTTTTGTGAATATTAGGGCAAGTATGAACTGGTAAGTCAATAGTCTGGAAACTGAATAGTCAGTGCCTATGTGATGTATTTGTGCACATCCCTATCCTCTTTTCCAGAAATACTCACAAACTATCTGCTATGCAGTTTTACATTTAAAAAAAAAGTATTAGTGTTGTATTTTTCCTCATTAGCTTTGTTTTGGAATTCCCAAAACATGCAGAGAGACCAGGTGCCTGTTAATACTCAGTTCTGCCTCCACTTCCAAACCTTTAATTATTTGGGTGATATCCCCTTGCCAGTATCTTCCATGTCTTGCACTGAGTAAAAATAAACTGCCTGTCATAAGCAAGACATGTTTATGCTTAAAAGGGAGTACTACAGAATATATATCATACAGAAAATATTCTGGTTTAGATAGCCAGATTAGATTAAATCCCCTTTTGGCTTTAAAATTCTATAAATCCGTGGCTTTCTGTAGGACTTATTTTAGAGGATCCTCTCTTCTATGACACTTTCAAACATTCCTCTCAAGGAGCTGGTATGCAAAGGGGATTTATAAGTATATTGTGTTGTTTCTTCCAGTATTCTCTAGTGACAACTACTGATTTTCCTCTTGTGCCACTTGTTTTAACTAACAAAAGAAACCTAAGCCTCTTTCCGACCTCTCACATGAAAGATGTGGTAGTGAGGACTGAACACTAGCACAAAGGGTTTTAGCGAGCTAGCCTGGGTGCACTGCTGAGTAGCTATATATATATAGAGAGAGAGAGAACTTTGGCCTTAAAATCTCCAAAACTGGTTCAATGGGCAGCTGGTTGAAGCTGCTCTTTTCACTTGCACTGGAGTAATTCAGCTAACTAAGTTATACAATAATCAGAGCAGCTGAACTGACTTCTTCCTTTTTCCATTTAACCCCGTTCACAGGAAAAACAGAAATTCTTAGGGGTGAATTACTATAAAGAAGGGCCTGAGGGAAATGACATTCGAAAGACAAATGTTGCACAGATCCGGATGGCCTTCAGGTATGAGACACTGTGCAATGAACTTAGTTTCCTGGCCGATGCTATGAGAACAGAAGAGATCTCTACACTGTCGAAGTAGTTACAAACTCAAGGAAACCAGAACATTTCATTCCTAAGCAGGATAAGTTGCAAATTAACAAGGAATCATCTGTCGTTGATACTACCAAGACGTAAGTGAACAGTACAAGGTAAAATAGAGTATCTATGGAAGGTGAAGAGCATTTGCTGCTACCTTTTACTGTATTATTCTCACTGCAAAAATTTCAGTTGCTACAAACATTAGGCTTTGTAAGATTGCTGTAAATAGTAAATGCAAACCCAGAATCATGTAATACTTGTTTCATAGTGTCTTAACTGTGCACTGTATTGTAGCTTGGAAAACAAGAGAGAATATTCATAGCACATCTGTGATACACACCTTAGGATTGTGCAGATGCTGGCAGCACACAGGCACCTTTTTGTCCTGCTAGTCTCAGTAGCAGTCATGGCAGTTAGCACTTAGAAGCTTATCCCCTTATTCATTAGCAGTTTGTATGGGATGCATAATTTTGAGGCTACCCTTTCATTCTGGAAGGTGTTCTGACAGTTTTTATCTTACTGTTCCAACAGTTATACAGGAAACCAAGAAAAACCAAATTATTCTAGTCTTGATTAATGACTAATTAATTACTTCCTGTTGTCATGTAGGATGTCTGAAGAACAGCAGATTAATGCTTTTTAATCTAGCAAGTAGAAAACATGGTGTCAAAATCGTCACTATTGTACATTGTAATAACATATCTAAATATATCATGAAAACTTTGCCTTGAAAGTTGAGAACTTTTTTATTGCTTTGTAATGGGAATGTCTGGATATGCCAGTTCAAATTACTTGGAAATTTGTGCAGATAATTTTTGTTGCATGTAAAGGGAAATTTTTACTTGAACAAAGGAAGTGTTCTTATGAATCAGTGGTAGAAACTCCAGACCTGGGTTCTGGTCCTACTCCTGACATCTTTTTACACCTTTGTGTTAGTTTGTATTTTAGTCAGTTAAGAGTTGAATGAGCAGTCAAACTGTCTATTTATACAGAAAGTAGCCCACTTGAAATGTGTCATTTCCAATCATGTTATGTTAAACTATTTATGCTGTGGTGGCTAGTAAAAACAGCTACTGGAATATTTATCACTTTTTTTTTTCTATTTGTTCATCATTCTTAAAGACACAGTACTACTACTAATTCAGAAAGGACTGAAGGTAATTACATGATACCATGTTATTATATATGTTACGTTGTTATAATGTTGTAGAAGCTGCATGTAGTTTCACACCAAAAAAGACTTGAAGCTAGGGGCAGCAGAGGATGTTGATGCCTGTAAGTCTAATATTGCACTACTTAATTTAAAGGCCTCTAGTCCCTAAGGTAGGATCCTGAGCCTACCGTTAGAGACCTAGGCATCTAATACAGCACACAAGGGAGGTCAGGCATCTTAGAAAAGTAATTCAGAATGAATGCATAAAAAACAAATAATAAATACTAGCCAATCAAGCCTCACTAGACCTATAACCCTGCATGTTTTACTACATCAGATGTCTTGTGCCACTTGTATTTCTTTGGCCGGGCCATTCTTTTGGGGCTTGGGGACCTACATCCTTTCTTTCAAGAGCTGATCAGGTCTCTTTCCCATGTAAATGCAACCAGAGTAGCAGTGGTGACAGCACCTGTACCAAACAGCTCACTAATGGTATAAATGTGTATGTGCATTGAAGACAATACACTCTCTCCTCAGGCTGTGGCAGTTCAAAGCTGTACCTACAAGGACACTTTTAAAAATGTACCTGCTATCCTGAACGGTGATTGCAGGGATGGCACCAAAGTAAGGGAAGGAGGATTTCCCTTTCACCTCCTATCAGAGAGAGGTAGAGAGAGATTAAACCTGCAGGTCCTTAGGAAGCAGCCTGGGTATAAGGCTTCTCCAAGGCAGACCAAGGCATAGGAGCAGAGTTATGACCGCCCAGTCACCATTATAGTTAGCCAGTGTCCTGCACAGGGAGCAGCAGTGATTTCAAATGTTCTGCTACCAAAATATGGTTGCAGAGAGGTGGTGGGAGACTTGACTTCAGCTCTTCAGTGACCTAGCCTAATGTCTGCACTGTTCAACTGGTGCCAGATTTTGTGTTCCTCGTGCAGCTAAAAGTCGTGTGAAACCGTGCTACGCTGCTCAACTGTTTAATGAAATTGCCTAAAGCTCTTAGTCAACACTGCCTGTTGGCCTCAATTAGAAACTTTAGTGGCTCAAATAATGCACTATGGTTCAGGCATTTTAGCTGCATAAAATGCAGCTGTCTTTTCAGTAGTACAATTTACTAATAAATTGTTGTCAACATAACATTATTTACATAAGAAATGCATCTGTGTCCAGGCGAAATAGAAAACATACTTGATTTGAAGAAATTAAGTATTTTTATCTGATAAACATTGCTTTACTTGGTTTGTTTCACCTGAAGAGTGCTGTAAGTACTGCTTTTGTTGTTACTTAGATTTCTTATTTAGTTTTCTGAATATTACACCAAATTTGTCTATGTTTAATACCTTTTCAAATTTCCTTATCTCACACACAGCAGGTTCTAATGTCTGTTGTTTTTAAACATTGTTCTTTTTAAAGAACAAAGCAAAACTGGATTCGAATATTCAGTTAATGGACAGTAATCAGGATTTTTACAACAATAATAGTAACACACAAGAGGCACAAGTTCTGCTTTCTGTGCTTCCTTGTGTGCTGCTTTTTAAGAATAAATTGAGCTAATAATGTTATACTTAGGGAAATGAACCATCCATAGTAGCTTCCACTACTTTATCTCTTTTGGTCATCTTCTAATTAGGCAAAAGTTACTGATTCTCAAGTTCAGTTCTTAAACTTCAGCTTGCTTTTTTTTAAAAGTTGCACTTTTGCTCTAACATAGGGCTGTAAAAATACCCTTGCACTCTCAGGCTGTGTGTGTAATGAAGGGCAGATGCAGTGTTCAAGTGTCAGTGACATCTGAACTACTCTTGTACATGTTTGCTCAAATGCAAGACAGGGGAGTGGCCGATTCCTCCCCTGCCCCCTGACAGTGTTGAGGGCAAACCTGGTTACACTACAGCTCATGTTTTATTCAGAAAGGAAATGGAAGGCACTAGAAGGACATCAGTGTAGGTGGTGACTGGGAAGGGTGCTGCTTCCAAATGGGAACATATCCTATTTTCTCACCATTTAATTGGTGTTGAGAGGTTCAAACATTATTGGAGATGTCCTTAAATCTGTTTGCTCAAGAGCATTTTATTGTTTCACCTGACATGAATCATGGTTATTTGATGTTCACAACATATCTGAACAATTTCTAGTGATGCTTCTCCATTCTGTTACTTTAGCAAACTTCAGGCATTTACTCTGCCACTAGGTAATAAATTTTTTTCTCACCCCAGAACTATGTTATCTTCTTGTATCATTGTTCTTTACTTGTGGCTAAACCTTTCTGCTCTATTTGCCTAGTTACAATGTCAGTCTCAAAAAGGTGGGACTGGGGAGGGATGTCTGTAAAAATGGCTTTTCCTTTCTGTGCCTGCATTAAATTATGTTTATCTTTTGCCTCTTGTGGAAGCATTAAACGTTACACAAATAAATGATAAAAAATATGGTTAGGGTTTTTGTGTATGTATACCTCAAAATTGTAGCTGCTCAAAATCTCCACATTTAAGAATAAAAACCTATGCAATTAATTGTTGGAAAATCTAAACCAAAATTAAGGACTACCCCAGCATGAAAACTGAAAAAGAACCAACAGCAGAGCTAGAGAAGATAACAAGCAATATTTAGGAGAAGGAGGCAATAGCTTATCTAACTTTAAGGAACTCACTGTTAATGGAAACAAACAGTTCTGATTTGTGCCAACAAAAACCTGGCATTAAGTCCTGAGGTGAAATTGTATTGCAGGGCTGGCCTCACTGTCCCTTGGAGCCCTGGATCCTTGCTCATGCAAACTGAGCATCAGCTTAGGGCATGAAGCTGCTCTTCCTGGTCCTGGAGCCTCACCTGAACATTAAACAGAGTCAGAACACCTGAATTTGGGAGCAGGAAAGCAGTTCTGACACTCGCAGTTGAAACAATTTAAGCAATACAGAACAGCTTGATCTGACAAAAAGAACACAACTAAGAAGCGTCAAAGTGAAATAAATACTTAATATCAACATAGACATTTTGCTACAGTCAAGATGACTTCTGAGGAAAGAGTTTAACACATTGGTTTCTTCAGTAGCAAATATAATAAAAGATTTTTTGATGTAGAATGTGTCTTTCTGTACACAGTTTATTTCTGTACACAAGTAGCACCCATGAAGCAACACAGTACAGATTCACCTGTAACTGAAGAATGTGTATTTCTCCCTCATACCTCTCAAAGCACTAAATATCAATGTTAAGCACCATAGAGTGTGTGTGTGTGTTTATAGATATATAAAAATGTGTATATGTATATAAAAAAATAAAATAGTGAGACACGCAACACTGCTAATCCAGTAATCAACTGTGACTAATAGGTACCATCTCACATAAAAAATATTTTTTGGACAGTATTAAATTGGGGTGGAACCACATTATCATGGAAGCACAGACTGTTGTATCAAAACTCTACCTTGTTTCACATACAGTCAAATTCCAGAAGGGCAGGTTTCTGACTAATTTAAGCTTAATTCATAAAAACATGTATTTTTAAATAGCACTTTCGAACCAAAGAAGACTGCTCATTTAGTTACTGGTTGGATAGTAGTCTTTGATCCACCACTCACACTGGGCAAAGAAAGTTCCACCCAAGGTCACAAACTGGCAGTTTTTTAAAGAAAATTATTTTAGGCTTAGAAAACCCATGCCCAATGTTTAGTAATTAGTGAGGTTAGGTTAGCAATAGATAAGGAATCACATGCTAATTAACATCTTGACAGCTCAGATACAAAAGTATCAGTCACAGACATAACATTCATTGGAACATGGCTATCTGGAGATCATACCTTGCTGCTATCCGTAGCAACAGGAAAAGAACACGCAGTCTTTAGAGTATGTTGCCATGGGATAAATTCTAGGCCTTAGAACCAAATACCTGAAGAAATTACAATTAAAAAAAAAAAATCTATTTCAAAATCACTAGTTTTAAGAACCCACTAAAAGCAGAATTGCATTCATCTGCTTAAAACAGGCAAGGATAAAACTTCACAGTAAGCTATCTTCAAAAGCAGGTTAAAACCAGAAAAACCAAGAAAATTAATTGCTGTAATATTTAGTCACAATGTAATTACTTCCATTACAAAGCATGTGTATTAAGTGATTCCAAAATTAAAGAACATGTATATACAGTGTCAAGAATTAAGGCCAGACAGGTTAACATACAGCTCCCAGTTATCTGAAGCACCTCTAAGGCTCCCTGAGGAGGCTGCTGTGCCAGGACTGAGTGGGACACCAAGCATAAAGAACCTTAGCTGAGATGTTCCTTCTAACAGTGCTGCATGAGGCACATACAGCGGGGTGGAATTTAACAGTTCAGTTCAAACCTCTAGCACAGAGATCTCGCTGCTCGCCTTGTTTCTATGGATTAGAAAACCTTTATAAATATATAGAATTCTCTTCAAAGGAAAGATACACGTTAAATATGCCACTTCCCTCTAAAAAAAAAGAAACAAGTGCATTACCTTAATGTGGTGTCTAAATTGAAAACCTAGTAACTATAAACATTTGTTAATTCCTCCAGTACACCTACCTCCTGGTATCTCTGTCAACTGGTAAGTTTTCCAGATTTAATTTCCTGATCTGTTAATGAATTCCTCTTCCATTTCTCACTTGTCTTTGAAATATGTGAACAGATAAACCAAGTAACTAGACAGAGGAAACAGTTACATTAATTTTATACTTCTAGTCTTATTAAAAAAACAAGAAAAACCTGGGAAGAAAGAATACTCCAAACCTTCGCATTCTTAAATTTTAAATACTATCAGAAAGACAATGGAGTAACGTGGGGCAAAAAGGAAATCACACTTCTCTGAATAAAAATAAATTAATTAAAAAAGCGCTTTCCCCAAAGAAACCTGCCTCTCGATACTGTCTAAGAAGCAGAGTTGTTTAATTTTTTCCATCACTGCAGAATGTTCCCATTCTTTGCTTTGACAAAAGGAAACCAGAAGAATCAGTGAGTCTTTTTGCAGAGCTGCATTTAGGCTTGCTTTGTTGGTATCACACAGCAACATTTAAGAGACACCTGACTCATACTGGCCTACTTTTAACCACACCACCTGTACAATGGAATTCTATTTACATTAAAATTCCATTTTCAGACTTTTGTGGTATTAAAGTCAAGAGATTCCTTAAGCTTAAAAGAACTTTGACATTTTTTCCAAAGTAACTTTATTGCACAATTTATACACAAAATTTAATATACAGGAATTTCCTTAGCTATTAATACAATCTATAATGTTTAAATTACAATTTCACATTAAACCTGTAAGAAATCTTAACACAAGAAAGTTTAGTTTGTTCTAATGCCCCTCACCAACAGCTATTCACAGTAATTCACATTTTCAAGGTCTAGCTTCTGGAACGCATTGCCATGTCCCTGCCAATGTGATTCCTTTTCCAAAATTGTTTGTGAAATGTAGCACTTCAGACTAGACCATGCCGATCAGTACTAAATCACTAGTTTTTCAGTGTTAAAGTTCCTATTATCCCATATAACATACAGTACATATATTTTACAAGGCACACATTACAGTACCTACATCACAGCAGTGTGAATTACAGCAACTTAATTAAAAAAAGCTGTACAGAATACAAAGTTTACTTTTTCACTATTTAAATATTTTTGCATTCATTTATATTGTAATTGCAAGTGTCATTATGCTGCAATTAACAACCTGTTTGCATAATTATAAAATTACATCTTAAGAAGTTCATATCCGTTCTCAGCGGAAAGTCAACTTACAAAATCTCAGTTCAGAAATACAATTCTTGAAATACTTAAGGAACAAAGTTAGCTTGAAGATTTAATTCAGATGCTCTTTCCTTTCCAGTGATATAAAAAGTTTAAAAAATTCAAAGGTTATTTTCAAGTTCTGAACATGGACTAATGCAAGCTCAAAAAGCAAAAAGGAATCAAACTAGAGTGTGACTAGGAATATTTGCAAATATTCTAGTGCAAAATCCTTGACCATTAACAATTTTCAGCCCAAATAATAACTGCCTTTATGCAACCAAACACTCCACACATTTTCTGAAGAGTTTCTCTTTGATATAAAAGGATTAACAAAGGGAAAAATTAATTATAAGCTATATACACTAATAAATTGATTTTTCAATAGTTAAATACAGATTTTCACACAAAGCCATACTGGCTTTTACATGATACACACGAGAAGAGTATGTTGCTTATCTGTCTTAATGTCTATGACAAATTTGACAACTGTGCCATAAGCCAAGCTCAAATGGGTGCCATATGCTATGCACGTTCCTTAACAAACAGAGGTGTAATAGACAAATTCCCAACATCTAGTCCTCAGTGTAAGTATTTTGTAGCCAATCAAGAAAAGTAACCCAAATGTGCATATCTACGTGTACACATGCTTTTTACTTCAGAACCTGGGATAAAAGGCCTTATTAGCCTTATGACATAATAGACTTTTAACAAGTATGGTAATCATAGAATGGCTAGGGCTGGAAGGGACCTTAAAGACCATTTAGTTCCAATCCCCCTGCATGGGCAGGGTCACCTCCCACTAGATCAGGTTGCTCAAAACCCCATCCAACCTGGCCTTGAACGCTTCCAGGGATGGGGCAGCCACAACTTCCCTGGGCAACCTGTTCCAGTGTCTCACCAGCCTCACACTAAAGAATTTCCTCCTAATGTCAAACCTAAATCTCCCCTCTTCCAGTTTTGATCCATTACCTCTTGTTCTCTCACTACAAACCCTTGTATAAATCCCCTTCCCAGCTTTCCTGTAGGCCCCTTTCAGGTACTGGAAGGCCACTATAAGGTTTCCCTGGAGCCCTCTCTTCTCCAGGCTGAAAAACCCTAACTCTCTTAGCCTGTCCTTGTAGAAGAGGTGCTCCAGCCCTCAGATCATCTTTGTGGCCCTTCTCTGGACTTGCTCCATGAGCTCAATGTCCTTCTTGTGTTGGGGGCAGTCTTAAAGTAAGGAAGATTTATGCTGATACTCTTAAATGCTACACTTCAGTATTTCTCACTCAACAGCCTCAATTTAAAGGAATATTATTTGTTAATATATATTAAAAAATCACTAATTATCTACAATAGCAGTTAATTTTCAAAACACTATTTATGTGTAAGAGGCTTAAGATGGGTTTCCCAAACACTAACAATTTTAGACTGCCTAAACTCAGCTCTTGCAAGATTTTACTCTGCTAGACACAGAAATACACTGTGATATCCCTTTTCCCAAGTTGTCACATGCACATCTCAACTGCAACATTATTGAACTATAAGTTTCTCTCTGCTACATAAAAGCATATTGCACTTGTAGATAATAAAGCACAGCACCCTTACTTAGATTATCAGTTTATAACTGTTAGTACACCTTATAACTCTGATATCATCACTTCAAAAACTCAAGAGAAGCAGATAAAACTATAGAATCAGACTAAACTACATCTTAACAGCCCATTCTAATAAAGTCATTCTGTTTGGATATGCCTAATGTTTAAAAATAATTTTGGCTGTTCTTGATCAAAAAACTGTAAAGAAACCGATTTACTTTTTTTTAGGATTGTGTATGGAATTCTTTAATGTTTCCAAGCTAATAAGACTATACTAAATATAATATTTAAAAAAATATTCTAAGATAAAATCTTGTTAGAGGTAAAAAGGGAAGTGCACGAGTACATTTACAGAGCTGCCTATGCTCTCCAAACCAGATTTAAAAGAACACTGAAAGTCATAATGCATCAGATTGAAATCAGTATCTATGAACACGAAAAGCAGCAATAACTGGCTACTGAGTAACAGGCAGTGGAACATCTTCAAGTTTTAGTAGTAAAATTTCAAATTAACAATCATTAGTGCTAACTCACCTTTATTCACATCTGCCATGAAACTAAAAGGGACTGCTTTTAAGGACAAGAACTGTGAGGCCATCTGACATAGTTCATCTTCTGTAGCAGTACACTGTGATGTTCAAACAGCAGTTAGCAGTTGTGCTGTTATAAATTGTTTCATCTAGTAGTCGAACTGTTAATTAATATCAACAGTTGTTGTTAAAATAAACTTGGTTAATGATGAAAGAGTTTACTGAAAGTACAGATTAAGACTGCACACACATACACTGGCTCCCATACCCCGTGTTTTAAAAGAGCAGCGTAGAGGCACAGCAGCCAAGAAGAGAAGTAAAAGACAGACTGTGGAAGAACTGCAAGGAGAGGTAAAAACACGTTGAAAACAAAAGCTTCAGGTGCTTCTGTTATCAGCTTGCTGGCCGTTGTCAGGGTCTGTGAGGCTGGCCTGCCTCATCTACCATGTTAAGTATGTAAGTAGCCACATCATCTTCTGTAGGTGCATCTGAGACCACCCAAGAATCACCTGCCCCAGTCACTTGCCGACGGCAGACAGGACAGCTTCTGTGACGATCACTCCTGTTAGGAACTCAGAGAAATTAGTATTTTTCATTGATGGTCTCTTCCTGGCCAAAAAAAGCCAAAAGACGCCCTCCAAAAAAACCAACAACCAACCCAGTGAGAACTTTTAAGAATGATCAGGTTAACCGGATTAGACCATAAATATATTTTTTGTTTGTTTAAAAACTTTTTCTTTTGTGGCTCCATTCTCTGAGTGACAAATTTGGAGTCATGTTCCTCATAATCAAGTTTGCTCAGGTTAAACAGAATGCATCCAGCTACCCTTCCAGACAATTTAAATGGAAATCCATGGTCTAAACTAATTCTTGCTATCTTCAGACATTCAGCTGAGCTACTTCAGAAACCAGTTCCCCATAAGCTTCCCATCTAAAGAGAAAAAGGAATCCCATTCCTGGGTCATTCAGCTCTCTGAAGTTTAGAATTGGTTCCTCAGGTTCTCATCCCCCTCCACCAACTAACTTGGGGGTCCCAAACAACTATGCTTCTGAGCTGGGGGCCTCTGTTATATGCCTAGGTTAAGAAGAAATTAACCTTAAAAACTGAACTAAAAAAAAAAGAATGGTATTAACTTGAACTTAGTCAAGAGTGCAGCTGATTCATTAGCCAACATCCCTCTGATAGTTGTTTCCCAAATAAGTTGTAAGACAGTCCAACTTGCCTTCATATTTGCATAGTCTTAAAAAACATTGATTTTTTCCTTAAAAAGTTTTCAGTAAGATTATGTGAAGTATAACATGCCAGCATCAGCAAATACCGTCTTCTCTATCTAGTTTTCAAGCAAGAATACAGTAATTTAATTTTACAAGAAAAAAATAAGAAATTACAAAGCAAATGCTGAAAGCACCTTCACATCAGTTTTACAAAATTGAATTCCATCTTTCCTTCTGCTGCAGTCTGATTTTACTCAAGCTTGTTATGTATCATATGTAAATTAGCTTGCCGTTATCTCCAGACATTAAACTATAGGGGAACTAAGGAATCTGTCAGACCAAACTGAAACGTCAGATAACCAGCACATACTATAAAACAATTAATATCCTTTAATATGCATTACCATTTATCAATGCATTTCTGGCAGAAACTGTGAGCACATGGTAAGATTAAATCAGCACGCCCATCCATGCAGATGCAACATTCCTCTTCATCTGTCAACTGTTTAACCCTGCAGAAGAGAAGACAGTATTTTCTCCCGGATAACTACAAAGTTTTATATTTATGCTCTAGTACCTACAATAGTTACTACATTTTTCATAATACTGATGGACAGAAAACATGTGCTTATCTGCAAGGAACTTGTAATTTTGTGAATGGACTAGTTACATCATCCCAGCCTATGTCAGCAGACACAGCCTGAAGCCACCAACAAACAGCAGTAAATGAACTAAACCAAGTTAGAACATGCATTTACTTTTTGTGTCCTGTGGTGCTTTTGGTGTTGCAAAGGGTTATGCAAATTCTTTTTCATATCAACAAGGTAGTGTGAGAAGTTGTAGCTGTTACATATCACACGACTGGGCAAAAGAACAGAAACACTGTTTACACTAAAGGCAGGGAAAGGATCTGTCTTCCTTTCAGTGAGCGTCAGGCTGAAATATTTCATCAGGAACTTGGTCAAGTTTCTGTGTACTGGCTTACATCCTAGATGAAAACACACATGTCAAGAGGATCACTACTAAAATGCATGTTCACTAATTTCACATGCCATGAAACTGCCAAGAGCTAAAGAACTAAGTAGATTGAAAAGGCTGGGTTTAGCCTGCAATACACTCCTCACAATTGTTCCTTCAAATTAGGCCTCTATGTCAAGCTGACTGACTGGTACCACAGCTTTTCCAGTTAAGCTTCTAGGTGTTCTTTTTGGGGGGGAAAAAAAACCCCAAAAGTTCAAAAATTAGGCCAGTTCCTGGGACAGACATATTGATTTTATATGTCTTCTTCTTTTTTCCCCAAGTAATAGATGACTGTATCTAAAGTTCCTAACAGTAGTATCTCAAATATTTGCGTTATCAAGACTTCACAAGTGTAAAAAGAAACAGGTAACCCTGAGCTTTCACTGTCCTACGTAGACATGTAAAGTTCCCTAATTTTATAGTCATGGCTCACTTCCAAGACAGCCAGGTAAGTGTTCTGAAATTTTTAGGTTTTCCAAAGACCCTGATTTGGGAATCCCTTCTGTGACTTGGGGCACAGAGGTAGCATTCTAGAAAGAATGGCATTTCATGAGAGACAATCCACTTTTATGACCACTGACCATTGCTTAGGTATCTTGAGAGCTTGTCAAATACAGAGTAATTTTTTAACTGCACAGATTAGCCAGCTACTGGATAGCAATTAACATGCCTTTGTTTTAAGGTTCAGTAGGTCCTTGGAGTTTCCTTTTCATTTGCTTTTTGATAAATTACTTTAGATTGCTAGGAGTTTTTTCTTTTAGAATTACAGATTGTGATTTGCATACAGTGAGGACAAAAGTTTCCAAAAACTATCTTTTGATTAGCTGTTCTTTGGACTCGATCCCTTTCATTTCCCTTCCGCATGCAACTCTTGAGTACTAATTTTTGAGATTATACAATTACACTTAAAATGGATGCTCTATCTATAAAGTTCTTGAATCTAAGATTTAGCCATAGGACTAAGTTTCTGGAGAAATGGTAAAATACAAGTGTGACAAACTAAGGAAATTCTTGCATCTTCGATGTCAGAAAACATAAAACACGGATAATTTGGAATGCTCTGAAGAGGAAAAGGATGTTCTAGAGAAATGGGGTATTATTCCAGTGGAAGAAGTTAAGATAAGAAGAATGAAACAGCATATTTGCTATTTTTGGACAGTGACGGCTAGCTGAAAAAATGTCTAAAGGTGAGAAGAATTTGGGCAAATGGGAGGATATAATGGAATAAGAAACAGAATATCTCCTCAGTGTAAAATACTTCAGCCTGTATTTTCCTTACTGACTTAAAAACATGGATTAGATACAAGCTAAATTCCGGCACATTACTAGCATATGAGAAAAGTATACTCTTTTGTTGTTGTTATTTGTCACTGGTACTACCTCAAGCAATGAAGAATACAAACACAAAGGATGCTCATCTCCCCCATCTCAAAGTCTGAAAATTGAAAAAGAAACTCACCTAGGAAATCTTGTATCTACTGACCGACTTTAGCACTATATGAAGTTGTTTTGCATAAGCATATGGGGTTTTTTTTGTTGGTTTGTTTGAAGGAAAAGGCCATTTCCAGATTAATGGGTTTTAGTATAACCATACTTATCTTTGAGAATAGTGGGAAAATATACTTTCCCAAACATGTCCACAATTTGCTACCTAATTCTAGCATTTTAATAACAGAACAGCCAAAAATTTAAGATTATTTGTTCCCAAACAAGAGAAACAGGAAATTATACGCAAAGAACAATCTGTAGGCCACTGACTTGGAAAAACCAGTGGGCTCTATCTGTAGAATGACAACATAGCTGACCCCTTTCTCATTCTTTCAGCTGGAGTGTGACAGTTAACAAGCTCAGCAACTTGTTTTGTTAAAATACCTGGCTACCAGCTCTTCACTGGTTGACAAGAAATATACCATTTGCTACTTTTTCTTGTAAAACTTAACCTCTACGTCACTTAAAACTGAGTTAGCACTCTGAACTAATTCAGAAAGTTGGAAGTAAGGAATTACTGGTAGCAACATTTCCGCATACAGAAAGGGTGACAAGCTTCTTGCTATTACACTCAGTTTGAACTGAAGTTATTGCAGGTGTTGACCTCAGTCTTTTGCTTTTCCTCTAGTTAACAAAGCACACTGTCAACATGTGTGAGACAGTTCACATTTTTCCAGTCTTACAAGTTAAATTATTACTGTAATTGACGAGTTTCTAGTGGCAACAGATGGGAACTTTCACATGCCAAAATATAAAAAGAGGAAGAGAAAGTTTAAGTGGAACAATAACAAAATCTGTTTAAACAAACACTGTCAAAACTCCTAGATTTGTAGCTGCAGCTGATTCCATTTCCTCCTGTTTCCTTATTCAGGAGATTCAACATATACCATGTTTATATTAGAATTAATCATTAAAATGATGTTTTGAAGCTAAGATATGGTAGCAACAACAGAATTTCACCCAAGTACACTAGAGCTCTCTTGGTACAAGTGAATGTGTGCTCTTCCTGTTTGTGATCACACAAAGTCTGTGCCTGCCAAGAGCATGCAGTTTTGATCATAAGGCATTTGTAGTTGAAGTTTTACACACAACTTCCAAAATATTTATGTTGTAACTGTGGTCAGAAGCTAGAGTATATCAGAATACCTTCCCATCCACAAGCTGGCCTGACAAGATGACACAGCCATCAAACTCTCAGCAGCTTCTTCAGAAGTACCACTCTGTGCAAGAACTCCTGCTGCTTGACTGGTGATATCTTTATAAAGTTGAATGAACTGATATAAGTTCAAGATTCGGGAAGCTTCCACGATGCCACTTGTTTTATTTATCTTAAGATATAAGAATTAGTAACAATTACATATCAGATTTTTACTTGACACTGCTCAAAATTCTTTTGATGCACTGCAATTCTCACAGCAGTAGCCACCTTTCCAAGAGCCCATCCCTCCATTACCAAATTGCAGTCTGCTTCAATAAGAACTACACCCTCCAAACACAGATGTTTCATCATGAGAACACCACAGTCAGGACTAGATTTTTAGGGCAAGACAATTACCAGCACTACTCAAATGGATTAAGTTGTGAGTAGAAAACTAACGGCTAAAAAAAAAATGCACTAAACTTAGAACAAATAACAATATAATCAGTAATTTTATGTTTGAACTTAAAATAGCCTACAGTGATGGCTGTCTTCATGAAAACTAAGAGCAAACAGAAAATTACAAGCTGTTAGCTTCAAAGTTTGACAGTTGGCTTGGTTGAAACTGCATCTTAAGATTGATCAATGGTTCAGGACAATTTAAGGGTGTTATTTGATAGCATACAGAGGGGAAAGACCTCTTATTAGAAAGAGCAAACTTCACAAGTTTTGTCATGAACTTCAAACTAAGTTAAAAGTCTAACTTTCAGATTGCCTTTCTAAGGAATCAGAATATACAGTTACACTAGTTCAACTAATAATGCTTGGAATTTCTGCCTAACTTCACCACTATCAAGCTATATAGTTTTCAGTTTGCTGTATTATTCAATTACTATGGCTTGACCTCATAAATCAGATGAATTCATAGCTAATGGGCTGTAACTGCACCATAGGAAGATATAATTCCTTTAAACTTAGTTAAGAGAATGTTTTTGTGGAAACTTACACTTATTTTATCTCAAATAGTATCCTTGAATACATCATCTGTATCAAAATAAACACGCAAAATATATGTAGCAAGTATTGGATTTTACCAATAAAAGTGACAGTCCTCAAATATCTGTTCACAAAACCCTCACCAAATTTAAATTTGCAACAATCTTACTTTAGTACATATTATCCGAACGACCACCTTCCAGAAAGCAGAAGCATCAGAACCAGGCTGCACTTCAAATAACAGATGTTTGTCTTGTCCAGAGGCCAATTTTTCTGTACTGAAACAAAGAAACATCAGTTTTACATAATCTTTTAGAGATGCAAAGATCAGCAACCTCAGCCTATTGTTCACCTATGTGCTCTTTAATCTTAAAGAGATATTATGAATTCTGCCCAGAGACATGAAATTAAAGAGTAACAACCTTCTTAATATGTCATTAAATATAAAACGCACAGTCTATTTCACTTTAAATTGCAAAGTAAACTTCAGAAAATGATATGCAAATCTTTTGATCCAGCATCAGCAAGTGTCCTTTACAGACATTTTAACATATAGATCTTTCACTGTTTGTTACAGTAATCATCCCATCTTTTGCTCCAATCTAAAAAGGTTATTTCCTTATCATGTACGTAAAAAAAGCATGCAAGTACCAACATATGCAGATGATGTGTATTTTTGTTAGTATATACTAATAATGAGGCAGACAGGTGAAAGCTTCAGGTGACCCAGAGATTTTTGGGTGCTTTATAATTTTTTTGAATGGAACACAGACTCAAAGGTCTATTCCATAAGAATCAGAACGAGCTATGTTACATTCAGGCTGAAGTAAACACTGCAAAGAAATAAAAAACCCTCACTTAAATAACAATGATATTTTAGAGTTAATTATACTGAGATATGCTTAAATTCTCAGGCAAAACATAATGTTCTTTAAGATCTATTTATGTGTCTACCTAGAAGACAGCTATCTGTTCTTGAAGGTCATTCATAAAAGTATGACACCATGTAAGAGAATTTCTAAACTGAATACGAATTCACATTATAGTTAAATATTCAACACTATCAAAAGCCACACACCACAAAGCTCCTTTTCAGCCTGTACTTTTCCACTTCCTATCATTTTATACCACAAATACTGGGTAAAAATGACAACTCTGCTTTTTGTTTATTTCCTTTTATCATCAATATATCAGTCAAACAAAAAGCAGGCTATAAAAATCTGACTTCCGCAGCCTTTCGGTGGGGATTATCTTGGTCACTGGTTGCAGTAGTCTCATCTTTAATGAAGAAGAGCATTGTATATCCAGAGAGGTGGGAGAAATGGTCACAAACAGTTCTGTCTTAGGTACTACCTTCCTAGTGTAGCTGTACTTTATAGGGCTCGTATTGCTAATTGCTACCAAAAGTGATGGGCAGAGAGGAAGCAGCACTGCATCTTCAGGTGGTTGGTGGAGGGGGGAAGAGGAAGGGAGACAGGTAACACTAACAAAAAGATACTGCTAAACTCTTGAGAACTTCTAAGAGAGAAGCAACACTTGGCTGGAAAAAGAGTACTGGAGAAAAATGAATTTAAGGAGGACAAATGGCTTTGGTTTTGAAGTGTAATTACAACCATCACAGAAACCTTAAGAACTGAAAGAAACATTTCAAAACCAGATGACAAGTTCTGGCTTAGCCAGCACAGAAGAATATATTGCATACAAAGTCTCCGTAAAACATGAAAAAAAGAAGAAAACAAAGTAAGGCTTACACATCATTAAGTTCAGCTACTCTTCCCAGAAACTCTTCATATGTTAGGAAACCACTTTCTTGAACCAAGGAGGCATGCTTTGCTACTTTTTCTGGCAACTTGTTAATTACAGTTTGTGTGTGGTTTGAAATTTGTTGACCCATGGTGAAGTTCTTCACCTCAGTTTCGCAGAAAGAAGTTCTCATTCACTTGTAGAGTCTCTGCTAAAAATATTTTAAAGAGTTACATTTGTGTGTTTTATGAATGGCTACTCCCTCATTTCTTTTAGTGTAAGAGTTTAGGTACCTCCTAACAAGTCTAATTACTCTACAATAACATAACATGAACAGCTAAATCAGAAACAAAGCAGGACACTTAGAACAGACTGGAATGTGGGATTAACAACTTCAGAGAAATGTACTATTTTGTTTTTAGCAGTACTTATATTAAATAGAGATAAGTTTTCACACAGATTTTTCAGCAACCCCAACAGACACATAAATACATCCAATAAAATCTTAAGATGACAATGACAATTCATGACAATGTTTGTTTTTCCTAAATACTTGTGCATGTGAAAGTCAGAATGTCTGCAAATAAGCTTATCAATGTAGGTCTATATGCATACACCACACTAGGAATCAGCTTTCTTCTATCAGAGTGACACTGGCAGATCAAAAGACCTCTCACAGCATTCTTAAAACTGGTAAGCCAAGGAATCCACATCAATGTAAACCAATTTAGAAGTCTCCCTACCTGCACAAAGCATTCAACTTCAGAATGTATTACAGAACTGACTTGCCCAAACCTCTCCAACTTCAATTTATTTCACCTTTCCTTTACACTTGCATCTTTTTCCCCAAAACTCTGCGTAAGGTCCACCCTACACCTTCTGATTTGGAGTCTTTACCCAATTCTTCCTCTTGATCCCTCTCATTTGACATTGCCCAAAATTTCTGCTTTTTTGTCCTGAAATACCAGAGGCATGCAAATTTATTCTGTCTCTACAAAATTTGTCACTTGTAATCCAAAACAGTAGTTTCACACCCTTTTAAGATTGCAATGGCAAGCTAACTGCAGAGCACCAACCGTAACATAAATATGGAATAATGTGATGCTAGGTGCATTACAAATACCTTATGAGAAGCACCACAGAATAACACAACTTCATCCTGCATGTACATATGTCAAGATCTTGCCACTGTGTAAGAAAAACAGGGCACACATAAAATGTGTTCATATCAGAGCATTCTAAAAACTATTATGGTATTTCACACAAGACAATAAACTTCTATTCTAACGTTTGAATTTTGACCATCTTCTGATCTGACAGATGCGTTTCCACTAGTCACTTTTCTCCTTCCAACCTACCCCGCAATCATCTCCTCTTCTGCTATCTAAACCTTGCATTTGGTGAGCATACACCCAGAAGATACACCTGAAGCACAGCCTCTCCACAGCACAACCTTTCACCCCTCAAACACAACTCATCCTGGATCTTCCAGTCTTTGTGCATTCCCTCTAGCTGAAATGCTGACTTCCTGAGGAACCAAAATGATCCTACTGAACTAGTAACATAAGACTGTATCACAGAAAAGTTTGGACAAAAGAACCCTGACGAGACGTTCGCAGAAGTGTTTCCTGTTGTATAACCTTCAGTATAAATAATACGCAGGTAACTCAGATGCACCACGAGCCCTCTCCCTTTCCAGGCTCTCCGAAACAGGCCAAGGAGCAGCGCGCTGCCGCCCGCCTCAACGTCCAGGCTTTCGAGTGGCCGTTTAACCGTCCCCAACGCCCCGGCTCGAGACAGGCCGCGCGCACAGCCCGGCCGCCTCACACTCGCACCGCCAGGCGGGGCGGGGCCCGGGTCCTTCTCCCGTGGCCGCCGTCCCCACCGGTAACAGCCACTCGACCCCTCCCGCTCCGACGACGCAGCAGCGAGGCCCGGCTCAGCAGAGCGGCCGGGCTTTGGTCAGGGCGCCCGCACCCAACGGCTTCCTCGGGCTCGGGCCTTGCGCTCCCCCCCAGTGCGCCGAGACTGCGGGCCACGAACCACGCCCGAGGGGCCGCGGACGGGGGGACCCCGCCAGCAACCTCACCCCAGCGCCCCGGCATCCTGCTCGCTGCTGCTGCCGCCGCCGCCCGACGGGCACCGGAGCGGGGCCGCTCCCCCGCGCCCCGGCAGTTGGCGAGTGGCGCAGGCGCAGGAACAGCGGCGCGCGGCGCGGCTGGGTGACGCGGCGCGGCGGGACGCGGCGGCCACACCCGGCAGGGCCCCGGCGGCGGGTGGCTGGGAGAGGCGGCACGGCCAGGGTAGCTGCCACCCTTCCCCATAGCTCGGCATGCTGCGCGGCCCGTGCCCCCCCCCGCCTGTCGTTATCCGGGCTGGAAGAGCGTTGCACGCGGGGGAGTCAACGATCGCGTTATAGTTGAGTAGAAGAAGCCCCGCTTGAACATCCTTTCTGTTCTGCAATTGAAACTACAGAGTTGTTTTCCCGTCAGAAAAAAACCCTGGAATAGCTTGAATGACCTAACTTTTTCTGAGAGGGGCCTTGTTGCACCCTCAGCAGATGCCCATTTAGTGCTGCACAGCTCAGGGGTCCCAGCACCTGAAGGGACCTAAGACCACCCGTACTATTTTCTGTTAGCTCTAATAAAGAGCAATATAAATGATACTAAATGGAGTTGTGAGTGTCTGCCTTGGTGGGATCATCACAGGGCGGCAACTGCTGGTGCAGAATATCTCCCCAACCCTGCCAGCACAGCCAGGGGTGGAGGGGAAAAGAGCATCCTGGTCTGAGGGGAGGATGTGGGAGTTGGATGCATGTGGCAAAGGTCAGTGCTCTCTGACCTTTTCACAAAAAAGTACCGAGCACTCATAAATTATGACAAGTCATTTAGGAACAGAAATCCTAGAACATCCTCCAGGTCATCCACATCCTGATGCTTCAAGGTTTACTTCCAGAGCTGTTGTTGTTTGGCTTTTTTTCTTTTTTTTTAAATTTAAAGATGAGAAAAGGAGTAGTACTTCCCCTTCCTGCCTGCTTCTGTTCACACATAGACACATGTACTTCCCACGATAAAGGCACCCCTGTATTCCAGACTGGATTGGGCTGGACTGGGAACATCGCTGTATTTCCTGCAGGCCAACCACCCCTTTCACCCAAGGTCAGCAAACATCTGTAGCCTCAGTGTGGGAATCTGAGCAGTGTTACTGTCAAATGATTAACACAAACTGTGACCTACTGCTAGGTGGAATTAATTATTTGTCCAAGATACTTGAGCATAATGCAATTTCTGAGACATCAATGAACTTCATAGTTGTTGAGAATGTCGTGTAAAAAAAAAGTACTTGAGGAAAGTCAGAAACAATGAAGAATTTAAGTTTCTGCTACCACCAGTTAAGGGTTTGGTTTTTTGACCCTTTCTGTCTAGAACTTAAATGTTTCCTGTTTGCTTTGTACATCCCTTGCAATTCTATTAAACAACAAGCCAGAACATTTTGTACTTTCTAATTAGAATGTGACTGAGTAGCACTCATGATATACACAGTATCGAATACAGTACTTGTTGATATGTACTTGCAGCTAGCACTTATTACATACAGAATTGTATAATGGGTTTCTTTTAGCCTTTGTAGTGTTGGCAGAAACTGTGTAATGGAAAGGAGGGGCAGATGAAAGCTATCTGAGCTTTTAAGGTACAGGATAAACCAAGGCATTTATAGCTTAAAGCAATATCTTAATATAAAAGCTACTACAGATTTTTTAGAAAGTAAACACCTCAGGGGAAAAAAAAGCCCTTATTTACATCTAAAACAGAAGTAACAAACTTGCAGCTGGAGTGGAACTAGAGAATGAGCTTCAGAATTTCTTTAGGTGTGAATGAGACAATCTGAGAGAAAAGAAAGTTGATACCGGTGGAACAGAGGTAATCTAAGTAGGTAATCTAAGTAGGAGAGTAAGAGAAGCGATAGATAATTATCTCTTGGTCGTGGGGGAAATAGAGGAGCAGTTAATTTCTAATCTCTAAAAGAGAGGCACAAGGGAAATTGTAATGTCACCAAAAAATCCAAAATTACCTGGAGTCCAGTAGCATTGCCAGTGTCCTTACGCCTGTTTGCTATTCTGACACCATCATGACAAGAGTTGACTGTGGCCTTTCTTAGTGGCCTGATTTCTGCTGTTGATTCTCACTGCTCACACAGCATAGAGTGCTTTTGGTCAGGTTCCCAGGAACACATGGCATTAGTGCCTTATTTTGCAAGGAGAGGAATTAACTGAGTGGGAAGACTGTATCTAGTGCTTTCCTCTGTTGCAGTTTTCTGCTGAAATCCTGTAGATGGACACCTGAAATCAGCTGTGCTTAGAGCTGTACTGAGTCACAGACTATCAACACAGTCCAGACTTGGAGCCATGAAATATTTCTGAGCTATCAAAAAAAAGAAAAAAAATAAAAAGAGAGAGAGAGAAAAAAACACCACCACAGGGAGTCTCTAAGTATGCTATTAGGTATACACTGCAACTTACTATCTAGTGCCATATATAACCACTGGGCAATTTTCTGTGAATCAAAAATATCCAAGTTCATAACTTAGTACCTTACACTGTAGAAAGCACAGTATAGGTGAGCAGTTCTACTGCTACTTTATTTAAGACTATGTTTTTCAAGCTATTTGATCTGAAAAGAAACCTCCTTTGCCTTAATAACCTCCTTCACATGCAAAAATAAATAATCCCAACCATTTATTCAAGGAAATGTTTGAAAAATTGCTAGTCTTGTTCTTTTATAACAACTAATTACTTCTATAACAGTAAAGTTGAATTCTTTTTACTGTGAGATAGTTTTCATGAGAATAAATTGTCCAGACAAACACATCTACCATACTTTATTTTTTTATGAAGTACTGTAACCATCCCATAGCATTGAGGTCTTTATTATGAAAGCCACATTTAAATATACACAAAAGATCTTAAATGGAGCTGTTAAGATCCAGTTCAAGGTGGTTTTTTTCTCCCTGTCAAATATCTGATACAGAAGAATGATACAGGTTTTAATAAATAAAACAGTAAATTATTATATGATTAAGATATATAAGAAAGTTATTCATTGCTGTAGATATATTTATATAAACATCAGCATCTTTGTACCCTTCCTTGGGTGAATGACAGGAATTGATCCTTTGATTTTTTTTATTCACTTGTAAACAGATTTATTTCTCCTGTTTGTAAACAGACTTTTCAAAAACACTATGCAACTACTTAATGGAAACAAGCTAATCTACATGAGAAAGAGCTACAGTATCATCATTTTGTTTTAGATATTAAGTTAGCAGACAGCTTCCAGGCAGATAAAAACCCCCTTTTCTTTATATATTGATCTGAATTCCATGCAAATAATTAACACACTGCAGATCATTAATAGCATATTCCTAAGTACTTCTTTATTAAAGGTGAAAAATGAGCTGTAATAGGGATTTTCTGTTTATTTCAAGTAAATAAGATACCATGTTCTCCTGCCAGAGCATTTATAGTTAAAGGTGTAATTATTAAAAAAAAAAAAGTTATTATATATTGAGATAGAGAAAATATTCATTCATGAGTATTTACAATCACCCATGTTTAAAAGCATTGCTAAGTTCTGTGTGTTTTATTTTATATTTCTATCAAGAAGTGTACATTCTTCTCCTTAAACTTCTGCTTCTAGACATTTTACTGTGCCCTCAGGCTTGGGTTTAGACTCTTCTACCTTTTTTCCATTATTTGTTTCCTTCTCAGGTGTTTTGTCATTTGACTTAGCCTCTTTGAGAGCAGTAGTTTCAACAGGTTCTTTTTGCTGATTCTTGTTTGAAAATGGGAAGGTTTTCTTGTACCTTTAAACAGAAAAAAAAGGATAGTAAAGGAAAAACTGACATAGATTGGTAGCATCACTCAAGAAATAAAGTGAAAAATATCTAGAACGAACTTTCTTTGCCATATTCAAGCAAAAATCTCACAGAGGATAGTAGCGTGCTAGAGCATTGTGCTTTTTCAAGCAGTGTGCTTTTTAAAAAATGTTTTGGTATTTATTTTTTTTAAATAGACAATGTATGGTCAAGATTCATGCTACATAACAATAGAGCTATCTGGGCCAGGATGTGAGAAATGCACTCAACACTTTGAAATGATTTAATGATGCACTGTGTTGAAGATCTTTATGCATGACAAATGAGCTCAACAATTATTTTTTTTTTAACAAAATCATAGTCCAAGAATAAAAATGTTTACCTGGAGTCTGACATAGAAATAAACAAGAATAAAACTGCAGAAACAGGCTTATATACAAACAGATCATAGAATCATAGAAGGGTTTGGGTTGGAAGGGACCTTAAAGATCATCTAGTTCCAACCCCTCTGCCTTGGGCAGGGACATGTTCCCCTAGATCAGGTTGCTCAAAGCCCCATCCAGCCTGGCCTTCAACACTTCCAGGGATGGGGCATCCACAACTTCCCTGAGCAACCTGTTCCAGTGTCTCACCACCCTCACAGTAAAGATTTTCTTCCTAAATCGAATTTAAATCAGTTTGAAATGGTTCCCCCTCATACCTACAAGCCCTTGCAAAAAGTGCCTCCCCAGCTTTCCTGTCGGACCCCTTCAGGTACTGGAAAGCTCCCGGGAGCCTTCTCTTCTCCAGGCTGAGCAACCATGACTCTCAGCCTGTCTTCATAGGAGAGGTGCTCCAGCCCTCTGATCATCTTTGTGGCCCTGCTCTGGACTTGCTCCAACAGCTCCATGTCCTTCTTGCATTGGGGGCTCTGGAGCTGGATGCAATACTCCCAGTGTGGTCTCACGAGAGCCGAGTAAAGAGGGAGAGTCTCCTCCCTTGACTTGCTGGCCACGCTTCTTTTGATGCAGCCCAGGATACAGTTGGCTTTCTGGGCTGCAAACACACATTGCTGACTCATGTTGAGTTTTTTGTCCACCAGTACCCCCAAGTCCTTTTCCTCAGGGCTGTTCTCAACCCATTCTCTGCCCAGGCTGTATTTGTGCTTGGGATTGCCCCATCTCATGTGCAGGAACTTGCATGTAGCCTTGTTGAACTCATGAGGTTGGCATGGACCCACCTCTCAAGTGTGTCATGGTCCCTCTGGATGGCATCCCTTCCCTCCAGCATGTCAAGCACACTACACAGCTTGGTGTCATCAGCAAACTTGCTGAGGGTGCACTCAAACCCACCATCCATGTCACCAACAAGGATGTTAAACAGCACTGGCCCCGGTACCAACCCCCAGTAGTGCCACTCATCACTGATCTCCCCTTGGACATCAAGCTGTTGACTGCAACCCTTTGAGTGCGACCATCCAGCCAATTCCTTATCCACCAAGTGGTCCATCTGTCAAGTCCATGTTTCTCCAATTTAGAGAAAAGGATGTCATGCAGGACAGTGCCAAATGCTTTCTACAAGTCCAGGTAGATGACATCAGTTGCTCTTCCCTTATCCACCAACTCTGTAACCCCATCATAGGAGGCCACCAAATGTCAGGCAGGATTTGCCCCTAGTGAAGCCATGTTGGCTGTCACCAATCACTTCCTTATTAACCTTAGCATAATTTCCAGGAGGATCTGCTCTGAAATCTTGCTGAGCACAGAGGTGAGGCTGACTGCTCTGTAGTTCTCCAGGTCCTTCTTTTTTCCCTTTTAAAACTAGGGGGTTACATTTCCCCTTTTCCAGTCAGTGGGAGCTTCAGATGCATGCTTCAGTGTTGCTACTTTGACACATGTGGAAATGTTTCACACTAGGCATGACCAACTAATAAAAAATAGGTAATATTTGTCTGTGGTTCCTTTTCTCAAGCAGGGAATGTCAACAGCAATGACAAACTATCTGCATAATGACAGGGTTTACGGTTTTCTTCTTTGTGCTACACTGTTCTGTCATTAACATTACTTCTCTGCTCTTTAGCTACTTATTTAAAATAGTCACTGATTTACTCTAGGAGCTAACTCAGTCCAAGGGAAAAAAAAATAAGAAAACATAAAACTTACTTTTTGACATAGCAGACTGCTAGAACAACTGAAATAATGAAGAAGAAGATTGCCAGTACAAGAAGTGCAGTGGGGATACCTAGAGATAAAAGTGAGGTAAGCATAGAGTTTTTATATGTACTTAATTCTGACTTTCTAAAGGCTCATGAGCATAAATCCAGATTATTCGAAACCCAGCCTAGTGTAAGAGGTACATGCACATCAACTCAAGAAGAAAGAATCTCAACACATTAGTTACTCCTGCTCATTTTTTCAAGGGAGACGGAAACAGTAATTTAGGCGATCCCTAAGAGATATTAGTCTAATCTGCTCATTGGATGTTTTTTACAACTTGCCTAGAGAACACGTTTATGATTAATTATCTTTACATTTAGAATGCTTCTCCTCATATTTAATCTGTTTTTTCACTTGCTGTATATTAGGATTACTTATTCACACTTCATATCTTAATAACACCTCCATATTTGGAGAAGAAGGATTCTCCTTAAAACTTTATTGGCTTCTTTTGTTTTTAAGAGCCTGTTGAGTTTTCCATTACTCTGAGCACATGGTGTTTTGCTAAGACTAAAACTAAATGTTTTTACCCCATATCACATTAACCAGAATGAACTTCCACCATTTCATATTAAAATATTATCAAAAAGTATCAAATGAGACCTTACTTCAACTTTAAAGTTATTTTTAAATCCTCTTCTGTATAAGCTTTGCAAAACCATAACTCTCTTATTCTGCCTCCAGGTTCAGCTATATCAAAATGGATGCTGGAGTAGCAAACAAAACCAGCAGTAAACAGTTTTACTACTAATCTCTATGTAACTACCTCTTCTGATTAAATAGCTACCATATATGGCCTTTACCTCCAAAGGCAATGGCATCATTCTTAAAGGCAGCATGTGAAGTGTACTTAGGAGAGTCAATCAGTGAGTATTCCTCTGGCATTTTTGTAGTTGTCCCCTCTGTTGGTATTATAGTTTCTGTTACACATATTACACGAAATTTTATCTTTTTCAGGGATTGTTCTGACTCGGTCACATTCGGCACTGCTGTGATGTTCTCAGTCAAATCAGAGCCTGAAGAAGAAGTGAAGTCTGTTGGTGCACTTGGTGAAGGTAGTATGGTTGTAGTTGGATCTGGTTTACATGAATTAATCTGAACATCTGCAGCAGGAAAAGGAAATACATAAGAGTTGTGTTAGTTTTGTACTTAATGCACACACATGTTTATTGAAATTGTTCCTCAGTCATTCCCCTCTGGAAATTATTATTTGTTTATTCATAAAAGCCATACCCAAATCATACATGCCTATTTAAAATATGTGGCTACAGCCCAGATTATGCACCTCTTATCATTACTCACATAGTTAAACACTTTTTCCAGCAAGTGTGGCACTCATTTTATAATTGCACATGAATGACAAGATACCTCCTGAAAAGTACTTAGAATGATAAAGTTTATAAAAACAATAACATGACCTCCTGCAGAGCAGGAGACTTAACTGCAGATCCAAGATTCAAAAATATTTCTATCATATTATGTATATGTTCAAAACATATGCAGGCACTGTTGATACTTGGAACACAACTTGGATTTCCTGAAAACAAAAGTAGCCCACAGAACTTTCAGGTAAACCAGGCACCAGTGAGGGATAAAGAATTGACATGATTCTAAGGGGGTCTAGAAAGAAAGAGACTTTCACACTCAGAAATCAAGTAATTTCAATGATGTGAATGTTGTCTATATAAAAACGTGGGTGCAAGTGGACTTTTATATGTAAGTGGAAAATCTTAGTTCTCAATCAGACTCATGTGATAATTCTTCTTTTCTAGTGAAATTCTATATTCTGTAAAGCTATAAAAATGTCACTAAAGTAACAAGCAGATTACAGCATAAATAACAGGGGAATGACGTTGTCTACTGTTCTCCAAATGACTCCCCATGGGAAGTCTGATGACGCAGTTACATTCACAGAATAAAAAACTAAATGGCAGGGGATTTTTACTTTTTCCACTACAGCTTTCATGTGATTTTGGCATTTCTTTGGCACAAAGAAAACTGACAGAATAAACTTCTGCCAAATATTTTGGGTGTGAAATGCCTAGAACAGGCAACAGTTTGGCAATTAAGATAAAGAAATGCAGAATCATCCTAATGTAAAATATACATTCCTTATTTACTAACCATCCAGGAAGCTTAACTTTCTTCACATACTGTAACAATAAAATTTTTTCGATTATACCTAAACAAGCTCATTAGTACTACCCAACATTTCTAATGCAAAATGACACATATTTCATGCACTGAAACACCATGTTGCACAGGAACTGAAGAAATAACAGTACCAATAGAAGCAGTTTCTGCTAGAGGATTATGCCCAACTACTGATTCCCCTGTGCATTCATCAATAAAAGCTATGGACTATGAAGAAAAACTAAGATACCCAATCATGTCATTTTTAACTTTACTGGTTAGGTAATAAGTCAGTTTTTAATGGTGCTTTCTCTCTGCAGTGCTTTCTTATCAGCAGTCAGATACTTTGTAAGCCAACAACTTACATTATCTACTCTCCCTTCACTAAAATGGCTCAGGATCATGAACAAAGTCCCACTGTTGAGGGCATGGCCTTCTACCTAACAGCTTTATCATCAGTTTCTTAATCAACTCCAGTATTCACAGTCACCAGACATGGTCTTAGGTCTCTGTATGTTCGTGTGGGCATATCTTGCATACCCATCTTTCTCCTGATCTTTCCAACCTTTCTTCACAAATCTTTTCTGAAAAATTTCAAGATTTTGCACATAATCTTTTGCTCTTGTTATCTAAAACTCATTGACAAGGTCTAGGAACTGACTAGAAACAATTCATTGATCCTGTATATGGTCTAATTATTGGGATAGTTGTTACATAATAACCATAGATATGGGACACAACCAGAATCACAATGCCTCTAGTTAAAAACTTATTTTTGGTTGATACCACAGAAGTCATGAAGAAACAATACTGATCTATTGTGCTGAGGTCTAACTTCTATCAAGGCCAAATTTCCAGCACTGTATCTTCAATCTGGGATTAAACAGTCAGGAATGAGGGAAGGAAATGTCTTTTCATGTATAGGATGATGCACATCAAAAGAAGCTGTTTGATTTTACTGATAATAGATTGGGAACCTAATTAATTTTATGGTCTCCCAGCTGTTCTAGCTTATATTTTAACTTAGTTTAATTGATACATTTCCTTTTGTAAAAAAAAATTAAGCTTCTCCTGAAGTACCCCACTCTTTTTGCAAGAAAACATACAGCACAGACACACTCTGGGTAAAGATTTGATTAGTGTTTTTCAAATGAATGTGCCTAAACAATAAAAACATACTAAGAGCCTTGTGTTGACATGACAGAATGGTAAAAGCAGCTCTTCTTCAAGAGCTTTAATGGCAACACCAAGTTATTAATTTGGATTAACCTTTTGTATTTCTTGGAAGCTTCTTTCCCCTATAGAACCAAGTACAGCTTGACAAAATTTAGGATTGGGGAGGGAAAGGGCCGACAAATTATAAGAACTCACTCGTTATGATTTTTTCATGCAGATATTAAAAAAAAACCACAATAAAAACTGAACCAAAACACAAAAAATGTAGTTGTCATGCTTACATACCTGAGGAATTGAAGCAGTAAACCTTGAATGTTTTGAAGTGTTCAGCATACCATTGCACTAGTCCAGTGTTGCCCTTACCACATTTCTTGTTGGATGTTATCCGAGGAATAACAACAAATCCATCTTTCACCCATCCATAGCTACAATAAAAGGCATCAGTCCTTTTAATATTAGATTGACCACCAGCCTCTGAAGTATGTAAAGGCATTCACTAAAGATAATGAGACACAAACTGATCTCGTATACCTGCATGTTTCAAAGCCATGTTTCAAAGCCTTTTCAACTTGGTCTTTATTTGCCAATTGTAGATTCAGTTCATTACATGCATTACTTGCTTCTGAGAAATTAACTTTCTCCTCAAGATAAATTCCTACACCTGTGATCCTGCAAGGTGAAAGAGTGGAACCTGTAATTTAGATATAAATATTCAAGGTTAGTATTTGAATATTAACATTTATTTGTCATAAAGAATTTAACATTGCGTTCAACTGAATTGAACATAGTTGAAAATTTCTAGCTTGAGGACAGTAGAAAACTAATTTCTAGCAAAAAGACATACTTTAAAAATAGAGCATATTTTCTTAACAACCTAGAATTCCAAGAGGTTTGGCTGTTGACATTCTCATTTGTCATATTATGCAAAATGGGAAGAGTAATCAGACAGGTTTTTTCCTTTTTTCTAGATTAAAATGATAAAACTAACAATTGCACTGAGGCACTGAATCTGTCAGTACACAACTCTTACCAAAACGAGTTCTATCAAAGGTATTTTACATAATTTTTCATATGCTCATAAAGATTTTATCATTCCTTATGTCCCTTATACCTCCTAAACTTATCTTTTCTTCTCTAACTTAGCATGATGTTTCCACCCCCCAGACACTGTCAAGTGTTCAATTTACTGAGTGCTTGGCTGGCAGCAGAAGAAGGGGATAGGGCAGGTGAATTTATGACACTTTTCCCCATTCCTTCATCATAAGCAGTTTATCCAGCTTTTTTAGATAGCCAGAGCTGGTACATTATCCATGCCACCTGCACCAGGAAAAGCATAGCTTAGGTGTGATTACACCCTCTCTACTATGTTATGCTTGTGTTTAGGACATAGGACAGAATTCAGGATCTGACACAGACAAGGAGAAAGGATATTACTCTTTTGCCTCCGTATTTCAACGGAAGCATGTATTGGAAAAAAGTTTTTTTTCTTTTTGAGTTACATACAGTAATTGCTACATTAAATGAAATTATGGAAATGAAATGAAATTATGGAATCACTATATTAAATTAAATGTTTTAACATTTCATTGCAAACATTTCAGGTAACCAACAGACACAGGTGTTACTTTCTTGCTCAGTATGCTCTTCAGACTGGGTGCCCATCAGGTATGTACACTCACGAATACTTCATAAAATCTATGCATCAGAATACAAGCAATCCACAAGCTCTCAAGGCAGGATGAAGTGATGCCTGCAGGTCCACCACATTACTTCTTAGCAACAGAGGTAAAGTTGAATTTGATCAATGAAAAGACAACTAGGAGCCAAGCCACTCCCATGATAAGAAAGGGCTAAAAAGACTAAGCTTGTGTGGAGTGCCAAAAGAAAGGCTGGCTTTTCACTCCTGCTTCTGCTGGATGTGGCAGAGTTGGAAATGACTTCTGGTAGAAGATACATCTCTGTTGTCCTTCATTTAGTTTAATTGGACCTAAATATTTCGTAGAGCAATCATTGAATTAGGTAGCTGTATCTCAGCTGTGGCCTCCCATGAACACTTCCTGGTATGGTGTAGACTCAGTCACACGGGTGAGCCACTGAACACTTGAACAGTCCTCACAGCTGATCGTGGTTGCATCCAGCCCTAACTTGAATATAAGACCAGCCCAAACATATTGGATGAGGGTGCAGAGAAGCCCTGTTGCTTAGTGAAGGTCTATGTGTAGGTATGAAGGGCCTTGGACCACAAGTAAACCAGGAGCAAGGCAGCTGGCCTAAATACTTCCATGTAAGAGAGGTGCTCCAGTGCTAAGTTTTCTTTATTCCCTTTTGCTAACAGGCAACTCTCACAGTCCTCTTGAGACTCATTTCTGGTTTCCTGAATAACCCCCTGTCTCAGCTGCTGAGGGTCATCCCACAGTTCCTCTTTATTTTTAAGACCCTATTCCTCCTCTGGGGTTCATGCCTAATTCCTTTCTCCCCATACTACTTTTTACACTCAGACTTCACTCTTATTTCTTACTTAATTATTTTCCTATATTTAGATTTGAACTAACACAGCTTTTAGAAAAGTAATGGTGAGCATGAAAGTTTCTTGATGACCAACATAACAAATTTCAAATGAAGCTGAGCAGCTGACTGAATGGAACTTCCTGAAACCTTAGAAAGTTGCCTAGGTACTTATAAACTGTTATAGTCTTTAGCCATTCAATTGTAGGACAAATATTTTTACATGGGAATTGTGGGAAAGAAAGTTAAGTCTTAAGTGATGAGAAAAGCGAGTGTAGGACATAGACCAAATTTGTACCTTAGAATTCACTAAGTCTTTTAAAACAAAATGGAGAAGTAAAAGAAACATTTTGGAGAAGCTATCAACTTCAATCTAAATTCCAGATGGTTTTACAGGGTAAGGAAGAAATCCAGAAAGAGAACAGTAGCCTCTTCAGGTCTTTTCATTGCTTCTTAAATCACTTCTGAATTCTGTTCTAAAGATGACTGAGTTTGTACAGGAGAGACTAATCCTTTAGAAGCATATTATCCTTTTTGGTCCACAAGCTGCACATAGCTGTACTTTAAGCTTTGCTCTATTTAGTTAACCTACAAATAATGGGACATTTTCCTCAGTAGCTGGGTCTTGTATGAGAAATCTGTTTTACTGAGAAAGGTGAGAAGACCTAGACAGAAGAATCTTACAAAACAAAGTTGTCACAGGACAGGAAGAAAATGGTTCCATTTTTGTAAGCTATGGGTATTGGCTTTATAGTGCATTAGTTTTGTTGCTCTTTCAGGGAAGCTGTTGTTTCTGTCTCTTTTCCTTGCCCCAAGCCTTCACTCTGGTTTATTAGAGAGAGTTTCTTTTGGCTGCTGATGTCAGGGAGCAGCAAGAATGAGGATGTTCCACAATAAAAGAGGAGCCAGGAACTGAGGGTGACAGCAGCACAGGCTAGGACAATGCCTTCACAGACCAGGACACAGTCCCACAGCGCCTGAACAGGACCACGGTGGTGACAGTGACAGGTTTCACTGGCAGCCCCAGAGAAAGCAAGACAATGAGTCAGATGCAGGGTTCATCCAGGAAGTCCATTGGGGAACAGCAGAAGATGGTGCTACCAATAAATGCATGCCTGAAGTCCATCCTGGAGACAAGGCTACCGACAACTAAAGCTCAGGGTCCACCTGTGAAGCCCAGTCACTACAGGAGGGGACAAAGCATGCTACAGCATAGCTTAAAGACACAGCTGGAGATCAGCCCTGAGGTTAACTAGACCTCTTGGACCAACAAGGAGAGAGTGCATGAATAGGTACCCCAAGAGAGGCTTGGAGTGGAACTAAGACTCAAACTCTCTGTTTCCCCAGTGAAAATTATTCAGTGGTTGGTATTTCTGGAGGAGACTACTCAGTCTCATTCAGTAAAAGGAAAATTGGCTTCATCCTGGTGCAAACCAGGACAGTTAGGTACTCCAGTCCTGTAGAATTTCAATAGGACTGGAGTTGAGCATCTAACTTACTCAGTCCAGGTTTCCTTCAGAAGCCTTTCAGCAGATAAAATCAATTGTCTGCAACAATGGTGTATGTTTTTTTACATAGCTAGAACATGCATTTATTCCTTGCAAATGACAGTGAAACATCTGCTGTACATGAGTATCTGCAGCTATCCTAGTAGCTACTGCAGTTGGAATATAGACTGTGTCCAGCTGATAACAGAATCTGAAGGAGAAGACATTCAAATTTCACTAGCATATAGAATAAAGGGGTATTATATGACCCTGACTGAAACAATAGGTTCCTATAATAATGTTTGAGGACAGTTATCTAAAAACAGTTATCTAAAAACTGTGCAACAATGTTGATATTAGCAATTCCCTATCTTTTTTTTTTTTTTTCCAAATAGATAGTTTGTATAAAATAGGAACTTTTGCACTGTATTAACTGGAGACAGGCATGACTGCCCTGGAGATTCACTGCAAGATCCCTGCCACACATTTCCTTCAATGTTGCAAAACAAGACAGCATCAGGATATTGCCAAATCAGAGCAAACCCCTTTGCATTAAATATAGCATTTTATCACGGGCACACAGAACTGGTTTCATGCATATTTCACTCTTGGATGATTTTTCAAAACTGCTTGCTGTGGTATTTTAAATAGTACAAAATAAAATCACATTTCAATAGACCTGACCTTAATCCTAAATGCAATACCAAATCTTCAAAACAAAGAGGTCTGTAGCATTTAGACAATAATGCTACAGCATTTGGACAATAATTAAATTAGACTAACAATTAAAGAGTTCCCCTATATGCTAGAGTAGTTTTCAGTGCACTGGATTCTCAAAACTCGTGTTTTTCTATGTAAGAAACACATTTACTTATACTCCCTCCCCATTTTTCCTTGCAAATCTAGCTACTTTTTTCAAGTACTTTACTTCAACTAGTAGCTTCAAGTACTTCACTGTTCAACTACTAGACTTTAACAAGTGGAACTTTACATACCTGTTATAACATAATTTTGAGCCATGAATGTCATAACCCAGACGAAAAACACTGCTGAGGTAACTCCAAAATAAGTTGCCATTTCCCCCAACTCAGAAAATGACAAAATTCAAGGCGATTTGTTTTCTGTGCTAAGAAAAATTAAGGTATTGGATCCTGTCAGACCGCCTTTGAGATGACTTCTTGAAAGCAACTTCAGCTGTCACTGCACTGCTTCATAGAAAGAATGTCAGAGAAAATGTGTTGGCTGTCCCACTCAAAGGTGAGGTCACCAACTGGAAATCCCTAATACCCTTTACACTTTCTTTCATGTAGGGTTTGCTGGAAAATTTAACTACTGCTGACTCAGAAAACACAGCTGAGGAAGGGAGATAAGACTGTTAGACTGCTAAGTCAGTAAACACTTTAAAACTTTTTCTTTTGCTATTTTTTCCTGTTTTACTGATTAACAGTTCCTTGCTCATGTTGTCTACTCATCTGGTAAATAAATTCTCTATTGTATCATAGTGTGCCAGGCAGGGTTTTTCTTTCAGAATTGGAAGTGCATAGATTCCCCATGCTTCTGTATGTCTTGATGTAGCACTTTTACCTTCCTTTGCCTTAGACTTCCAATGCCAAAATAGGTCCCATAACACAGAGATAATATGATACTTTGTTTTTAATGTATTTGGAGATACAAGATCACTTGTGAGACTGTAGGGACAGAGGTGGGAACTCATCCCTTCACTGCTGCCTTTTGTGAAGTCTCAACAAATAGTGATTCCAACAGACTGATGCAAAACATAGATGATCCTCACAGCTGTAACTTAGAAAAAATGCAGGAAGTCTTAGCAAAGAAACTATTTTTTGCAGAGATTCCAACGAACCCAGAGCAGAAGGAGTTTAAGAGATCAGCTAGTTCCTCTTACTGTCAGTAGAATCAGCTGTATTTATGTTGTTCCTGACAGATGTTAGTCTAACCTGCTCCTAAAGACTTCCAGTGACAAATTCCTAGTATTTCCTCAAATGTTCTATTCCAGTGCTTCACTGTCCTTTGCTGTTAAAAAGTTTTCCCTACTCTAAACTGATTTACCCATACTGTGGTGTAAACCTATCCATTCTTTTCCTGTTGGAAATGGACATGGAAAATAGCTTATTCCCTTACATTTTCCAACAATCTTATATATTTAAAGGCTTATGCCTCTGCTCCTAGTTTTCTTTCAGATAAAAAACCCCAGCTTGCTCACTCTCTCTCTCTAGCTGAGGCCTGGCCAATGCCAAGTACTGATTGATAAACTACTTTACCTGCTTATACACCTCAGAATGGTATGAACCTTTTTTTTTTTTTTTGCAACAGGATTAATTTGTTAGATCATGTTCAGTTTGTGACTCAGTAAAACTTTTAGGTATCCTACATCCCCAGACTGTTTCAAGGTCCTGTATACACAAGTGTAACAGAACCTACCTCTTTAAACTGTGTTTTGCATTGTAGAAAGTTCCCACTTAATATATTAAGATAGTATTCACTTTCATCTGGGCACAGGGCTAATCTCTTGCAACAACATATAATCTGTTTTTTGGGTATATTATAACATAGACAGGCACTACAGGGATCAGTAAAGAATGCTGTGGTTAATGAAGTGATGTCTCCATTAGCAATAAAGAAATGAAACTCAGGTTGTGTTTGTGCTGTGGTTTGGAACTGAATGTTGGTAAAGCTCCATGAGATATTAAGACAAATTTCTTCCTCCAATTTTTATTCAATCCTTTGTTGTGCTGTTTATACCTGCCTCTACAAAGTGGTGGCAATCTGAAATACTGTAATCAGATTTACTCTCACTGAAGCAAGTTCTAAGTGGATTCTCTTGCATTCACAATGTAGGAGTGGAAGGAGTAGAATGTAGGAGTGACTCTGGAGCTCTCATGAATTAATAGACTGTGGCTGTGAAACACCAAGAACATTAAACAAAATCTTACCATCTTCATGCTTACCTTGAACTGCTACATATTTCCTACCATGAAAACTAACCAAAAGTTGGGTTTCTGAAGAAAGACATTTCAAAATTGCATGCTAATTATCCTTCCAAGTTGTAACACTTTGTGCCTATTATCCTCACTGTGGCAAAGTTCCTTTAGTCAAACTGTTCACTTTATTGACATTTAGTAGAATTTTTAGCTGGAAAAGTGAGATAAACACCTTTGCAACAGCAAACAAATATATAAGGTCCATCACATAGTTAACTGTTATCTACAATAATTTCTAAAGGAGTCTTGAAGCCTGAACAACAGGAGAGGAAACAAGTTAAAAAGAAAAAACTGTTTATGTGGAAAACAGAAATATCAGGGTCTTATCCTGGTAACAGTCACTCCCTTCAAGGTTGTCACTGTCCCAAAGTTTTTCACAGACCATCAAAGATCCAGAAGTGACATTTCTGTTCTCTATGGAAATTGAGTGTTTTCTCCTTCCCGTTGGTCTGGCAGTTCAGTTTTCCCCAAAGCTCAGGCTTCCCAGACCTCCCAAGCCTACAAGAACACAAAGCAAATAAAGAATCCCAACCTTTCACTAAGTCTCCTTTGGTTCTTCCTTGTGGCTTTCCATGTTCAACCTCCTCAGTGAGAGGCAGGCCTCCTCTGAAGCAGGAGTTAAACTCTCTCCAGAATATTTCCATTTCCTCTCTTATCTTGTGCTAGGGTACGACAGGGATGACCCTGCTTACAAACATGTTCTCTATTCAAACAGGAGTTTGCTTGCTTCTTCTACACCATTTTCCTGAAGAACTGAAAGACTAAGAACAAGATCTTTGGTATGTGTAACATGGCACTAGGTTATGCAGTATGCACAAGGCAGTGTGTATTTCACAGGAACATAACCATTAAGATACAGACAGAGCACGTATAAAAAAACAACCAACCTTTAAGGTAGCAACATTGAGAACTTTGAAACCATACTTTTATTTCAAAACTCAAGTATGTGATACTATACAGTACAATACCAGCACACTTGTGCAAAATCTTACAATATTACAAATTTAAATATGATACACAAAAATAGTGCCCTTTTAAAATTCCATTTTACTGCAAACATCTGTGCTGTGCAGGAGAAACAATAAACGTGTCTTGTTAAAGCAGAAAAATAAATATTGCACCTCAAGAAAACTATTTCAGTGCTAATAGCATAAATAATCTGTCTATTTCTTGTTATCTGCTGTGATATTTGAACACAGAAGAGGTTGAGGTTTTTTTTCCAGATGAAGCAAACTAATATCCAACATATAAAATTCTATTTAGAATAGTTTTTGAGCTCAATCTAGTTTCCTATTAAAAAAAGGTGTCTTCATTAACTAACTGAAAAATACAAGTAAAAATATTTAATGTGCTGTTAGTCATTGTGGTCCATTATTTTTAGTGGACAGTTTGCTCAAAGTGGTTAGAAAAAGAACAGCATTTTTTAAGAAATAAACTTTAGCTTCATCTTTTAATCCCTATTAAAATCTCTTGCCTCTTTCAGTCCATTTCCCACAACAATTAATAATTTTAAGGCTAAATTATACTTGACTTAGACATGCAAGTAGTTCAGTTCAAATCAGTACAACTACTTACAGAAATCTGCCCTTGTGCACGAGGTCCACAAAAAGCCAGTGTGCTGAATTTCTAAAGAGGATGGAGACCTTATCCACCCACTGACCAAAAAAACCCTTAGCACTTGCTTAACATTATGCAGTTCAAGAGTCCTAGTGGTATCAATAACTTTCTATATGTAAAAATAAGGTGTTGGATCCACATCGGTGCAGGTGTAAATAAGAGTGAATTAATTTTATTATTGGCCTTGTTAATTATTTTTCCTCAGTGCAGCCCAACATTTCCACAATCACATAATTGAATATGTGCCATGATTTTTGAGGGGTCTGAAACTTCAAGCCTATTTGCCTTCAATTTTTATTGCCATATTAAGTTATCAATGTTATTTTCAAAGAATATTAAGTTAAAGCTGATTTTAATAAAGAAGTATTCAAAGAGCAACTGACAAGTTTCTTCAAATACTGAAAGTGTGTGAAATGTCACAGTAGTTCTTCATAGTTAGATACTCTAACTGAACCACACAGATACCAAGTAATTTGCAAGAAACCTTCTGTCTTATTCTTTACCAATTACAAGTTTAGACCAAATTACACTTTCCCATGATCCTTTTTGAACTTCCTTAAGCACACTATTCCTCAACAATATATACTTTAAAATAAAAAACAAACCTCCCAACTGCTTATATACTCCCCTCTCCTCCCCCCCAAAAAAAAAAGTGGTAGTGGAAAATAGCAGTCTTTTCTTTCTCCATATAAAAGTCCCTTAAGAAACATGTGGCTAAAGATGAAACAAAGAAAATTCACCAGTAGGATATTTGTTACTAGTGCCAGAACTGTGAAATAAATTTCTCACTGAGTTAGAAACTTGTTTTCTTTCATAATTAGCTTGAAGTTCAGTGTTTACACCAAAAGAAAACAAGACAATTCTAACTGCATCTGAACTGAAATTACAGGACTTCATAACATACTTCTCCTTCAGTTGGTAAACAGACCTGTTAATCAGTCAGAAAATGCCAGAAGAATGCAAGATGCAAGTGCAATCAAATGTCACACTGATTTTGATATTGTGGTTAGATTCAAGCCTATAGCCATAAAAAGACCAACATAGCTCATCTTCAATCACAAGTGATGTTCAGCAGGTACATATGGTATACCTTAAGTGACATGCATTTTGGTCTCAGCTCTAGGTGGTGTGGTATTTTACAGGTAATGGCTTCACCATTTTGAAATTGCTTGTCTAAAAATTTCAGGCTTTCACATTCCTGTGTAAGAACTCACAATGCCCAAACAGCAGGACCATTACAAAATCTGGGCAAAAGATTCATCTATCACGACCTGATAGTTTAGCTTTGAAAGCATACCAGAACAGTTATGTACTTGGCATCAGATTCTGAAAATGAATTACTAAAAACATGCAATGACCTCTTTGAAGTACTCACTACTTTCATGTCCTGAGTCATCTAGGCACTGGAAAGGTTTTGGCTGTACACAGAACTGTGTCCCTAGTGCAGATCTCTAAGGATATCTATTTCCAGTATTAGCAGCAGGGCAGAGTTCACTTGGTGTGATCACCTGTACACAGAGGTTTGAAGACTTTTTCTCTTTTTTCTTTTTCTTTTTTCTTTGTTTTAATAAAGAATTTAAGATTGCTTCCTACATCCAAGACTGCTTGGGCAACACATCTAATCTGCCAGACAGCAACTACTTTTTACTTTAACCAGTATTGCCTCTGAGTGGCATGTACAGATCTGTTGCAAAGCTTGTCCCTTTGATATATCAAAAGTTCCCAGATTTATTTGACGATATCAACTGTGTGACCTAGACCTCATTTTAGGTTTTGTTGTGTATCCCATGAAAAAAAATTGTGATCCTATTCTTAAAAATAAATCATAAAACATGTTTATGCATGCTTTTATGCATGTACTTTATCAGCAAGGCATTTGGTCTGATAATATATTTCTAACCTTCCACTGAAGGACTTCTATTTCTACCCAGTAATAATGAATGAGGAAATGAACTAAACTCTTAAAACCCAAAGGACTTCAATGCCATTAGTACTTCAACAATCACCAATCAACAAATGCAACGTAAAGGACTGACTGCAAATGCAGGTTTTATGATTTCTTCAAAATCATGGGAGAGATGTCGATGTCCTGTGCAACTCATTCTTTTAAATGTCTTGCTCATTGCTGATTACTGCTACAATCTTATCATGATTCAATATTACTTTATTTGTGTCAGTCATTTACCATAAGAAGACAGACAGGGTTATTTGTCAGATTGTCATTTTGGCAAGGTATGTTCACAATATACCCCCAAACCTGATGATGTGGAGTAACTCACTTGCCTATCAGATCACATTTAACAACCATAAGGATGACTAAGCACTACCTTTAACAACTGTGTTCTAATATGCATACTTGCTCAGGTGCCATAAATACATGGTTGTTCCTTTATTATTCAGTGCGTTGCTCATGCTGGAATCCTGAGTTCCACCAGGAATATTGATGGGCAGCAGAACAGCTGGCCTTCCCTTCAGGTCCCTCTGATTTTTCATCACAGGAGTTGTATGAATGGTAGATTCCCAACATCACAGCAAAAATGATTATCGCAGCCACTACGAGCCATAACACATTCCAGTGTTTACACAGTTTGGGGTACAGTATATGTAAATAGTTAATGATGACTTCAAGTCTGCTGTAAAATTAAAAGAAAACTGTTATAAATTAATCATATGTGAATCTATTATCTTAAGCATTTCAATTTGAGAAGTTTCACAGACGTGTGATGCACCATCTTCCAAATATAAACACCTTGCCAAAGAAGAATCAGATTTTTAATATTTTATGAAGAGCTGTACACTTGGGGGATGTTTGCAAGATGGCTAAAGACTGTAAACTTGACTTCTATTTCTCTCACCTGGCAAGTCTCAGAGCTTGATAAGATGTAAAATTAAACAATAGAAAACGCTGCAAACATTTCTTCTAAAGAGTTTCAAGATTAATGAGATGGCTGTGCTTCTCAACATGCTGAAATATCACATTAACAGATGTTTATAACCATAATGGTTATGGGATGGAAATTAATTCTTCTGGATCTGGTAAGGATCCCTACTTCAACTTGGGACTGGACATATTACTTGCTTTGGCCAGTATTCTATTCCTCTCTAATGCAAAAGTCTCTTTGCTTTTAAAATGCAGGAAATCGCAGGTATGTTGAATTGGGTGGTAGAACTACTGAGGAAACTCAATAATTAACTCTAAGAAAAGCTGAAAATTTCAAAAAGTTTTCCAGTTAGGCATCAAACACTTCAGGTAAGACAATAAGGAGAGGATTCAAAAGACCCCAGTACAGCCAAAGAGCACTGGGTACAGATGAATTCCATAAACATATCACTCCGCTGGAAGGGAGGAACTCCAGCATAGAGCTGTTGTGCTGCATGTGCACGGCTTCCAGGGGGAGCAGACACCTGCTTGTCTAAGTCACAGCTAGTCCAACATAGCTGAGGAGCTCGTCTTAATCTGCATTCACCTTGCAGTTGTACTGAAAGACTCACTTGTGAAGACACTTTGGAAATTACATATGGCACAAACAGGGGCATCAGATTATCGCATTGCAATTTTAGGAGACAAGCCATGCTTACTGTGAGAGACACTCTAACATCTAAAGAACTTTTGTGGAGTATTTTTTGCCTCAAATCAAAACCAAACCCCATCAAGATGAAGCATTTTGATGGCAACATACAATTTCAGTTGAAATATCAAAATGGAAAGGTTTGCATTTTGTAACTATGTTATCTTGGAATACGCCTTCCTGTGAAAATACTGAGATTTCCCTAGACTGGAAGAAAAATGTCAAGATAACACTTGGCTGGGTACTACAAATAAAAAAAAAAAGGTTCCTCTTGTATGGACATATTATACCACTGTCTCACCTGCTTTTCAGGTCTTTTATCTCATCTTCATTTTCACTTTCTTCATGTTCATCATGACTTTCCTTTGGTGTCTCTTCATCTTCTTCCTTCAGTTCCTGAAGTTCTTTGGTTTTCTTCAAGCCTTCCTGATAGCTTTAACACAAAAAAACCCATTTTTCTTAGTCTAGCACAGTGTATAAGCCTGTTCCTGTGTAATGAAAAACTAGCTTTGTTTTGCTACATGCAATAAAACACAGCTGCATTGCAGCACTCAGACAAGAGTAAAAACTAGCTAAAGACCATAAGCATGGCATACAGACAGGCACCCCTTCCTTTTGAACATTTTGAAGCCCCTCTAGATATTTTTTTCCTGGATAACAAGTGCAAATCAATGCTAAAGATAGATGGCTTGACGAATTCTTCAGGAGAGGATAAAAAATGTTGTCTCACTCTTCACTCTGCTCATCTGGAGGCACATGTTTACAGATTTAGGTCACATTAAATATTCCTACCCTTTGTTATACGCTTCCTCTTCTATCTTGGCTTTAGTTTCAGGACTGATTTCTTCCAACCCACTCTGTGTCAGCACAGAAGCAGAGGTTTCACAGTCAGGCTCTCCATTAGTCTTACCACTGCCAAGGCAAAAGAAACAGACAAAGAGAAAATAACACCATTGAGATGTATTTGGAGTATACTACCAAACAAGAGCAATTTGAATTTTGTATCCTTATGCATAATCACATAAATTTAAAATCTACATGGCACAGTATATGAAAGTATTTCAAAATATGATTCTTATGGGCTGGCCACATGTTGAAAAGGCAAGGGCAGAACACAAACGTCTACTACTGGGATAGTCAAGTTAAGGAATATTCACACCCAAGGTAGTTCATGGCCAACTTTAGGTACAGCATTAATTTGTTCTGAGAAATATCTATTTTTAAAAAGTCACATGCATTGTGTGTAATGCTCCTAGTTTTGTCACGTTCTGAAAGCAGGTCTAGTCAAATGTGTAAATGTATAATCTTCTGTTGCAATTTTACTTGATGAGTTCTAAAGATCATAGCAGGCTTGAAATACTGCTTGTAAACTCTTTGAACATGGAAAGAACAATATGAAGGTGACATGGTAAAATACAGTTACCAGACTGCAAATTGACCTAAGCCAATACTATGTCACTGATTTCAGTACCTTAAGCCTTGGTATAAGTTTTGTTAGGAAATATAGGAATTATATAGTTTTCATTTCATACTAGGATGTAATAGGTAATGAGATGACCTAGAGAAAACTCACTTTTCTAAAAGTGCTGGCAAAACAGGAGTAGATGTTAGATTGCTCCTTCCATTACTAGGTGATTCAGACTGTAAAGGAAAAACAGCAATAAATGTTACATCCATGAATTAACGTCAAATGAATCTTCAGAAAAAGTACAAAGTCAATGTGCTACTTAGGTTTATATCCCACAGCCATGAGCACGGTATCTTTAATATGAGGCTTCCAAATTACTCCCACTAACCACAGTAAACAATGCTTGCACACTAAGAAGAAATTTCTGCAACATTCCCTTCTACTCTGCTTATTTTTTCCTTTCTTCCTCATATATTTATCACTGAGCAGTAAAATTACTCTATTGTTTCTCTCCATATTATCCTAGGAACATTGATTTATTAGCTAAGTTTTCAATGGAAAATTTTAAACAAAAATAAATCATACTAGTTCATGGTAAATGAACACAGTTGCTGAAACAATTGACTGAGTACATCACAATTAAATTGCATAAACAGATAGTTTCCTTAAAACTAGAATGGATTTAGCTTCTCAGCAACACTCATTTAAATAGCCCTAAATTTTTAACAGAAAACTGTCTAATTTTCAGCTTATGATCCATCTTAGCTCATCTCTGAACAGTTGGTATGCCTTGGTGTTTTTCTCCAAAGCATTTTATAGATTTATTAGGTTCGGATTAGATCCTCACTTAATTTATTAACATTCAGTATAGTGGACTTTTTGGCAATGAAGAGAAGCAGTCCAATCACGTTCTATGGATTCTAGTGAATATTTCTCTCCTACAGTGCAACTATTTTTACTACGTCTTTCCAGTATGCTACTAGAGAGGCAAATTGCCTCAACGAATGTCTAATTCCTCTGAATCACCAGCTATCCCTATTCAGCTCTGTGTCCAAAGTGATCATTTTTGGAGGTGGATTCTGAAGGCATATATCCCATACACAACATCAATTTCCTTTGTCCACCCCTTTCACTAGGGTGAAGTCAAACGAATTTAAGCCAATAAAAGGGCTTACATTTTTTAGTAGCTAAAGCTTGGCTCTATGGCCCCTTTTTAGACAAAAAGTAGCGTCTTTAAACTGTGGGTTTTACTTACCAGGGATGGCATTGAAGGTATAGGTGAAGCTGTTGGTGACTGACCAGGAATGTTTAAGGAGTTAAATTTAGGAACAACAGCAACACTGACTCTCCTCCGAGGCATATTCTGTGACAAACAACATTTCTTTTTTTCTATCATACAACAAGACAGGCTGCAGAACAATTCTACAAGTTAATAGGTGTGGCAGAGATGTAGGTTAATGTCCCTTGGGGGAAAGGAATGCTGGGAGCAAAATTAAGATCAATGGCTGTTAGGGCCATGTTTTTTCCCAAAACTTTCTCTAGTAGTGTCTGGTACAGCAAGTGCTTAGTGTGAAATGAGGTGTTGTACAGGGACACTACTCTTCCCTCCACATCAAAAGCCCAATAGTGTAAGTCACACAACAGATATGGTCTGAGCTCATCTTGGCAGTTCTTACGAGGTGGTGTTATCTGTGGTTAAACCAAATGTATAATGGTACTGGGGAAAGTGCCAGTGTCCCAATGACCAGAAAAAAAGTTACACACCAAACTCTTTTCTTGCTATGTACCCATTATGATATATTGCACACACTATGATATAGTGATTATTTCTAAACTTACAATTTAAAACTTACAGAAACATTAACATTTGTTCTTTCTGCAAAAGAACAGAGCCTTCTCCCCCATCCTTGAGTTGTTAGGTATCTATCTAGCATCATGTGACATTGCTTACCCTTCCCAAAGACCATGGAAATTCTTTATATGATAAACAAGTGCTACCTTTACACAATATATTCTCGCTCAAGTATAAATCATTTAACTTTTTGTTGTCGTTAGGTAAGTACCCAAATACTTCATCCTATAATATACATCTAGTGAAATCTAGGCTTCCCACTGAGTAAAAAATCCAAGCACATATAGCATCAAACAGCTTCATCTTACTGCATACCCAAACACTTCTAAGATTCTGCTCCAGATAACTTCACAGGGAAAGTGTCAAACACAGATTTACTAAATATAGAGAACAAGTCACCTACTCCATGATCCTGATTCTAGCCAAAACCAACTATACCTATTAATTAACGACAGAGGTTTATCTAATCTGCTCCTGAAAAACTATTCTGGAGAGTCTGCAGCCATGGTAGGCTGTCCCAGTGCCCCCCCTGTTTCCCCCCCCCACCCCGACCCCCCCCAGCCCCACCCAGGGCTTTATTATTTGGTTTTGTACTTGTCCTTGTTAAATTTCATCTTTATTTGGGACCTCTGCTCCAACTTCTTCTGAAATCCAGTCTTGCCCTCAGCATGCTCTGTGTTCTAATTCTTTCTACTCAGCACTCAGAGGAGGTAGGAATAAACTAAACCTAAAGAAATACAACCCAAGGAAATACAAATATGAAATGAAATAGCAGACTGAATGTAATGCCTCTGACCACCAAATTTCGTAATGATTACATTAGGACTTGGGTCTCTCAAATGAGTGGTTGTTTTAGGGATTTTAGTAATAAATTTGATCTCAGACACTTTAGCAGAAATGGAACACTGACCATGTTAAAGTTATTAACTGGCCGAGCCAAAACCATTGGAGATAATCTCTCACTCTGAATGCTTTGTCAAACTAAACAAGGTATTCTGATGCTAAGTGAAAAATAAGCCTTGGTTAAAAATAACTGTTTACACCTAAGGTAATCTGAACATAATATAATTCTTAAGATAATGAAAATGGTATGATCATGGAATCCCTAATCATGTGGTAAGCTTTGATCCAATGTTCAGGTTCCTCACTGAGGAACTAGAATGAAGCACAGGACCTAAGCCATTCTTTGGAGGACAGGTATGTGGCCTGGAATACAATTATTCTTAAATAAATAGGTCCCTTTATTATTTATAGCTTCACAGCAAGAATTATCAGTATTGCACAGAGTCACTCTTAATCAGGTATCCAAAATTACAAAGCATTTGCACTAAATTACATGAACGATATTTAGAATTTACCACCACTGTGTTTGAACACAGCTGATAAAACTAAACATCTATAGACAAAGAAATTTCACTACATAAAACGTTCATTTTTTTATATTGTAGAAATACCTTTCCAACAGTAAGTGACATGGATCTAGATGAACGAGGTACTCCATCTTCTGTAGAAGATAAAGAACAGTCTTAGACTATATGAATATATATAAATAATAATAATAATAGAGCCCTTGCTTGTATTTCAAACTCAGATATAGTATACCTATCTAAGGTCTGTAGTGACTGCATATTTATCTGTCATGCAGGTCTGGTCTCAATTACACTTGAAGAAAAAATTTGAGTTAATTGTAAAAAAATGAACTATTACTATATTTACTGAGATCAGGCAAAACCCCACTATTTGCCTCCATATACAAGTTTTTGCTGCAGTTTGCAGCAAACTGGGAAAGAAAAGATGGCAAAAAGTAAAAAAAAATTTTTTCAAAAAAGAAATTTTGCCATAATCTGTCATCTAAGAGTTAGGTGCCTTAAAAATGTGCAAGCTATGCATATGTGCAGGAGGCCAAGGAAAATGTCATTGGATCTAATCAGCATTTGGTGGGTGATCATGATTTTAAATTACTGCACTATAGCATTAAGTATGGCTTATGTGAAATATTTTAGCTGTTATATCTGTAACTTTTTGAAGGCTACTCCTGTAGATCAGAACTTCATGAACAGGTTTCACAATCCTTCACTTTTTATCATTATGAGCACCAGACACCTCTCTGTATAGAGGCAAGTCAAACCTTAAATTTTTAATTTTTTTTTACCAGATGCACCATAGCTTCTGCTAGAATTCTGATTGGCAAGTTTCTTGAACTCCATTAGCTCAGCATGATCCTTTTCATATGTTCTTTTCAGATTTTCCACATACTGCATCATTACTTCCGTTGCCTTTGACATACGCTTCTCCTAAGGAAGAGAGGAATACTCAGATGACCTCTACACTTCTTAAACAAATCATATGGTCCCTAGATCTGGAATAGTTTTTCTTAAAGAAATATTGATACCTCCATGACTGAAAATTCCAAAGCAAATTAGAACACAGATGCACGTGCTTTCGTATATATCCCCAGAATATCACAATTTATTTTGTCATGTATTTATGCAGTGTTCCTGTGTGCCTGTGTTACTAGTCACGTGGTGTACATGCATTTGTTTTCAATCCCTTGGAGGTCTCAGTCACTGGCATCAGTCTAGTTATTTTAGTAGGCAGAGCCAACAGTGTTGAATTTGGGGGGTATTGCTGTGTTCTTACTTATATACTTGCTCTGTTCTTACACTCTTCATAGTCAAAGGCAGGTTACTGAGCCAGATGAGCTTTTTTGACCCAGAAAAGTTTTCTTATTCAAAATGCACTGATTTTAAATACATATCTTGTGATGCAGCTATAGTTCTGAAGAATATATATGCTCGAGAGGTGAGTCCATGTCCACCTCATGAAGTTCAACATTCTGCATCTGGGTCACAGAATCACACAGAATCACCAAGGCTGGAAAATACCTTTAAGATCATCAAGTCCAGCCTATGACCAACACCACCACACCATCTAGACCATGGCACTAAGTGCCACATCCAGCCTTGCCTTGAACACATCCAGGGACGGTGCCTCCACCACTTCCCTGGGAAGTCTATTCCAATGTCTAACCACCCTCTCTGTGAGGAAGTGCTTCCTAATATCCAACCTAAACCTCCCTTGGAGCAACTTCAGGCTATGCCCTCTTGTCCTGTCACCAGTTGCCTGGGAGAAGAGCCCAGCCCCCACCTGACTACAACCTCCCTTCAGGTAGTTGAAGAGAGTGATAAGGTCCCCCCTGAGTCTCCTCTTCTCCAGGCTAAACAACCCCAACATCCTCAACCTCTCCCTATAAGACTTTCCCTCTAGTCCTTTCACCAGCCTTGTTGCTCTCCTCTGGACCCGCTCCAGCACCTCAACATCCTTCTTGAAGTGAGGGGCCCAGAACTGGACACAGTACTCAAGGTGAGGCCTCACCAGTGCTGTGTACAGGGGGAGAATTACATCCCTACTGCTGCTGGCCACACTATTCCTGATACAAGCCAGGATGCCATTGGCCTTCCGGGCCACCTGGGCACACTGCTGGCTCATGTTCAACCAGCTGTCCACCAGCACTCCCAGGTCCCTCTCTGCCAGGCTGCTCTCCAGCCACTCTTCCCCCAGCCTGTAGCGCTGCCTGGGGTTATTGTGGCCAAGCACAATTGGGTGAAGAATGGATGGAAAGTAGTCTGGAGGAGGAGGACTCAGGGGTGATGGTGGATGAGAAGCTCAACATGAGCTGGCAATGTGTGCTTGCAGCCCAGAGAGCCAACCATGTCCTGGGCTGCATGAGAAGAAGCATGGCCAGCAGGTCAAGGGAGATGATTCTCCCCCTCTACTCGGCTCTCATGAGACCCCATCTGGAGTACTGTGTCCAGTTCTGGAGCCCCCAACACAAGAATGACACAGAGCTCCTGGAGAGAGTCGAGAGGAGGGCCACGAAGATGATCAGAGGGCTGAAGCACCTCTCCTATGAAGACAGGCTGAGAGAGTTGGGGTTGTTCAGCCTGGAGAAGAGAGAGCTTCAGGGAGACCTTATAGTGGCCTTCAAGTACCTGAGGGGGGCCTACAAGAAAGCTGGGGAGGGACTTTTTACAAGGGCTTGTAGTGAGAGGATAAGGGGTAATGGATCAAAACTGGAGGGGCGGAGATTTGCCCCCTCCCTGGTAGTGTTCAAGGCCAGGTTAGATGGGGCTCTGAGCAACCTGATCTAGTGGGAGGTGTCCCTGCCCATGGCAGGGGGTTGGAACCAGATGATCTTTAAGGTCCCTTTCAACCCAAACCACTCTATGATTCTATTATTCCTATGGTACGGGTGTTGAATAGCTTCATGAGTAATCTTCTGTTTGAAGACTTCCAGACTGAAATAGTGTCTTATTTGACATTACAATAAACACTTTTAATCTGTCGAAAAATAAAATTCAAAGGGCTAACATAACCTCCAGCTACAACTGAAAAAGAGAAAGAGTGAACATGTGTAGCCAGGACACAAGTTAGACACCAGGATGTTCTTACCTGGCGAACAGCTCCAACCATCTCAGCACGACTAGACAGTCTAGCAGCTAAACGCCGCAGAACAGCAATATCCTCCAGTAGCTTCTGATAAGCTTCTCTGTGTTCATAGTGATGCCATAAGTGAGCTGAAGACTGAAGTGAGAATACAAAAGCTTTATTGTCATGTCTTGCCACTTTCAGTTCAGATAAAGTAGCCTGAGCCACAGAAGTGGTGCAGACATATCTAGGCAGAACTAAAGATGGACAAATTAGACCCAGAGGAGTGCCACCATTACCACCAGAGATCACCTAGTGAGTGCTGCTGCTCTGTTTCAGCATGGTGCTTCACTGCATACTGCAGGCACACCTTTCGAGGACCAAGACCTGTCCTTTTGAAATGAAAGATGAATCATGCCTAGCTACCTATGCACTTTACAAATGCCACCCTTATCTAACTAGTACTTACAAATGATTGCTGAAACACAAATAACATTTTAATACACTAGGCACAAGGTGTTAAGAAGGCCACTTGTGTTCTTTCAGTTCCATGATACTTCATCTATTTGGAAAGCAAGACATTATAGTCTCAATAATCCCAATGTAAAAGAGTAAAAACCAATATGGCCTGTAAATCAAACAGCAATTGCAATTTCCTAACCATTTTTTGTCAGTCAAAACAGACATTTATGCACTGGATTAATATTATCACTTTGATAGCTCAGATTAATACTGAAAAGCACTGGAGTGTATAACTTCCTTGGGATTAGTTACCAAAAGCAAGAGTGAATTTAGATGTTTGTTAGCCAAAGCTTCAGTGAACACCTCTTCACTTAGTGAGTTTTCTGTTCACAGAAAAGTTTTATATGAGAAACCTTATACAATTTAGGTTCAGACTTACAGACAGACTTTGTGATGCTGGATGATTGTCTTACATAATTAATCACTGTGTTGCTGTTCATACAATTCTCCCTCTGACCAGCTGCATTGTCCCCTAGTTCTCTGCAACCCCTCACGTATTACTGCAAGAATAAGTCAATGGATTGAAATGTTCTGTGTGAAAAGAATAACCTCTCCTCCTCTTCTCCTCCCCTTCAAAAGAAGGGAGTGATGTGCAGTAACTTTTTTTTGGCAGAGTCATTTAAGAAGTTGCATTCCTAGTGCAAACTTTTGGGGTAGAAACAGACAAGATACAGATTAATTTGGTGCACGGATAACAGCCGCAACAACAAAAAACTCTTAAACTTAATTTATCACTGAGGCTAGTGTGATAAAAAGTTGCAGCTGAAATTTGACTGCAAGACCCAAGAAAGCACAAGGGAATCTGTTTAAGAAAAACACGCACAAAATTTCAGATTTTCAAGTTTTTCTTGGCAAATGTAACTTGTTTCATTTTCTCAAACAAATCTGAAGTTAACGTAAATCAGCTTTCTCTTGAAGGTGGGTTTTTTAATAAAACATCAGTTATCACAAGATTGACTAAAAAACCCCATAAACACTGGTAAAAACACCATTGAGCCATGTGCCTGTGCTTCAGAAATTAAGATAACCTCCCACTGTGATTGGATCAAAACTAGTCTAATATAGTACAGTTCATACAGAAGCTGTCACTTGATTTAATTGCTTTTTAGTTTACTCCATTGTATAGAACAGAAGTTTCCATATGAAAATGGCAGTTTCCGCTTTGCAATGAATTAAGTAAAAAAGCTAAAAGCCAGACTGTAGCATGTGAACTGCACAAAGGAAGAAAAACCTAATCACCCCTGCTGGCAACACAGCCCTCGGTGCCTAATTAGGAAGTCTTAACAAAAATACGTGTCAAATCTAACAGACTAATTGTTTGCAGTTTAAGAGCCCTTATACACTAGTTGTAAAAACATGTATGTACACAAAATATTGTAATAAATAAACCCCTGAGATTCACTAGGTTGTTTCTGTTTGCTCTTTAAACAGCGAAGAGAGAGAAGAGTAGCAAAACATTCAAATAATATTCTTTTTCAGGAACAATTAATCTGGAAATGGAGATTTGACATTTCAGATGAAAATATATAAATATCACAATCTTTTCTGGATTTTATTCTTTCTTACTTGACATTCTTGATGTAAATGGGAGAATCATATGTTCTCCTGTTTCTCAAAACTGTGTCAGCACCTCCTTGTAACCTGCAAATTTGGTCTACAGGTATTTCATCTAGCATCATGGTATCTAAGCATTCCTTCCTTTTTTTTTTTTGCACAAAATTGTGTGCAGTAAATAAGTTGACCCAGAGATATATTTGTCATTTCAGTTATAAAATCCAGAGAAAGCTGGCAAGCAGGACTGAAAACTACTACTGATAAAAGAACATCAGTGACAGCTGGAATGAAAATGTATTCAGGCCCCTAATCCGAACCTGGGATTGCATATTCCTTAAGTAATCCTCACTGTTTCTGTTCCTATACCACCTTCTATTATCTGCAGGTAAGAGGTCTTTCAAGTCACAAATCCCAGGAATCAGATCATTTCAGTATCTCACCTGACTGGACACCTCATATTTACTACTAAAGAAGGTCCTTCCCAGGAGAGCATGGATCAGTGCTCAAATTGCAGTTCTGAATGCTCTTAGCTTTGTCACAGGCATAATCCAAGAACTGCACAGCAAATTCATAGTATTTATTCCTGAAATTTGTTAGAAGTAGGTTGACATCTTCTATGTATTTCCATCAATGGTGGCCCACTCTGGCAGAAAATGCTCTCCCTCATGTAGAGTGGTAGACAGTTTACAGTAAGGAGCTTGTGCAGCAGAAAATGAAGTTTTGGGGCTGAATTCACAATAGCTATAAGCAAGCATAGCCACACATTTCAAATGTGTGTGCACTTTCATGTACACTACATTTCAGGAAAAGAATCATTGTTGTTTTCTTACCGTAATGGCTGCTTTAAAGTTTTCCAGTTCCTTCTCAGCATTCTCTTCAGTAAGATTCCTCTCTCTCTCTGCTTGGTTAATTCTAGATTCCAAGGTATAACTATCATTTCTAAAGGCCAAGGAAAGTTGTACAAATACATTCTGTTTGGATTGAAAAAAGTATTTAAAAATAAGTGTCACAGTAATGTGATTTCCAGTAAAAACTTGTGAATAAAGTATGTTTAACAAACTTTGGTGCTTAAATAAGTATTGAAATAGAAAACTGAAAACCTTTTTTAAATTAGATTTTTTAAAAAATCACTTCTCTTTACTTCCTTTACAGTATGAATTACTGTGTTGCTGCCTGTTTTCCTGAATGTTTTTCTGGGAGCTCAGTAGAGATACAATGAAGGAAGTAGCCTACCAGAAGTATCAGAATCACAATGGATCTGTTTTCTAACTGGACTTCCCCCAAGGGTCCCTAAGGTTTCTAAACAGATAGTCTGTTCAGAGGAAGTCCAGGGATGAGCTCACCATTAGCATTGTTTTACCTAAGGGATAAACACCTACCAATGAAGCCAGCAAAAGATTTGGTGCTAACATTTTTATTTGCTTGCACCCTGCTTTTAAAGATTGTTTCTTTCTTTACCAGATACATTATTTCTTAGGATTAATACTTTGCAGAGCGAAAGGCATCAACAGTTCCATTAGATTGGAGCTATATAAATAAAGATCTATTTATTGGCTGATACGTGAAAAAAGGAGAAGAAACAAAGCCAGCAAGCTAAACACCACCTAGGAAAAAAATTATTGGCTTGACCTGAAAAAGTAACAATTATGTAAACTAACTGCAAGATATTATCAAAAACTGTGCCAATATAAAAAATGCAATTTAACTCATTTAGTTTCTTGTCTCATTTAAGCTCAATTTTTTTACTATAAGTATATCATAATAATTTCCAAAATTAATGTGTGTCTTACTATGAAGAATGCACAAAAAAGCGTTTTGCTTATTCCTACTCTAAGTCTTTTTACAGTTTATATTGTCTGGGACAATTCCTCATATTTCATAAAACTGTTATTTTCATTGAGGTCAATACGTGGTTTTTCCCAATAAATTTTTTTTGGGAAAAAAGATCCCATTACCTGGTTCCAATAATCGCACTTAGACTTACAGTATCCAAATAAAAATGATGATTATGCCTAAATTAATGAGTTTAAGAACATACTTACCTCGACTTCTTTTTCAGTAAGTGCAGTGGAGCTAGAAATAAAAGCAAAAAAATCACATTTTAATTAGTTTTGTCTCTAAAACCAAAACTATTGTAATATTTAGTAAAAAAACCCAACAAAAAACAAACAAAAAACCAAACCAAAACCAAACCAACCAACCAAAAAAACCAAAAGAAAATAAAACCACAAAAAATACATCCTCCCCTGAAATATTTTATGGTTTCTTTTGGTGAAACCCGTATTTTATTAATTCAATTGTACTTCTTAATGCTAAACCCCATGGGTTTTTTTAAAAGCATCAGCACAGGATCACCAGATTATTGGCAAAAAAACATACCAAAGTTTCTGGCAACTGCAGATCCTGCTGTCTGCACTACATTGTGATAAATTGCAAGTAAAAAAGCAAGGTAGAAATTACTCTTTAGGAGTTGTGAGTGACTGAATACACTATCCTTCGGATTATTGTCTTTACCCATGTTCCTTCTGTTACCAGCTGAAGCATCATGATGATGGTCACAGATGGGCAGAATTCAAAACCCAGTTCACTGTACACTGAACTATCCTGTTGTGGCTGCTAACTTTATCAGAAGTTAGCTAACAATGATTCCAACACTGGCAAAGTAAATATTTGAGTTTTATGAGTTTTCCACCAGAAGAATGATTACTGACTATTTGAAAACTAGAAAAAATTACCAAAATGCAGTTTCAGAGAATACTATAAAAGAAATGAGATAGACAACATTATATTACAAGATCTCACTTAATGAAAATCATCCCAGGTGCTTGAATTTACAGGTTCTTATTCCCTGTAATTGTTCCAAACCACCAGAAAGCTATTCAGTTTTATGCAAGTGATGAGAAACATCTGAAAGAAATGACAGAAGCTGTATGTACATATTCTAGTGGATGCCAGTGATAGGAGTTGTTGCTGACATACCTATCACACACTGGGCAGACATGTTACTTTTAGGAAATCAAAAATTATTGAAATATTAATTACACCTTTAATCCCAAATACAGAAATCAACACATGTGGTATCAGTGAGCAGCAGATTTTTCTTGTTGGGTAGAATATTGATACTTAGAAGAAGGGAGACCAGTATGTCCTCCATGTTACGAAACCATTTTGTGCCTAAAGTAGTAATATTCATATTACTTTTGTTATTCTAGAAGGAAGCCTACTAGGAGGAGTAATGCTTCTAGAAGGAAGTCCAAGCATCTGTATGTGTTATAGAACACAGGACAGAATGACAAAATTTGTGTCTTTCCTTTGGCTGGGATGGTTCTGAGAAACTTATAGTAAGAATGAAAAGCTATGTGTGCATTTATTCAGTAGATTAAGCCAACTGATTAAAGAATATCACCTGAAAAGCAGAAGATCTGTATATTATCTGATCATCAAAGCCAGTTCAGCCTTTACCTATTTTGTACATAGCTATGAAATTACTTTCCTTTTCAGTATTTAATTACAATCAAGCAATGGTCTCTTAGAACTCCCTCTCCTCATGCATTCATTTATATAAAATATTGTATATAGCAGTTTATTCACAACAAATGTTAAATATTTAGTTCATCTGCAGAGAAAAAAACACTGATTGCTTTTTTTTTTTTTTTTACAGTTTTATTTCTCTCACAGAAAAGGCTTAAGCAGAAATATGGAAGAAGCTTAGCTTTATTTTAATGCAATACAAAATAAAATATGCTCAGTCTCTAAAGTTACCGGTGATGCAAAGTATGCAAGGTATGTGGTGATAAATGCTTTGTTTGAGCTTTCTTCCCTATATTTCTTGGGCCAGAGCAAAACATTTTTCTGAAGTTATGGACTTTTGTATAATTTTAAACACAAACCTTGCCCCAAAAAGGAAACTGCCACTTAAATTCTGTCAAAAAATGTTAAGTTTAGATAGTACTAAACTCAAATCAGAAAAAAAAAAGTATTTCTAAAGGTCCCCAGCTCAGAAGAGTATGGACTAGAGGATTCCCTTGCTATAGTTACACTGCATGACAGTAGTTCTAGTTTCAAATGATCTCTTGTATGGTGCTACCCCACACGCATGTAACATCTAAGCATACAGCTCCAGATTGTGTAAGAGGGAGAGGAGAAAATCCCAAGCCATGGAAGGTGTGAAGCAACCTGTTGATCAGTGGCTACATGCACATCCCAAGATGAATTGCCATTCATGAGAGGGTCCATCAACTACATTTGCAAAATAAACTCTATTTCCCTGAAAAAGCGTCAACTGCAGAAAAACTGCAGAATTCTTACATGCCCAAATTTTACCTTTGGAAAGAATTATCTGGCCTGATTATTTTTCAAGGGGAAAAAAATAGTAACATTTTCAACATGAATTTATATCTGCATTAGAAATCCTGAAATACAGGCGAGGACAGACCAGTGGAAAATGTGTATCAAAATGTACTTGTAGCATGCAAGTTAAGATTCAGACTTTTTATGTAGAACTGACAAATTAATTTTAAAAGTTGGCCAGTAACTGGAAGTTGGTTGCACTCCCCAAAATATTTCAGAAAATCCGCATTGCACATTTTAAGATGCAGAAATTTCTCTACTTATATGGATCCCCTATGAATGGAACTCCATAAAGGGAGGTCACTGGAAACCATTAATGTGCCTTCCCCCGGATAATGTCTTTCCACTTCTAATGAGCTTTTACCTTCCTGGAAGCGATTTGTGCACTCGTAGTTTTCGCAGCAATACATCAGGAATGCTGGGCATGACATCAGAGCTATTCTTTGTCTCTTCCTCTTCAGTGGGGGAGGGGAGAGGTGAAGGGCCTAAAGACATTTTCAGATAAAAAACTTGTGATATTATTTGAAAAGTCATGCATTAACTATTAGTAGTCAGCACCTAAGAGACAAATAGAACCTTTTAACCTAACTGCATCCTTTTTAAAGTCAATGAGGATTTCACTCCAACTCTACTGGGAGCAAAAGTAAACAACATGAAAAGGTTCCCCATCCCTCCATGCAGAATGTTACTTCCTTTACTGCATGTGGTGATACTTCACTCATATCTCCTTTATTGCTAAAGTAAAGATCCCCTGTTTTCCTTTCAAGCAGTGGCAATGAAAATAATCAATACAATTGTCATCCTTTATGGAGAAAGACTGAAGTAATATGAGCTCCGACAGTTTCTAATGCACAGAAAAATAATTATTGTCTTAGAATTTTTCCTAGAATTCAAAATAAACCCAAATTAATTTCCGGACCATCTAACCTAACATTTTGCATTTGTGCTTTACCAGTGAAATTACATTATTTCTGGAATATTTTAGCTTAGATTTTGTAATAGAGTATTGTAATTTCCTAAGGCCTTAAATGCCACGTGCCAAGATAAAGTCTAGTATAACGTACAATGCTACAGATTTTGTGCACCATTTATGGTGATGAATCTACAACACATACTTGTTTACACTACATGATCATTGAAACAGGGCATAAAGGCTATAACTGCATTATCCACTTCTGTCACTTTCATAAAGACCAAGATATGGATCGAACTTTAAAAAATAAAATCATGTTACTTACCTTTTTAATTTTAATTTTATTTAATTTCATACATAATAATTCAATTTCCTTATCTGCTTCTATCTTGCCTGAATTTAATGAAGGACCCTCCTATAGGAAAGTCAGGTTTCCCCAGTCTGAATCCCAGACTTGGGAAGGTATCTTTGTACAGCTCTCCTGTTCATTTGTCATAACAGAAACATTCTTGGACTTGCAAAACAAATAGTGTGAAAAAGCTCAGGTTTTGTAAATGAGCATTAACATTAAAGAGCATTAACAGGAAAGACAGGAGAGAATGCGAGATTCTTTCTAGCAACATTTTAGTTCTGTGCATTTTCTTTATATTTAAGAATTCCAGTATTTACTTAACAGTCGTGTGTGTGCCCATAAAAAGCCAGCCTGACACCATAATGTCTCCAGATCCAATATATCCTACTTACCTAAACTTCTGTAGATCCAAGGTTGTGTTTACTAAGATGATCACAATAACTTGGCATTGATTGCAAAACACGATGGAGCCAGTATATTTGATTCACAACAGTAGTAATGAAGTAGCTGGCTATTTCCTATTGTTTAAGCAAAATTACTACTCCAGTTAAAAAGCACAAGTTGGCTTTTATGACAATGTAAGGAAGTAAGTCTCCCTAACAAATGAGTTAAGGATCTGACCCCTCACTTGTTTTCCCCATTGAGGACAAGGAGCTGACCCTTAATGTTCTGACTATCATTTAGGTAAGTCAGTAGACTTTAAAAACCTTGTGAAGCTCATGACATCTTGGGTGAAAAGCTAGATAAAATAATGCTTACCTTTTCATGTTTTCCTCAACAGTTTCAAAACTGCCAAAATGATGTAACAGGCTTTTCAAATGGCAACTATTTTACACTTTCAAACAGAGCCTGCTAAATATTTTCTAGGAAATGGTGTATTAGACGAGTGACAGGAATAATATTACCATCTCTAAGAATCCAAAGATGTAATCACTAAATACAGAAAGGGGAATGATCTTGTTTCATTCAGACTGAGGATGAGTCTGTTTCCAGAGATAACATGAAACATAGTATCTCTGCCATCTCCCTATGTCACAAAAACTTTAAGGCCTTTTGAAACAGTCCCAAAGCAAATATATGAATTAGCAAAATGAACAGTATTAGGAAAAATGGAAATTGTCTTTGGATAAAATCTTGGACCATTTCAGATCCTTTCATATTAACCATCTCCATTTTGATTAATGTGGCCTTAAAAACACTCTGAACAAGTTATGACTTAACTATTTTCAAACAAATACACAGTTTTAGCTTAAATATTTTCAGTTGATCACTCAGCACTACTGCCATTTATTTATTTCAGTTGTTGAATTCTCCTCAGGATTATATCTTTGCTCTTTGATTCTATTCTGACTCTTTTTTAGATGCCACTTACAGGCATGAAGTCTCATTTGCTTGTGCTAGATTGGAAAAGAACTTGGTGCCAGATTTCTGTTTCCTCATTTATGTAGAATTTTAAGCCTTTTCCTTATTAAAAATCATACAAATTGAGCTAAAAAATCTCCACTTATAAGGCATATTTTTCCAATCTTTCAATCACATTTATCTCTTCTCTGGCCTTACTCTTACCTATCCACACTGATGCAGAGCTGTAGAGCAGAAGTGAACATGCCATTTCAATATTTGCCACACATATACTAAAATAAAAAGCAGGAATAAAGCATTCCATCTCTTATTTATACTTTCAAGGATCCAATTCACCTTTATGGCCACAATATCTTGCACAGGTCACATCCATTCAATCCATCACTGCTGAAACTCTTTTTCAGAAAGTGACTGAAACTCGAGACCACCCTCCTTCTACTGACTACAAGCTAGACTCTGTTCCAGGTATGCCTCTTTTCATTTGGTTGTAGTAATACCTACAGTATCTTCTTGGCTCAGATCACAAAGGAATTCAGGTACTTCCAGTATTTACTGCCCTCCTCTGTGACTGCTTCATTACAGGTATTATTGGAATTGAAGAAAAATACTTTTTTCCCCCCTCCATATTAGTAAATTTTAAAGATCAGTGTGTAACAAACACTCTTCCCATCTTTCATGATACTGCACCTTTTTCCTGTTCAGCTGCTTCACTAAGTTCAGGAAGTTTAAGTCCAACTAAATTTTGATTTCTCATCAAAATATGCTCCTGTTAAGAAAAACAGTAACATTTCTAAGTAACTTAACTAGAAATCCCAATTTTAATACCCCTGCCATATGAACACTAAATATAACATTCACTTTAGTGAATAAATGTAATGGAGATACTTATATTGTTTGAGTCAGATGCAACATTGCATGGATACATGTACATTCATACACACACTCTTAAATATTACATATTTCAAATTTCATACATGCATAGTTTAGAAAAATTCTTGGTCATACAAACAGATACTTGCAATATATGCCCCGTACTCAAGCAGAAAAAAGGAGTTTTGGTAAGGAAGAGTTTTAGTAAATGAGAGCAAAAATAGCAATTTTGAATGTAGCTATAGTAATTAGGAAGTATCCCAGAAAGGTGAGAAAATTCAGAAAATCAGGTATGTGAGAGTTTGCCATTTGGGACAATTCCGAAGGAGCTGAAAAGCACAGCACAGGGAAGCAAAGGAAGTAAAAGAGCGTAAGTGACCATTTTAAAGACAATGTTGTTACATCCTGAGGAAGGAAAGATTCTTCAGATCTAAAATTCTCTTCAGAAATCAAAATAGATAATTTTAGTCTCAAGTAGGTTTTACTAATGTCGTGATTGTTAATCAGCTGCTTCCTGTTTACAGGTCATGTAAATGATGCAAAAATGAGATACACTGTGTTTCAGACTCACCTTTCTGTCATAATGAAAGCAATTAGTACTTTCTTGACAGCAGTATTACAATTTTTTTTCTGGGGTCTAAAACCTGCATGTGCAAGAGCATATGCACATGCATATGTGCACATTCAAGATAACACAGTATAGTTGTTGACACATATTTGAAGAGAACTAAGAAATAGCATAATTCAATGGAATTTAGTTACAGATTACAATTTACTGAAGTTGCAAAGGAAAAACATGATACAAATCTGTGTTGCTTTTGCTGAAACTGTGTCCCATTATATTACTGTATGTTTCTTGCAATGATAAAATCCATGCTAAGGAAGTTGAAAGTTTAGTAAGATACAAAAATAACTTTAAAACAGGATACAACTGATATCTAGGACTCACCTCTCTGAGCTTTGTCAATTTCTGCATTCGAACTGGTTGAACTTGGATTTGAAGGTCTTTGAATGCTTTTAATTGATTGCTGGATTTATTACCAACAACAAAGCTTTTCTCTTCCTCAGAGGGTAATTTTAAAGGTGTTTTATCTTTCTGTCCAGGCTCCAAGCTATCCCATGATACAGCCCGTAGTAGAGGAGGACGCAGCCCACACAGTTTAAATTCTGGTTTACATGAAACCTTATGGTCCCTCATTTCTGGAATAGGAATTTTAAGCTTTGAGTCTGTATTTCCTATTCCTGGTCCTGCTAGATGGGTTCTTAAAGGAACATCATTTTCTTTTCCTTTCTTGAGGAATGATTTTCCAAGTTCATTTTCACAAACATTCATGCAAGTGTTAAGAGACATTCTGCCACCATCACTACCTGAAGGGGAGGATTTTGGTACAGTATCCATATGTTTACGTGGATCAAAGTTTTCTTTTTGTTCTGACAGCTTTTCTTTGGAGTTTTCAAAGCCAGCAAAACGAGGAACCAACCTTCCCTGAGAAATCTTTCTTTGATCATTCTGCCTTCGATCAATTAATCCTTTTGTGGCATTCTGAAAGTAGAGGGACACACATAAAACAGAGAAAAACAAGTGCAGATTTCTCTTTTCTGCTGCCTGAAGATGGATTTTCACTGTAAAAAGCCATTTCCTTTTCTGTGACATTTGCTTTTAAATGTGTGCTGCTGAATACAGAAATAAATTTTAAAAGACACTTGAAAGAACACTGAATTGGGAATCTCTTATCTGAACTTTTGAAATAACCTCCTCTCATTCCAGAGTCCATTATAGATATCCTCATATAGCCAAGTTTCTCATCATCTTAATGTAAGGTTTGCCTGAGTACACAGCTTTAGCCCTATATCTTATAGCTTTGTTGCTTTCCTTTGTTCTTCATTAGTCCCTCACCTCCCAAGGGAAAAAACATGAGGTTTTACACAAAGTTAAAGCACACATTGTAATTTATCTCTTTTCACTTTGTGTGCAGTACCATAGATTATAATTTGGCTGCAATCTCTTCAGGAGAACTGGCAGAAGAATGTGTGCCTATACCTTGGCTACTTTGGTACCGAATATGTGTTTTGTCCAAGGGCACCTGTGTCAGCAAGTTAAGGCAACCAACATACAAACTAACTTGGCTCTGCCTTAGGTATGCTACTGCACCTCTCCTTTGTGGTTAATGCTCCAAAATTCTGCTGCCATACTGGGTTTTTGTATTGCCTCATCCACTCACAGCGTGATCTCTTTGAAGAGCCACCTGATGTTATCTGAAACAAATCAGGAAGCATTTATATAAACTGCTCCAGCAATATTTGTGTGGAGCAGTTATATCCCATTGGTGGCAGGGAACATGAGGTACAGTAACCTCTTCCACTGAATCAAAGGGGTCTGGAGGAGGATGTCTGTCTAAACCATCAGCATACACCAAAGTGACTACAGTAAATATTTTTACAGAGTTATTTAGTATATTGATTTTAATTGAGCTAGAGCAGGGTGCACGGATAGGATGTAAAGGCCAGCCCACCATCCTCCACTACATTTGCAGGTGCTTCACAATTTCTCAGAGCAGTATCATTCTCCTTTTCACTAAGTGAACAGTCCTTTAGCCTTTTTAGTCACATAAATAACAGTCATACTTGTGCTAAGACAGGCAGATTTATTCAACACTTAATGTGAAATACTTACCTCTGCAGTTTGTCTGTCATCCTCTTTCACAGTTCTGTTATTCTAGCAAAAAAGGAAGAAAAAACTTGCCTTACATGTTTATCTTTCACATCTATGCTGCAAATGTTAGATACAGATATTATGGATTAACTGTGAAATCTTCGTTTTTACACTGTTTGTCCCATTTATTTATGAAGTACTTTTAGGGATTATTTTTTTCCACAGAAGAGGATTATATTGGATCTTTTCCCATTTTCTACATTTAACAGATCTCTACGATCCTTCAGCATTTGTTAGCTCATGGATTTATTAGTCCCTCACTCTTTCTGCACAAAAACCAAATTATTAATTCAATCTTGGTATATAAAATGGTATTCAAAACATCCCATTTGCCTCAGGGACTAATAGGACAGCACAGTGTAATACACTACAATAATAACCAGGTCACTGTGCACACTACTCAGCTCTTTCTTACCTGCCCTGGAGATACAGACTCAACACTAGTGGTTGTGCATACATCAGACCCTAGAAAGACACACACATCATTAGGGCATAGTCTGATGTTTTGCTCAACATTTACACAACTACAGCATTAGCAAACACATACATGCACAGTTCTACGTAATATATTCAGGACAAAATTTAAATGTGGAAAGTGCTATTTAAAAGGGATAAAAATGATCTAAAATATAGTAAGTGAAAGATCATTAAAGCTTCTCAAAACTCCATTATTTAAAAGATTAAAGAAACAGAGCATGTAACACAGGAATACAAATATAATTTTTAACAAAGTTAAAAGTATATATTATGGGCATTAATTAGATGCTTGAATCTACAGATCTTCTGCCCAAGAGATATTAAAAAACACATTTTTGGTGAGCTGTAAGTTAAAGTTCGAGCCTACATAGATCATTTTACCTGATGGAACTGGAAGAGTGAGAGAGTTGCTCCGAGATGCTACTGGTGAAACTTTAGGACTAAGTGTAGGTGAAACTGCTTCATTAAAACAAAGACAAAAGGTAATTTTAGTTTCTTGACTTGTATCTTCTGAATTTTTACAATTCAGATAAGATTAAAACACGAATCTCATAGTCATCAGTCATGTGCTTGTCCAGAGCCTGACAAGTCATTTTAATTGCCAGGTTGTACTTGGCAATTAGGAACTTAGAGCAGGTTTTCTCTCATATACCTGCCATAAACTAATGCAATTTTGTTGATAGACAGAATCCTTGTTCTTCTCAGTTTTCTAATACTATAAGCACTGCAGGGAAGTAAACACAACAGAATGATTCACAAGGAATTTAGGGGAAAAAAAAAAAAAAAGGAAAGTTTAATTTAAAAGGTATAGGGGTTTTTTCCTCCATAAATTGTCTAGTCAATTTTAAGACAGAACTTTATTTTGAACTGCCATTTCAAATCTAATGACAGTCCCACTTAATGGCATTTTGTCCTAGCTTTCAAACAATTCATATGAGGGGAAAAAGTAATTTCATTTGATATTATATTTTATTCTGCTGTTTTTAACAGAGAATCTGGTCCATTTAGCTTAGTTTATGACTATGTTCAGAATAGAAGTCTATGTAATTATGTCTGGGGGAATGTTTTTCCAGCAGTCTGAATCTTGCCATTACAATTTCATTTTATGTCAAATAGGAACCTTAGGAAGAAAATCTGCACAAACAGAAAGTTGTGACCATTTTTTTAGATTCCAATGCAAATACTTGGTGCTTTCCTGTTACAGTGTTTGGAGTATGTCATTTAGGCACTTAAAAACTTTACACCATCTTCCGCCCTTACATCTGAGTATAGAAATTGGTAATTTCTGTTTTATATGGAATTGTGGGGAAGGACAGAGGAATTCTAACCTTCAAATTAACAAAGTGTATGTATACAGTAGCTATGTATGCATTACAGTAGATGCTTGATTGTGCCTTTGCAGATCTTTGAAGTAGAATATAAAATTTTGTTTTACCTGTGGGTGATTCTGGAAGGCTGCTTCTTGACTTTCTGCCTCTGCGTGTCAGAAACCTCTCACTCACTTTCTTTGCCTCTTCTAGCAATTCAAGATTCTTCTTTTTGTCTTCCTCTGATATTTTGACATCTGGTAGCTGATCATTCACCAGATCAATCACATGACCACTGTTGTCTGGGTAGAAAATGTTAGAATTAGAGTTGTACCACATATTTCCAGATAGGTTGTGGCATTTCAGATGCCACAACAAAACATATCTATAAATTTAACTTTGAGCTTGTATTTAACAAACATTCATGTCTACAAGTCCTCAAAAACACAGGTAACCCACTAAGATTAAGTCACTGTGATCAAAGATGCTCTGATATGTGAAACTGGCTTTTCTATGCTGTGTCCCCAGTATAGTTTTTCTGATTTATCAGTAAAAGTGGCATTAGATCCATTTCAACTAGCAGTCATGACATTTCTGTTACAGACTTAGTTTATCCATGGATATTGCACGTTCAATTTCTCTAGGCTAATATCCCACAAACTTACCTGGCAAAGATTTATGCATACTAGTTTTAACATACAGGTGATCCTATTAAACGATCTATAGAATAAAGTGCAGAGTTTGGGAGTATAAATATTCTATTCTATGCAGATACAAAAGCTTTTCCCACAAATGCAGAAGCAACAGTAAATCTGCATCTGGCAAAGCTGCAGGCAGAAGTTGAATAGCTAAGGTCTGAGAATTATAAAGCTATTTCAAAAAGCAAATCAACTGCTACCTGCAAGAGTGCTGGACCTGTAAGAATTTTCCAAAGGAACAGCAAATCCCATTAGAATATCCAGTGGTTAAAGAAAGCATTGTTAGAGGTTGCTTTTCTTCATGCCCACATATGTTGATAGGTTAGATATGTGACCCAGGAGAATGCATGGACCACAAACTGAGACACCTTTAGATTAATGCACTGTTTTCTAAGCAGTTTTTAATTAGTCATAGAAAGAACCCATTAAACCTTGGCTTCCAAATTGGTCAAAACCACTAAACTTTGAGCATTAATTTTTACAATTCTCCAGGCTACGTTTAAGCAACAAATGTAGCCTGTTGTCAGAAAGGCCCTTTCTGTATGAATTGGTGTGAATGACTTCCATAAGCATCTAGGCTTTTATGGAGAAACAGGTACCTGAAAACAACAGGGCAAAGAAAGGAAACACACGCTGGCAAGGCAGTGTGTGCAAGTTTTTCATGGGTTGATAAACTCTGCACACTAGTACGCTTGTTGGATCTGCAAGAACGGATGAACAGATCACCAAGAGTTTGTTCCATCTGCACAAGGCCACTGGCACACACTAGCACCAACAACAGAGTGCAGATCAGACATTTATTCTCAGGTAACTGTGAGAAAATTTGTGATTATGTGAGTGAACTAACTTTATGAGTGAATAAGTGACTGTGTTGTATGAAGAGTTATCTGGTTTTAAGAACAACTTGATCACATTAACAACAGCTTAGTGAGAAAAGTGTTCTAAGAAATATCAGTTGTGACTGTCTCTCTCCCTAGCTTGATGCCTCTATTAGGGAAGAGGGAATGTGTATGACACTGTTTTGCAATAAGAACAACTTAGTAAAGAACAGTGTAGGTGAGGGAGAGGGAAATCATCAGATAATACAAGAAAAAAAATTTTAAATTTGACAAGTGCCATTACAGGACAATCACTTTGCAGAAAAGCTAAGGATATAAGTAAGCAGCAAAAGCTCAAGGGTTTTTGTTTTGTGGGTGTAGTGTTTTGGGGGGGGTTTTGTGGGTTTTTTTTGGTTGGTTGGTTTTGTTTTGGGGGGAGTGGGGAAGAGGGCATGTTTGTTTTATCCATAAATTAAGTTCAGTTTCAAGGCTGTCAAAAAGCATACTCACAGACTGGATATTCATAAAGCAATCTGCATTAAAAATATTTTTAATGAAATACCTGTTTTGTTTTACACTAAGATTTGTGTGTTAAAAGTTTGAGAGAAGGCCCTCTCATGGCACTTTCCTTGGGCCAGAAAAAGAGGAAAGCTACAAGGCATGGCAATTTCTATCTTCCTTGAGCAGGTAAGTTTTCCTCACTACATTCAACATCATTGCCCTGCCTTTTATATTCTTCTTGTATTCTACCTCTCCACTACTTCAATTGCCCTTCCTCTTTGCTTCCATTTCCTCTTTTTCCATGAATTCCCTTTAGTTCCTCCTGCTGCATCCTATCTCATCATCTGCTTACAAATGACAAGTGTTCAAAGCATCACCTGTTGATTATTTCAGGTGTACAAGTGTATGATTTTGTACATGTCCATGAAATTACATTTATTTCAGGCAAGTCAGACCCAAACAGGAGACATTTTTAAACAGGTTTAATTAGAAAATGCCTAACTTAGAAAAGCATAGTATCATAGAGTAATTCAGGTTGGGAAAGGATCATTGGAGGTCAAGTAGTCCAACCTGTTCAGAGCAGAATGACTGATGATATCAGACCAGGTTGCTGGTCTTCCAGGACAATCCGGTCTTGAAGAATCTCTAAGGATGGAGATGCAAAACTCCTCTAGGCAGATTGTTCTATTTCCTCACCATAGTGAGTGAAAAGTTCTTTAAATCAACTTAGAACTTTGTTTGCTTCTAATTATGTCCATTGCCTCTTGTCCTCCTGCCATGGGCTTAGATCTGTTTCCTTTATAATCCTCTCATTGGTATTGAAAATATGCATTAGGTTTCCCCTAAAGCCATCTCTTCTCCAGGCTAAATTAGGCCACCTCTTTCAGTCTTTCCTCATAGGGAAAATGTTTCAGCCCTGGACTATCTCTGTGGCACTCCGTTGGACTCACTTCCATTTACCAACACCCTGCTTTTATTGGACGTCCCAAAACTAGATGCAGTTTTCTAGATGCAGTCTAATGAGTGCTAAGTAAAAGGGAATGAATGCTTTCCTTGATCTACTAGCTAAGCTTCTATCAGTACAGTCCATAACACTGTTAGCCCTCTTTGCTGCAAGGGCACGCTGCTGGTTAATGTTCAACCTGCTGCCTACTAAGGCCTCCAGGCCTTCTTCAGCAAAGCAGCTTTCCAGCCAGCCAACTCCCAGTCCGTACCTACTGAAGGGGTAATTCCTTCCCAGATGCAGGATTATGAATTTGTCTTCGCTGAATTTCATAAGGTTCCTGCTGGCTCATTCCTCCAGCCTATCTAGGTCTCTTCAAATTGCAGCACTGCCCTCAACATACATTAATTAATCTCCCCCAATTTGATTTCATCTGCTAATTTGATGAGAGTGCATTCCATCCTCCAGGTCATTAATAGAAATGGAAAACAGAAATCATTTTCTTGAGGGGGTTCCAAGACAGTCAAAGGCCAGCTACAGCAGTTGGAACAGAAAGCAGGCTTGAAACTCTGTCTTCAGCAGAATGATGTCTGGAAAGGTTTGTGTCTTCCAGAGAACCCTCTCCTTTTGCTCATGTCTAAGGGGCATGTGAGTAACCAAACAGCCACTAGAATAACTAATTGTGTAGTAAGAGTCTCATTGGAAAGTGAAGCAGTGAAGAAAATCACCCCCTGGATAGGTTGTTTGCAGCTAAAGTTTAATCTGGTATGACAGCCAAACTAAATCACTTGCAGCTTAAATGTATGTTAAGCTCCTCACAAAAAAATTCCAGCTGTTCAAAAGTAACAAGACCAGTACTAATGAACAGTATTTTGTGTACAACAAGAATTTTAAGCATGTATATCTCCATCCTTCTTAAAATGTTAAGCTGACACACTAATCTATCAACTTTATGAAACTAACAAACATATTTCCCCGGATCTGTCTGCATGCAATCCACTTAGGATCATAAACTCATGATGATAATTCAACATGCTAGCAGTACTGCCTGTGCGTGCATTACAGACAGTATATACAGGAAAAAAGCTGTAGTCAATACAGTCAGACTCTATATGTAGGTCTTCACTGCATGTCAGATTTTTTTGAAAACATCCTAGCTTAAATGAATAATCACTTCTTACCAACAGAAGTCAATGAACTTGTTGAATTCCTAGAGGCACGGTTAGAATGTCTCCTGTGAGGACTCCGGGGCCTAGAGAGAAAAATGAATAAATAAAAATTAGGGGAGTATGCCTCCAAAACGAAGTTCTACTTCTCTATAAAAATGTAACATTAAAAATAAAGCATTTTTCTTTTATTGAAAAAAAATTAAAATGAAAACGTGCACTCAAGTTAGGCATTTAAGTTGCCCAACTATCTAGCTTAGAAACATTATCTACTCGAATTTTCAAGTGATACCTATTATATTTCACCAGATCAGGAATGTGGTCTTATCCCAGTTTCCAGGTGCTACAGAAGTTTCTTCTGCAGCTTCACCAAAACAAGAAGGAGGACTGAACAGATGCAAGGGAGGAAGGGAAAGAGGAGAGGTGGAACAGAAGCTTATACTTGTTGCAATATTTTTCAGATAGAAAAAAAGTCCAGTAGCTCAATTTCCAATGCTTTCAACTTAGGACTTTAAAAGAATTGAGCATATCTTAATTGGATTTAGAGGAAAAATTTAAAGATGCTGGCTAATAATAAAATTATATTCTATTATCTCAGAATATTATCTTATGAAAAAACGTTAGCCAGCAATGCCAGACTACTAAAAATTTCTGTAAGGAAAGAAACAATATGCAATAACAGTAGTTTCATCAGCATCACCTTAAGTCATATAAAACAGTATGTGTTTTAAGTCAATACCAAGATAACATGCATAAGACTGGAAGGTAGATTTATTTTGAAAGTTACATGTAATACACTAAACCTGTCAAAAGAAGATAAGAATAATTTTCTGCAGTTCATAAAACTATAAAATGCTAAATATAAAAAATAAATAAAATACTTGCAAAAACTGTTAGTAAAAATTGCAAAGTATTTTTATGATCATAGGCCTTCCTGGGAAATTTTCTGCCCTGTATAATAAGCTTTATTATACAAACTGTCATATATTGCAAGTCCATCTTTTGCCAAAACCCTTCCTTCCTCATTAAAACACACTTTAGTAATTTAAAGATCATGCAAATGGATTGTTTTTAAGAGCAACATAGTTTGTTGCTGCATTTTCCTTTCAACAGGCAAAATAATTACAACAGACCACAAATATTATTACTACAATGTCTATTTTTCAGCATGATACTAAGTATATTGTCATGAGATGGTAATATAGCTAGTTCTTTATTTCAAGAAGGGAACACAGACAACACAGGCTTTGTACAGAAGATACACTCATTTGTGAGAGTGAACACTGATGGCTGAACATACCTTGAGGAAGTTACATTTTTACTATTTTAAAAACAGTAATTTTAAAAAAATCTTACAAGGATTAATTTCCTAACTCTTATCTACATCAGTCTACAAAGTTCTCATTGGTTCAGTGGAAATATTTATGTGATTAAAGGAAGCACTACAGGTGCATATATATATAATTAGTAGAGCAGAATTAGGCATTTAGCTACTGAACTGATTTTCCATGGGGGGAACTTCAGGAAACACAAAAATGCTCGTGTACTTTCTTTTGTCTCAACTGCTCATTGACTGGGCCAAAGTAAAGGTTCAGATTTGTACAGAAGGACAATATTGCACATTGCCATGCACAGAAGGAGAAGAACCCAACTGTCAGTCATCCTTGTAGCAGGTATACCATTGTAACCCCCCCCATACGTCTACAAAAGGACCAAGCAATTTTTTTCCTCATGAGGCCATATTTTATTTGCTAGCAAAAGGATGGATTTCAAAAGGTACACCTTTTAGTTCAAATTATGCAAAACCTTAATTGCAAATTTTGTTTTAGTTTAAAATTATGCTATTCTGAAATAAAAGAAAGTTCATGTAAATTTAAAGTATACTGACTCAGGTTGGCAGGCTTAGTATTATATGAAACTCTACTCTTCTAGTATCAAAATTATATTCCTGTGTCCCTTCCCCTTCCCTGCATCCAAAAAGCATCAGCAAAATGCAAAGACAATATGATCAAATTACAAAGAGAGATAAAGCAATAATATTTTAATACAATATACATTTCAAAGGAATATTTTAGAAATACAGCTCCTGGAATTACTGTACAATTTATGCATAGATTGGTAATGTATTATATAGTACCTGTTAACTAGATTTTTATCAATTTCTACATCTGGCGTAACAGCGTTCTCTGGAAGAACAATAGAAGGAGTACTGCATGTTGTCCCTTCAACAGTAGTGTCCTGAATGGTTTGTGACAAATATAAAAATGTAGTTAAACAGAAATTCAAAACACTGAATACTGACACTCTATGTGGAAGATAATGTGTATTGCCCAATTTAGCCAAAAGAGAAGATGACTGAACTAATGAGAATTAGCTTGAATTTGATAAAATAAATATGAATTAGAGGCCTAGACTTAAATGGCTAAAACGAGATGATGGACACCTGGAATTCTCTGTTTTCTTCAGAAATTTTTTATGCACACAAGCTAAATTCAGTGAGCATGGAACAAATGAGAAAGCTTTAAAATGGTAGACAAACTGATTTTTCACAAAGCAAACCATTCCTCTACTGAAGTACAACACTTCGTAAACGTATGAGCTGCATGCAAGAGAGAAAAGCAGCTGTGTGTAACAGGGCTAAACTAGGCACACAAAGCCTCTACACAGTATCAGGGTGTAATGCTAACTTGAATAAATGCAGTATTAAGTGTACACATGCTATCCAAAATACCAGAAAATAATTATAAGGTTATCTTGCTAGTGTTCTACTTGTTTTCCTCTCCCATTAACTGGAAAAATATTTTTAAAAATATAACTGCTATATTTAATAACATACAATAGAATTTTTAAGCAACAAAGAAACTGGCAGTGAATATCAAAGCATGCTTGCATTCTTAAAAAAAAAAAAATGAGAACTTGTCCCAAGAACTTCAGTCCCACACCTTCTACCACAATGATGCCAAACAGCTGGAGAGAAGGAATCTGTTTCCTGTGATATTCCAAACAGAGATGCATCCAGTTGGAATAAAGAACTGTGGATTTCTCCTATGTAGTAAAAAAATTTACTACTTCTACCCCATGCACTACATTCAGATTCACATACACAGAAAAATTCAACCCCTGTCCTTTTGAAGGGCTACATAAGCAATTTGGTGTTGGGAAAAATGATTAACATAAAATCATGCAGAGGGTGGAAAGTGTAGACACCTGTTAAAAGCTGCAACTTTTAGAGATCAAGAGAGAAATAGAATGTATCATAGCGGTATAAATATTTATTAGCTGCAGGGAAAGCTCCTTGAAAGTGGCAGGGGACTGCCATCAATTGGCTTGCAAAATGTAAATCATAATCTGTAAATTCTCAAATTCTAATTGCTCATGCTATGCACTGGTAAGTACAGGTTGGTTGTTTTTTTTTTAGTTATTTGGAGTCTAAATTTTTCTTGAAACTGCATCCTGAAGTTTCATAAGAATTTTTTACTTCAGTTGGCATGGGATTAGATAATATAACAGAATGGAACATTTTCAGTTGGAAGGGATTGACACTGATTGTTTAGTCCAACTGCCTGACCCCTTCAGGGTTGGCCAAAACTTAAGACTGTTATTAAATATAATACGTTTAATGCCTCTTAAACACTGACAGGCCGGGGACACTGACCACCTCTCTAGGAAGCAAAGCTTCTGAAATTTCTAAAAGATCATGTTTGCTATTCAAGCCAATTACATTCAACTGTTATAAACATAATTTTGATTTTACTGAAATAACATTTGATGTCAATTTTGCTTACTACTTTTAAGAATGTTTACCTACTAGAGGTTGACATCTGTAATGAATTCAGACCACCATTTATTTTAGTGATATAATTATCATTAAATAGGCAGGTAATAAAAAGCTGTTATGAAAGCACTAATTTAGGCATTTACAAAATGAAGCATATAATAGCTCACAGTTCAACAATTCAACATTTTAGAACACAGAAAATGGAATAAATTAAATTATTTGAAACAAAGACTGTCAATGAATAATTGTTTCAGTCATCTACTGTCCTGTGGAGAAATTACCATAGTCATAAGGTTTGTTAGAATAAACAAGTAGCCAAGAGAATAAACTGAAATGTAATTACATAAATCCAGAAAGCTAACAGTTACATGACTACTAAAATCTATCAGATACAACAGAACTCTCCCAGTGCTGTATTTTATTCTTGTTGAAATAATATATTTTCTGATCAATTAAAGGAACTCCAGAAGCATTTTGAAAATTGTATACTAAAGTATATAGCATAAACCCTCATCCTCTCAAAGGGAATAAAATGTTACTTTGGTTTGGATATCTCATTTAGGGTTCTTGATTCTGATGTAAATAGCTATTTTGTTTACTAAAAATGAATACATTCCATGTAGCTCCACACTTCTATACTCATCATTTGCATATGACATTCCTTGGTAAGTTGAAATCACCAGTCACAGGAGAGCAGGATGGGAAACATACCGAGAAAATAATATGAAGATACACATTTAAGAAAAATATCCTTGTAATATTGGAAATGTTAGAATGTAAAAGCACGATCTATTTGGAGATTCCAGTGCAAAACTGACATTGTATGAAAGCAAGTTTTAATAATATTCTTGAAAATATTACTAAGTAACAGTGTATTTTGTCTAACAGTCAATGTGAAGAATTCAGGTGACTGCCTTGCTGGTAGGGCAAAGCAGCTGAGTACACATGTGCACTGCTTATACTAATCTCATGACTGCCAAAGAGCAAAAGCTTTTGAATGATGTAACATCAGCCTTAGAGTCCCTCCATTTTAGGATTCTAAAACAGCTTATTTAAAAAAAAAAAAAAAAAAAAAAAAGAAAAAGGCTGTAGCACAGGCTAGTTCAGGTCAGGTAGAACACACTAATCATGGTCAGCAGCTAGAGCAGTTCAGCTCTTACACAGATGAAAATCCTGCCTTGTCTTGCACATTTGTACAGGAGACGGGCAGGAAAAGCTAGAGCATGAAGCTCTTTGCAGGGTCAGCTGGCTTGAATCAAAAGAAATCTTTATACTTAGAAGAGTACTCAGGCTGCTACATGCAGATCTTGGAAGAGAAGCTTTAACAGGAAGCTGAAGCTATCTCACAGTTGCACATCTGCACGAAGATGATACAGAAGTTTTCCATCACCCTCCCATTGCTTGCCTGTAACTGCCCTCTCTGTGTTAGCTTCCAAGCACATCCACTCTTCAGCCATTCCCAACAGCTGCCTCCTCTCCTAGTACCAGTGACCACCTGCTACCAGTCCTTTGCTTCCTTTTTACCCAAGCACTACTCCCATAAAAATGTAAGGTAAAACTGACTCCACCTCTTTGGCTTAGGTGGGAACTGACCCACATGCTCTACAGGATGACCATGTGCCATCTATTCTTGCAGGGAGGCTTGTGCAGAGCTGAGAGGATGGCACATGCAGTTGGGTCTGTAACAGAAGATCCAAGAGGCTCAGGGATACTCAGGGTGGGTATGACCTGCAGACATTCTGGCTGTTAAGCTCTACCAAGCCCTCACTAAGTGTACAGAAAATGTGGTTTTAGAAGTTCTATAATCCAGCCAAATTTGGGTAGATTTGAATAGTAATGGGAGAAAAAATATCTCTCTGCTAAAAGAGCTATCGTGCCAGGGCAGTCAGATGATAAAGCTTTACTGTATAACACCTGAATTCTTTAAAGCATTGGAGGGGAAAAACAAATCCTCTGTCACCTAGCTGTATTGTTAGAAATCAATTAAAGGTCTGGACTGAATTTCAGAACAAATTTGGCCTGAAACAGACACTTAAGTGAAAGGCCTTAGAAAAGTTATACATCTCAGGGAGCAGTCTTTTGAGTTAGATGGGGTTTTAAATAAGCTTAATTTTACACATTTAAGTAAACCAATGAGCTTAGAGTTTAGCAAGTAATGTAAGGAAATTAGATTGCAGCTGCAACTAGTTGAAACAGGAGAACAAAGTAAACATGGGACATCTTCAGAACAAAACAGATAACATGCAGTGATTTTATAAAAGTAAAATCCAAATTTAAATAGGAATTATATAAAAAAGAAATCTGGAAGCTTGAATGATGGAATAATCAGTGTACAAGAAACATTACAAACATTTGAGAGACTTTTCCTCAGCAGTCAGAAGAGCAGGTAAAACAGTGTTCAGGATACAAAAACAGAAGAAAGCTGGAAATAGAATTAGGGATTTTTTTCTGTAAAAAAAGGGAAAGATGGTAGCTCACAACTAACACTGAAAATGTAGGGAGATTCATAGGCCACTATAAATCTTAACATAACTGGTAAGGATCTAATTTTCTTTGCTACAGTTATGCATTATATGTAGAGAAACTACATTTTTAATACTAAAAACCTGAAATAAGTTTTTAAGAGTATCAGTGAAAGCATGTTAAAATATATTCTTCTATGTGAAATAAATCTAATTAAATTAAAATCTCAAAATTACTAAAAAATACATCTGACTATGAAGTTCTATGATTTACGATGGGAGAAATAACAAGACAGCACAAAAAACTAGTTCAACTACATACTCTTAATTCAGACAACACTTCAAACAAGTGGCTAAAGATCTTTGAATTAAGCCAACTACCCTCACACCTGTGTTAATGGGAATTTTATATCTACTTCCCTCAAGAACTCAATGCCAATGAATACTTTGTTGAATGTTGTTTAGAGTTAGTCAGAATGGTGAACACAGGCTGCTGTAAGAAATACTAAAATGGAAAACTATATTTGTTTTCTCAAAATTAATTCAAGAAATAGAACCCAGGTCTTTCCATACTATAAAAGATACTTGAAGTAAGCAAGAAATGACATGCGATGTAAGGTTCATTCTCTTTTTCTCAGAGCTGTTTTGTGAATGTGTGTGCATTTGTGCATGCAAGGAAAAGGTAGGGAAGCATCTCCTGAAACAGAACGAAGAAATTGTTAGACACCAGATAGCACTTTAGATAAGATGAGATTCCAGACCTGGAAAGTTTTGTTCAATGGCAGAAAACAGAAAAGTCCACCAGTTTTTAGTTCCTCCTGATGCTCCCTCCTTGCTTCCAAGTCCTTATCTCACATCAATAAGCTCTTTTACTCATTACATAGCTCATGCTGTAGAATTGGACTGCAGCAAGACCCAAGAGTGATAGCAGGTGTGAGCAAGATCAAATTCTCAGAATGTTGGCTAGTTGCAACCCTTAACTTAAGTGGGCTCATGAGCAGTGTGTTGGTTAAAATCCTTCCACTCTTACTTTGTGCCTAAAAAGAACAACATACCTAAAACAAAGCATTTCAAACAGTCAACTGATTCAGAACTATCATATTATTATAGTTAATTTAAGACCTGCCTCTAAAAGATCTGCATAATATATATTACTTTTTTTTTTTTTTTTTTAAATATAAGGTGGTTGAGCTCTTCACATTACCTATTTGACAAGGATGTTCAGGATTAGGTTCATTGATGTCAGCAAGCTTTTTGTATTTTTTCTCTTTGGATATGTTTTACTTACCAAGTTTTTTGTACTAAAATACTCTTCACACAGGTGAGTTAAAAAAAAAATCTTCTTTAACTAATATATATTCTCAGCTAATAGTCCAATGAACTTGCACCCATCTGGGGTGTTTATCTTAAGCCAGGAAACTAACACTCAGCACAATGTACAATTTAGATGGAATGCATGACAAACCAGCGTAGAGCTCACTGCTGACAATATTTTCCAGCAATATTAAAGTAGCGGATGTTTTCATCTAAAGTGGAGAATACAGTGTCCTCAAAACCAGTGACAGTGATACATTTTTAACAGGGGATGTGCCAGATTACAAATCCTCTCTTTCTTTACACCAGTTTGCATTAAACAGGATGATCTGGATAACCTGAGATTTTGTATTCACAGTAAGGTTCTTCACTTCAGCTAAACTAAAAATTATAAACCCTCCCATACTTTATTAGAACATAAAATTACTTTTAATCAGTGGTATAAATTATCAAAAAGAGAGAAGTGTAATCTCTTATTGATTTTTTTTTAACGTATCTGCAAATAAAACATGTAAAAACATGTAGATGCCACAGATTTGAGTAGCAAAATTATGAGTGTGTCTGGGGAGGACCCACCTGCTCTCTCTATGGTTCTAGTATATGATCAGCTACTGCTGTGGCAAATAAAGCACTGAGAAAGACTTACAAACCAAAAACCAGGTTTCCATCTTTCACACTAACATGAATTGCATAGTGTCTTCTGTATCTGTAAAGATGAAGCTAGATCTTTCAAGACTACTGTGGAGTACAAGCCTAAGTTATTTTCTCCAAGGTTAGAGTTTTCTGTAATAACATCACGAAGGACATTGTTGGACAGCCGTGATATAAATGGTTCAGAACAGATTGACATAAGTCTCCAGATCAAACTGATAAACAAGTGCTCCAGCAACATCAGTTCTCATTCCTTAGTCTATGAAATATTTGAAGAATTCTAAGAATATCTGCTGAAAGATCATTCATAGCTTCATCAATTAATCAAAACACACTAGTACATAGCAATTATTAGAAGTTATTTCATGAACTCCTAAATACACACAAACAGGTTTCAGCCTCAGGGTTCCAACAAGTGTCAGAAAACACCTTGGTAAGAGTGCTTACTTTGGCTGGAGGAGAACTGCTGTGTTGTGCCTCTTTTGATTGTCCCTGGTCTTCAGGTAAGGTTGGCATGGTGGACAGTGTGAAGCACGTGGAACTGCACTGTGGACTAACAGGACCATGCACTGCTGAGAATATCTGTTTCAAGTTAGCCTGAAGGCATAAGCGCTGTGATCCGCAGGCTGTGTTAGATGCCAAAAATACAAATCAAATCCATTTAAAACTCTATGCTCTAACACTGAAATCACTTTACAATAACAAGCAGTATTAAGGTTTAAAATTTAAAATGCTATCTTGTGTTTTATTAAATAAAGCTTTCAAAGTATAATGTAGTAAATGCATTAAAAACAGACAACCTTCCATTCTTGTTGCTATTTTGAACTCTTCCCTCCATTTTACAGATCTTTTTTTGTTGCTATGACTCTTCTGGCTGTGACCAAGCTACCTTTTTGAGAAGCAAACAGCATCTTGGATATCTATAATATGCCTTTTAGTAACTAAAAAGGTCCTAATGCTACAGAGCATGATGTCACATATGAAAGAAAAGAGTAAAACTGGAAACCCAGATGGTGGCACTCTTCCTTTGAACAAGAGCAAGGCCCAAGTGAATTGTGCAAAGGCATCTGCATGAGACAACACGGTGCAAGTCACTTCCAAAGCAAAACAGCAGTAATGGGAAAAAAAAAAAACAACTGCCTATTAGCTGAGAAAATTCTTGTTATTACTATCAACAGGAGCTACTGCGAGTTAGCATTAAAGCCTGTAGGCTGAAGATGAGAAACGTTGAGTACTAATCTTCACAGCTACAGCGTATATATTGCAAGACTTACTGTGACACCTACCGGATGGCTAAGGAACAGTCCTCATAAATAAATCATTCGACTCCTCGGTGGTGCCTACAGATGACAGACAAGGCAGTTATCAGAGACAATCCTGTGCAGTTTCTGTCTGGACTAGTAAGATCTAACTATATGACCTTTGCAGTTAATTCATAGCTGTGTACAGAATGGAGCTATATGCTCAGTAATGTGTCAAGGAGATAAACATACACAAGAAGCATAGGTTCAACCTCCAAAACGTATCATTCTTTAACCCTTCTGAAAATCCAGATAGACGGAAAAGAGAGGTTGAGATGATGAGGAGTTCAAAGCACTTAGCACCATTCTAAGATTAGTTTTCCACAAGGCTAAGAAATATTGGGTTATTGAGGCTTACAATTAAAATCGTCAAAATATTTGTGTTGATTAAAAAAAAAAAGAGGCAAAGCCACTAACAGGAAATACTGACACAGCCTCAGTAGTGAGCAGTTCCTCACCTTTTTCACAGAAAAAATTCTGTTGTAAAACCTGCCAGGCGTCTGAAAACTTTGAGCTCCAGAAGCAGCTGAGACCCATGCTTTTATCAGATTTATTTCACATTATATTGGAAACTTAATTTATATTGTACTAGGAGAGGAATACAAGGCCACCTCACATGAACTTTAATGCAGATCTAACAGACTGTAAAAATGATCTCTACACAAGTATTAGTGTGTTCAGGAGAATAATTATTTCATTGAAGTTCTTTGATAAAGTCAGTGAAAAAGATGCAGCATATATGACATCACTATGAAGACTAGGATAAAGACTGTTTCTGAACAGTGAGCGTAATTATTTTCAGAGCAGTCTATGGTGTAGGAACAACACGTTTCAAGTTTTTGTAGACATTTTGAACCTGTTACGGGTGAGTTTCTAGCTCTACTGCAGTAAGTGGAAGCTCATGTTTGTATCATTATTTCACACACCTCTGACTTAAAAGTAGAGGAAGCTTTCTATGAATAAAAAGATTTCAAAATGTTTATTAAGGCAAAATAGCTTTAAAGTCCCTAAAATGATGAAAAATAGACATTTACGATTACATTTATTTTAATAAAAACACAGAGATTTGGTAGAT